>JAMRYA010000002.1:2400000-4800000 GCA_024447215.1 Panagrolaimus sp. LJ2400 | reverse complement strand
AAATTCCATGAAACAAATATTTAAAAAAAAAGAGAAAACTGGAAAATACCTTTTTTTGACATTTGTACACCTGCAAAGCGCAAAAAAGCATTAATTGCTCCTTTTTTTCCCAAATAACCCCCCATACAAATTAATTAAAAAAATTAAAAATTGTTTTAAAACAAAGATATATTTTTACGTACATAAATTTATTTTGTATTTTAAACTCTGAGAAAATTCACACCTTTTTTTATCGTGAGATTTTGTTACTTTTATATTTTATTTAGAAAAAAAGAAGAGGTTTACTTCAAAGAACGAAAAAAAAGTTGGAGTTAGTAACTGTAATAATTACAGTTTAGTATTTGAAAAAGTTTTTTTAAAGGTTAAAGTGACATTTGTTAGTTGTCTTTTCTTGTGGGTTAAAAGTGTGCGTAAAAAGTTTAAAAGGGCATTTTTGAACTTTTTATGCTATATTAAATCTCTAAACAAAAAAGCGGGAAATTCAAAAAATTTTAAGAAAAATCAAGATTACGCGCTTTTTTGCTTATCTCACTACAACGCATTAAATAGTTTTTTTCTTTAAATTTAGCTAATATGTGCTTTTTGATTTTTTGTGACATCGATTTTGACTCAAACGTCTGAATTGGAGCTTCTTTAAAGTGACTCTGTTAACCCCGGAGTCGGAGTTAGAAGATGGCATCTCGTTTTTTAGGATCAAAATTCCCTTTGTAATTAAAACATATTTCTGCAAATTTGAATTTCTACTTTTTTGAAAATTTACATACTCTAGCTAAGCAAAGTAGTACATTGTAGCTCCTGCTACTTATTCCACACGATTCGTTGCTTTTTTTGTTTTAGAATTTTTGATGGTTAATATCTTAAGCCAAGACAAAGATATCATCTGAAAACGATCTCTTGGGTAGCTTTTGTTGTTTGAAAACGTGTATGTCCAATGATTGAAATATTAGTATACAATGAATCTTTAGCCTTTTGTTATTTGCATGTGAACACACAAACTTGAGCTTATACCTAAATTTGTAGGCTCTCAAATAAGTTTGCTAAAATAATAAAAATACAAACTTTTAAAAATACCAATAAAATTTTCTTTGAAATACTCTGAAATTGATGTAAGCCCTTTTTGACGTTTTTATTGTTTGACGTCTCTTTTTGTTTTAAGATTTTTGTAGAAAAGCTTTTTTAGTGCGTTATTTTTGCTGATAGTCTTGGAAAGTCGTAATAAGTTGATAAAAGGATTATTTTCAAAAATAAAAGGTGTTTTTGTATTGCAATATTTGAATGTTTGCATAAATTTTTTTTGAAATTAGATTGTAATGCTAGGTATTAAAATTAAAAATAGCTTAATGAACCGCTGAGAATGTTTATAGATTGATCGGTGAGAACGTTTTCTAGGTGTAAACGGAATAAGCTTATTTGTGATAAAAAAAAGTTTTTCTTTCATCATATATGGCTGCTACAGTAACATTGCTTTCTTGATTCTTTCTTTAGATTTGTGAAAGTTTTATTTTATTTTTTAAAGGACATAAACGGTTTGATGTATGGGAAACTTACTAAAATTTAAATTTCTCGCCATCTGCAATTGCTGATCCCTAAAGTTTTGTGTTTTTAAAACGAGAATATTTTTTGTCGTCGTTTATTTCAGACTTTTCGAAAAAAGTTATTTTCGTTTTAAAAGACAAAAACTCAGGAATCAGGAATTGCAGATGGCGGAAAGTTCAAATTTTAGTTGCTTCCTTGCGATGTATCAAATCCTCTATCTTCTTAAAAGTATCATCTCAAAAAAAGTTGTTTTTCTTGTAAGCATGCTGCTGACTTGCTGTTTCACAATTTTAAGCTAATATTCATTTTTATTGAGTAACTTCTTTCGAGTGTTTATTTTTATATAATTTTTTTCTCTTTTGTAGTTTTTCGTGACAGACTTCTTTTTCATTATTTCCACCACCAGCAGCAACAACCTTTTGAACATTAAAAAACAACAACAACACCATCAACAACAAGCAACCAAAATTATTTATTTCTGTTTCAGGATCACTCTTCATTTCTTCTTCTCCCTCTTTTTGTCCTTTTAAATAGCAATTAACAATGTTGACACTACTTTTAACAAGTAAAGGTGAGTATCTCTACCCTTTCTATTTTCTTTCTATTATCAAAGTGGCATCCTTATTTAAGAGTTTATATTTTTTGATGTAATTTACTTTTGCTGCTGCTGTTGCGCAAAATTTTAGGGTCTTCAATGATGTTTTTATTATTATCTTTGCCAAATATGTGGTTGTTAATCCGTTTTGCTTCTTCTTTTAATTTTATCTTTATCTTTACTCTACTTTTGATGTTGATGTAGTTTTTTTTATTTTTCTTAACCCCTTTTTTTGGTGGGTACGTTTTTTGATGTTTTTTGAATTTGAAAATGATGACCAAAAATCTGATGCTCTTTTTAAGGCAGCCATTTTGGCATTTCTTTTTCTCATTGCTTTTTCTCAACGTATTTGGCCCATATTGGATATATTAAAGATATATTACAGCTTGAATTAATAATCATAATCTCGTTAGACTTATTACCACCATTACTTGCAATGCCACCAGTGGAAACTAGCTTGCTAGTTAGTTAGTTAGCTAGTCCCAGCTGGCGGGTCACTTTCATATTTTTTTATCCAAAAATATATGTTTCTTACTTAATAACTTTTTTTCCTTCTTCCAAAAATGGGTATATATCTCTATCCACAAAAATAAGCGTGGGAGAGAGAGCTCAACATTTTTAAATATAATATTTTTGCGCGCGTGATTCTTCGTTTTTCCAAAATTTTAATGGATTACTTTTTTTGCTGCTGCTTTCTCCTTAATTTTTTTGCTGTCTTTTAACTCCTGCTTTCCGTTGCTCTGTTTCCTTTTTTGGCAAATTTTTATAATAAACTTTTTTCATTAATGTTTCTCTCTTTTCATTTACTTTCATTCATAATTCTTCTTCTTCTTCGGTTTTGCTTCTTCAAGTTAACCTTTTTATAAAAACATTGAAATTGATTAAAACTTTTTTTGTTGCTTTTTGATTTATTTTTTTCTTTGTTGAACAAAAATGCGCGAAATTATATATCCCAAAAGGTACTTCTTCACTTTTTATATATATTTGGGGACAATAGACTGACTACTCTACTTTTTTTTGTTCTGATGTAACGTTTTGTAGTAATATTTACACAGACGCTTCAAGAGAGCATATACCTTCTCCAATATCCCTTTCTAAAAAATCTGGAATATTAATGTTTGATGTAAGTTTCTGCTTGCTTGCTTCACAGCAGCAACAAAATTGTTATGCTTGTTTGTGGATCTCCTTTTGTAAGGAGTGAAGAGAGGTGAAGAAGAAGGATGATTGCAACAGGAAAGAAAGAAAAGCATTGTATGGGTTATTTATCTATCTATAGATATATATTGCGCAAGCATATTAAATATTAAAAAAAATGAATTTTTTGTTGCGATCATCGTTCGACGACCCGAAACTGCTAATCGCATTCCACCTCTTCTTCGCTTGTTTTTGGCAGCAACAAAAACAAAAATACAATAGGAGGAAAGGCAGACGACAACGATCGGAGTGGATTTTTTAAGCCATAGATAGATTGTAGTAACACAGCAGCAGAAGATCACATCCAATATTATTGCGCAAGAAGTATTATATAAAAAAAATTTTTCACGCATATTTTTTTCTCGAATAAAAAAAATGCGATTATGGTTTTTTCCCTCTCTCTCTGACGCAGCAGCAGCAACACCAGATGATAGGGGGAGTCTCGATGACAAAACGAAAAAGAAAGAGATTACGGTCGTTTGACAACTTTTTTTTCGCGCTTTTTCTTTTTTTCTTACATATTTTTTTAAAAGCAAGTCAGCATCTTGGTCGGCGTCGGAGAAGGAAAAAAATTGCAAGCCAAAGAAAACAACTCATTTTGACTCTTGAGGACTTTTTCTTTCGCTTATACAAGCAAGCTAGTAAGCAAGCATAAGCATAAGAAAAAATAAATTTCTTCGTTTTTTCTCTTTTTTGTTTTACGGTAGTTTTCTTTTCTGCTGTTTTTGCTTTAGGCTGTTTTTTTTGACTTTGACGTGATTTTTCACTTTTTCACTTTTTTGTGATGTAAAACATTTTTTTCTTCTGATAACTTTTTAAAACGTTTACATTTAATTAATAATCACTTTTATATCCTCCTCTACATTTCTGGACTTTTGTTCATATCCACGCAAAAACGTATATATAAAAAAAGAAGTTTCACGGCCTTGCGTGCTTTAAATATTTTTTTTCTTCCTTCACACTTTTTTTTGGGAAACGGCTACTGCGTCAATCATCATAAATATACATACACAATAAGTTTAATTGTTTCACTTCACTCTACTCAAGCCTTTCCTTTTCTTACTTTTTTTGTATCTTTAAAATGTTTTAAAAGTTTGTCTTTGCAGTTTTAGCAGAAAAAAATGGAATTTGAATTTAGCTTGAGACAGGTCAAAAATGGGCACAAAATGAAATGACAAAAGGAGAGAAGTAGATAGAAAAAGAAAGCGTGTGTATTTAATTAATCATTTTTTTAAAAACCCTTAAAAAATGCTTTGTTAAAAGTTTATGTGAAATTGAAAGCTTTGAGAGAAAAAATGGAAGTAGTTTTGTATAATGTTTTAATACCCCTATCAAAAAGTAGAGTAATTTTTTGAGTTTTAATTTGTCTAATTTTTATTATGGTCTTCTGAAATTTGTTCAATTTTCTTTAAAAGCCACTTTTCTTACTGCTACTACGACTTTGAAATCTGAGAGGATCGCCTTAAAAAGTCAAAGGGAAAACCCCGCTATTTAAAATTGGAGTCGATGGAAATTTTTTAAATCGAGATCGATTAAAAATTATGTCCTAATACATGTTTATTTTTCTAATTTTTTCTCATATCTATCATTAATGTTCCTTCACTCAAGCCTCTCATCTACTTTTTTGTATCTTACAAAAGTATCTATTATAGAAATTATGGATATGTATCCATCTTTTTTATCACCTTGCTTTCTAAAACTTTCTTCCGTCTTTAAACACTCTTAACAAAAAATTGATCAATAAAAACATCCATCAATTTTTAAAGCTCAGAAAATTAAAAGCCAGCCATTTGGCCCTTATTTTTCTTCTATCATTAAAGTTTAAATAATAACAATTCTATCACACACCGTTGTTGTTTGTTTATTTAATTTTTTTTATTAACAAAAGCTGTACAAATACAATCTTCTTTTTTCAATTAATTATCTATTTCTCATTCTTTGACTCTTCTGTTTTAAGCCAGCTCAAATAGCAACATCCAAAAAAAATTGATTAACAAAAATGAACAAAATCGAAATTCAATCGAAAAATTTATTGGCAACTTTTTGATTTTTTTGTTAGAATATAAAATATTGGCATTATTGCTGCAACATTTTTTTGGTTTCAAGTTGATAACCATAACAGCCAAATCGAACCTAACCGTTTTAACACATTTTTGATCCCCTCTAAATAAAGAAGACCTCCTTCTGTGTATCAATCAAAAGTCTCTCAAGACATAATCAAATAACAATGACATAAAAGATATTTATATCGGCAAAAATAAATTAGTGTTGCAAAGTATGCAACAACATTATTTTCTCATGCTCCCCTTCTGTGTACCCTTAAGGTATCGGAAATTAAAAAAGGTCTCCCCTCTTCTTCACTCCTTGGACATTAATGTGGAACGATGAGAAAATTGCCTGTGAGCGTTTAGATTTTTTGGGAGAGCTACTGAAAATTCGGCATGGCATTTTTTTAAAAAAATTTGATAAAAATCCCAAAAAAGGTTATATAAATCCAACATTACCAAAAAAAAATAATTTTTTTTGATTGGCTAGAAAATCCTTTTTTCCCTCCCATTTTTTTCTTCGCTGAATTCTCTCTCTTTTTTTTCTTTCGAAAATCTGTAACTCCGCCTTTGTTACTTACTATCTTTTATCGTGTCCTTTTCGTACGCCGCTGCCACACCCATTTTTTTTCTCCCTCTCTTTCTCTCTTTCTACAAGCTTGAGCATTACTGCTGCTTGAATTTTCATTGGATTGTATAGTACTACTACTAACAAACAAGCATAGACACACAACTACCTCCTTTTTTTCTCTTTTCAAAAAAAATTTTTCAAAAGAATTTTTGAAAAGGAAAAAATCTTTCTACACTTTTTTTTTCTTCTTTCTTTCGGTTTTGTCCTACGGATACCATCTATTGCGCGAAAAAACTTACTTCAAGAGTCTTGAATTGAAAAAGATTTTTTTTTTGAATTCAGATTTTCTTTTATATTGTATTCAATTGTTGTTGTTGTTTTTTGTTTCCTGTGTTCTTTTTTAAATAATGGCGGACGCGCAAATAATGAGGCACAAAAAAATTTCTATGTAAAAAGGGGGGTTCATTGATTCAGCCACCAACAACGGCGTCCCCCATTGTTAACACAAACAATTGACCGCCGGGGACTGCTTTTTACTGCTTTTATCCGTAATGCGCAACAATAGTTCTTTTTTTGTGTCGTTTATTATTGTTAACAACAACAACAAAAAACATATTCAATTCAATTCATTTTCAAAAGAAAAAGAGGAACCCCCCATTTTTGTTCATTTCTTTTTGTCTTCTCCCCCTATTGAAATTTTTATCTTTGCTACTCCCTTCCATTCATTCCATTCAGAATCATTCATTCCAACTTTTTTTGAATCTCCTATTAGTTGTTTTTTTTTCCTGCCATGTCTTCAATATTTTTGTTGTTGTGGTTATTGATGGATTTATTTAAATTATTTTCTATTACCTATTCCTCTCCTTATAGATGATGACCATGATGGAATCAGATCTCAAACAACATCCAAATTTAATGCCAATGATGCAAGATCAATATCAACAAATGTTATATGGGGGTTTTCCACCTCTCCCACAACAACCTCAACATCCTCAGCAACCTCAACAGCATAATGGTGTCCCAGGAGATGAAAGTTTAAATGGTTCTGCTGATTCACCTGGTTCTTCATCCACTGGTTCACATATTGGTGGTGGAGGGGTTGGATCATACCATGGTACTCCAGGAATTGGTGGTGGAAAAGATGCTAAAAAGAATCGAAATGATGATCGTGTTAAGCGTCCTATGAATGCTTTTATGGTATGGTCACGTGGACAACGACGTCGAATGGCACAAGAAAATCCAAAGTTACATAATTCTGAAATATCTCGACAACTTGGACAAGAATGGAAGTTATTAGGTGAAAATGAAAAGCGTCCATTTATTGATGAAGCCAAAAGACTTCGAGCAGATCATATGAGAAATCATCCAGATTATAAATATCGTCCAAGACGAAAATCAAAGCCTTCTCCTGCTGGTGGAAAGAAGCCTGGTCCTCCAGGTGGTGGTGGCATGGGGCATGCTTCCGCAGCAGCCGTTGCACAATTTGATGCTTTAAAATGTCCTCAGGTAAATTTTTTGTGTCGAAATTAGGATTGCAAATTTTTGAGTTTTTTGACTCTTTATTTTTTCTACAGTACTTTGTTGATGAGAGCTCATATTCTTAAAAATTTATTATTTTTCATTATTTTTATCCCTTTTATGCCCGCCAGCAAAATTTTAAAAAAGAATTGATGGTTACTGTAGTATTAGATAGAGCTCAGATGTTGAAAATACAAAAAACTGAAGATATTCAAAAAATTTATTCCAATGAGGAATCGAGCCCAAATCTTCTGGTCACCAAGGAGACACACTTACCGCTACACTATCAGAGCTTTGAAAGTTTCTTGACTTTTTAAAGAAAGAATCAAATATGTATCTTCATTACCTTGTTTTTAAATATCTGGCTTTTTGAACTCGTATCCTCCTAAAATGAGCTCCAATACTTTCCCTTGCCTTCCCTAAACACCAACATCCCTTCAACATTAAAAGCATTTTAGGTATATCCATCAATGGCACCATGGAATCAACCAGTTGTATCAAATGCTGCCCAAAATGGATATTTTGATCCATATAATTATAATCGAGCATATGATATGATGAGTTATTTATCTCAGCATCAACAACAGCAACAGCAACAACAACAGCAGCAATATCCACAACAAACAAATAGTCCAAATTTATATCATGCTGCAGCACAACAGCAACAACAACAACATCATTCATTATTACAACAACAGCAACAACATAATGATTCACAGCAGCAACAGCAACAACATTATACTCAACTAGGAATTAAATCTGAAGATGTTGTAAATGGTACATCAACACCATCAAATCCAACATCAATAATGGATATTGCAAATGCTGCTGCAGTACAAGCTGATGCATTTCGATCAATTTATGAACATAAAGATCCATTAATGGCTGCAATGACAATGGGATATCCATATTCTGCTGCAGCGGCATTAGATTCACAACAGCTTGCTGCAATGGGTTTATCGGGTTTACCTCAACCTTCTGCACAATAATAATAAAGAAAAAAAAAGTAGCAATAGGGTCTGTGTTCTTCTTTTTTTTAAGTGTTAAAATTTTTCTTGTGTTTTTGCCTTTATTGTTTTTACTTTGTTCTTTTTTTGCCATTTAAATGTTCTCTTGTGTATCCATTGAGAAGCTTTAATAACTTTTTTTTAATCTGTATTTGGGAGGGTTTTGAGATGGTTTATTCGATTTGAGCTCAAATCATTTTTCATATGATTCCACATTTATTTAATAGGAGCCATACAAGCTTTTACTTGCTCTAAATCTGAAATACCATTTTCAATTTTGATGAGTACCACACGATATCGTCTGCTACTTTGAGCTAAAAACTGCTTTTTTTTGAGTTATTTAGATTTCAGACATTTTGAAATAGCATTTTTGGTGCCAGTCTAAATGACACAAAAATAAGCAATTTTGAACTAAAAGTAGTAGACGACATCATGTGCTACTTATCCACGCTGAATTTGGTAGTGTGAATTAGAGTAGATAAAAATTTGCATGAATCTCTGTTGAAACATTGGAAAATCGTATAGATTATGTTTTTTGTGCCTAAATTATAAAAACATCTTTGAACCTTTTCTTGTAAAAATTGTTGTACGAAAGTGCAATCATTTCATTACCTTTTTGACGACCTTTTATTGTTTCTTAAATATCCCAGTGTTTTCCCTTCATCACCCCCTAACCCCATCTCCTTCTAATATTGTATATGGCTTTATTGATAAAAACTCCGATATTATTATTCTCTATTTTCCCTGATGCTCAAAGATTTTTTTATGGAGTTTTTTAAAATGTTTTTTTTAATATCTTTCTGCTGCGCATTTCTCTCTTTTTTAATAAACCATAATTTTATTATTTTTAGGTATATAATATTTTAAAAAACAAAATTACTATTTTAATTTCAATAATTACTGTCTGTTTTTGTAACCTACTTTTTTTATGTCTTTAAAAAATTGTATCATCACAGGATTTTTTTGATTGTTTTTTTATTGGTTTTTCATTTTTTCTTTTTAATTTGAAAAAAGATTTTTATATTATTTGATTTATTACTATAAACTGAAAAAAATTATTATTTTGATGCATCCCATTATTTTTGTATTGGTATATTTAAATATGCAGAAAAATAGAAATTCAGGAAGTTTTAATAGACATAAATAGATAGAAATGTGCAAAAGAGAGCATAACGAAAGAGAGATGAGGATGAGTGAGAGAGATATTACGGTAGATCCGCTTAGTGCCCGGATTCCAAAGGTCAATTGACTTTTTTTGTCGCACACGATAGAAGAGAAATGAGAGTGAGAGAGTCAATTTGAAAAACAAATTGCGCGAGTTAAAAAATAAAAGGGGAGAGTAGTAGTCGAGAGGCGTCAATCAAGCGCAACATTGAAAAAATTGTTATACTTGAAAATTTTTTACAGTATCCTTTTTTTCTTTATTTTTAGTGGTCATGAGAAAAAAAGTGTTTAGCGAGTTTTTTTTATCAAATAGAGGCAATGTTTTTTTTACTGCTGCTGCTTGAAGCTGGTGCTGTAACTTCTTTGATGGTAGATGCCACTTTCCCTGCCATAGAGCCATGTGAAGAGAGAAGAAAGATAAAAAATATTCATTCCGTATACGATCCTTAAAAGAAAACAGAAGACAAAAAGTCAAAGCTACGGCCGACGCCACCACCGTTACCATTGCCGCTGTTGCCGGCATTCACCACTTGCTGCTTGTTTTTTCCTCTTTTTTTTCAGTCCTCAAAAATGAAGAAGAAGATGAAAGCAAAAGAAGGAGTAGGCGAATCTTTAAGGTTCCTTCTTTCTTTCAATGGCACAAAAAAGAAAAAGGGAAATCATTAAAAATATATAAAGACTTCTTTTTTTCATCCACAGGAAATACTTCGGAAGTCTCGGTTAATTTGTCTTCTATTGTGTCTTTCTCCCGACACTTTCCTTTCATCAAATACCCAATAACGATGTAAAAAAGATGAAAAATATAGTGTGATTTTTAACGCTTATATTTTTTCATATAACCTAAAAAGGCTTGCTGTTATTACAACAAGCTTCTTATTTCTGCTTGTCTTTGCTTTTCTTTCTTTAAACGTGAAAAATACAGATGCAAACATAACAAAATTTTTGATGCATTTTAATATTTTTTTTTGCGCAAAAACTTAAAAACTTCTTTTTTTTCTCAATTCAATAATAAAAATGTTTTACATTGTTTTCTCAAATATCGACATCGACGACGTCAAAAAAAAGTATAAACAAATATATATGAAATTGGCGAGAACGGCTTAACGCCTCTTCAATTTTATTTATTCCCTTCTTTTTTCTTTGATTTTCTCTTTATATACTGTGAAGTTAGTTGATTCCATTTCAATTCGATTCGATTCGATTTGTTTCGAGATTCGAGAAAGTAACAGCAAGCAAAGTGAGGCGAGAGTGCGAAAAGTAAGAAAGATGTAAGAAAGTAAAGTAAACTTAAAAATTGTAAACACGATTTTTAACGACGACGACAACGATATATATCGGTAAAGGTACGGGTAGCAAAGAAAAGCAGCAGCAACAAAAACGACGATGAAGGAAATGAGATACTTTGTGTGAATAAAAATGCTTCGATGACTTCCCAAAAATGCATTTGTATTTTGTACAACAAAAAGTCAATGAGGAACTTTTATTTTGACGTTGTTCAAAAAAAGTTTTATATTTACAAAAAAAATTTTTAGTCTTCAAAAAAATCAAGGGAAACTTGTAATATTATTTGCATAAACTTCAACCATCAAGATGATAGTAAACAGATGCATCCATGCTTTCATGCTTTTGTTTACTATCACTACATGCAAGTAACACATGCTTCTTCATTGCCTTGAGAGGTAATAGATAGTAAACAGAATCTAGCATCTTCATTGCCTTTGATCACTCTCTCTCTCTTTCTTCTCTTAAGAACTAGCCGATACTCCATCGTGTCCTTCTCCTTCATCCATGGTTAAACAACTTTTTTCTTAGTTGACAAATATAACTGGACATTACTCATTCTACGGTAGCAAGCATACAAGCAAGCTTAAACAAATACAAACTTTTTCAAACAAAATTTATCAAACTTTTTGCTTCCTCACACATGAAAGCAATCAAATACAACAAAATTTTGATACAAAAAAATTTGACGCAAAAAAAAACTTTTTCTATGGTGTTTTTCTTTTTTAACAACACAAAAATACAAAAGAATTTGCTTGCTACCACCATAAAAAGACATGCATGTAAACAGTTCTTTTCTTTAATAAAAAAAGCATTAAAACGTTTTTATTAAAAGCAAAATAATTTAATTTATTTGTCAATATTGCTTATGATCGATGGAAAGAAAAGAAAAAAAGCATGACTGATTTTGATTTCATAAAAATTATTTTTATGACGCTATTTAAAGTTTTTTTATAGAAGCAGGCTCTTAGCCTTAAATGGAAATGGAAAAACAAGGGGATTTACAAATTTTTAAAATTTGGGTTTTTTTAAATTTAAAATGATAGTAATAATTTTTCAGCAATGACTACTGTTTTTGTTACTATCATTGACAGTAACAAAAAATAAAGAATTTTGATGAAAAATTGTTACTATCAATGATAGTAATCGTTGAAATATCAGTGACAACAATAAAAATAGAACAATGGTATTTGAAAAAGTTTACTATCATTGAGGGTAACAACACCGAGACAATATTTTTAAAGCGTCGTTTACAATCAGTGATAGTAACAAAAAATGAAGAGTATTCTTAAAAAATTGTTACTATCAATAATACTAATTTTTGACAGTGCTACTATGATTGATAGCAATGTTTGAAAATGTTACTCTTAACGATAGTAATTCGTCAAATCATTACTATCACTGATAGTAACAAAATTTATGTAATTTTTTCAACTTTTTTGTTACTATCTTTTTTCAAACTGCATTGAGAGTAACACATAAAAACGTTACTGTAGTAATTTTTCATCAAATGTTGTTATAATTACAATAACCTTTTTTGACTTTAAATCTTCTTCATCTTTTATTGTGCCATCATTCACTTTCAAGTTCAAAGCTAATTATTTTCTTTTTACTAAATAATCCTATTTATTCCGGTCAATCTGTTTTAACACGAGCGAGCAAGCGCTTTCAATCTGCTGTGTCATTTCTTTTATTTTTTAAATACTTTATAATTTTTGTTATCCGATTTTTAACCATGCATTCAAAAGACAGAGAGAAAGTGACATAAAAGAAAACATGCCGAAAAAATTTTGAACGGAACAATTAGCGGCCTTTCTCTCATTCGCTGTCTTTTTGTGGATTGGTGGGTGTGAAACAAGTGGTTGTTAGGTTTTCTCTCAATTTTCGAAGGTCGGGGAAATTCTTTTTTTGCAATTGCTGCAGCAACAGTTTTTCAACACTCTGTAATCTTAAGCGGCAAAAGAAAAAATAGAGTGGGAGAGAGAACCCCAGGAGTCCATTGTATTATTATTACTTTGTTGAATACAAAAAAAAATAAGTGGCTTCTAATCTATCTATGTGTGGATATAACGGGATTGACCATTAAATGACCGAAAAAGTATTTTCATTTTTTTCAGGATTGCTCTTTTTTCTTTTCAATAGGAATCTTTTTCTTCTTCTTCTTCTTTGACGTAAGCCATTATTCTTCTTCTATTTATTTTGAATATAAAAGAGTATAGCTTTTCTAAGAAGAAAAAGAAGGTAAACTTTAAGAGAGATGAGTCAAGAAAAGTTAAGCAAGCAAAAACCAATGATCCATTGAATATTTATTCGGAAGTAAAAAAAATATGTGTACCTTGAGTCATTCATAGAAAAACATATATGTATTACGAAAGAAATTTAAATATCTGAAATTTGAAAAGATTTAAAATTGAAGATAGTAATTTTGAAAACTTTACTATCAGTGACAGTAACAAAAAATAGAACAATATTTGCAAAAAAGATTACTATCATCGATAGTAAAAGAAAAAAAGGTGTATTTTCCAAATATTGTTTACTATCATTGATCGTAATAAAAAGAAGAAGGAAATTATTTAAAAATTGTTACTATCAATGATGGTAGTCTTTGAAAGCTTTACTATCAATGACAGTAACAAAAAGAAGACGATATTTTCGAAAATGTTGTTACTATCATTGACAATAAAAAATATAAAGCAATGTTTTTTTTTCCTTTTCATTTTCTTTTTTTAAATGATACTATTGTTGATAGTAATCTTTGACTGTGTTACTCTCAATGATAGTAACATCTTTTCATAAATTTTTTCAACTTTTTTGTTACTATCTTTTTTCACATTACAAAGATAGTAAACGTTTTTAATCAATTCCAACATTCACAACTGTTTTTGCAACACAAATCTTTCAAAACTTCCGTTTTCAAAAAGCAGCTTAAAAATTGATACATTTGTTTTTGACACATTCCTTTAAACACCCAAAATAAAAAAAGAATCTCATCAAAACAAAATTTATGGTCATTGCAAAAAAGAAAGAAGGGTGTTGCTTATTGTTGACATTTTGCGCACCTTAAAAATTTTCCTTGGCACCAAGCCGAGATATATTTTATAGAAAAAAAAGTAATGAAAAATGATTGATGATGACCTGCATCAATTCTCGAGAAATGCACAAACAACATTAAAATTTGAAACACAAAATAAATCTATTTTTTTATGACACTTTCACAGTTTCACAGTAGCTAAAAAATATTCATGATAGAAAAGGTAGACGATAACAACCATGTAAAAACTAGTTCTATCCTAAAGGTTGCTTTCTCATTCTCTCCCGCAATATAAAAATTAAAAGTTGTTAAAGGTTGATTGAAAAACGGGAAGGTGGATGGATGGACAGGCTTTGAGGTGGCTCTTTCAAGCGAAAAGAAAAATAAATGAAAGGGAAAATTCCAAAATGCGTCCATGTTAATAAATTTTTTTAAATGTTGCATTTTGCTTTTGCTGATAGTAATCCTCGTTTGCTTACTTTCATTCATTTTGTGTTACTATCATTATCACTGTCATATTGCATTTTTTCAAAAGCATAATATTCATTGCCAGTCAAAAAAGTTTTATATCATTGACAGTAACAAAAAAAGAAAAATTTTGTTCAAAAATTGTTACTATCAATGATAATAATAAAAACAGAACACTGATTTTAAAAAAAGATTACTATCATTAAAAGTAACAACAGCGAACAATATTTTCAAAATATTGCTTACTATTATTGATAATAACAAAAAAAGGAAAAACATTGTACAAACATTGTTATTATCAGTGATAGCAATCGATTAAAGCGCTACTGTCATTGATTCTATAAATGATTATTATCACTGATAGTAACGAAATTCCATATTTTTTAACTTCTTTTTTGTTACTATCTTTCAGCAAACTACAAGTACAGTAATCACATGTAAGCAAATTTTAACACTGTCAAACCTCACCAATTGCAATTTTTTTCAATTTTTTGCTTGTTTTTCCAAATTCATCGATTTTTTGCTGCTGATATTAATTTTGTCCTTCTTTCTTTAAAATTACGGAAGCATAAAATTTCAATGTTAATCCAAAAAAACTAAATACAAAGTCAAAGAAAAGAAAAAAGACAATAGCCAAAGAATCGCTTCATTTCATTTTTTTGCTGCTGTTTCTATGAAACTAGCTCTTTAAAAAAAAGATGTCATTTATTATTACAAGACAAGCCCAAAACACAGGTAACTAATAAATTCTAACAAGCATACAGATGTAACTAATAACAAATCTTCTATATGGTATCCATGACAAAAATATTTGTTTTAAAGCTTGTCGAAAAAATATCCATGTTTATTAGAAATTAAGGACCAGAAAAAAAGAGGGATTTGATTTTTGATTAAAACAGGATTTGACAAAAATATATAAATATATATACAGCAGATTTATCCTACCTAATTGCATGGAAAAAAGAGAAATATTACGTAAGAATGTGTTCTTTGAAAAAAGGCAGCAGCAAAAATATTATTATTACTCTTTTTTAGTATTTTTCCTTTGAAAAGATTTTTTTCTTCTTCCGACTACCGTAATCTTTTTTTTCTCAAGAAAAAAGGGAAAAAGAAAAGAAAAGTGATTGGTAATTGATGGTGTGTGAGGTGTAGCAGCAGCAGTAGTAGTAGTAATAGTGGAAGTCCAACGAAAGAAGTCCAAAAATTGCTATACAAAGAAGAAAAAAGTAAGGACACATCAGCGTCATCATCATCTCCCATCCATGCCAATGTTGAGGAAAAAAAGCACCCCACCTGAGAGAGCGCAAGTGCCAAGGATGACAAATTATGTTTCTTCTTTTTTTCTTTTTCCTGTCACAGTAAGGGGCCATCTATTTTTTTCCCGAAAAAAAAATGCCAAGACTCTCGAATGAACGAACAAAAAAAATTATAATAATTTTATTCACTCAAGTAAAAGGAAAAGAAGGGAGACGATACATTTTTTTCTTTCATTTTTTAACAAGTGTGAAATAACCATGTTTAAGTTTTAGAAAATCTCTAAAATGCAGGGAAGCAACAACAACAAAAAAATGGGATTATCGCAACAGGAGTTTGTCACAAAAAAAGGTTTATCCATCTTTACAAAATGAGAAGAAACTTTCTTATAGCTTAATTGGCTTATCCCTTTTCTTCGAGATTTGATGAAATGGTTATTAAATAGCATCAAAAATTGTATTAAATTTGATTTGAAAGGGACAAAAAAGTTTTAAAAAATAGATGAAAAGAAAAAAATGAATCAGCAAAAAAATTTGTTAAATTTTGTAAAGCAAGCTTTTAAAAAAATATTTGTGACAAATGCTGATTAATTTTGATTCAAAAAAATGACGACTGTAATTTTATTAGTCAAACTAAAAAAGCTACCGTATTCATTAAACACAATATGGAAAAAAAACAACTGTAATTTGACACAAATAATTTATCACAGTTGCAAGAAAAAAAATAAAATAACTTTTTAGACAATTTCAGACAAAAATATTTAAATTTTGCAAGCTTTTTTGTTAAAAAAAAGCTACCGTAACCCGAGTTCTCTGAAAACGATGTTTTGATTACAATCAACAAAAAAATTTTCGATTTTGATTATGAGCAGTAAAACTATTATTTTTTGATATTTCCATTTCGTGAAAGACTTTGATTTTTTCGTTAATGTCAATGATAGTAAAGCTTTCCACAATTACACTATCATTGATAGTAAAAACATTTTAACGATATTTTTCTTTTTTTGTTACTATCAATAAAAGTAAACGATTTTGGATAAACATTGAATTTTATGCTTTTGTAATTTTAAAACAAGATAAAATCAATTCAACTACAAGAAATATGATTGAGCTTTGACAGTAACAACAAATTGCAACATAAACTTTAAATCAAATGCAAACATTCCAAATCACCTTTTTATATAAACATTTTGTCTCTCAATACATCCATCGATAGATCAAGCAAGCCCGAAAAAAAATAACTTCAATTAGAAGAAAGTCAAAAAAGGTCACGGCTGTTTTGTTTTCATATATAGGGACCGGCAGCGCACACTTTTTCCATTTCTCTTTGCATTTTTTTCTTCGTTACAGTATGAAAAATGAAACTTTTTTTTACAAACTTATAATCGAACCTACTATACGTAATTTTTTACGCTGATTCTGAATATGCCATTTTTGAAAAAGTTTTCTTTGGCACAAAGTGCCGATAACGGTATTTTTATGTTTGCGTATAAAGAGAAGTACCCCAATTCACGCCAATTCACTCACAAGCTTAGTATCATTCGATAGCTTATTAAAAAATATTACTATGCTGTAAAAACTTTCCACGCCATTTCACGCCGAAAAAAGTTATAGGATAAAAACGGCATTTTTAAGCTTAAAAATGTTTAAAAAACGTGTCCAAAAAAGAAAGAGAAACAAGTCAGCTGCGTGTGCGTCTCTTCTTTTCTTTTGAACCGGCTGCGAGGAAAAGAAAGAGAAGGATGCACACACAAAAAAAGAGTATTCTCTTTGACTTTTTTGTCGACGAAAAAAATTTGTGTTGCCGGATTTTCAGATGCCGTTTTCGGCATTTTAAATTAACTTTTATACTTTTTTGTTTCTATATTATTCTTAGTCAGGGTCGAAAGTAGTATATTCTAACAAAAAAATAATTATTTTCAAAAACTTTTTTTTGACCTGCCGGTCCCTATTCATATATATTTCTTTTCCAAGCTTTTTTTCCATAAAAAATATTTCCCTATGTGAATACTGCCCAATCCGACGACACTTTGTCTCAGTTGATATATATGTTGTGCCCCGGTCATTTACAGGTCATCGTGGTATTTTCCACCTTCAACAAAAAAAAAACACGATGTCACAAATAAAATGTGGAAAGAAAAAAAGAAAAATTTTTTTATTGTATTGTCTCAAATTGCAAAGGAAAAGAGATGACATCTTGTTCCGACATGCAAAAAAAAAGTAATTAGCAATCTGCATTTCATCCTCTCTCTCTCCTACATATTATATTTATATATTTGCCCTTTTCTTTCTTTTTAATAAGAACAATAGAAAACCTGCGCAACTAAACATATTGTCAACGTCGACGAAGAGTCATCACATTCATCTATGAGAAAAAATACCTTTGATACTGTAGTACTAGTAGGACAGCATCATTGCCAAGTCTCGATTACTTCCGTCCAAAAAAAGTACAACCCCAAAATTAATTGTTCCTCAAAAATGAAATCGTTCGTATGTAATTCGAAAATTACAAACACAGCAAGAGAGACAAAAATGCCGCGCAATCGGAAGCTAATCTTCTACCAAGTTCTTTCTTCAAAAGCATTGACCCGAATTCAACAAAGTTTTTCACAGCTTAAAACAAAATATAAAAAATAATAATTTATTGTATTTTACAGAATTTTAAATAACAAAACAATAAAAAAGTTTAGACCTTATTAAAAGCAACAACATCAACAGATTGAACAAGATCTTCAAATTCGCAGATGGCTTCTTCAAGAGCATCAGTGGAGACTTTGTCGTCTTCAACAACGCAGCAAATCTAAATAAAGAGTAAATGTTAGTAAAATTCATAGAATCGTAAGAGTAAAGCTTACTTGAAGTTTGTTAAGACCAAATGCAACTGGAACTTTCTTTGAAGAACCCCATACAAGTCCATCCATTTCAATACCACGAACAGCCTTTTCAATATCATCAATATTAATTGTATCATCCCATGGCTTTACATCATAAATAATATTTGATTTGGCAATTGGACCTGGTTTCTTTGATTTCTTTGCAGCATAATCTGCCAAGCGTTGTTCTGTAATACGTTGTTTTTCTGCATCATCTTCTTCTTCAGAATCAAAAAGATCAAAATCTTCATCTGCAGCTTCTTCTTTCTTTGCTGGAGCAGCGGCTTTTTGTCCACCACATGGTTGAGAAATATTGCAATTCTATAATTTGTTAAAAATATTATAACATTTTAAAAACATTTATGACGCAACGACAAAACAACGAAAGTAACATTAATAAATTGTGTAATTGGCGGCATGTTACAATAAATTATGACATGAAAGAAAATACCCGCAAAAAGAAAGAGTAAAGGCGACAAAAAAATAAGATAAAACCCGGAAATAACAAAAAGAGAGACAATACAAACAAAAAAGAAGAAGCGACTAGGTAAGGACAAAAGGCAGAGATTGTTGTTCAAAAAGTCGTGAAAGATCTGCACGAAATTCCTCTTGAAAAGCATTACATTTCTTTTTACCAATTGCAAAAACAAGGGGTTGCCAAACAAGTCGAAAAATATGATTTGGTAAATGTCTTTTTGGACAAATGCATGCAAGTGATTCAACCTCATAACAGGTTACAATAGAAGATGATAAAAGAGAGAATACAATATCCATAAATAAAGGAATATCATTGACAGATCGAGTAAAAACAATAGAAACATCATGATGATAAAGTGGTCGAAAGAGATGATACAGATTTTGATGGCTTCGAAGAGGAAGGCTACGATAAGAGTTAAAGACAGGATTTGGTATAGTTATTAATTTCAGAGGTTGATTTTCATTATGAAAATAATCATCACGATTAAAATAACCAGCTGAAAAGTAATCAGGAAAAAGTGAAGGAAAAAATTCATCAATCCTTGTAATCATCAGCTCATGCTCTGCCAAAAGATAAGCAATATTCCAGCTGTATTTGTTGTGTGATGGAAGATGCACAGAGTATTCTTGTCCTGTTGAAACACGATCAAATTCTAAGCCAGTTTGTTGTCCAAGTAGAGAAAGATGGAATTTAGTAGTTGTGCCATTTATAAGCTGATGAATACATTCAAAGATTTCTTTCATTAACAGCTTGCTCTTTCTCAAATTTGTTTTTCCACCTTGATGAGGGAAGTTCATTACAATATCTGTATATTTTCCTTTCCATTCTGCTGGAAGCTTTCTTGCATCAACACCAAATATAACTTTAACATTTGAAAGCTTTCGTAGCTCTTGAACATGTTGTACACCAGAAGGATAATTGGAATACAAAAGTTGTTCATCTTCTAGTACTGTTGCAGTAATGTGAGTTGCAGGAAGCAATCTCGCTAGTGAAAGAGAGAAGGAGAGATTGCCATCACCTAATACAAGAATCTTATCTTCTAGATGCAAGAATGAATGAAGAGATGACGGCACCGTCTATAGATATAAGCGCCAATTACACAATGAGACATTTAAAGACGGGATATAGAAACACATAGAGGAAAAAACGAACCTTAAGAATCATTTGACGAAGTTCATCAATATCTTTTCGAAGAGAATTATTTTCTTCTCTTAGTTCTTGCATTTCTTGTTTTAATGTAGCAAGATCTCCAGATTCAGATTTGTATGATGAACGAGAATCACGCCCTCCACGAGCTTGCTTTGCAATTTGTTTAGCATCATTAATTGCTTGACGAACTTTATCTACACCACCTTTGTTACCATCTAAAAGTTTGATATTTAAAATCATGCTTTTTAAGAAAGATAAGAAACATACGGCTATTTTGTCGGCTACGTCCACCACCTTGATTTGCTCCATGACTATTTTGACGGCTTCGGCCACCTTTGTTAGCTTGTTTGCCTTGTCCACTTTGGCTTGATTGTCCACTAGTTTCTGGTTTAATATCAGAAAGGATGCGTTGATCACGATAATAAAGTTGATCGGCTGCTTCAATGAAAGGACGAAGGCCCAAAGTTGGTGTAACTTCACAGAGAAGAGAGTCAACGGACATATTGATGTTGAAGGATTAAGAAAATCTAAATGTGATAATTTATAAAAGTTTCAAATCTCGAAGAAAAAAAAGATAAGTTTAAAAAATTTAGGGCGTTTTTCGCGTCAAGAAAAAGTTTATCAAACGTTTTTGAACTTCTGTTTTTTTTGTTTAACAAAAATTTTCTACAGTAGTTGCAACACTATAACAAAAACTGACAAAAAGATTAGCTAGTTTGAAAAATTAAACGAATAAAACATCAAAGTACCAGTAATTTGAGCAAGCAAATGAAAAAATTTATTTTTCTTTTACAATCAATAAACTTTCTCGAACTGATTCTTGTCATTTGCTTCTACTTTTGAATTACTTTTAATTACTTCCACTTTCGTTAGCAAGTAAATAGATATTTTCGGTAAGAAAAGAAGTTTGTGACCACAGATTGTATACTGTATCTTGACAAGTGCTTAACTACTTCGATATAAAGTTTGTATGTTGCAGTTATTTCAAAACAGCAACACAATTTTTTTAAATTTTGATGTCTTGTTACAACTGTAAAACTTTTAAGAGTAATAAAAATAGTGAATATATTCTTTAATTAGACATGAGATTTGTGATGATTTTGTAACACATCTTCAAGGAAATAATCTTCATTGAAAAACAAGAAAGTGTTATAAACATATTCAATGCACATAAATTGATTGCTATGATTTTGTGTTTAGTTTATTTAAAGGTTTTATCAACGGATTAAGTGATAAATTATTTTCTGTTAGTTATATGTATTTGTTTGACTTTAATAAATAAATAAATCCGAATATTTTTTTTAATTTTGTCAAAATTGAAATTATTTCAAATTATTATATGTATAAGCTACAGTAATCCATAACTGCAAAATCTTTGTTTTCTATTAGAGTAATGGCATAACCTTCAAACTATTTGTGGCAAAAGATAAAAAAACTTTTTCTCTTTCAAAATCTATACACCCATTCTATAATGAATCATTGGCACTTTTTATTATTGATTTTGTACCTTTAAAAACTTTTTGCAAATGCATTTTTGGCACATCTTTCTTCTTTTGTGTTTCATTTTATAGGTTGAATAGAGCAGTACCTGTAATTCCTGAAAAAAACATTTTATAATATTTTAAGAAATTCAATTTTATTATTTTCATATTTTAACAATTACTGCTGTGCACCTGAATATGGAACCATTAACTAATGTAAGCTTTACATATTATATTTTTTATCACCAAAAATACATTTTTATAGACGCTTGAATGTCCAATTGATATGGAATGTACCTTCCAAAAGATTGATCTCTTACCATTAAAAGAATCAGAAAATGGAAATTTAAATGGGAAAACATTTTACGCTTACAATATTCCAGGTGTTCAATACTATCTTTCAATCTTCCCTAATGGAAATACAGCTGAAAATCGTGGTCAAACTTGGATCTTCTTAAATGCAAATGGTTCTGAAGAAAGAAAAATTACGGCAAATTTTATTATTTCTATTAAATCTGCAAATTTTGAATCAAGAAATTTTAATTATACGTTTCAAAGCAGTCGAGGATGGGGTGGATGGTGTGCTAGAACTGATCAATTTTTTGAATCAAGTCAAAGATTTTTTGTTAATGGAGAACTAACAATTGAAATTAAAGGAAGTTTAAAGGTTGCGCGACCAGCGGTTACGGTAAGTATTTGTTGTGTTTTAAGAAAATATCACGTTTATCTTTCAGAAAATATCTTGTCCAATTTCTGTTGAATGGAAAATCAAAGAATCAGATTTAAAAAGAAAACTGGCAAAAGAAGAAACCTCTGGATATTTCCGATCAAAGCGATATCTAATTGCATCATTCTCTGACGTCAAATATTACCTCATGCTTTATCCCAATGGTGATACAGAAGCTCGAAAAGGACAAACATGGCTTTTTCTCAGCATTGAAATTGGAAATGAAAAAAAGATTGAAGCAATTTTTGATTTTTCTATTAAATCTGTCAATTATAGCTGTAATTTACAGTATACTTTTGAATCATCTACTTCATGGGGATCTACTTGTTGTTCGACAGATGCTCTTAAAACATTGCTATCTTCTACTGATCCAATTCAAAATTTTCTTGTTGATGAATATTTGATTATTAATTTAAATGGAATTTTAATGGTTGAAAAGAATCAGAATACAAATTTACGGTTATCAATGGGATTAGCACCTGCAACTCCAGCAGATCAAAAAAAGAAAGATAAAGAATTTACAATTGTTATTGGAAGAAAAAAAGTTATGGTAAGCTTTTGTTTTCATATTATAATAAGCAACTTAGGCAATGGGGTTACTGCGGTTGCTTTTTATAACAAAGTTCTTTATTCTTTGAATTACCGTAACAATTTTCAGGTTCACAAAAAAGTGCTATCTGATGCTTCTCCTGTCTTTGCTGCCATGCTTGAATCAGAAATGAAAGAAGCACTCGAAAATAAAATGGAAATTCCAGATTTTTCTGCTGAAATTGTTGATGCTGCTATCAAGCTTTGTTATAGCTCATCTGTTCCACGAAAATTTTCATTTGATGACTTATTTTTACTTTATAAATTTGCTGATAAATATCAAATTAAATCTATTATGGTAAGCTTTCTTTAGCTTTTTTCTTCAATTCATTATGTTTGCTTTTAGGATCTCATTGAAGAACATTTGCTTGAAAAGTTATGTGCTACAAATGTTTGTCAATTTATTGAATTCTCGAAAGCTATGAATGTTACTAAACTTTATGCAAGCTGTGTTCGATTTTTAATGATGTGTTCAAAAAATGGTGTCCCCGTTTATGGTGCAAATGTTTTGGATAAGAATTTATTAGCTGAAATGTTTTTGAATACTCTTCATGCTGTTGATGAAACTGCTCTTGAGAAGTAATTTGTTTATTTTTTTGTGTTTAAATTTTATCTTTTGATATATATAAATATATATTTTATCAATATTGTGTACTAATAATACAGTTTACGTTGCTGAACAACGTGTAAAAGGTAATTTCAATTTGCACTTTTAAAGCATATTAAACTGTTATTCAAAGAAAAAAGTAGTTAAATTTAGTATATTTATTTTCATTTCTTGCACCAATTCATATCATATTAGTTATACATCAAAATTACATATATAATAAATACATTAAAAGAGACGAGATAATGCAAATGCATATAATTGTGAAGCAACTTCAACTTGTCCATGCTTTGTCACTTCATCCAAATATTCAAGCAGTTTATCACATTCTACCAAGACAACTTCAATTGATTCGTCACTATCCAATGATTGATTAGGATTCTTATTAATAGGATCATTTCCATCAACTTCTACCAAAAGAAATGAAGAAGAATCAGATGAAAGACCAGGATTAAGGAATTGTCCTCTTGGAGTGCATCGGATTACTCGTGTTACAGTATATCCTGTTTCTTCTTTCAATTCACGAATACCAGCTTCTTCAATTGATTTATCAGTTTTATCGATGAGTCCTAAAGAGAGAGAAATGTGATTAGAAACGTCGATAAGCATGGACATTAGAACGCTGCGGAATCGAAAACTAAGGAGTCGAAACCAAAGCAGAATTAAATCAAATCAAAATAGAGCACTCTTTTATGGATATTTCAAGTTCGTAAAATAACATCTTGTAAGCTTGCTGTCAAAAAACCCCTCCACTTACCAGCAGGAAATTCTAAACACCAACGAAGAATAGGAATCCGAAATTGTTTAATCAAAACAAAGTATTTCTTTCCATCTTTTTTGAGCACTGCTATAACATCAACACCATCAGCATTTAATGTATTACCACGCTTTGGACGATGTGCACTTTGCCATAACTAAAAATAGAAGTTTTATTATGAATATACTGTAACCACTTCAATAAATAAAATTACTTGTAGAAATAGCTACAATATGCTATTTCAAAAAGCAAAAGCAAACTGGAGTATTAATACACATAGAGCAGATAAGCATACTGTTTCACCAAATCAATCAATATAAAAACTTACCCCAGTATTATTTGTACCACGTAATTTAAAATTAACTTCTTTTGCAATTAACCATTTTCCTTCAAATACAATTCTTTCATTTGTTAATTCATATGGACCTAAAAGTATGATGCATTAATGAATTTTATCGACATGTTCAATGATGAGCAGAAGTGAACAAATTTGTCTGTTTTTGGTGATTAAAAAACCAATAAAGCAAGTTTTTTCTTAAGTAGTAATAAAAAATGTTAATATCGAAATTCATAGTAATAAGATTTCCTTCATTATTGTTAGAAAATTGTCATTATCAAAATTAACCCCAACACGTAAGATTATCGTCAAAAAAAGTGGAACTTTCATCATTGTTAATTAACGGATAAGTAGATAATGACAGATAATGATAGTAATACATTTTTGATGATTGTTGATTCAGCAATAAAGAAAAATTAACAAAAAAAACTGCAGTTTTTCTAAAGAAGGAGAATTTGCTCACTTTCGCTCTTAATGGAAATGTAATTAAAAATATAAAACTTACAATCCAATGCAGATTCAGGTATTTCACTAGCCATTTCAGTTTCTTTTCTTTTTATTCAAAAGAGTTTTTTGCCTTCAAAGTTGAAAAAATCAGCACAAATGAATTACTTGAAGTGATAAAAAGAAGATGATAAATGACAAAAATGAAAAAACGCGGAAAAGAGGAAAAAACGTTATTCAAATTTGAAAAACATAAAAGTTTTTTGGCCAAATACAGTAACCACGATAAAAGAAGGAAAGGATATCCGGCAGAAATTGGGATGTTTTACAAAGCAAGTGCCAAAAATAAAAAAAGAGTTGAAAAAATTAAAATAAAAACCAGACAAAAGACTTTAAAAAAGTCAAACATTAATTACTTGATGGGATCTTAGAAGTAGAGTGTCGGAAATATTTTCTGTAAGTTAAAAACAGGTTTTTATTATTTTTTGTGGTCATTTTTCATTTTAATCCTTTACAATTCACAGCAGCTCACTTGTAGACTTTTAATTTAACATAAACACCAACAACAAAACAAGCATAAAAAATGTGGAAAAGCAACGTTGAATAAGCTCTTTTAAAAACACATTAAAAATATATGCAATGTGGAAAACTCTTGAATTGAAGTACAAAGTACAAATCAGTGTTGATGATCTTTTGCTGATAATTTCTTTGAGTTAAATTTAATTATGACGTATTTTTATAATTAATTCTGTGCATAAATGCATAAATATTTCGTCAAAGATCTGATTATCGATTGCGGATTTCACTTTCATTCTAGTTTAAAAAATTTTTATTTGACAAGGTTTTGAAATTTTTCCAACAAACAAACGTGTGCAAATTTGTCTCCTCTTCCAAAAAAGATGCAACTCAAAGTTCTTTCTAAAAAATATCATAAAAACTTATGGCAATAAATATAATAATAAAATGATTCATAAAACAGATTGCTTCTTCTTCTATTTTTAAAAAAGAAGATTCCAACTTTTTTTTGATGAAAAGCAAGCAATAATCGGTGAAGAAGAAAAAAAGAAATGTAAACATTCAAGTTATATTTCTTTGGTGTTCGTTGGAAGCTGCAGATTTCTTGAAAAAAAAGTATTACGATTTTTAAAATTTTTAAGCTTAAAAATGAGGAGACGAAAAACTGTTGTAATAGAAAAAGTTCAACGCCGAACTCCACAAGGAAGGCTGTTATCTGAAACAAAAACGGTAAGGATAATACTGTAATTTTTTAATAATGTTGTTTTCGTTGATACTGATTTCGTTTCCTGAATTGGAGTAACGAGTAATCAACTGTGAAGCCAAAAAGCGACATTGTTTTTTTGATATCATATTCCAACACTGGAGTCGGAGTCAAAGTGGAATCAGTTCGAGCTGAACTGAAAAAATTGCAGCAATATTGTGTAACACGGTTACTGCAACTGCTAATTTTAGAGAACTGTACATTTTGACAATATTGCAATGGATGAAATTGATTTTCGTCCTACTGTAACTACTCCTGCCCCGCATCGAATTCCAGCACCTTTAAGTCCAAAGAAATATGCTCCATCAGAATGTACAGAATCGGCAACAGAAATTGTTGGTAAGCTCATCATATATATCCTTCTTAAATAGCCATATTTTTTTTTACTTTCTAAAAATCCATACGTTACACATCTGTTTCCTATTTTTAACACCCTACTACCAATTTCAGAATTTCGACGATTTGGTGATCGAGTTGATTATTACGATAACTGGGATACTGCTGTTGTCCGAGAAGCTCGATTAATTCGTTCAGATTCTATGCGATCTAACCTCAGCATATCCACAAACTTAATATCTCTCTTATATGACCACATCAACGACCTTCGAATTCGAAATGGCGTCCACAAACTCGAGAAAGATCATTTTCTCGTAAAAGAAGCTAAAGATCAAGCCACTCAAATCGCTCTTGAAGGAAAGCTTCGACCAAAAAAACATACAGCAACAAATATTTGGATTGGCAAGAAAGATTTTGAACCACATCAAGTAACCCATGAATGGAATGTCGAAATGAAAGATTGGCCTCGACATAACTTTGAATGTGCAAGACTAAAAAGAATTGGAATTTCATCGATGCAAAAATTGAATAATTCTCATCATATTGTTATTGTTGCATTGTATTCGTAATAAAGCTTCTTCTGTTCTTTAAAGGTTTATCCAGCTAAATAATAATAACATTAAAACAACAATATATCTTTGACAATAATAATAGTAATAATATATTATTCAAAATCAACGACATTCCCAGTATTTTCTTTTTTGGCACTTTTTGTTCCATTGTTGACAGCCTTTTCAAGAAGATATGCATCATTTGGATCAATACGTTTATAATAATTTTTAACATTATCAACAACTTCAAAACCAAATTTCTTGTAAAATTCCATTGCTGCTTCATTATTTGACTAAAAAAAGAGATTGTGTTAGATTTAAGTATGAGTTTTACAGTACTCGCAGAAACAACATTCTTATCGCCTAACGTCAAGATACTATCAATTCCAGAGATAACGGAATGAACAGCTTAAGCCTTTAATTATCCCATTATTAGACAACTATAAAGACAAGTGAGGAAACCCTGTCCTACCATAGAAATATATATGCTTCCACAAACCACTTACTTGAACATGAAGATAAACACTTTCAATATTTGTATCTTTTTCACATAAAGCAAGAACATGTGAAATAAGCATTGTACCAACACCTGAACGACGATATGGTGCTAGTGTTCCAATCATCATAATATAAAGTCTTTTACGATTTTCTTTAACTTCTGGTCGACAACAAACTGCTCCAACAACAGAATCATTAAAATATGCAAGCTTTGCAAATTCTCCTGCATTCATTACTTCGTTATAAAATCGTTCATTATAAACAACCGGAAGAACTTGTTTATTAATTTCTTTTAATTGCTAAAAGAATAAAAGTTTAATATAGTTAAAGGAAGATAACAAAGCTTACAGCAATATTATGTTGAGTTACTTCACCAATTTGTAAGAAGCATTTACCAATATATTTTGGTGCTTTTTTACCAAATTTAAAATTTCCCATTTCATCAAATCTTGCTGATCCATATGTTGGTGGCTCATTTTCAGATTCATTATCATCTTTTGGAGCAGGAGCAGAGGAAGGTGGTGGTGGATTTAAAGAAAGACTTTTTAATATATCAGCAATTTCATCTTGTAATTCTTGTTTGATCTCGAGGACACTTGTAGAGGCCATATTTTTGATGAACCTAGAAATAGAAAAATAATGATTAAAGCTCTTTAATTAAATGGTGATAAAGATTAAAATAGGAGCAAAAACTACTGGAAATAGTTTTTAAAATTTCTTCCTTTTAGCTTTCAAAATTCTCGACACGAAAAAAGTAAAACAAATTTAAATTTTTTTTAAAAAATAACAAGCTTTCTGGAAAAAAGTTGAAAAAGAATAATGTTCGTTACAGTGTTTACGAAGTTTTCTAATTCCGATTACTGCCACTTCCAACAAAAACTATTACTTCTACTTCTAATTAATTTCTTCGTTAATTTTTACAACTTTTAGTTATTCCCAAATACTTCTAAATACCGTTAATCCTCTAATAGAAGCTACGCGCTTTTATTTTTTCAAAAACCATTTGGCTCAGTTTTTAATTTTTAAAAATGCTAATATCTTTGTTAAAAATTTGCTTTTTTAGTTTTTTCTTTTAATTGATACATCTAAATGATAGTTAGCAACGTTTCCAGATCAATATCTGACTTGGGTTGTTCAACAAGCTTTATTGTAACAATTTTTTCCCTGCGCTTTAATTAGAGATGCGTTTCTATTAGAAGGTGCTTCTATTAGTGGATTTACGGTAATTCTTTAATTCCAAACAATTGCCAAAAATAGGGTTCTAAACTCTTTTTTAGCGAAATACTAACTGTTAATTAATTACTAACGATCACAAAGATGCTCTTTTGTTGTTATATCTGTCTGATAAAAAATCATTTTTGTGATTTGTAAATGCAAAAACTAACAATAATTTTATAAGGATTCAAAAGAAATCAGAAACAAAAAAAGAAACATTGTATCAAGAAAACAATGTATCAATAATAAAATAAAAACAGAAAAACACATGCTACAGTACACATGACCAAAAAATGAAAAAAATTATTGTTCTTCTTCAGCTGGAGATGAAAAAATTTCTAAAAAAATGGATTATAAAGTTTTTGTTAAATGAAAAATTTTAAAAACCATACCACAAAATGCATCAATATTTTTTTCAACAAAAAAATAAAATTCATTATTGAATTTTTTGAATGTCTTGTATGACTTCATTAAAAGACGATTATAAGCCTGAAAAATAATTATACGAAAAGATCATTTTATGAATAGAAATAATTCTTACATCAACGAATTTAGTAGGATCAGAGGCAATACTTTGAATTTCAGTTATAAATTTGGCACGTTCATCATATTTTCCAAATTGTGGAATTATTGTTTCATATGCTTTATTCATTAAATAACCAAGTTGAGTTGGACGAATTTCACCAGTTTTTCGATCAATTTGAATATATTTTTGCTTTTCAATTTCACGAATATAACGGACAAGTGAAAATTCAGTTCCAAGACTACAACATTCCATCAATTGAACCATTTCATAATCTTTTAGATATGAATCTACTTTACAGCTTTTAACATCAAATTTTAATGAATATTCTTTTCCAGTAATAAGTTTTTTAGAAAGTTCTATTTTTTCTTTAGCGCCTTCATATTTATGTTCAGGTAAAATTTCTGTGAAACCAATTTCTTCATCTTTTGAACATGAGTATTCAATTAAACCATTGCCGATTTCCAAGGAATAAGTAATCAAAGAATATTTGTATGGCTTTAAAAAAGATGCCAAAAACCGTCGACAAATAAATGTGAAACATTTATATGCATCAGTCGAAATTCGACCATCTGGTACTTTTCCTGTTGGCATAAGTGGAGCAGATTTCAATTCAACAGTAATTCCAGGTATTAACTGTAATTTTGATGTATCAAAAACGATATCTTTACAAATTTTTGTTAAATTTGTAGCAAATTCAAAAATATTAAAATTAAATGGATTGGGATATGCTTTAACATTAGTATTGTAATAAGTGATAAATCCATTTGCGTATAAAAGTTGAAGAGATTTTGTAATAGCTGGTAATGTCATTTTCAAAAATTTTGACATAGTAGTAAGGCATTCAGTATATGTTAAGCCTTCAGGTGCTTCAACTTGAATCAATTCAACTTCTTTTTTGACAACTTTGAAAGTATTATGTTCCTAAAAATATTGTATACTTTAGATAAAATCATTTTTAGTTACTTACACTTAATTTCAGAAAAAGTTCATCAACGATTTTTTTATCTGCAAAATAATGAGAAGCAAAGTTATAATGGATGCCATCAATTAAAGCTTCAAATTCAATAAAATATTTTGTTGGATGTGTCCAAGCAATTAAATGTTTCTTTACGGCAAGATGTAGAATCATTGAACAAACAGGACCAAAAAGTAGTTTCTTCAAATTTGCAGATGTACAACAATGCTATAAATTTATTATTTAACTTTCCGCTTTATTTTCGCATCTAACTTACATTAACATCAAAGCTTTGCCTATTGCTAAAGGAAACTCCCGTTTTTTTATCAACAAAAGATTTTGCAATCATTGATAAAACTGTTCCAACATCAAATTTTTGTAGCTTTTGAATAGCTAAAGGTGCATCAAGGGAACATGAAAATTTAGCTCTAGAATAAATGATAACATTAGTAACTGTGTATTTTGATAAGAAGTTCCTCTCTACAAAAAGTATAATAATCTTAACAATGTAATAACTCAATTGATGAAGGTAAAATAATGCAATAACAAATTTTTACATAATTTGTCAAACATACCTATAGAAAAGATCCAAAAGATGTTTTTCTGTTGGAATATGAAGTTCTTCTTTAATCATTCGAATAATATCAAAGCAGGTTAGTTCTCCTTGATCATCATTATCTATCCAAAGTATAACTCCATCACAATCTTTAATATTATTCGATAAAAGAAGAGGAAAATGACATCGATCTTTTTTAACAGTTCTTTGAAGCTTTGAATAATATGATGGTGATAAAAGATATCCTTTTATTGAAGTTTTATCAACATGTGATGAATCACATAATGGTCCAGCTGTTGAAATAGTTGTAACATTAGCCTTTCGGCCATAAAAATCCATTTCAAATTTATATAAATTTTCAAATACACGTTGTTCGTCTATAAAATTCTAATGAAAAACAAGGAATAATTTTTTTATCCTTACTTTGATAATATTCTTGCTTGGCATTAATAAAATGATTATTTGATAAAATTTTTGCGACATCCCGTGCCATTGTTTCATGTTCACAAATAAGTAATAATTCAACATTACGCTGAAAAAAAATATTTTAAAGAAATTGATTAATAATTTTATTTTAAAGCAAATTTTTGAAAACTTACATCAGTAACATGATCAAAATTAATGGACAATGGATCAGAAAAATATTGCATTGCATCTTCCAAAGTATTAAATCCAAGCATATTCAAAACTTCAGATAAAACTTCTGCGCCATGTTCAATTGAATTATAAAAGATTGATTTATCAGCAATAGCAGTTGTCTAAAAGTTTATAATTATCATTCCACATTTTGGGCAAAATAACTTTAAAAAAAGCTTTTTAATTTTTGAAATCCAGATAGACTTCCAAAAAAGATTTTTCCTCTGAATTTCTTGCGTATACTAAATCGGAGCCAAAAGTTACGAGTTTAAAGTAAATTTGGTATTTTTACGCACATGATTTATGTTTCAAAAAGCGAATCGTACGTAGTTTGTGCAAGCATATTTTTATAAAACATAAAAACTTACAACATCTTCATCTTCAATAAATTTTTCTTGAAATTGTGTTGAAGTATCAGGAGTTGATGCCATGATCTGTAAAATATTAGTTAAACAATCGGAAAAAGGGAAAAAGCAACAATCAGGAAAGTGAAATATTTTGTCAGTTGAATGTGAGCTTTGGTCAGAAAGATGAATTGTGCATTTTTTCATTGCCAAATTTAATTAACAAAATCAATACAAAACCTTTAAGGTAATACTCAAAAAAACTAGATCAAAAAGAGGTCATAAATTAAATAAAAAATAAAGCCCAAAAATGAGAAATTACTCATAGTCAACTAAAAAAATAAAAATTTGCAGAAAATTAATTTCTTTTTCTACTGCTGAAGAGACTATTCTAAATAAAATGATAAGTGAATTGGATATTTTTTTTGGTAAAAAGGGAATTTGCAACCCTAATATTGGATAAAAGTGTCCCTAATATTTTCACCAGCCCTAATATTGGATAAAAGTATCCCTAATATAAAATTGAATCAATGAACAATATTTATGTGTCCTTTTTTTTTTAAAATTTTTAAATAAGTGTGAAAAATATTTTTATTACTAAAATATTGGTTTGTTCTGTTTACAACTGCAACAAAAGGTGTGATATAGCAATATGAGTTAAAGTCAGCTTGAAGATGAATATCCTGCTGAACCACCAACGGCAAAGAAACTACGTGGAGCAAATGTGATTTTTTTAAAAAACTGTTTATAGCAAAGAAGCTAGAAATGGACGTGCATATTTTCAATGCAGAAAATGTTCTTATGATCATGAACATGCTGATGTAAATCGGAAAAATGGAATGGCTAATGAATTTAAAGAAATCGCAAAAAAGCGAATTGTGGGACGTGAAAGGACCAACGCTTTTCGTTTAAGTTCTTCAAGAGAATCTGCAACACCATAAAATACATGTTTCACATTTGCTCCACGTAGTTTCTTTGCCGTTGGTGGTTCAGCAGGATATTCATCTTCAAGTTGACTTTAACTCATATTGCTATATCACACCTTTTGTTGCAGTTGTAAACAGAACAAACCAATATTTTAGTAATAAAAATATTTTTCACACTTATTTAAAAATTTTATAAAAAAATATTAAGGACACATAAATATTGTTCATTGATTCAATTTTATATTAGGGATACTTTTTATCCAATATTAAGGTGGCGAAAATATTAGGGATACTTTTATCCAATATTAGGGCTGGTGAAAATATTAGGGATACTTTTATCCAATATTAGGGCTGGTGAAAATATTAGGGATACTTTTATCCAATATTAGGGTGGTCAATTCTCCCCATGCCATTTTTTTTCTGTATAGTTGTAACAAAGGAAAAGCCGCATTTCTTTTATTTGTGATATTGTAATTTTATAATTTTAATACACTCACATGGCTTTTAGATATCCTTTCTTACTTTATTGCGCACATTGCTGTTGTCTCAATTTTTTTTGCTATAAAATACATCTTTCATTCGCAAAACGGCATCTTATTTCAGTTATCTTTTTATAACAACAGCTTTTTTAAGTGCGTATCAGGCAACGTCAGTGTTTGATCTAATAAAAGTAATTAAAACTCAGAAAGCAGAAACAGAAATTTAAAAATAAAGATATATAAAAATGGTTATAAAAATAACGTAAAAAAGTTATTTAAATGTTGCAGATGTAAAACGAAAAAGCAAAATTTGCTGAAACTTGCGATATATTTACTTTTCTAATAACATAATATTACACGATAGCAAGCGTTCCGGTTTTTTCTCTATCAGAAATTTTTTTAATAATGAATCAGAATTTTGCACATCGGAAACTTAAAATCTTTCTTTTTACAGGATTTATGGAATTAAAAATACATGGTTGAAAAATAATTTACAAATTTTAATTGCAGCCTTTTTTTGTTGACAAAAATCACTCCTTACCATAAAATACACCACCAAAGCGATCTTAAACACAAATAGAAAATTAGCTCTTTTTCAAAAGTATTGCTTATACTCATCTTAACATTTTTAGCAAACACAGAAAAACAATGTTTTTTAAAAATTAAAAGTTTTAGAATTAAATTCTTTTTTTTTACTGTTTGATGTTGAATCTTAACAATTAAACAGTAATTTATGTGGACACAAAAGTTTTAGCGACAAAAAACGGCATTTTTTATATAAAGAAAAAGATCAGAAAGTTTGTCCCTGTTTAGCCAATTTTTTAAAAAAAATTTAGCATACATCCAATTTCATCAAAGGATTTTTGTTTCATAACTAAAATTTCTGCATGTGCAGTTTTTCGGATAATACAATTCATTTTAAAGCGATTGCATAAATTATGGAAATTTTTGATAATATTTTAAAATATTTCAACACTTTCAATAAATTTTAAAACTGACAAAGCTAACATTAATTATTTGAAGATGATTTTTTGTTTTTTTAATTTAACAAGCGTTTTTACTGTGACAGGGAGAAAAGGGAAGGTTATTGTAAAACATAATCAAAAAATGTTAAAACATTTTTGGACACTATCATTTCCTCAAAACTATTAAGAATGAGACTTGTTAGTTAAAACGCTTTTTTTTAAATTTTTTTTTGACTTACAGATGATGGATTATCTGATGTTGCAGGAGGAGTTGCAGCTTGATTTGGTGAAAGCATCCGTTGGGATGCCCTAAATTGCATAATTTCTGGTGTACTACTTGAATCATCATCTTGCATTTGACGAGGAATTTCAAAGGGATCCTAAAACAGAATTTATTTGCTTTAATTTTATCAATGCTTTTTGAGGAACTTGCTTGAATTTTTGCAGTTGAAATTAAAGCTTTTGCTAATTTTGATTGTTTTGTTAATTTTTCTTCTTTTTTTGTTTCATTTGATGCAGCTTCAATTCCATTTTCATATGCAGCAATATGAAGTGATAAAGTGCTACTGGTGGTGGTAGTATTTGAATTATTTTTATCACTAATCCAACGCTTATGAGATTTTTTCTTTTTTTCATCTTCACCAATAAAAGATTCCAAGCATAAATTATTTGAAGCATTATTCCATAATTTTAAATTTTCACGTTTTTCTTGATTATCAATAACAAAATTATCTAGAAACGACAACGATTTTATTCGTAACTATAAATGAGGCTGCAGTTTTATAATTTTTGTTTTACTTTTTTCACTGTCATTTTTGGTGCATGCTTTTCGCTTTTATCTAAAATGTGCGTTATGGAGAGGGGTGAAGTATACCAGTCAGTTTGATAAAAATGAAAAAAGTGCCAGTTTCCATGTTTTATATAAAATCTTACAAAAAGCGTTTTAAGCATTGCTAACAATCACGCATACTAACTCAAAACTGGTTGTTTTTTTAAACCAATGTAGCACCGAAAAAAATGGGTAAAAGAAACTCTCATAATCGAAAAGAAACTTAGTTAGTTAACTCATTTTAATAATGATTTAGCAAAATTTTTTGTCTTATTTCCCATAAAATGAGAGACAAAAACAATCAGCTTTTTGTTTTGGAAAGAGATGTGCCCCATATGGTAATTCCTTTTAAAATCTTAAAACTGCAGCGTTTTTCTTGTTTTACCAAATTGTTTATCATTGTTTGATTTAGTTTCTCGTTGGACAAAGGTGTCATTTGAAGCTTTATAATGATCATTGAGGTTAAGATTGGTGAACTGAATATTGTTAGAAGAATTTGAAGTAACAAAAGATTTTTGATTATCTTTATCTTCTTTTGTCGCCATCTTGAAAGTTTGAGAGCAGTCTGTAAAAACTGATCATAATCAAAGATAATCTGTTCAACAATTTTTTAAAAATTTAAACACGGAGACAAATTAGTCAGTTTTTGATAAAAATAAATGTTAAATTTCTTCAAAAGATCACGGTCAAAAATACTTTTGAATTCAATCATTTGCTTTTGTCTGCGAAACTTCAAAGGAATTCAACACTTTCAGAGGGATATTTAAATGCCATCTTATCACAAGGAGTGAAAAAATCTGTATTTTAAATTTAGAAATATACATACCGTAAATACTCTAAAAGAAGCGCAGGAAAAGGTTGTTTTGAAATAATAAAAGAACAGAAAAATGAAATGGGGTCATAAATTGAACGAAATTGTTGTATTTTTGCCATTTTTGAATAAAAAAATTTTTTTTCACATTGCTACGAAAAAATAAAAGCGCATCTCTATTAAAAGCGCAGCGAAATTTTACTCTGAAAAATAGAAGCGCAGCGCTTCTATTAGAGCATTTACGGCATCTAACAGGAAAAGTGAATAGTAAAAATTTAGTTTTTTGCCAAAAATATTTTCAATTTCTATTTAACCATACTGTATTTTTGTAAGTAAGCAAAATCAACTAGAAACAAGCGGCTTTTTCAAATAATAAGTTGAACCGAGAAAATCAAAATCAATTTAAGTGAAAAATGAAATATACTGTAACAAAAAATTCAATAAAAGGACTTAACTGCTTTGTGATAAAAAACAATTATTTAAATAGGTTTTTTTTGAAAAACATCTCAAAAATGTCATTTTTCTTCGATAAATTTAAATGTTTCATTTATGAAAAGCAAGGATGTGAAAGTGACTTATTTTCGCTTTTGCGAAAGACAAAAGTCTTAAAATTTGCTTCGCAAAACTAAAGTTTCGGCGAAAGTCGAAAAAAGACGCTTAATTTCGCGAAACGAAAGACGAAAGGAAAGTTTTACTATAATGTTTTTTAAAACTTTTTCTGTTATTCAGACTTACAGTTTGCACCCATTTAAATGTCAGTCAGTGAATTTGAGCATCTTAAGGGATTTAATTAGAAAAAAGTTGTTCGAAATTGCAATATTTTCGTTCAAACTGGGCAAAATTTTTTTATTTTTAGCCTATCGTTTTGCACGAGAGTTTTGGAAAACGAAACTGAAAGACGAGGCGAAACCAAATGTTGGCCATCCTTAGAGAATTTTGATTGGGGAGGAGACGTCTCCCTCCAATTTCCTTCCACCCTTAACAAAGCAATAAAAAAAAATGTTGCAATAAGGAAAGCCACAGTAAGTCTTTAGAAAAAAGCATAGAAAATCACCAAAATAACAAAGAAGCACAAAAAAAGGGAAGAAAAGGTCAAAATAAATGAATAGATAAGCTGAAAGTGGCAAAGCTTTTATACTAAGTTGTTTGGGCATCAGGAGGAACAAAAAAGGAGGATCTTCGCCGAACTTGTTTGCTACGAAAAAAACTATTACTCAGCAGATACTCGTATGTAAGTGTGTATAGAAAATTTAGGCGGAGCAAAAACCAAAAGCAGAATGATTTATTTCAAAAGTTTTTTCGCAAATTTTGCACAATATTGTTCATATTTGCATCCGCTTTCACAGCGTTTTTGCAACTTTCTTTTCTTTTTTGTCTATAATTTTTGATTCGTAACCTTTACAATGCGGCAAGCGCTACCATTGCTTCTTTTTTTTCTTTGATCAAACCGCATTTTCACATCGTAAAATGTAAAATTCGAAAGTTTTCTAGAAGAAGCTTTTGAATTTTTTTACTCATCTTCAGACTTGCATAGCTTAAAAACCAAAAAAAAGAAAATTTGTCGTGAAAATAAAAGAATACGAGTGATGAAATATTTCGCCATTTTTTGAATTAAATACTTTTAAGATGACAACAAAACTGAGCCACCGTGAGTCAAAATGAAAGACATTTAAAAGAGCAAAAGGGACAAGAACAAAAACGTTCTATTAGTAACAATGAAAAAAGTCTTTTATTTAAATGTTGAAAAATTAAATAAAGAGTTTGTTTCACAGCAAAAAAAATTTATGTTGCCTAAAAGTAAAATGCAAGCATCAAGAACCAGGCCATAAACTGAAGTGTTTTTTCGTTAATATTGGTTTGAATATATTTTTTTTAAATATTAAGCGTGTTAAACATGTCATCTTTGGACCATATTACAGCCTATAATAACCATTTTCTTAACCCATGAACAAATATATGGAATAATCCCTGATAGTGATGACTTAATGTCAAATGTTTAACACGCTTACTATTTAAAAATAGCGTATTTATGTTTACTAATCATTTCCTAAAGTTTCAATCGATTACCTATCCACAAAAGCATGAATAAGCCAATTGGTGCACAAATCCGGCGGGTGCACAAATCCGGCTATAACATATAAAAAACAATTTGACAGCAAATAAAGCTAATTTTTTCAAAAATTTGTCTGAAAACGTTTGGATTTCTATTTATTATTACGCATACAAATTTCTTGATGAGGTAACAATTGTGATAAAAAATATGCACATTTTAAACACGTTTTAGGAATTTTAAATGGATGTAAATCGTGGTGGTTATTATATAAAAAAAACAACAAAATATGATAAAGAATCACAAATATAGCCTAAAATTTTGGAGATATGGAATTTGGCATTTTCATTGATTGTTTGATAAGCCCGTTTCGCTGGTTTTTGTAGTTTTTGATGAGAGGTTTTTCAAGAAACCCTATCAATTTTTTTAAGTTCACAAAAAATCATCATGAATTTTTGTAAAGCAGCGGCCATTTTCATTTGATTTGTCAGCAGAGAGCAGTCGATCAATGCGCGTAGGAAGAAAATGGGAAATGAATGGCTGCTGCTCGCTCGCAAAATGGAAAAGTAGGCTGGCTGGTCCCTGTGCATCAATGGGTTACTGTATTTACGAACAATGATCCTCATTTTTGTAAGTGAAAGGATTTACAATTTTTTGCAAGTCTTTTTCATTTGTAAATTGTAAACAATAAGTGATGATGACTTTTTGTAAAATAGAAAAAAACTGTTTACAATTTAGAAATTTACGACTTGAAAAGTTTTTTTGAGAAAACTTTTCAAGTCGTAAATTTTTCTTACAGTTTGTAGAAAATCTTTTTAATTGTAAACTTTCATTATTGTTTGAAAGCTGCCATCAGTGGCCCGACACCAAAGCTTGCAAACTGTAAAGTTTACAGTTTTACAGGGATTTTCGCAAAACATCTTAATTCAAATTTACAAAAAGAAACCTTTTTCACTTTTTTTCGTCGAATTTGAAAAAGTTTTATATTTTACCGTTTTTTATATGAATGTGAAAAAATGTGTTCAATGTTACTATGCATCGCTGCGCCGGCGTAGTAAGGTCATTTACAAAACATGGAAAATGACCCAAAAAAGGATATTTCAGTGTTATTTCTAATCTAGATATTTTATTTTGATCAAATGCCTTAAGTGTTTCCAATAAACATGTAAATTTATTTATTTTATCGCTCCTATGTGAAGCGCAGAAAAATACAAGTAAAAAATGTCATTACAGAAAAAAACAAAATAAATATACAGTATGGAATTATGATAGTATTGTAAGTATGATAATTTGTATGAAAGTTTTTATTGCTATGTTGCTGAGTTGCTAGAGCTCGAGCCCATTTTCACGTCTCCAAAAATAATTTCATTTCATCAAAAATTTAGATATTGCTTTGCACAGTTGAATCCGTTCTTCTTCACCTTGTCCAGGATAAGCGATAAAAGGTGGATAAAAATCTAAATTTTCAGTTGAAATAATTTCTTTGTTAATTTCTGAAAGTCGGGCAATGAATGCATTGGAAAGATTTGTTGAAGAATAATAAAGGCTAACAGACATACGAATTTTTGTATCCTATAAACATTAAGTTTGCATGTTTAAAATCAGGGATAAGAAATACGACCGGTCATTCAATATGTTCAAAATCACGTCGTTTTTCCGCTTTATTTTATGTAAAAAAACATTTTCTTTTAAATTGGTATGGGGTCAACAATTTTCCTTCAAGCGACTGTAATTTTTGCCGGTATCTCTCTACCCTGATTTAAACGAGTTTTTAAATAATAAACTACTTTTAAATATTTTAACAAAATTTCTGGATTAAACATTTCTGGTGCATATTCTAAACAGAAGAATTTTAACTTTGAAAAACGAGGAAGATTTATTAATTTTTCAGCTGTATCTTGAGTGTAACGAGCTTCATCAAAGACGCTGAAAACCATTAGTGCGTTAGTAGGAAATATTTAATAAAACTCAAGCCAAACAAGGTCTAAGTAAAATGTTGAGTTGGTTTTAAGATTCCAAGCAATTTTATCTTAGTGAGGTGCAAAATATGATCCAGTGACTGAAGCACTTTTTTTTTCGGCATATAAAACCGCTTTACCTAACAGCGCCAAATTTTAATATGACATTGGTGTCAATTTAAAACTGACACAGATTATGTAAATTCCAAATGTTTCTGCACACAATAGGCGAAACATCCGTTTTCTAGCTTCAAAAATTATTTACAAAACTGGGGAAAATTTTTTTTGATTTTTTATAGATTTATTGAAATTTTTCAAACGAATGGTATTTTGTCATTTTTGAAGCTAGAGGGCTGCTTTTTTGAGCATTCTATGCAGAGAAAACTGACTGTTATTAATCTGTATCCCTTTTTAGCTGGCAACGAGTTAAAATATGGCTTTGGCACCGTTTGGCAAAGTGTAATCAAATTATAAGGTAAAAAAATATCTCATTCAAACGCCTTTCAGAAACTTTAATATATTTAAAAATTAAAAATAATTTACCAATAAAAGCTTTTACAACATGGAACGGAGTTGATCATTTCTTCTATCGCCATATTATGATTATTGTCATCTTTAAGAGTAAGATTATGGAAGTAGCATTTAATTGTAGCAAATTTAGATAAATAAATAAAATGTTTCATTGAAAGAATTGTATTATTAAGATCTAATAACTTGACACTGCAATGATAAAGTCGATCAATCAATTTTTCTTTAATAATTTGTTCATTTTCCTCATGTACTTCGCATAAAAGTGTCACCCAAATTGGATAGTTGTTTGGTAACAATTTACGATCAACATTTGCATGATCAACAGCATATAATTTGTTTTTATCCAACCGGATATTTTCAATAATTATGACAGGATTTTTAGCAAAAAAGTATTTACAGCTTTTAAATAGTTTTTGATGGGCAGTTGGATATATTTTTGCATAAATTATATAATTTATAATTGGTTTTGGAAGTGGAAAGCTTTGAAGGCGATATTGCTCCCCAATGATGGAGGGAAGATTTGGATTCATTGTAATGGAAATCTGAAAAACAAAATGATGAAGACTTGAATAGTATCCAACATCGTTGTTTTACAATCAGTGTACTCCGGCTTCTGCTTCCGCTTCTCGTAATGGAAGCAAAGCGGAAGTGGTTCCGGAGCTAATGGAAGCGGAAGCCATTGAAAGTGGTATTTTGTTATTAGTAAAATGGTGCAAAACTTTACTATCAAAAAACGGTTCAATAATGGGTGCTAATACGCTTCTTTCTTCTTTTTTTTCTCTAACTACTTTAAATAATTAATTTTTCACCTTTATAATAACAAATTTCTATAAAGGGAATGTCTCAGTCAAGCAAACTGCGACGGACGGAAGCGCTAAAAGTGGAAGCGGGAGTATACTATTTACAATAGCTTCAGTTGTTTACACGCATGAGAAAAAAAGACAACAAATTTTAAAGTGAATAGGCAAAGACAAAAGTGAATCAAATTAGTACATCATGATGGTTGAAAAAAATTGAAGATATAGGGGCTTGAGACGGCACTAATTGTCTATTCTTCTTCATTTCTTCGTTAGACTTTACCATTTATGCCATAATAAAAAAACAACAAATTAGTATTCATTTTTTGCCATGAGTAGTGTGGGATGATCGAGCCCAAAATAATCCCTAAAAGAAAAACCATTAGAGGTTTTTTCATTTATTGGTTATGCAGAAAAAAAGATAGAAATAAATGTAAATACTATATCAAATATAAATATATTGTATTTGTTTAGATTGATTGATCAAAAGCGACTTCGACGAGGTGAAAAACGTTCATGAGAGCGAGATCTTGAACGACGACTATGCTTTTGGCTGCGATCAGGTGAACGAGAACGGCTACGACGATGTTTACGGGAACAATGTCCTGATTAGGAGAGCTTCTAACCAGGACAATAATGTTTTGCTTCTATTCCACGGACAATATTCTAAAAATGGGAGAATAATTAATATTTATTTTCATAAAAATGTCTCCGAATTTTAAAAATTCCGAAATTGAAATCGTAATTTCAGCTACCACAAAATATTAAAAATAAAATTGAAAATGTAAGAAATCGTAATTTTATATTTTTGTAACTATGATTACTATCAATGAGAGTAACATAATTTCACAGGAATAGCGTTACTACGATTGCCAACAATCGACAAGCCTATTCGCCAAAATTACTGTCATTGAAAGTAACCCTTTTCGAAATTACTATCAGTAATCGATAGCAACAACATTTGACATTAATCAGAAAATGTTTGTTACTATCATTGACAATAACAAAAAAATTAACAACATTTTTCAAAAATAATGACTCTCATCAATAGTCAAAAATGAAAATTTCAAAAATTGTTACTATTAATAAATAAAGTAATAGTAACAATTACTATATTTAGGGGAATTGAAATTCCAATTTCCTTTATCCCTATTTTATAAAAAACATACTTCAAGTGATGCAATTAATGCTTTACAACGATCATGTTTTGCAACTCTTGATTGTTTGATTAATGAAATTGCAGTGAGTAATGTTTCAATTGCAGAACGATAATCACCAGTTGCTGCATCACTAACAGCTCGACTAATTGCAGATGATGAAACAATATGATTTTGAGACATAATTTCTTCAAATTCATGTGCAGATAATGGTTGTTCCATATCCATTGATGGTGGAGGAGCATTAAAATGATCTAAGAAATAAAAAATTTATAGTTAAACTATAAAACTTTTCTACTCTACAGTAAGAAAAATTGAAAACAAATTTTCAGTTTCGGTTTTATTTAAATTCAAAGCTACAGTATCCCTCAAAACAACGTTCCAACTAATAAATTTTATAAAACTAAAAAATTATTTGTGCTACTTTTTAAAAGATCCAAAAAATATAAGAATTCAAAAAGTTTCCACCTTTCCACACAACATGGTCATTTCGTACCATAAAAACCTTGGAGCAGAATTCGTCTATGAAATTAAGAAATTCTTATCAAAATCCTTTACAAAATTTTTCTTTAAATTTAGAATACTGTCCGTGGAATAGAAGCAAAACATTATTCCCGTAAACATCGTCGTAGCCGTTCTCGTTCACCTGATCGCAGCCAAAAGCATAGTCGTCGTTCAAGATCTCGCTCTCATGAACGTTTTTCACCTCGTCGAAGTCGCTTTTGATCAATCAATCTAAACAAATACAATATATTTAAATCCAATTTTGGATTAATTTTTTCATTTTTGGAATTCGTTAAACCTACAGTATTCCAAAGGTTTTCAAATCTCTTTTTTTAAGATATTATTGTTCTTTCTTTTTTTGTATAAATTTCACAAAATGAATGACTTGTTTCTTAAAATTTTCCACAATTTGGCCAGAAATTTCTGATGGAATTTTTTAATTCATTGGACGAATCGCTCTTCAAATTTTTAAAATCATAAAATTCTATAAATATATCATTCTACAAAACAAATTTGTCAGAACTACAGTATACCGAATTTTCAATTTTAAAATTATCGAAATGAACAAATGGATGCAGCAAATGATCCTTCAATTTTCACTATCCCACAATATTTTTGTGGGATACTGTATTTAGATTATATATCCCTCTTATAAAAATAAATTTATTGTATCCCCTTGTATTCCCTATCCCAAAAATGCAAAGATAAAAACTTACGCGTTTGATAATGTGGTGGTGGTTGATTCATTACAAAACCATTTGGAATCATTTGTTGTTGCATTGCTGCTCCCATCATTCCCATATTGCTTGTTTGATTTGATAACATTGGAGGTGGAACATTCATTATTGTAGAACCTCCAACCGTTGGAGGTTGTTGTTGACTAAAACCTGGGGGCGGACGATTCATTAAATTTGTTGTTGGAATTTGTACTGTTGGTGGTGGACGCATAAAACTGGGTAATTGCTGTTGCTGGATTTGTGATTGTTGGGGTTGCTGCTGAATGATATTTGTTGAACGAATGGTTGGTGATGGTTCAGAAAATTGTGTTAAAGGTTGTTGCTGTTGTTGTTGGGATTGATTTGCTGCTCGAATCATTCCAACAAGACCTGGTATCCCACATGGTGGTGCTGCATTTACAATATTACTCTTACTACATGCACCTCTAATGGTTGGTTGTTGTTGTTCAAGCCCTATTGCTCCAATAGATGCAGATGGAATTGCAGCACCTGTACCATAAATTCAAATTGCCCGAACAATATCTGATTGTGTATTAGGACATAATGGATTTACATGTTTGCTATATCTCTTATAACTGTTTTATTATTCTTATACATACTTATATTTGACTTATGTGGTGCCAAAAGCTTTAAAAATCCACAAGTTTAGCTAGTAGGCCAAGAGATCACAAGATCTGCATATAATATATGCTAAGTTACCGTACCATTAAATCACTATCAGTTGTCCACCAAGTCATATTACCAACATAACAACAAAAGTTTTTTCCAGCATAATCCTTGTTTCAATTTGTTGTTGAAGATGAAGAGTCAGTTCCAGATGAAGCAGTAATATATGAAGATGAAATTTGTATTGGTGAAGACGCTGCTTCATTATCATTCATCACGATATTGGAGCTCCGCTTGGAGGCTTTCCACCATTTATTGACGGTTCAGTGTATCAAAATAATCCTTTAAAAACAGTTTTGATTAGTTAATTAAAGAACACAAACAAGAAACTAGTGTATATAAACAGAACGGAAAAATTTAAGAGTGGATTATCAATTGAATGATCAACAAGGTCAATATTACTCTTCAAGTAAAAAATAACACATCTATTTTCTTTTAAGCAATCATTATACCCAATAATAAAATTTAACGAAAAATAGTAAGCGAAATGACAATCAGATTTCTAACATAAAATAAAACTGCAAGACAGTGATAAAATTTTATAATGATGACAGCTTCCTGTTAACAGCAAGCAATTGCTCCTTTTTTCTTCCAAAAAGAAGGCTGTAAAAAATATATAATAATTAAATAAAAGCCTCCTCTAGTATAATAATAACGAGAAACGTCAAAATAAATGTTTTTATTTTTTCATAAGCATAAAAGCTCTATTACTACAAAATAATAAAGACTTGAAAAGCAGGAAAAGTTTCTATCGCAGCAATTATCAACCATTTTCAACAACCACTATTTTTCGTCTAACGCAAAGAATACCAAACTATACAAAGTGATACCCCTCCCGAAACCCATTGTGTCCCAGTCAAACACCAAAGATAACAACATTGAAATTTTTATTCAAAATTCAATCACAAAAAATAATTAACGCAGTTTTTAAGATTATTATAGCTTGGGGTGCTTGCAGGAGGAGCTATCAACCCCGAGCTTGTTGTAAGAAATCCAGTTCAGCTTTTCGAAGCTCACCAATAACGCGTTGAACAATTTTTGCAGCATCTTGAATAGTATCACCTAAAAAATTATCCAATAATAACACTTAATAAAATCATCATAACATACTTGCTTGAATTTGAGCAACGGTTGCAGGAGTAGCTTCATCAGTTGCTTCTGCTAAAGCTTTACCAAAACTGCTTAAATCTACAAAAAAACGATATTTTATTTTTTGGACAATCATGTAAACGTAACCTACCTTCAATCTTCTCAATTGCTTGATCAAGATCAAAAGGACCAATTGTTTTTGCTGCTTCTTTGATCATTGCTCCTATATAATTATCCAATAATAACACTTAATAAAATAAAGCAGTCATAACATACCGACTTGAACCATATCATTTTTAGTGGATTGTAACTTTTTCAATGCAGCCACGGTTGCAGGAGTAGCTTCATCAGTGGCTGGTGGAGTTTTTCCTCCGGCTTCTGCTAAAGCTTTACCAAAACTGCTTAAATCTACAAAAAAAAGATGTTTTATTTTTTGGACAATCATGTAAACGTAACATACCTTCATTATTTTTAATCGTAAAATTACGATCTAAGATATCCATACACTCGATAACATGTTTTTTTGCTTCTTCAGCACGTCGGCTCATCTTGTTTACAGCAGTTTACCTGAAAATATTACAACAATGTTAACAAGTTCACAAAAATAAAGCAAAATATAACACGACACTTTAAAAAAATTACAAGAAAAATGAGAGAAAAAACGAAAAAAAAGAAAGACGAAAAACAAATAAAAGAAAAAGAGCATCTATTTAAAAAGGTACAGAGAAAAGTTTTATACAGTATGACTGACTTTCCAGTTAAGACCATTTACAGCGATGACCACAAGCGTTTTTGATTCTTTAGAAATAAAATTTTTCTAAAGAATCAAAAAAAGAATACTCACAAACGCTATAAGAAAACTTTTTTATATGTTTAGCTCTGTCATGTTATGTCCTTTTGGCAATTTTAATTTCATTTCAATGATAATTTTCATTTTCATTATTAGACTTTTTTAAAGTTATATAAGCTTCATTTGAATTCAGGCATAAATATCCTTTTAATCTCTCTGCTTTCAATAAAGCTTTATTTGAATACAGAGACAACAAAATTTTTAACAAAAAAAGATAACAAACGTGAAAACAATTACAAAAAATGATTCAAAAAAACAATGTTAAACAGAAGCACAAATATCACAAAAAAGTTTTTCATAGAATTCATTAACAGCTTGAGCATTAAATGGTTTAAACAAGATAGGACGATTTGCATGCCATTCTTTGACATATTCTTCAAGCAGGGAATAATCAACAGTCTTTTTCATAAATTGAGCAATATCCAATTGAAGAGAAAGAAAAAAGAGTTCACGCAATGTTCTTCGTTCATTACAGTATGATTTTACGGAAATATTATCACGCTTTGGATGTTTGCCTTGAGAACACAGACGATAAAAATTTGTTTTGGCAAAAGTATCTTGCATTTTCATAATTTTTTCTTTGAGAGTTTCAGTGTATTTACGGTAGCGTACAGTGAAAGTGATCATAGAATTAAATTTCTGAAAAATATAATGGCGTTATTATTAAGGATGAACAAAAAGAAGGAGCCTTGCTGACCAGTCTCGAGCTAGAGACACTTTTTTATAAGACAAGCCACCGAGGTGATCAAAGTAGGCTCTTAGTTATTCCACATAAAAATCACATACCATAGGACAAGCATTTTTGAAAGTTTCTGATTCAGTAAGAAATAGTTCTTTGTTATTCTTCTTTAATTTAACCATTACATAATCACGTCCAGAAAATTTAACACAGCAGAATCCATATTCAACATCTTCTTCCTAAAAATATATTAATTGATTAGATTGTAGCAAAAGTATTAATAAGAAAACATACTTGAAGACTTTGTTGAGCAGTACATTTTTCACAACGAAGGATCATTTCTTTAACATTTAATGATTTTGTCTTTGGAACATTAACAAATCGAATACCACCATGTGTTGAAAATTCATTAACAGTTGTAGAATCAGATGGAAAGCATTGATGTCCTTCATGTACAGGAGCCAATATAATGGGAGCAGCCTTTTCTGGGACTTTCTGTGGAACTTTTTCTTTTTCAGCAGCCTGTTCTTTGCCAGCATGATCTTGAGGCTTCTTCTTTTCTTCAGCTTTTCTGTAAAAATTAAATTTATTATAAAAAAAACAGGTCAAAACGGACCCTTGTCCATCTCAAGTATAATTAAACATACCGTTTAGCTTCAGCAGCATTCCAATTAATAATAATTGTTGGATCCAATATATTTTCTTTAGGTTCCCATGTATCTGCACTTGGAGAATAATCTTTCCATCGAATACAAAATTGTTTCTTTCCTCTGTAAGTTCGTTCTGCGACAATTGCTTCAACATCATGGACATTATCAAGAACGCTGGATCTTCGTTTAGCACCTGTATCATCAGTATCTTGTTGCAGTGCTTCGAAAGTACATGACTTTCTTTTACGTGTATTTGGTGTTAAAATTTTAGCTAAAAATGATTATTCGATTGAAAAACGTATGAAAAAGAATAAAGCTTACTATTTGCAAGTATTTTAGATTGACGTTGAGGTCGTTGATTTGACGACATGATTAGTAGTAGTAATATTAGTAGCACTCCTAAAAAAAGTAACAGCGATTAGTAAAGTTTAATAGAGTTTAAAAGTAACAGAGTTTAACAATAAAATCGGCACACGAAAAAAAGATTAACAGACATTTCCCCTCTTCATCTAGAATTTAATGATTCAAATTTGCTTGTGCAACAGATGGTGGTCATTAATCTTCAGCAGAAATTCAACAAAATCAAATACCTTCGAAGACATTTAACAATCTTTTTCTAGCAATAACAGTGAAGACTGCTGTAAGTTTGCAAGAACAAAAATGAAGATGGATGAAGGCATTTGAAGATTTTTACTTTTCTTGAATGATTGCAGAAGATGAAATGGCAATTATCAGCTGGTAACAGTCCTTGAGTTATAAAACTTTCTTAAAGGAAAAGAGATAAATATACACGACGCGCAAAGAAATGAGTTTGTAGGGTAGTGTTCCTTCCTCCTTCATGTTTTTTGAAAAAAGCGGATAAAAGCAAAGGATGAAATAAATGTGACGAAATCCAGGGGGATGTCTCGATCATGGAAGAAGCAGGAAACAACAATATGGGCCCACTATAATACCATGGAGTGACAGCGGTTGAGAAAAGTGGATTAAGAAAAAAACGTTGAAAATTTATTCAAAAAGGTGATAAACTCGTTCAATGTTTTTGTTTATCTGTAGTTGAATGCCGTTGATTCAGATTTGAAAAGTAAAGAGAAGAGATAACATTTTTTGATTAAACACGCTGTTTACGATTGAAAATATCTTTGTTAAAAATTTTGCGATAAAAAAACTTTCAGAAAAAAATTGCAAACAACTTTTTTTTGTTGATGTGAAAAAAGGGTTTGGCAAGGTGCGCACTTGCGCGGGATGTTCAAATTTGAAAGTCTTCAACTTTGCTATACAGTAACCAGCAAAGTTAAAAATTGCAATGAAATTTTTAACATTATTAATATTTTTTATTTTAATAATTGTAAAAAGTTTATGTTTTTATGTAATTACTCATATGAATTCATATTTGAATCAATTACCTAATCTCTATCAACAGCAAATAAAAAGTTTGACAAAGATGCTTGTATGCGCTGGAAATTTCAAGTTAAAAAATCTTAGTTTTTTTCTTCTTACATTAATCCATTACTTTTAAAAAAAGAGCTAGTTCGGGAACACACTTTTAAACATTATTTTTTTATATATTTTTAATTCTTACTGTAGTTATTAAAAAAAATTTATATGTAAGTTATAATTTAAATTTTATCACACAAAAACATTTTTGTGTTTACGTCCATCAACACCACCTCCTCTGTATAAATTTTCTTTTGTGTTTAAAAATACAGTTATAAATCTTAAACTAATGTTATCAACCAAAAATTTGTCGTTATTTTTTCATACATTGTCGTCATCTTACTTTTTCTTTTACAATCCTTTAAAGCTTTTTCTTTTACTTCTATCCATAAATATAAATTACTTTTTTTCGCTTACTTTTTTCTTTGTTTATATTTGATGTCTTTCTTTTAGCTAATATAATTTCCCACATTAATACCTTTCTTTTCTTTTTCTTTTTTCAGGATATACATATATATTTCAAGAAAATAAAAGCTGAAAGAGAGTTGATATGGCAACGGAACTCCTTTTTATTTGCGCAAGCAAGCAAAGCAAGCCAACGGGAATTCAAAAGATAGAAGAAACGAAAACATTTGTTTTTTTGCTTTTCACTTTTTTCTTTTCCTTAAAAAAACTATTTATTGCTGTCATTGGCAATTATTCTTTGAGCTTTTAGATTGTCTCTCTGTAAATGTTTATAAAGAGTTTTTAACATTTATGCTACCGTATTCCTTTCAGTTAATTAGTACATACCTTTTTTAGAAAATGAGTGTTAAATAACTAATAATAAGTTGTAATTATTACTACTGTAGTCTTTAATTAATTTTGTAATAGCTAATTATAATAAACAATAAAGTTTCAAACATTATAAAGTAATTAATGCTTTAATACTTTGCATATCTGTAATTAAAAAATTTACGTATTTTTGGCACATGTTTTATTTATGCAGTTTTCATAAATTAGTTTTTATGGTCTGATTCTTCATTGTCAGAGAATTTTAATGTTTCTTTTCGTCATGTTTTCTTTAAAATTCCGACTGTTTTCGGTTTTGTATTCTGTTGTTTTTTTTCGACAGCATCGGTGTTACTTATTTTCAAATAAGGTCAACACCAAAGTCGATGCTTGCGCCAATTTGCAGCACTCTTGTCTTTGATCTTTTAAAAAAATCAACGCCACGACGTCGGCGTCGAGATAAGACTGCAATTCATCATGGAAAAAATTGTTATGAAAAAAACCTTGAAAATTCCATTAAATGCTAAACTGGAGAAAAATGTTTTTATGTATCTCAAAATAGATGAAATGGAGGAAGTAAAAAGTGTCCACCAAATAAATATGTTGCAGCTTTTCCGGATTTAATGAACGGAGGATATTAAAGAAAAATAGCCATCATTTTTCATCCACTTTTTTATCTGTTTGACATGGTATATCTTGTTTCTTGTTAGAATTCTCATTTAAGAAATAGCTAAAAATAGACATTCACCGTGTTTGACAATTTTTCTTTTTTAAATTTGGCAGTGTTTATAAACAAAAATTTTTTTTGTTCAAATTTTATTTTTTTGAATTTTTGCACTTTTGCTTGCTTCCTTTTGTTGTTACAGTTTGTACAAATTTTTATCGTTTCACTTTTTAAAACCTTTTCCAACAACAATTGTTAACGAAATTTTATATTTAAAAAACTTCCGGTTATTGTATGAGTAAAGTGCCTCTTTTTTTAAACTAAAATACAATTTTTTTTATTTAACAGTTTTTTCATAAACGAATTTTGTTGTATCCTTTTTTCTTTTTTGACAGCAGCTGTAAACATTTCAGCCATTTTTTACAATATTACTTCTCAACTTTATTTGTCATAAAAAATACATATGATTTATAGCCTTCCGCCTTTCGTTTTTCCACTCCCTCTTTCTTCTTTATTAACGTTATTTTAAATTAATTTTATTTTAGAAGGTGTTACTAATACTTTTCTAGGCTTTTTGTGAGGGTTACTGTCATGCTCATGGCTTTTGACCATTCGTGAGAAAAAAAACAAGCTTGTGGCATTTTCAATTTTTCACCTGCCCACTTTTTTTTCTCGAATCTTTGTTTTTGTCAAAACTTCTAAAATTGTTTTAAATCTTATTTTTTAATTTTCCCATTTCAGCTCAATTCCGCTATGGCGGAAGCAAGAATAAGTAAATGTGTTTGCTTTCATACAGAAGTATTAAATCGAAGTAAGCTTTTTTAAGTTATTTGAATATTAACTTATTTCAACACATTTTGGCAGCACGGATCATGCAAAAAACTGAAGGAAAACAGCTAAATCTCAGGTTATATCCAACCTTTTTTTGAGTTGATGCCATTTTGGAATGAGTAAAAAAAAGAGAAAAAAAAGTATCATCAGAATTTAAAGATTCTTAATCCAAAGCTCTTTCGTGTATGCACACGCATTTGATTTGATCGTCTGAGACACTTCCTTTTTAACGCCAACTAAAAGTAACCATTTTTTGATGCTAAAATGTGTCATGTCGTCGACAAATAAATTTCGTAAAATTATTATAATGCTGCAATTCCCTAAAGATTTTGCAAAAAAGTGTTTTTTAAAAACTAAAGTTTTCAAACAAATTTCACATTCTCACATGGAGATATATTTTTGGTTTAAAATGACCTTTAAAATTTTTGAAACTACAAAAAATTACAGTAACAGTTGTTTTAAAAACTGAAGTTTGAAACTTTTTTAGTTTTTAAAAGAGACGAATAAGCTTTTAAAGGTCAGGGAAAAAATTTTATCATTAAATCAAAAATTTAAAAATATCAATCATTAAGGAACAAGTAGCAGGCGACATCGTGTGCTACTTTTTTGGCATAAATATGTAAGTTCTCAAAGCAGCCATTAACTTGCAAAAATACAATTTAAAACCGAGATGGCATCTTGTAAATCAATTTTTCGGCTACAGTATCCTTCGTTTAGTTTAAAAACTTACAGCTGCTTTTTAAATGCCAATAACATTTATACCATATGACACATAACATAAAAACAATTCTATATTCTCCCAAAAATCAATAACTAATAAATTTAATATAACTCATTTCAGAATTTCTTATTGGATTAGGTATATTTTGTGCTATTGTGCTAGCAGTTGGGATTGGATTTTCTATTTACGTCATTATTGACGATGACATTTAACCTTCTCTTTTTTACTCTTCTATTTATTGAAAGCGAAAATGTTTTACTATTATAATGGATATCATATAAGAACAACAAAAAGGAAACGGGTTATCTTTGGATTTTTTTTCTATATCAACTTCTTTTTCTTCTATTTAAAAGAAAGACTATAATCCACTTGAATGTAAAATAAAAAATATCAGTGAAATGCCAAAGAAATTTTTGTTTTTATTTATTATTATTTCTATTTATTACTGTAATTGTTTATACTTTCTTCAAAAAAAAATGCTTTGTGTGAATTAAAAAAGTGAAATTGTATTAAACTAAACTATGGTTTTTTTTGTTGTTTTTTGAAAATAAAATGTTTTTTTCTAAAAATATGTATTTTCAAGTTCATAAATTCAAAACTTTCTATGTGTAAAGTAACATTTATCAAAACTAACGTGTACTAGAATTTAAAAAATTGGAGGTTTGATACAACAGAAACATCTAATATAATAATGTTGGTATACTGTATTTAGAATAACGTTAATTAAAAATCCGTACTTCTTTTTTTCTGCAAATGCACCAAAAAAAAGTTGATAGCGTGAAAAACAGAGGAAAAAGATTGATTCACTGTTTTTTTGGATCACATTTAATAAATTCTGCTTTCTTCGATAACAATTACCTATTAAGTATTTCGTTTGAATTTCAATTTTTCAAAAAGCCATTGCTTGTTTCCGATTCTGTAAAGGAGAAAAAACATCTGACAATAAAAAAAGACTTTATTGTTTTTGAATCTTCACTTTTTTTTCAATATAAAAAATTAATTATTTCTTTTCCTCAAGAAAAGAAAAATACAATTACAAATATTAAAAAAGAACAACAACAAACATTGAGCAAAAATATAAACGATACAAACTAAAAAATGAAATAACAATAAAAAACATAAAAAAGAATAGTCATAATAAAAGTGCAAAAATAATAATATTACTAATTTATTTCCACTGCATAGAATCATGTTGATAGGGGCTTGTTTGTGGTGCCATTGAGCCATAATCTGTTGCTGATGATGTAGAATCCATTGGAATTGCTGAATTTGATTGTGGTGGATATGATGCATATTCATCTGTTGGATATGCAAGTTCTTCATGCCTTGGTCCTTCAACACTCATTGAATCATATGGTGGTGGTGGAGCATGTGATGCAGGATTTGGATATCCAGAAGCTGCTCCTCCTCCTGCTGTTGACGATGATGATGTTAATGCTACAGGTGCATGTGATTGTGGATATCCATATGGATCGGGATCAGAATATGATGCAGGACCTGGTTGACCATATGGTGGTGGTGGAGCAGGATGATGATATGGCATTCCTTGGGATGGTGGAGGACCTGGTGGTGGATAATATGCTCCTGGTGGAGGTGGTCCATATCCCATCATTGGTGGCATTTGTAAAGTTTCTTTTATTGAATTAAAAATTGAATGAATAATTTTTGAAAATTCTGGATTATCTTTGAATGCTTGTAGTTGAGAAAATACACGTGGATTTGAATGAAAATATCTTGCAGCCTAAAAAAAGAAGGATACTGTAATATTTTGCTAAATAAAAATTACGACAATTTGTCCAATCGAAATTTGGAAATTTTTAACACCACAAACAGTGTACTCCCACTTTTGCTTCCGCCTCCGCTTCTCGTAATGGAAGCGCAGCGGAAGCGATTGAAAATGGAAGCGGAGAAGCAAAGCAGGAGCGGGACCACAAAACCCTGAATAAACCCCAAAAAACTTACCATAACAGATTTCGATAAATATAAAATCAGCTCAAACGCAGACATTTTCAGTCTATTAGCATTATTTAAAGGTTCATTTGAAATAATAACTTTTAACACACATATTGGAATAATCAGTTCTGGATCATGAATATTTGAAAATGACATTTGATGTAAAAATGCAAAAATATCATCACATTGTGGACGATCAACACAAAATTTTGTTAGAACATTTTGAGACCAATGTACAAGAGTATAAATTTTAACATCTTCTAGCGTTGTTGTAATATTTGAATATGCAACATTTAATATCCGACATACTTGTGGAATATACCAATGTGTTTCACCATTTGATTGTAAATGTATTGATAAAAATATTGGAACATTATTTTGATAAATACATAGGCGAGATAGAAGCTGAAAAAGAATATTTTGAATTATACAGTATCAAAGAGGTGAAAACTATTAATAAAAGTATTTATATTAATAAAACAACTACAGTAACAAATACAAATGTTCGTATAATAAAATAACTCACAATTAGCGTTTGCTTCAAAATTGCTGGTCTTGATTGCATAAGTTTTCCAAGAAGAATATAATGTAGCGGAGATTTTGGAATTGTTTGTATAACATATTCTGTTGAAGCATGATTCACACATAGATGACAAAGAATACCAATTGCCGATTCTTGAATCTTTTCAACATGTCGCTTTAAATTTTCATCAACATAATATTCTTCTGTTTGACAAATTAGTCGAATTATAGCATCCAAAGCACGATGAGCAATTAAGAATTCTTTATTTTTTGCATGATTCGCAATTAAATTTACCAAACATTCCACAGATAATTGTTTCACTTTAAAATCTGGATATTCTAAAAACCGTTTTTTGGTCATTACAGTATCCTTAATAAATAGCTTGACATCTTAAAAACAAATGGAGTATAAGCAAAACAACACATAACCACAAACAGTACAAATATTTACTTACCAACTCGATCAATTAGCTGATACAGTAGACGAGTGATATCTCCGTGATCACGAATATCACCAAGATCTTTAACAAGTCGAAGTAATTGGACCAGATAATGAACTTGAACATCCATCATTAAAAACTTTGAAATAGCACCATAAATTCCAGCATCAACAATCTTTTTTGAATAATTTGGTACATCTTTATCTGCTATAGCAATGGAATGTAACAGGCGAATAATATTTTCAACCATTGGTGGATAAGATTTTTCATAGAGAATTTTAATAAGCTTATTTATTCCATCATGGGTAACAACGAAGAAGCTCTAAAAAATAAGGTTAGAATGAAAGAACAAATGTGAAATTTTGAACGAAAAAACGCTAAAAATGTTTTGATACTTTAGATAGAGCAGTTGGTAGCGCGTTGGGCTTACAAAAAGTCAGGGTTCGAATCCATTCGTGAGTAAAATATATTTTCGGCTCTATTTATGCATAAATGATGTTTAATTATTTCCAAAACTAACTTGCGTACTTTAAAAAATTTTTATCCATGCCTAGATTGGAACCTCCCCCCTACATGTCGCATTACCAACTGCGCTATAAACATCGAAACAATTTTCAACAAGTTATTTTTCGCTTTCAAATATCTTTTAAATCATATCAAACTTACTCTCTGCTCTTCATCTTTATTACAAATACAATAAATCGTATCAACGGTAATTGAAATCAACTTTTCAGGTAGTCGAGGATCAGATAACCATGGAGCAATATATGTTAGAGCTTGATGTTCACGAACATATTTAATAACAGATTGTCCAATTTCTTTTAATTTTACAAGTGTATGAATTAAAAGTAAAGCATATTTATAAGAATTAATTTGTTCCGCTTGATTTATTGATGATATTGCTGTATCTAAGATATCTTCTTTGTGTTCATTCATTAACTTTACAAGTTCATCTTCAGATGTATAAAAGAATATGCATAAGCAGTAGTGGATGATTAGCTGAAAAAAAAGAAGTAGAGTGTAGAAGGAGGTACAGCAATCTTAAAATCTTATATGTTAGAGAAACTACAGTACCCAAGCAAAAGATCTAAGAAATGGAAAAAATTTTGTGAAAAATCCCCATTTGGAACCCCAACAATACCACAGACACCATAAATAACAAAAAAATGGAAAAAAATTCGTAGTAAGCCGTAGAAAATCGTAAAAAATCGTGAAAAGTTGTGGGAAATCGTGCTAAATTTTACACGACTTTTTACACTTTTCAACGATTTTTCCACGAAATTTTTAAACATTTTTTGGGGTTTGGGTGTTGTTGGGGTACCTAATGAGGTCAAAAGATATATAGGGGTCCAATTTAGATCTGTTCCCCAAGTCCATATGTGCATTTTCTAAAAGTTTTACGTAATCTAGTCTTCTAAATTACGTAAATTACGGAAGTCGTTCAATTAGAAAAATGGATCAACATTTTGTCACCCATTATAACCCTATTTGTTTTATAATATTCCAAAAATAATTACCTTATTATTTCGATGTTTCATCATACAATTCTTAACTGCAAATACAATATTATTATCACCATTTGCAATAGCAGGAACATCCGGAGGTCGAAAATTATCTGAACGATATATTCTTTTTAACATTTCAATTGACGTTATTACCACATCTTCATCGGAATCATTTAACAATTGAATTAGCTCCGGCAAAGCTTCTTTAGATTTAACAGGATCTGAACCAGTAAAAAATGCACGAACACGTTCAATTCGACGACGATTTTGTTCTGAGATTTGTGTGGTTGGAGCATCCATTGTCATTACAGATGACATTGACATTTCGGATCCAGCAAATGACATCATTGATGGAGCTGCTGATGGAGTTTGTGAATGAAAGCCCGAATCAAAATGTGATTGTTGCCATGTATGTGCTGTTGAATAACGAGCTTGTGGTGGTGCACCTGGTGTCGGTGGTGCAGCACCAGCAGAAGATAGCGCCATTTTTTGCATTGATGAATTAAGCGAGGTTGATGATTGCCGTAATCCATTTGTATTACTGCCATTGTTGTTGCTGTTGATACTATGTGGATTATTTCGATATGTATTATTATTATAATATTGTTGTGATGAATGATTAAAATTTTGTCGAGGATTTTGTTGGTGTTGTGATAGTGGTCGAGGTAAGGATGTTGATGGCTGAGGAACTGTTGCAACTGGAGAATATGGCGGTGGATTATTTTGTGAATTCATTTTTGAAAGTGAAATTGTAAAAAGGGCAAAATGAGAGAGTGCCCAAGAATTGAAAGACCTGAAAAAAACAAAAAGAAATTAATTTAATTCCAATATAGCAATCACGGGAAAATACAAGATAAAAATACACGAAAAAATGTAAGCATTTTTGAATTTGAAAAAACAAACATAAAGCTTTGGCAAAAGATAGTAACGATAAATAGGTTAGTTTGAAATTACTGTATGATCATAGTGATAAAATGTTAATTAAAAATATAAGAAACGAAAAATACGATAATAAATAGTAAAAAAAATAGAAAAGACTTTAAGCGAAAAATACAAAAATAAAGTTAAACAACAAAAATATTGGCAAATTGTACAAAAAATACTAATTTTCAAACTAACAAAAAGCTTAACGGGAATTTTGACGATCACAATAATAAATATTGCAAATAGTGAATGCTTAAAACGCAAAAAATAGAAAAAGCTAAAACTGAAATTAATGGCAAAAGATAATAACACAAAATCTACAATAAATACTGTCATAGAAAAAGGTGAAAGGATTTCAGAGATAACATTTTAATTTAAAAAATGGATAAAAAACGCGTGGAAATATAGATCAAATAAATGGAAAGAATAGCTTAAAACAAAAAAAATATGGCAAAGGATAGTAACCAAAAAGTACAATTAATAATCAAATTTGGATTACTGTCATAACAAGTAAAAACCAGAATACGCTTTAAAAAAGCTTTTTTTTTATTCAAAATGATTTAGGCTAAAGAAAAATTAAAAAATTAAAAAAGGATACACTGAGAAAAAGCCGTGACGCATTCATCACTTTTGCATCACTGACAGTGACGACAAAACCCTCACTGGTGACGAATTCATCACTGATAGTGATGATTTCGTCACAGCTTCATCACCGGTGAGGTTTTTTTCGTCACTGCTTTTTTCTCAGTGTAGTAAAACAAATGTTACATTAAATATTCAACAAGAGATTACTGTCATCGTAAACAGAAGCAAACAAAAATGCTCAATTGAAGGTTACTGTCATATAATAGATCAAAAAAAGGCTTGAAAAACGAGCTCTACGTATTTATATTTTAAAACTTTTTTGAAAAAGATAAAGACCAAAAACATAGTGTAACAGAAAAAAAGATATTCACAAGACTAATATTTATTTTTCGATTTTCACACTCTTACACTAAATCTCCAAATCTGCTATCACTTTGTAAAAGTGTAAATATCCATATCAAGCTTACTATCAAAAAACATTTTTAAAAAATCTTTTCCACGCTTCATAAAACTTCAAGCAAGAAAAAAACAAAAAAATTAGAGAAAATTTAAACTTCATTGCTCTAGTAGGTACATTTAATACATCGTTTTTTCTTATAGGCAGTCATAATTTCTTGTTTCAATTTTTATATTCTTTGCTGCTCTATTCCTTTACTTCTTCTGGTGTTGCTGACAAAAAAAGAAAGCTTATCGACGCGTTCCATCTTTCTCTAATCTAAAGGAAGATGATGATTTTCATGCCTAATAGTGATGCTCTCTATCACTTCTTTCATTTTCTACAAACTTTTTGTTTTATTGTTTTTTCTTTGCCGACAGTCGACTGCATTCCTTCGTTAAACGCTGATTCAAAAAAGCAAGGAGGCAAAAATGAGGGAAAACGATAGAAATAAAAAAAATATTATTACACGCGCAAAAAAGAAGCGTGTGTGGGCAAAAAAAAATCAGCGAAAAAAAGAGAAAAAAAGTTTTTTAACTGTTTTTTTATTGGGTCTAAAAAAGGAGGAAGGAAGGGCGAAAGAAGCCTAAATTAATATGGTGCGTTTACTTTTATGAGGAACAAGTGTATTTGAACACAGCGGAAAGAAAGCAAACTAGCTATTAGCAGTGGTGATATAAAAACTGATAAGAACAGAAAAAAAGTGATGAATTTTACACGCTTTTTTTAAAACTTAAAATCACACACACAACTGGAAAGAAGCTTAATTCTTGATTAACAAAGATAACACAGAAGCAGCAGCACCTCTTTTTTCCCTTGTTAGCTAATAATCTTTTTCACCACCTTCAATTTCAATCAATGATGATTGTTTTAAATAAAAATAATTTTAAGAGAGAAGCAATAAAAAAAAAGTGAACACTTTTTTTTGACATTTAAAATGGCACAAAAAATAATCAAACAAAGCAACAACAAAAAAAGCAAGAAAGCAAGTGGAGTTAGTCAAAAGGTGTTCTTTAAAAAAGTAACAGCAGCAGCAGCAAGAATCAAAAAAAAACTTTTGTAAGAAAAAAAGTATGATTCAACTTTTTCACGGTTTATATTAATATTTCTGTAAAGGCACGCGATTAAGTTTTAAAGGTGTAAAAATGCTTTAAACTTAAAAAAAGGCGCAATATTGAAAATGAAAATTATGATAAAAGCAGAAAATGAAGCATGAAAATAGTCAGTTTTGTGTAATGTATTCATGTTTTATGGTTACTACCTGTTTGGATGGATTTATTTGGGAGTTTGGAGTGGCACAAGTTTATTGATTATGGGTGCTAATTTTAACATGTTTAAAAGAATATTTGCAGAACTAATAAACTTTTTCTTATCACTTGGAAATCAGGCATTCATTTAAGCGGGGTTTTGTAGCCCTTGAATGGTGCAAAAAGTAAGAAAAAAACGCTCTAACAAATGTCTGATTGATAATAAAAGAAGCTTATTAGTGCTGCAAATTTTCTTTTAAGCATGTTAAAATTACTACGCATAATCAATAAACGCGTGCCATCCCAAATCCACAAACAACCCCATCCACACGGATAGTAACCATAAGACATCAATAATTATCAAAAAAAATTGATTACTTTCATGCCAACAACGTTAAAACTATCAAAATTTAAACTTTTAAAAAAAATATCTTTCTTTCTTTGTTTCCAGAATAAATATAACAAAAAAAATCAAACAAGAAAAAAATAAATGCGTTGTCTCAGTTTTTTTGTCTCAATTTTTTCATTGGTTTTGAACGACTTTTTTCCCGCCAAATTTGAACCCCCCTCAAATTGAAGAAGGAAAGCCATCGAACTAAAAAAAGCGAGTGAACCTAACCATTCCAAAAAAAGAAGAACAACTAAAGGAGGAAAAAGAATGGATGGATGAAAAAAAGAAATAAGTTTATTCTAAAATTAATGTGATTTTTTTGGATTGTTTGATCAAGATTTGGAGATTGTTCAAGGGTGTTTTTTTTGGAGATCTTCTCGGAGGTCTTGTAAGGGATTTGGTTGAGGGAAGAGGGTTTAATTTTTAGCCCTAGAAGAAGGAAACTTAACGTAACAGTAATAAGGTAATTATCATCAAGATGTTTCAATTTTTGAGTAATATCAAAATCATAAATCTTGGGTTTTCAATGGCTTTAAAATTACGTTGCTTTCGATTAAATGCAATTTCGTCTTGATTTTAGCCACTTTATGACCATCATTAAGGTGAATTTTGATGTCGAAAAAAGTCGAAGCTCCTTGGTCGAAATTGCTTTGATAAGATGCACTTTCATGTCAATTTTGATGTTTCAATTTTATGCAATATCAAAATTTCGGTCTTTCCATTTCTATCAGCGTAAAAGTTTCTTCTATTTTGTTATTCTGATTTCAGATAAATTCGGCCAGATATTTAAAGAGGATGTCGCATGTGAAAGAAGCCCAAATTTTATAATCGAAATTATAATTTTGTCGATTTCGATTAGATGTAATTTTCTGTCATTTTCATTTTATCATTTTCGACTTTTTGGATTTCAACTTCATAAATACCATCCTATCATGGGAACTGTAATAATTGCAATAAAAAAAGTTTGCAACACAAATATTTTTCTTTTAATTAAAAATGAATAAATATTAAGCGGAAGTTGTTCCTTTCTGAATCATTGTGTTCTTTGTTCCAGCATTAGAACTGTAACAAAACTGCTGTTATGATTTTTAAAGTGAAGACATAAGAAAGAAAAAAAAATAGAAAAGCAAAAGAATAAAAACAATAAGAAAAAGTGTGCGCCAATTCAAACCTTTTGACATTCTACAGAAAATTTGTTGAACAAAAAAAAAGAAAGTCACGAAAAACTCTTTGATCAAGGAGTATGGTAGGAAAAAGTTGATGATAGAATCATAAAGATGTTCAAAAAACTGTTAAGTAGTTATTCAGCAAGCTTTTTAAAGTACAGTACGACAAAATGAAGGTATTATTGTTTTTGGACGTTTCTAAAATAGCTTTTTCCATATAATTGTTGAAAAATATTTAAACCACTTTAATTTAATTTTCTTTTTTTCTAAATTGCAAGCTTTTTTATAATGTGACAACAGCGTTAGCACTTTACTCTGACCAAGAAACAGTGCCATTCAACTACTTATACAAAATCATTAATGTGAATATTAAAAAATGTCTGTAACATAAAAAAGTCAGAGAACGAAAAAAATAGTACAAATTGAAGAAAACCAACAAAAAATCAATTAAAATTTAGCATACGGAATCCACAAATAAAAAACCACTTGCGAGATTTATTTTTATTTATGGACACATTTCCGGTAATTTTCGTAGTTATATAAAAAACAATAAAATGACATATGGGCTGTCACCAAAGTGGTCAAAGTGTGTACTTCATATTTTAGGAAAAAGAGTGCCTTAAAAATTTTTAAAGAAAAATTATAGGTTAAATTTGTTTAGAGAAGTCATTCATGGGGTAACCACTGGAGAGTTTCACGCCTTTAAAGATATAAGATAAAATTCATACTAGATAAAATGAGAATTTTTGGCCTTTTGTAAAGCAAGTTTCACCCTCTAACTTATGGCCAATTTGCAGCCCTGTTTTGAGCATAACTAAAATTTTCTATTATTACCGTATTCCATTAAAAACATATTTTCTCGACATCAAAAAAAACATAACATTTTTCACATCATAAAAATGTCTCATTACCATATGCACATATATAAAAGTGAAATGAAATGAGCAATAAAAAGAAGAAAAATCATGTTTGCCGCTTTTTTCTTCGAGAGACAGATGCAATAAAAATAAATAAACTACCCCGAAACAAAGATAGAAGGGAAAGGATTCATTTAAAAAGCAGTTATTTTTTCTCCTCATTTCCTGTTTTTTAAATATGCAAGAATTAGAAGCAAGAGAAAAAAAAATCATGAATGAACACTTGCGCATCAACAAGAGGCAAAGGAGGCAAAGAGAGGAGGCAAGGAAGAGCAACAAACAAACCTCCCATGAACGGAAAGACACGAGCGCAAAAAAGAGAAAGCAATACCCGCCTTTGGCATCAACTTTTTTTTTGAGAGAGATAATTTATAACTATCTTTTTCTTCTTTCTTCCAAAAACAAAGACCTCTATTGCAAAGGGGGAAAGGAATGTTTTAAAAAAGATTCTGCCTGCTTAAATTTCAAGACTCAATTTTTCTTCTTCCCTAAAATGGAGTTAAAAAGAAGAAGATTCTTCCCCTCCTCCATCCTCAAGCAAAAAAATAAGACAGTGATTTATTGCTTACTTTTAAATGTAATTTTTCATATTTTTCATTCTTTTCCCCTCCCTCCTTGACTCTTCTTCTATCTTTTTTGTCGTTGTTCATCTTATTCTTCTTCTTCGTGTTTTTGCCCTTTTTAAAGAAAAAAATGGCCAAAGGAAAAATAGTGAACAATCCAAAAATATAGAGTTAAATTTGTTAAAGATTTTTTTAAAACAAAAAAATTTTGTTGAAAAAAAAATTGAATTTGAAACAATAGAAAACGTTGATCTTTTTTTGTATGAAATGAACTAGTGAACAATGGCATTGATTTAAGTCCAAGTTGAACAATACATATATGTAACAGAAGAATGTGTAACAGAACAAAAACGTGCCCAAAAAAGATTAATCAATGCGCGAAAAACAGAAGATTTTTTAGACGGTCAAAAAGGTAAAGATACAGTAACGCAATTCTTCTCTATTTTCTTCAAAAAACGTTACTATCATAACAAAGAAATCAGAAAACTTAAAATTTTTATAAAAACAAATCCATCAAAAATATTGCAACCGATTAATGAGAAATAAAAGATTTTTTTCAAGGTAAATATACAGTAATGCAGTTTGTCTCTTCTTTCTTCTAATTACGTTACTGACATAGCAAAAAATTAAGAAGTTTAAATTTTTAAAAATACAAATGCATCCAAAAATACGCCAGCAGCTAATTTTTTTAAAACAGCAACACAAAAATTTTTGTCAAAAATAAAAAATTGAAACAAAAACGTTGATCTTTTTGTTTAAAATGAACTCTAATGGATGGCATTTATTTCAGCTTGTGTTGTTGTTCAACAAAAGCAATTTGTCACAACAACAAAAACGTGCCAAAAAAAGATTAATGAGTGCGCGAAAAAAATGAAAGAGATTCTTTTGAAAAAAATTTTTATTTCGTTCTTTTTTCACCGTCGAAGAAAGGTTGAAATACAGTAACGCAATTTTTCACTTTATCCTTCAAAAAACGTTACTATTATAGCAAAAAATAAAAATTTGAACTTTTTTTTAAAAACAAATCCATCAAAACAAAATTGATTTGCTTAAAAATAAAATATTGCAGCTAAAAAATGAGATGAAAAATATAATTTGATTTTGATCGAGACTTTCACTTCTTTTTCTTCCAGAAGAAATCATCAACGGATATAAAATTGGGACCCATTTTTATATGATTTTTTGCGTTCAAGAGAGCAAGAGAGCAACTTTGTGGATATAAAAATAAATTTTTTTTGAGTTAAAGGATATGACAAGATTTAAAAGAGAGAGAGAGATTTGTAAGCTAACAAGTTGTGTTGTTACTTTGCTTTGTTTTGTTTTACGGACACAACTGCTTTTTTCCACTTTCTCTTTGATTTCTTGTTAGATAGAGAGATATCACTTGCAATTTGGAGACAGACAAAAAATTATATATGTTCGAAACAAATACGAAACAAAAAAGAAAATTGAGAGATAAAGAGAAATATTGCAAGATCATCTCAAAAAACAAAAAAAGACAAGACATTATAAAAAAAAGTGAATTAAAAAGTAGGCTAAACTCTGCAGGTAGTAGATAGAAAAAAATATGTTTGAACAAGCTTTTTCTTGTCGTCTGTAAAATTTTTTAGGATTTTTGTGCTAAAGTAAAAAACTATAAAATATAACTGTAAGTTGGAAGGAATACAATAATCATAAATCACTAATTAAACTTTTAAATTGAAATAAAATGTGGCAGAAAAAATAAGAAAAAATGTAGAGTTGACAGTAATCACCAATCGTGTCATTTTAATTACTATCATCGCGTTAAACTAAACTAGAAAAGTAGGTGTCGATTGAAGTGACTATTTTTCTTTAATGAAGTTACAAAAATCATCAAGCGTCTGATTTTCAGGTGCTATCCAAAAAAAGCTATTGGCCTCTTCAAAGTCAAAATTGAAACAATCAAACCTAAATCGAAGTAGTTTGAATTTTAATTTAATTTATGGATTTTTTTGAAAATGAAGTATAAAAATACACCTTCAATTTTAGGTAAAAATGATCGAAATCAAAGTAAAATTTATTGCCAGCCAAAAAAAAAACAAACTTTTCACAAAGTCTTGGGCTTCAACTATCTTTCTTCTAAAAAAGTGAAAATTAATGTTCACAATTCACACCTCTTCAACTTTTCCATCAATGAGAAATGTATCATTCTAAAACTATCTTTTATCATTTTTCATCTCCTACTTTTACTCAAAAAAGCATTGCAAAATTGAGCGGAATTTCAATGATGCATAAAAGAGAGCGCTATTGGTGATTGATAGAAAACGCTTAAAAAGTATTTAACAGTGTTCCCTTTTAACTTTAAAATTCCAACGCTTAATGCTTATACAAAAAAACTTTTTCTGTTAATGATAGCATCTATTTATCGATGAATAATGCATACATATTTTTGAAAAAAATTGGAGTTAATTAAAACCAGTGAGAAAACAATTTCGGTCTCATCAAAAACTTTTTAAATGATCGGTCATTTGTCAAAACTTTATTTCTTCTTTTTTCCTCAAAAAAGTTTATTACTTTTAAATGTTGCTTTTTTATAACATTCCTGAGAAAAAAAATGCAAGCAAATGTTCAAAAAGGAAAAACTCATAAAAAATTATAGCAAAGCAAAACAGAAAAAAGAAAAGTAATGACTAAATGATAGCTTTTTCTTCGACAATAAAAAGTAAGAAAAATAAAGCATAAATGAGGATTAAAAATAATTTTTAAAAAAGAACCAAAAACAAAAACATTTATTTTAAAACAAAAAGAGGGTCATCAACAAAATTTATGGTTGTAAATCATAAAAAAATTTTTTGAAGAAGCTACATTTATTTTGGGAGGATTAAGCTGCTGCAGAAGCATTGTTTTTCAAAGGGTTCAAACGGGTGTCAACAAATTCATGCTACAAAACAATATTTAAATGGTTAACTGTAAGTTATTACAGTATACAATTAAAAAAAAATCATTATAACTGCACAAAATTTATGTTGTAAAAATGCAAATTTCGCTAGATCTCATATAAAAAGCTAAAAGCAAAGATCAACAGAAACTTTTGTCGAAGAAATTTTTGTCAAAAAGCAAAACCAGAAGAAAGAAAGATAAAATACAAAAATAACCACTTTGTTAGAGCAAAAGTGACAGTCACAACCTTTCACCAAAATGTTACAAAACAAAAGTCTGTTTAAAAGAGACAAATAAAAAGTACGAACGGAAATCTATCATCAATGTTAAATGCCAATCGAAGAACTACTTTTGTTAAATAAATAAATGTTGCAGTATCAAGAAAAGTAACAGCAATGAGTATATTCAAAAAGAAGACTTCGTACTTTAAAACACAAATAAAGTAAGAAGTAATTTACAGTCGACAACATTTCTGTAATTTTATTTTGTATATCCAAAAACTACCGTATACTCTCGAAAAGCAATGTCCATGAAAAACAATTCAAAAAAGAAATCTTGAATGCTAAATTTTAAGTTTTCAAACACGGCGAAACGAATGTTGGATCCAAAAGTAAAAATATTATTCATGAAATAAAAGAAATTCCACCAAAAAACTATCCAGCCGACAAAGATCCAAAACAGACTTCTTTGTTTTTTTCCCTCACAAAATGGTAAAAAAAGCTTTCTTCAACCACCATCAAAAGTTGTCATCAAGAAGTCAACCCTCTCTATTTTACCCATAAACAATAGAGCATCCATCAACTTGCTAAAAAATGCCGACCCCATCCCGTCTGCCACCCGCAATTCCTTCTTTATTTCTGTGTTATTTTTCGCGCATCTTCTTTCTTCTGTTCTTTTTGCCGCCTTTTTCGACAAAAAGAAAAAACCTTCAAAATATCATTATTCTTGAGTCCGAGCTAGCTCATAAATCTTCATCAATATCTTTTTTATTCATTTTTTTAATCCAAAAAAAAGAAACAATACATACAAATATTTCAAAAACAATATTATTAATAGAAAAGATTAGGATAAATAACAAAAGCTCAAATAAATATAGATAAAAGAAGAGGATTCCTGATAAAATGAAAGCAAATAAAAAAATAAACAAAAAAGGTTACAGACAAATGTTGAACTTCTTTTTTGGAGAGAGTTAAAAATTTAAAAAACTGCAAAAAAAGCGAGAACAGATGGCTTCAGCATGAATATTTTTTGGAGCAGCAAAAAAAGAATGCATTGGCTATTTTTTAGAAGATCGAAAAATATTTGAGGCGAAAAAATATTGGCAGTTTTTTTTTCATCGTGCAAGATCAGTTCAAAGTGTCTATTTTTAAAGCGCACGTGCAAGCAAAAATATGAAAATAAAAAGATGAGAATAAAAATAACATTCTTATTATTATGCCTTCAATGGTTCAAGTTCTTGTGAGGTTGCATTTGCTTCAACAGCTTCATTACCATCTTTTGGAACAATACCATGTTGTTTTTCAGCTTGTTGTCGACGATATACTGGATGGAAAAAGATGATCAAAGCAAAGAAGAGTGTTGCAGCAACTACTGACATAATCTGAAAAACAAACAATATCAATATATCCAAAAAAGGTACAGTATACTTACAATATTAGATGTATACCAACTTTTTGGTTCATTAGCATCTTTATCACCAGGAAGTTTACAAACTTGATCAGCTGCTGCATCACCAGTTAGAGGAATTGCAAACATTGACATTACAGCAACATAAATAACTGATTGTACTTGACCAGATAGAACAATAAGACCAGTTGAAGTTGTTTCAGATACTGGAAATGCACATTCTGCTGAACATTCCAAGCCAACTGGATATGTTGCAAGTCCCATAACACCAAATAAGAAACATGTTCCCAAAATGAATGGTTTTAAACCAGGATGTTGAACCAGCTAAAATATAGTGTTGTTAAATATGATAAGGGTAAAGGTAAGAGGTGCACAAAAGTGAGTTTAGTAAACGAAAAGCGCTTTCATGCACCCCACAGTTACGGTAGAAAACAAACCTGAAGGAAGATAACACCAAATAAAACAGCAACTCCCATAGCAACCTTCAAAGTTTCTTGTAACTTTTTAGTTCGATCTACAAAAATACCAGCTCCTGTTGCACCAAGTACGCCACCAATAATCATTAAAGCTGCACAATATCCACTAAATGAATTAGAATAACCATATGGGCAAAGAAGTTGTTGCATAACAGTATAAAGGCAATTAAACATCCCAATTCCACCACCCATAACAAATAGTAAGACGAGATATTCTTTATTTGTAAAGCATGATTTGACTCCTAAAATTGAACGATTTTATACTTTGCTAAAAATAACAGAAACATACCAGCAAAGAAATCCATTTGTTGTTGACCAGCAGAATATGTAGGTGGATGTTTAGGTTCTGAACGAGTAATAGCAATTGAAGCAATAATACATGCAATAACAGATGGAACAGCAGTCATGAAATTAACGTATTGAACATCATCTGGTGAATGACAAATTTGTGGTGAAATAAGATTTGCCATTAGTACACCTAGCGGATTTGACATAATTCCAACAGTTGTAGCGATGGCACGTTGATTTTCGGGGAACCAAGCTGCTGCAACTTTTGTTGGTAAAAACATAATAAATGGATATGCAATTGCAGAAATTGCTTGACCAGTAATACCAACTGGAAATCGAAGAGATGGACCAAGCCATGTACTGAAATAAAAGAGGAAAATTAGAAGAGTAATTTTTAAAGAAAATATGACAGGGCCACAGAGAGCTCAAGTAACTGCTTTTGAATGCCGTATTGGTTTGGGCCAGGGGCGTCAAAACCAACAAAGTACGGAAACTTTATTTTAAAGTTTTTTTTGGTAGTATGTTTTTTATTTGGTGTTATGGGACTTGAAACATATCCAGTTGGTTTGGAATCTTCAACAGAATGTGCATTTCCAATATCTGAAACAACTTCATGTGCTATCTAGTCAAGTACAATCACCTATTTGTGTTACTGTAATGTCAATGTTTGCAACTCCATCAACTGGTGATGCAGCAGCTGATCAAGTTTACAAACTTCCTGGTGATAAAAATGCTAATGAACCAAAGAGTTGGTATACATCTAATATTGCAAGTATACTGTAGCTTTTTTGATTGTATTTATAATAGTAAACCATAAAGCAGTCGATATCGGGTGTTATTTAGCATAGTTTAAATGTGTAGATTCGAGAAAGAGATATGGCTTTTTTTCGGGTAAATAATTATTAAGAAGTTTTAATATAGGGGGAGAGGGTGATATATGTTATGAGCCAAAACCGAAATAGCATAACTTGTTCGATAATGTGTTTCATGAAGGAGGAAACGCAGTTTTATGAGGTTGTTTTAGGCCATTAATAAAAGTATCGTACCTTCCAAGACGAATTAAACCTCCTAAACCATTTGCCCATGCAGCAATTAATATAGCCCATCGTAAACCAAGAAATCTACCAGCCCACATAGCAATAATTCCAACTGGAATTGTACAAATCATATAAATCATTGAAAAGTAATTTGTTGCTTGCTAAAAATTCATTTAATAGCTAAATATATAACTACAGTAAGATAAATTCCTTACTTGTTGAGCATAGAAAGAATCAACATAATTAGCAATTGGTGCAAAAGCAATCCATGACATTGTATTTGAATTATTTAATAGCGCAACAACTAATAAAACGAGCCATCTTCGAGGATATACTCTAAAAAATAAGGATATAGTTAAGCAATTAAGTAAGAGATTAGCACATACTTTAATATCATTCGAGCTTGTGCAGGTTCTTCTGGGCTCATAGAGCCTAACGCATGTTTAGCAGCAGTATGATCGATTACCTAAAAATATAGCTTATAGAATCGGTTTATATTCACAGTAAACAAATTACCTTAGTTTCGCTTTCTGTAGATGTAATTAATTGTTCATCTTCTTTATGCCCTGCTGCATTTAGCAATGCAGATGCAGAATCACCAGGTAAGGCATGTGCCATATCTATAAAAAGAAATATATAGGATATTTTGTAAGTAATAAACCCAAAATGGTAAAAAAAAGCAAAACACGATGAGCAATAGCGAAACAATAACCGCAAAAAAGTATATAAATGTATCGAACAAAGATATATATTCAGTTGCAAAAAATTTTTATCGAGTCAAACAATTGTAAAAGAGAAGGAGAAAGTTCAGAAAGAACGTTTGACACTTTCGGGGGTTGAAGAGAGAAAAGTAGATAAGAAAGTAAAACAAGAATATGTGTTTTTTTGGGCCATAAGAACAACAACATTGCCTTTGAAAAAAAGAAGGAGAAAATTAAGCTTTGGTTGGTTGTGCCTAAACAAAACCAGAAAAAAAAAGTCGGAGGCAAGTGAGCTTTCTTTTAGAAAAAGAAAAACAACAAAAACAAAAAACATCATAGATCTTTGCTCCGCTGCTGCTAAAATTGTATAGGAAATTTCGAAAATGCGCAATATGAAATATTCTACAATTTCTATGTAAAAAATTTTGATGATTAATCATATAAATAAGTTGTTGAAAGGTACAAGGAGATCAAAAAAGCAACAGCAGCAAAAGTAAAGAAAAAAGGATAGGACAAAAAATAGTAGGAATAAACCTAAAAATGATGATGGGATGTTTATATTTGCTAAACACGTGTCTGGGAAAACAGAAGAAGCAGGCAGTAAAAAAGGGATAAATTTAAGCTTCTAGCTAATACTTTTGGGAAAATAAACGAAGGAAAAGAAAGCAGAAGGAAGGATCGATGAAAAACGAATTCCCTCTTTTTTTGTTGTCGTTGAAAAAAATTGCGCTCGTTTTTTTTTCAGAAGAGCTGAATTTGAGCGCCAAGACTTTCTTTTTGTTGCGCGGCTGCTGTCATCGATGACGATCTTCACGAAGACGGCAGTGTTCGATTGCTGCTATTTTGGCACATCAAAAACCACAAGTTTTTTTTCTGTTGTAATACTGACGTTTTTTGCTGTTCTGTTTTTCTTCAATGATGAATGTATTTCGACTTTTTTATCGATTGCAATCAACAACAATAACACATCAAACACAGCCACAAAAAAACGAAGGATGAATAAGCAGCAAAAAACAAACACATTGAAAGGAACACACTTATGCCTCTATCAGGTCTCTCTGTGATGACCATGGCAGCATCAGAAACAAAATTTTCATTTTACAGTTTAATGAAATTTATCCTTTGACCTTCAATTTTTTGACTTCTTGCAAAAATTTTCTTTTGTATCAAATTTTCCCAAATTTTTTTACCTTGCATAAAAACTTTCTTCATCAAAAAGTTCAAAAGCTTCAAAGATCTTTATCAATCTTTGCTCAACACTTTTTTCTTTTTATTGTCCACATTCTAATATCATCGTGTGGACTCCACACTTTCTTTTTCTTTTAAGACATCCGCTTCACTTTTAAGTTTTTTTTCTCTTATCAGTAATTTAACACATTATTACTTTCTTGGTCTTCATCCAAGCACACAACAAAGAAGGTGTCCAAAAACGACGACATCATTATTTTTTATATTCCCATTCTATTGACGCAGGAAGAAGCAACATCCTTTGTCGCCGCCACCATCAAATAAAGAGGATCTCCAAAGAAAGAATAATTATGTTCAGCAAAAAATTTCCTTATTACCGCCAAATCGATAAGGAGAGCAATGGCGGCGGCAATTATGATCATCACACATGGGCGGGACTGTTGCCATTTCAAAAAGGCAAGCTCTTTATGTGAATAATATAAAAGTTGATCATTTGGCATTTTAAAAAGTCACTTTTACGCCCCTTGCTTCTAAAAGAAGTTGTTAGGGTCTCCATATTTTACTGTTGAAAAAGTTTGAAATTTTTAGAAAACAGTAATAAAAACAGAATTATGAAATTTGTTGTTATTGTTGCACTTTGTTGTGGATTCTTATGGACTTTAACCAATGGTAAGTTTAATTTCTTTTTGTTTCTCAAAAATCCGTACTGTAGCTTCGTAGCTTTTCTTTTTAATTCATTTAATCTTATATATTTTTTTCAGGATTTGTTGTAATCAAACATTTATCAAAATATGAATATGAAACTCTTGGATCTCTTAATAATGATGATGATGTTACAGCATCAGATGTAACAGCAATTTTGAATCAACTTGCTTTAGCAGATTCTAATGGTGCACAAAGTGGTGATATTGTATTAGATTATCAAAATCAAGCTTCACATCATGATTTTTCACATGATAATGCACCAAATCCTTTGTTTAAAACTGTTAGCAGTACACTTATGGGAAAACCAACTTATACAGCTTTAACAAGTTTATTGGTAGGTTTTATTGTATGCATAGATATATTTAGCTGCGTTATCTGTATGTGCAAACTGATTGCTGGATAAAGATATTTAAATAATATATCAACATTTTTAGTCACAATATACAACTCCTGATTCTGGTGCAGATGAAACAATTACAAATTCAAAGCAAACTGCAATTTCAGCATTTTTAACACAAATCTCTACAACTTCTGTATATCAAACTGCTTCAACTTTCCTTACCTCTAAAAATCTTGTTACTGGAGATCTCAATACAGCACTTACAAATTTATGGTTTGCACCTTTTGCTCGTTCTGGCTCTGTTAAAGGATCATCAGGATTCAAATCTATCTTTGCTGGTGAAACATCTGATAGCACCGTAATTGGTTTTAATAATTGGATACAATTCTATACTCTTGAACAATCATCAGCAGTTAACTATCATGGATGGTTTGATCGACAAAAAGATGTACAAATTAGTTTACAATTTGCATGGGGTGATAATCAAGCAATGCTTCGAAATTTTTTGGTTGGAACTTCACCTGAATTTGAGCTATTAGCTTATACAATTTGTGGACTTGCCGGTACTGCTTCTTCAGATGGTACATCAAAAACTTGTTCATTCAGCCTTCAAGGATATGATATTTCACTTACTGTTGGTACTGTAACTGTTGATGGAAATACATTCATTTCAAGCGGAACTCCATCAATTGGTGGTGGATCTGCACCTGTTACTGGCGCAACTCATTCATCAGGTGGTGGAAAAACAACAACTAAAAAACCATCTGGTGGTACAGATGCTGATCTTCAAGCACTAGTGGATAAAATGTGGTCAATTGATGAAGATAAAGCACAACCTGGTGATATTGTACTTGATTGGGGAAATAAAGTTTCTGGTTCAAGCGATACATCTAAGAATCCTCTCTTTACATCTGTAAATGAAGCACTATTTGATCGTCCAGTTTATAAAGAACTTATTACAATATATAATGATTCATTGTTTGTTCCACAAGTTTGTACTGCTGAAGCTGCAATGTCAGGACTACGTAAAGCACAATTGGATAATTATCTTCAACTTCTTGCTAATACTTCAGTCTTTCAAGAAGCATATCAATATCTTCAAAGCAAAGGAAAAGGTGGTGCAAATTTCGCTGATTTTTATAAGAATACTCTCTTTCCATTGTGGTATGTTTTGGATTTTACTGTATTTCGTAGGGGATATATGATTTGGAATTTCTTTTTGTTTTTCTTAGCGATATTTTTTTAAAAAAATAGTGAAATTTAAAACTTTTGCTTACTGTAGTTTTTGAGAGTACCTGAAATTTTTCAATTATTTACCTTTTTGTGTTGCTATCATTTTCTAAAATCTTCATTTCTTTTTAGGTTTGGTACTTATTCTCGTTGCAAAGGCCCACTTGGTTCATCTGGTTGGGAACATGTATATTCTGGTGAATGGAAAGGAGAAGAAGTTGATGGACAACATAATTGGGTACGATATTATTTACTTGAAAAAGCTGGACAAATTAATTATCATGGATATTTTTCACATGAAAATGATTTAATTGGTACATTCCAATATCAATGGAATTCATATTTAAAGAAAGAAGGTGGCTTCTTTATTTCTACTTCACCTGCTTTTGATCTTGCTGTTCTTACTTCATGCGTTCTTGTACATTCTGGTGGAAATGCTTGCAAATTTAATGTTGATGGAAATTATATTGTTGTAACCACATATCATCAAGCATGTGATGCTGGAACTTGTTTATCAACTGCATATCCATCTGATCATTAAGCGATACAAACAGTTTATTACGGGTTTTTGTTTTCTTTTTTTGATTTGTTTATTGTTACTTTTTTTGCTTTGTTTTTTTTAAATGTTAATTTGTTGCAGCAATAAATACTAACCATTTTTGATTTTTTTTGTAAACAATGAAAAAGAGAGATCTTTAATTTTTCAAACAACAAAAAACTTTTTGTTCAAGGTTACTGTAGTTTCATTTTTGCTTTCAAAAAATGATGGTTTTTGATTTTTTAGTCCATTGTAGAAACTTTTAAATTAATATATTTATAGAATGAGATTACTGTAACAATTTATCCTTTTGAATATTCATACTTATCAGAGTTAAATTGATGCCGATAAAATAACAACAACTAAAAAACCATCTGGTGGTACAGATGCTGATTTGCAAGCTCTAGTTGATAAAATGTGGTCAATAGATGAAGATAAAGCACAACCTGGAGATATTGCACTTGATTGGGGAAATAAAGTTTTTGTCTCATGCGATACATCTAAGAATCCTCTCTTCACTTTTGTTAATGAAGATTTTCTTTCAAAGTTTTAAAAATATTTGATGTAAATGATTTTCAGTAATAGTTTTTCTGAAAAAAGAACTTTAATTTTTTAACTATCTTTTATTTCAAGGTTACTGTAGTAATGACTCATTTTTGATTGTTAAAATTAATAATTTTAAATTGGACTACAGTAATTATCTCTGCACTGTTTACTGAATATTTTGCGTTTTTTTGAAGATAATTCACAGTTTAGAAGCACTTAAAGATTACTGCATAATGGTCTAAAAGCAAATCTAAAAATAGTCAATTTTTTCAATAAAATAATCGAAAGTAATTACTATCAAAAAGCATTGTCATGAATCTATATCGATGTAGTTCATTTAAATAAAGTTGAAGCAAGTTTCATATTTATACATACTTGAAATAAAGCATGTTTTTGTTGTTATTCTGTTATTCGTTCCAGTAAATTTTACTTTTTTTGTTGCTTTTGTGATAGTTGGTTTTTTGTAAATGAACTTTTTCCATTATTATTTTCATCAAGAAAAAAACTGGTTATTTTGTAGAAGATGTTCAACTTTTGCACCTTACTACTAACAACAACAACGAACAATTGTAATTTTTGAACAATAAATGATCATTTTCAGGCCACATATAAAAAAAAACTTGAATTTAAGCTTGCAAAATACTACAACAATTGACAACATTTTGATAAATTACTTACTTCAAGTAATGAAAAAAAGTGTGAAGGGGCGGAAGCAGAAGAAAGCAGTGTTGTCGAGTTCATTTCTTTTTTGCTGCTGCTTTTGTGGTATTTGTTTTTGGTTTTTTTTCTGTTACAATTTGTGGAAATATAAAAGAGCATTTGTTTGATCAGGTTTAAAACATTTTTCTTATTTCCAACACATTTAATCGGAAATATAAATTAAAAAAAGTTTCTTTATGTTAGAAGAGGAATGTTGGTTAAAAAAATTCACCTCTACATCTTGGTCAAAGTTTTTTTCAAGTTATTTTTTATAATCCCATGATAAAGATGTTCTTTAAAGTTTTGCAAATTCGTGTATATTACCGTGACGTGTTTGCTCACATTTTTAAAAAAAAATAAAAATTTAATTTCGAATCAACAAATAATTTAAATAAAAGTCAATATGATTAAGAAAAAAAGAAGGTCCTACCCGGACTCGAACCGGGGTTACTGGATTCAAAGTCCAGTGTGATAACCGCTACACCATAGGACCGACGGGAGAGACGCATCATTTTTGGATAGAAGAGATGTATAAATTTAAAAAAAAATGCGATTGAAAAAAAGCAATAATAAATTTTTAAAAGCGTTCTCTTTTTTTCGAACAACTAGCAATGAAGTAGTAACAAAAGCGAGAACTACTACTGTTGTACAATCAAAGGAGAAAGAATTTGCGAAGGAGATGCTTCTTTGTTTGCTTTTTAAAATTTGTCTTTCTTATTATAAAATCAGGTGAAGATTTATGTTTTGTAGTTTGAGGAATGCTTTGGGATTCAAAAGAGAATCTGATTTCTGTTAGTGTTTTGGAAATTAATATTTTTAATTGATGGTATATAATTATGCCATAAGTTTTTTATCTATTCTTTTGCTTAACAACAAACACGGATGAAAAATGATGTCCGAAAAACAAAACCGCAAAGAGGAAAAAAAGAAGAAAAAACATTTTTCGACAAAACTTTTCTTACCGTATTTTCCCAAAAGTTCTGTCAAAACTAGGGTGGTCAAATCTCCCGGGTGAAATGAAAATCGGGGGAAATCCCCGGTGATCACCCGGGTGATCACCGGGAATTTCACCCATAATCACCCGATTTTAACTTTTTGTTTTTAATACATTTTAAACAAACAAAAATTAGTTTAACCTCATTTTAAAAGTACTGACAGACGCTACATCTTCTTAATAGCCTGTAAAAGCTAGTTTTTATCATAAAATGCAATTTTTGATTTATTTCTGTTAAAATTAGATGATTTTACTGATACTTTATTAAAATAATTACTTCTTAACAGCAGAAACAAGAAAACTGCGTTATTTGCGTCTATTTTTATCGTTTTTGTGCAAAAATTTTAACCAAAAATAGTCTCCAAAAGGTTTTCCATCAAGAATTTTTCGGGTGATTATGGGAGATCACCCGGCAAAAAACGGGGGATTTCCCCGGTGATCACCCGATGGTGATCACCCGGGGGAAATGGGTGATCACCATTTGACCACCCTAGTCAAAACATAAAAATTTGCAGCTTTGATTTTTTTCGTTTGAACTTTCATTTTGACATTCTTAATTACGCCGAAAATTCAAAGATCTTATCGACAAAAAATCTGCAGCAGAATTTTTTTTTGCGAATAAGATTTTGTTAATGAACTTTTGCTCTGCTCCAAAACCATAGACGGACGTTAAACACAAAAAAAATTACTTATATTTTTACAGCTTTTTTCCGGATTTAAATGTTAAAGAATTTCTAGATATAATTTATTAATCTTAAACTTTTTATTAATACCAGTTTTATTGAAACACTAACAGCTTTTAACAAGTCACAAGTTTTATCAAGAAATTATTATTATTCACAGAAAAAGAGAAGAATAAGGAAACGGATTTTGAGATAGGAGCAGAGAAAAAAAACTTGAATTCCAATCGCCTCCGTATTTTTTCATTTCTGTGTTTTATCCATGATAACTTTTTTTTACGCAAAAGAAAAGAATCAATATCACTTCCATCAGTATATATATATAAATATCTCTTTCAATGGACTGACCCATAAATATGTGTGTGAAGAAAAAAAACCGAGTAGTAGTAAAAGATTGAGCGAATCAAGGAGTGAGAGATAGAACCATTTTTAATCAACGAACGATAACTTTTTTTTCTTCATACTTTTGCTGTTACGGATGCCCTTAAGGGGTTAAATAGGATGGATGTGATGGCTGCAGGATGGGTGAGGATATGTGTTGATAGTGATCAGACGATAGATATGAAAAGAGTGTGGAAAAAGAGAAAGCTAAATATGTTTGATTGAAGACAATTATTTTGATCAAAGTTGTCGAGATCACTGACAAGCTTTTTTGTCTTCTCTTCTCTCGAAGATATTTGGCGGTGTAGATGATAATGCCCCGAGGGGCGGATTTAAGCCATTTTTTAAACAAAATTTTTTTCTTAAAAATCAAGTTTTACTTTTTTTATTAATTTTTTTAACATAAACTGCTTTTTTTTGTTCACAGAATTATTTTTTATATTAAAAGTGCTTAACATATAACTGCTATGACCTATACCCTTAGGGGTCAAAGTCGTTAACTACTTTAAAACTGCTATTACCAGTCTGGCGACTTTCCCATTGTTTAAAAAGTTTCGTTTCTGAATGTCAGCCCAAAAAAAGGTTTTTAAAACTGCATTTTTTTCGGCGGGAAGGATATAAAAGATAAGAGATAAGAAAGAGATATATGATAAACTTGTTTTAATCCAAGCAGCATAGAATCCCGGGATATGCTAGCTTTCAAACACATTCTTTATATATAAAAAGTATTCAATTCCCTTACTACTTCTTTATCCATACCCTATTCAATACTCACTTTTGTTTGAATAAAAAAAGATCGTGATAAAAATCTTGTTTAATACTTTTTAAGAATCGTCAAAAAATTTTTGGTATAAAAACTTTTAACATTTTTTTGGAAATTTCGTTTTTTGCTTTTTTCTTCGAGTTCTTTTTTTTCGTTTTTTATCTGTACTTTCTTTTTTTATGCTTTTTGAAAAGTGATCTTTTAGTTTCACGGCTGTGTGACAGCAGCAGTGCCAGTCAATGTCGCCGTGCATTCTACAAATAATGCATGAACCTAAAAATATTTTGATTACTGGTGGTTGCGGGTTTATTGGTTCAAATTTTATTAATTATATTTTTTCTAAATGGCCACAAGCAAAGTAAGTGCTTTTCGTGGTTCAAAAAATGTTTAAAATTTTGAAAAAAATGATAGTAACTCCTTTTTGTGACTATTGTCATTTTGCATTACTATCATTTTTTGATAGTAACCTATTTTTGCTGATTATTATTATTAATGATTACTATCGTTTTTGACAGTAGCAATTTTTTTTGGGATATCGTCATTTTTGATTGCTATCACTCTCGATAGTAATCCCTTTTTTTCAAACTAATGTCTTTTTGGGTTACTGTCATTTGCAAAAGTCATTTGTTTTACCAGCTATATATTTTATTAGGTTTTTATGAATAGACTATTGTCTTTTTTGATAGTAACACTTTTTTTATGACCATTGTCATTCTTCGTTTACTATCATTGATGATAGTAACACATTTATGTGACTATTGCCGTTTTTTGATTACTATCATTTTTGAAAAATTTTTTTCAAAAAACATGAAATTACCGTAAACCCTTCAGTTAATTGTTGTTTTTTACAGAATTATAAATATTGATAAATTAGCAGTTGGAGCTTCACCAGATAATATCACATTTAATATACAAGAATCTGACCGATATCAATTCATTCTTGGTGATCTACTTAATCAAAAACTTGTTCAAGAAATTCTTTCCGATAATCAGGTTTTAACATTTTTTTACATTTTTTAAATTTCTTTCAACTCATACCTTCTCTTCTTTTTAGATTGATACAATAATTCATTTTGCTGCTATAACACATGTTGATGAATCATATGAAAATAGAATTGGTACAATACAAGAAAATATTATTTCAACGACAACATTGCTGGAAGCAGTAAATGCAACAAAAACTGTTAAAAGATTTGTGCATATTTCTACTGATGAAGTATACGGGGATTCAGGCGAGAATGAAGCCCCAAAGACAGAAGAAAGTCTTCCAAATCCTACCAATCCATATGCCGCTAGTAAAGCTGCATGTGAATATATTTTACGAAGTTATTATGTAAGTTTTGGTTTTGTGAAAAAGGATTTAAGACAAAAATTTGTAGAAATGATAGTAACACAAAAATATGAAAAGATAAGATTTTGTGTTACTGTCATAATACAGTGATACGCAAAATTAAATAAATTTTTAGAAAATTTGGCTATTTTTCTTTTCAATGAAGCAAATCAATTAACTTCAGAGAGAAAACCAAAAATTTGCAAAAATGATAGTGACACAAAAATTGAAATGTTTAAATTTTTGTGTTACTATCAAAATGCAATAAACCAAAAACAATGACAATTTTAAATATTTTTGTTGCTATTTATGATTGATGACATATCCAGATGTTTAATAATTCAAAAATGAAAATTTGCGAAAATGATAGTAACACCAAAATTTCAAAAATTGAATTGTTCTGTTACTATCAAAACACAATTTTTAAAATTACATAAGATTTTCAATATTCAAGTTTTCCTTTAAAATTACTCAGTTTAAAGCTCAGAAATACAAGTAATTAAAATTTTTTGAATAAGTGATAGTAACACAAAATACGAAAAGTTGAAATTTTTGTGTTACTTTCGAAAACTACAGTAACCCAAAATCTAAAATTACAAACTTATTTCTTTTCGTCAATCAATGTTTTATATTTTAGCATTCATACAAGTTACCATATGTTATGGTTCGAATGAATAATGTATATGGTCCACGACAAGCTTACTCAAAGTTAATTCCAAAATTTACAAGACTTGCAATTGAAAAGAAACCATACCCATTGATGGGTGATGGATTACATACGCGATCTTGGATGTTTGTAGATGATTGTGCAGAAGCAATTCGACGTGTAACAGAAACTGGTAGAACGGGTGAAATATATAATATTGGGACACAATTTGAAAAATGTAATATTGATTTAACAAAAATGATTCATTCAACTGTTCAAACATTGCTAAATAGGTTAGTTTTAATTTGTTTGTAAAAATTGAAATGATAATATGTCTGAAAACGGTAACTTGCCATTTTAGTGTTACTATCATTTTTTTAAATATTTTAAAACTTTCGTGCTAAGAACTTTTTCATGATAGTAATCCCCAAACATCAACTATTCCCCTTTCCCTATTACTATCCTTACCAAAAAAACATTTTTCAGAGAACCATCTCCTCCAACTTTCAAAGCAATCCCGGATCGACCATATCATGATCGACGATATCATATTGATTTTTCAAAGATTAATAAAGAACTCAATTGGGAATGTACCACTCCATTCCCCGTGGGGCTAATGTCAACAATTCAATATTACATTGATGTCTTTCATAAAGAACAAAAACATATCGAAAATGGCATCTCTGAAATGGTTGTTACTGCGCAACGTCTCAATGGTTAAAAAAACAACTTAAATGAAATATTACTATTTTGTTTTTCTTTTTAAAGTGTAGCCTTAATTTCTTTTTTTTTTATCAAAAATCGTTTGACCTCTTTTTTTAAAAAGTTTTTTTAATTTTATTACTGTATAATTTTGTCGTCTTTCAAGAAAAAGAAACATTGAAATTAGATATTAGTTTGTTTTTTAAAAATGATTTTTCAATATTTTAAAAGAGAGAAATAAAAAAGTTTATTTAAGTAACAAACACACACCATTTTTTTCAAACATTTAAACGAATAGTGTTTATCCGTTTACAAGTAAAACTTTAATTATATAATTTAAAGTCAAGAATAATACGAATGTAAGGATTGGAACACCATAAGCTAGGATTATAAAAAAATTGAATTGAAGAGTTACATAATTTATTATTATTTTTTGTTTTTTACACCACAATGAAGCTGAAAATGTCCCAAAAAGCAAATGAAAATTTACTTCAATTATAAGATGAATTCGTCTTTATCGAGGGTTTCTATGAAGAACAAAGCACCCCTTTTAAAATATAAATTTTCAAAACCTTCAAAGCTGAACACGAGATATTGATTTTGGAATATTACAAAGTCTCCTAGTTTGTTGATACTGAAAAAGTGTGCATTAAAAATCCAATTTTTTTAAAACTTACACATAATTTTGATTCGTATTAACGTCTGTAAAATAAATGAGTTCTGAAGCATTGTTAAAATAATCGATTGCAGTAATCTTCGTTGAAACATTTGTTATATTGAATCTCACATCATTGTTATCAATTTCAGAAAGCCCATAATGTTTAGTTGAAAAAATGGATTTAAATGGATGTTGAGAAATTAGGTAACAAGTGTCGTCATCACATTTACCAGTGTTTTTAAAATTAAACAGCATTGCAGCACCTTTTGGAATTCGTATTTTATACACATCAGTATTAAGAATTATTTGATTCCAAGTTTTTGCTGAGCTTGAGCTAAAAATTCGTTCATTCATAGAAATTTAATGGAATTACGTGAACAAAAATAATATCCGTTTTTAAAGGGCCACACGCGCACTTCTATTAAATCTTTTTAGTAAACTTTCGTGATTTTCTCTGCATAATTTTAATTTAAAATTTGTTGTTTTTGCAGCTACAATGAGTTACAAAACCGTTCCAATGAGTCCTTTCAAAAAAGATTTGTGAAAGCTGAATGTGTCCTTATAAGATTCCCTAGCGACATTGCCGAGAAACCAAAATTTCGATTATTTTTGGAGTAATCATCAATCGATCTATTAGACAGTTACAAATGTGCTGTTCCTTTTTCTCAAAAAAAAAACGTTTTGCAAAAAGTGCAAAAAAGGAAAAGAACTTTTGGAACTACTAGCATTCCCCGAAATTTACAAAATTGTTGCTAGAACGACCTTCTGTTTTACAAAATTTCGGTTAATTATCGTAGAACCGACTTGAGTCGGTCCTACGATAATGGACCCGGCTTTTACGCATACTAGTAGTTTTTCGGGGCTGTCCCATTTTGATAAAATATTTTACGTGAATTCAAGAAAAAGCTTCGAAAAATCAGTTCCAGCATAAATTTTAACACTTTCTCTCACTGCAGTTGTCCACAACGTCATATAAAATGAATTTTCAAGAACTAAAAGTGTTATATCACAATATTCTTCAAAATTTGCAACTGATGCTATTGAATTTTCATCAGTTATGCGAAATGTATTCATTTTAAATACGCAGCCTGTTGATTGATCTATAAAAAACAAAACTAAAAAAGATATTTAAAAAAATAAAATTACTTGATAATTCAGCTACTATAATTCCAACCAAAAACGAATCTTTCACATATATAACAATCTTATTACTTTGGATTGCACATGCATAGGGCAGAGTACCATCAAAGCTGTAAAAAAATAACAGTTTTTTAAAACTTAATTTCCAAAAAAATATTAAGTAAAAAATAAAATTGTTGGGCATAGAAAAAAATGAGAATCGGTTTCATGACTGGAAACTAGTTGGTCCCGAAATTCAGTAATACAGTTGATGGGTAAGGGGTGGGATCTGGAGAATTATTACACCGCTTTGATTTTGTCGGCAAAAAGCTTTGAAGCTTTGGTGTTTCATTGCTTAATGGAGGGGGTTAAAAATCGCGATTTTTGCATTACATAATTTCGGGAAAGCCCCTAGGTCCTTTATATTGTGCTGATAGTCTCCCATTTAGAAATGAGTTAAGATATAAATTACAAAACGTTTACCAATTCATAGTATATGTTAAGCTTTCATTATTAAAAACTTGAAACTTATCACATAAATAAGAACAATAAATAAAAATAGTTAAATTCAAGTTATGCTAAAAAAATTATGCGTTTATAGCTGATTTAAAACGAGAAAACTTACCAATTCCGGTAAAATTTCAATTGTAAAAAAATTGTTAAATGTTGTATCAATGACAACACTGGGGATTTCCATTGACAATACAAAATTTGCTGTAATTTCTGGTACTATAAAAATAAAATGTAATACATTTTGGACATATTTTAAAGGGAGTGTCTACGTTCAGCAAAATGAAAGTTATGACATGTCATTGCACACCGACCGATATGTCATAACTTTCATTTTGCTGAACGTAGACACTCCCTTTAAATGACACTTTTTTTACAGTGATTTGACCACAAAGGTTGGGTCTTCAAAAGCAAACCCCGACCGTGTCAGGCGAGTCTTATCTAAGGCTCTTTACGGATCCGGGTCATCAAAAATATGGACTCGTTCCATGCTTAGTTGGGAGAGGGATACAATATTCTGTGGGAGGATCTGAACCAAAAAAAGGCGGCAATATTTCTAAACATCAAAGGGCTTAAAATAGCTCCAAATCTCCCAATAACATCATTGCATTTTTTAAAAAACAAACTTTTAAATGGTTTTATGCTGAAAGACATAGATTTTATATCGGCTGATGGAAACGTATCAACGATAAAATAATTTTTGTTTGATGAATTTAAATATGCAGCATAAAATCTTGTTTTGTTAAAATTATAGATTGTCAAAAGTGTTACATCATTTGAAATAATTTTGTATATATCATTCTTGTTACCATCTGAGTCAATTTCAATCGCAGTCATACTTGTATTACATGGTTCAATCTGAAAAAAGGGGATAATAATTTTAAACTTTATTTATATTTATTTTTCAATTTTTTACTCTACGTAAAGAAAAGTATGGAAAAATTATCTTTTTTTGAAAAGAGACGGTAGTTATCCCAACATGATATGTGTTTATGGTTTCGTGCCATGGTAATTCGCGTTTCGTGCAATGCTAGCTAGTTCATCGCTCTCGCATCCTTTTTTTTTATTAAATGAGAAATTAACTTACTGTAAAATTACAATGCAGATTTCCGCAATAGTAATATGATATGTATTCATTCTTCATTATTCCATGAGTATTACCATCACATTTTAAAAGGCTATCAGCACATTGACACTCTAAAACATTGATATATATTTTAACGATCTTTTAAAATGAGAATTTTACCCATTTTCTGAAAAAATATCCAAAATCCCAATAATTGATAGCTGCCATCACTTACAAATTCCCAAAAAATGCTTCTGTTTAAGCCGTTGTAATGCGCTTGAATCATGAAAGTTTTATCATCCAAAAACTTTATTTCATTGTTGGAATCAGTAAAATATTTTATGTAGTCCCCTCCTTTCTCCAATTCATCTTCCATATTAACAAAAACTTCGGTATTTGAAGGGATAACCAATTCAAAGATACAGTATACATTATTTTCGTAGCCTCTATTTTTATTCAAATTTGTCCAAATTATGCTATTATCAGTATATTCAGTTAGGGTGCAATTTGCATCAGTTTTTGTTTGGAGCTTTTTTATCACACTTATATGCGCTCGAAATTCCATTTGATATGAAAAAGTTGAATTATTTGGAGATAATGAAATTTGAATAAAATTATCATCGTTGTAATATGGGTGAAACGTTTGTACACTTCTTTCACTGAAAAATAAAAGTCGTAAATATCTGGTATTTGTTGAAAAAAATAAATGAAAGTGCCCGTAAACTTTTGTGAATCATTGTAAAAATGATCCACAAAAGTATTCCTCTGATTCAGCCACTTGAGGCAATCTATCACTAATTCTCTCTTACTTTGCAAGAACTTGAGTGCTGTTCTCGATTCGAAAAAGTGACGAACTGTCAAAAATGTGTACGATAATTTTAAGGGCGTATCCAAAAGGAGCAAAAAATTTCCATTGACATGAATAATTTCGATTAAAAAATTCTGCATAACTTGATTGAATGAATAAAATTTGAGTTTCATCAACAAATTTAAAGGGGTTTGTCACTGATTCCATGGGACAATTGTTCACTTTATTTTTATCATCAAAAATGATAAAACCTTGAACAGCTAAATTACTGCGAGAATTGCATTGAAAAAGTGAAAAAACAGTAAAGGTGTTTACTCCATACAAAACTGTTGAATGATCAGCATTGTTGTGCCCATCTGAATCATTAGTTATCATTGAATAAGAAACAAAAAGCCGGAGATCCTGTAACCATGAAAATGTGTTAAAAATGTATTACTTTAGATTCTTTTTTGTAAATGAAAAAAATGAAAACTTTTATATTTTATCGTTTTATTATATCATATGAATTATATGGCCAAAAAAACAAGAGCGTTTTTCCATCTTCATTTTTTTATACATAAGTACTGCCGCACCTTTTTATTATTTGGCACACTAAAAGTTAAGAGGCAATCCAACTTTAAAATATCGTAAGACCATAAATTGGGGTATTTTGATGTTTCAAAAAAAGCAATTTCATTTTCCTTCAGCTCTACAATATTATATTTTCTACAGTCATAGGTTTCAGAATCAACAGCAACAAAAAAATAAAGCAAAAATAAAAAAATTTTAATCATAATATTTGAAATGTGGTAAATGATATTTTGCACTTCGCTGAAAATTGTAAAAATTTTAGAGTTGCATTAAAATACATTTATATCGAAAACGTTGTGTCCCTAATTTTTTTTGGGATTAATGGATTGTAAACAGAATTACTTTTATCAGTTCCTTTTTCACACATTTTTCCAATTTAAATGCAATCTAGTTTGATTCTTTTTGTCTCTGCAAACAAAAATAATCTGCTATGGGACTGTCCAGAAATTATGTGATCTTTTTTTCGTATTTTTTGAACCCCTCCCACCCACTTGGTGATCCTTTTTGCTTTGATCTCGTGCCGCTTTTCAAAGCGACGTGATAATTGGGCTTACCCCTCCCACCCTATCCTCGGATCACGTAATTTGTGGACAGTCCCTATGTATTTTCCAAAGTAAAAAAATTTGGAAAGTAAAAAGCATAGATCGAGAATTATTTACGTCTGTAAAATAAATGAGTTCTGAAGCATTGTTAAAATAATCAATTGCAGTAATTTTCGTTGAAACATTTCCAGCATAAATTTTAACTCTTTACTGTAGTTGCCCACAAAGTCATATAAAATGTATTGTCAAGAACTAAAAGTGTTATATCACAATATTCTTCAAAATTTGCAACTGATGCTATTGAATTTTCATCAGCTCTGTCAGAGAAAAAAAGTGCTGCAGAGATAAACAAAGTACAAAGTATATTTTTTTATCGTGTTGAACAAAAACTTTCCTTTACATTTTTTTGATGCAATTTTAAAACTTGCGTTTTTTGTAGTTATCACATAATTAAGACTTTTTTTTAATTGTATGTACATAAAAAAAGTCTTCCCTAATTTTTTTCCCTAAAAGAAATTATTATTGATTACATAAAAAAGTGTTTGAAAAAAGACAACTTCATTTTATATGTGCCACAACGTTGCAGTTTTTTTCTTGTAAAAAAAAACTGCCGCGTCCAACCAAAAAATGATTGCTTTTTTTGATACTGCTTTATTTTTGGGATTACTTTCTGCTGTTATTTATTTATATTTTTGTTTAATTAAAACAACTGCTCAAAATTTTTTACTTGAATTTTCTGCTCTTCCTACAGAAGTCACAGAAACAATTAAACAATGGATAAAAAATGAAAAAAGTGGAAAAGAAGTTGCTGAAAAGTTTGTTCAAACTGTGCTAACAATTATTCCTGGAAATGCTTCAGAAGTTGCTGCATTTGAATCTGAAAATTATGGAAATGTTTGTGTCACCCAAAAAATTGCCGATTCCCTAACAAAATATTTGGAGCATAAAATCTTTGATTTGCAACCTTTGATGGCCATTAAAGATGGCTATATTTATTTCGGTATTAATAACAGTCAAATCAGCGATGAAGAATTAATGGAAGCATATAAAAAGAAAGCAACTCAAGATTTTTATGACAAAAATGGCAGAACTAAAGCTTCTTATTGCACGTTGGAAGCTTATAGGGCAATCATCACAGCAAAACGACAAGAAAATGTTCCTGAAAAAAAGAAGCAGAAGAAAAAAGTGTAATGTTTTTGTTTAGTATTTATTATTATCCTTTAAAAGATATCAGATTGTTTTAAAGCTTTTTTTTTGTTTATTATCAAGAATGTTTTGTTTGTTTTTTTCCGCTTTTTAATTGTTCTTTTTCTTTTTCATAATTTGTTATTCAATTAATTAAAAAAATACTGCCAAAATAGACATTTTGTTTTAACAAAGGGAACTCCAAAATCTGATGTTCAATGACTGTTGTCTTTAAAAATGTTAATGATAATTTCCTAAAAGTCATTTTTTTGACAATAAAAGTTTATGCCTGAATAAAATAAAAAAGTTCAGACATCAAAATATTATAAATGGCAACAATTTGATTCCTTCATTTTTCATGGTTTTTTTATGTGTTCCTTTTTTTAATGTACATCTTTTAAAGAGACATAAAACGGCTTTGATTTTCTTTTGAACCATAAAAATAGCTTTTAACCTTTGATAATAATATTTTATTACTTTTAAAAGATTGTTGCGATTTTTTTGTTGTCACAAAAAAATTTGACAGTTTTTTTCGGCAATAAAAAATCGGAACATTTTCTGTCGAAAAAAGGAAACAATAAAAAATGAAGCGCGATAACTTTTTATTATCAAAATTATCACGTCTCAAAAAAGAACAATTAAACTCGAAACATTTTCTTTGAAATAAGTGTTCCTTTGAGTTTCAGCGACGAATGATTTTGTTTTGGACTGTATTTAAAGAGCTGCTACAAAAGCATGATTTTATCATTACTTTTTTGGAAGCTTAAATGCCTTCCTTCAAAATGGCAAAGTTTTTGTCATTTTTGATTTTGTTGTTTCTTCAGCTTCTTCTTGTTCATGGCCAAACTACGACAGTACCATATGATCGAAGTAATCCAGTTTCAGCGCAAACACAATATGGACCAATTGAAGGATTTATTCATGCTGCAAGTGATGGAACGGTTGCAAATATATTCTTAGGTGTACCATATGCAAAACCACCCATTGGAGAACTTCGATTTGAAGTAAGACTTTTTCTTGCAAAATTTTCAATAATATAAATATTCTATTCTTTTAGCGTCCCGTTGCACCAGAACCATGGCAAGGCACACTTGAAACAAAACAATTCCGAAATTCTTGCATTCCATATAATTATGGAACACTTAAAAATATTCCAACTTCTGAAGATTGTCTTTATATCAATGTTATTGCACCCTCCCAACCATCTGATGATCCAGAAGGTTATCCAGTTTTAGTTTATATTCATGGTGGTGGATTTTGGTATGGTGATGTTTTAAGAGCTGGATTTGATAAAGCTACAAAAGTTTTTGCACGTCGTGGTTTAATAACTGTAACAGTACCATATCGAGTTGGAGTATACGGTAATTTTTTGAAAACTGTATAAAAATGTCTTTACAAAAAGCTTTTTCTAGGATTTATGTCACTTGGAACAACCGAAGATCCTGGAAATATTGGACTTTGGGATCAAACAGCTGCTTTAAAATTCATAAAAAATAATGCACAATACTTTGGTGGAAATCCAAATAATATTGTTCTTTGGGGACAATCAGCTGGTTCTGCAGCTGTTGATTTGTTATCTCTATCACCACATTCAAGAAGTAAAGGCTTTAAAATTTTTGGAAAACATTGTAAAAGTTTTTTTCAGATCTTTTCCATAAAGTTATTCAAGGAAGTGGTGCTGCAACATGTGAATTTGCAGGATCTCAACCTTCAACTCGTGTAACAAAACAATTGGCTGCTGCGATGGGTTGTACTTCAACAAATCCATCAGAAATTAAAGCATTCTTAAAAAATCAAACTTGGCAAGATATTATGAATGTTTCATCAACTCAGGTTTGCTTCTTTTTTTTAACATGAATTGGGCACTCGATTTTCCATTGTGATTTCCATTAATAAAATATAAAGGTCTCTTTTCTTCTAGTTTGTAACTGTTAAAGGACCACCAAATTATCTTGGTTGGGGTCCAAGAAATGATCATGACTTTTTTGATGGAAAAACTGTTGAACAATTAATTATGGAAGCTCCACCAAAACCTTTAATTGCTGGATTAATGTCATTGGAAGGGGCTGGTTTTATTGGTAAAATTTTCGACAAACTATTTATCTTCAAATTTTCACCTCTTTTTTTAAGGATTTTCTGGTACATCTGCTTCCATACAAGCAGCATATAGTGCAGAAAATGTAACAACAACAATTCGAAACACTTATGCCCCTTCAAGTATTGTTGGGCCAGAATATCAAAGAATTCAAAATGATATAATTAATTATTTCTTGCATTTTAAGGCTCCATCAAATGCAAATTCATCATTTTATATTCGACGACATGCTGAACTACAATCTGATTTAATGTTTAATCAACAAGTTTTTTATGAAACTGATTTAAAAGTTTTAAGAGGATGGCCTGTTTATTTTTATGTTTGGGATCATATGAGTGCCCCTGTTGCAGCGACTTTACCTGCCGCAAAAGGTTTGTACACATAGATATAAGAGATTTGTAATAACAGAGAGATATGAACAGTAGGGTAAAACTAAATTTATTTAAGCACAAAAAGCTTAGTGATAAAAATTTAAAATTTAACAAAACTTTTTGAGGGGTCGTGACGTTTGACCGTATGACAGTTGACCCCCATCATTTTTCTAAGCATCTTGAAGGTGGTGGAAGATGGTCGTGGGGTCAACTATCATGGGAATATTGGAGAGGTCAAATGTCATGGCGCCCTTTTTGATAAAAATGTTTACAATTACTTTTTAAGGTGGCTGGCACACAGCAGAAATTTTTTATGTTTTTGATCAACTTAGTCGTCCGGGAGATGTTCTTGGACCAGAAGAAATAAAAATTCAAAATTATTATGCTGATGTTTTTGCACAATTTGCATATACTGGGTAAGTATTATTATCTGAGATTTATATATATCTAACCACATAATATTTAATTGCAGCAATCCCCGAACACCTGAAAACCGTTTCCCTCAATATAATCTTCTTACACGTCGATCACTTTGGATTGATCCAACACTTTCAATTAAATGGCAATGGATTGCTGAACGACGACTTTTTTGGACAAAACATGTCAGCAAATTTAATTTTAATATTCTTCGGGGAAGAACTCGCAGTGAAATTATCAATGGTTCACCAATGGATAATTAAAAGCTTCTTAAACGGATAAATACCATTGTAGTTTAAATGTTTGATAAATAAATGTTATAAAAGTCGTGATTTGAGTGACACAATTTTGATAAATCTGTAAAAATATTACAAATTATTGAAATATAAACAAATAAAAATACAGATTACATATTTTACAGATTTTTTCTGACAACTAATGATTTCCAATTAAATCATAAAACTAAAAAAAAGTGTAAGTCACAAAAATTTTGTTCTATTAAAACTTTAACAAAATATTGTATGTGAAGTGGTGCTCCACCACTGGTGTACCTCTTTAAAAAAGATAATAGCTTCAAATCATCGCTGCTAAAAGCATTCCTTCATTTGTTTATTCAAGAAATGTTTTTAAAACCTTATCACTTTTTCGGAATTCATAAGTTTCTTCCTTTTAACTACAGTAATCCTCTCATTTGTATTTTCTGTTTTTTTTTTATTTTTAAAAGAATGATTTTTTTCAATGCTATTTTTCGCTGCTCTCTAAAAATTTCATAATCCGTATATTTTAATATTTTTTTTCGTTTACTTTCTTCCGTAATGCCTGTGAACTGACTGATTCATTGCTGGTCCTCTTCACATTGTTTTTTTGTCAAAGAAGAATCATATTTTTCTGTGTTGCCGAAAAATCTCTGGAAGGCCAAAAAACGTTGATTTCTGTTTTTTGAAAGAAAAAAGTCTCTGAATGTTTCTATGTTTTTAAAATTGTTTTTACCTTTCTTTATTTATAAAGGCATCATTTACAAAATATTAAAAACATACATCTTTTTTTTTGACTCACATTTACCACAGTGATCTCGAATTTAAATGATTCCTTTTTTTATCATTTTTTTTCAAGGCTGCTTTAATGAAGTGCCAGTTTTTTTTCGTTTTCTGCAAAAATATTTCATCATTTATTTTTGTTGATCTTCTGCTTTCGTCTTTTTTAAGTGCCGGCAGACGGTATTATCATCACTTATCCTTTACTTTTGTCTTCATTGCCTTATCGAAATGATCTTTTTTTTTGAAACAATTTTTACGCCGCAAAACTTTCGTCTTCTTTTTCTTCTAGAAGCATTGAGAAAAACCAAGTCTGCCTTTTGAAAGAAAAGAAGTGTTCTTTCAGTCTTTCACTGACTTTGTTGAACTTTTGTCATAGGTTACTGTAAGATCTCTTTTATCTAACTGCTTCTAAAAATATCTCATAATTTTTGATTTATGCCTTTTAAAATCGAACAAATTTGTATCCTGTTTCTCTCTTTTTTGGGAACACATTTTTGGCTCTTTTGTCCTTTTTTGTTTATTTCTAGAAAAGTATTTTTTTTTTCCGGCTTTGATCCAGCTGGCGGTACCTTTCTTTGGAATTGTTATTATTCGATTTTATCATAATATTTATGACCATAAACCTTTCAAAAAGCTTCATCTTTTTGGCTCATTTTACTGAACCATTTTTATACCGTCATCGCCACTGGGGTGTTTCTTTTTTAATCCTTTTTACGGATGATGAAATTTTTAGAGAGGAGCAAAAATGCCATTTACGAAAATTTGCCTTTAAAAAGAACTTCGAAATAGCGAAACAGATAAAATGAAAAGATTATTGTAGTAAAAGAAAGAAACTTATTTTACTTTCTTCATCTAAAATATGAACACACTTTGATTTTAATCTTTTATCATCTTTAAATCTTAAAAATAAATTTTCTCGTTTACGTTTTGGGGCTTTTTCTTGAAGTATTTTTAAAATGTTTGAGAATTAATTTTTTTTAATGTTGATGAATTAAACTTATTTTAAAGTCAATGAAAAAATTAGAAAATTTTCATATATTTTTGAGACTAATTTTTAGAGAAATTTCTTTTTTTTTGTCTGCAAAGTTACCGTATCCATTAGTTTTATAAAAGCAACATTAAAAAATTTGTTTTCTTTCTTTTTTTTTGCTGATTCATTATACAACATTTCCTTTTTTCCTTTTACATTCTGCCGCTTTTGCAGCTTTTGCCTCTTTTTTTCTCAAAACAAAAGAAGATTTTCATCAACTTTTTCGAAGCTAATTTTTTTTCCTTGACAAAATATTTCATCATCAATTTTTGTACACTTTCTTCTTTAATGCCAGACTAATTCATCGCAGATCTTTTTCACATCAACTGTTTAGTCTGGAAAAATCATATTTTTTTGGTGTTGCCGAAAAAGTGTTTTATTTTCTTTTCCTTTTAGAAGCACAAAGCAACACTGTAGTTGTCTGCCTTTTGAAAAAAGTCTTTCATTCTTTATTGATGCGTTTTCTTCGGGCTAAACTCAGTTCTGCTGGTTCAAAATCGGCGTAAATATTGTTCTTTTTTTGTCGTTATTAGTGGTTCATTAGATGATGGCAACAACTGTAGGATTTAAAGCATCTGCTTGCTTTAAAAGCTGGTACATTTTTTCATTTCAATTTGCTTTTTGCAATCAAGCGAATTCGCATCGTTTTTCATCGAATAATTTTGCATACTATTTCTTCCTTCCATTTCCAGGAATAAATTTTGGCTCATTTTCTCTGTTTTTTTTATTTCTAAAAAGTATTTTTCCGGCTTTGATCCATCTGGCGCTACCTTTCTTTGGCATTTTTTTAGATTTTATCAAAATATTTCTATTAAAGGATCATATTTCTTTCTTTTCTTTAAAAAATGAGTCCTATTTTTGTGAAGCCTTTTTTACCGTCATTTGGGCCTATTGCTAGGTGCCATTCTTTTTTATCCATTCATTGTTTCTTCTAACCACTCTTTTAAAAAATTTATTCCGCGTTTAAAAATTGTTAAATGTTTTTTTCTTGCAAAAGTTGTGAGGCTTTTTTTTCTGATAATCCATGAACTGTTTTGTCATCCCAAATTATTGTAAAAATGTTTAAAAACAATTTTTCTTTTCTTTTTATTTTTTCATATGAAATTTGAAATACCGATTGTTTAAATTTTTTAAGAGCAGTGGCGAATTTTCGCAAAAATTTTTAAAAACTTTTATGATTAATTTTTAAAGAAATCATTTGCGAAGCTACCGTATCTATTAGTTCTACCGAAGCAACTTTATAAAAATTTGTTTTCTTTCTTTTTTTGCTGATTCATTTTACAACCTTTCGTTTTCTTCTTTTCCGCCATATTTGCAATTTTTGCCTTTTCTCTTCTCAAAACAAAAGAAGTCAAGTCTTTTGAAACTAATATTTTTTCATTGACGAAATATTTCATCATTGGATTTCGCACACTTTGTTCATCATTTTTCTTAAATGCCGGCAGAATGGTCGCAGATCCTTTTTCACACCGACTTTTTAGGAAAAAATTATATTTCTTTTTGTGTTGCCGAAAAAAGTGTCTTCTTTTTTCTTTTCTTTCTAGAAGCTTTAAAAGAACACGGTTGTCTGCCTTTTGAAAGAAACAGTCTTAGCTCGTTTTGCTTTTACGGACATCATTTACAAAATTGTTGTCCGTAAATGCAAAGCTTTTTCATTTCTTGTTCTTTGAATTGTTGTTTATGATTGGTTAGACTAAGTTTTTTGGCAATTACTGTAATAACATCAGCTTGTTTTAAAGTTAAAAAGTACAGGTTTAAATTTCTGTACTTTTTACAATCTAGTAGATTTCCATCCTTTTTCTTCATCAAACAAATTTTCATCCTGTTTCTCTCTTTCTTGGGAACACTTTTTTGACTTTTTCCCCTTTTTTGTTTGAAAGTATTTTTCCGGATTTGATCCAGCTGGCGGCACCTTTCTCTGGCATTGTTTTTATTAGATTTTATCATAATATCTCTGACCATAAATCTTTCCAAAAGTTTCCATCTTTTGCAAATTTTTGTGAAGCATTTTTACCATAATTTTGAGCTATCTGTCCTTTTACTATTTCTTTCTTCAGTTTTTGGCTCATTTTCATTTTAGACGTTTTTTTCTCTAATTATTCTTTCTTTAAAATTATAAGTTAATTTTTTCTGAATCCACCATTTAAATATCTTGAGGGGTTTTCTGTAACCCGTTTTGTTGTTCAAGATTATAGCATTATAAAATACTATTTTCTAAGACAATTCTTTGACAAATAATTTGCAATATTGTTGAGTTCAAATTATTCGAAATCAAGAAAAGATTTTTTCAAAATTTGTATAAACAGTTAAAATTAGTGGAATGTTTAAAAATTCTTCATTTTATGTTTTGTGTGAAACTACCATATCTACATTTTTTTTGTTGTTTTTTCATCTCTATTTTTTTGGTGATTTGTCTTACAGCCTTTCCTTCTTTTTCGTTCCAACTGCACTTTTGGGTTTTTTCTTTCCTTCTAGAAACGAAAAAAGAACATTGAAGTCTGCCTTTAAAAAAAGTTTTGCATTTTTTTCGTATTCTTTCCCGACTTTGCTTTTCTAAAAATGCATCAATTATAAAAATAAGATTTTGTTACTACATTATCAATCGTTTACGTGAGCTTACTAATGTAAATGATGACAAGCCACTGTTGTAATTTATTAGTTGCATATTATTGAGGATTACTGTAGAATTATGCTAGAATCACCAAAACAAGGTTTAATTATAAAGTTTTAAAACGCGCTTTTTTTTTAAAAAAACGATTTCTCTATATTTTTGTTCACTTAACAATTTTATTTGCTATAATAATTCCCCCATCCCACCATCTTCGCTTGTTTTAATTTTTAAAGTTTGATTTAGTAAATGAAAAAATTTATTATCCTTTTTCATCGAACTCTGTCGTAAAAATTTACTTATACCTTTTTCTTTCAACGTTGCCAGATGACTGACTCAATGCTGATCCTTTACATATCGCTTTGTATTGTCGAAAAAATTCTTTCTTATTTATTTCTTTCCGGAAGCCTAAAATAACATTCGCATTTAAAAAGAAAAAATTTTTGAAGCATGTTCTCTATTTTTGTCTCACTTTGAGTTTTTACCTAGGCTTACACCTTTGAAAATGCTTTTTGGATAATTTAAAACTGACCGTTGTTGACATACAAAAATTTAAACAATGAAAAATCTTCTTTTGCTATTATTATTAAATGCTATTCTTTCTTGTTTCTAAAAATTTCATTATCTTTTTCAATACCGTTTGACTGATTTATTACTGATCAATTAGCTGTGTCTTTGTTACTTTGCCATCGAAAAAATCATACTTTTTTATGCTGCAAAAATTGCTTTCTTTTTCTTTTCCTTCTGGAAGTCTAAAAAGAACAGTGAAGTTTGCACTTTGAAAGAAAAAAAAACTTCAGAGTTTCCTTTTTTTATTTTTGTTTGTCTTCTTCCCCTAGGAAAAGCATCATTTACAAAATTCGGATAAAAACTATTTTGTTTTTTACATCTTTTTTTTTGTTAAATTTGAAACTTTATTTGTCAGCATACAGACATATCTAATGCAAAAAATTTTTATCTTTTTGGAGTTGTATCTTTTTTGGGGATTTCGTTGTTTTTGAAATCAAAATCAAAAAATTTTATGAATTACAAAAGTATTTTTTGAGTTATTGATACAACTAAAATAGTTTAAAAAACAATTTTTAACAAAATTTAACTTTTTTTCTTCTGCCCTCTATTTTTGATTACTGATTCATTTTAGAGCTCTTTTTTTCTTTTTTTTCATCGTACGAAGTTTTTAAACTTTGTTTTGCTGATATCTTTTTCGTGTAATTCAATGTATATCCTTATCAAATTAAAATAAGCTCCTAAACTATTGGCTAAAATAAATTCTTTTGTAGATTCTTTGGGTTTTATCTCTCAACTGAATGTGAACAAAAATTTATGTTAAAAATGGCTGATCAAAATTCAGTAAGCTAATTGAATATATAAATATGTTTAAAAGTTTAAATGATCATTTTTCAGTGTTGTGCATCTCAATACAAAGTTCATATACAGCAGGGATCAAAAGCTCATCAATATGATGTTGAAATTAAATTTTTTCAAGAAGAACGTGAGCCATGGACGCTAACCACAGGGTAAATAACTTAAACAGCTTGCAAAATTATTAATTACATATTATTATAGTGGTAATGCGTTAAAGAAACAACACGCTCGACATATAATTGAAAAACGTCTTCATGGTGACATCTATGCTTACGATGGAGTTAGTTGCCTCTTATGTCCTCAAGCAATAAATGTTCCAAATGGTCGCTTTGAAATCGACAATTATTTGCATTCTTCATATGAACAAACTGGGTATTTTGAAGTTACCATCGTATTTGTTAAAACTATTGATCTCTATGAATGTTTAATGTTTAAAAATAACATTAAAGATCGCACCTTAAGAAATTTTGTTGAAATCATCTTATCACAATATGCTCTTGAAAGGGAATATAATCAATATTCTTCTATTGGTCCTGGGCTCATGTGTTTAAAAGAAGAAATCCCATTTCATCGTGGTTTAATGCTTCGTCGTGGCAACTTTAAAGGTGCTCAAGTTATTTTTAATCCAAATGGCCCTGAAATGTATCTTGCTACCAACAGTACTTTAAAAGTTTTTTATCAAAGTGGTATCACCTTTCTTGATGCAGTTCGAAATTATATGGAAGGCCATTGGAATTATGATTTGGCCGAAAAGATGTTCCGTGGTGTTAAGCTTCAATTAAGCTATAATCGTGGTAGAATCTTCGCTTTTCGACGATTTTCTGATCCAGCTATTGGAGAAATTAATTTTACACAAAAAAATGGTCAAGTAACCAGTATCCTTGAATATTTGAGTCAAAGATATAAAGTTGCCATTAAATATCCAGATTGTAAAGGAGCCATGAGCAATGGGGATGCCGTTTTTTCAATGGAACATCTCATCATTGTTCCTGATCAAGTGGTACCACTCAATCGATTGCCTGAAGATCTTATTAAAAATGCTCTTCGTGCTAATTGTGTTCGACCACACCAACGCCTTGAATTAATTAATGAGCAAGTTAATCTTCTTCAATTGAATAATCCAATAACTGAAGGATTTGGTATTTGTGTCGAACAAAATATGCTTCGTGGGCAATATAAACATCTTGATCAAATTTAAATTGTTGCTGGAGGCGGAAATAATCTTTTATCTAATGACAAAGGTGGCTTCAACTTTGCTAATAATAAATATCTTATGCCTGGACGTGCTAAACGACTTGTTGTCTTCTCACATGATAAACAAAGAAGCATGGATTGTATTTATGATATTATTGCTGAATGTGAACGTAGAGGATATACGTTACCAGAACCCGAGTACCGTTATCTTCGGCCCCAAGCATCTATGAATGAAAGAATTAATGCATTAAAGCCATATCAAAAGAAAAGTGCACTTGCTTTTTTTGTTGAAAGCGAGAATGATACTCATGGTTATGTTAAATTGTCTGGTAATATGGCATCAATTGTGACACAACATCTACTTTTTAAAACTGCTGATGTAACTGGATTTAAACAACGTACTTTAGAAACTATATGTCATAAAGTAAATGTTAAAACTGGAGGCGTCAATTTTCAAATTGTTTCAAATAATGCTGTGTAAGTTTTGTATATAACCTTTTTAATATAATATCTAACTCTTAACAATTTTTAGGCTCAATCTAAATAATGGAAATATATTGGTTATTTCTCTTGATGTTGCACATCCCACCGGTGAAGAACAACGTGGAAATACAGATGAACCTTCATTTGTAGGCATATGCTCCAACTATCTTCATGATTTATTTGGTTTTGCTGGAACTTTTTTTGCACAAAAAAATCGAAAAGAATCTATTGATATTGATGGCCTGTATTACTATGTTATGAAAATTTTCAAAAAAGTATCACAACACCGCCAAATTACAACAATTGTTTTATTGCGTGACGGTGTATCCGAAGCGCAGCTTGTTATGATTCTTGAAAAAGAATTAAAAGCAATTGAACGTGCTGCTTTGGATTTTTTCCGTCAGAAAATTTCTATGGTTGGAATTATTGTCACCAAGAATAGTAATGTAAAACATTTTAATATAAATAATGAATTGCCTCGTTCACTTCCTGCTGGTTCAATCGTTGAATTTGGTACAACTCAAAAAGAATTCTTTTTTATCGTCCCACATAATTCACCACAAGGAACTGCCAAATCTATTCTGATTAGTGTAATAAGAGATGACTTGAATTTAAATATGGATGAATTACAGCGGTTTGTTTTTGAATTATCTTCTTTGCATCCAGCTAACTGCTCTACAATAAGTATCCCATATCCTGTCTTTTTGTCTGACAAACTTGCCTATCAAGGGCAACAAAGTTTTAGAACTTTCAAAAAATATTTTCGTGTCCCTTACAATAATAATCAAGAAATCGATTACCCTGTCTTAACAAATCAAATTACCTTTAATTCCGGTAATTTACCAGATTTAAATTACGCTTGTTGAAAAGCGATATTTGGCCGGGGTGGCCTTTCTTTTTCCACCACTTTAGATTCATCTATCAACTTTAAAAAATATCTGAGCTTATGTTTCTTTCTCTTGAGTCTAGACCGATCTTAATACTGTTAGATTTTCTCATTTTACTTTTATTTAAAAACTGTTTGCTATCTGATTTATGTGATTTAGCATGCTTTTGTACCTTTATCTCTTCTTTGGTTTCTAGCATTAATGTTTGAGATTATTTTTTGCATATTCTTCTCCATGTTCTAGTTATTATCAATTTTTTATTGTCTTTTTCAAACATCTGTTTCTTTGTAATTGTCTTCAATTTTTTACTGAAAAACACTCCACCCCGGCCACCCTCGCTTTTTTTTGGGCTCCCTCCCTCGTTGTTTATTGTCAGCCAATTTATATAAAGTTTGGCAATATCTTGTCTTCATTGTCTTGCTCGTATCTTTTCATGCCCGTATCTTGCCTGTGCTCGTGATCGTGATATTTATTTTTAATAAATATTATTCCCTCGTTGTTTATTATTGTCAACCAATATATTTATATATATTTTGGTTAATCACGTATTTGCATTGTTTTGCTCATATGTCTTGTCGTGATTTTATTTTAAATAAATATTGAACAGAAGAATACTACTATTTGGTTGAATCACATTTAATGAATACAACATGAATTACCTTTTACAAAATATACAATGAATCATTCAAAAATAATAAAATTTAAAAAATAGAAAAAATTTTGCACAGAATTTGTTTAATTTTCAAAAATTTTGAAAATATGAAAAAAGCATAACAAAAAATAAATGCTATGATATTTGCACAGGAACAATTAGATATGTCATATTTGCTTCCTCACAAAATCTAATAGTTTTATTGGCATTGTTTTTGGTCATTTACGGCTAATGACTTGTAAAAGTTAAATTCTCATATCCATTACAATACAGTATTAGCCTTGATGTTATCGTATTTGCATACCAGCTTGGGAAGTTTAAAAAAAAGACAATCTTCAAACATTTAAAAAATATTGTTTTTGTCACTCATGCAGCACAACAGTGTTTTTGCGACTTTTGAGTCTAAACTTGGAGTTGAAGTCGGAACAGCTAAGAAAATCGAAAGAAAAAAGCCAACGAAATAATTTGGATAGATAAAAAATGCTTAGTCAAACACACTTTATCGTAGAAATATGATAAATAAAAGTTGTAAATAAAACAGCAAAAATACCACTCAAAAAATATATCCATATACAACTTTCGTATGTAAAGTTTCATTTTTATATTTTGTGAGTAATTTTAATATTATCATGTACACCCATTCGTTGATCTCTTTTTCTCTTCCGTGACAATTGTGTTTTTAAATTGTCAATCAAAAAAGGGAATCTTTTTATAAAAGTGCGATTTTGCATCAATAATCGCCAAAGGGTTATTGTTTTTATTTTGTTCTAATGACGTATCTCAAAACTTTAATTCTTCTTTTTTTTATTATTATTTATCTTTAAAATAGAATTTGTTGTGTTAAATTTTGTCAATCAATGTAAATTTTTTTTAATTGCTTGAGATGTTAGCTATTTTATAACTTTTTAAAAATTTTGTCTGGAAAAATATTGTTTTTTTAATTGGTGGAATCATTTTAACATTTTAACGCTTGGTTGCTTTGTCCTCGTTCCATTGAAAATTTGATTAAACAGAAATTCCTTCTCAAATTGGCCCTTGTTGAAAAAACGTATTATTTGTTGTTTTTTTATTAAACATTTTTTAAACATGGTTCATCATTGACCTAAAATAATTGTTTCAAATTTTTCATCATTAATTATTTTTTTGAGTGTTTCTATCGATCGATCAAAAACATTTTGTTTTCTTTTTAACAAAGTTTTGGATGATTTTTGATTAATATTTTTCTCTCTTAAAAATATGGAAGTTTTTGTTTGTTATTATTAGCCAAATTTGAACTTGTTAATCTTCTCCAACATTTTTATTTATTTTTTTGATTTGAGATTAATAAAATTATTCCTGAGGGAGTGTTCAAAAAGAAAAAATGTTCCCTTTTTACCGCAATTGTTTTTAATGCATATTCCGCTTTAATCTCGAAAAATCTAAAACTTTCTACCACACCTTCATCATATTTTTTTGATTTCATTGATCCATTGATGATGATCCATCCATCCATTCTTTTGTCTATTATGTCTATATTGAGGCCCGACAATTTAAGGGAAAAAAAGAGATAATTGCGATAAAAAAAGAAAAGATTTTCACATGAGCGATATATTTATATTTTGTGATCATGAAGGTAGTAGTATAAATAGAGGCGATAGTTAGAAGTGAAGGCGAAAGTTCAATCAGATTGATTGTCATTACTTTTCATTCTGTCTAGTACCTTGTATTAGAGAAATCGTAATTGTTTTTTAGGGAAAGATTTGTTGTGATACTGTTTTTTTGTACTATTAAAAACTTAAATGTTGTTTGTTTACATTGTATTTTGTGTTTTTCTTCATTAAATGTTTTAGGGGTGTTTTCCAAACTTGTTTTTGTTTGTTTTTCGACCCTTTTTTTTCTTGTTTATGAGAGTTTTTTTAAAATCGCATTGTTTCAACCGATATTACCCATTTTTAATCCGATTTTTTAACCTTTTGTTTTACTGGCTATAAATTGTTATTTGTTTTTTTCACTCAGGGTTCTAAATTCAGAAGGACTATGATGATCTAACGGTGATCACCGGGGATTTCACCCGCTTTTCATTTCACCTAAGAGATTTGAGCTCTTTAAGAAGGACAAAATATTAAATACTGAATAATAAAATATAGTTTTTTTTGTATCAAAATTTATCGTCTTTCGTTTTAAATCAGATTCAAGTTGAATTTTATGGTAAATTTTAAAATACGTTTGTTTCAAAAGAAGCAAACTTCACTAATCAAAATGAAAATTATTTCAATATTTTGATACTGCGTGCCGATTTCGATTTTACATATTTCTAAATTTTTCCATCTTTAATCTTGTAAATATTGTTTTGAAGAACAATGGCTTCAATAATGCCATCCTCAAAATCCCCTGAAAATGATCGTCCAACATTTTCTTTGCCAACTGATAGTGACTCCCCATCTCCTCCACCGACATCTCCAATTCAAAACAAAGAAAAACCATCAACAAAGTTACCAGGCGTTTTTGCGGATCGTTTTCGATATATTATTTTAATTCTTGGTTGTTTTTGTTTAACTTCAGTTTGTTCAAATATGATTGCATTAAATTTTACGCTTATTTGTATGTTTCATCCTGCATCAAATGATGACTCATTTGTTAATCTTCCTCTTGAATCGGAAAATTTAACGACTACAAATCATCATGGTCATCCGAAATATGCTTATACACAACATGAAAAATCTATGCTTATGTGGGCGGTAAGTAAAATCTCTTGAATCGATTTTTGATCAGAACTCTTCGAAATCAGAATTTCAATTCGACTTTTTTGAAATTTTGATGACCTTACAAAAAACTTTTTAGGTGGCCATCGGTTCCATGGCAGCAACATTTCCATTTTCAGTTTTATATTCAAAATTTGGTGCTAGATTTGTATTCTTTTTTGCTGGGCTTGTTTCAGCATTTTCAACCTTACTAATTCCTGCTGGCGTTGATATGGGGCTTTCATGGTTTTTAGCTTTACGAGTTCTACAGGGTATAGGTATGTATGAGATTAAAAATTAATAGCTATTAAATTTGACACCCATTCTTTTTTCTCTTTTTAGCTTATGCAGCAGATTTTGCAGCAATTGGAGTTTTATGTGCTCGATGGGCTTCGCTAAAACAAAATGGAATGTTTATTTCTATTTTAACATGCTTTTCAACAATTTCTTCGTCAATTACAAATCCTGTTGCAGGGGCTGTAAGTTAATTTAAAGAAAACTTTTAAGCTTTTTTTTAAAAGATTCATTTGTGGGGTTATACCATTTCTGAGCTTTTTATTATCAGCTTGATTGTTCAAAAAAGTTTGAAAAATGGGTTTTAAAAAAGAAGAAAAAGCAAAAGCTCAAAAAATCATGACCAAGCATTTAAAGAATCGAGAAAATTCTAAAGAGGCATGTCAGATTTTGATTATCCCCTTGAATGAATTCATCACTTTTCATTTTACTGATCACAATCGATTAAAGAGCAGCATTGACATGATCCTCCCAGAGAATCAATTAAAAACGCAAAAGGTTAAAAAAGTCACGGAAACTTACAAAAAAAGTTTTTCTCAGAATTTTGGTTATTCACATGTACAAAACAAAAGTAAATCAGGAAAAAAAGAGGCCATCAATGGGGATGACGTGAACCAAAAAATTGTTATGAAAGATTAGAGTGTAGCAACACTTCCAAAATGTTTTTTTTAAAATCCTTAATACATAATATTTTGATAACTTAGCCTTCAAAGTCCAATGAAGTTCTTTTTCATTTTTGCTGAATCCTAATTTTATCATTATTTATCAATTTTTAGCTCTGTGAATCAAGATTCGGCTGGCCATCAGTTTATTATGCTCATGGCGTCGTCTCTCTTCTTCTCTTTGGTCTATGGGTCTTCTTCTATTCCGATCATCCAGCAACTCATAGATCCGTGTCTTCAACAGAACTCGAAAAAATTCATCGAAATAAAACTGAAGCTCATATAAATATGGATTCATTTATTCCATATAAAAAGATTTGCACAAATCCTGTAATTCTTTCTGTATGGTTTTGTGCGCTTGCAGATATTGGATCAGGGATATTTTTATTAACTTATACTCCAACTTATATTAAAAATGTTTTACATTATGGTGTTGGAGAAACGGGTTGGTTGGGAGCACTACCTGCATTGTCACATATTCCAATCAAGCTTGGGACTGGATATTTTAGTGATAAAGTCAAGTGAGTTTTATACCTAAAAAACGTTTTTTAGAAGTAACAAGTACTAGGGTCAATAAAATCTAAAGTTTGATCTCCGTTTAATCTTATTGTTTTTTTTCAGATCCTTTAATGAAAGAACAAAAATGATTGCCTTCAATTCTATTGCTCTTTTTATCCCCGGAGTAATGTTTGCTGGACTTGGATTTATTCCCGATGAATATCCGCTAACTGCTGTTATGATTTTTACAATAATCCATGCATTTATGGGTTCAAATTGTGGTGGATTTTATAAATGTGGTACACTCGTTTCACGGCAATACAGCGCATTTGTAATTTCAAACATTCAATTTATTAAATGTCTTACACTTTTTCTTGCACCTGGTTTAGTTGCTGTTTTTGTTTCGGATGATTCAGAAAAAACTCAATGGAGAACAGTTTTTATGGTATTAGCATGTGCACTAATTGTGGTAAGTAATTGCTCGTTTAGAAAGAGATGTTTAAAGATGTTTTTCCACGTTTGGCATGAAATACATTTTTAAAAGTAGGAGACGATATCGTGTGCTACTTGCTTTTTTTACAGCCGCTAAAAACTCGCATGAATCTTATTGATTGAACAGTAGGTAAATCATATAAAATATGCTCTGAGTTAAAATCAAAAAATAAGTTTTCTCGTTAGTTTAGTTTGTAGGAGACCTTGAAGTGCAATTAGAAATCTTTTTTATGAGTTATTTTAATTTATTACTCATTTATGTACTGTTCTAAACACAAAAAAAAATTAGCGAAAAAACGTTTTTCTAGTTAATTCCAACTTAAAATAACAAGATTAGAAAAGTACAAATGTTTTAAAAATATAAAAAAATCACGTAAAAAATGTTAAAATGGAACACACCCAAATTAAAGTAAAAGAACAACTCTTTCTAAAAAAGACAAAATCAATTTACAATAATTATATTTAGTATTTCTTCGAATTGTTTGTAGTACACCTAATTTTGCTACAGTAATTGTCTAGTAATTATTCCATGAACAATGAAAAAGGTCAATAGGTTGATTATCAACCAATAATTGAACACTTTCTTGAGTATTGTTTTTTAGCAGTGTATCTTTTTTGGATAAGCGTTCTGTGATAACTTAACATGAAAATCAAGCATTCATTAAGCGATTTATTTGTTAGCATCACTATCTTTGTTATCAAAAAAAACTGCTCTATTGAATGTTGGATTATAACTGTTGATTAGAAAAACATGTTTGTCTGACCTACAGTTCACCCCTTAACATAAAATTTGAATGTCGAAGCAATGTCCTGTCAATCAATGGACAATAAAATCTTTTAAGAAAATTTTGTAAAAAAAATTATATTTTTAGGCAAATACAATATTCATTTTTATGGCAACTGATGAACCTGCAGATTTTACAAATATTACTCGAGAAACTGCAAAACAACATAAATTAGAAAAGAAACAACAAAAAATGAACAACATTGCTTTAACAACTGACAAATCAACTGGTACATCAACAGCTGCACCAATAAGTGAACAATTGAGTAATGTTTAAATTACTTTTTGTTTAACTATGCAATTTTTATTTTAAACATCTTTAAATATGGTAGATAGCATGGCAGTAGCAGATATGGTTTTTTTAATTGATTAATTGACAGTTGTTCAAAATTTACGGGTGCTTTTTATTTGAAGCTTGAATAAAGTTTTTGTTCAACATGTTTTTCCTTGTAATAACTTTATTGTCGAAAAAATTACAAAAAACACAAAGAAAAAAAGAAAGTTGAAAGCAAAATGGCTTGAACCGGATACATTATATATTATATAAAAAAAACAAATGTACAAAATTATGAAGAAAAAAACTTTTTGAACAATAAAATTTTTTCAAATGATTATCAAAATGAGAGGCAAAAACTGATTAAAAAAAGAAGGCAGATAATATTTGTTGTTACTGCTCGCTACAGTAACCTCTATTTTAAAAACAATTACAGTATACCAGCAAATACCAAAACAATAAATGATGAAATTAAAGTTAAAAATGATGGTGAAAAAGCAATTCTTCCACTATTATGTTTCATATTTCTTAGCTTATAATTTTGTTCTTTATCTTCACTGGTAACTTGAATATTTTTAGCTCCACCAATTTGTTTAAAAATATTTACAAGTGCAAAGGTATAATTTCCTTCGGCAAGATAACTATCTTGTCCAGCTTTAATTGCCAAAAAATCACTTTGATCTGAAAAAATTAAAGTTACTGTTTTAATATAATATAAAAACATTTTTGTTGTTTTGTTTACATCTCTTTTTTTCTAATACAAAAGATGACCTTGAATAAAATTAATTGCATTACTATTACCAAACAAATAAGCTTTTAGAAAAAGAAAGACAAAAATGGTGAAACGGAAATGTGTTTTTCTATAACCGTTTATTTGAATGGTTTCACATTTTCGTATATTTTAATTTAAGTGGTTTTTACTGTACAATGAAAATAAGGAAGCAATAATCAATTAATTGTTTTCCAGTTTAAAGAACAATGAGGAACGTTTAAATTACATTTCATTACTATCATTTTTAAAAAAGGCGAAAAACCAATGAGGAAGTTAAATTGAAACTTTTTAAAGTGATCTATGGTATTTTTACACCACATTAGTTGAATAAAGTAATCATTTAGAAATAAAAACCTAGAAAACTTTAATTGACGTCATTCAAACTTACGACTTTGACACAAAATTCTGATCAGTAAATTTTTGCTTTTTGGGAGATCAAAATAAATCTCAAATATCGGCCAAAACTCTTTGAAACCGAAATTTCGCAGGGGAATGAAATAACAATTTAGCAGTGCTTTGACCCTATTCATTTTTTGAATACTGTAGCATGAAAGCTGCTGCTAATTTTAAAAACACGTTTTTTTCCAACAAAGATAAAAATTTTACTTACCAAAACCAGTTTCTGGTTCACTGGAATAATAAAATTGATGATCCAATGCACTCAAAAAGAATATCACACTTTTTTTACATTGTCCATCTAAATTCCATTGTTGATTTAGTTCATCAGCTAATTGTTGATCACCCTTCAAGAAGGAAAAAAAGTTAATTAAATTAAATAATTAATTTAGATGGTCACGTATGAGATTTTTTGGAAATGAAGAAAATTAAATTTAAAGTTTCTCTGAGGACAAATACAGATAGAGCAGTTGATAGCGCGTCAGATTTGCAATCGAATATATGGGAGTCAACAGCCAAGGTTCGAGTTCCTTCCAAAACCTAGGTGTTGAATCTCCATATATTCGATTGCAAGTCAAACGCGCTACCAACTGCTCTATCTGTATTTTTCCTCAGACAAAATTTAAAGCAAACTTCTTTTCTTCCCAGAAATCTCTACTTATGGTCAAACACTCACTTCATGAGCAACCAACAAAAGTGGTTCAAAACCTTTTCGATCACAAAATCCACCTTGTACTTTTTCAGTTCGACGAGTCATATGTTGTAGCTCAGAATTTAGACGATATCGAGTAGATTCATCAAAAACTTGATCAGGATCACAGACATTACTTATCGATCGCATATTACATTCTTTTGCGCCTCGAAAAGTTTTTGGATTTGGATATGTTTTTGCATTGAATTCAACAGCTGATGAGATATTAAATATTAACAAAAAGTAAATAACTGAAGACATTAAAATTTGTTGTTGTGACATTATTGATTTTGGGATAAATAAGGAATTTACTGAAAAATGGAAGGGGATTAAATACAAAAAAAAGTGGAACAAATTAGATCAACAAGAAACACACACGGAAATCGCGGTAATCAAAAAAAGATTTTAATGATTGAACATGTAAATCAGGAATTTTATTAAGCAGTTTTTAAATTAATGTTTTCAGCTTCAGTGAGCCTAATTATAAATAAAAACAGCAGGCTGTTCAAAGAAATATGTCTCATTTACAGGTTCAGTTATAGAAAAGTATTTGAAAATCAAAATTGAAATAAACATGTCGAAAACAAAATAGAGACCTGAACCCGAGTTTTTCTATGACTGTCTTTTTACAGACAAAACTCATAAACGAAATTTTCACCAAATGACGTTGGGAAAAAATACAAGTATACCTAATTATAAATAAAAACAGTTAATTAAATGAAAATAGACTTTTATCAATGAATTATTTCATTAAAGACAGAAAAGAAAGAGAGACAGTGTAATGTGGTTTTTTTAAGTGTAATCAAACAAAAAAACAATAGAAAGAGTTTTCTTAGTGTTGATTGATGTTCGTATAACAAATAAATCAACATTCAAAATAATTGAGCGACAGGGAAAACGGTAGAAAATATGGGTGTGAACCAGGCTCTGCAAAACTGAATGAATTTCTGCACAATAAAGATAAAATCATAATCAAAATCGAGTTTTTTCAAAAAATATCAATCAAATTTGTGTTTTCCGAAAGCGAAATTTAAGCGATTAAAAAGAGGTTACACGGCAAATATGTTTCCTAGTGATACAGTATATGACACAAAAAAAGCTTATATGTCTATGGCGATAGTGATAGATAGCATTCAAAGCTTGTGGTGTCCGTGTAATGGCAGAACATCAAAAAAACCATTTAAAAATTCAAGTTGGACCAAGGTCTTGGACATGCCATAAAATCCTGATCAAAACACAATAAACAAAAATATAAAAAAATACTTATCCATTGAAATGGAAAAACAAATTATGATCAATTCTCATATCATATCATCGATGAGATACTATCTACATTACCTCAGATCACAATTGTTAAAAACTATTACCTATCAGAATCTCAAAATTAAACATAAATAAACTTTAAGAACTCAATTTAAGTTACTACCACCGAGTATTTATAAAAAAAAATTAAGTTTAAATGTACAGCCACAAAAAAAGAAGTAACATTTCTAACTTACACCCCTCTAAAAGCGTCAGTGACCTTTTCTTTTTCGAAAGAACAAAACTAATTTTTTTAAATTAAAATTCCAACAAATGATTCAAAGAAAAAAAGTTAAATTTATAAAAAAAACACGTGAAATTAAAAGAAATGTTCTCATTTCTAAAATTGCCAGTGGTTTAAAAACCTTCATTCTCAAGGTCTCAAAGTACTTTCTTTCTATCTACGTCCATCAACACGATCAGCAAAAGAAAGAAGTTCGAGAGCCGCCAAAATAGAAAGATGGTAGAAAAAAAGAGTTAAATTTATTTATATATAAAAAACGTGATAATTAAAATACGTACTGTTTAACGGAAAAAGGAAGAAAGTCCCCTCGCTCCATAGAAACCTCTAAACATTAATTTGATTAAAGTTCTTCTTCTTCCGTTCAAAATCAGACGCATAAAAAATATATTATAATTGAAAGAAAGAAGAAAAAAACACATACATTTTTGTTGATTGACGTCAATCGAAAAAAAAGAGATAATTTAAAAAAAGGTTTTGTGGTTTTTTACATTGTAACAACTTGTTTTGGGTTTAAAATAAAAAAAGACGAAAAAAACAGCGTTGTGAAAAAAAGAAGGAGAAATGGGTGGAGAAGGTGGTAAAGTGATGGAAATAGATGGTGATGGGGGATGATAGAGAGAGATGGAACGCAGAGAGAGGAAAAAGGTGGAAGAAATAGAAGAGAAAAAAATAAATCGAAGAAATGCTTTGAACAAAAAATAGAAAAACGAACCATAACGGTGCTTAGAAAAAAAGAAAGTTATTTTGAATATGTGTTTCAAATAATCGTATCAAATCATTGATCAACAAGCAAGTAGCAACAAAAAAATGAACAACAACAGAAATGCTGAAGCATAAAAAAGAACAGTGATGAAAATAATATTCAATAATAACAAAAAAAGAGGTTTGAATCTGTTTATATATACGCTTTTAAAAATTTAACAAAACATTATTCTTTAAAAACAACACATTCGAATCAATGAATAATGTTTGTAAAAGCGCGCATTTTTCAATCATGCTTACTCGGCATTTTCATTTTTAAAAAATCAAAACTAGGATTTTAGATACATATCTAAAGGAATATGTCAGAAAGCAAAATTAAGCTAAAATATACATATTTAATAATTTTTTACAAAAGTTAACTTTCAACGAAAAAATGATTGTGTTTCTTTAAAAAATGAAATTTATACTAGTTAAAATAAGATTTTTGGAGTTATTCTTCATTTTTTAACTTCCATAAAACTTGTCCAAGTTGCGGCACTGCTTCCAATCGTCTTCATTCAAACTAAAATTTTTATAAAACATCTTCTTTAAAAAATATTCACAAATTTTTTATCAAATAATTTAAAAACTAAAAGCAATGTTTACAAAAAAATTTCCACTGAAGATTTTGTCATGATTCAGCTTTTAAACCAAATACAAAAAAACTAAATGAAGAATGCTGGCTTAAATAAAAAAATTATAAATAAAAACATTTAATTAAAAAATTTTCGATCATATTTTCTACCCAGTGTATTCTATTCCACGAATACTGTAATTTCAATATTTTAATAAAAAAAAACTAAATATGGAAAAAATTAGCACATGTGGATATTCAACTAAACAAGTTTAATGCCGTTTTAGCAAGCTCTTTTTTCCTTTAAGAATCCTACTACATAATCTCCACACTTGGACTATGACCGATCGTGACCTTCTTCTTGAACATTCAATTTTCTCATCATCTTAAAAAAGGCATCAAAAAATTCTAAAAGTTTCAACAAACTCTAACATACTTTTTTAATTTAAACCACGAGAAAAAAGTGAAGAAATGAGTTCAAAAATGAAATTTCAAAAATGATTAAACATTGAAAACAAAGTTCAATGTTGGCAACTAAAAACTGTTTCTCAAAAAAGATGTTTCAAAAGAAATGAATTTTTTAATTTTGACAAAAAAAAGTCACGCACTCCTTGAAACAACAACAAAAATATCAGCATGAGGTTTTTTGGAATTAAAAACTGCCAAAGGCGATCATTTTTAATTCAAACTGAATGATTTCCATGTGAAAATCTTTATTTTTACATTTTTTCTAAAAATGTTCACTCTAAAGATCACACTTTAAATGTATTTTGCCAAGTCTACCGTAACAAAAAATACATAACAAAAACAAACCAGTCAAAAATGTTCAAAAGAATCTATTAATTCTTTTTATAATGATGGAATTGTTGATATAAATGAAATTTATATCAACAATCCGTTCAACACTGTTAAATTGAAATCAGTAGAAATTTAACGAAATTTTGATGAAGTTAGTCATTGAAAATATCTATATTCCTGTAACTGTAACCTGTAAAATGTTAAATAAAAACATATTCAAATTTCTACAATCTGAAAACTTTTGCGTTCTTAGATCGCAGCTCATGTGCTTTAATGTTTCATTCATCTGATTGATGTTAAGAAGAATTAACCCAGAAAGTATCCTCTGCCAATGTATGCCAACTTATTGATTTTTCAAAATCTTTTAGTGTTACGAAACTACATCAATCATGTGTTGAAAAATGTGCAAAAGATTGTACACGTGTATATGGTGCAAATATTCTCAACAAGGATTTACTCGCTCAAATGTTTTTAATGTGTCTCAATCCTTCCACCGAAAAAGATGCATAAAATGATTTAATAAACTTTGCTAGCCTTTTATTTAATCTCTTGCTTTATATATTTGTGCTTTGTTTTGTCATAAATAATATTCATGGATAAATTCATTGATACCATTTTTTAATCATTTTTGTTGACTTGGCAATCTTACTTTGATTTTGAAAAAAACAGATACGAAAGATTTTTAGCGCTAGCATCACAAGTTCTCAGAGGATATTAATCTCGATACCAGCAGCAAGCTGTTTTACAACGTTGAATAAAAAAAGCTTTTTCTAAAAAAAAGCTCAAGGATAAAGCTTCATGTTAGATTGCAGCTGGTCATGAAAGTAGAATCCGCAGAGAATTCTGTTTCTAGAAGCTTCCATTTTGTTGTATGTTTTTGGCGGAGTGTAGAACACTTGACAATACAAAACTACCATCAAAAAATTATTGGTAGCACCAATTTGGTGCTCTTTCCCGCTTTCTTCTTTGTTCATAATCTTTTATATGTAGGGATGTACATTTACCGGTAAATTTGATCGTCGATAAATTTACCGAAAATGCCAAAAGTGGTAAACTGATGTAAAATATCGACAGAGAGGCTATAAACATGTTTTTAAAGCTATTTCTGGCTAGTTTCTTTGTTATTGTAAAGTAAAATCAACATTTTTACTGTTTTTCAGTTAATTAATAGTTTTTAGCTATTCTAAAAATTGCAAAGTAGCCTTTTGTCCAAGAATTACATATATTTCCGTTATTTTTAGCCCAAACGATGGTTTTTATAATGCTAATGATAAAGGAAAAAAATCTCAAAATTTTGAGCTTTTCGAAATTCTAATTTATCGGTAATTCAGCCCTTGGTAAATTTACTGGTAAATTTACCAGTATACATCCCTGTATATATGAGAACAATTTTTCGCGCATTTTTTCTTCGTTCATCGTTTTTTTATGTTTTAAATATTCTTTTTTTAATTTTAATTATGCCAATACCTTAATTTTTAGATATTTACATTGAAGTGACTGAATTTTTGATAAAGATTGTATAACAATAACCTCAACGCAACATTTTGCAATAGCGTTGGTGTTTCAAAGAAATGGATCCTGTCACTAACGTGAGCTTTTACCTTTTCTACTTTATCTTGTTAACATAGTTTTTTAGATGATTGAATGTCCAATTGATGAAGAATGGAGCTTTCATAAAGCAGACTTGCTTGTAGTAAAAGATACTGAGAAGGGATATTTAAATGGAAGATCATATTACGCTTATAATATTCCTGGTGTCAGATTTTATCTTTCTGTTTATCCCAATGGAAACAATGAAGAACGTCGTGGACAAACATGGATATTTCTTTATGTAAATGGTTCAGAAGGAAGAAAAATTTCAGCTAACTTTTTTATTTCAATTAAATCTGCAAATTATGAATCTAAAAGTATTGAACATGTTTATCAAGTACCTGAAGGATATGGAACATCATGTGCCAAAAGTGATGAATTTTTTAATTCAAGCAAAAAGCTTTTGTGAATGGAGAAATTAGAATTGCAATTAAAGGAATTTTGAAGTTTGCACGTCCTTTGGTTACGGTAAGTTATATCAATTTTTGCCTACTAAAAAGAAAGATTAATTTCAGAAGATTTCATCTCCACTTTCAATGCAATGGAAAATTAGAGAGGCTGATTTATTACCTTTGAAAGAATCAAATTATGGATGTTTAAAAAGCAAAAGATTTATTGTCTCATCATTCTCTGATGTTAAATACTATCTTCAAATATATCCAAATGGAAATAAAGCTGAAAATCAAGGACAAACATGGATTTTTTTGAATATTGAAATTGGAAATGAAAAGAAAATTGAAGCTGTTTTTGATTTCTCAATCGAATCTGCAAATCGTTACCGTACAATGCAATACGTTTTTGAAAAATCATATGGTTGGGGAAATAACATTTGTTCAACAACTGATTTATTTGATCCTTCCAAGAATTTTATTGTTGATGGGTTTTTCACTTTAAATGTCAATGGAATCTTAATGGTTGAAAGAAAGAATCAAGTTACAACTTTAAAATTGCAAAAAGGTGTTGCAACTCAAGCTGTTCAAAAGAAAAAGAATAAAGAATTTACTATTGTCGTTGATGGAAAGCAAATTAAAGTAAGCTTTTTTTTGTAAAATTTACTACTATACAATGACAATATTTTTTCAGGTTCATAAGAAGGTATTATCTGATGCTTCTCCTGTATTTGCTGGAATGCTAGAATCTGGTATGAAAGAAGCAAGAGAAAACAAAATGGAAATTGCCGATTTTACATTTGATATTGTTGATGCTGCTATTAAGCTTTGTTATTCTGCTGGCATTCGAAAACTTACGACCATTGAAGATTTGCTTTCTCTCTACAAATTTGCAGATAAATATGATATTAAAAGGATTACAGTATGCTTTTTATATTTATGTATTAATACTTACATTTGTCTTTTAGGAACATGTTGAAGAAGAATTAACCAAGAAAGTATCCTCTGCCTATGTATGCCAACTTATTGATTTTTCAAAGTCTTTCAATGTAACGAAACTTTATCAAAAATGTGTTGATTTCTTGATGAAATGTGCAAAAGAAGGTACTCCAGTTTGTGGTGAAAATATTCTTGATAAAGATTTACTCGCTCAAATGTTTTTGAATTGCCTTCGTCCTGCAGCTGAAACTGAAGCTTAAAATGTTTGAACACTTTTTTTACATGTTTAATGTTTGTTTATCTCTTGTTTTATAATTTCTATTTTGCTTTGCCATAAATATTTATGAATCAATTCGACTTGACAGAGATCTACTTTATAAGATTAACACAGATATCAACGGGAAAATCTTTTGTTAACCTTTTAATTTTGAGCTGAATGATTATAGAAGTGTTTAGCTACAGAATCCACGAAAAACTAAATAAATGTTTGAAAAATGGTTTAACACAAAACTTTCAAAAGTCATCACATTTATTGAATCAATCCAAACATACACAATATATATTATCATTTACGAAACGGTAAATAAGAAGAAATATTTCGAGGTGAAGAACCACCAGATGGACCAGCACCTAAACGAAGTTCTCGCTTTTGATAACCCAATGTCGTTCGAATAGCTTTTGGAACAGGACGATATACAGCAAAAGAGCATGAAAGATCTTCTGCAACTGCCATTGTTGCAGCAGCATTATCAAATTGTCCACAATAATGTGGTGCAGAAAATATTGTTACCAGACGACGATTTGCAAAGAATTCATATCCATCTTGAACGACCTAAAAATATATATATATACAGTAAGATTAAAAGATAATCAAGCTCCGGTAACTAAACAATCTTTTTAACACATGACATTTTAAACGCCTCACCAAAATGCTCCATATTTGATAATAAACATCTACAGTATCCAAAGTGTTTGGGAGTGTTATAAAAGTCAAAAGTAAAGTAAAAAGTTAAACTTATAAAATCCACTTTTTTTTACTTTTTATATCCTTAAAAATGTTACACCCTCAAAAAAGTTATAAATTTTCCCAACGAGGATACAGCACATTCAAAGAAAAAACTTACTTGATGCGCACGTGCAACAAGATCAATTTCAAGTTTTGTACAAGCTTTGACGACGACATCTTGACCAAAAACATATGAAACACCACGAGTATTAGCTTGCCAGCCTTTTGCCCATTGTTCAGGATCTGCCCAAAGAATGTCACTAAAAAAAGATGCATCGATTAATATTTGAGATATTCAATTAGAAAAGTATATAGTCGAAGTTTAATTAAGTCATAGCACTAAGCTTTAGATAGCTAGATCATGTTTTCTATTAATCAGTAATCCCCGAAAATAGAAAAATAGAAAATTCAATTTTAAATCTCATTACTCAATATTTATATCAAAATCTTAAAGTTTAAGGTTAGTTTATCACCGAAAAATACTTATCAAATGCGACATTTGCCCACATCATATCTACCAAACATATATATCCCCAAAGAAAACTTACAGTGCCATTGACGGATTTGTAGGTTCAAATGGACGAGTAAAATTTCTTAATTGATCAATTGCTGTTAGTTGCGGGGAAAGACCACCATGCATACATAAGATTTTTCCACCAATTAATCCACACAATGGCATCCAATTGAAAGTTTCTTGAAAAGCATTCCAAAGCTTAGTTGATTTATATCGGCGATTACATTCTTCAAAGAAGCCATAGACTCGATTAATTGCTGGACACTCATGATTACCACGAAGCATAAAAAAATTTTCAGGAAATTTAATTTTGTAGCAAAACATTAAGCAGATTGTTTCAATATTTTGACGGCCTCGATCCACATAATCACCAAGGAAGAGATAATTAACTTCATTTGGAAAGCCATTCTTATCAAATATTCGCAAAAGATCTGAATATTGTCCATGTATATCACCACATACAATAATAGGTGGAAGAATTTCTAGTAGACAAGGTTGTGAAGCAAAGACTTGTTTAGCAACTTGACAAAGTAAAATAAGTTCATCAACATTTATCTAAAAATAAAAAGAGGATTACTGCATGTTAAAACATAGGGGAAATTGTTATTTTCGACGCCACAGGGGTTCTGTTGACTTATGTGAGCTTATATTTTCCGGGACAATTTGGCGCCGTTTAGCAAAGTGTCCCCATTTGCCAAAGTTATAAGTGTAAAAGATGCTCCCGTTGTGGATTATCTCAATATGAAAATAGAAGCTTACAGAAAGCAAAATGGAATTAGTTGACGTGAAAAAAAGAGATTTTAAATTTACTTGAATCTTCGAAAGATACAATTCCTCCATTAACTATGTTGTAGCTTCGTAAAACATCCATTAAAAAATAAACTTACTTGAGTTGTTAATCGACCACCAGCTGTACCAACATTAAGTAATCTTGAGATCATAAAATCAATATCAAATCCAGGTGGTCGCATCTTTTAAGATGAGAGATTTTGTTTTTTGATAAAAAAAGAAATGAAAGCTTTTTTCATTCTTCGACAAGCAGTAGAAAAAAATAAGAATGAAAAAATAAATATTTTTTTATTCCTCTCAAACTTGTTCAGCCTAACAGAAAAGAAGCAAATACAGTATGAAATTATTAGAATTTTAAATTTCCGTTAATTTAAAAAAAAATAATTATTTTCATGTTTTGGGAGGAACTCGAACTTTGCTGTTGACTCTCTCATGTTGTATTTCCATTCTAACGCTCTGCCAACTGCTCCATCTGTACTTGCTCTCCAGAAAACTTAAAAGTGACATTTTTTTGTTTCTTGAAAAACAGTATTTTTTTGCAAATCGTCGTCTGGTGCACCACAGAAAATGTTATTTTTTAAAATATATTTTTTTAAAGTGAGCTTTGATTTTTAAAACATCTTCAAACACTTGGGATACTGTAGATCCTTAAAACTGAATGTAGAGCATTTTGGCGAGGCGTTTAAAATGTCATGTGTTAAAAAAATTGTTTAGTCACCCGAGCTCTCTCTTGTTTTCTTATCTTTTTTTGTAGTTTATATTTTTTAAACTCCAACGTGAGAAATGGAAATGCAGGAGATACTGTACGAGAGAAAAGATAAATAAAAAATTAAACCTATTCTGCTTTTTGTAGAATCTGAAGTCAAGATTAAACGTAATAATAGTAATAATAATATTTACTTAATGATGGCTTTAAAAGTTTGCAAATCGAAGGATTCGAATTCCAACTCCACGATAGCCTGAAGCTTTACAGCTTTACCACCCTCTATGCCTGCTACTAAATTTATTATATCTATAAATGATGCAGCTAATTAAATGAGAAAAACAAAGAAAGCCGTTGTCATTCATCAATCATGTGTTGAACATTTGATCACAATCGCGATCGACAGTTTATGCGCTCCTCATAGATCGGGATTGCGGTTGGCCAAGGACATCAGCATGAGGGAACACGACGGGCGCGTGCCCCCTCCGAAAATGGATTATTTGCCGCATCCATTTTCAAGCGGCAAAACATAAAAGACGTGCCTTCTCCGAAAGAAATTCCCGCTGATGTCCTTGATTGCGGCAACACACTGTCAAGAACGTTAGTATGTTTGTAATTGCAAAAAGTCATTGATTTGTTCATTTTTCAACAGTTTACGGACTATTAAAAAATAGAAGAAAGTTTTTCTTTTTCCATTTTGGTGATATTTTTTACTAAAAATGTTGTTAGCTCAAACAAAGTTTGCACTGGATTTGCTTCGAGAAAATGAAACTGAATCATCGACAATTATTTCACCGCTTTCAATTTCCATTGCCTTGGATTTGGCCTTGATTGGAGCTAAAAATGATACTGCTGATGAAATTCAACGTGTTATTGGAGGTAAGAAAATATAAAAGTTAAACATAAAAAAAGCATATATATTTTTAGAACATGTCAAAACACAGGAAATTCATCAATACTTATCACGTTTCCTTCTTAATGGTGCTTCTGACGGAGTTAAATTTGCTAATAAAATATTTTGTATGAATGAACCATTAGAATCTTATAAATCTGAACTTCAAAAACATTACAATCAAATCCTCTTTGAAACTATCAACTTTCAAGATACCCAAAAAGCAGCTGATGTACGTGACTAAAAACTGCTCTGCCATGTTACAAAACTTGAAATTTTAGATAATTAATAATTTTGTCTCAAATAATACTGACAATGAAATAAAAGATTTAGTTAATGCTGACTCATTAAGAGGAAGTGTTCAAATGACGCTTATTAATGCTCTAAAATTTGAAAAGATGTGGGATTATCCTTTTACTGATCACTGTCCCTATTCAACAGATTTTTATTCTAAACTTAATCTGACTACCAAGGTAAATATAATCGGATTTAGTAAATGAAAGTTGTAGAAAATGTCGACTATTGCAACAAAAAAACTTTTTTTAAATAAAATTAAGCTGGTTTTTTGATATATATTTATAAGCTTTAAGGTTCAAATAATGAGACAGGAAATGAGATATCCATATTACGAATCACCTACGTTTCAACTCATTAAACTTCCGTACGAAGACAAACTCTTCAGCATGTATTTTCTTCTTCCACGTGAACGTTTTGGATTACCAGATTTGCTGAGAAATCTTAGTATATGTGATTTGCAAAATGCTATGTCAAACACAAGCAAAGGCAGTATCGTGCAAGCTTACATTCCAAAATTTAAATTTGAATCCTCTTTTGATCTAACAAAAATTTTAAAAAAGTTGGGAATCAAGAAAGCTTTTGAAAGTGGCAGTGCTGACTTTTCTAATTTATCAAAAGAATCTCTCCATATCAGCAGTGTCCTTCATAAGGCAATTATTAAGGTAGGTACCGTAATTAGAGTGGAAAACTCAAAAACAGATGTTTGCTGAAATTATAAAGATGGGCGCAAACATAAGGCATATGTTTTTTCAAAAATAATAGTATACGTAAATTTTCTAGGTTGATGAAAAAGGAACAAAAGCTGCTGCAGCAACGGCGGCAATAATATACCCTTGCTCATGTAGAGTTTGGCCAGATCTCGTCGAATTTCGCGCTGATCATCCGTTTCTTTTTTTAATAGCTGATGAAGAAAAGAATATTTATTTTGTTGGAACTTTTTACAATCTTTAAATTTGTTATCGCGGTCATTTTTGATTTATACAATAAACTTAACTTCTCTTTCTCCTGGACATACAGAAGAAAAAATAGATTCAAAGAATTAATGTTTTTATTCGTATCAAAAATGTTCAGTCTAACAAAAAAGAAGTTAAAGCTAATATGAAACAAAAGTGCCAAAAACGTAATTATTGAAGTTCTCAAAGCAAGACTTTGACTAAAACATTCATCTAGAAATGACAAAGACCATCTAGGGCAGTTTTAAACCGAACGTAAAGCTCATGCTGATATTTTTGCTATTATTTAAGGAATGAAAAACTTAGTAGAATTCAACTGTATATATATATTTATGACAAAACAAACCAAGAAATTATAAAACAAGGGAATAAAACAAAATTAACAAAGAAGTTATTGTTTTTGCATCAATTTCAGCAGAAGCATCAGTTTCAGCAATTGTCTGTTTTGCTTTGTCATGATTATTTTGTATTATATTTTTGATGTCTTTAAATTGCTATGATTTGTTATCGTGTTGTACTACTATTACAAAAATAAATGTACCATAATGTATACATCTTATTCAAAACCTTTTTATCCATAAACGATGACACTAACTTAACCCCGAGAAAAACAAAGAAATCCATTGTAGAAAAAGTTCCAGTCAAACTATCCAACGACTACAATTTTTAGTTTAAAAACTACAGTATCGTTTAACCCTCCAAACATCAACAAAAATTCAAATGCAAAGAAAAATAAACACAAAAATTTTCAAGAAATACAATTTATTGATTACTGAATCACAATACAAAATAATACATTAAGCACCTTTTGTAGCCATAGCCAAACGAGTAGCTTTTGGAACAGGACGATATACAGCGAAAGCGCAGGAAAGATCTTCTGCAACCGCCATCGTTGCAGCAGCATTATCAAATTGTCCACAATAATGTGGTGCAGAAAATATTGTTACCAGACGACGATTTGCAAAGAATTCATATCCATCTTGAACGACATAAAAAATAAGAAGACATGTTAGTACATAGTTACAGTATACCAAATAAAACTTACTTGATGTGCACGTGCAACAAGATCAATATCTAGCTTTGTACAAGCATCAACAACGACATCTTGGCCAAAAACATATGAAACACCACGAGTATTTGCTTGCCAACCTTTAGCCCATTGATCAGGATCAGCCCAAAGAAGATCACTAAAATAAAAACGAGATTAAATGAGTCCCACACAAAAGAAAGCATAAACTTACATTCCCATAGATGGATTTGGAGGATCTTGTGGACGTGGAAGTTGACGAAGTTGATCAATTGCAACGAGTTGTGGTGAAAGACCACCATGCATACATAAGATTTTTCCACCAATTAATCCACACAATGGCATCCAATTGAAAGTTTCTTGAAAAGCATTCCAAAGCTTAGTTGATTTATATCGGCGATTACATTCTTCAAAGAAGCCATAGACTCGATTAATTGCTGGACATTCATGATTACCACGAAGCATAAAAAAATTTTCAGGAAATTTAATTTTGTAGCAAAACATTAAGCAGATTGTTTCAATATTTTGACGGCCTCGATCAACATAATCACCAAGGAAGAGATAATTAACTTCATTTGGAAAGCCATTCTTATCAAATATTCGCAAAAGATCTGAATATTGTCCATGTACATCACCACATACAATAATTGGTGGATCAACTTCAATAAGGGATGGTTGAGAGGTGTAAACTTCTTTGGCAACTCCACAAAGAGCAATAAGTTCATCAACAGAAACCTAAAAAAATAAAGTAAATGATAAATTATGTCCAGATAATGTAAGGAGGAGTTCAAGGAATATGCGGATTTTTAAGATACATCTTGCCAAACATGTGTGAGATGTGATCAAAGATTGCAAAAGTATCCATATTCATCCTCCGAATCTACAGCCTTCTGTATCTCCATCAACCTCACCCCCCAAATAATAAGCAACTTACTTGTGTAGTTAATCGACCACCAGCCATACCAACATTTAGCAATCTTGAGATCAAGTTATCAACATCAAGAGGCGGCATCTTTTAATGATGATGAGAGATTTTCTTTTTTCTGATGGATGGATAATAGTTCTTCTTCTTTAATAAACCAGCAACAGCAAAAATCAGTTGAAAATTTGAATAAAAATCGTCGATTGATGAAATACGGAGGTTGCCGGCGACGATTTATACACGACAAATGAAAGCATTAGAATGGTTTTCATTTTGTTTTATACGATTTCAATACACATTTTTAAAAAAATAGAATAATTTATTTGAAAAATATGTAAATTTGTTGATGAGAATTCATCCTGTTCTATTTGGGTGTTTCAGTGCAGTTGCTCTGGAAGCTTTAGGTTTATCAGTTGTGTATTGTCCTACGATGTTAGTGCATCAAATAATAGAAAAATTAATTCTAGATTGTAGCTATAGCTGAGTAGTGACGCTACAGAATAACGTGCAGATGGTACCCAGGTTCGAATCCTGCTCCCTTTTTCAAAATTTTTGGTTTCGTTTTTCAACCCCCTCTGTCAAATGCTACTGTAATCGAGCAAACAAGTAAATAAAGAAATCTTTATAATAAAAAAAACAATAAATAATATAAACAAAATTTAACACATAAACAAACATCTTTGCATAGAAAACATAATAGAAACATAGTAGTAAGGCAATTTCATGATTATTTGAATTTAAAAGAGAACTTTAAAGAATAATAATATTTACAATCTAAAAAAGAAACAATAAAATAAATTGGACAATTTTGATGATGCGGTTACTGTAGTTTGTTGGTAGTGATAGACAGTGGACTCATTAAGCATAAAAACAAATTTTGAAATTTGTAAGGTATGAGTAATTTCAGCCCATCAACAATAACAATTGTCATCAATAAGCTACAGTAACCAGAAACTATCAATCAAAAAAGCTCACCTAAACATCAACACACATTTTTTACCATAGAAATATAAAATTAAAGATAAACAATATACGAGACGAGAACATTATGTATGTAGTAGTAATAATTGTAGCAACCAAATAGCTTCATAAAAGTGTGCAAGATTTCTTTGCTTTTTCGGTTTCTGGTGCAATAACAACTTTTACAGCTTCCATAAAAACTTCTTTCAAGCCTTCTTGAGTCAAGGCACTACATTCCATATATTTAACAGCTTTAATCTTTTTTGCTAATTTTTGTCCTTGATTTTTTGATATTGGAGATTTTCCTTCTGCGTGAAGTTTTGCCAATTCAGCTGGATCTGTTCGTAAATCGGTTTTAGTTCCTGAAAAAGAAATGATTAATTTAATAAAAGTAAATATCATGTCTTATGGACAATATGACTCATAGACGAATCGCTGGTCTTGTAAACAGAGAGCTAAATGATCTTGGGGCTTTTTTTCACAAACTAAAGTGATTTTAAAAGTTTTATAAAGAGTAACGCAAAGGTAAAATAACTACAAGATATAGCAAAAAACTGCTACATTTTTCCAACTTGATATAGAGCCATTAAACTTATTGCATTTCTGCTATTTTCAAGCTTTTACTAAAACTGTTTTTCTTTGATATGTAAAAATGATCTAAAAGATCGCTAAAATGTTTATCTCCAAAATCAGCTAATCAATTACAAAAGCATCAAGCCGTTTATAATGTCTATAATGTAGAAGTGCTTACCAACAAGAAGGACAGGAGTATCAATACAACAGCCACGAATTTCTGGAATCCATTTAGTTTGAATATTATCAAATGATACAGGTGATGTAACACTAAAGCATAAAATGAATATATTTGTTGATGGATATGATAGTGGCCGAAGTCGATCATAATCTTCTTGCCCCGCAGTATCCCATAGCCCAAGATTAATTGTTTGACCATTTACTGTCATATGCGCAGAATAATTATCAAATCTAAAAAAACATTATATTGTTTGATATCATCCAAAAAAATCGCAATTTTAAGAATTGAATAAAAACTTACACTGTTGGAACATATTCACGTGGAAAAGAATCTGTTGTATATGATATTAACATGCTGAAAAATTAAATTTAATAGAATATTATTAATACCGTAATCCTTCCCAAATGACAACGGAGTTGAAGCCCTATATTTAGCTCAAATACTAATTTAACTGTGATTAGGAGCAAACTATTAGCTGCTAATTTTTCCTTCAGTGGATTTAGTAGCTGATTAAATTTAACAGAATCAATTATCTATATTTTTTTGCAGGAATTAAAACTGATTTACGAGCAGATCAGTGAACAAAATAGTTTTATTAAAAATTTGAAGATAACAAAATACTATAAATTATATCTAGTTGGGGTGTACTGTAGAAGCTTTATGGTTTTTGCTATACCTATACCTTACCATTGTATTAATCTTTATAAAAGTTTTAAAATTATCTTTATTTGTAAAAAAGAGTTACAAGATTAGCCGACTCTCTATCTATAAAATCAGCAATTCGTCAACTTGTTCATAAGACCATTGTCCTGATATTTACTTTTAATTAATCAATCATTTACTTTTTCAGGAACTAAAACCGATTTACGAACAGATCCAGCTGAATTAGCAAAACTTTAAGCAGAAGGAAGATCTCCAATATCAAAAAATCAAGGACAAAAATTAGCAAAAAAGATTAAAGCTGTTAAATATATGGAATGTAGTGCCTTGACCCAAGAAGGCTTGAAAGAAGTTTTTATGGAAGCTGTAAAAGTTGTTATTGCACCAGAAACCGAAAAATCAAAGAAATCTTGCACACTTCTATAAAGCTATTTGGTTGCTACAATTATTACATACATAATGTTCTCATCTCCTATATTGTTTATCTTTAATTTTTTATATTTCTGTAGTAAAAAATAATGTATTTTGAGGTAGCTATTATGGCTAATGTTTCGTTAGTTACTTTAGCTTATTGTGAATCAGATTATTACTTTACTGTAGCTTCCTAGTATCACAAATATATAAGTAAAACATATTATCTCCGTCATCACTAGGGAATCCTTACTGCTTAAAAATAAACAATAAAATTTACCAAGTTTTTCCAACTGTACCATCTCCAACTACAACACATTTAATTTGCCTTGATGGTGATGACATTTCTTATAGATTGAGAGATAGATTTCTTAAATCAATTGATGGATAAAGATGTTCACCAATTTTATAGAACCTAAAAAAATATTGAAAATAATAAAATGATCCAATCATTTATATATATAAATTGAACTCGTAACAAGAATGGAATGAGGCACGGAAGAAAGAAGATGAGTCATATATGAGAAAAAATACAGACATCACATCAAAAACAAATTTATTAAAAGGTGTAAAAGAGAGAACACATTTTTATAGCATATTTCTTTAAAAACAAAAAAATCTATGGTAAAAATATTACACAAATTTTACAGAAATATAAAATTAAAGTAATTTCGCGAAAGATACGGTAGCAGTAATATTTGGTAAAAATTTAGAGCAAATTACAACAAATTTAACATTATTAGTAATATATATATATATTGTTCAATAAAAAGTGAAAAAAGGGAAGATGATGCATCATCATCAACAGTGGTCAGCAGCAACAACGAACAGCAGCAGCAGCGGCGATGATCAGAAAAAAAAGAGGAGAAAGAAAAGAAGAAGAATTGTAAGTGGCATTGGGGAACACTTTTCTTTTGCTAGACTTAAACATCCATTTTCTCTTTCTGTTTCTCTTTGTCTCTTTTGTTGCTGCTCTAACAAAATTTTCTAAAAATGACCAATTTGAAAATTAAAGATCTCAAATTTTTTTTTCTGTTAAAATTTAAACAAAAAACTACAGTAACTTTTTTAATTTGAATTCATGCATTGTTTTAAAATTCATAGAGATAGTTTTGTTTCGCTTAAAAATCCTGCAAAATTAAAATTTTTAAAAATAACGTGTTTTTTAAATACAGTATTTTAAAAAAAAAATTAGTTATATTTTGCGTAGTCTATCAAAAATTCTGATTCACTTTAAAAACCAAAATGTCAAAATTACAGTTAATTAAAATAACTTCGATTTCAATGAATAAATTTCAGTTTTACTGGAATCAAAATCAGGCTTCAGTAACGGCTTAAAAGTGACCGAAATCGAGATTAAAATAACTTTATTGTTGATCAAAACTATAAAATCAAAATTTTGATTTTTTTATGAACATGAATTGTCAAAAATCATTCTTACTTTTTATCTGCAAATGACCGAAATTAAAAATTGAAATTTTGGTTTTTTCGAAAAATAAAAATATCGAAACTTAACTCTAATTTTGGCCAACAAGAAGCCGAAATCTCGATTTGAATGCTTCATGAGTAAGTACATGTCGTATTTACTGTTCTCCTAAGACAATACATTTTTAAAATTAGAATGAAAGTTTTTTCAAAACACGAATTTTTACAGTATCCCTCCAACCAAAATTTTTCAGTCTTCATTTATTTTTCTAAATCATTTTACAAAATACAATATTACAAAGTTTATTAAATATATAAAGGACACAATAATAAATAAATATAAGTGCATAAATATAAGGGTTTTAAAAAAAACCTGGAACAATTCAAAATAAAGAAAAATAATACTCATTGAAATTGCACAAAATACTTTTAAAAAACAAAAGAAAAAAATAAATATAAAGTTGAAATTCAAAGCATTATCCACTGAATCTTCCAAATTCTTCACCTTCTGGTAAGACATAAGTAATATCATCCCATGGATGACGATATAAACCTTGTTTGAGACGAGATTGATCAAGATAATGTCCAATGAAGCCCATTGACCGTCCAAGTACAAAGAGGCCATTCAGTGCACCAATATCAATTGTTTCTCGAGCTTCTTGAGGGGTGAACATTCCAGAGCCACTAGAAATGAAATCATTATTGTTACAAAATTCAGTTTTGCTACAGTAACTCACCGAAGAATATCAACAAAGATTGTTGCAATTGCTCCATCCACATTTAGAATAAGATTTGGCTTTTTTGAGGTTGTAATTTGTTCAACTTTTAGTGCATAATCAAGTAGTGGAGTTTCTTGTTTAAAGATAGATTTATCCAATGCAAACTTTTTAAGAATTTCAACACGTTTATCTGGATTATTGATTGATTTTACACGATGTCCAATACCAAGAATAAATTTTCCAAGTCGACGTTGTTCATTGACAAATTGCATTGGTGAAAGGCCTAGAAAATTGAAATATTGAATAAGGGCAGGGGGGTTACGATAGCGCTCATTAGTGCACATAAATTCCATAATATTACAATAGTATTAGCTATAATACAAAAACATACCTTTATCAAAAGCATCAGAAAACATTTGTGCTGCACCATCTAGCGCTCCACCAAATCTTGGTCCCTAAAAAATAGCAACAATAAATCATTGGCAAACAAATAAAAAAAAGGATCTTACAATAGTTAAAAGACCAGAAACCAATGATGATACAAGATCTTTTCCAGCTCTTGCACAAACAATTGTATTATGTGCTCCAGAAACAGCAGGGCCATGATCAGCAGTAATCATTAAACAAATTTCAATAAATTTATTTGCATATGATGGTAGACGTTTTTGGAACCATAGCAGTGATAGTACACCTCCAACACCCATTTCTTCTTCTAGTACACGAGAGATTGGCATTCCAGCATACATAAGTTCTTCCCCACGTTCATCACAAATTGATGTCATAAATGATGCAGGTTTTCGAATAAGACCTAGCTCTCTTGCCCATGCATAATCCATTGGAACAGGTGGTGGTGGACGTTCTTCACCAGGTACAATAACACCTTTTGTGACAAGATCTTCATAAACACTTCGAATAACTTTTCCAAAATCATCAAATGATGCAGGAACATATGCACCAGCAGATTTAAGAGCAGAATTTTTAGCAGCTGCAGTTTCAGATGTAGCATTTGCAGATGCACCAGCATGACCAAATTGTACTTCTGATGTAATATAATCAGCACAGGTTCCAATACACCATGCTACTAGCGGTTTTGTAATTTTCTTTTCTTTTAATGCTTGTACAATTTTGTATTCTTCTTCTCCACCAACTTCACCAAGTAGGACCATCATTTTAACACGTTCATCATTTTCGTATCGAAGGATATGATCTGTATATGTTGAACCAGGGTATCTATCACCACCAATTGCAACACCTTCATATACACCATCTGTATTATGGGCAATAATATTATTTAGCTCATTAGACATTCCACCAGAGCGTGATACATAAGCAACACTAAAAAGTAGTTTACGCTATAACAGTAATTAAAAAAATTGTTTACCTTCCAGGTCGATAAAGTTTTGAAGATAAAATATTATCCATCATTCCACCAGTATTACCAATTTTAAAGCAACCAGGTTTAATTCCACCAACTGTAGCAGGACCAATAATTGTAATACCTTTTTCATTTGCAACTCGAATCAATTTTCGAGTTTGATTTTCTGGTACACCTTCAGCAATAATTGCAATAACTTGTAGCTGTGGGAAATTCAATGCTTCAAGGACTGTTTCATATACAGATCGAAGAGATGCAAATGTAACCATAACAGTTGCTTCTGGATGTTTCTTAAATGCATTTTCCAATGATTGATAAGCAGGAAGTAGAATTTCTTTTTGACCAAAATAATATTTTTGTTTATTATCTCCAGTATATGGATAGGTTGATGCAACGACAGATGGTTGTTCACGTCCACATACAAAATCAAAATCTAGCATTCCTTGAATTGCTTTAAGCTGTTGTCCCCATACAATTGCTTTTGTATTCTTTTCAAATAGTGATACAAGTTGTCCATTTGGTAGCCGGGCTTCAAGTTTTCGTGAAATATCTCCATTTGTAAGTGCTGCTTTCTTATCAGAAGTATCAAGTGATTGGAGAGATGAAGTTGATGGTGCACGTACCGTACCAGCTGTATTCCTTTCAGGTGTAAGTAAAAATTGTCCAGTTGTTTTTGGTGCTGTTGCACATTCTGGTAGTGGACTTTTACCAAGTGCTGCACCAACTACAGCTGTCATATGTGTATCAGGACCATATACATGAATTGTAAGATCTAGCTTAATTCCAGCTTCTTTAATTTTTCGTAGACCTTCTTGATAATTTGGACCACCTCTTCGAACATATACTGTAATCTTATGTTCACGAATTTTATCAATAAGAGTTTCAAAAGCTCGAACAATTCCTTTAAAAGTTCCAGCAACATTTGTAAAATTTGCAATTGAACCACCAATAATTAGCACTTTTCCTTCGGGATGTGGGGTACCTTCTGTCATGATTGTAAGGATAGTTTTGGCATATTCAAATGTTTGTGATTCACTTGGATCACCAGAATATTCTCCATAATTTGCTAGTTCACTTGCACCACCTAAATCACATACAGTATCTCTAAAAGAAGTAAATAATTGATTTTTGATAATGGGCAATTTACATGCTTACGTAAAAACAACTGATGCACCACCTCCTGCAACCATAGTCCAAATTCGGCCTTTTCGATTTAAGATTGTTAGTTTTAAAGATGCACCAGTTTTAGCATCCAATTCAGCGATATACTTTTCTTCAGGTGATAAATCTCGTCCAAATGGTGCTGGGAAAGTTACATGTTCATTGTCACGAGTTTTCCATTGTTCAGAACATAGGAAGAGAGCAGTTTCATCAAGTTTTGCAGCAAGATCAAGAATATATACTTTGTTTTTAACAACAACTGAAAGATTTAAGTATTATTAAAGTGATAAAAACAGTTATCATGGACGGATTTATGGAAATGGAAAAGCTTGAATTAAATTTTCCCTGACTATTTTTCCACTTTCCACAATACCCATACATCCATTTATAGCTTACCAAGTGGATTAATTTCAAGATAGGTAAAATGATTAGCTTTATAAACTTCATAAAGTCGACGCATAAATTCACCAACAACTGGCTTTTTTGTAGCATCAAGAGGACCAAGTAACTTTGATAGCTCAGAATCTGTTATTCCCATATCTTTGTCAGAAAGAGTAACAGGAATTTCAAGTTGTCGAGCTTTTGCATCAATATCTCCAACTTCTACACCACCTTGTTCATAAAAAAGGATAATATCTTGTTGTCGACGAGAATAAATTGCAATATATAGCTCATCAGAATCTTGATGACTACAAAATGGTTCAATAATAAAAGATGAAAGTCGACCATTGGTTTTTCCAATCTGAAAATAATTCGTTATAGCAATGTAACGGAGCGATCTTTAAGTGGATTCGCTGTTATAGTCTTCTTGTTTAACTGTTTATACTCGTAAAGTATCATAAACTAGGATAATCTATTAGGCACATAATAATCAACATACTTGTATATAGCTACCCTTTTTTTCATCAAACCATTTTCGAAGTTCATCTCGAGTACCAATTTTAACAAGGCCATGCTTTCCTCGACGTTTTATTAATTGATCAGGTTTAATTACGCCCTTTTCAGAACCTTGTAACCATGAATTCTTTCCAACAATTGTATCAAAATCATCTTTTTCTGTTATTGCAAAAGCTTTTGGTTTATCAAGACTTTCAAGATCAGAAAGATGTCGATAAAGTAGCTCTTTACCAGAATATTCACTTACGGCTTTTGCCGACATTCTTGATAGATAATGATGATGATTTTGTTATTGTTGTTGGCTATTCGCCTATAAAATTGGATAAAATGATTTAAAAAAAATCAGAGTTAATTTGTAAATTTGCCAACACGAAAAAAAAATAAAAAAAACACAAACGTGTTTGAAAAAGGTTCTCGACGGGTCGGAGACAATGTGCCAAAAATGAAAGCGCGGTTTTTGAAAAAAACGTTTTTCTTCGTCAAAGTTCCAACATGTTTTTTTTCATAAATAAGTTTCCGGCCTGAATAAATTAGATTCAAAAATTGTTACTTCTTTAACACTTTTTTTTCCAGCAACAACTTATCTAAACTTTTTTGAAACAATTTATTTTTTTTTCTGAGTTAGGAAAATCCAAAAAATGCAGGAATAAAAACTGCAAACAAGTTGGTAGCTACGGCAAACAATAAAATGACAAACTCAAAAATTTGAAGGAAAAAAATGGGTAAAAAAGGTAATGGTTAAACTCTAATTATTAGAGTTTGTAGCAGTCAAACTTGCTGATTTGCCTTATACTATTTGACAATAAGGGGCAGTTTTAGGTGTCTCAAATTTGGGACTATGAGGGGTTTTCGTTACTCCAGACGTACAATAAAACTTAAACATGCCAAAGAAATCTGAAGTGGCACCTAAAAACAGTCTCTTGTTTATGTAAAAGTTTTTGACGAACTAGACCCATCAGCTTTTCTCTTTTATACAAAAATTTTTATCGCCATTATCGACAATTATACTTGTTGACATCCTCCTCTAAAAAACTCCTCCTAATTAGAATGACCAATAACAACCAAAATCAGTTTTTAGTCTAAAAAGAAATCTCACGCCATTTTTAAAATTTTTGAAACGTTTTTACACACTTTTTGCAGCAAAAGTAATAAGAAATAAGGATGTTGTTATTTTTTTTGCTGCTTTTAATTTGATGCCTTTTTTTAGAAAAAAATAGAGGCGTTAAAAAAAGGCTTAAATGAGCTGATTATGATGCTAGTATATTCCTTTAAAAGTTGAAGGGACAAATATTTATGGGAGAAGGGAAACACATGAGTAATTTTATAAAGAATGGTTCGATTTTTGAAGACGACGAAGAAAAAAAAAGCGTGTAATTTTTTTCTAAAACTTAATTTGGAGAAAGAAAAAAGGAAAAAAATGTGGGAAATCAAGAAGAGAAAATGCTAGAGAGAGAAAGTAGAAACAACTAATTTACACGTGGATGACACGATTATTTCTTTTTTTGTTCTTGCTGCTACTATTGTTCATCGAAACAATGGATTTTTTCAGAGAGAAGGATTGACATCAAGGTTATAGGGATTTTTAAAAGCTCACGTAAACCTTCAAATATGAATGACCTCAAGAATGTTCGAAATGATTGAATTTGCTTCAAAAATCGAAGCAAAGTTAGTTGTTTGCTATGTTAAAAAGTTGAAAAAGGAAATTAACAATTGAATAAAAAATCAGGAAACATTGTTATTTCTGTTTTTTTTTCAATCCGGAAAGAAAAAAATGACGCAACTTCAAAAAAAAAAGCAGATAGAAAGAAAGAATCCCAAAAGACACAAACCCCTCTAAAATCATGTAACGCAAAAAAGCAAAAAAAGAAGATTGAACAAAAATCCACCATGAATTTTAGCCATTTTTTTAAAAAAAACTAAAACAAAGTGAATGTTTTTTTTGTTGTAAAGGATTGAAAAAAAAAGAAAGACGGCTAACAGTTGAAGCAAGCAAGCAAAAAAAACAACGATAGAGATGAATTTCTATATCCTTTTGGGAGTAACAGCAACAGAAAAGAAGGATGAAGAAAAAATTTCATGGCATCAAAAAATTCCGTGGGAAAAAAGAATTGACTGAAGAAAAAGGGCATGTGTTTCTTCAAAAAAGTCTTCTTCAAGAAAAAGAAAAAGATTCAATAACTCATGGAAATTGAAAACAGATAAAAAAGAAGGAGAATTAAAGGGTACGTTGTAAAGCTGTCATTTTAGGTTCTAGAAGTTATTGACGTGAGCTGTTACAGCTAAAAAAGTTTTTTTTCAACTTTTTTTGTCCTTCATTATGTGATAAAAAAAGTATTTTTGTACAAAAAATTGCTGAAATAAACTTGTAAAACAAAGATTTACAACCAACAGTAAGCTGTAATTTTTAAAAGAAAATAAAAGATTACAGTATGACATAGTGAGAAGCGCTGAAACTAAAATATACTTCTTCCTTCAAGATTACATGTAAAAAGAACAAAAACTATTTCCATGCAATCTAGAAATGCTGAACTAAAAATTTTCATCACTTCCTGCAAGAAGATATATTTATCGTAGCATAGCCGTAACACAATATCGGAAGAAGAAAGAATACAAAATATTGCTGTTTTTTTCAAATTTCTTTTTTATCACACAACTTTATATTCTCGATCAACAGTTTTTTTAGCGATCAAGAATAACTGTTTAAAATAAAAAATGACATCTTTCAGACAGTCAAAGTTACTTTTAACAAAAATATTTTCAATCGGGTTTTGAAGGACATGAAAAAGACACGTGAAAAACCAAACTATCTTCTAATTTTCTTATCACTATGCTTTACAACCAAAAAAAACGTTGTTAAAGAAAAGGTCAAAGGCAAGAGAAAAAAGAAGGTGATACTTTCCGGTCAATGCAATCAAAGGTGGCTAAGAAAAAAATCTTCAAAAATATTGTTTTTATAATCAACAAATGATGATTTCAATCAGACATAGATATACAATTAATCTATTAAGTATGCGTGATTTTTGTAAAGTTGCGTGTTCTTTTTACAACAAAAATAAACCTGTTAAAAAGTTAGTTAAATGCAGTGTTGGCGGTCAACCGAAATTTTTCGGTCACCGGTCACGGTCGACCGGACCGGTTCGAAATATTTCGGTCAGCGGTCAACCGGTCCGTTTTCGGTCAATAATAATTTCAAATTTTTTATCGAACTTTTTCTTTGAAAAAAGCTTTGTGTTGTTTATTTCGTGCATTTTGGTACATAAAAATGTGGTATAATGCAAAACAGACAAATTTACTACGTTTTTCTTCTTAGTTATTAATATTTCTCTTGGTTTTCTTGTACGTACGACAAAAAATACAGCTTTTTTAAATCAAAACTGACAAACATTTCTGACAAAAGTTGACCGATGACCGAAAAAGTTCGGTCACCGGTCTCGGTCGACCGGACCGTGACCGAAACTTTCCGATCATCGGTCACGGTCGACCGAAAAACCTGACCGGACCGAATTGACCGATTGACCGGATCGAAGACCGATTGACCGCCAACACTGGTTAAATAATGACATTTTATTACGTGATTACCTTGAAATTGTTTTTCATCAATTCCACGTCATCTCATATAAAACTATCACCAAACCCTTCAAAAAAATGATTTAAAAGTTTTGCCTAAAGTTTTTCAAGATATCTATTTTTCAAGGATCAAAAAACAGTAAGCAAAAAAAATAATAAACTGTAAAAAGCGGATAAAAAATGAAATCAACAAAGATCTTTTTTCGAACAAAACATTTCTTACAACAATGGTTAAAAAAGTGAAAAGTAGACAAACGTTGGATGTGTCTTGAATGCGAAGATTTCAAGTAACGATAAATGTCATTGATTAAAAAAATAGTAATTCTTCAAACAGAAATCTTTATTAAAAATTTAACAATATTTTGGCAAAAGTAGCAAAAAAGAACCCGAGAACAATAAAACAACGTAAAAAAATCAATGGTAAACATAAAAAGAGAAAATGCCAAAAGAGAGGTCAAGGTTGAAATAAAAATTATTCACCACAAACACTCCTCCTCCCTTTCATTGCATGACTCTTGTACAAAAAAAACCCTTCACAAAAATACAGAGATCTAAACAGACGTAAATGGAATATCACGAGTAATAAGAAGATCCAATTCTTTTAAGCGTTCTGTCCAAGTTGTATCTGGAGTATTTGGATTTCGTGGAATAAGATGGCTATTTGCAATAATTCGAACCAAAAGTTCATGTAAGCGTTCAACATATACTGCAATAAATCCTAAAAAAAGATGTTGTAATAAAAACAAAAAAAGAATTCCAAAAGATTAAAACCATACCTGAACGAATCTCATCTTCTGTTCGAGTCGCTGCTGCTTTGAAAGAATATTTTTTACACCACAAATCAAGAAAATGAAAAAGTGTTGGATTAAAGCTTTTAATATATGTTAAAGCATGGGGAATAACTTTTGATTTTCGTAAATGTTGTCCAAATCTTTGCACTTGATTATCCTAAAACATTAGCAGTTCAGATTACAGTAGTAAAGATAAAAACCATCTATGAACATTTCTTTACAGTACCCAAAAAATCCCAAAAAACATACCGTGAAATCGTCAAAAAGTTCTTGAAATTGATTAAGCTTTAAATCTTCCGCAGTAACTTCCATATCAATAAATGTTGAAAGAATGAGCAAAATATCATTCATACTTTTATAATGAAAATATGGATTGAAGAATAGTTCTGTAAGCATAATATTTTCTTTTACTGGAAGATCAATTGCAAATTTTCCTTTTACAATGAGCTCTGTTCTTTCAGCATTATAGTAATCAAATGGTGCAAGCATTGAAAATAAATTTCTTTGAAGCTCATCTGAATCTTCACATTTCGCTAAATCATATGATGCATCCAAAGCATTTACAACTTCTTCAAATTTCATCTTTTCTTGATATTTCTGATAATTTGTTTGAAAATCAGTTATTCGACCTTTCAGTTCTTTTAATTCTTTTTCTTTGAGAACAATATCTGCATGTTTTTTACGTAGATCAGGATCTTCAATTTTTAAATGACCAATTTCAAGTTCAGGTACTTCACCCAAAAAATTTTCAACCATTTTCTAAAACATATCAAAATCATAGTTCAGAAAACCCAGAGAAGTCAAGAGTAAAGATGGCGCGTTAATGAACAACTCGGCAGAAACACCGTGTACAAAAACTTACATTTAAATGTTTCAATACTACATTACATTCGGCTTCACCATATAAATTTTGTGGAATTGATAATCGTTCTTGTGTTACAACATAGACATCTGTCAACCGGCCACGATATACAACAATTTTATTTTTGAGTCCCTTTTCAGCTGGACGAAGATATCGATCATCTTCAGCTTCATATGATTCCTTTGTAACATTTAAAATAACATCAATTATATCTTTCTTTCGATATACTATAACACAATAACCAAAATCACGATTATTCATTCGAATTTTAACAACTCGTCCAATATTCATAAATTTTTCGATTCGAAATGGTGTAAATTTATGTGTTCGAAGTTCATTTTTTATAGCTGTAAGATAATCTAGCTGCTCTTGATATCTTTGGAGATATTCTTCTTCTTCAACAGCAAAATTCTGCAATTCTCGATCTTTTTCACGTAATTCTGAAAAATATATATATTAAAAACAAAAGTCATTAGCATATAAAATCAAGGAAGTCAAAACGTAAGACCACGGCCAGGTTATTTAATGTTCAGATTTTACGGATTACGGTATAGTTAAATTTGAAGCTTCAACCAAAATTTGCGAGAAATTCCTTCCATTTTTCGATAACAAATGGAAAGCTGACAGAAATTCTTATTGACAATCCAATCCATGATCTTACACAAGCACTAAAAAAACATACCACTTTCGATCTTTTTAGCATGTTCAATTCTTTTATATCTTTCAAAAGATTTTGAAATAGCATCACCTTCATGTAAAATTGGTGAACGAATAATTGATAAAAGTAGTGTTGGAGTAATTTTTATTTGAGATTCAATTGTTGGAATATTATTCTGAAAAAGTACACTTATAGTATTCCTTATCAGTTAAACAAGTAAAACGGTTCGACTAAAAAACGTTTTCTGCGCAATCTAGTTTTTGCCATGCATGTATAAAAATTAGTGCCATGAGCTATCCATTTGTCTGCGCTAATTCGATTTCAGAAATCGCACCGCTTGATCAGATGCGGCTCAATTCACAAAAAAAACGTACCGTAAAAATATCATTTGCAATATCAAGTGGCATATCTTCATCACCATTTACAAGAATAATCGTTGGTGTTTGATGTTCTGTTACAGTTTTACCATAAATTCTTTCACAAATTTCTTTATATTCACCAGGTTTCATCCATCGATAATATCCTAATTCAATCCGATATCGATCATGTAAAATAATAGCACCACGAAATTGAAAATTTGTTTCTTTAATAATAGAATTATCAGCAACAAGAATTTTAATATAACCTTTGACAAAGAACATTTTGATAAGTTTTCGAAGAAATGGAAACATTCCATAATGATATGGGGCAATACCCCGTTGAAGAAATGGTAACAAATTTTTAACTTCTCTCATTTCTGAATCATCTTTTGATAGTCGTTGCAATTCACTGCTATAGATTTTTTCAATTACCATTTGATCTCTTTCTGAAAATGGATACTGTAATTATTTGTAATGGATAAGACAGAAGAATTACCTGAATGCAAGCTAATTTGATTAAGAAGATTTACAGTATTATCAATTTCATCAGTATCAAATGAATAAACCAAAATTGGATATTCAACAACTCGAAATAAAAGAGTTCGAACAAGTTTAGCAACTTGTGCTTGTGGAGTCATGCCCGGTTTTTTATCATCAGTTTTGAGTTTTTTATCAGCAATTTTTGTTGCTTTAATAAATTTACCCTCATCAAATACGCCCTGAAAATGGATTAAGGTAAAAACTGTTCGATCTTCAGTTGCAAAATTTACAAATAAGTATACTGTACACTTACATCTTTATTAACAACATGTCCCAATGTTCCTTCATATTGTCGAGTAATAAAATGATTAAATGTAAAATTTCGTTTTAATACTGTAATACAATCAATAGCTTTTATAGTTTCACTTCTTTCTATCATGTTGGCTTCACATTTAAATATCCATTCTAAAAAACATAACATCAAACCTTTAAGAAATAGCAAGTTAAAATTTTACTTGAAAGCTCATCGGCATTTGCAATACGAGATGAAAGAAATACACATTGAGAAGTGACAGGTGGAGCAAGCAATGCTTCTTCATAGAAATGTCCAACTTCTAAAAAATAAGCAATTATAAAAGCTTATTACAGTAATTAAGATCTTACGTGAATCACCAAAATATTGAAAATCTTCAAAAATAATAACATCATGAGGAGCGAAGAAGCCAGGAAATTGAAGATAAAAATTTTGAAATGCTTTAATTGTTGAAATTAAACATCGACTTGAACCCAACTTTTCAGGTGTAGAATCAATAAGAACTTCATATGCACCAGTAACAAGCATACCAAGGTCAGAAAGCCTTTCATTTGCAATATATTCATTTCGGGTAACAATAAATACTCGTGAACCAGATTTATAATCAGCTAATGTCTTTCGGCGAGCATAACTAAAAAAAGAGATATAAAAATTAGAGCCTTTGTTGTAGCAGTTATTCTGGCCGTTGATATTGCAGAAGAAGGGATTGTGAAAAATGTAAAAAACTATAGTTAAAAAGTCCGCAAGATCAGTTGTGTTATATACAGTGCTCCAAGAGATTAGAGGAACATTACATTGTAATAACACGAATTCCATGGATGGCACACGGGTTAGGAGTGAACATCTCCTTACAAGGTGGGCAAGATTTCTGTGGAGCAGTATATTGGAACCCGGTTAATATTATGGAGGGTTAGGTTAACGTGTGAATTAAAAACATCCATACAAGCACATTCAGCGGTTCAACTGTAACATATATATCTTCATAAGATAACAAAACATACTCTGAAATAGTTTTTCGTTCATCCATATCATCAGAAGAATAAAAAACATGATGACGAGATTCAAATGCTTCCAAAGCATATCGAACATATCCAAAAATTTTTTTAAGCCTTGCATTAACAGATTTATTTATATCAGAATATACTAATACACCAGAATGATAAACCTATAAACTACAATATATTTTTGTTCAATGATCCAAAACAAACTTACAATATGCTGATAATCGTAAACTCCAGCTTTAGTTTTATCAGTTAAATGAATTTGAGCAGATGCTTCTTCTTCACTTCGAAGAAATTGTGCTGAACGTTCTCTTGAGCGTGATCGTTCACGTGAATGTTCACGAGATCTAGAGCGAGTTCTTGAACGTGTTCGTTCACGAAGTGGTGGAGTCATTGGTCGAATTCTTTCTTCTTCTGGAGCTGCTGCTGTTGCTTCCATAGGTTCATCTCCTCTTGAATCTCTACTTCTAGCTGCTGCTACACCATTTTGTGAACTTCGTTGTGATGATGAAGATGGTTGTTGTGATCCATTTGCTGCTGTTGAAGCAGCAGCAACTTCATCAACAACCATAGATTCATCTTCTTGAATTTCTTCTTTTATTTCACCTTTGATAAGAAGATCGGGATCCATTATTAAAATGCACCTAAAAATTGACGTATTAATAATATATACAATTAATAAATGAAAATATAGATAATATAAATTACAAATTTAAAAAACGAAAGAAAAAAAATCTGTTGCGTAACTTTTTTTTAGAAAAAAGAGAGAACCGCTCTGACTGCGTTTATTGGATAAATAAAAGGGACATGCAAGTCCCCAGAACAAAAAAGAAAGTACAAGTCGAATGGAATACAATAGTGTTAACACAATGTGTAATACATCTGTTGAAGGCGTCTGTTCTAGTTTGACCTGTAGATCCTGTTCTTTTCAATGTGCCGGCATTATCCAAGTTGAACAAAAAACATGGGCAAAGAAAAAAAACGAATATTTTCGAAACTTTTTTGTTGTGTTTTTTTATATTACCGCTACGACGATGCCGAGAAGCTGTTTTAAGGGATTGGAGATAATAAATCGGCAAAAATAAAAAGGCTTATTAACGCAATTTAGAAAACAGAAACGCATTTATTGCTCTTCCTTGTATACCTTTTTGACAATCATAAATGTTCAAAAAACAGAACCCAAGTTATTTTGATACTAAAAAAAGTATAAGAATTTAGTTCAAAAAAAGCTTCACAAAAAGCGGCAGTTATTTAAAACTTGTCAATCTTCTACGATGAAACTAGCTGCTATTTTATTCATCTATATTCTTGTTGTTGCTGCTATTAATGCTCAAGAACTATCAACCTTAGGTGGAATGATATGTGTTACAGGGCGCTGTGTAATCATTAATGAAGGATATGGTATTGATTGCAACTATAATGGTGGCAATAATTATTGTCATGGAGTATACTGTATTCAACCAACACCAGGAGAAATTTGTACTTATATTAATTATAAGCTTTCATGCACTTGCAACACCCGATGCAGATAATTAACTACAAGATTTTCAATATTTCATGTAGAAGAAAACTGTATTTTTTTATTAAAATTTTTTAAAAGTATGACAAATTTGTATTTAAAAAGACATAAGTTTTTTTAAAATTAATTAAAATATCCATTTTATTCATAAATTAGGAAATGGCGATATGTTCAAAAACCATTTTTTCTCATTTTAATTGTAACTTTAAAAATTTGAAAATAAACATTTTTACTTAAATGATTTAAAACTGTTTCGTTCTCCTTCTTTTAAAACACATTTCGGAGAATTTTATAAATGCATGATATAGACAGAAATGAAGTTTTACATTTCTTATGATTTTGATCATGCCGCACATTATTTTGGACTATAAGTGTTGTTTTGATACTTATTGTGGCGTTGAAGCTAAAAACGGAATTTCTTGAATCTCCATCGGCGTTGACGTTCGTGGGCTAAATCTATTTGGCGAGATCACTGAATCCAGGCTTTGCATTTACAAATCTTAGGAAAAACGTTGTTGTCGATTTTTGACACTTTTTTGATTTTGCTCTAAGAAAAGTACGAACAAATGAAGGCCTTAAAATTAATATGACGCAAACTCATCACAATTACGTTTGTTTGTTTTCCATAAACGTAACAAAAGATACATTAGAAATTGTAAAAATTGAGAATGGGAAGAAAAAATGAAAAGTATCAGACTACGCAATTGACGCCCTTGAGTGATTAATCGCTAATTAAAATTTTTTTTGAAATTCTGATACGTTGAATTAGTTTTTCAGCTATTATCAATACATAAAAAACAAAAATGAATAGCTTTTTGGTTTCACGGAATTAGTCATTCTGTAACAATCACAAAACTTGAGATTTTTCTATAACACTTTTTCAATTTTTTTACATATAAAAGCTTCGACAAAAACAGTAATTCTTTATAAAACTTTGATTTGTCAAATTTATTTTTCAACGATGAAATTTGTTGCTGTATTGTTTGTCTGTATTCTTGCTGTTGCTTCAGTTAAAGCTCAACTATCAACACTTTCAACTTCTGGTGGAATGATGTGTGTTACTGGAACATGTAAAATTGATCCCGTGATTACTGGAATTGAATGCGGCGTTAATCCTACAGAACCTCAAGTAGGAACGTATTGTCTTCAATTAAAACCTGGACAAATTTGTTCATACGTCAAAGATAAAATTTCATGCAGTCCATAATTGAAACAGATTATGAAATTTAAGATTTTTAATACAAGTTTTGGTAAAAAATCTTTGTTTTGTGAATTAAAATGTTTTGTAAAACTAAAATAAATATATATTAAAAAACAACCAAAGTGTTTTAAAAATGTAAAAAATAGTATAAACTAAGAATAAGGATAGGAAATTAAAAAAGGCAACACAATCACCGCACGATTAAACGCTTATTAAGAACTTGAAATTTGAAACTTACAAGAAGGAAGCAAAGTTGTATAAAAATACATGCAGTTTCATCAGTCATAATATTAATCATTTCATGACAAATAAAAATGATATAACAATTTTCTTTTATAGTTTTTTATATTTTTCTTTGCAAAAAATCTTCACAAAAGGCAACAATTAATTGTTTAAAACTAGTCAATTTTTTACGATGAAAGTTGCTGCTTTTTTATTCCTTTGTCTTCTTATTGCTGCTTTTATTAAAGCACAAGAACTATCAATTTTTGGTGGAATGATGTGTATCACTGGAAACTGTACCACCAGCAGTCATTGGACATATGTAATCGATTGTACACAAAGTTATGGGAGACAAGGAGTTTATTGTGTTTATCCAAAACGGGGAGAAGTTTGTTCATTCGTTGATAGTAAAGTTTCATGTGATTGTAAAGGCCGATGCCCATCATGAATTACAAAATTTATAATTAGTTATAATAATTGTGTTCGCTGTTTGAACAATAAATTTTGATGTAATGTAAAATGAAAAGATATAAAATAGATTAAAGATGACCTTAATGTTGTGAGACAAATTGCAAAAAAACTTTATTTCGACATGTTAACGTAACTACGTCATCGTCAGGGGATGATAAAAATGTAACATTTGTTGCCATCGATTCATTTATATTTTTATTTACAAACAGCTGTTGTAAAAATTAGCGAAACAATAATGTAAATAAAGAAATTAAAAAAACAATAGCAACAATTTTACTCTCTTCGAAATCGTTTCCAGAAATACAATGCGATACCAAGAGGTATAGTCCAACCAGCAATTTTTAAGCAAAATAAAAAAAATTGAAAGGCAAAACTTTCATTCAATAATTTTCGAGTGGTGCTTGTACCCGCAATGCTTATGCTACCCAAAAATGATTCAATGTAGTAATGAATTCCAAAATTGTCGTGGGGGATTGTGTCATTGGTGCTATCCATACTTTTTCTTGTTTCCAATTAAATGCAGGAATCTAAATATTTGTTAAAACATGGTACAAGAAATGAATTTAAAAAATAGATCGGTAAATAAAACCTTTTACAAAATCAACCACCAAATTCGAAACGAAGTATTTATTCAACATAACATCATCATTACAAACAACAACGTAAAAAAAGTTATTTAGATGGGTTTTCATCATTGCAATACATTGTTCCAGCAGGTTCTTTATACATTTTGATTGCAAAACCAATTGATAAAACCACGATCGAAATTCCTGCAGCAATTAAAAGGGCTTGAACACCACGATTTGCAAGCAGGGCAACCAAAGCTTCATGTGTACAACCGGCTTTAAAAACACCACCAAGAAATTTAACTGTAATACTCAAAGCTTTTTCAAGGGCGGATGCAGTTGTGACAGGATCAGGTACCATATTTACACCAGCAATCAACAATAAAAATGCTGTGAAAAATATGTTAAGAAATTTTAACAGTGAAATTTTAACGTATTTTTCTTCACGTTTTGTACTTTTTTGTGTGAGTATACATATTGATAACGTGAATGCAATAGGTGGATCGAATAGCGGCAGTGATAACATTATCTATTACAAGAAATATAACTACAAATGCCTTAATCCTAAACACGTTTAGACTGTCGAGGTCGGAGCGACGAAGGAAGCGAGAGCTTGCACGTTGCGGTCGACGTCCATATAAGAACGGCCGTTCATTGATGCTTCACTTTTTTCCTCGACAGTGTCGACTGTGGTCGGATAAATAAAATGCTCTCATTTTATTTATTTTTTATTATTTATTTTATTTAATTACTTAATTTTCTTTTTTCTTCAAAAACCTTCAACATAGTTATATTTCTCGGTAAAGCCCTGCTTTATCATCAGTAGAAATTTATCAACGGATCGCATCAGCGACATTTTTCTTTGTGAGCCTTGCTTACTCTTGATTATTCATTTAAGCCCTGCTTAAATATATGGTTTTATTCGGTTATGTACAACTTGTTTATATATAAGTGCAATTATATGTGCCCTCGGCATTCTTCAAAAATGGTGGAATATACTGCTCCATCTCAATTGTATCAGAGAGAAGCCGTCTTTTTCATTTTATTCAATGGAATATATTATACTTTATGAATCTTTGCCCTCTTGACTTTGCTACCTGAATGTTCCGCCAGCATTTATTGATCAATTTTTAACAAGTTACCGCATCTTCAGCTACTGTTAGACCTTGTCCATACAAATATATATGCTGACTTACAAGACTTGAACCTCGTTTCATTTGTGTGATCTTTAGTTTGTTGAATAGCATTAAAAACTCTATTATTATCATATATCAATGATTGGCAGATAAGCGTAAGTTTTGTTTAACGGAATATTTAGATTCAGCATGATTTATCTCTTCGATGAAGATTAACGTATTTGATGCATTGGTAACAACTTTTTATGGCGGATTAATTTAAAAACAAATTTTCATTTCGAGCCAGGCCCAGCTTGCTCTATGCTCTATGGGTTGATGCTAATCACAAACCCCGATACATGAAAAATAGACATATGCTTTAACTAAATCACCATTTGTGTTGTATATTTGCTGCGAAATTCCCATGGACATTTAGATATCGATGCAGCACAAAGTAGCTGTAAAATGCTCTAAACGAATGATGCTTATATATTAAAATTTTACAGCGTTTGTCATTTCAAGGATACATTACAGCTATTAACTTAAATCAAGATGTCTCTGTGGCATAGTGGTAGCCCGGTCAGCCGTTGTACACTTGTTGTACAACGCATTGTACATTATGTACAGTGCGCTGTCAAAAATTTTTTTTGATTTTTTTGTAAAATAATGATTAGGTAGATATAAGGAGTTCATTGATGTAATTTTTAGCTCAAAAAAACGATTTTGAAAAATGACAACGCGTTGTACACCCTGACAGCTTACTATACAGCCTGACAACGCGTTGTACACTATGTACAACGCACTGTACATCATGTACAACGCGTTGTACAGGGTGGCAATGCGTTGGTTTTGCTTAAAAAGTTGCTCCAGATGGTTTAATTTTCGTCAAAAAATGATTGCCTACTCATTTTACATCTTTTCCAATACAAAAATCGAAAAAAAAATTTTCGTCAAAAATTTTGAAAAAAAATTCAAAAAAATTTTTTTCCAATATTTTTATCAGAAAATGTGAGAAATTCATAGGGAAACATTTTCTGACAAAAAATAGACCATCTAGAGTCACTTTTTAAGCAAAACCAACGCATTGCCACCCTGTACAACGCGTTGTACATGATGTACAGTGCGTTGTACATAGTGTACAACGCGTTGTCAGGCTGTATAGTAAGCTGTCAGGGTGTACAACGCGTTGTCATTTTTCAAAATCGTTTTTTTGAGCTAAAAATTACATCAATGAACTCCTTATATCTACCTAATCATTATTTTACAAAAAAATCAAAAAAAATTTTTGACAGCGCACTGTACATAATGTACAATGCGTTGTACAACAAGTGTACAACGGCTGACCGGGCTACATAGTGGTTAACGCGTTGAAATGAAGTCCGGAAAGAGCATGCATGGGTTCGAATCCTTCGCGTCGTTTAATGATGATCAAGTTATTATATTTTACACATATCGAATGAATGTTTGATCCAGTCTCTTGTTTCTTCCATTTAATGCTGTCTTGATTACAAGCTCTGCTTCAGCACTATAATAAATACAGTATGCTCAACTGTCAAAAATGAAAGCTGGTGTCCCGTACACTCTTACAAGCTTATTGATAATTGTATATTTATTAAAATCATTATTTGCCTTGCAAATTTTTTAGACAATTGCTCTAATACTGTAATGATTAAAGCATACGATAATAATATTGCTTTGTTGTTAAATTTTATTACAATGGGATGTTCGAGGACCAACATTCTCCTATCTACTATTGCTTTTATTATTGCAGAACAATGCTACTACGTTTATTCAACATCTCTAACGATGCCTGCTATTATCAACTTGTATGCTATATCCTCCATTTAGGAATTTTCAAATGCATGTACCCCGCGTACTTTTACAAGTTGAAATCAACACTTTGTTGCTTTAAAATTAAATTAGAGAGCTGGTGTCCCGAACACTCTTACAAGCTCGATCACCGATTCCTCTGGAATAATCTTTGAATATTACAGCTATCATTAAGTTATTGTAGAAGGCGGGTATCCTCGATACTTTTACAAGCCGAAATAAAACAAACCATAAATGTATACAGTATGCTCAAATACTGAAGTTGAAAACTGGTGTCCTGGAGCCTCTTACATTTCACTCATTTTTACTACTTTAATGGTCAATTTTTTATATTGCAAATCAAACCTTGATCTCGTACTTTAAAGGCAGGTATCCTTGATACTTTACCAGCCGACATAATTTGACCATTTTTAAATGTAGACAGTGCATTCATCCACTGAATTTGGAAAGCTAATGTCCCGAACATTCTTACAAGCTCATAGATAACATACAATTGTTGTCTCCATTATATATCCAAAAATAAACGAGAATTTCTCCACCATGTGAGAGTTTCTTTCTCAGTGTTTTTTCATAAAAACGAAATTCATATAAGACATTAATCTAAAACTTTGCCGGTAATCTTAATTTACCCTATTCATTGGTTGCATACAATCGTTTCCATATGGACCTTGCCACAAAGTTTTTAGTCTCTTGGACGAAGATAAAAAGTTCAATGCATGACATTTGCTCTTGAAAATTTGAATGTAAAAATGTGAGATACGAATTCTTTTATTTATGACTTACAATAAGACCAAAGCTATCACAAGGAATTTTCTTCAAATGTGATCTGCAATTCATATTTTCTGTGCCAAGAAAAGTGAATATGTCTTCTGCTGTTAACCATGTTAACAGTCAACCAATTCAGTAGTTTGCCTTACCGTATCCAAACGAAGTAAGAAGTCTAAGACATCGTCAATTTTTCATCCACAACGTGATAATGGGTTGATATTTTCTATTCAACAAATTTTGTCTTTTACAAACGCAATTACCTATTTCTGCTTCATGCACTTAGAGATTCCTTGTTAGAAGTAACTTGTTGTTGGGCCATGCTCTACAGATACAACAAAAATATGCTTACAGTATCCTCGGCAAGGATTAACAATACAACAACGCCACCGTTTTAAAATCATGGATTACTGTATCAATTAAAACATCACATAAATTTGTTGCTCTCTATACACGTTGTTGAGCCATGCTCTGCTAATACAACGAGAGAGATGTAGGATGCTCTCGTCATCCATAAGTTGTCTTATCTTTAGACACATGTATTATTGCATCGGCTATAACTTCGCTTCCAGAAAGCTTTTATAAATGTTAAGCCAACACAATGAGTCACATCCTTTTTTGCATCAATGCAAATTGAGTCATTAATCATTGCCAAGCAATTCGCTACATTTATATGCTAGAAATTACATGAAACTTAATTATGGACATTATCAACCTGAGCTATCGCCATTAGCTAGTTTCTTGCTCGTGTTATAGCTAAATAACCAAAGACAGGAACACTGTAATTAAAGTAGTAATACCTAGACCGAGATATGGTCGAAACTATGATTAATACTTGGTCCCCGAGAACCAAAGTCATTCGAACACTATAGAAATATATTAAACGTCTTTTAACTTGCCGAAATGAAACTAGATATTCACCAGATGAATATATTTGTCAAGATTTTAAACTGTAAAAGCAGCTTGCATTTATTCAAATTAGCTGTTTTATATCGAATTGGAAATTGACGTCTTACTTTACCATCAAAGTCAATGGTACAGTAGTTTCAAGTTTAATTGTTAGCAATACGGAAATTTTTTGCATCTTACGGCACAAACCGATTGATCGCCAATACCAAATGGAAAATAATGTGCGCTCCCGAAGCCTACAGTAATGAAAATTTTACTATCAGCAAATTTATTTTGATAAACATTAGCATATTCATGCGTAAAACCTACTCAAATTCGTTCAAAGGAATCGAGTTCAATTTTGTCATAATGCTGCCGTGTCAAATCACATTTTAGCGAACAAAGTATGCTAAGGAATATTTCAAATGTAGAAAAAATATTTGAATCAATGGTGCTCAAAACTGCTATGCAACAATTTGTACATCGAAATGCAGTTGTAACAACATTTTCTCGCTTAAGAAAAAGTCGAGCAAAATGGAATGTCGTATCCCTGTGATTACGGTAATACAAACTTATCTCTAAAGTATCACAGTGATTAAAACTCAACCGATAGCCTCAGCTATCAAAGACATATTGTTTGACCCTTGGTCTCCATAACAATTAAAATGGGTACATTTGTATTTACGCTTAAGCAGTCTTGCTGCAAAAACTTTCAAAGCGTTGATGTGTTCTGTGTTGAACTAGGCATTTGTAGTTATATTTCTTGTAATAGATAATGACTATTTTTTACAAGAAATTTATTTTGAATTAAAAAATATATTATCTATTACAAAAATATAACTACAATTCCCGCCCTCAATTTCTCAATTGGTACCCACCCTCAAACATCAACAAGCTTTTTCAAGTTCTTATATCACACGATCTTCAGTGCTCAAAATTATATCATATCTCCTGGATAAAGCTAATATACGATTTTGTCACTTGAAACTTCTGTACTGTGAGCCCAGCTCATCTTGCTAACAAGTTCACTTGCATTGACAAGTTTAACATCTTGTTTATACATGCTTCCACCAGTTGGTTGCTTGATTAATCAAGTCAAATCTCATCATTAAAATTTTGTTAATCTCTTGGATTACAAATTTTTTATAATGATTGCTTCCGGAAAAAAGTGAAGCATCAATGAACGGCCGTTCTTATATGGACGTCGACCGCAACGTGCAAGCTCTCGCTTCCTTCGTCGCTCCGACCTCGACAGTCTAAACGTGTTTAGGATTAAGGCATTTGTAGTTATATTTTTGTAATAGATAATATATTTTTTAATTCAAAATAAATTTCTTGTAAAAAATAGTCAATTTCATTCACAACAACGAAAATATGTTTTCTGATCAAATATGATTTAAAAAATGCTGATGAAATAGCTGAAAGGAATAAACAAATTTTAAAAATGTTTGAAATTTATAATACAAAGGTTTTGATCTGAAACTTTTGTATTAATATTTTTTCAAGTATTATTTTTTTGAGATTGTTGTTCCTTCATCAACATTAAAATAAATCCTGGCAAAATATGTTCGTAAACTGAACAAAAACTTTTGTGCAATTATTAGGACCGATGCTTTTTGTAATTAAAAGAATAAACTATATCTTCTTCAAGATGTTTTCTTACCGATAAATAAACCAGCAATTCACAAATTGTTACTAAATAATTAAAAAAATGCTTAATTGCGATAATCAAGTTCAAATTCAGTTAGACATGTATACTAACTATAGAATAAAATAAAATCGTCCTTAAAAATAATAAATACCGTAAACTCTCTAATAGAAGCGCAGGGATAAAATCGCTGGTACAGAACTTGTTGAACAGCCCGAGTCAGATATTGATAACGGGATAGTGTCAGATATCATCTAGATGTATTAATTGAAGAAAAAAGTTAAATAAATAAATTTTTATTAAAATAAAACATTTTTCAAAATTAAAAATGCAGCAAAATGGACGTTAGAAAAATAGAAGCACAGTGCTTCAGTAAGAGAGTTTACGGTAAAATAATGCAGTAGTAATTGTTTTCTTTTTTTTGTTCGACAGTTTTTGTGCTTTAATAATTGTACTTATATCTTTGTCACAGGTTTTAAAATTTTTCTTAAAAGAAGAAATGAAATTCATGCATTAAAAAATAACAAAAATGTAACAATAACAAAGTTTTATAAAAATAAAGAATAGATCAATGAAAACAACATAATATCAATCGAGTTAACACATGAATTTATATTTGAAACGGTTTTTGTTAATAAGAAGAATTCAACAGCAGATATCAATAATTGGATCATCTTCCATATATGTCTAAAAAAGGACAATGAAGATGCTAGTTTATCCATAAATATAAAAAAAATAGCAACGTATGAAATTTACCTTGATAAATTCCAACATTTGCGGTGGAAACCAACGATTTCTAAATGGAGTACGAATTCGACAAAATTTATTAGAATAAGATTTTTTGTGAAAAGTAAAATCCATAGGTTGCATAAAATCAATGAACGAGGCAGTCATCCTTAAAAGCAATAAATTTAATATGGTAATAGTTATTTCCTTTATTTTGGGGACAATTTTTGGGTTTTTGTAACAAAGCTTTTTCACAGTAATACTTCAAATACCGAAAAATATTAAAAAAAAACTACTCATATTGTCACAGATCTTAACAATATTCTTTTAAAATAACTTACCAAATTTCTTATCAAAACCATTTTTTATCAGTTTATTATAGATTATTATAGACTTCATTAAACTTTTAATTTATCATTGATGTGTTGAACATGTAAGAAAATGATGAAAATGCACATTTTGAAATATCAAAATAGTTGAGCACTTCTTCATCTTTTCCAAGAAAGCGAACACATAATGTAATAAATTTGGCAGTAATATGACCACTTTTATCAATTCTTATTATCTTTTCCGGAATAACAAAATCAAGAGATGATATACGCTCAAGCATAGTTTTTGATTCTGGGCCTTTGTATTCATACGTTAGACTACAGGTTGAAGCATAAATCTTTCTTTGTTTTATTACATCAAAATATTTTTCTTCATATTTTTCTTTTGATATTACCATGCATCGAACTTTTAAAGCATTAATTTGTAATATCCATTTATAACTTGATACATGAAATACAGAAACTTTAATTGGATGACGATCTGATTCATTTTTGATTGTTCTGTTGATTAGCGACAAATTGAATGCAACCTCTTTTCGTGAACGTTGAATAACTCGAGCCAAAAATGCATTCAACGGAGTATAAAATTTGTTTTTAAGAGTAGCAAAGTTTCTATCTGCAAATGGAAATTTTATTGAATCCAAGCTAATTGAAAGCAAATATTTCAAAGGATTTTCGTCAATAGCTTTTCTTTCATCAGCACTAAAATCATCTTCCATTTCAAAATATTTTTGCATTTCTTTCCAATTCATTTTTACAATTTTTTCCAAAAGTGTTGGAAAATAACATCCAGAAAAAAATTCTCGTTTACAACTGAAAAAAAGCTTACCACTGATATTTTTAATAACATAGAAGCATCCATAAATTTTAGATCCCTTTCAAATTTTTCATTATTATATTGAGTGATAATGATATATTTTGCTGAAGTCATTTTTCAGCGATTAATCTAAAATTTTAAAAAAAAATAACTAAAAAAAAAGTATTTGAGTAACCCGCTTTTTTGGTTCACTAAAACCAGCATGGCCTCTCAAAGGCATTAATGAATTTTAAAAAAATTGAGCAGAAAACAAAACTTTTTGGCCCACGACTACATAGACAAAGAGATTTAAGTGCCATTTAAGGGGGTCTTTACGGCAATCTTAGGTGTTTCTAAATTGATTTTTTAAAAACAAATTTTACACTTTCAAGATATGACAAACTTTTTTCAGCTTGTTAACCAATAGTTTGAAGGTTATGTTTTGAATGTTAACAGCTCATTTCTCTCAAACGTCTATGACTAATGGCTTTGAAAAATGTTTAAATGAACAATCGTACATTTATGCATGTACAGAACTAATGTTTTTAAAAAAGCTTTTGTGCTCATGTAATTAATCATACCCTTAAAAGGGTTTTTTTCTTTTGATTTTTTTGAATAAAAACTTCAAGAAACAAAAAACAATTGTTGTATAACTTTGATTTGTCAAATTTTTCTTTAACAATGAAACTTACTATTTCTTTGTTTGTTTGCATTCTTCTTATTGTTTCTATTCAAGCTGCAGATCTATCAACATATGGTGGAATGATATGTATCACAGGGTATTGTATGATTGATATTGGGGAATCTATTATTGATTGCGCTTTCTATGATGTCAAACAACAACGAACACGTGGAGTATACTGTATTCAACCAAAACCTGGAGAATTTTGTACGTATATTAATCTTAAGCTTTCATGCAAGTGTTATGGCCGATGTTAATTACGAGCTACAAAACGTTCTATGAAACATTTCTTGTATCGTTGATATTTTAAATTAAATATATGTTTAAAGTGAAATAAAATTTTGTTAAAAAAATACTAATTTCTCTGTTTTACAGTAATCAAATGAATTTATAAAAAGATTTGTTTTTGTTTGTTGATCGAAAGAAGCAAATTTCGATCAACAAATGTTAATAGGTTATTGAATTTAATTCTAAATTCTCTGATTGGCAGGCCATATAAAAAATTTGTCTTAAAGCTTTGCTATTTTTTTATGCACTTTTTCAAATGGCAGTTATTTTGCCATTTTTGAAGCTAGAAGAATGGTTTTTCGATTGTTATGTAATTTCATATTCTATCTCACTGTAAGCAAGGTCAAAACAGTGTTCTCCATTATTAAAAAAGTCACCACCGCCGTCACCAGAAGCTACCGGTGTCGGTGGCACAGCAACACTGGGTCAAAGTGGAATCTAAATTTGGCGCCGTTTTTAGAAATGTTTCCAGATATCAAATCTTTAGCTTCAAAAATGCAACTCCATGCCATGACCAATCCATGAAAAAATGAGTCCTCAGAAATCAAAAGTAACGATTTACGGTCAAAAAAGTGTCTAAAATAAATGAATCACACTATACTTTTTTACTTGTTTTATGCTATTTGACCATTTTTTTAGTTACCACAGAGTCAGATTAACAAAAAAAGAAAGTTCTTTCTATTACTTTAGCAAAAAAATTATTTTATTGCAAAATTAAATTTGCACTTATTTGTTGTTTTTCAATATTAGAAAGCGAGCAAAAAAGAAGGAAATGCAATTAATTCAAAAAAAATTATGCTTTTTCGAATTAGTTTTGAGCTTTATTTTTTCTAGCATTTTTAAATGTCTCAACAAAAAAATGCAATTCAAATGAAAATCTATACTTTCATAATGATTTTCTTAGAACTTTTTAACGTTGAACTTTAACGTTAAAAAAAGGAGGCTACTAATTTGAAGCTGTCAAAAGCTAACTATCAATTTGTTACTACCAAAAAAAGGTAAAAGATTGCAGATTTTTTTATAGATGAATGAAATTGGTACATCTATAGTTTTTGAAAAAAAAGTATGTAATTAATATTAGACTATAATTTAATATATCTCTTTTCCGGCTCTTTTATTTTTCTTGCTAATTTTATTTTTGAAAGATAATATTTAATTTTTTTTTCTTAGAATGTAGGCGTCTGGTCTTTTTTCTTGCTGTTATAAAAAAGGGGGATATTTAAAAAATACGTGAAAATTTTGCATCAACTTTTTTTTCCTTTTATTTTTTGTGTTATATGTTTTCAGAATATTAGTTAGTAGTTAGTTGGTGGTTACGTAAAAAAATTGAATTTTTAAAATTATTTGGTACCTTTTTTTTTATTGCATGGTGGCAAGAGTTTAAGTGACTAAATGGCACAAGGTGTTAACTGTCTTTAAAAGTAATTTTGTGGTAAAATATTTAAAAAATGTGGTTTTTTTTCAAAAATTATGATTTTTTATGAACTATTTGGCAAGACCTTATAGCATTGCTCAAAAAATATTGAATATTAGGTAGATGTTTGGGGATTTATGTACCGTTGTTTAGAAAGTTTTTTATATTTGTTCTTAATCTATGTAATTTTATTTCATCAATCCTTTAAATTTTGAAAGTCATGATGAAATATTTGTTTAAAAAATAACTTTAAAATAAAATAAGAAAAGAGGTTTTGTTGACTCTGTTATTAAATGAAATGTTTGTGTTACTCATTACTTACTCATGTAAAGTAAATAAACAAAAAAAAAGATTTTTTGGACTTTTTGTAATCGTGGGAATTTGAAATTTATTAGAGCTTTGCAAAAATTCGATTTTTGGTTGTTTTTGTTCAACAAAAATTTTATTTTGTTTTTTGTCATCAAATCAATTCGAATTGGATTAAATTTGATTTTCTTTGAATTTTGATATTTAAAAAACTTTCTGGAGTTAAATTTTGCAATGTCCTGACCGATACTCATAAATCAAAAATTCTTACAGTAATCTATACTATGCAAATTAAAGGTTTTTTTGCGACCCATAATTTTATGTATTTTTCTTACACCATTTTTCATGGTTTGTTTTCTCTTTTACTTCATAGTTACGGGCTTCAGCTGTCTTCAACTATGATAATAAGATAAAGCTAAAGCTGATAACTGACATAAATTTTGTGCACCTGTAGGTTACACCTGAAAATAAATATAATATTATTTGAGCTTAAGCCAATTTTCTTTCCTTTGTATGTATATCAAAGAAAGCACCTGTCAAAATAAAGGCTTCAAAGTTCTTCAACTTCACAAAAAATCTACAAAAAACCTTACATATTTTTTTTATTTTCTAAAAAAAGATCGTCTAGTGCTTCCAATTTTAACACATCCCAAATATATTTTTATCCACTCTGCAAAAAAGTCAATGTCCGCTTTGCTACAATTTTTTTTTGCAAAAATTATTTCTTTTACTTCCAAAATTTCCCCTTTTTTCCTCGCATGTTTTTTTCTACGGAAATGATACCCCCTGCATTTGCAGCCCCTTGGCTTTTATATGTATTAATAGCAAAAAAATCTGTAAAACAAAATTGTATGCAGATGTATGTGTTACTAATAATAAGCATGTTGGTGGAGTAAAATTTTTTTGCAAAGGTATATTTATTTTTTATAAAAACAATTCTGACAACGCTCTTTTTTTTGTAGCCTAAATTTTTTAAGTACATAAAAAAATAAATACCGCTTAGTTTTTTTGTTGCTTCAAAAGAAAGAAATTTGTAGTTTTTGTTAAATACAATTTGGTGCTATTACTATTACTATACTCGAATAGTGCCATTTTATTAAGGGAAAAGACTTTTTGATACTATTTTTTTCTAGCGGTATAGGGAGCACTTGCTTCTTTGAAACTGACAAAATTCCTTTGATGCTTGAAAAAGTAGGCTTGCGCCTCAACATTTGTTTTTTTATTTGGTCTTAATCCCTGAATTGTGCCGTGAAATGAAAAAAAGAAAAAGAATGAAATTTTCAATTTCTTTTTTTATCTTTTGTTTCAACTTACGATTCACGGATCAGGGCAGCGGAAGAAAAAAGCATTAACAACATCTCGCTCTGTCAGCCTTGATTTTTAGATTTAGTCACCAAAATTTTTTCTTCTTTATAGACTAATTTGAATATTTTGCGTTCTAAAATTAGGGGGTCACAATTGGAAAATCTTTGATTCTTTTTACATAAAAATTTCATTCATAAAATCTCAAAATGTCAAAGTGTCACAAATATTTTTAATTAATTTTTTACACCCCTTTTTTCAATGAACTAAAAACTTGGCCCACAAAAAATAGTGCAAAAGACCAATTTTACCATCAATTCAAAAAAAACTTTGCATCCCCTAAAAAACCAAAATTCACAATCACATTTCAGGATCATAACAATTAAGGAATAAAAGCCTCCTTAAATTTAAGTACAAAATTTATACTTTTAAATACATATTTTTAAAGTACAATTTTTTCATTGTTCATTGATTTTCGTTTTTTAAAGTAAAAAAGTAAATACAAACATTATTAATTATAATTTTTAAAAAATTGTTTAATAATTAATTGTCTCGTCTGCCTCGTGGTTTTTCTGAATAAATATATTATTATAATTTGTAGTTTTCTTTTACGTCGTCACATATTTTTTTATGAAAAAAAAAACTAATTTGAACGCGGAATTTTTTTAAAACCACAATTTAAAGTCTTGTGAGTAAGATATTTATGTTTAAAAAAATCTTGGCATTAGTCTGTTTTTGTAGTTGTTTATCTTCCTTGCATGGGAACGGGGAAAAAAGTAATTTGGAATTGTATTCTTGTTTTGTGGGAATTAAATAAATCTTTGTTTTTAGTAGTTGACAATACAAAACAAAAATTTTATTAATGTTTAGAGTTTTGTTTTGTTGCGAAGCAGTAGTTCAGCAAGCTAGATTTAACAGTGGAAGCTAATAAACGAGTTTGTAGTGGCTAAATTAGATCTAAGCTTTTCATATTTAAAATAAAAACTAAAGTAAATTTCGAAATATTTTCCGTTTTTGCTAAATCTCTTTATTCTTTATCCCCGAATCAGAAAATATAAAACTTCTATTTTGAAATGTTGCGAAAAATTACAATTTTTAAAACAACTACAAAAAATTAATCCGTTTGTTTTGTTTTAATTTTAATGAAGTAACTAGAATATTCGAGATTAGAGTTCTTACTTACTTTAAAGATGTATCAGCCTTCACTTTTGGCTTGTATCTTTCTTTTAAGATATGATTTAACTTGAAAATCAAGCATTTATTACACTTTTTTGTTACTTTTTTGCAGCTTCAGTTAAAAGGAAAAAGTAGGAGTTCTTAAATTTCTCGATTTTTGTTATGTTAAAAACATATTTAAATTTAGATTATTTCAATTTGTATTTTAAAAAAAACATCTGATCAGTACCTTTGCTGCTAGTCTTTTTTTCCTGTAAAAAGTTTTATTTTGATAAACTCCCTTTTTCAAAATTTTTTAAAGCACGTTTTTTTAAAAGCCAAATTTGCAATAACATTTAAAAGCATATATTTGCTATTTGAAAAAGAAAAATGCAGACAGACAGAATTTTAGCTGCTTTTGTTTGTGACAAAAAGACACGTCTTATTGTTAAGCTATTTGTAAGAAATACAATTATTTTTTGCTACAATGTTTCGTTTTTTTGTGAAATTTTAAGAAAATTGACTTTTGTTTCTTTTTTCATGGGAACATTCAAAAGTGGTTCTTGATTTTTACTCAAAAGATAATTTGTGTGAAATCAAAAATATTCAATAGCCCTATAAAATTTAGGCAAATATTTATATGCCAAATCAAGAAATGCAATTTTCAGTTGGTAAGAGACCATTTTGAAGTGCCATCCTAATTTTGACTTGAGTTATATTTTAACGTGCTCGAGAGCTCGCTAAGTACTCAATAGTATTCCTGAAAAGTATTAGCTGCGCTTAGGGGGATATGCGTATTTAAGCTTTATTAAGTAGCATGCGATATCGTCTGCTACTTAAAACTACTTAAAAAAATCGCAAATTTTTCACTTTTTAGGATTTTTAGATGGTTAAGAACATGTTAATATTAAATTATAAATACATATTTTATCATCATAGTCTTTTTAGAAGCCTTAAAAGTATTTATAGAAAAAATCTTCTTAAGTATCAAAAGATATGTTATGCAAATCACTAATAAAGGCGTTCTCGAATTCGAACACGTTCGCATTGATCTCTTTGAACTACTCAGAAATCACATGAAATATATTTTAAAAGAAAATGAAAGAAATCTCTATTCTTTATCTATGATCTTTTTTCGTAGAAGTTCAAAGATTATGCCGAAAATTGAACTTCTCAAAATGAGTACATTTTTATACATACATATATATGCCATTAAAGTCCAATTACACTCCCCTTCAAAATTGCATGTTTTCAATGAGAGAGAGAGAGAGAGAAAATTGTACAAAATTTTTTTTATCAAATTATACTTTCATCGTCATTATTGCCCCGATAAGAAAATTTTGTACTGTGATCGTAAGAAAATAAAAGTTTAATGAAAGAAAAAATTCCATTTTTATTGCAACAGCAGGCAAGCAAAGGGTGTGTATATGTTCAATCATTGAGACTACAAAATATTTTAAAGAATTTTTTCTCTTTCGTTCATTGACGACGACGACACAGTTGTTGTAACAAAAGTGATTCGAAAATAAAAAAAATAAAAACAATTATATTAGGCTGAACTTCTTTTTTTTTCTTTGCAATTTTTTTTTTGATTTTTAAACACCCAAAAGTGCACGTACATTTTTTTTGAAGAGGATGGATGAGTTTTGGTTTTTTTAGGGATGTGTAAAGTTTTTTGAATGAATGGTAGAATTGGTCTTTTGCACTTTTTTTGGGGCCAAGTTTTTAGTTGAATGAATAAAGAATTAATTAAAAGTATTTGTGACACTTTGATATTTTAAGTTTTTATGAATGGAATTTTTATGATGAAAGAAATTAACAATTTTCCAGTTAAAACCCGGTAATTTTAGAACGTAAAATATTCAAATTAATCAATAAAGAAGAAAAATTTTTATGACTCAATCTGAAAATCTTGGCTTAGAGGGCAAAAATTTGTTAATGCTTTTTTCTTCTGATCCCTGAATCGTAGCTTGAAATAAAAGAGAAAAAAAAGAAATTGAAAAGAATGAAAAAGAACGAAAATTTCATTAACGTTGTTTTTTTCATTTCACGACACAATATAGGGATCAGGGTCAAAGCCATATACAGAAACAAATGTTGAGGCGACATGTTTTTGATCTTTTGCTTCTAGTTTAGACCTTTTGATTTTAGAAAGTAAAATACTCATTTTCAAGATCATTTAAATTCAAAAATATTCAAAAATTGATTTTTAAAAGTTTATAAGTTTCTCTTAGGTCATACATGTAAAATTTTTAATTTTCTTCCTTTTACAAAAAACGAACTTTCAGTTAAAACACTTAAAAATAATTTCAATTTTTGTACTCTCTTTTTATATCCCGTATTAATCACCCTCACACTGCACTGCTATTATCCTCCCTTCTCTTTCTCTAAAACCTGTACAGCTGATCTCTGTTTTGATCCCCTCTTATTTTCTTTTATACTATTTAAAAAAAAAGCAAATAAAATAATACTAACAAAATTATTTTATTTTATACTTGTATCAAAGAACACTCTTTTATGTATAAAAAAAGAAGAAGTGAATAATCATCGTCAGCAGTGACACTCTGAAAATAAAAGTTTTGCACACATATTTTTTATGATGTTTTTGTTAGTTCCAATATAACTTTTTTAACATCTTGGTCTTATATTTTTTTTTCTTATCTTTGATTCCTTCTTTTTTTCTTTTTGCTTGTTGCTATTTTTCTACATTTTTTTTTATCAATGAAATGGAAGAGAGTGAAAAGAAGATAGGGAGTTAAGAGTGTATACCAGTTGTTGTCTGCTTTCTTTGTTGATTAAAATTCTTGGTTATCATCATCATCTTTTTTTTTCTGTGGCCATTTTACGTGAATGTGTTGTTAATGTTAATGGCAGTTGTGATGAATGTGCTATGTGTGCGTAAATTTATGTGTGTAAATAAGTGTGTGTGTGTTAAAAAAAGTACCCTCTCTATCTCTCTTATGATGTTGATGATGATTTTGATCAGTGATTTCTTTCTTTTTTTCTTTTTTCCTAGGCGGTGGTTTTTTTTGTTTAACAATATATTAGTTGCCACCTTTATAACGCACACATTAAAAAATTTTTTTACGTGTGCATATTTGCAACAACCCCACCACAACGTGAGCATACATTTCGCATCAATGATTTTTATAATATGTGATGTCTATATTGCTTAAAATGTTTTTTTATCTGCGACTTAACAAAATTTTTTTTTATCCGCGTTGTAATAATAATAATAATAATTTCCGGTAGTGATTTAGATCATCTCATATTTTATCGATTTTTTTACATTTGTCTCTCTCTTTTTTTTCACTTGAAAAAAATTGTTTGAGTATAATTTTTTAAATGTGTAATCTTTTATCAACATCTTTGATCTCTTTTCGTTTTTTTTGTTGATTCTTTGTTGTCCTTCAAAAAAAATCTTATTTTTTCAAATTTAGTTCATAACCCTTTTTCATTATTAATGTTACAACATTCCCCTTTTTTAGTTTTTTTCCTGCCCCCTTTTTCAGCTACTCTCATATATTTTCGAAGTTTATAGTTTACTTCCCTTCTCTTTTCAATATTTTATTTCTCCCCTTTTTTTTTCTTCCTTCTTTTTCAATGTTTCAAAGAACAAATACAAAATCCAAAAACATGACAAACTTTTTTTTTCTTCCCTCTTTCGCTCTTTTTTTAACTCCTCTTGTGTGACTAGGGGGTGCAGAATAAAAAAACCAGAGATGACTAAAGGCTTTAAAGCTGGTTGCTGAATGCTGCTGCTGAATGCTGGCTGTTGGCTGCTCTCCCAATAGTGTACTTAACTAACTTTCTTTTCTTTGATGATGGTGGACCCCCTCCTCTTTCCTTTCCCCCCTTCTTTAAAGCCTTTTTTTCGTTCCCTCCTCCTTTTTTTCATCTCTAAAAAATGTTGAAAGAAGAAATTCCTTTTTTTCTTTTATATTTTTTATTGATTGAAGTGAAGCTTTGCGTCAACATCGTCCACCACTGTCGTCTTTTTTTGCCAAGCGACCATAGCACAACAAAAAAAAAGTAGGAGCAGTGTTTGAGTGCGCTATGTTCTCTCTTTTTTTTGCACTTTGCTTGTAAATGGACTTCTTTTCTTCTTGCGCGCATTTACTTTTTTCTTCTACTACTACTACTTCTCCAACAAACTTTCTTTCTTCCTCTCTGTCTTGCTCCTCTATTTTACTTTTTTTTAATATATTTTGCTTGACGTTTTTTACGCATGTTTGTCTTTGCAGTAGTAATAGTAATTTTTCTCGCTCCTACTTTATTTAACTATTCAATATTTAAATATCCCTCTCCAGTTCTTTGCTGCTTTGAATTCTACATTCACAAATATAAAAACTTGCATGTCTATCGATTTTACGGCTGTGCAAATTTTAAATATATTTTTTTTCTAAAATAAAAATATTTCGTTTCCTTTTCAAATTCATCATTAGTAGTAGTTAGTTTGTGATGTTTGATACAACTTTTTTTTTCTCTCTTTTCTCCCTTCTTGGTTTCTATTCTTTGACATTAGTCTCGGGGGAAACAACACACGCAACTTTTTTTATTTTTTTTTGAATGTTGTTATCGCTATTTTTTTTTCTTCTTGTCATCTTCCTCTTAATATTGCACGGGGAAAGAAAAAAAATAAGAAGGAGATGATGATTTCTCCAAATTACGCATTGACGCGCTCCTCTACTCCTGATGCACTCTGATACTTTCTTGCGCGCACTTTTTATGTATTGATTGATTACTTTTTCGCATACCTTTGTATATTTTTTTCTGCCGTTGAACTACTTTTTCATCTTGTTATTCTTATTTGTTACAATTTTAATTTATTTTTTTTCAGTGGTAATCTAAACATTTTGCGTTTACCACAACAATAACGCATCCTTAAAGAAAATTTTTATTATATTTATTTAAATTCAATTATTTTATTATTGCCATGGACCCGTCAACGGCGGCAAGTGGTTCATTAGATGTATTTCAACAGGCATTAAATGCAGGTGTACAGCCTCAACAATTGTTACAAATACTTTCTCAACATAATCCACAATTATTACAAGCAATACAGCAACAGCAGCAAGCTGCACAGTTAGCTGCTGTACAGCAACATCATCAACAACAACATCAGGCTGCTGTTGCAGCACAGCAACAAGCTCAACAACAGCAAGCTCAACAAGCTCAGCAGCAACAACAGCAAGCTCAGCAACAAGCTGCAGTAGCTGCCCAACAACAAGCCCAACAGCAACAACAACAAATTGCAGCATCAGGTCCAGGTTTGCTACTAGCTACTGGATTGCCTCCCGGTGCACTATCAAATTTACAAGGTATTCTTTCACTGCAACAACAACAAGTTCATCAGCAGCAACTTCAACAACAAGCTGCAGCAATTGCAGCTGCAAGAAATCCACAAGCTGCATTGGTATTAGCCCAACAACAACTTGCATTACAAAATGCTCAAAGAGGTGATCATCAACCTGTAACTCCTTCTGCGCAGCAACAAGCTGCTGCTCTACAACAACAACAGCAGCAGCATCAACAACTTGCTGCTGCACAGCAAGCGGCGGCAGCACAACAAGCAGCAGCCCAGCAACAACAGCAGCAGCAAGCCCCACAAACTCCAATGCAGTCTTCTCTATCCTGGCCAGAAGCAGCTCCTTTAGTTCAAATTCCACATTTTGATAATGATACATATAAACGGGTAAATATAGATATTGGATTTTCTACAGTCCCCAGTGGAATGGATTTACCTATTAATAATGTTGATACTCTTAGGTTTGTATATAAGCATATATAATACACAAGTTAACAAAATTTGTTTTTTCAGATTTTTCTTTAATTTTGGTATTAGTCAAGCTCGTTCGATATTAGAAAAACATTTAAGAAGTATTGGGCTAAATTTTTCTTCTAATCAACCCCTTTCTGTATTATTAAAGTAAGAACCTTACAATATATATATATATATACTTTAACATTTGATTTTCTGCAGATCACTAGAAATAACACAAAATCAAAAATCTGTAAATGAAAGATTAAACCTTTCTAATATTCATGCAGCTGCTGCAGCTCAACAGCAAGCATTACTCGATGCTAGACAGCAGCAACAACAGCAAGCTCTTGGAAGTCCAGCAGCATCAATGCAACAAATTCATTCATTACAATCACAGCTTGCACAACATTTAGCAGCAAGATCTGGTGGTGCAGCTGGACTTAAAGTTAATGATATGACCGAAGCAATGATGCTTCAATCAGCTCTTATTACACCTGGGTTAGCTCAACTTCGATCACAATCTACTGGTGGACATGCATTTATTCCTCCATCGGCATTAGGTGCTCAACAGCCAACAGTTTCACAGCAACAACATCCATTTGAACAAGAGGTAAGGTTTAGGAGATAGCGAGAAAGGGAGTGACTAGGTAATATAAAAATTTAAAATGGATTTTAATTTTGTCCATTACGAATTTGCATATTATCATGCCTGGGTTATATAGATACTTTTGTAATAGAGTTAGGCAAGCTCACATACATATTTAAATACGCCCGCAGATAATTGTATCATAGTACCAAAGCATTTTTAAGTCTAAATAGAAGCTGTTTTATTTATGCAAATTTTCATTTTCAAAATTTTAACACCAAATTAACGCTTCTATGAAAAAAATGTTACCATCTATTATCCTCTCCTGTCAATAGATTCTTACTAATTTTCATTTTTTTCTTTTGCCTAATCAAAGCTTCTCTACTTTTTTAGTTGATACGTCCAACACCAGTCAATCATTTACTTGCTGCTGCAACAGCGAATGTTGCTTCTGCAGCAAATGCTCTCAATAATCAACATTCTCAACAACAAGCTGCCTTAAATGCTCTACAAAATCGTTCAAGTAATACGTCAACACCAAATTTAATTTCGACAAGTGCCGGTTCAACGGTAGGAGTAAATATGTCGTCAGCATCTGCGACACCAAATGGCCATCATAATATACCATCTGCATCACCAAAAGTTTCAATTCCTGTTGATCCAGCACCGAGGAAAAATTCTACGGTTGCTGGACATCAGGTGCGTTTTTTGACTATATTAAATAACATCTTAAGGGAATGTTTGAGCTTATGTGTGCTACCAGAGGCTCAAACTTTTCTTTAAATGGCTTATTCTGACGGTTTTTAAACTTTAACTATCTATAATTAGCTTGTATTTAATAATAGCTTATCTTTCTAAAGTGTGTCTCAAAACTTTAGAACCACCTTTAAATTGGGGCATTTGGGTATTTCTGGTTACTTTCATCAAATCCCACCTATACCATACAATCAGGCATGCTCGAAAACCTAGGAATCATGGCAAATATCAATATTTCATGACAGAAATTTTAAAATTTTAGTAAAAATTAAAAAATTTATGTGTCTCAAAACTTTAGAACCACTTTGAAAAAATTTGCATATGGTCAGATATGAAGTATCCAGTATTTGGGGGTTGTTAAACATGCTTATTTAAGCTCATTAGGGAAGAAAACAACAAAAAATATTCATCGGCACCGATTTGGCGTCGCTTTGAAAATCGCGTATTTACCATTTTCGGCATTTTTCAAGTGCCCTTAAAATGGCTGAAAAAATGTTTTAAAAAAATCTGAGTATGCCAATTCGTAGTCCTATCCTATGTTAACAAGTCCTCAAAATTTTGTAGCTCCCCCTCTAACACACGGCTACAGCCCCGGCTTCAAAAATGAGCATTTTTACCATATTTTAAACAAAAGCATGAATTTTTAACGTTTTACGATAACTTTGAAGCCGGGGCTGTAGCCGTGTGTTAGAGGGGGAGCTACAAAATTTTGAGGACTTGTTAACATAGGATAGGACTACGAATTGGCATACTCAGATTTTTTTAAAACATTCTTTCAGCCATTTTAAGGGCACTTGAAAAATGCCGAAAATGGTAAATACGCGATTTTCAAAGCGACGCCAAATCGGTGCCGATGAATATTTTTTGTTGTTTTCTTCCCTAATGAGCTTAAATAAGCATGTTTAACAACCCCCAAATACTGGATACTTCATATCTGACCATATGCAAATTTTTTCAAAGTGGTTCTAAAGTTTTGAGACACATCAATTTTTTAATTTTTACTAAAATTTTAAAATTTCTGTCATGAAATATTGATATTTGCCATGATTCCTAGGTTTTCGAGCATGCCTGATTGTATGGTATAGGTGGGATTTGATGAAAGTAACCAGAAATACCCAAATGCCCCAATTTAAGGGTGGTTCTAAAGTTTTGAGACACACTTTATATTAATTTAACTTTTCCCTTTGCATCAGCTTATACACAAAAATCTGCTTTATGCAAATTTTTCCTCCACTATAATGTATGCTTAGCTAACTCTTATCTTCCATTACAGGAAATCAATGATCTTCAACACCGTGGCCTTATTGCCCTTCGATCTCCATCACTTATGAATGAAAATTTACAACGCTCGATTGCTGCTGCTGATGCTGCATTTAATGGTGGAACTCCAACCTCAACAGATGCCATTCCAACAACCTCTGGAACTCAACATACTGATTCGAACAATTATTCCCATTCTGCTGATAATAAACCTGTTGCCCTTGGTGCACAACTTTCAGTTGCCCTCTGCCAACATTATGCTTCCCAACCGGCAGCATCCATTCATTCTAGTGAAGCAACAATTTCATCAACGGCAAATAATCATTCTACTTCAACATCTGTTACTTCAAGTACCCTTGGTGGAATTGGTATTGCATCTGGACTTGCACCTGGTGCAAAATCTATTACAACTGGTTCAGCTGGTATTGAAAAATCTTATACTCTTGGATATCCTTCTGTGATGGAAGTGGATGGTGGACCAACTATTTTACAAGCATCTGAAATGCATTACACAGAAACACTTAAAAAGAATTCAAATTTTTTACCGGCAAATAAGTAAGACAATTTTCTTGGAAAACTTTTGCCTCGAAACTACTAAAATTTTAATTCGAAATTATGCAAATTTTTTCCCAAATTTCAAATTTTCGACGCACAATTTCAAAAATTATCGATTTTTTGTTAAACTGAAAATTTCAAAACTACACAATTTGTATCAAAACTTTACGAAGAATTTCGATCCAAATTTATGCAAATTTTTACATTGACTTTTGTAAATTTTAAAATTTCGAGTCATATTGTTTGCCTTGCCTGAAGTTTTGATTTAAAAATACAAAAATTCTGAGCTATATTTTTTTATACCAAATTTTCGACTCGAAATTTTATTAATGGATCAAATTTCAAAGTTATGTAAATTTTTTCATCGATTTATGTGGTAGATTAAAAATTACAGTTACCCAAAAAATTTCGAGCCATTTTTTAAAAGATTTTGAGCTGGCATTATGCCGATTTTCCTGTCAATTTTTGTGGTGTTGTAAATTTCTAATCGAAATTATCGAAGTTTTGAGACAAATTTTTAATCAAAAATCTCAAAAATTATGCAAATTTCTCTTTTTTTCAGTGATTCTCGTTCATCTCCTATGTCAGGTGAAACTCGTCGAAAGAGTGGATTATATGCTCTACCAAATAATGGAGAAGCAAAAGAAGATAAAAAAGAAAAAAATAATGAAAAGCCTGTAAGTGATCTTTCATCTTAACATCTCTTCTTTTTTTTTGTTTAATCTAAAAATGCAAATATACATTGAACACTCATAAGTATACGCATGCATAGATTAGTTGATTCATATTTTTAATACATAATTTTTTAAGCTCTTTATATTTTTTTGAATGCTTGCCTTCTGTAAAATTTGTTTTAAATAAAATCGTAAATATTGTAGTTTTGGCAAGTGTAATAAGTAGGTAGTAGCATGTGTGTTTGTAAGAAGATAGGAATGTATTTAAAAAAGAAACAAACAAATTTCGTATATATCTGGGATTATAGTAATCCAGCTAAACCTATAAGCAATACAAATTTTTTTCGTTGCATGTATTGTTTGTTCTTAAAAAATTGAAGAAAAATATTACGTCGTATTTATTATTAATAACAAATTTATTGAATTTTTGACATTTATGGCTTCAATGAGGTGGGAGCTTAAAAAACAATAATCAAAAACAACAAATTTATCTTTGATCCTTAAAGCTTCAAGGAAGGGAGCTTTAAAAGTGTTATAGTAGTTTTATTAATCCAATTTTTAAAAGAATGGCATTTAAATAATGTTAATCTTTAATTTTTAGTTAATTCCAATGATTAATTACGTCAATAATTGTCTTACACAAGCAAAAACTCAACTACATAATCAAGGTGTTGGCGTTGGTATTGAGATGCTTTCAAAACCGGTACGTTTTTTATTGATATTGCGTTTGAGATAATAATATCGCAAATTTTTGAAGAAAATGTCAGACATTTAACAGAGCTTCTAAAAACAGACCTCTGCAAAAATTCAAATCATGAAAGTCAAATTTAAATTAATTTCGATTTGAATCAATAGCTGGTGGTACTTTCAAAATCAAAATTTGCCTTGAATTTCGGTCTAAAATTGGCGAAATTAAAACAAATCATTACTGACAATAAAAAACCAATATTTTGTTATGTGAAATGGATATAATTTCGATTTTTTTAAATTAAAATATCGAAATTTACCTTAAATTGTGACCTAAAAACAATTTTTAATATCGAAATGGTGAATAATTTTGAACAACTAATTTTGTTTTTTGGAAACTGAAATATCGAGAATTCTCTTTCTTTTTGACCCAAAGATGATAGAAATCACAAAATTGAAAAAATTTTGCTGATTTGATCGAAATTAAAAAAACCCAATTTTGATAAATTTTATTATACAAAACTGAAAATTTTTATTTTTTTTCGAATGTAAAACTGAATTTTTTCTTTGAATATAGAAGTCTATCCAAGAGATGCCTGATTTTTGGAGTTTAATAAACACTTTCTGTTTTTTACTATAATTAATCATTCCCATAATTTTTAGGTTGATTATGCTTCCCGTCCTGTTGATCCAATTTTTCGTGAAGCCAGAAGCACATTAGACAGATTAAATCCATATAATGATGTCAACAATAAATCTGCATCACTTTTCCTTCGAAATCAAGCTGAAACTTCAACATCTAATGGTACACATAGCACAAATGCAAATAATTGTATTATTGGAATTGCTGGTACTTCTACAAATTCTGATGGATCTGGAAATACTAATACAGATAGTGCACATGCAACAACAACAACAGCAGCACCGACAACAACTTCATCATCAACAGCTACACCAACCTCTGCAGCTAACAATAATGGTATTTTATCTCCACCAGAAGAAGGTGAAATTCGAAGTAATGAAAGAAGGCGAAAAGATTATCATGGTAGTTCAACGTCATCAGAAGAGATAGATGTAGTGGATATTAGAGATTCAAATCCAACAAATCCATCATCAACGAATACAGCAGCAACAACTTCATCAGCTGCTGGAAAGAAGCATGCTCGAGATGATGATTTGAGTTCACCGGATGAGAAGCGTCTAAGAATAGCATCATCGGATGATGAATAAAGAACTTGTTAATTGGATATTTTATTCTTATTAATTAATTATATGGTATTTTGATTCTATTATTAAGCAGCTGTTGTTAAAAATTTGTCAGTTTTGTTTAAATTTTGAAATGTTGTTGGAGACTATTGGCGTTGTATTTAGCCTCATGAGTCCTACAATGAATTTCGATATTTTTCGAAAACTGATAATTTTGAGGTACAAAGCCATGACCCTCATTAAAATGCAAGCCAGAGACAAAATTGGACTGTTCAGGAATTACGTGATAGAGTAATTTTGATTTTCTTTTCCAACATCAAAGAGTTCTTTGCCGCAAATCAAAGGCGGCACTTTCATTGACCTTCCTATCACAATCTGGACAGTTCCAACTTCTTATTTTTCGTTTTCTGTAGTTTCAAGCTTGGCCTGCATTTTAGTGGTGGTCCAAAAACATCGAAATTATCTCTCTATTTCCTATCCAAAAATTTTTATGTCTGTATTTTCGTTGTTGTTGTTCTTTGTTATATTTGCCACACTTATATCTTTGTTTTTTGTACCTCTCTTTTTTCTCTCAAAAAAACTGTGATCCAAACATTTCGTTTTTATGACCTCACCATACAAAGCTTTCAATTCATGTTTTTCAAATCCATTATATTATTACTCTTTTTTTCCTCAAACAAAATATTATCTTTGATTTTTACACAGAGTCTTTATTACTGTTTTATAGTTTAAATATTACACAAATTATTTTTTTATATTATTTCTTTGGCTTATAAAATTCTAGTTTAACTGCAAATTTTTGCCAAATTTTTATCTCATTTTCTTCTTCCTTTTTTGTCATTGGTTTTTCTTTTTTGTTGCCATTATTGTTTGCTATATTACTGTTGACGATTATTAAGATAACATTTTCATCTTTTATATAATTTTTTACATTGTTATTACTCTGATTTCTCTTTCTTTTCTCTCAAATGTTTTTTTTAAAACGTAAATTGTAAATACTTTTTTTAATGTAGTAGAATTTTAATAACTGTTTTTTTATTAATTAATTTTGTTGTGAAAAAAAAAAAATAATTTTAAACATGAAAATATTTTTATAAAAAATACATCTTGAAACACAATACCTCTGATTTCACAAGAGCTCGTTGACACATTGAAACTTAGAGGTTCATTTAATGAAAAAAAAGTACCGACACTTCCATTTCTTTTATTTCTTCTATTTACCGTTTTTCAAACGTTAAAATCATTCATTTCACTGTTTTGAAATTGAAGATCAGTTATGCATCATCAAGATGTTTAACTTTTACTTTAATTAAGCGTCGATTTATTCAACTCTGAGTGTTAAGCATTTTCGAATTTCTTTGTGTTTTCCTCGAAAATCAGACAAAACTTTTATTTGAGCAACATTTCTTTCTCTCTTTTGCATAAAGAAAAGTAAAAGTGTTACGCTTCTTTCTTTCTTCTGTCTTTTTTCTTGGGAGTTTTAATATAACAATTCAACAATGATAATTGACAAAAATAACTTCTCTGTAATTAAATTTACAACAAGATCATTATTGACCAGCTTTTTTTCTATCTGTTTTTAAGAAAATATAATAGAAAATGAAAGAAAAGCTCAAAGTCTAAATCCTTTTTGGATTTTATTTTTCTTCTACGGTAAAGTTTGTTTTTTCGACTTTCTTCAATAAAAAAAGGAAATATTTAACTTTGCAGGATTGTCCACCATATGATTAACACAAAGAATTTCAGCTATTAATATAAGATATTTTATAAGATCCAGGAAAAACACCAGAAAAAATTTTAAAAAAAAATAAAAATAACATTTTATCTATAACATGGCAAAAATTGATAAAAAAAGCGCATCAAAAATTTAAATAAAAAACTATGTATAAAACAGAAAAACTGTCACAATAAAACAGAACATACAAATTGAAGGGATGTAATACGGTGATAATAACAAAGTAATAAAGCTTTTTTTCAAAATTCTTCATCAGATGATGTAGAAGTTTCGTATTCTGATGACGAAGAAGTTGTAGCATTAGAAGCAGTTCTAATTTCTTGGATACGATCACAAAAACTATTAATTGTTTTGTATTCATCTTCAGTGATTTGGCCAGTGTGATATGATTTTGCAAAATTGATTATATAGTAGATAAGTGGCTTCTTCTAAATAGACAATGTTTTAAAAATTAGATACTTATATAAACAATAGCTTACTTCCATAAACTTTGAAAAATGCTGGAAATCGGTGAAGGTGATTCCAGATAAAAAAATTTTTGTAACTTTTAAACCATTAATATTTTTACAAGCTTCTGTAAATACTACGGGAGAAAGAGCCGTTTCATCAATATTACAAACTAAAAAATAAGAAGAAAATGAAGATGATGAAACGAAATAAAATTTACTTACTATCATAGTCAAATTTTTTCATGTTTGGAACACATTCAAAAATTGAATTAATAGAAACTGGATCACCATTTTTATAATTAATTTTTGTATCTTCCAACATGAGCTTTTTGACACTACCAGTAGATGTTAAAAATTGAAAATCCTTGAATGAAAGTTCAAGATTTTCAAGATCCAATTCTCTGACGTCACAAAGAATAATTTTTGGAATAATACATTTAGCAAGACCATTACTGAATATTGCAAGTACTTCTGTTATCCAAAGAGGTTTAGTAATTGCTTCAAAACTATTAGGTCCAATGAAATGTTGTTCTTCATCATTTAATGTTATAATAGTGCAATCAACTACACCTACACCACAATTAAAACCCCAAGATGGGTTGCCATAAATTTGTTCGACAACAGCATATGGAAAATCTTTGTGTTGAAAATATTTGTGAACTTTCATTAATTTTACTGCTATTTGTGGCTTAGCATTTTGTTTCATCCATTTTAAAACATCTGATGGAAAATCACTTGATGGTGCACGTATTGATGTAGACATTGATGAAAAGTCTAATAACTATGATCATCAAATAAAAATTTACAAAACCAAATTTAAAACACGAAATTAATAAATAAATGAAGAAAAGAAAGAAAAAAAAAGAAAGTAAACACATCAATCAATAAAGATGTTAGAAAAAGCGATCGCTTGTTTTGGTATCTATGTTTTGTCCTTCTTTCACATCGATACGCAACAGATGTAATAGCAAAGACAAATAAATGAATTTTCTATATGCTCTTTTCTTTTTAAATTTTTTTTGAATATTTCGTAACCTAAATATATATATATATTTAAAGCTTTTACTAATTGTAGTGATATAGTTATAGATTTCCGATTATTTTCTTTAATTAAAATTTTTGTTTATTTTTTTTTAAATTTCTTAACCGTATCTCCATGAGACAGTGTTATATCCACAACAAACTCATATAAAGTTATCGCAGTAATCATTTCGAAAGTAAGAAGCCTTTTTTAAAGAAACCTCCATTTTTGCAGCTTTTGGAATGTGCTCCTCATAGCCTTATTTTTTTTTTACTTTTATAAGGCGAAAAACAAAGAATTTCTCGAAAATCGTCGGCCGGCCGCATTTCTCATCCCTGTACTCAACGTGGCCAACCTTCAAAAATGTTTCCATGTGGCATTCATTTGGATGTTGCCAAGTCAGATCTGGATAGTCCGTTTTGCAAAAAAACTAAAACGAGCACATTAAACTATAAATCCAAATAAAACTTTCACAGCGAACATTTGTTTTTTTTAACAAATTAAATAAACAGATGAGACTTGTAAAAGTCACTTTAAAATTATCTGCTCAAAAAATTAATTAAAGTTTTATTTTGACTGATAGCTGTCCCATTGCTAACGAGCTGCTTAACAGTATCTTTTAAATCAAAATATTTACTTACTGCAGCAATGTGGATTCGAAAATTATGTAGATGCCATACACAATTAACATTTGGTCAAGAAAAAGCTTTATATAGATATTATATTGTCATTAATTCGTTTGGAATTGTTCTTTTTCCGCTCTTTTTGGTACTGCTTAATTTAGCAAGAACTTCAATTATTGAGAAAGGTTGTAAAGATTTATGCAGTTTTAGTGATATGTTATTTCAAAAAGGGTTTGGAGTCTCTGATAAAGATATAAAATTATTTCTTGAAGTAATTTTTAATGATAATTTAAATATTTCTGGTTTTATTTAAATTTTAGGTTCAACGAAGCTTTCCGGACTCTAGAAATGAAGTGGCTCCTTTCTTTCCTTCCCTCTTATCTTCTTTCTTTCCTGATCGACATCATTTAATCCATGCCCTATGGCATTCCAGTTCTAAAGATTTACAAGTTTGCTTTTCAAATTGCTGTATTCTGTTTTGATTGAAGCTTTGTCTAAATAAGCATTTATTATTGCAATCAATATTGTTGAAACCCTAATCCATTTTCAGTGTCCAGCATTCCCTGAAGCTCTATCAATCATAACAAAATGTAAAAGAATGCGTACAAAACGAAGTGTTGAAAAGATTCACCACCTACTTTCAAAAAATAAAGAAATCGCTGCTTTCTATTCACCAATCATCATACCAATTTGTTTATTTTTATATTTTTATGATCACAAATTTTTACCAACACTATATCTTGTTACGTATGTTTTAACAATGTATTTTTTCGTGTGTCAAGATCACCTTGTAATGAGATGTTTTAATATACGTTGTGACGGATACCTCAAATATTTCACGGAAGATTTTTATGATAATTTTTGTTAATTTAAAATAAAATTTTATTTATAAAAAAAAAGTTTTTTTTTATAATAACAATTCTTGGATTTCAAAAATCTATTTTAATTGCATAATTTTGCTATAATCTTTTTTGAGACATCACAGTTATCTTTTTTCTTTCCTTTTTGTCATTCGATGTTGCCTTTGATGTTTTACTTTTATTATTACTATATTTCATGTTGTCGATACAACATCTTTTTTGATCAATTTTTTTATAGTTTTATTACTCTATTTTCTCTCTTCCAATAATTTTAAAAAAGTGAATTGTAAAAACATTTTTCTTCTAGTAGAATTTTAGTAACTGTTTTTATTTCTTATTTTTATTGAAAATTAATTCTTCTCAAATAAAACAATTATTGCATTATATTTAAAAACTTTTGTGATGATATTTAAGAAAAAGCTTGGATAAAAGTAGGCTACTTTAATTAGCATAAAAATGTGCACTAATTCTTTTGATGTTTGTTGGCTTTATGATTAGTACTATTATAACATTTATTAAGATTACAGCCATGATCGAAAAGGATAAGAAAAAAAAAGTTGACAAAAAGTAATTATTCTTTAAGAGCTGAAAACAAAAAAAAGAAAAATTGTAAAGAAGCACTGTGTTAAAGGCGGCCCTATCATTTTGCAACACACTTTAGGAAAAGACGTGAAAAAAGGAAACAATTAAAAAAAATCCAGAATTTAGCTTGAGAAAAATAAAGAGAAGACGGACGAACAATGAAGTAAAGGAGCCAATTGAAAAGTAACTCCCTCTTTTTTTTTTACTTTTGTAATGCATTCATGGATGACCAAGCTTGGTCATAGGTCGCAAAGGTGGTGATCAAGAGCGGCTGAAGCAGACATGTCACATAACTCTCGTCACAGGTCACAAAGACAATGACCAAGAAGCAAGTTTTTTTTTTACGAAATGAATGCCGAAGGTGCCGGGAGGACATGACAATGCTTTGCAAATATGAAGCTCGTATTGTTGCGGTAAGAAATTGTTTTGTAATCTTGCTTCCCCCCATGTGCGTCCACACGATAACGGGGAATTTTCAAGTCATCTTTCACAACGTATGGCAGGAACGAAGAGAAGAGAGATGTCGTGTTTTTTGAAACTATGGATTTTTTTGTCATCATAGCTGTTCCGACATTTGGAAAAACAACCGTTTTTGCAGAAAAACTGCCAAAACCAAAAAAGGCAAAAAGTGAATTTGCAACCCTAATATTGGTTAAAAGTGTCCCTAATAATTTAACCACCTTAATATTGGTTAAACGTAATTAAAAAATATTTTATTTTTGTCCATTATCATTGTTACATTGTGGTATTAAAACAATATTTATTTTATCACAGTAATAATATTAAATAAAACCGGTAACACTTCATACTATAGATTGAGAAAAGTTTGAATCTCTTCAGTAGAAAGACCATGAAATTGAACATTTGTCATCGGAAGTTGGAGCAATTCGGCAATCTCTGTCATCAGGGGATGATCTGCATACAACACCATAGTAGCTGCATCTCCAATAAATGATAATCCAATCAAGCTTTTGTTGTATTCCGATGAAGTGCGTTTCTGAAAAAAGAGTTAACAAATATAATATGTATTTAGTTTTTTGAATCAATTTTTGACGAGGAAAAAGTTATCAAAAAACGATAACCCAAAAATCCTTAAAATTAAACATTCAATAAAAGAAAATTACTAGGTGCAACTAAAATTTCTTTTACATGAGGGTTTTAAAAAAACCAACTAACTTTGTGATTGCTACTTTAATTCAAAAATTTAACTGAACAATTTTAAAAAGTACTTACAACAAAGATCAGCTTGTTCAAAGGAATTGAAACAAATTTCGAGATCATTTTTTGAAAAAGATCACACATCTGAGGAAAGCAGTACAATTCTAATCCCACCGGAATAAAAAAATGAAAAGAATGAGCTTTCAAAGTTTTGTCACCGTCTTCTGCCTTTTTTCTGTTGCTTTCTTTTCTCTTTTCATGTTCCTCAATGAAATCCCATAGTTGTTCTTCTGTAAATTCAAGGGATTGATCCAAAAGTTCTAAACCAGCATGAAAAGGCGCTGGAGGGGAAAGTTGAACAGCAACAATAGGAATTACTGCATTCCGAATTTCATTAACACCTTCCTCATCTTCACCTAAACTTGAAACGTAACCAGCATCGACCGAAGACATCGCTCACACTCAAAATACATGCAAAAAAGTTCTTCCAAGTTTTGTTGGGAGAAGAAAATGAAAAACGCAAAAAAAAGATTCACCATATGTAAAACAAAGTAATGGAAGAAGTGAATATGGCAAGCAGCAAATGAAAAGAAAAGCAAAGCATTCGAAGCTGAAAGAATGTTTTTTTTTTTATTAAGAATCATTGGCTGCTGCCTATGGCGCTCACTTTAAAAGTATATAAAGAAGAAGAGCAAGAAACGAAAGCATACTTTTGACTAGTAGCAAGTTTATGTTTATGAGTTTGTCATTTTCAAAAAGACTGTTTTTTTATATTTGCTATTAATAAATTAAATAATTTTTTCCTTGATTTATCACAAATAGCTCCAATGTAAAATTAAATTTTACTAAAGTAATGAAATTCATACAGTACCGCAGTTTTTCCTTTTCGAATGTCCAAATGAACAGCGGCAGCTCTGTCATGTAAAACACTGCTGCTGCTATTGCATTGTCTACGAACGGAAAGGCAGCAGCATCAAAAAAAGCATAACTAAGAAAAAGGGATATTTCTGCTTTCCTTTTTTCTCAATTGCCATTTTTAAAAGAAAAGCAAAAGCAATTCACCAAAAAAGAAGAAAGGAAAGAAAAGTAATGATGAAAACAATATATTAAAAGCATAACGCAATCAAATCAATCAAAAAAAACTGAAGTGTTTTAGCCGTTTGTAATGAGCGAAAAATCGAAATAAAAAATGTAAACTAATTTTGAATTTTTGTTTTGTAAAAAGATAAACTGAAGAATATAAACCAAATAGAAAAGGAAGAACACAAATATAAATGGAAAAAAATCAACTACCTTACTTTCTTGATAGATATCGTTGGTGCTTGAGTAATAAAAATTTGAAGTAATTTGTACATCACAGTCAAAAGAGAATGACTATTGTACAAATACATTATTGCAATATTGTCAATAAGTAATAATCTATTTTGGCGTTTTTTCTGCTCTTCCAGATCTTCCCGAAAATTCCATAGTTTTCCTTTTGTCAGTTCAAGGGACAGATTTTCGGAAGGTTCTTGACACCAGGAACAAGAGGAAATGATGGATATTTAAATGTGAAATATAACCTGAAACAGTGATTACAACATTTTTAATCAAAGAAAACTATGGTTCAAAACTAAGCAACGTTTTTTGATAACCGATTCACTTTAAAAGCACGAAAAAATGACCCTGGATATCTAACCAACATATTTTTTCCTCAAAAAAAACCAAGAAAAAAAAACAAAATGGACAAAAAGTCAGAGAAAAATTTGAAAAAATAAAAGTACGTTTATTATGTAAATCAATCATGAAAGAGTGACGGAAATTTTTGTAAATATCAGCAAAGAAAAATAAAAAAGTATCATCGTCCTCATATTGCAGAAAAATAACTAATTATTAGTTTTTAAAGATGAAAAGTAATATTAATAAAGTGGAAGTATGAGATTTAAAAAAAAATGTATTGCCAGAAGATATTGTCCAAAAAGCTGTGAAAATAAAAAATTGGAATTTTTTTCAAAAATTTATGTAGCAAGCAGCTTTAGAATTTTGTGATCAAATTAGAAATGATAATATATTGACGATAATTTTATTTGATGCTTTTGTCTCATATAAGAATTGGAATGAATATCAGAGAATTAACGCAACAAACTGATATAGATAGATGCGTAACAAAAGAAGAACGAAGAAGAGAAAAAAAGAAGACAAATTCAAGAAAAAAAGGAACAGTTTTTTTCTACAGCTTGTGACAGATATCGAAAAAAAATCTAAAAATCTTTGCAAACAGTGAAATAAGATTGATAAAGAAATAAGTTGTTTTTTTTAGATACGTGATAGGCATCAGGGATGGGCGGAAGCAAACACGGAAATTTTTACGGAAATCGCCTATAACTTTTAAATGTGTGATTTAAAACTTTTAGCAAATGGTGTTAGCATATTTTGGCACCTGAGCGGTCACTTTTGCCACAATAATATTTTAAATTATCAGACAGTATTTGTTTAAATATCTATTTCCGTAAAAAAAATTTCCGTTTTACTGGCGGAAATTTTTTTACGGAAATGTGTTCTATTTTCTGAAAAAGCTTAGGCTTAAACTTTTTGTTGGTATATCCAATACTGAAATAGTATTCTTCAAAGTATTATTAACATTTTGTGTGAAAAAAAACTCATGCGCCAAAGTTATGACCAATTTAGGCTTAGGTATACTGTATTTCCGCCCATCCCTGATAGGCATTACCTCAAAATAGGAAAAAAAGATTTATTGATTTTTAAAACGATTCTGTTCTTTTTTAAATAACAAGATTGTGCACAATCTTTTTTGTTTAATTAACTGCAAGAGGGAGTCGTCAAGAATTGCCAAAATTTAGATGAGCAAAGCAGCTAAAACCGTGTTTCTTCTACTTTAATTACACTTTTTTTTGATATTGATTACAAAATCGATCATTTTTAATACATAAAAGTTTTCAAAAAAATATTTCTAATTTTTACTTTGTTTTTTGATAATTGTAATTTGATTTTAATCTTCTTGCATACTGTTTTTTTCTTTTTTATTAAATTGCTACTCTATTTTTTTCATCATTGAGAAAAAGATGTGAGAGGATGAAAAGGGAGAGATGTTAGAAGATGAGTAAGGAAGGACAAGCATAATTGAAGGAAATGTTGATTATTTTTTGAATAAAATAAAAGAAGCTTTTTCATCAAAATCCAACAAAGTAGGTGAGAAATGAAATATTCATATATATGGATTTTGGATGGTCCCCCTTTAGCAGGCGACGAGATAAAGCGCGATTTTGACTATTGCTTTATTGTATTTCATAATAACCTCGGCCGCATAGTCGACTGGTCTAGGGCGCCCATGACTCACCCAAGAACTGTAAGCTCCCCGCTGGTTCGAGTCGCCTGCAAGGCCAGTTTAAAAATGATTATGCGCGTCCGTCCTCGGTTGGTCCCCGAGTTCAATTCCGTCTTCCACCTCATGGGTAGTGGTTAAGGCAGTGGCTAGTTATCCACATGAAACTTTTAACTTTTTAACCTCACAAGAATTTTGAAGGTTGGAAAAAGAAAAAAAATGCAGCAGCTGCGCTTTCTATTCTAGGAAAAAGAGAGCCATCGCGAGCAGAATAACGACGTTGATGACTGCTACACATGATAGAAATATAGAGAGAAGAAGGTAGAAAAAAAAGGCACCAAAGTTTTTGGATGCTTTTTATTTTTTCGGGTTTGAAAGAGATATAAAAAGAAGAATTGATATATAAATATAAATGGTTGAGGAAAAAAAAATGTTAGGATAAATAAAAAAAATTAAACTTCAAATAAATGAAAAATAAAGAGTGTAAGCTACTCAGTTTTTTCAATTTTAATAATTTATTAGGAAATAAAGCATTTAAGGCAGTTACTGTGGTTATTCTTTCTAGAAGCTTCTTAATATCCACGATAGAAGAGACTAGCTCAGTAAAATTTTAATAAATTTTTCAAGCATGTACAAAAATGTTCAAATTTGATAACAAAAATTCGATTTGAAATTAATATGATATTAATAATCTAACAAAAACGTTTGAAAAAATAATTTTTGAACTAAAAAAGCAACAAAAAAGAGAGACAAATTTTTTATTTACGTATTTTATGTAAAACAACTTTTCAATAAAGTAAATTTTAGAAAAAATAAGGCTACAAATAATAAGATGAATAGGACAACAATACCATCAAATTTAGAAATTTAGAGTGCTTCTCATTTTTTTTCAACTCGGGCGTCATTCATTTCTTTGCACTCAATTTTAATTTGTGATGTCAACAATCGTTTGTGAATTTTTTTTTGATCAGTGGATGGTTGCATTTCAGACTTATGAAATTTATCTTTTAAACCAATCAATGTTTGTTTTCAATCCAGAAAAAAAGTATCTTAAAAACCAAATGAACTTTTTTCTCACTCATTTCCCTCATATTTAAAACTCTTTTACACATTTTGTCATTTTATTGCTTAGAATACAGTTGAAGTGTTCCGTTTCAATGCAATAAATGTGCAGGATGAATACATTTAACAATAATCTTTCTATCATTATTGTCGGTGACAGATAACTGAAATAATGTTATGAGCAATAGAATTTATTAGGAAATAAAGCATTTAAAGAGTGCAATGTTATTAGAAATGAAAAAAAAAATCTGCACAACTAGCGAAAAAATGAGACTTCCCGTCAGCAGAAAAAAATATTTCCAATAGTTGAGACAAAAAAAAGATTTGAGTTGAAAAGTTGACAAAAGAAAGCAAGAAAATAAACTCCAAAATCTCAACAACTAAAATTTTCAAATTTTTTATGAATAAAAGTATTGCAAAAGTTTTCTATATATAATAACGGAATTCATTTCTTCCTTTACAAATGAAAGAAAGAATAGTTAATGATTTTATCCCGAAGTTTCCTTGAAAAGTGCATCATATTTGTAATCTTATTTATTGATTATTTCAAAAATGTTTATAAATCATTATGAATGTAAGATATATGTCCAAAGCAAATCGACTTTATGATAGTAAAGTTTTGGGAAGTGTACAAGTATACTAACACCATTATTTTTGCTGAAAAGTTAATGTAACAAAATGTTGAATCATGAATAAATAGAGCCTTATGTGTGAATAATATATTTTTAATTTAAACAATTTTTTGTCAAAAGAATCGCTTGCGATTTTTCTTTTCCTACTTTTACACGTTAAAATTATAAGTTAAGTTCAGTGTCTCCAACGTTCCACTTTTTTTCGGAACGAGTTCCGTTCCGTTCCATATCAAGCGCTATCCGTTCCGTCCGTTCCGTTCCTGATTTTCGCTGGACACGTTCCAATCCGTTCCGTTCCTAACGTTAAGAACGGGTATACGTTCCGTTCCGTTCCCGTTCCAGCAAAATCAGTCAAATATCAATAAAAGTTATTGTTTTCTCAGGTTTAGTTTATTTAATACAGCTTGAAAATGACATTTTTGAAAAGAAAGAGAAAATTAAGATAAAAAGGAAAGAGAAAGTTAATTTTTCATTGTTGGGAATTTCAATTTGGAGCCACTTTTTATAATCAAAAAGTCCTTTTGACCAAGTTTTTATGTAATAATAGCCCAAAAATTGAAAAGGAACGGAACGTTTAAAAACGAAAAAGGAACGCGTTCCGTTCCGTTCTTCCTGGAATCGCATACGTTCCGTCCGTTCCGTTCTCAAATTTTGGAACGGGTATACGTTCCCGTTCCGGAACGGGAACGGAACGTAAGAACGTACGTTCCGGAACGGAACGATGGAGACACTGGTTAAGTTTTAACTTTCTTTTGCATACAGTAGTCTTCTTTTTACTTTTCTCTTTTTTTAACTGACGGCTGAGATGTAAACAAAAAGCTAAAAGTAGTTTTAATAAAAATAATATTTTAAAGAAAAAAGTGCGTTATCCGTTTCATCTTTAAAGAGAGGAAAAAATTATGAAAGACATGAAAAACATTTTCCAAAGGAGTTTTTACTTTTTAGGTTTTTTTTATTTTTTGCTGTGCCAAGCCTCCCAGAATTTCAGCCAGAGTGCGTTTTAAGCCTTTCCATCACAGAAGGGGAGGAAACAACAACACCATTCAGCAGTCACTTTGCTCTCTTTTAAAAGAAAGACGACAAGTTTGCTGCCAAATATTTTTGTCAAAATAATAAAATATTTTTGGAGAATATTTTTTAGAGTACTCAAAAAAAATGGTTGTTTTTTTAACAAACTAAAACATTAATATTTATTTTGTAATAACATCAAATACAACCGGTAATGTATTCATTGGCACATCGAATTATAAATTAAAGAAAACTTGAATCTCATTCTTTAAAAGATCACGAAATTGAATCATTAAAATCTGGATAAATTTGGCAATCTCTGTAATCAAAGGACGAAAAATTGCAATGACAGAAAAGATAAAGAAGCAAAAGATGCGTGAATCAACCATAATTTTTGGGTAATGAAAGAGTGCAAATATTATTGAATTATCAAACTCTTGTAAAGGATTGTCCAGAGCTGACGTCATCAAAAAATCTTAAACTTTTAAACCTATCCATGCCTAAATCAGTAAAATTGCTTTGATTTTTGCCGCTTTTAAGATGAAGCGTCAGATTTGGCTTGACCCCATCCAATATAAATAGTTACAAATTTATTTTATGATATACAAAAAAAGCCTAAGCCTAAACTGTTGACATCAGCTCTGGACAATCCCTAAGACAAAAAAACTTTTCTTTTTTTATGTTTCATCATTTTCTTTTTAAGTTTAAAAGAGTAATAACTATAAAATGTTTTTTTTGTAATTGTACAGAATGTTATTTCTGTTATTGCTTTGTTTTTTTTTATTACAAGTTTTTGCCATCGCAATTTTATCACATTTAAACGATAATCCAAGTTATCAGCCTTCATCATCATTTTTGGCGCTTTCCTTCTTCCTTTAATGTTCATCTTAAAAATGAACATTAAAGGAAGAATATTATTTTTTTCTTAATTCAACTGATTGATCAAAAAGGACTCAGAAGCAGCAATAGATAATGGAAGATTTTTAATATCATCTTCATCATCGTTACTTAAATGTTATATATAACTTTAATCAATATCTGACATTTTGTCAGGCATCTAAAACTCAATTTTAGGATAAATTAATGTCCGCAAAGCTCTTTTTTATTTTGGTTAAGCATTTCTATTTTAGACAGTAATATTTTTTAAAAAACAAGAGTGACGAAAAAGGAGAGAGAAGAAGAAGCAAATACCCGAACTAACAAAAAATAAAAAAGAAGGCGTAAGGAAGGCGGAAGAAAAAAAAGTGTCTCAAAAACCATTTTAAAATGATCAGACATGTTCAGAATTGCCTGAAAATACCAAAAATTGCAAAATTTGGACAAAAATTTACTCCCAAAACATGTTTAACTTGCAAAAACAATTTTTTTCAAAAATTTTCCACCCTTGCAGAATCCGCGGATTCAGAATCCAGAAAATTTTATTTAAACAAAAAGCTAGCTAATACCTCGGGGAATCATTCCTCCATAGGAATAAGCTGGAGATAATCTAAAAAAAAAGTTATATGCTTCCGCCTTCCTTACGCCTTCTTTATGCGAGGATTCGCCATTTTTCCGCCTTCCTTGTTGGTTAGGGTATGCAAGCGAGTAAAGAAAATATAAGAAGAAAGCGCAGCAAGCATTTAAAAAAAATGTTGTACACATTTTTTCTCTTTCATTCCCTTACTTTTTTCATAGTTATACATTTTCCGTGGGGGTCGTCCATGTCTGTCCAGTTTTTTCTTTTCCCTTTTTCAAAAATATTTTTGTAAGCAAATGTGTAAAAATTATTATTATTATTAATAATTCGAAATTTTTTCTTTATGAGTGAAATCAATTGTTCACATTTTTCACCTTTATTAATTTTATCAACTCTTCTCTTTTTTTACTTTTATTTTTATCCCATTGTTCCAAAAGTTTTCTCAATTTTGTTTTCTTATCTTTGTAATAAAAGAAATACTCAGATCGTAAAGGTCTACATGATGCCAGATTTTAGTCCCCACATATGCCTATAAAATTCTCTAGCTATTGGAAAGTTTTGAACAAACAAAAACTAAAGAATCACTAAATATTGGGGTGAATTTCGTTCAGCACTGTTAAAACTGCCTCCTCCAAATAATTAGCAAAAGATGAAGCAATATATCAAGCAAAAAATATTTGCAGAAAAACATCAAGTACCAAGTAAATAGCAAGCAATGAAGTATTTAGATTAAAAATTTTTGGTGACAGTTTTGGAGAAAAATACGGTAATTAATTCGGAAATAAAAAAATAGTTATGTTTGCTATTTAGCAGCTATATTTATTAAGCTATTACATTAACATATCAAAGATTCAGCAGCTGATATTTTGTCCATATCTATCCAATAGCTAGACTAGTTTATAGGAAAAATCACGATGTGCTGAATTGTTCCTTTGACATTTTTTATTGTGTGCGTATCCTAGAGACAGAATCCGATTTTATCAATTTTTTGCGACATTTGTTAATTCAAGGGTCAGCTTTTTTGCTGCCTTTATAAAAAACGTTTAAGTTCTATTTTCATAGAATTTGGGTTTTCAAATTTGTATGAACGACAGCGCACAATAAAAATTCAAATAACAGTTCACAAAGCAATTGACACATAATGAAAATATAAGGTCTTAAGTCTGGATTATCTTAGAATCTTTACGGTGATCTGAAGCTGGTAAAATTTTAATGAAGCAATGCGCCAAATAAAAAACGCGTTTTTTTGGTTTAACTTTTAACTAAACAACTTTTGTAGCACAACATGGATAGCGTAAAAGAATGTGAAAGAATTATTAAAGAAGCTGTAGATGAATATGAAGACATGTGTCAACAAGAAAAAGAAATTGAACTAAATAATCAGCAAGATATTAAGAATAATGTGAATAATTATATACTTAAAATTGAAAACAACATTAAAACATTTCAACTTCGCATCTCTACCATGGAAAATTTCAATTGTGAATTTGGTATAGAATTAGAAAAAGAAATTAAAGAAGTATATAATAATGTGAAATTTATTAATCATATGATTGAAAACTTTGATACTAAGAAGCCCTAGACATCATATTTTTTTTTATAAAAATTTAACTTTTTTTGTTTGATGCACCGTTAAGTGTGCTGCAATAATAATTTTTTTTGTATATCATTAAATAAATTTGTAACTATTTATATTTAATATAATTTTGCCAAACAACTGTTGTTTAAAAACATTTTTAATGATTCGCTAAGGCGAAGCGTTACCGTATGCTGATACAAAAGAAAAACATGAAATGAAAGATAAATACTTTTGCCTCCGTTTTTTTCGTGAGAGAAGCCACGCCTTTTTTTCTTAGGATTGGTCCAAGAAGACAAAAATAAAGAGATGAAAAAGAGTGAAAAAAATGGTGTTGAAAAAAGGACACACAGACAAGAGGAAAACCGAAGGCGAGAGAAACAGCAGCGCAAAAAATTTTTTTTATTGTTGAAAAGTAGGCAAAAAAAGAAGGGAAAACTAAAAAAAACTAAGCTCCTCTTTTTCAAAATCCATTACCTCTGTTGCAAACCAAGCCAAGAGAAAAAAAGGGAAAACATAAAAAAAACAAAAACAAGTAAAAAAAGACTGTATTTTTTCTGACTAACAATTTTTCACACCTATATACAGTCGAACCTCGATCTTACGTGTTCTTTGTGTGGTCCCCTCCAAAAGGGAAATTAATGCAAATGGACCTCGTTATTACGTTTTTTTTCACGGTCCCTTGGAAAACGTAATAATGAGGTTCTACTGTAGTACCGAAATAATCTGGGTTTGGCATCCTTGTAAGGGGGGTAAAAAAAACAACAGAATCCAGGGCTACTACTATAGATAAAAATGGATAAATGACAAATGCAAAAATAAAACAAGCAATGCTTCTTAAAAAATCGACAAAAAAAATAAGGAGAAAACAAAAAAACAACAGCTTCATAGATGATTCCATTAATGCAATAACTTTCAAACGGGCTTTAAAACAAACTTCTGGCGATGTTGAACAATGCTGTTTTTTTTTCTTTTTATTATTGTCACTCCCAACAGACGGCACTGCGGAGAAGCGATTGTAATAAAAGGAGGAAGGGCCAAAAAAGGAAAAACACATTGTAACAATTATAGAGGAAGAACTGTTTGACACATTTTCAAACATTCAATCACCGACAAAAAAGCGTTTCTGGTTATCGTGCTTATAGTTAGCCAGTTATCTGGTATTATACAATCGCTTGTTTGTTTAATGGTAATTTAAAATGAGCTTTGTTGTCAAAAATCTACTAAAAAATTGTACTAGAAAAACAGAAACATCTAATTCAAAGAAAAAATTACAAAATTAGATTGATAATATTTTTTAACATGCCTATAAAAAAGCTTTTTATCATTTTTTATATTGAATATACAAGTTAGTGGACACTATTGACTAAAAAAAGAACACCAACACCAACAAAAAATTAATTTCGTGTTTTTTCTGTGTTTCTGGTAAAAAAAATTTTCTTCTTGATTATGTCTATCATGTGTCTCATATCTCCTGCTGTCTAAATGGGTTAAAAAGTTTTATTTAAAAAAAGTATTTAACAAAAAGCAACAATCAAACGTTAAAAAATTACAAAAAATTTAGAAATTTGTTACATTAACATTCCAATGAATTCAATTTCAAATAGTAATTACAGCAAGCTATCAAATGCAAGGATGATCAAAATAGAAGACCATAGTAGCAAGATCATCATCAAAGGATAATCTAATTAAAGATTTTTCATCAGACGGTGCAAAATCATTTTTCGGGAAAAGAAATTAATTTAAAAACGACCACCTAGGTGTCTACTTTTGCAAAATGATTTTTAGAGCTCTACAAAATAGCAAAAAGTGTTTCAGGATTCCCTTCTTGATTCCATAAAAAAGGTAAAAAGCAAAAAAAATCGTAATTGATTCTAGAAGCAAAAAAGTGGAGTCGGAAAAATATTTATCACGAAACTTTTATTCTCACATAATATGAAATAAATTTTGTAAAACAAACTTACAATTATTATCATTTTATCCAAAGGCACTTTAGTAATAATTTCATCCAGAAAACAATCAGGTTTTGAAATATCATAAAAATTTAATTTTGTAGATGTAAAAAAACTAAAGAATGCTGATAAGCTGAATTACTAGAGGAAGATTGATGATCAGCTTCTGTAAATTTTTCATTATCTAATTTCAGATGAGTAATTACATCATTATCGATGGATTCATCAAAGAATAAATTAATACCCGAATCCCGGAAATATCAGGGCAGTCAATAAGTTCGTGCCGCGGTTTGAATGTAAATAACTTTGAAATTAATGAAACAACATGAGGTAAAATTTTGCATACTGGTAGCCAGGGGAATTGTCCTAAGGGTCTTAACGCGGTTTTTGAGGTAGCTGGAATTTTCACGGAATTTTGAGGGAATTTTGTGCCGGAGCCAGTTTTTAAGGGAAATTTACAAAACGAGCTATGCCAAAAATTGGATTTGAGCATTTTGGCAGTCCATATGACCCAAATGGGTTGCCAAGACATCGGTCTATCAGAATTTATAAGATGTGGAATTTTCGTGAACCTTCTAGAAGTTACAGGAATTTTTAAAGCACGGCTACTGCGCTTTAATGCAAGTTTGTGTATTTTAAAGGTATTTTTTAATAATAAAAAATTTATTTGGAAATGCATCAAAAATGCTTAAAAAATATGTTTTAATGGTTTTTCAGTCAATTGGTATGTTTTTGGAGCCATAAACATTTAGAATTTTCGTTATGCTCATTTGACAGTTTTCCTGAGAAAAATGTGTTTTACCACGAAAATCCCTTAAAATTTCGTGAAAATTCCAACTACCTCAAAAACCGTTTTAGGACCCTGAGGACAACTCCCATGGCTACCAGTATGCAAAATTTTACTTCATGTTGTTTCATTAAGGTCAAAGTTATTTACATTCAAACCGCGGCACGAACTTATTGACTGCCCTGATAGACATCATACCGTATTTTTTATTTTTTTTGACTAAAAGAGAAAGAGAAGAAAGGAAGCAGCAGCAAACAAATAACCAAACTAGGCTTTTTTTGAGAGACACTTTTTTCCATTCTCCTTCGTTTTTGCGGCAACCATCATCTTCTTCATCTCCTTCTTTTCAACCACCATCATCTCCTTCATTTTTGCGGCAACCATTATTTTCTCCTTCTTTGCATCAATCATCTTCTTCTCCTTCTTTTCAACCATCATCTCTTACTTCGTTTTTGCGACTACCATCACCAAAAAAACAGAGGGGAAAACAGGAGAAAAAAAAAGAGAAACGTTCAACGAAAAGTTAGAGAGGGGACATCGTTTTGAAATCATCAATGAAAACAAAGGACAAAAAGAAAGTTTTCTTGGAATTGATTGAAAAAATAGTGATAATAATTGAGGGAAGTCCAAATGTAACATAGAAGCAAATATATTATCAAAAAGGTTAACAGAAAATCGATTATGATATTTTTGTTTCGCAAGACCGTAAACGGTAAGAATTCATCACTTTAACCAGTTTTCAATAGGGGCTAATTATCATAAAAATTTTGTAATTTCAGAGGAGGCATATGTTTCAAACGCCACCATTCAGCTTGAATATGCAAAAAGTTAAAAGTTTTTAAACAAGACTATATCCAAAATTGATTTCTTAAAAATTTCAAAGGGATTAATCTATGATATTTTACCGCTTTTTCTTTTTAACAAAGAATATTCCTGACTTTGAGGTGGCCTACAGCTCCTTCAGTCAACCTCTGAATACAAGCTGTTTATAAATTTTTTCATAAGCAAAGTGCAAAAAAGCCAGCTTCAAAAAGTCTGTTTGTTCACCAAAAAATTAACAATATAACTTTTTTAAAAGAAAATTAATTGTTTAAAATATTTTATTTTTATTTGAAAACTTTTAGAAAAATTATTTTTTAACCATCAAAAAGTTATTAAAATCTTCTTTTTTAATTCATGTTTAAGATGAAACACATAAAATAAAAAAAGGGAATAAGAAGTTGATCAAGCTACTCCAAAACAAAAGTAAATCAAATGTGTCAAAAAGCAACAAAAGAAATCAAGAAAGTCCAACAAGTAAAAAAGCATTCAATAGAATGTTTTTTTGTCAACCGGAAACTCTTTTTTTCTACTTTTAAACAGATTCCTCTGTTTCTTAAATTTTTGTTTTAAAAAATTATAATCTTTAATATTGCGTTTGCTTTAAAACTTTAACTCACTTTTAGGATTTGACAACTATAAATACTGTAGCATTTCTCTCTTTTTCTGGATGCCTATTTTGATGCAAAAAGAAAGAAGCCTATTACATCGACGGAGGAAACAGAAAAAAGTTGTCGCAGTAAAAGTGAAAGAGGACCATAAAACAGTGATGGAGAGGAAGAAAGAGAGAGAGTCAGGAGTTGTGAAATAATAGAAAAAAATTTTATACCAAAAAAACTTTTATGATCAAAATTTTTTCTTTTCTGTTATTGCAACATACAAGTTTTAAACACAAAATTTTATTGTATTAACATATCAACAATTTTAAAATAAGACCAGTAAAATTCATTTCATAGGTAAAAAAGAAGACTAGTATTTCGATTGCACTTTAACATTATAATTGGAGCAAAGCTTGAATTTCTTCGGTAGAAAAATCATGGAACTGAATTTTTGTCTTTGGAATTTCGGTAATCTCAGTGATCAGGGGCTGATCTGCATATGTAATCATTGTTGCAGTGCAATCCGGGATGCAAAGACCAATCAAGTTTTGGTTGTATTTTTGTGATATACGCTTCTAAAATGACAAACATGTTTAAACTTTTTTTAAACAATGTACGCTTTTTTAAAGAGCTATCAAGAAAATTATAACTTATAAACTTTTAAAACATCCATCCAAAAAAAAGAGTTATTTATTTCTTTTCAAAAAGTTATGTTATTTAGGAGATGGTGCGCCCGATCTTCGCTGACAGTGTTGCACAAGTTACTTGTCATTATCTTGCAAGGAAAATCCTCAGTAGCTTATCATCAACTTTTTTTTTCCTTACAAGTAACTTACAGGCTTTGTAAGTAACTTTTGTAAGGATTTTTCACAATTCTTTCCTGATTTGTAAAATCTTCAGCAAATTATCAAAATTTTCAGTTTTTTTTTATATTTAAGTGGATTTGTAACAATTTTATTAAAAATTCACTTAAATGGCAAAAAAATATAAAAATTTTGACATTTTGTTGAAAATTTCTCAAGTTTAGAAAAAATGTGTGAAAACCTCACGTTAAAAAGCTTCGAGTTTTTAAGTTAAGTAAATTCATTAAAGAAAACCTAATGGTGTTTTTAAAAGAGTATTTAAACCAGCGCCGCAACTTGCATGTTGACTCTGCTGACTCACCCGACAGATTTTTGACTTTTAAGATAAAAACTACAATTTACACTAGATAAAATGACATTTTTGTCGACTATTATAAGAGTGGTCACCAAAATTTAAATTTTAAACTATGGGATATCCTAATTGCTTCAAATAAAGTTTCAAATTTCTCACTAATTCTTATTGCTTTATGACCTTTTCTGGTTAGGGTAAGACAAGAATGTTCCTGGACTTTTAACAAGATCACATCCACGTTTACTCAAACGCAGAAAAAGTCAAAAAACAATAAAACGCTATAGAGCATTTAAGACCAAAAATTCAATTTTCTTTCAAATTTAAACAATCGTAACTTAAGATTTTTATGTTTCTTCTATTTTTTTCAGTAAGTTAAAAATTCCTGGGCTTTTAACAGGATCATTTTTAGCCAAATCAAAGAACAGAATAGACCAAAAGAACTCAAGTTTTAACAAATTCAATTTCGTTTTTCACGCTTAATTTATCACTAATAAAGTAAGGAGCGCTAATGATGTGCAAAGTGTTCAAAATACAGTTTACATAAAAATAAATAGATATTTTAAAGGATAAAACCATTTATCAGAAAAATTACAAACACTTTATTTAAAAAACATGAAAACCACGAAATTAAGAAAAATATTTAACCGTCAAAACGGATTCCACAAAAAGAAAACACTTTATTAAAAAAACAATACAACATCAAAAATAAATAAATATTTAACCGTAATATTTCGGATTCCAAAGAACAACAAAAAAATATTTATTACAATACATAAGCAATACGTTAAAACACAGTTACAATAAAAATGTAAACACTTGCACATCATTGGCTATCCCCTTTACAATATATGTGACAAACTCCTTAGCCTCAACTCGCTTCGGAATTAAGGTCCTATTTTTCGTTTGTATCCTTCTCTAATTAAGCCGTGGTTAGGGACAAAATATTAGCTACCGCATTCTCATCCCCAATGCACTTTTGCCATCGAAATTATTAGAGTAGGCAGGTGATGACTTTATCATAATATCATATTGATAGTTAAAAACCTGCTACTTGTCATACTTTTCGAAGTATGTTAAGGCAGAGAATTTCGCAATGAATATCTTGTCTTCAACTTATTTTTTAAGCAAAATAATGGGGCTGAACACTGGATTCCTTCTGCAGTTAGCAAAAAAGTATGATAGTTAAAGCTCATATTAATAAAGTTAAAACCATACCCAAAAATATACACCAGTAATAAAATTTATTCGATTTATTAAAATCTTTCACCAAATTCATCAGGAAAGCTTGCTGTTCATTTGCGGCGTCTAATAAATATTAATTAACGTAAAATTGAAAAAAAATGAACGTTACTTTTTCATGTAATATTTATTATTAAACAGTTGCGAAAATTCAAAACCGAAAATTGATTGCCTTATCTTTCAGCGTGTCCCAACGCGAATGCATGATCCCTTTGTTTTTTTTCGATTGATAAAAATTAACAAAGAATTTTTTGAAAAACTCTAAGTGTCTGGGGTATAACTGTAACATAAGGATTTTATAAATTTTTAGTTTTGTTAATTTTTTTCACGGGTTTACCTTTTTTATAGCAAAATATTAAAATTCTAAAAACTTTGCAAGTTACTTGCAAGGATGTTTCAAGTAACTTATAAGTATTTTTTTCGTGTAAGTTCCTTATAAGTTTCTTAAAGGCTGTAAGGAACTTATAAGTTACTTATACACCTCAGTTACTTATAAGTTACTTATGCAAGAGTCTCAGCGAAGATCGGGTGGATGAGGATTTATAACAGCAATAGGAGGATGTAAAACATCAACTCAAGAGTTTTATTGATTTTAAACAGAAATACTTACGACAATGATCAGATTGTCCAAAGGAATCTTCGTGAATTTAGAGATCATTTGATTGAAGAGATAATTTGTTTGAGGTAAGTGGTAGACTGTTAATTCCATTGAAATAAAGTGAAAAAAGTTGTGAGCCTTCAAAAGTTCATCATTACCTTCATTCGCTCTATTATTTTCTTTCTTCTTTTCATGTTCTTCCCAGGAATCCCCTAGTTGTTCTTCAGTGTATTCTAGATCAGGATCCAAAAGTTTGGAAGGTGAAAGAGCAACAGTAGCAACAGGAAAGTTCAATAACTGTGGATTTAATAAGCCATGATTTTCAGGAGATGGTGGATGAGGATTTACAACAGCAATAGGAGGATGGAAAACATCGACATCTTCATTATCGTTATCACTTAAATATGAATTATAACCCGTATCGATAGACGCCATGGCGCCGATAACAGTTCAAGATGAAATAAAAACAAGCCCAATTCTCGTTAGCTTTTTTAGGAGAAAAATGGAATAAGAAGAACAACAACAACAGCAGCAACAACAACACACCGCTGAAGGAAAGAAAAAAGAGAGGGGGAAACGACGCGAAGATTCGAAGAAAAAAAGGGAAAACAGAAGAGAGAAAGAAGAGGAGAGCAAGAATGATGGAGATGATGATGGTGGCATCATAAGATCGAGGAGGTAAAGAAAACAAATAGAACGGATTTGTTGAAAAAATGAAACACAAAAAACTTTTTTAGGCTATTCATGAAGCGCTAAATTTGCAAAAAAAGCAGAACATTGTTTTTAAAAAACAAAATCAAAACTTTACTTTCTTTTTTGAGAGATGGGCCAAAAAGGAAGAACAAAAAGTTTTGAAATTGATGCAAAAAAATAGAAGCTGAAATTAATTTAAGGAAAAAAGTGATATTCAAGAAAATACACTAAGTGTGAAAATTAAAAGTGATTGGGGATTTTTAAAACAAGATTGTAAAAAAGAGTAGAAAAATGAAAATTTTTCAAAACAGATTAGGCGAAAATACAGTATCAGTAAAACAGAAAACAAAAGTTTAAACTACAATCAAACCTCGTTATTACGTTTTCCAAGAGACTGCGTAAAAACAACGTAATAGCGAGGTCCATTTACATCGATTCCCTTTTGAAGGGACTCTGCACTAGGACCAAGTAAGATCGAGATAGACGTAATAACGAGGTTCAACTGTAATTAAAAAAATAAATTAAAAAACAATCGGTATTTTTAAAAAGAGCTCAATGCTATCACAAAATCAATGATGTATCACAGATTCTTTAATATTAAAAAACATAACTTTTACGGTATTTATTGACAATCAATAAAGAGACAAGTTCAAATAAGTTAAGCAAAAAGTTTTAAGCAACCAAAAAAATAAACGAGAATTCGTCAAAAAAAGAAAAGTTATATTTTAAGAAAATCAATCGCAAGAAGAAGAGATGATATGATAAACATGAGAAAAAGCTTTCCTCTTTAAAAGCAATAAATAAAAAGGGTGTGCTTTCAGGCTTGGATTGTATGACATGTGTACTTTTTTATTTATTTGCTTTTGATTGATACATATTGTATTATTATTTTCCTTGTCATTTAAGCTGCATTGTTTTTCAGCAATAAAAGAAGTAACACGAAAAGTTGTAATATGTTAGCTAAAATAGCAAAAGAAGGAGTTCATTAATCGTGGGAAAACCATAAATTCTACTTTCCTTGTTTTTTTTCTGTAATAATTCTGTAAAAAAGCGTTACCGAATTGTTATTTTTTAGCAACGTTGCAGTTTTGACATTAGGGTGAAATCTCAAAAAATGCAAATGTCTGTTGTATTTTCGTCCGTTCACCAAATCTCTAAATTCTGAAATAAAGCAAAAAAATGAATGTTGCTGAAGGTCTTGAAAAGTTCTCATTTTTACTTATTTTCTCAGGAAGATGAATAAAGGAAGGCGTTGCTGAAACATTAAAGAAGAAAAAACAGTTGTTTTTACAAAAAGAAGAAAAGGCATCAAAATCATAAATGGAGAGTAAAGTGTGAGTTATTTTTTCTTTCACTCATTCTCATAATATTATAATTTATTAATCACATATTATTTTTACATTTGAGCTAAAATATGTAGATCGATATTGAATACACATAACAAAAAGATAAAAAACTAGACTTAGAAGAAAGATAAGACTACAACAACAAGAAGAAAACAGAAAACAAGACAAAAACATTTGGAAGATATCATTTCATGTTATACAATTTTAAAAAAAATTCAGCAAGAACAAGTTTAAAGTACTTCATAAACTTTGGCAATTTCTTCAATGCTTAATCCATGGAATTCAGCTTCATCAAGACTTTGAGTTAAAAAACGTTTGCATACTTTTTTGATCAGAGGATGATCGTTGTAAATCATCATGGTTGGAACATTGGAAGTTAAGCCGATCAAATTTTGATTTTCCATCCAAGAAAAACGCTTCTAAAAATGATTTAACTGATAAAACGCTTGTTTTTTTCTTTTTTGGTAGAATCAAAATTTTTTTTGCAAGATTCTGCAAGTACTACAGTAATAAAAATTAGAATTTAATTTCCCTAACAAACTTTAATTAAAAATGATTCATTTTTGAGCGCCGAAAGTTTTTTCATCTATCAGCTTTTGAGGTATTTTACATTAAGCTTTGAAACAAAATTAATTCAAAAAAAATTGAAAAAACAAAAGCAGATTATTTGTTTTTTTTTCTTGCCTTCTCTATTCAACCCAAATTTGTTAATAAAAACTTATGGATAAATTTGGTGACAGATCGTTTTTTCTCAACGTTGCCGCTTATTTTATCTTCTAAATTCTTCTTTTTGGATATCATTTTTTGGAAAAAAAAAGAGAAGGAAAGTTCTTTTGTTTCTTTGCCAAAATACAATTTATGAAATTGACAAAAAATCTGCATTTATTTTCTCTTACACCTTTATTGTTATTATCTTCAAAAAATTTGTTTGTGACCACCGAAACGTAAGAGAAAAAAAGCAACAGAAAAAGCGGTTTTTGATTCAAACGAGAAAACTAAATGTCTAATTTTAAACAAAAGTTTAAAAAACGGTGAAAACTATAGAAAAAAAGAACATGTAAAAAACTTACATAGATAACAATTTTATCTAAAAATTTGTTGAAAAAATTTGGTTATTCGATAAGTCCGTTCCGCTGGCTTTTTTTATACCATTTTTTCAGTTTTTGATGAAATATTTTAATTTCTTTTTTAAAAGGTGCCTATGGGGGTATCATGCCTAAAAGACACTTTTAGGTATCACTGATTTTAGCGAATTTCAAGGGGATACCCTGGGATTAACTCGGATTTTACGATATTTCGCATTAAAAGTCACCAAAAAATTTTTTCAAAATATGGGAATTATAGCCTAGCAATAATGAGCAGGATGTTAGAAAGCATATACAAAGCATTGTGCCAACGTTCAAAATGCCAAATCTGATTTATGCAAATTTTTCCTATAACATTATTAAAAGCCCTTTATTTGGCTTTTAATAGTGTTACCATAAAATAACGCACATTTTCTCAACAGAAGAAAAAGCATAAGGAAAGAGGATTTTATTAATCGTGCAAATGAATAGAAAAACAAAAATGCTTTTATCAAATAACAGAAGATCAAATGATATTTCAGTTTAAAAATTACGAAGGTAAACGAATAGATAATACTAAATTTATAATAGCAAAGAAGTAAATTACTGCTAAGAAAGAAAAGGCGAAATTTTCACATAAAGTAAAAGATCTGCAAAAATCAAAAAAATTACAAATTTTTAAAAAAAGATGTTGTTAGAACTATATTAGTTAAAAACAAAATCATGTAAAGAAAGAAAAAAGTATATTGGCAATGGTTGGCGCCAGAGCTGTCCGGGATCCCGGATCCCGGCCGTTTTTCCGGGATTTTTTGCCCCGGACCGTAATCCCGGATTTTTGGCCGGAATCCGGGTTTTTCCCGGGCATGCATTTCTAATACATTTTTATGAAAAATTGATTTTTTTGGCGCAAAAAACCGGTGTGTTTTTTAAGGCTGTCCAGAAATCACACGATTGTATTCGCTTCTACCTTTCTCTTTGTGAATTTTCTGCTTTGATTGTTATTTCTACAATTTGAAACGCGGCAGAAAATCAAAGCAAAATGGATCACCAAGTGGGAGAGGGGTTCAAAACTACAAAAAAAGATCATGCAATTTCTGGACAGCCCCAAACCCATCTTGACCAATAGCAAAAATTATTTACAACGTGTAAGAAGATCATGAATGAAGGGTAACGTTAAAAACAAATATTGAAAAAAGAATAAAGAAAAATTAAATGAAAAAAGAACAAGAAAACATTACCGTAAATCTTCTAATTGAAACACTGTGCTTCTAATTTAAGCAAGTTTTATGTTGCTCATAATAGAGTTTTTTTAAGAGTGTGTGCCTTTATTTTTAGCAACGGTGAAAACAAAAAGACTTTTTTATTGATAAATTTATTTTATTCAGCTGATGTATCTGACAATATGCTAATATCATTATCTAATTTAAAATATATTTATAAACACATGATCAATAGGCAATGCTTTAAGGGTTGCCCATAAATTACGTTATCGTTATTTTTGATAAAACCCTATACATCAAAGGCACTTTTTGCCGCACGTGAAAGGCGGCACGGTCATTTACCCCATCCACCCTTGTTATGTAATTTATGGACACCCCTTATATTAAAATCATAACGATTTTTTCCTTGCTTCAATTACAAATGTGTTTAAGTTAGAGAATTTACGGTAAATGAGAAAATAAAATGTGATAAAAAATTATGAATAAAAGAAAAAAAACGTAATACGATAAAAAGAATAGATGTTGGCTTTCTAAATTAAAAAAATGTTTTAAAAAAGATCTGAGGTTTTGTTACGTAAACAGTAAATACAAGACTAAAAAGATTCAAAGTTGCATCAATTAACCGAATGAAAAACTGATAGATGCAAATCCCGCAGGTTAGAAAAAAACAGTTGGGGAAGAAAGAGCTTTTCCATCAAACTTCAAACATTTTGATGGACTTCACCGCGCAGAGATAAACAAGCTTCTTTTTTATTTCTGCGTGAACGTCTGCGAACTTTTATTTTCTTTTCTAAAATTTTAAAAGCTTTGGGAAAATAAAAATGATGGAGTAGAGAGAGTGAAAAAATCAATTGCCAAAAAATAAAGCAACAAAAGATTCTATCGTAAGATAAAAAAGAGTGTTTTTCTTTACTTTGTATTTGTGTTTGTGATTCTTTGAATAATGAAATATCTTATATAGTTTAAACAATAATCAATTTTTAGTTTTATCGTGTATGTGAACTTTTTTTTTGTATACCCAAAGTCATTACTTTCACTTTAAAATTGTTACTCTTGCAAATACTGTTGCTTCTTTGGAGGGTTAGAACATTAAAATCAAAAACACATCTGTTAAAAATCATTATGCAAAAAAAGAAGAAAAAAGCAATAAATTATCAAGACATAATAACTGAGCGCCGCCATCCCCATTCGTTTTGCGAAGTACTTCGCGCTATTCTCTTTTCTTATCTAGCCAAAAAATGAAGCAAAGCAACAAAGTCTCTATCGAAAAAATAGCCATATGACACTAAAATAAAAGTGTCATATGGCTATTTTGGTGTATTGCATGAAAAGTCAAAGTGAAAAACAAATTATAATATAACAACAGTTCTGGAGGAAGTTGAAGCAATCCAAAAAAATATTTACTGATGACAGACGCTTTCATTGAAAAAGAAAAGCGTCGGGTATCTTTTTAAGTTTTTCAATGCTACTATTCATCAAAAAAAGTAGCGAGCGATTGAATATTAAATATAAAATATGAAACTATGACAGATGTTATTGTATACATTAAAAATGTTTGAAGAAAATTAGTTAAGATAATAATAATAAAAAAAACGAAATCAACGAAACTCTTTCTTAAAAGCCAGAATGTGAGTTTTAAAAAAAAGGGTTAATCAAAAGGCGATAAAATTAAGAGGTGAGATAAAATATTAACATGAAAAAGTAGCCAGAAAAACTTACTAAACATTGCAATACTTTCTTAAAGAAAGTAATAGAACCAATAATCGATAAACGATAAAAGCAATGCTTTTCAAAATACTTTTATCAACATTATTTTAAGGTTTTCAACTGCAGCAAAAAAAGAAACAAAACAAGTCTATAAGAAAATATTTTCCAAATAGATTTTAAAGAAAGAAAAATTTAAAATAACTACTTCATATCGAAAACAATTTCGTGTTTTAGAAAAGAAATAAAGTTAATAAATCAAAGCTGTCGTTTCATTATTCTCGTTACCGTTTTTTGCTCAACTCATTTTAAAATATGTAACATTCATCGACAGATTTTTGTGCACCTCTTAATAGAAGTTTTTTTTATCAAGGACAAAATATACATCATGGATTGATGTTTATTAGAGATTAAATAAGGTTCTTTTTTTCTCAGCGTGAACGTCTACGAACTTTTATTTTTCTTCTAAAAATTTTTTCTGAAAAGCTTTATGGAACGAAAAAAAAGTAAAAAGAAAAAAACAACCTCAGGATGTCTTACATACTGTAGCCGTTCTCTCTCTTTCTTTTTATGACATCTATCTAAAAGAGAAGACAGAGAGAAATTTGTCGAAGAAAAAAAGAAGGAAGAGGTTGTTTTGACGACTTTAATTTCATTGCCGGCATTTTAAGTTTCTATTTTTATTCTATCAAAAAATAATAATTTTTTATGAAATTTTTTTGAGATGCCGGTCAGTAAAAGGTTTAATTAGATTATATTTGAGCTCAAAAAAACTTAAAGAAAAAAATGCTTTATGATGCAATTAAAATGTTTGAAAACAGTATTTATTGGTTTTTATATTTATATTGTCAATTTTAAAAAACATTTAAAGCTACAACAAAAGTAAAACAAGAACAATACAACACATTAACATGCATCATAAATCTTTGAGATAAAAAGGAAAACAAAGACAATGTTGAATGAATACAAAGCAAGAATTGTGGAGCAACAGCCCCGGAGGGGCTGAGATTCTCTAGTCATATAAAAACAGAAAATACACAATAAAAACATTTACAGGCGCCGCCTCTAAAATGAAATGAATTTTATATTGTCCTTTTTTCATGTACTCGACGAAAAAAAAACACTGTCATGAGTTCCGAAATTAAATGTGTGAACCATTTTTTTTGCAATAGTCTTTATTCTTTTTTTATTAGAATCTGTGTGGTATGAACATTTATAATTTTTATGCGGTTCAAACAAAAGCTTTCAACAACTTGATCTTCTTTTTTCTCCCCAAGGAGTCTTTTTCTTATGCGGGTGGCACTTCTCTCATTCCAGTTTTGGTGTTCGTTTTTTTGTTTGAAGTCCATTTGTACTTTTTTGATTTATAATAAAAAAAACCTTGAAAAAAAGGAAGACCCTCAAGTGCAACAATATGCAAGAAAGAAAAAACATTAGAAACCATTTTTTTTGTTTTTGTACATGAAAATGGTAATTACGGTAGCTAAGAGAAACAATACAAACAGCAAAAAAAGAAGGTGTAAAAATTCAAATAACAGGTATCTTAAGTATGTTCCAAATTTAAAAAATTAACAAAGATGGAGAGGAAGTACTAAAAAAAATGTGTGCGTCAAATATCTCTATAAAAACAAAAGAAAAAAAGACTTGTTAAGTTAAAAAAAAAGCTTAAAAGTTCAGTCTCTGTAAATTCTTCTTTATTTAATTCTGGATCAACGATAACATCATCATCGATAGATTCATCAAAGAATAAATAAATTAGTTCCGAGACATCATACCGTATTCTTTATTTTTTTAATGAAAAGAGAAAGAGAAGCAAGCAAGCAGCAACAATCAACACTTTTTTAAGGAGACATTTTTTCCCTTCTCCTTTTTGAAGCAACCATCACCAAAAAAGCAGAGGAAAAAGGGGGGAAAGAACGTTCAACGAGAAGTAAGAGAAGGACATCGTTTTGAAATCATCAATGAAGAAAAGGGCAAAAGAAAGTTTTCTTAGAATTGACTGAAAAAATAGTAATAATAATAATTGAAGGAAAAACAAACGTAAATGAGAAATCCAAATGTAATCGGTAACTCTTTTAGCTGCTGTCAAACTGATTCCTTTTTTTTAAACTCACTTTTAGGATTTTAAAATATAAATACTGTAACATTTCTCTTTTTTCTGGATGCCTATTTCGAATGCAAAAAGAAAGCAGCTTATTACTTCGTCGGAGAGAGAAGAAAAAAGTTGTCTCAACAAAAAAAGAAAGAGGACCAAAAAACAATGATGGAGAGAGAGAAAGAAAGAGCAAGGAGCTGTGAAACAACGAAAAAAATATTTTGTACGAAAAAACTTTTTTTTGTTTATTTTTACTGCAACTTACACGTTTTAAACAACATAAAATTTTATTATATTAACACATCAACATGTTTAAAATTAGACTAGCAACATTCATTGGCACTTCACAATTAAAAATAAGACTAATTCTACTGTTTCAATGGCACTTTAAAATTATAACTGGGGCAAAGCTTGAATTTCTTAGGTAGAAAAATCATGGAACTGAATTTGTGTCTTTGGGATTTGGGTAATCTCTGTGATCAAAGGATGATCAGCATATGTTATCATTGTTGCAGTGCAATCCGGGATGCAAAGACCAATCAAGTTTTGGTTGTAGTTTTGTGATATACGCTTCTAAAATGACAAACATGTTTAAACTATTTTTAACCAACATACGTTTTTTAAAGAGCTATCAAGAAAATTATAACTTATAGACTTTTAAAACATCCATCGAAAAAGAATTTAAAAGATTTATTTATTTCTTTTCAAAAAGTTATGTTTTCAACTTTAAATATAAGCTCAAAAGTTTTATTGATTTTAAACAGAAATACTTACGACAATGATCAGATTGTCCAAAGGAATCTTCGTGAATTTAGAGATCATTTTTTCGAAGAGATTATTTTTTTGAGGTAAGTAGTAGACTGTCAATTCCATTGAAATAAAGTGATAAAAGTTGTGGGCCTTCAAAAGTTCATCATTACCTCCATTCGTTTCGTTATTTTCCTTCTTCTTTTCATTTTCTTCCTCAAAATCCCACAGTTCACCTTCAGTATATTCAAGTGATGGATCAAAAGATTCTGAAGGTGCATCAATCGGAGCAACAACAGGAAAGTTCAATAACAGTGGATTTAATAAGCCATGATTTTTAGGAGGAGGTAGATGTGGAATTACAGCAGCAATAGGAGGATGGAAAACATCAACATCTTCATCATCGTTATCACTTAAATATGAATTATAACCCGTATCGATAGACGCCATGGCGCCAATCACAGTTCAAGATAAAATAAAAACAAGCCCAATTCTCGTTAGCTTTTTTAGGAGAAAAATGGAAGAAGAAGAACAACAACAGCAAAAAAACACACCGTTGAAGGAAAAAAGAGAGGGTAAAACGACGCGAAGATTCGAAATCAAAAAAAGGAGAGCAGAAGAGAGAGAAGAGCAAGCATGATGGGGATGATGGTGGCATCCATAACTTCAAGGAGGTAAAAAAAAGAAAACAAATAGAATGGATTTGTTGAAATAATGAAACATTAAAAAAGTTTTTTTTTATTTTTAGGCTACTAGCGAAGTGTTAAATTTGCAAAAACGCAGAATATTGTTTTTAAGAAACAAAATTTTACTTTCTTTTTTGAGGAGTGGTCTAAAAAAGAAGAAAAACTTTTAAAAAAAGTTTTAAAATTAATGCAAAAAAATAAAAGCTGCAATAAGTTTAAGCCAAAAAAATGAGATTAATATTATTACAAAAAAAGACTGACAAGATTTTTCGGAAAGAGGAAATTAAATTTGCTGAGCTAAAAGTTATCCTAGATCTTGATTCAACTTCGTCAATTCGAACTAAATTAAATTAAAATTTTAGTTTAACAATGGTGGCTGATTGAACCAAAAGAGTTGTTCAATAAGCCACCATTGTGGCTTATTGAACAACTCTGTTGTCAAAGGGCTAAATAATGTGAAATTAAAAAGGATTTGGGATTTTTAAAACAATAATTTAAAAAGAGAGTAGAAAAATGAAAATGTTTCAAAACAGATTAGGCGAAAATACAGTATCAGAAAAACAGAGGGCAATAATTGAAACTAATTTAATAAATATAATTTTGAAGTTTAAAAACATTCAATATTTTTAAAAAGAGTTCAATGCTATCACAGTAGCTATGATGTGTAATAACTTTTACGGTATTTATTCACAATCAATAAAGAGACAAATAAGTTAAGCAAAAAATTTTAAGCAACCAAAAAATAAACAGGAATTTGTCAAAAAAAAAAGTTATATTTTAAGAAAATCAATCGCAAGAAGAAGAGATGATATGATAAACATGAGAAAAAGAATTTGTCTTTAAAAGCAACAAAAAATAAAAAGGGTGTGCTTTCATTGTATGAAATGTTGTACTTTTTTATTTATTTCCTTTTGATTGTTATTATTATCCTTGTCATTTTAAGCTGCATTGCTTTTTTGCAAAAAAGAAGATTTGGTGAAAACTTAGAAAAAAAAACACAAAATATTGAAATATGTTAGCTAAAATAGGAAAAGAAGAGGTTTATTAATCGGGTTAAAGGGAAAAATCTTTTTTCTCTTTTTATTAACGTCAATTATATGTAGTTAGAGTTGAATACGTTGTGCCTCCACAAAACCCACGTTTATAGGTTTTTCTATCTTTTGCACTCTTTTTACAAACAAGCAATTGTAGACAATGGGAATCTTCACCACTTTTATAATTATCACTGTTCACACAATTTTACCCAGTATAAAATTTGTACGTCACTTGAAAATTTATGCAATTTCGAGGAATTGTGTTTTGTCTTTAAAATTTTATAGTTTCCAAAAGTGTGTGAAAGAAAACAAGGAATTCCCATTGCCTCCAAAAAATCATAAATTAATTTTAAAAACGTGTAAACGTATAAAAGGCCAAAATGTATCCCCCAAAACTTTATTTTTTTCTTCCTAAAACTCTCCATCATAATGGATGCCTTATCAGAAATAATAAGAATTTCATCAGTAATAATTCAATACACCTCGCAAGGCCTTGAATGCTTACTAGTAATATTTTTAACAAGTCAATATTTAAAGAAAAAATCAAATTTTAAATCTGCATATTTTGTTATCCTAAATATTGGGTATATTTTTGATATAATATTACTTATCACATGGATAATTTCTTCAACTACATGGCTTACATTTACATCACCCTTGTATAGTTTCTTGTCATCAATGCAAGAATGGTATATTATGTTTTTTATTACAATTTGGAACGTTATTTTATGCTTGAATCGATGCACGGCTTTAATCTTTTATTTTAAATATGATAAGGTTTGTCAAAATTTATGTATAATTTATTTAATTTTTGTTTTTGTCATAAAAATTTTTGTTTATGACAGAAGTTCAATTAGTTAAATAGCAACTTTTCTGGTTTTGTCAAAGAACCTAAAATCATGATTTTCGTAAACGGCAGTTACAAAATTTCTAACTGCCATTCAACCATGATAGAATAGTAAAATGACAAAACAACTATGACTTGTTCAGTTTTGAAGACAGAGTGATGAAAAATTTTAAAACTTGATAGGTAGGCTACCGTAAATGGGCTAATAATTTTAATAGAGAGTGCACAGAGTTTAAAGTTAGCTCTGTTGATATGAAATCACTCATTGGGAATGAAATGGTGAACCCATTTTTTGTATGTTGATAGGTGAAAATTCGAGGTTAAACGACATTCTATGGGTGGCATACAGGTAGGGTTGTCAAATGGAGATCTCCCGGGAGACTTGGGAGATCTCCCATTTTTTGCTGGGAGATCTCCCCAAATCTCCCAATAAATATTATTAGATTTTAAACTATTTCACATGACATGTGTTAATCTCCATTCGTATATCGCCGCTTGTGAGATTTTGGACTTAGGTGTTCGGGGAAGAAAATTCTTATCCAAGTATCCTTGATAGCTCAACCCATTTCAAACCGGTTATTTTCCAGATAACGTGTTTGGATGGGACAAGAGGAGCTGAACGCTAGGAATAAGCATTGATGATGTTATTAATCCTTATTTTTAGGCTATCTTAACTGGCAATATATCATATCAAATCTTAAAGAATCCCGATTTTCTTGCTTTTCTTAAATTGTTAAGACCTTCTTATAAAGTACCATCAAGAGATTATACATTATCAAAGAAGTTGATTCCAAAAGAATATGAAGAGATGCATGGAAAAATTCAAGGCAACATCGAGAAATCTTCGTCTTTATCATTGTCATTTGATGGATGGACTGATGTAACTGGACGTCCAATTATGAATATTATCGTACATAATCCAAAGCCCTATCTTTACAAGTTTATTGATGTCTCGGATGATAGAGAAACTGGTGAATATGTCGCTGAAAAAATTATCGAAATTATCCAAGAACTTGGTCCACAAAAGGTTGCTGGCGTTGATGCATTTGTTTCTTGATTGTTTTCGTATTATCAATAAAATATTATTTAAAATTTAGCTTTAACGCATTACACAAAAAAATTGAAAAAAATGACAAAAGTTAGAAACCGGGAGATTTCGGGAGATCTTCCGGGAGATCTCCCAGGGAGATCTCCCTCTTTTTAAATCTCCCGGGAGATTTGACAACCCTACATACAGGTTAAATATATGAGCCCCATCTTTAGAAGAAGAGGTCCCTAACTCAATTCGAAGTTATTTTGCCTTAGAATCTACATAAAGAAATAGGTTTATGTTTGAAATAAATAAAAAAGTGAACTGAACATAGTAAAAATTAAAAAGAAAATTACGAAAAAATAAATTTTAAAAACAAAAAGTTAATTACACCGATAAATATTGTGTTCAAATTGATTGATTTCACACTATTGTGCTGGATGCAAGTATCACATTGCAGAGGAGAATGACAATAAACGATTGAAGCAAGATTATAGATAACATAATATCCATCTTGACCGCAAAATTTTTTAGCTGCATTCGCTCTACAAATTATGTATTCTTTTGCTTCAGGACATGTCTTATCATCTACACCGCAGCCATTATCTATTCCTTGGAAATCCTTTAAGCATTTCATTTGATTTTTATAAGCTACAACAATAATCTTTTTGGAATTAAATTTCTTAAAGGGAATTGTTGCGATAAAGGAAGAAAAACTGCCAGGTATTTGCAGGCAAAGAGAATACCTCTCAGTTTTAAAAATTCCTTATAGTAAAAAAAATTTTTTCGTTAACATATTTTTTAAAAAAGCATATATGTGTCACATTTGTTAATATAAACCATCTCCTAGGGTCAGAAAAAATAATTAAGATAGAAAATGAGGTCTAAATTACTTAATTTTTACCTTTAAACGAGATAGAAAAATTCGTGTTGAGATGTTCCCTGAATAAGCCGGGCAGTTTTTCTTCTTTTATCGCAACAAGTCCCTTTAATTGAAGAAACACACTTTTCGGTGTTGTATATAACCTACCTTTATTTCCATCACCACATATAAATCCAAATCCAAAATAACTAAATGTAAAATAATAACTATTTAGGCCACCGAAAGTTTGATAAAATCCATCAAAGTTTATACAATCATATACTACAATATTTCCTAAACATTTTTGTAAAGCTCTATGGTAATCACAAAATTTATCAATGCCAGGATTTGATGTATAAATGCTTTCAATGTCATGAAAATATTGAGAATAAGTAGTATTAAGCATAGTGAAATAAGTATGATAGCAATTAATTAGAGTCTAAATTTCGTCATGTATGTTATCTCAAAATTGCATTGCATTTTTGGATTACCTCTGATTTACTATGTGAACAATCACATATCCCTTTTGGAATCATAGCTATAAGGAATAGCGTTGAAAACATAATTTTCATCTTTGAAAAATATCTCGGACTGCATTCAATAAATGTTGAACAAAAAAATGAAAACAAAAAAAACAACACAGAAATAATTTTAATCAATTTTTCTTTCAAACTAAATACAACCTTCCAGTTTCTCTCTATTTTTTTTTATTTAACTTTGTTTTTTAAACAATGCAAAATAAAAGAAGAAGAAAACATTTTTCTGTATTAAATGAAGTGACAATGAAAAAAGCAATCTAATAAATGCTGAAATTCGAATTCAATAAAAACTGCAATTAAACTAATGGAATGCAAGATTTGTCAGTGGTTTTGTTAATATACACAGAAAACGTTGTTACATTCTTTATTACAAAAATACAAAATATAATATAAAATGATACAAAAACACAATTTTTTTTCTCATAATAAATCTGCATGGGCAACTAACTGCCCATTGGGAAGTTTGTAATATCCGTGAATATATTACAAACAATAATATTTATTAACAACAATAAATATATACATAAAATATAAGAGAAAGGATCGTCTGCTCAGCTCATGATGATTACAACTCGAATGAGCGAGAGGAACAACAGCTCTATTGGAAATAGGCTGGAACATTCGAGAAGAGAGTAGAAGAGAGACAACGAATAACTACGTAGTAGTTATTCGTGTTAAGACAATAACACGAGAGGAGACAACAGAAGTAAGAGTTGTGGAACTGCAGGATACTACAAAGTTTCGATTAGCAGATTTAACTTCAAAACTTTGTTAAGTTTATTATTGCAAAAACATTAAATAAACGTAACAAGAATAAAAACACAAAAGAATAATTAAAAAATATTTTCCAAAAAAGAAAGTTAATTATAGCAATAAACATTGTAATCAAACTAAAACTAATTGGTTTCACATGATTCTTCTGAATGCATGTGTTACACTGAAGTGGAAAATGACAATAAACGATTTTAAAATAAATTATTTGTAGAATTACCACAATTAAATTGCTTTACAAAATGACAGTAAAAATTTTTTTCCCCATTTTCAGTTAACTGGATAAGCTTTCAGATTCATCATTAATTTTGATGGTAATCTTTGGACCATTCCAGAAACGCATTGTTGCTCTTAAAACAGCTTCAAAACTATCAACATTTTTAAGCAAAATAAATTCAAATACTGTGCCATCTTTTCCATTGATTTTCATGTATTCACAAAATAAAGAAGGATTAAAAGTTGGAGAAAGTCGAAATAAAGATAGCCGAAAATGATCCATTTTATTTGAAAATTTAAGTTTATTCATTCGTTGTAATGTTTCAAAAGAGAAATCTTCCGATAAACTGTAAAATTCAAAGTTTGTAATATTTGGAAGATTTTGTAGAATAACATCAAGTGGTACGGTATCATTATCAGAAGGCACTACAAGATTTCCTGATAGCAGCATTATATAATTGTCTATTTCTTTCTTTATCATATCACCAACATCGCAAATTTTGGAACACGTGGAATGCTCAAATTTAAAAGTTTTGATAGTATTTTCTGATGTTAAAATTTGTAAATCTGGTAAACTAATAAAAGAATTAGTAATAATTAATTCATGAATTGTACAACGAAAAATTTTTGGAAGCTGAAAAAATTGTGATGTTTGAAGTTTTAAAATATCATTAAGCCATAAAATATTTGGATGATTATAAATTTGTAACATATTTGGAGGCGTATCTCCGCTGTCAAATATTGCAGGCATTGTAACAATTAAGATTTGCTGCTTTGAATAAAAGTATTTGCATGTTTTGTAGAGCTTTGATAAGCCATTAGCAGATAGAGGATTTTTTAATAAATGTGAAATAACATCCGGTGGGAATGAAAAGCATTGCTTTCGAGGAGCAGAAAAAGTGTAGCGTATACTTGCATCAGACATTTGATGAAAAAAATAAATAAAGCTAAAAAATTACGTATAAGAATTGAGTTAGAAGTTACATAGAAATTCATGACAATCCAAACTCGGATAACGAGGACAATAAAAATGTTGCATGAAAAATTAAACACAATTAATACATCCATCTAAAAATGAAGTCATAAAAACATTTAAAGGATTGTAAAAAAGATAAAAGCAGCAAATAAAGTGTTTTATAAAAAAAATAAAGAATGCGGAATTGGAGCTGTAAAAAGTGTAAACGGATAAAACACAAAGAAAAAGAAGTTAGAATGTTTTGAAAAGAAGCAAGATTACACAAAAAATATTTAATATCGTTCTTATCGCTTTTTCATCAAACGAAACAAAGTATATTGGGCTTGTTGTACAGGATTATTCTCAATACAACCAAGAACTACCCATTTGGTCCAGTTAGAATTCCAAGAGCTGTCGAAGCTGCAGCTACGGGTTACCATCTTACAATGTCATTCATTATTTAATCAAATTACAATCTGATTTAACCTTTAATCTTATGATTGCATGCATTTTTGAATCGAATTTATAATTTTTGTATTGGAGTGTATCATTGTTAATACAAAAATATTTCAACGAACAATTTTATTTTTTGTTCTTCAATGATTTTTTGACAGAAACCCCGTGTTGGGTATTTTATTTTGTTGAACTTTTGCTTGTTTTTTTCATAATAATTTATTTATATATTTAAATATTTATTTTGTCAAAAACATTTTAAAAAAATTCAGTTTGTTTTTTTTAAATAAAAAAAGAGTTTAATTTGTCAAACATAATTATTTAACATTTGGATCAAATTTAAGCCCATGTTCAACATAATTCTGATCCCATTGATGCATCAACGGTGAAGTCCAGCCTCCAAAATCCATCCATCCAGTTTTTAAATCCGCATTATTATTATATGCTACCCACCAAAGAGGACATTTTGAATATGCTGTCCAGTTCCCACATATTGATGTCCATGAGTGTTTATTTGTATAAATTCCAACTGTATATCCTCTGCTTTTTGCGGTATTTGCCATGTCATCAATAAATTGTCGATTTCTTGTTATATTCTTTGACCAACCAGGTGGATTTTCAATATCTAACCAAATTTTTCCAACTTTTGCACCTTCATCTTCAAGAACATTTAATGCTACATTTACTTGTGTTATCGCGCTATAACATGTACCAGATGTACATGGATAAATATATCCATCAACATCAGAAAATCCAGCTGAAAAAACATAAAATACCAGATTCGATGGCCTAACAATATTAACCTACATTCTCTTGCTTTGTTAATATTTCCAATACCATTGATATCAACAGTTCCATTACCTTTATTACCATAAATTTTTCCTATAAAAAATGAATATCCGTCTTCATAAAATTTTAGAAACTGTTCATTTGTTGCAATTGCGCTAACATCAAAGCCTTTTGCCATTTCAATAATTTCAAAGTTGCAAAAGGATAATAAAAAAATGGTAAAAAGTTTAAAAAACATTTTATTTGTCAAGCTATATATGGAAATTAAGGTAAGAAGTTATAAGTGAAAAAAAAAATTAGCAGCAGCATCTGACAAAAAAGGTCGCTTAAAAACATTAATTTTTCTGATAACAATTTTCGTTGTTTATTTTAATCAACAAATATACAATGCAAAATCAAGCAAGAAAAAAAAAGTTTTTTAGATAGAAAAAACAGCAACTTTTTCCGAGTTTTTTTATGACAACGAAAATCAATCAAAAGAAGTACAACAAAAAGATCCTGATGCAACCTGATTTTCTGTATATGTTTGACTTAAATATTGGCAATTATCAGTTGGTGTAAATGGTACACCTTCTTCCATTAGCATTTGATCATTACGAATAATAATAAAACCGGCCACTAGTTGAATGCCGTTATCATCAGGACCATTAATCAATTCAAATTCGAAAAACAGTTTTACATTATTTGTCGCTGGAAGATCTAATGAACAGCTATCCATATGTCCATTTACACTGAAAAAAGAATGTTTTTACTGTAAATACATGTAAAAAATAACAGACAATTCACATACAATTCCATCTTCGTTAATATAAACATACATAGCAAAATATGATATTCCAACAGCGGAGCCACTTATTTCAACTTCATTTCCACTAATCGTAAAATACAATTGAGATGTAAAAGCAATTTTGTAATTATCATCGACATTGTAAACCGTTGTACGAGATTTAAATGTATTACATCGAGGAGAACTTATAGAAACGACCGGTGCCGGTTTAAATGATGTACAACATTGTTTTACTGTGACGCCCATGTCTAAAGTAATTTCACAATTTTTTAATTTGTTATAATAATAGTATCATTATTTTGTAACATAGTACGACCCACAACTTTAGCCAATCATCTGAATTAAGAAATTCAAATAGATTCGGACATTAGGTTAAAAAATAATTGTGATCAGCGCATTCCTCAAAAAGCCCCAGAGGAACTCTTTCAATCACAGTAACAAATTTGGTTATTTTAATTTTTTTGGCATAAGCGCATTAAAAAGTACGTAATGAGAATTTCTCTTTAATGGCCCTGATGATGACGGCATTCTACTAGTGGCCGTTTTTATTATTATTCGTAATGATCAAATGCTCATGGAAGAAGGTACCATTTATACCTCAAAAACATACAAAGCGAGAAATTTTTAGCAGCTCGATCTTTAACTATTTTTCCAACCACACAAAAAAGTATTTACCGTTATCTTCATAGTTGTAACATGGCGTAATATCACTGAACAATCCACTTTGGAAACTAAAACTATTTCCTTCTACAGTGAAAAGTAGATAAATCGGAAATTTCGAGTTATCTGTAAAATAAAAGTTGACCCATAATGCAGCAGGTTCAAAATACACCTTTAAATTAGTTGAAAAGTCAGATATACAGCTCTTTTTTATTGTATCATGAAAAACACAAATTTCATTCATACCACTTGATGCCATACCCGTTGTGACAATATTCGTAAGAGAAAAATAGCCGTGTTCGGAATCGTTCATAGCTATAAAATTAAATGAAACGGCAAAGTTATACTCTGTACCACATTCTGGTTTATTACAAACTAAAATTTTTTTTTATAGAAGCACAAGAATAATAGAATTTGACAATGCGATATTAAAATATTTGTATATCGAAAACAAGTACAATGAAAACTTGTAAATAAAAACCCTTGGTCAAATTTTTTTTGTTTTTTTTTCATTTAACTGAATTCAATTTTGGCTGAACAATACTTTACCGTATGAATAATAGGTTGACATCACATCACATTTTTGAGGAGTTTGTGCCATCAATAATGCATGACTGACAAAAACAATTAAAATCCAAGTTGTTAACATTTTTATATCGGCAAAAATGTGTTTCTTATGTAAAATAAAACTACGAAAAAACAAAAAATGTATTAACTACAAAAAAACTTTGCTGATAAGCATTGTTTTTTTAGAATAAGCCATAAACAAAATTCTATTCTTTTGAAGATAACTTTTACAACTTAATTTTCAAAGGACAAATAAAGAATATAATTGATTTCTCCTATGAATAAAATTCAATTATGAGAGCAATAATATACAAAATGTGTTGTTATTAAATTCTTCATTTTACAATGGATACTTTAAACAAAAGGTAATATAAAAACACAGTTTATTATAATAAATCTGCATGAGCAACTAATTGTCCATTAGGCAGAGCAAAAAGTGTAACAAAAAACTTTTCATTCCATATATTTTCAAAAATAAAAGTTGGATAATCATTAGCATCGTTTCCACATTGTTGAACAGCTTTAATTCGAGAGTCAATAACAATATCTTTTAGAAGAATTCCCTTTGAAGGTTCAGTTGATTCTTCATGCAAAATTTGTTTCCAACAATCAAAGGTATATTGGGGTGGCTGTACAGGGCCAATTTCAGAACACCCAAGAACTGCCCATCCAATTGGACCAGTTAAAATTCCAAGAGCTGTTGAAGCTGCGGCTGCTGAGGAAGCAGCTCCGGCAGCACTTGCACCAATCACTGCAGTACCACTTGCACCACCTACAAGTGCGCCAGAAGCAGCACCAGCGGCACCAGCTGCAGTTGCCAGAGCAGTGCCAGCGCCAGCGGCACTTGCAGCCGTTGCTCCACCAGCTGCGGCAGCCGCAAATCCAACACCCATTCCAGTGGCTGCACCAACTCCAACTCCGGTAGCTGCCCCGCCTGCAACAGTTCCAGCTCCAGCTGAGGCAACAGCTGCAGCGGCCGCGGGACCAGCAACTCCAGCGGTGGCGATTGTTGCGACAACTCCAACGGTTAAAACGACCATTATCTGAAAGATAACAAAAAGATTAATATATAATATAATTTCAAGAAGACGCGCTGAAAGTTTTTTTATCACTAAAAAATAAATATTAAATTATGCAAATACAAAGAATCCAGGAACCACCCAGTATTTTTCAAAATTTGAATTATTTCCAAAAAAAATACCACGTAAGAAAAACTGATTTAGTGTCCCCACTTTCTAGCAATATTTAAAGACTCCAGATTACATGATATTTTTTCCATGTTTACTTGATAGAAAGGAGATAGTGTGATTATTAACAAAAATTATTATCTTGAAATTGTATATGGTTACATGATAATAAATTAGTGGTATAAGGATAAAAAATGGTGTAATTATAAACAATTATATTTTTAATATTGTAATTTTGATCTTGCAATAGATATTTAATAAAAAAAACGGGGTATATTTAAGACAAAAGAGAATTTTCACTGCCAAAAATTTGACCAGCTCAGTTGGGTATTCGCTGCATTAGAATTCAGTTAAAATATAATCATTGCAGCATTACAAGATCGTGTGTCGGCTTAGCGTTCCTTTTTGAATTACTGCCGAAGTTAATTCTTTCTCATTTTCAGATGACCGTGCTAACTGTTGGAGTTGTTGCAACTGTGGCCACATTTGGTGTTGCCGCTCCAGCAGCCGGAGCTGCAACTGTTGCAGCATCGGGAGCTGTTGCAGGAGGAACAGCAGTTGGAGTTGGAACTGGTGTAGCTGCCGGTGCTGCCACAGGAGCAACTGCAGCGGCAGCCACAGCTTTTGGAAGTGCTGCAACTGCAACAGCAGTTTCAACGAGTGCTGGAGTTGCCGCTGTAACTGGAGCCGTTACTGGCGCAGCGGCTACAGGTGGTGGAGTCGCTGCAGCCGTGGCTGGCGCTGCAACTGGTGCTGCCACAGGTGCCGCTGCACCAGCAATTGTTGGTGGTATTTTAAGTGGTCCTGTAGGATGGATTGTCCTTGGCTGTAAAGAAATTTGTGCCTGATTTGCTAATGAAAAACTAATCTTTGATACTCTGTAACAAATATTTTTGTGTGTTATTTAATACTATTGATGTTTAGAAGTTTGCACTGTTTAATTTTCTTTTTATTAAATAAAATATACTATTTAAAAAAGGAAAACAACAGTAAGTTATAAAAAAAAAAGGGTCTCGTGAACTTTTTTTATCGTGTGCTTTTTCACGTTATACAAAAAGACAAAAAATAAGGCTAAAATTTACAAAATGTGTAATACAGTAGAAAAACTTTTAATCCCAAAATACTGTTTTTAAAAATTTTAAAAATGTATTCTGAATTTCACAGGAAATTTAGAGCAAGCTCTACAGATTAAAAAAATTGTTTTAAGTTTTGGAAGTTGTTGATTACCAAACTTGGAAATTTTTAATTTTCAACATCTTTGTTAAAAGATTTTATGCAGAACAATCTTCTTGTATAGCCATTAATGGTAAACCTCTTTTAACAGAATCTGTAAAAAATCTTTTATAGCCAATGCTAACATCCTCTGCCATACACCAAGCACAATAGGCATTTGTTGAACCATTCTCCTAAAAAAATTTCATGTTACTGATTTAAATAAGGGGCTGTCCGTAAATTATGTGATCTGTTTTTTGTATTTTTTCAACCCCTCTCTACCACTTGGTGATCCTTTTAGCTTTGATCTTATGCCGCATTTCAAAGCGGCGTGATATTTTGGTTTACCTCTCCTCCACTTTATCTTTGAATCACGCAATTTCTGGACATTTCCCTAATACAGTAGCATGTAAGCTTTGAAAAAGTAAAACATATAAATCATACCTTTAAAAATGAAATGGAAGCCTCTAAATCAAAAGATTGTGGAAGGAAATTTAATAGAAATCGTTCAAACTTGTTTACATTTCGAAGTATTGCCATTTTTTGTGCAGTATTTTCAGTGAATGTTCGATGAACAAACCTACAAAAAATAATGATTGAAAACAGTCAGAAGGTTAGGGGGGATTTGAATTTTTAAAAAAATCCTTCTATCTTTCGCGTTAATGAGACAGAAGATCGAAAAAAAAGTGACACCCGAAACATACCTAATATCTGTTGGATAAGGAAATAGCTCAAGAACATCTTCAACTGGTAAAGTTTCATTTTTAAAATTAACTATATTTAAATAAATAAAATTTATGCACTTCAGCTTTTTAGACGACAATAATTTTAACTCTGTTATAGTCAGCTTTTGTTCATAGATAAAAAGATATTTTACTTCACTGCAATTAATTTTTCGAAGAATATCAGAACACAAATCTGGATAATATTTGGAATTAATTTTTAATAAATTTGTTACATGCAATTTTTTCAAAGCCTTGAGGTCTTTGTTACAAAGGTGCAAAGATTGTCTCACATATTTGGGCTTAAAATATTGTTTTCTAAAATGATATACTTCTAACTTATGACAAAATATTTGTTTCTTTGAATAGAATATTTGTTTGCAACATTTTTGAAGGTTATATTTTGTTTTGATGCTGCCAAAGTTGTAAATGTATTCCATAATGAAAAATGGAAAATGAAAGTTTTGACAAGTTGGTTTAGAGAGCTTGCCTAGTTTTTTCATTGAAACATTTTTGTGGTGTTCCAACCATAATTCAATCTTTTTTGGTTTTTCTAATTCAAATTTCTTTGGAAGATTGCTACCAAAAATTTTAGTTTTTATGGTAGAATAAAGATTAGCAAGAAAGTTGTATTCTTTTTCTTTCCATAAAAAATTTTGTTCAAACCATTTTGAATAGTTTAATAGAATTTTATTGTTAGATTTATTAATGACATTTTTTAATAATTTACGTGCTTCTACAATTGATCCAAAGATTCGTTCAATTTCAATCAGATCAATCCACCATTTAGTTGTATCAATATCATCAGTGTTAATTGATTCAATAAAACTTAAATATTCTTCTCTTTTAATTTTGTCATCAAAAAATAGTCTACAGTAACGGGAATATGCATTTAGCAAAGCCTTTGTTTGATTTTTATCTTTTAAATATTTCAAATAGAACTCCCAAAACATCTTTGATGTTGGTTGTTTTGATAGCTCCCATTCAAGATTTTCTATTGCAAATTCAACGTCTTCCAAAGTGTATGAATATTCTTTGATATCTTTATTTTTAATTTGCTCATAAAGTGCTAGATTTGATTCATATGTTTTTATTATCTCTGGAGATAATGGTTCATCTAAAATGAACGAGCTTTTAAAACCAACCAAAAAGGGAAAAGACGGAGATTGAGAAAATGTAGGAATGATTGTTTCTGTTTCAGGTTAAGCATGGAGCGGGCCCATTTTTTCACGGCCCGGCCCGCGAACCTTCGGCCCGCCCGGCCCGGGGCCGGGTTTTTATGAAAATTTATTTTTTTTAAAATTTTTTTTCTATTTTTTTGAGGGGTCTAACAAGAGCCAAAATTTGTGTTTACACTGTCTATTTTATTTAATGCACTTTTTTAAAGTCTTTTTTACTAAAAAAGGGATTTTTCAATTTTTTTATTGAATAAAAACAACACAAAAAATTACAAAAATGAAAAATTTAAACAATCGAAAAAGCCTTTTTTTTCAAGCCCGGCCCGAGCCCGCAGAGTTCAAGCCCGCCCGGCCCGGGCCGAAGCGGGCTCGGCCCGCCCGCGTCCATGCTTATTTCAGGTTCAATTAGAGAAGTTTATGGATGCTTTCATGAGCTAAAAATTTACCAGAAAACATTTGGCATTCATGAAAACAACTTTTTAAATTTGGATGTGGAAAAGATAAAGTTCTTTCAAATGTTTCAAATGATAATGGATAAGTAATATTTGACCATAATGCACAATAGAAACGCTTTCTTAACCAAGAAACACTTCTATTAAATTTCTAAAAAATGATACTATTTCCATGTAGCATTTAAAACCCGGCATACCAGTGGAATATAATAGTTAGCCAAAACATGAGGCTCAAAACAGAAATGCGATGAAGCGAGGCATCGAATTTTATTAATCCGCATATATTCGTAGTGGCGAGAAATATAAGCTGGTGCTCTTTCTGATCTAAAATTATAGCTCTTCAAAGATGGTGTGGTGAGGATCCTGTTTTTATGAAAATTGAGTAGAAAACAAAGTTTTTAAGAATATCATAATATATATGCCAACCAACTGGTGAATCTGTGAATGCATACATGTATGCAACACCCTATTTTGTTATCGTTGAAACTTACACAATCCATTTTTGCCACAAATCAGGTGTCATTGTCATTTTTGTTGAAAATTCAATAAATAATTTGCGAACTTGAAATAAAAATCGAGCATTTTTAACATCGCTAAAAATTTTTTCTTTAGCTTCGATATACTTTTGAGGAAGTTCATTATTAACGGACAAAATATTCATTTTTAGTATCAAGAATAAAATGAAAAACTTTTCAGTCGTAAAAAATGAAAAACTCGATAAAATGCAAATAAAATTGTAACAATTAATCAATGGATGGTTTAAGAGAAAATAAAGTTTACATAAGAAAGCGAATATAGTTATAAAAGTTTCAAGGATATCTTCCAGGACTTAAAAGAGTATATATCCAAATACAAAAATAACCATTACTATGTGAAAACTTTTTGCCATTTTTTGCACTGACATAAAAATACTACTGTTTTGGGAAGATAAATACCAATGCCAGTTTGAAATATAATTAACACAAAAATTTTATTACAGGTTATTTGATTATTTTATAACACTTGCCATAAATGTAGATACAAAAATCAGAGTTTAATTTAATGCAACTTTAGGTTAGAAAAAATAAAGCTATTTATTTATTACAGGTTATTACAAAAAATATCAATGAAAATTGCAAAAAAATTATGAACATCGTATTCAAATTTTTCATATTGTTGTTAACAAAAAACAAAAATTTCTTTTAAAAAAAACAAAAACATTCATACCGTTTGAAATAACAACTGTTAATTAGAAGAATACAAAATGTGCTTTGATAGAATTTTATCGTGCTTTCAACCACCTGGTAATGAAAATGGAAGTCCAAATGAAGGCGACAATCCAAGTAGTGATCGACGAGATGTTCCATTGAAAGAAGAGAATACTGAACGTCGTGAAGAAAATTCTGATACTGGACCACCAAAAGAAGTTACTCTTGCAGAAAAAAGTGGCGAAACTGTTTCATTAAATGCTGTTGAAAATATTATTAGCGCAATGAAATGGGCTGAACAAAATACAGCAGATGTTGCGTAAGTTCTTTTCAAATGCGTTTTTTTTATTGAAGGTTACTGTATCACATTTTGCTTTTTTAGATTAAAACGTTTTGACTGAAATCATTGTACTAATAAAGTCCATTATAATTTAAAGACTAAAACCAACACAAATGTGTACTCGATATTACCAAATATTAACGCCACTGAAACATTATATTTTTTCTTCACATAACGTTTGGCAACATAACTATATTGTTAGCGTATTTCAAGGCAATATTTTAGCTGCTTAAGTGTCTCCCTATGAATTCTTTTACTACTTTTAAAGTATTATCATATTGACAAGAACCATTAATCTAATAAAAGCAAAATGTGATCCAAAACAAGGGGATCGTTCCAACTGTACGACGCGAATTGGGATAAGACATATTTCATGTGATTCTCTTCCCAAGTGTCATATTCATTCAGATTGATTAGCACACGAGATCGCTTGCTTCTCTATACTAAAAAATTATATTTTTGAGTTTTTGAACATGTAAACGATAAAAAAGTACATTTTTTAGTATTTGGAAGGTGTTTACCATTATTTCCGATCAATAAAATGGGAAAAAAGCAAAAAGCAACTAGCGATATCGTGTGTTACTCAATCTGTATGAAAATGACATTTGGGAACGAGGGCACGTAGAATACGTTAAGAATCATATGAAATATGTCACATCTCAATCTAGTTGTAATAGTTTGGACGATCTCCTCGATAGAAAACTTTCAAAAGAGAAATAAAAGGGCTTTTTTAAAAGGGCGTTTTACACATCTTTATCCTAAAAATTTTAGAGCATTATTGTTTGAAAAGATTAAATCAATCCTTGGTACAAGAACTGCTATCCAATTGCAAGTTTATGGAATTGGAAATTTTAATGAATGCAATACATCTGGGCCACTTCAACTTTCAACCGTCTTTCGTCTTATAGAAAAATTTGAAAATGATTATGGTGGATTTACTGCTACTTATCAAGAACCCAAGCTATCTCCTGCAGAAAGATAATATTTATCAAAATTTGAAAATCTTGAAATTCTTGAAGGCAAATCATTTTCGCTTGAAAGTTTTGTCAAAGCAAAAGAAGCAGCTGCAGTTAAAGATGTGGTTTTAATTTGTTTTATCATTCATGGTGAATATGGAATGTATCAAGAATTTTTAAAAGCACATTGGGATGCAAAACTTTTACATGGTATTATTATGGTTGGAAATGATCCAAGGTTCTATAATAATAAAAAAGATAAATGTTATGGTGATTATGCAATGGAATTAAAAGAATATTGTGGTACATGTTCATCAGAACCATTAAATGTTGGTGATGGATTTATTCAAAATGTTAAAGATGCTTTTTCAAACACTTCCGTTTATGGGCTTTCTAAAGAAAAGGTTGAAGATATTTTCAAGAAACAATAAGATGCTTCGTTAAATTATTTATAATTAAATGTAACGATTGGATAAATATTAGTAAATTGATGAAGATAAATAAAATATGATGAAATCTTTATTGCTAGCAATGGTATTGATGAACATGCACCACAATATTCTTTTAATTCCATTGAATAATCTCCATAACATTTATATTTTTCATTATTATAGAACCTTGGATCATTTCCAACCATAATAATACCATGTAAAAGTTTTGCATCCCAATGTGCTTTTAAAAATTCTTGATACATTCCGTATTCACCATAAATCATTAAACGAATTAAAACCACATCTTTAACGACAGCTGCTTCTTTTGATTTAACAAAATTTTCAGATCACGGGCTCATTTTTGGTCAAAAAAAATCGGTAGAAACGGCCTTTACAGAAAACGTTAAAAATACCTCAGAGACACTAAAAAAATACTTTAAAATGATTTTGGCGAAGTTTTGTCGTCGTACTGACCGAATTACAAAATCACCAAAAAACACTGTTTTTTGGCACTTTTTGCCGCAAAAAATGGAAACTGAGACCTAAACAAAAATTTTAGGATGTATACTAAATGCTTGTCTAAGGAAATTTGATAATTTTTACTTATCTCTGAATTTGAAGCTAGCGGAATTTGTCTATTTAGGCTAAAAATGAGGTCGAAAAACCAGTTTTATGGATCTCAGTTGAATATGAAGGAAAAAATAAAAAATTGAAACTGCTTAAATTATGCATAATGACCCTATAAATATTGGGAAACAAAAAATATGCGGATATCTGTCACCCTCGGGATGTTGTAAGCTACCGAAATTTGCATATTTTAGCCGTTTTTTAGATAAACGTTATTATTTAGCGAATCAGTCTATTTTTTTAAAATTGGTAAGATGGAATCTGTTTCACAATCATTTGTGCGTAAAAAAAGCCCATCACAGCATTTCTAACTTCTCTGGTTGGAATTTATCATCACTTTTCCGGTGTTGGGGTATATGTGGAGAAATTTTTTGTGTAACTGTAAAAACAGAACTATGCTATATAATACAAAATTACAAAGAAAAATATATTCTATTTTCTATAAGGAATATTTTGATACCAAATTTGCCAAAACTTAAATCTTTTTTGATTTTTTTTAGTAAAACTTTTTTGCCTTGGTCCCCCCCTGTTGAAAAAATTCGAAAAAATCAAAAATTTCGAAATTTCGATTTTTGCTAAGCACCTTTTCACAATTAACAACAATTGATTTGTAAGCCATTTGACAACAAATTTAGCCACATTTAACTCATTTATCTCAAAATCCGTGTCTATCGAACACCTAGTGAGCCCGTGAGATGAAAATTATCAACCTTCAAGAATTTCAACATTTTCAAATTTTTCTAAAAATGATCTTTCTGCAGGTGATAGCTTGGGTTCTTGATATGTAAATCCATCAAACTCATTTTCAAATTTTTCCATAAGACGAAATACTTGATGAAAGTTGAAGTGGCCACAAATCAAAGAGTGTATTAGTACATGTATTTAATGAATGGCATTAGATGCATGTGCCTACGACCATATACAAAACACAATTTCACGGGAATACGGCTTTAATCTGTTATTGCTTTGATACATGTCGGCAAAAGATCCATTTCGGTGGAGGTAAATGCCTCAAATGTTCCTCTTTTAATTTAAAAATGTGATTTTGCATGTATCCCTCCTTTTGGCTTTATGCCGCTGCCATTATCTGATCAAAAAAATTCTTCCTCAGAAGTTCCATGTAAGTAATTATTTTGTCTGTCGATTATATTTTTTTTTTGAAATTTGCTTCTTAAAATATATACGGACTTTAAAAAAATTTTAAAAACAAACAGCAAGTTTTTACAACTTTTTTTTCTTTTGTTCATTTTTTCTTACATCTGTTATTCAACTTTTCAGCGTTCTCTAAAAAAGTGACTTTAAAAGTGAGTAATTGGTCTTTCTTTTAAAAAAAGCTGTTGTTGATGAAGACCACCACCATTACTACCACTGGTCATCTTTTCTTTATTATCCAAGCTTTAATAAAAACAAATGTTGCAGCTGTTTTAACTTTGCCAGAGGAAAAAAAAGTGATAAAAAAAGAGTCACAAAAACGGAAATGAGTGTTCGGCAGAAGAAAAAGAACATTAGTTGCTGCTACTTTTTTTTACGATGACATTGACCAATGTTTTTTTTAATTTAAAAAGAAAAAAAAGAAAGAGATTGATGAAAGTCAATTTTCTCAAGTTCATTGTTTTTCTTGGGAAATTACTTTTTCTAAGGTCGAGAACTTTTTTTAGTATTAAAAGTTTCAATCTTTTTAGAGTGAATTCAATTTTGCTTTTTTTTGCTTGAACAGCAACAATTTTTTATAATAAAAATTCATTCATAAAAATGAACACGATTTCTTTCCCTTTTTTTGCTTTGCTACTTTTTTCACTTGATCAAAGTCAAGTGTATTTGTATTTATGCGTTTGCAAAATTTTGTGGAAAAAAAAGATACTTTTAAAAATGAAAAAAAAAGATACTAACAAAATCGAGGATACGTGTGAAAAAGGGGAAAGAAGGGAAAAGAGTGAAAAAAGTCTATTCAGTTTTGACCACTTCTTTTAAATTCCGTAATAGTGCTTTTTTGTTAGAATTTTTTTTCAGTTTTTGTTGATTATTCACAAATTTTCAACGATTACAGTAATCATTTATTATCATTTTTTGTATGTGAATTTTCAATTAACTTTTTCAAAATTTTTATTTATAAATTTTAGCTGTTGTTGATTACTGTAAACTTTTGTTGAATTGCCTCTTACAATCGAGCAATTTATAGTTTAAATTTTATTATGTATAGCTTATCCAAAATTTAAGCCTTGTACAGAAAAAAACAGCTAATGTCTTTAATTTTATTCGAAAACAACGTGCAAAAACTGATCTAAAAAATATTGGATCATTTACAAATTTATCAGATGTTGATCGAATTTCAAAAGATTATTCTATTGCATCTGATGCACGGCCATTCTCTGATCCTGGAACAGCAGCAACAAATATTCGAGCTTATAAAAGTGTTACTTTTAATGATCCAAAATATTTGGTTTTTGCTTCATTCAGTTTTGAAAATAGCAGCAGTAGCAATAATAACTTTCTATGATTCAAGATGCTTATCTTTCAATTTTGAAATTTTTTTCGCAAATATTGACAAAAAAAATTCCATGATGCCATCGAAATTGTTTAACAAGAGATAAAATGTTCCATATAAAGCCCAAAAATCTATTTTTGCAAACATTCCTTTTTTATTTCATTATTTCTTCTTTCTTTTTTGCGGTTATTGACTCTTTAAAAAATGAGAACACGCACTTCAAAAATCCAAAACCCGAACAAACACGGTTACGCGATCCTTCACTCTCTTTTTTTTCAACCGTTCATTTTCAAGAAAAAAATCACAGCAGTTTTTCCTTCTTCCCCAATTCAACTGAACTCGTCTACTTCTTGTTTCTCTCACCCTAAAAAATTTTAAACATTCTTTTTTTTGAAATCACAAAAAAAAAACCTGATGTCAGCAGCAGCATCAAAAGTAACGGTTTTCATTACACTTTTTTTAATTTAATTGTCTCATTAAATCAAAAAAACCTAAATTTTTTTGTGTTTAATTATATTGTCGTCAGAAAAAGAAGTAGGAAAAAAGAACTTTTTTTAAGTTAATTGTCTTCTCTCTCTTCGTTCTCTCTCTTCACTTCTTTTTTAAACCATATTTTAAAACCACGTTTTTTTCGGGTTTCTTTCGTGTTTCGTCTCTTTACCTTCTTTTTTTCCTTCCTTCTTCTTTCTTTCGGTTTAATTTTTTTGAAGTGTTTTTTATGGCCGTGTTTATATCGGTAATCGTTTTTTATTTGAGTTTTATTGTTGCAATTAATCTTTTTTTATTATGTCTTTAATTTATTTTTTGTGTATATTCGCTTTAATTGATTCTCGTTCAACTTTTTTTACCCATATTTTATATAGTAACATTTATAGCAGAAAATGAAAGAGTAGTTTTTGAAGTACTTTTGTTAACTTTTTTAATACTTTTTATTACTTATAATGATTTTCTGCTTTTTATCTCAGTTTCCTTAATGTTTTTTTTCCGGGATACTGTAATGGAATGTTTCTTCCATATTTGTTTTTCGGTGTTTTGTAAGTTTAAAGGTTAAACATTGTTACAAAAAACATGAGATTTTTTATTTCATATTTACATGAGTTTTTGATGTAAACAATGTGAGGAGATAATATCAGATTTCTGTAATCCGAAAGAAAGAAAATAAACATTTTTTTCATTTATTTTTCTCAATTGAACTTTTGAAATCATTAAATAGAATTGGAAAAAAAATAGGTTGTTGTTAGGTTTTTTATTTATTAAAAATTTTTTTACTGATCAAGCTTGTGTTTCTTGATTTTCTCCTAAAATAATTTTGTTGTGTATAATTTCGACAGATATCCAAGAAAATTTCGATAACAGAAAAATATGTTATCATATTATTTTTTTAGTTTTTAGTATTTTTGCTTGGAGTTTTTTCTGTACCGTTTTGAGAAAAAAAACAAGCAGACCCTAATACCCGCTGATTCTAATTCGATAATAGAGCAAACATACTAAGAAAAGTCTATCCTCTTAACCTGGGTGCCACCTCTGAGATTCATTTTAACCTCGGATCTTCCAAGCACCACTCACGTTTTAGTAGTAGTCTCCGCCATGGCTCGAACCTGGGATCACCAGGTAGAACTCTATCTACTGGACCACATAAGCTGGAGAAAATGTTTCTTGCACTCAAGCTGATTGGAAGCCATTCTCGGAGTTATATAGCCCCAGCAGCACAACTTTCTTTTCCCTGAATCAGCAAAAAATTTTAAATTTTTAACCCTACCCATGCCTAAATCAGCAAAATTACTTTGATTTTTGCCGCATTTAAGGTGAAGCGTCAGATTTGACTTTGCCCCATCCATGCCTAAACTGCTGACGTCAGCCTCTGTATGCTCCCTAAATATGTACTTTTTGTTTCAAATATATTTTTTAAAGCCATGTATCTGCAATCAGACTAAATTCGTGGTCGTTAAAAAATACGCATTTTTTCATTTCAAAACAACGTACATTAATTTCGTGGTTGATCAAAAAGTCATGGCATCATTTTTTAGCAAGACTTTTGATTTCAATGTTGCTGCTTAATCACTTGCTTTTTATGAATCATTCTGAGGTTTTTTCTCCCATGCTTCCGGAAAAGATGCTTGCAACATCTTTTTTTGCTGCTCTCTTTGAAGCCTTTCTTTTTCATAAAAAACCTTTTTTTTGCATGGTTTTTCTTGCAAAAACGAAAAAGAAATTATTAACAACCAAAAAAAGCGGCGCTCTACTTATCTCTTTCTCTCCTTTTTTAACAAAAGTTATGAGACACTTCATGATTGCGTGATTCATTGTATTTTATATTATCTTTTTTTATTCATAAAATTTTCACCCTTCTCTTTTTTTGTTTTAAAATTTTTTCAATGAAGCGTGTTGTGATTAAATAATTGTTTTTTACGCATTTTTAATGTCTCTTTTTTTCCTCTCCCCACAGGCTCTTTTTTCGACACGGATTTTTTCCATAAAAGGCTTATTTTTGGTCTTTATTGTTTTTTTTTCTCATTGTTCCAACTTCGAAAACGACCAATTTTTTTTTGCTGTTAATAATAATGGCAACTTTTTCAACAACTTTATCAAATTTTAGTCAACAACTTCTTTCAAAAATGGTAATCAAGCGTCGCTCCTTGTCAAATGTTTCAACGCTATCAGTTCATGATAAAATTCATCGATATCATGCTTTAACAACAGATTTATCACCATCAGATATTGAATATTCACTTTCATCAAATATTGATGCGCCAAAAAAGCAACGAACATTTTTAAAAAATTTAAAAAAAGCTAATGTCTTTAATTTTATTCGAAAACAACGTGCAAAAACTGATCTTAAAAATGTTGGATCTTTCACAAATTTATCAGATCTTGATCGAATTTCAAAAGATTATTCTATTGCTTCTGAGTCACGGCCGCTCTCTGATCCTGGAACAGCTGCAAATATTCGAATTTATAAAAGTGTTACTTTTAATGATCCAAAATACTTGGTTTTTGCTTCATTCAGTTTTGGAAATGGCAACAGCAGCAATAATAATGGTCAAACATTGAAAACAACATGCAAAACAACTTTTTCAAGAAAGGTAAGTGAATATTTACAGTATCCATTGAGAAAACAAGAGTTACAGTGATAAGTAGATTGTACGCAATTATAGGATCCCGTAAAACTATCAAAATATATTTATCGATGTATTCTATATTCATCAGAAGGATTATCAGTTGGAAGTGGAAGTGACTGGGAAGTGATTGGATGTTCAGAGAATCTTATCCTTACAGATGATTTGGATTTACAATTTTCATTTGTTACACCATTTGAAATTCGATATGATTACGAAGCGGATACAACATTAAGATTTGAACTGTAAGTTTGTCCACGTTAGCGATTATGCAAAACTGTAGAAATTTAGGGCGGCAAAAGTGTCATAAATTTTTTATACGGCATTCCAAAATTACAGTATCATTTTTATCATAAGACACATCACTAAACTCGTAATGTTTCAGGCAACAATCTCGCCTTGCTGACAAATATTCAACATATTCTGAATCACAAAATCTATCAATTGATAAAGCTCGTCGTTCAAAGCCATCAGAAACAGCAGGAAATAAATTTTCAACAATTGCAACAATCTCTTGTGAACTAAATAAGCTAGCAAATCGAGGATTCTTCAAAGCTGAAATGAATATGAAAAATAAGTTAACAACTCCAATTTGTTCGATATACTGTAAGTGTTTTTAAAGGAGAAGATTTTTGATGTTTTTTTCATTGCCATGATCCCAGTATAGGGCTTTAAAACGAAAAAAAAGAAAGAAGAATGAAATCTGCGTTTTTTGTTGTTTTTTTTTTTCGATTCTTTTCTGTTTTTTTCGTTTCAAGAAGCTATTCAGGAATCAGGACAACTGAAGACAAAAAGCATTTAAAAAGCTTCTTTCAATAACTAGGGACGTCCAAGAACAAAACGCCAAACGGATTTTTAGAAGCAAAAATAGTCACAAAATCCAAAAATAGCGATTTTAGCTAATATTTAACGTAGAAATATGATTTATATATCATTAAAAAGCCCGCAAAAAGTTAGGATGGCATCTTTTTTCCGCTTGTTAAACGAAATTCTCAGTTTTTTACAAATTGAAGTCAAAGTTTACAAAAGTGCCATTTTACATTACAGCTACAAGATCGCCATCTCCGATTTGGCTGATTTTTGGATATATGCTTTATAGGCGATAAAAAATAACATAGAAAAAGTCATTAGGCATCCGAAACCCCGTTTCCCAAAGTTACCAGCTTCAGAAGTTTGTCTCAGCTTGTTGTCGAACAACATTCATTAGTCAAAACTTCAAGATAGCCTATGACATCTTATATTTTTCTTCATCTATATGCTATTTGCAATATTTTAAGCCATTTAAAATAAGAATTAAACGTAATTTGAAGAAAATCAAGAAATTCAGATGCTCAGATTCTAGGGGAACACTCAACGCATGTTAGTGTTCCCTTCAAGAACAGTGTTAAAAACTGTGACCATTTTTTCTGTTTTTACTTCTTACAAAAACTTAATTATCTTAATTAATTTGCCTTTTTAATTATTTTTTTTATTCCTATTATTTTCCCTGATATCGAAAGTATATAAAAGGTCGAAGCTTGTCGCTTTTGGAGCACTTTTATTTTCTTCATGGACGTCTCTATCAATAACTTTTACAATTGTTAATAGTAAATAATTTCAGTAGGAGCAGAACCTGCAACAGTAATGGAAAAATCTCAAGGATTTCTTTGTTTTGATCTTCAAATTATTTTAAAGCAATATCTTAACAATTCAACCGAGCAGCTATTTAATACTTACACACCATATCGATTAATGATTTCAAGGTACAGTTCACTGCTTTAACGGTGATCCCATCTGATCTGACTAACGGGTCTTTGGGTGCACTCTGTTTGTTTTTTTTATCTATTTTAATCAGAGCTGTTGATAAAAATATCATAATGCTGGTATTATGCCATTTCTGATCGGATCATCATTCATATCTGGCAACAATTTTTAAACACAATAACTTTTTCAGATTTTTTAAATCCGCAAATGCATTCATTTCAATTTACAAAAGTCGTGAATTTTCTTTAACATTTTCAAGCTCAAATTTCCGTGCTGAATTAAATGACATCGAATTGAATCAATATCATTTTCTAAAATTTGATAGGTAATTTTTATGTTACTTTTAACAATATATAATAAAGTATATTTTAGCATGTTTCGAATTGCTATTATTGAAGCAAATACAGAAAAATGGCGATGTTGCAGTGATATTCCGATTTCATCATTCTTAGAAACACATATTGAAGTAAGTTTTTTTAATGTAGCAGGGGGGGGGGGGGGGGGGGGATACTGCGAAATTGAGAAAGTTTAAATCGAAAAAGTCGAAATTTAATTATCAAAACTGAAATCATTTCGAACTGGGTCAAAAAATAAGGATTTTTTTTGAAATGAGGATATTCTTTTTTAAAGAACCATATTAAAGATATTGCTATTAAAGCTACATTAAGTTACTGTAAACGTTCTCAGAGAAAATTAAAAGTAAAGTTTTTTTTTCATTTCCCATAAATTTTTCCTACAATCACCAGATTTAACATAATATAAACTATTCGCTGAAGATTCAGTCTTTGATTGAAGTTGTTTAAATAAGGGTTGTGATAGAGATGAATCAAATTTTATATTTCCCGTATAATTTCCATCATGTCTGTGTTGAAGATTTAATGAACCAAGTTTTGAGAAACTTAAACCTGAAAGAAATTTTTTTTAGTATACTTAAAGATAAAAAAGAAGAAATTTACAGTAGTTCACTGTATTGTATATCCTTCACAAACTTATACTATTATTCCCATTTCAGATTCCTGTCACTGAAAACCTTGACCCACAACTCCGCCTCCAAAAATCACCACTCCGTTTAAATATTGGAATCTTTAAAATTTTTATACCATTTGAGTCAACAAATAAAATGTCAAAACTAATGAATACCCGAAATGATCTAATTTCTTCTCCATCATCTTCTACTCTATCAACGTCAACAACAACACCATATTGCAGTGGTCGATCATTCTCTGTTGGAGAAAATCAACGACCATATAAACTTTCTACCGTATACCAACATGATATTCGAGGAGGTGGAGGAATATATCGATCAGAATCAAATCGTGTATCATGTTCTTCAAGACCTTCATCAAAAACTGATCAAGATTTAAATAATAACAACAATAATAATGATTGTAAATCTGATGAAAGTGAAGAAGATTCTGTTGGAACTATTATTGCAAATGGGTAAGAGTGCTTGTTGAAGAGGAATGCGAAATCAAAATTTCGGTTTTTGAGTCAAAATTTAAAACAGATTTCCGATATGTTTGTTTTTAAGTTGCCCTATTAATCAAATACGAAACTATTTCGATTAATTACGTCCTATTTCAGACATACCCAAGCATATCTAATGTCAATCCTACAACCAAATAAACGAATTCTTGTTCGAGAAATATATCCTGATCGAGAAGTTATCACTGAATATCAACCATAATCATGCTCATGATTATTCACTGATAAACATACAACTTCAATTAATTCATATCCATTCCATCCACGTGCTTTCCAGCTCTTTCCCGATGTCCTTCATAAAGTAAACAGTTTCTTCTTTCACATAGAAACGATCACATTCAATGCAAGCAAAAAAGCAATAATTTTTTTTGTTATTGTTGCATAAATAACTTTATTATTGTATATATTACAATTGTAATAACTTTATTATTGTATATATTACAATTGTAATTTCGATTAAAATCTTGCCATTTAAATAAATTAAATCATACAAACTTAAACAGTTTTAAAATCCAAAACATCTGAAAAAAACATTAGAAAAATTTTAGTCTTTAACACACGTTTTTCGTTTTAAGAATTCTTCCGTTTTTCAGTTGAAGAGAAAGCTTTCAAAGCAGGAAGAACAAAAACATGTGCGTCCAATAATATTTTTTCCCACCAGACAAAAATACTTATTCAAAGACAGACGACAAATGAATAAAAGAATATTGTTTTGGCGCCAAAAAAACATAGTCTCTAAAGAAAAGCAGCAGTGTTTTTAAATCGATGTTTAAATGGACAATCGTGAACTTTTGTTGCAATTATGTTCCTTATTTTTTATATACACTGTTTATTGCAGTATTGTTACAACAAAAATATTACTGCTAAAAATCTTTACACAATGTTCTTCTTTGATTGCATCCAGAACCCCCACGATCGTGGCAAGAGCAGCTAAAAGATTTTCATTACAATTTTTTTTGCACGCGTTTTTTTATAACTAAATTTTATATTTTTATTATTACAGATTTTAACACATTTCTTTATTATTTATTAATCATTTTTTGTGTAATATTAAAAAATTCTTGCATGAGAATAGTTTAAAAGTATTGATTGACTTTTTGTTGCTCGTTTAATTGTTGATTTTTATCTATTGCATTTTTTGGTTGTTTATATGTCTATATTCATTGGCGCGTATTATTGTTTATAGTTTTTTAGTGTAATTGTTTATTACACTTTAAACATTGCCAAAATTACTAATTGCTAATTTTGTTGCGACAGTAATCTCTGTTGATGTAAACGCGATCAAATTGTTACCATATTTCTTTTTCTTTAACCTTTTTATCTCTTGTATTTTTCAGCAATGACCTCAATCATTCGGGTACTGTTAATTATATGTTTATTATTATTATCTTTAACAATAGCAAAAGATTTTAATTTAGATCTTGAATATTCACTTGATGGTAAGCTTATTACTTTTATTATTGTTAGAGAACAACTTTACACTAAAAAGCATTCTTTCAGGTTTAAGTTTCTCAAAACTTGGTTCATTAAATCTTCAACAAAGACATGATGGAAATTATACGGGAAATATAAAATTTGATTCATCTCTATCACAAAGCTTATTTAAACAACTTCAATCAAAGACTGAATCTTCAGCACATAGTTTATATTATGTTAAATCTGGTGATCTTTTATCTTCGAATGCTGCTGTAAGTTTAACTACTTTAACTTTATTACCGTAAATGCTCTAATTAGAGTTTATGAAGAATGAAGAAACTGTTACTGTGAAGCTTGTCGAAAAGCCCGAATAGGATAAAGATATCGGTACAATGCTAGATATCCTCCCGATTTATCAGCTGAGATAAAAAAATTCATTCTGTATTTGCCCTCAAGAGGAATTTGATGTAAACCATCTCCCCGGAACCATACATCTATTTTTATTAATCTGTAAAACTCCCATTTTCAGTGTTATATGTTACAAGCAAATCTTGGACATCGAATTGCCGTTACAATTGATCAAGATCATGGTGTTATTGAGAGTTTAACGGTATTCCCTGATGGAATATATGATGCTGAACCAATTAGTGAAAAGTGTACTATAGATTCTGCTGATTCATCTCCACGTCTATCTGGTCGAGTAGATATTACAACAGTTCAAGAATTACCTGCTCCAGAAACAGCAGCATATCTTCAAAGAATGGAAGAAGAAAAGCGTAATCGACAACACGGCGCAACAACTGATAATCGATCATTCTTAGCTAAATATGTAAGTTTAACATTTTATAGATGACTTGAAAAATAATGGAGATCAATTTTTAGTGGATGTATATTGTCCCAGTTGTAGTATTTATGGTTATTTCATCTTTTATGAGCGGTGAAGATGGTGGTCAATAGAGAATACTGTATTAGATTATAACTTATTTGTTGTTATTATTTGTTGCTTTTTTTTGTAATAATATATTTAATTATTCATATTTTATACTATAATTTTTTGCTCAATTAAAAATTTTTATTGTTTATTACTGTAGTTTTTCTTTTTTGTTGATCGTTAAATTGCGATTTTGAATATTTCTAAATTTTTTATGCTTTGCGTTTTAGAGTAATCCGTTTTTAGTTAATTGTTGCTAAAACTTTTTTATTCTTAAATATTATTACAATATCATTATTATTTAATCATCATGGATCAGCAGCAGCAGTCGATATACTCTGATAATACTGTGGATAATAGTACTGCTCAAGTATCAAATCAACAGCTACCACAACAGCAGCAGTTGCAACAAAATCAGCAGCAGCAAATAATAAATAATTCTGAACAAACTCCGCCACATCCAGAAACTTCAATGACAAAACTAACAGAAGTATTTATGACTGCAGCGTTAGCATTTCAAAGATTGGGTGAATTAACTCAGCATATTCATGTTGTTGGTGAAACGTATGTTTTTTTTTCAAAGAAGTGACGTCAATGCTAAGCATCTGTATTTTTCCTGTATACTCATCAATTGCAGTTATAATTAAAGACAATATATTAGCTCCTCAAATTTAATCTTTGCAATCTGATGATTAAAAGGATATTCTGCAATAGAAAAGAAGAAGCAGGCTTTTAAAGACTTAATATACGACTCTGTGCTTTTTAACAGTGTAGACTCAAACGCGTGATAACATTACGTTTTTCTGTTATTTAAATTATATGACAGATTTTAATTGAAATACTTATCGAAATGACTGCCGAACAGGGATAAAATACAATTGCTTACAATTAACGACAATATATTAGCTCCTGAAATCTTAATCTTTATAATTTGATGATCAAATGGATATTGCAGGCTTTTAAGAGTTGAAAAATACGATTCAGTGTTTTATTTAAAATACTTATCGAAAGGACTGCCGAATAGCGAACCAATTCCTTTACTTGCTCACAGTTACTGAATTAATTGTGAGAAATGAGCCTTGTTAGCTCATTTAAAATATTCTTTAACAACATGCATTGTATTAGATGACCAAAAAAAAGAATGTCGATAATATGTTACAAACAGCGATGCTATAACACTTGATAACGCGTACAACAAAACACTTTTTTGAATCTCCACTTTCCTATACCCTTTGTTAAAATTCATCCAATTAAATTTTTGTTTATTCCTTTTAAATGAATATATGCATAACTGTGTTTTGGGGAAAGAAGACATGTGTTTCGTTATTTCACCATTATACCTGCTTATCAACTCCTTATTACTATATTAAACGAGTATATAGGCGATATTTTCGGCTTTAACTTTGACGTCGCTGTATACTTCTACAATAAGAAATTTGTATTTTATTAAGATCGTTAATTTTTAGAAAATGGACTGAAAATGATGCAACAAAGCTAACGAATGCTCTAGAAAAATTTCAAGAAGAATGTGCAGAAGTAACAAAGAATCTTCAGACAAGAACTGGGTATGTTAATTTAAAAGTTTCCCTGTACAAGCTCCCCATTCATAACTTCTGTGGAACGCTGTACAGTATTTGTATAAAAGTTTTTTTCAACAATAAGTTTCCTTTTCAGAAAAATGATTAGAACAGATTTTAAACGACGTACAATAAATCAATATCATCAACAACAAGGTAATACTGCTGCAGGAATAGCAATGCAACATCAACAACAACAATCTCCATCAATAGCGTTAGCAAATCCATCACCATCATATGTGTCTACAGTAGCAGCATCACCAAGTCATCATTACAATAATGGTGGTGCAATTGGAACACCATCTACATCTTCACAACAACCTATTCAAGGATATACATATCAAACACAAAGAATTATTCCTGCATATCCAATTCATCAAAAAGTTGGACTTCCATCTACTTCATATACTGTAGGACAGAAGCGTCCAGCTCAACCTTTAACTGGTATTCCTGTGAAGCGTGTTGTTGGAAATACAACATTTCGACCGGTTTCATCTGCATCATTAATTTCACAACCAACTTCGTCAAATGTTTATCGCCAAAAACAATGATAACAAAATTTGTCAATGTTCAATTCAATTCTTCTATATAAGAATATATACTTCAATTTTGCGGGTACAAACTTCTTTTTTCTAATTTTTCCTCTATCTTTTTTTCTATGAAATATATTTTGTTTGTTGAATTTTATCTTTGTTTATATTATATACTGTCTTAAAAAAATTATTTTGTTAATCACTACCTTTGCTTGATATTTTTTAGAGAGGGCTTTAAATAGAGAAATGTGTTGGATATTTTAGAGTCCATTTTGGACGTTAGTTTGAAAATTTTACTTAAAACAAGCATTCTAGATATACAATGTCATATATACATATATAACCAATCTCACCTCCTGTCTTATTGTATTAATTTAGTACTATTACTACTAGAACAATGATATCACAATTTCTAACAAATACTTGCGTTTATTTCCGTTGAAAATTTTTTTTGCTTTTGTTTAGACTGTTTTTTTAGTGCCTTAAACCAAAATAAAAAATGTCCTTGTTAATTTTGTAGATTTAAAAAAAAAACATTTTAGTGTACAGTTTTGAATAAAGATTTTGAGCAAACAAACAAAACGTTTGTTAACGTTAAAACAGATTTAGTAACATTCTGGAGCACTGAAAAGCACACAAAAGCAAATTTCAAGCTAGAAGGTTATAAATTATGGAAAATAGGTTATTGTTACGAATAGTTAAAATGTCTGAATCGCTTGAAATTGTTTGATACATTTTTTGTGATGCGATATTCGAGTTTTGCCAGTAAATATAATTTAACAATACCATATGGGACTAGAAAGAATCCGCAAAAAATATTACGCAAAATTGAGCAACACCAAAACAAGCATATTAAAAACAACAAGGCTTTATTTTTTTCCTTTTTACTCTTTCTCTAATGCTCAAATACGGTTGCCAACACACCATTTCAAAAAATTTTGTAGTTAAAAGATCAATTTATTCATTTGCACAAAATAGAAAGCAAAGAAGAAAAAGAACATTGAACAAAAAAAGATAAAGAGCATTTCATAACGATAAAATATTATTTTTTCGTGTATCACTACAGTATGCTATTAGCATTATCTTTCAATAAAGAAATATATTATTGGGGAACCCTTGTAAAAGAATTACTAATATGAATAAACTGCTTTGAAATTCTTAAAAAAATAAAACCATTTTCATCTTAAGAGAATAACGGTGATTTGAGATTTTTATAAATTTTTATTGATATCTTTTCTTTCTCTTTTTTTTCCTTGTAAAAGTGTAAATTTTTATTAAAAAAGGTCAGGCATACTTTATATTAAACAAGAAGGGAATCGAAAAGTGAGGAAAACCGAAAAATTTTGCCTCAGAACCGCTGCTTCAAGCGGGACTCGAACCTGCGACCTCCTGATTACCGGTCAGGTACTCTACCAACTGAGCTATTGAGGCACGTCCTTTGGCCTTTGGAAATGGAAGACAACCCTTTCCTGGTAAAGGAAAAGTAACATTTTCACTGATGATTGGGCATAGCCTCATAGTCAAATCAAGTGAAGAATGCCAATATAAGTGCTATAGCAATCCCTTGGTATAAAGACATATAGAATTATAAGTACAAGAAATGCCTTCCACCGACGACCTCGCAAATGACATCCATGTCTTGCAAAATCTGTAAAGAAAAATTGGGCTTTGCATTAACTTAATATAGTTTCACAGATAAACATTTTAATACAAAAACTTCATTTAATATTTACATATTTAAAAAAAATTAGCCTTCATTGCAAACGATAATCTTAATAGTATTGTTATGTTGTTGTCGTCCATGAAAAATCAGTAATGAGAGCAAAATGATCCGATGGATAATCATTCTTTTCTTGATTTGGAACTTCTTTCAAGGGTTCACTTCCAGAATATACAAAACTGTTGAATGGTTTTAATTTTTTACTTTTATACATTATATAATCAATTCTATCCTTTACTTCTGGGATACTGTAATCCCATTCTTCATATCGATTTACCGTTGTCCAAGTAAATCCAGGAGTTTCTATCGGACTTGGATATATTTCACGAAAAGAATCAATAAGTCCAGTTTTTGTTTGTAGTAAATGGGTTGCTGGCCATTGAATAATCCATCCATGATGAATAGTATCTTTATTTTCTTTTATCCAATCTAAATGTGATGGAGTATTAAAATCTCCTGCAACAATTACAGGATTTTTATCCGATTGTTTAATAGCATTCATGAATTGCTTGGTTTCTAACAGCTCATTAATATTATCTTGTCGGCCAGTTTTATTTTTTGTTGATTCTCCACTAAAAATTTGTTCCATTTTTGTTACTAATCTATTGTTAGCCGCATATGGGCCAAATGAATATTGATCTAAATGCATTCCCCAAAATGAAATTATTTCTGTTGAATTTTTGAGATGAATATTAACTCCTATAGTTCGATTTCGAGGTGTTATTGCAAGTGTTGTGTCATCAATCTGTAAATTCGTAATGCTGTTTAATGTTTTAATTTGCAAAGTTTCATGGGGATATTTCTTTTCCGACAATATTTTTACTAATTCTAGCGAACTTACAGTATGTGTTGTTAAAATAGCATTATCAGGATATTCTAGTGGTGGCATAATACTATCCCATTCAGGACCAAGTTTTTTGAGAAACTCTTGAAACATCTCTGCCGTTTGTACTTCCTATGATATCAATGAAAAATGAATTTAATTTAAATGAAAACCAAGACAGTATCCAGAAAAAAACTTCAGGATAAACACCGCGTTTTAGGGTCTCTTTGATCTTTTACCGCTGCAATGTTAAAGCGGCAAAAGATAAAAGACAATTGTTGAATTTCGGAAGTAGTACGTGCCCCAAGTGTCACCCTCACAATGCGGGCTTGACGAAAACAACAAACCTGTAGAGCAACAATATCGGGTTTCAAAAGTTTAATATGTTTTACAAGCTTATCCAAACCATTTTCAACTTTTTTACCAAAATACCATGTATTAAATGTTAAAATTCGTAAGTTATTATCATTTTTTAAGTCTATTTTTTCAATACCTGGTGAGTTTGTTTGAGCAGTATTTGTAAAAAATATTCGATCCACAAATAAAACAAGTATAAAAAATAATGTCGCAGCTAAAATCCAAAATTTGGTAGCCATTATAAACATGGTTGCTAAAAATCAATTTTTATGATTGTCTTTTTTTATTGTCAAAAAATGCTTATGTGAAAGAAACGACACGCGTAGTACAAAAAAAACGTTTATTTAATGTATCAGGAAGTGTTAAATAAAAAAGTGGAAGAATAAAGTGCAGCGTTCAGTCCTCCTCATCACATGCTCGAGAGCAGGTTAAACCTTTTGTTTATGTTTTTTTTAAAACTCAATAACATTAAATTAAAAATTCAGTCAAATTATGGAAAAATATTTTAATAAAATTGATTTTATTCAGTCAAATATTTAAAGAATGAAGTTAATCGTCAATAAAATGCTAACAGAACATTGGTCTCTTCTGAGAAAAAAAACAATGCAACCATACTTGCTACCAACTGAAAATTAGGCATGGCCCTGGCGTCCCGGGACTGAACTCTGTCTTGCCGTATCTTTTTTATCATTGATAAAAATAGTTTTTGATAATTACGACCCCCCAGGGACCTGAGCTCAGCTATCCGATTCTGAAAACAGCATAAAAAATATTGCGTTTGAGCCGAGATATAGCTCTGGTCCCGTTTGGTCCCGTTTCGGTAAAAAATCAGTAAAAATAAAACACATGGCAGACATAATTTAATCCAAAAATGCTGCGTCAAAGCAGTCTTTGAATGTAAGATGTCATCAAAAAAAAGAAAACATTTTCCAAGCATTGCTTATAAAATACATGATTAGACAAAGTTAAATCGTTGCAACTCTACAAAATGCATTCATTCAAAACTTTATTTCAGCCACTACAATTTGACGATACTAAAAACAAAAGGCAGTGCTTTTATAAACAACACAAAAGAAATGGAAAAGATCAAGCGAAAACTGTTAAAATAATACAATACAGGTTCATTGAAAATTTTTATTTCTTTTCTGCAAGTGAAAATTTCGGTAATTCTGCATTAACTTCTGTAAGGAACACAGCTTTTACTTCTTCGATAACAAGTGGAGAAAAGCCGACTGTAATTGAAGAACCAAACAAGAAGTTATTCTAAAAATTGTAACATTTTCTGAATCAAATATGAGATAAAACAATACCTCTGCAAATTTAATAAAATATTCTGATCTAAATGTTTCATCAATTTCAGATAATTCAAACTTTCTAATCTTTATTTCTCTTTCCAATTTCGATAATAATTTTGGTGTTGCTTCAGAAAATGTGGGTTTAAGCAATCTGCAATTTTAAAGCATTCAATATACAGTAGCGTGCAAAAGTAGTGGGCCACTTCGTTTTTAGCTATTTCAATTGCAGTTTTAGATATTTTGATGAGGTCAAATGTCTTAAATATGTTCAATAAACATGTAAATAATATATTTAAATCATTTGAATAATAAATAAAGGTAAAATAAGAAAATTCTGGCTCTTTAAACTAAGTGGCCCACTACTTTTGCACACCAAATTTTTTTGAAATTACTTTAACTTTTCGTGGTGAGATAATCAGGGCATGGTTTCCCTGCCAAAAGGTAGCTATAAGGTAGAGGTTCAAAACTTGTATAGGGTTTGATTTGATGACTTCTGGAACCCAAGATTCTAAGCTAAAAACGAAGTGGCCCACTACTTTTGCACGCTACTGTATATATAAAAAAAATATTTTTGGTCAAAAAAACTGTCGATTTGTTTTTTTTCACCGTAGGTTGCTCCTGTTGGCTTTTGTGAATTCATATTTGTGAACGTCCAACTGCTCGTCAATTTACTTTGCAGAACCCTCTAATTCTCATGTAATCAAAAACCCCTGTTTTAAAAATTCAAATAAAAAAATTTATACCGTAATTCTTTTACAGGATAAAACATTGGAATAATTTCTTCTACCGCTACTAAAGCATCCATATTCTTACTGATTTTTACTTCATCAAACTTTACAATTTTAAGTTTTAATGTTGTTAAAAGTTTTAAATCAGAGAAGGTCAAATGTTGTGATGTTAAAACAATATGTTGAATTTTTAATTGAACATTTTTTTGTAACAAATTTGTGAAGAAGGTTGGAATATTCCGTGGATAAATAATCAATGTATTTGTGATGGTAAGATTTTGTAATCCAATAAAATCTGAATGTGCTGATGTAATGAACAATAAATGCGGGAAATAAATTGGATCTTCACTTTTTAAGCCATCCATAACAGTTAAATTATGACACAGTGGTGATGGAGCATTTTTGGTGAAATAAAAACATTTGGCAGATTTGTATAATTTAAGTATTGTTAATGGTGAGCATGTTTTTGTTAAATAATAAATTAATGTATCTGGTAAAGAGAACAATTGGAGAATAAATGGTTGAGTAGTTCTAAAAGAAAAATTATTTAAAATTTTGAAAACCCATAATTTTTAAATAAACATTACCTTTGTGAAAGCTTTTTCGGTTCATTTTTTAGCGTATAGTTGTTTTTGTATTCATACAAAATTTCTGGTTTACCAGAAACAATCGGCTTTGTATAATTACCATTGTTTTCTATTTCTGGATACAGTGTTTTGCATTGTGACAATATTGACATATATTGTCTCATATCACCATATTTCTTTTCAAACCAATGCCCATATTTAAAAAGTATTTTTGCAGCAGAACATTTCAAGGCTTTATCCAATAACTTTCGAGCATCATAAATTTCCCCAAAATAAATTTCAAATTCAATGAGATCAATTCACCATTTTGAAACATTCATACCCATTAAACTTTTTTCTTCAAGTTCATTTCGATATTCTTTCCTTGATTCCACATCATCAATAAATAGGCGACAATACCGTAAATAAACATCCAACATTCTTTTATGCATTTTATTCTTTTTTAAAAATTTAACATACATTTTCCATAGATCTTGTTTGCATGACAAAAATCCAATTGCACATTCAAAATTTTCACGTATTAACGTTTTGTCATTCCACGACTCTTGCAATACTTCAAGACCATAAAATTTGTTTCGATTTAACCACATTTCATAAGAGATTTTTCGAGCATTTTTATATTGCTTTAAAACATTAGGTGGTAATGGTTGTGCTGTAAAAGAGAAGAGTTTATTATTTTAGTGAAATTTTTTATGATGTGAATAAAACAATACGATTGAAATAAATTGCTGACTTCAAAAATAAACCTCCCTTTTAACTTACCTGAATACATTTCGGCATAGTCTTTTAGCTGATTGAGCCCACCATGTGGATATACAAGTGTTGGATATAATATTTCCCCAATAAACGGCTCAGCTGTTGAAGGAATAACATCAACAGGAAATCGATTTAAATAATTCCAATTAAAAGATCTTCCAAATTTTCCTTGCTATAATTAAGGTATTAAAAAAGGTAATATTTCTTAAAGAACCATACAGTAAAAGATTTATAATTGTAATTTAAAAACAAGAAATAATAAAAATGTGTTCTTGCTTGTGCTTGAATCTTTTTGAAATAAAAATCTTCTTTTGTTGCTTGATCGATTGATATAGGTATCATCAACTTCATTCCTATAAAAACTTAAAACATTATTGAAATGCTTTATAACAAAACTCACAATGACCATTCCCTCCATAAATTTGGTAAAACAGTGTAATGTTTACTAAAATCACAAAAAAGTTTCCGAACTTCTGCTAAAGTTTTAGCATCTTCAACTTTTTTAAGAAGTTGTTTTGCAGCTTTTTCATATTTTGAACAAGGATAAGGCTGTTGATTATTATTCATTTTTCAACAATAGAAATATTTCTAAACGAACTCGACCAATAAGATAAGAATTGAATTATAATTATAAAACTGCTCAAGCAATTTTATAAAGAACGAGAGTGGCAAATATGATAACCTTTCTGTCTGACTCCACCTCTTTTGGTTTGTCTTTCTCTTCTTATCGTTTTTTAAAAATTATTGCAGTTTCATATTTATTTGTGTAACGAAAAAAAAACTGTGTATCTCACCTAAACCCGAACCTTCAATGCATCCTAAATACAATACTTCACACTTCACTTTGTAGGTCCCAGAAACACAGAAGTCCCTTAGAGATATTAAGGTTGTTTAAATATGTCACATTGTATTCAAGCTCACACTTCTTTGACCCAGCAAAAAAACCGGCGTTCTTCGATTTGCCAAATCTAGGTTGTAGGTTGTGGCATTTTTTGGAATAAATAATTTCTGTTTAATTTTTTCGTTTTTAGTGTGTATTTATTTAAACTCCAAAAGCATGAATGAAGTAGCACAGAAATATTTTAATGAAATAAAAGGAATATGGCGAGTTGCTATTTCTGGTTTATCAGTGTATTTCTTATACCTTCCATTTGTTGTACTTATATCCACTTTTTCACCTTGGATTACTGCTTTAATGTATTTATCAGTATTACCAATATTTTTTTATTTTACATATATTGGCACAATCTATGTTAACTATTTAAAAAGAAAAGAATATTATCGCTTAAAAAAACAAAATCCTGAAGATAATCAAATTGATGAATTAGAAGAGTATTTCTCGAATCCTCAACTGCAATGGAAATTTTATTTTCCATGGAAATTTTATCCATGTGTTTTAAAAGCTATTTTTCTTAAACTTTTTTATGGTGAAATGGTCCCCGGAAATATCTATCTTTTTAGACTAGACTTATTGCATCAAATTTTGTTAAAAATTTTAAAAAAAAGGGAAGTTAAAAAGCAACATTTTGTTTTTGCTTCATTGCCGTATGTAATTCAATCTAGATTTATGGAGTTACAAAGTCCTTATGTGAAATATAAGCTTATCCTAGCTTTACCATCTACCGTATTCGAATATCCCCAGGCATTAACTGTTGATAGTGTAGAACTTCATTTTGGTAAATATCCAAGTTTTTATTCAAAATGGTTTTATCTTCGATATTTGGGTCGCAACAACACCATGCAGAATTTGATTATTGATATGCCATGGCACAAAATCAATGATATTTTTAAATATTTTTTGGTTCCATTTACCGATAATTATGTTCTAACTTTTACCACAAAAGTTGATCAAAACGAAAATAATTTGCTACCAAAAATTATTCCAACAAATTCATTGATTATGAGTACAGTGCCTTCAGATTCTTTACTTTCAACTTTAAGATTTTGTAACTATCTTTCAATAAAAAAGCTAGAAATTGTTGAAAGTCGATTATCCGAAGATGACTTGAAATTTATAAGAACTTTAAAATTGCAAAATTTATTACTTAATTTAAGCTTATGTGAAAGTTATGAAATCATTGATTCAATTTTAGAAGCCGTCCAAGAGATCCCTGATATACAGTAAGCTCTTGCATTTTAAAAATTCACAGCATTTTTATCCATCTTTTTTTAGCATTGATATTACTTTTTCATTTTATCTCAAAGGTTATTTTGAGCTATGCGCTGTAAAATGGGTAAAAAAATATGGTTATTTAAAGAATTTTGTTTTTATTATTAAAATTTTGAATGAATTTCATATAAAATTTTTGTAATTTATTTATCATTTCAACAATAAAAAGGAAGGTACAACAAAATGTGCATTTTCTCAATTTTTAGCAACAAGGGTTAAAAAAGAAAAAGAACGTAATTTCTCAAAAATTTAAAACTTTTCAGGTGTCAAAAAAACTTGTACGACAATATCAATATTATATGTTATTGTAGTATATCACTGGTCGAGCAAAAACTTTGAGTGGTGAAAAAACTGCACTAATCGAATCAAAAATGGCAGAGATCGTGCCAAAAAAAACTGAAGAAATCGGAAAAGATCGTAGTCATTGGAGAGCAGAAAACTATTTTTTGTGCCAAATAATTTGTCTTTGTTTATATTTTAGAGATAATATCAGCTACTGTCTATTACCAGCATTTGCGAAAATTTAGTTAGATAAAAATTAAGAACAAAAGATAATTGAATATCAGAAATTGTCGTTCAAACTTAAAAAAAAGTTTATTGAAAAAATAAAAGATAAAAGACTACACGGCGGCCCACGAGACCAGAGAGCCAAAGAAATGCTATTTCTTTAAAAAAATCCTTTTCTTTTTTGTCGATCATTTTCAGACAATTCCCTAGGTTTATAGGTTGTTTGTGATGCTAAATTCGAGTTTAAATAATATCAATGAACTAGTAAAAATTATGTTTTGTATATTGCATTTACTTCTTCAACATTACCTGTAAACGTATTACAAAAAATGATAATAACACAAAAACTTTTAAAAAGATAAAAAAAGTGCAAAAAACCCTCAAAGGCAAAATTATATCGAGAGAGAAAAACAGAGAGTCAACGGCATCCTTTTTTGTTCGGCAGCTTTTTTTTGTACGTCAGCTTTTTTTCATTGTCAAATCAGTGTATCTGTCTTCCACAAGATGTCTTCAGGTTCCGATAATCCATATATTAAATATATTTATGATGGTTTATTTCCAAATGTTTTATCTGATCGACTCTTTATCTCTGTTACATGGTATATCTTCTTTTCTTTCTTATATATTATTTTCGGCATTTTTTTAAATTTTTCCATGGATCCTTTTTGTGCAAGCTTTGTAACAATGTTAATGACTGAATTTTTTCCTTTTTGACTTTAACACTATTTAATATTTTTGTAATGTCTTGTAATAATAATAAATAAGACTTTTAAATGATATAAAAAGGACCCATGGAAAATTTACAAAAAATGCCAAGAATAATGTAAAAGAGAGAAAACTAGATAAAGAAACATAAAAAAGGTTGTTTCACTCATCACTGGAATGCCGTTAATTTAAGAAAACGTTAACCCATAAGCACGACAATTACAGTAAGAGCTAAAACATCCATAATCATTTCATTCCAAAACTAATATATAAGAATCGTTCCCCCTTTAAGTTTAAGTGTTGCAAGAAGATGTGTGGTTGGATAATTTTTTCGAGCTTGAAAAGCTTTGTTCAAATTCATTAATATAAAAAAATCGAGACCAGGATATACAAACAAGAAAAATAAACAAAATTAGTTTTTTTTTCAAAACACGAGTAAAAAAACAATACAATAAAAAACAATAAAGATAGAGAGTACAAAACAATAAAAAAAGATTAAATTAAAGCTTTCAAAAATTGAAAAACAAACAAAAGAAGAAGATAAAGTTATTAAAAATATTAAACCAGATATTAATTTAATATTATTCTTTTTGTGGAGGCTTAATTCTAAACATCATTATTGACATTTGTGGTTTAATTGAATATGCATCAAAAGCATTATTAGGACCAGATTTTCTTTGTTGATGGAACCATACCATTGAACCAAGTGATTTGTTTCGAGAACCATATGCACCATTGAGAGCAACCATTGTACAATCAGAATGCCACCATGGACTAAAAAAAGATAAATGAGTGATTATATCGGATTTAGCAAGAACAAAAAGTATTTATAGTGTACGAAAATTAGCGCGATACAGTAATATGGTATTAATGAGGTACGGTGAACGATTCGGTATCCTGGTACCGGCTCAGTATCCACCTAACAAATTAACTAAAATCTCAAAAACATACCCATATTTCTTAAAATTTGCACAATTTAGCTTTTGATGACTATCATTATCTTGATCAAAAGTTGTAAATGGACGACCATTATTCATACGATAGAATTCATCAAGTGTTGCATCACTTAAATTACCATGAAGAATACGAGAAATTTCAAGCTTATATTTATCTTCTTTTGAACCAACAGCAAAATCCCAATCACCCCACCAATATCCATCATCACCAAGTTTTGAACATACATCACAATGATCACCATGTAGCTCAATTCGAAGTTGGAGCTTATTTCCTTTTTTAATATACTGATAAACTTTTTCAAGACCAAGCCAATGATCACTTGATGGTGAACCAAAACCATTAGAATATTCTTCAAATGTTCGATCAAATGATACAATACCAGATGTACGTCGTTGAAGAACCATCCATGGATAATCAGATTCCATTAAACAAAGAGCTTTAAAAGTAATACCATTAAATTTAAGCTCATATACACCAGATTGATCATGTCCAGCTTTACGATATTGTCCACAATCTTCATAAATATCATCTGTTTCAATAAAGCTATATTTTTGTCCATCATTTGATGAAAACGATGGTACAATATCAGGAATTTCATCAGATTTTGTAGCATATGTAAACGGTTCAATTGGTTTTGTTGGAAGAACTGCAACAACAGCTGGCTTTTCTTCAATAACAGTAAATGGAGCTTTTGGTGCAGCTTGAGTTACAACTTCAGGAGGCTTTGCGACATCAGAATCTTTATTCATTGGTATAACAGAATTATCATTTGATGGTGGTGGAGGTGGTAATGCCGCTTCACTATCAACATTTGTATCAGCCAATGCTTTTGATGGAAGTTGTTCTTCATAATTATTCTAAAATAATTGGTCATTAAAAATGATAAAAAAATAACCAGCGTGTCTAAGGACTTTGAGGACTTGGGGAACACAGATATGTGGATATAGTTTCTGAAGACAAAAACTTGAGGACACGGTGTTTGAAAGCAAGACACTAGTCGGCGCTTAAATGTCTCTTCTCAAAAAGTCATATCTCCTGTCCATGTCAAAAAATATCTATCTCTCGATTTAACAGCTTCAATCTCTCCAAAAATAGTCATGGTTAAAAAACGTACTTCATCATCACCAGTTTCTTGAGACCTTATTGTATTTTTTGGATGATTTAAATATCCACTTTCTTTTACAGTACCAGAATCAGTTGTTGATGCATCAGAAGATGAAGAAGAAGTTGAAAGATAAATAATCATTACAACAGCTGCAGCACAAATTAATGTTATTAAAATTGCAACAATAATAATTGTCCATCGATGACTTCTAAAAAATAAAATATTATAAAGTGAAAACAAACAGAGTATGATCGCAACCAAAATTGTAATTCAGATTACGATAACAAATTTCTATGATTGCGACAAATCACTGTTAAAGCCATAATACAGTTCTAATCAACAAACCTCTTAAAAATTTGTTCATTCTTTGCTCGAATTTCTGCAGCCATACATGGATCCAGCTCATCAACAGCTTTAGTATCTCGTGGATTATAAGTTCGCATCATTTAATAAATAAATAAATTAGAAATTCTCTCTAGATAGTAATTGAGAGAGAGTTTAAAAAGCCTAAAAAAGTAATCAATGTAATAATAAAAAGTTTGTTAAACTAAAAAAAATCAAACATAAATGTTAACACGATGTGACAAAGAAAGTAAAACATAGAAAAAGAAGCGCATTTTTCAAGAAACAAAAGGTCAAACAACCGAAAGAAAATTAACCGCAGCCTTAAAAAAGAAGAATTCTAATGAGAGAGTGAGCTTTTAAAGGTGTAAATGACTCGACTCAAAAAAGTAAGGAGCGAATTCAATACACATCAAAAAGAAATCTTCAAAGTCGCTATCCAAGGGTAGAAAAAAAGTAGATTATAATAATTAATCAAAACACCATAAAAATGTCTTTAGAAAATAATATGCGCATATTTTAAAAGAGAGTGTAGTAACAAAAATGAGTCAATAGGCAACTAAAAAGAAAGGAAGAATCAGAATAATCGATCAAAAAAATGAAAAAACAAAAACAAACTTCAAAAATATATAGGGTTTATATCAATTTGAATGATCTTGACGTCTGTAGTTATTGCAAAAAGAGGAAGGAGAAAAGAGACAAGTAAATTAAATATCATGGGATTGTTAATCGAACGAATAAAAAAAAATGGGGGTGTAGAAGTTCAAAAAACGAAGTAACTCCAACACAGCTCAGAAGTTGATGATCTGATAAAGGAATATGATAAATCAACATGTTGATCAAAATGAATGTAGAAGTATGGTGAATTCCAAGAGGTAAAAAAAAGTTCAAATTTTCTCTGAAGGCAGATACATATAGAGCAGTTGATAGTGCGTTAGACTTGCAATCCAATAGGTGGGAGTCAAGAGGGAGGTTCGAGTTTTTCCCGAAACATAAAAAAATTAATTTTTTAAAAATTAGCAGGAACTCATCCTAAAAATATTTAAATATTGTCTTCGCTTAAATAAAGTACAAAAATAATGTCTTTGGTAAAATAAACAAATTAAAAGTAAACTTTTTTTCATTTCCTAAAAATCCGTAAAACTATGACTAAATGGAGAAATGAATCAGCACCCATTTCTTTCAATCAACTTCGAAGATCAATCAAAAAGAACACGCATAAAAAACGCTATAAAGAACCTTATATATATTACAACTAAAAGGAATCTGTTATTTGTCATAAAAAATGATAATAAAAAACACCCAGAAGACAAGAAAAAAAACGAGTTGGAAAACAGCTGCCAGAATTAAAACAAAAAAAAAAGAAGAAATATAATAAAAATGTATAAACTTATAGATTAAAGAAAGGGAAAAAGTGTCACAAATGTCGAATAATAAAAAAGGCATTGAAAAATAAAAAGAAGTTTCAAAAAGCTGTTGCCATTCCTTGCTGCTATTTTCTTCGCGCAAATATGTTCGTAGAAGCAGAAATAGAAAGGAAAGGAGAAAAAGCAATGAATATAGAAACATTTGTAGTGACTTGTGTAATAATGTACTTAAGTGAAATCAACCACGCAATCTTGATGTATAGTGCTAATATTTTAATTATAGAGTTTAAAGTGGATGGAGAAGAAAAAAAGGTGTGAAAAAAGGGAAGCAAATAAGATGGAAGAACGGCAACAATTATGGACATAGAAATGCACATGGGTGGCAAAAGTTGAATGTAGGAATCAAAACAGAGGAAAATCTTATGAATAAAAGCAAAGTCAGAGGAACATAGAGGTGAAGAAAAAGAAACAAAAAGCTGTCAAGCTTCGGGAAAAATAAGATTTGACGACATCAAAATATCCAGCAAAAGTTAAAGCTTGCTAAAAAAGGTGATAGATTAAATCGAACAGCAAAACAACAATAACAATACAGCACGTGTCGATCGAAAAACAACACAAAAATATATATTCTAGATATGCAGATTTTCATCACCAGCATCAAAAGAAGAAAGGTAAAGAGCAGAAAAAGAAGACAATATTGAACCTTTTAATTCTTTCTTCCATCTTCTTTTCCTTCAATCCAACAACCACATTGACGACGCTTAATTAACCTTAGAAAAGAAAAGAGAGAGAAAATTGCAAAAGAGGAAAAAAAAGTTTCTATTAAAAATAAATCAGTGTTCGAAACCCATAAAAAGAAAAAGGGTTTAAAAGAAAAGAAAGATGGAATTAAAGTAATTATAATTATATGCGTCCAAAAGAAAGACGATTATATATATTTGAGGTGGTAATAATAATAATAATTGAGTAATATATGGATCAAAGGACAAGAAAGATGATCAAAAAAAGAGGAGTAAAAATATTAATAAAATATGACGTAAAGATATACTGTAAAAATAAAGCAAAAAATAAACACGGAAAATTTGAAGGAAAAAAAATGATGGAAAAAAAACAAACAAAAAAAAAGAGATTTTAAAAACAACAGCAGAACACGCGTGTTTTTTCTTGACACGAAAATTAGTTTCTCACGGTTTTTTTTGCGGCAATTGCCGGCAAAGAAACTTTTCACGAATTTGTCGCGGATATTTTTGACAGTACAGTCGAACCTCGTTATAGTGCGGTCCAAGGGACCGTGATAAAACCGCACTATAGGCAGGTCCGCAGTACAACGAGGTTCAGTTTTTTTGACTAGTTTTTGAAAAATTTTTATTCAAATCAATTTATATCATATAAAAAACCACAATTATGATAAAAATTGACTATTTTTGCTTGAACAGCTTTTTTCCGCTATTTTTGATAGAAAAACCCATAAAACTATTGAAATTTTTTAAAAAAATGAAAGAATTGAAGTCGAAGTTCATTGTTCTTACAATAACAAAAACCGATTTTGGAAAAAAATTGAGTATGCAGTATAACAAGGTCGATTTTCCTTATAAATTTTTGAAGGGACCACAGAAAAACCGCAGTATAAGCAGGTTTGCACTATAACAAGGTGCATTATAACGAGGTCTGTATTAGGTCATTTCCTTAAGACATTTGCCGGGACCGCACAAAAACCGCAGTATAGAGAGGTTCGCATTATAACGAGGCGCATTATAACGAGGTTCGACTGTAATTTTCTTGGTTTGTTTGTTTAAAAAATCCAAATTTTAAAACTCGAAAAAATAAAAGCTTAAAAATTTTTTTTTATTGACAGATGTTTTTCTGTGACGGAACTGTAACAGACGTTGATGTAAAAAAAGAAAAAAATTTAAAAATTACAGTCTTTTTTTTCAAAAAATACATTATTTTGGATATCCTAAAAAAGTAGTTTTTAAACATATTAGCAGCCTCCAAAAAGTTTCTAGCTCTTTAACACTAAAATAAAAATAAGTAGCCAACAGGGTGTCCAATAACAAACATAAATCTTTTTTTATGGATAAAAGTTTAGGGCCACCACTTCTTCACAAAAACACAAGTAGTAATAAATTGGAATAGTCGTAAAAATAAGGAAGGCAAAGTCCGATGATTTGAGGATGACCCAAAGTTGCAAAAATAAAGATATAAAAAGGGGATAATTAAAAAGGAGAGAGCGAAAAAAAGAAAGTTTAATGGTTTTCAAAAACTTTAAAAAAAAGTGTTGTTGTTTGAAAAACAATTTTAAAGCTATTAAAAATGCCATTATTGTTCAACAAATATTTTTTTTAATGGTTTTAGACTTTAAAAAGGACTTCAAACAAAACAAAAAAAGCAGCTACATTGCTTACACAATAGCAAAAAATAGAAGATGTTTAAAAGCGCAGAAACACAGCTCTGACTTGCCTTTGACTGACGTTCAATTCATTCATTCATTTTTTAGTGTATTTCTTCTTTCTGCCTTTAAACAAAGAAGAAAGTGTGTAGAAGAAGAAGACCTTTATTTTATATTTGGCGCCAACCAAACATGATGATGATTTTTTTGGAGAGCTCTTTTTTTTCTTGCTTCAATTTTTAAACGATGATGATGCGCAACAAAAAAAGTAGAACACATCTGTTTTTTATATGCTGCTTTTTTCTTCTATTCTATTTTTTTTTGCTGTAACTTGTTACAACATCAAAAAAAAAGCAACAATCTTTCTTCTTCTTTTGGCAAAAAACTATGTTTCTAAAATAGATCAATATCGTTGTTGTTTAAAAATTGGTGTTGTAAAACTATTATTTTCTAAAGAAAAGAAAAAGAGAAGATGGGGTGAGAAATGAGGCGCTTCTTTTTTTAAAGAACAAAAAAAAATATGGACAAGAAGTTTTGTTGTTTTTTTTAATGAAGTGGTTTGAAGAAAAAAGATGAAGGGTGACAGACAACAATATATGGTTGTTTAGAAATGAAAAGAAGTTTAAGGGAAGTCCTCAAGAAAAGGAAAACTAAAACATGTTTAGGATTTTAAAGAGGTTCTTTGAGTTTGTAAAGAAATGTTTGGATGAATGTTGCCATTTTACCGTAATCCTTAAGATGCAAACATTTTATTGATGAATATCCTCTTACAGTATCTCTGGCTTCAAGAATTAAAAAGAAAGATACTGTAGTTTGTAGAAATATAGCTCTAAAATTAGCCGTGGATAGATTTGAATCCAACTAAAACTATGGTAAAAAAAATGACAAAGGCAAAAATTTCAAAAACTTGAAGGATGTTTACAAAAGTTTAAGCGCCTTTGGTGACTAACAGCTTCATCTTGATAAATATGTTTCCCAGAATTTTCATCGAAATAGTTGTTCTTTGTAATTTTTAAGTTTCAACAAATTAACTAAAAAGCAACTAACAAAAATTTCGGAACAACTTTTAAAAAATTACACCTTAAAAAAAGAAAGAACATAGTTGCAAATGCAAAGTATAAAATCGAGCCGTTAAAAAGAAAGCAACAAATCACCTTTAACAACCCTCATTCAAATTTTTTAAAGCTTTTGAAAAAGAACTTTTTACCGCTAAAATCGGAAAGGATCAGATGACGACGAATTAAAGAATGAATGTGACAAAAATGGCACTTACTTTTAAAAAGCGATGAAATTTGAGATATAATTTTGTGTTTTTAAATTAACGAAGAAAAAAGATTAAATTTGTTTTTAAAAGAAAGGTGTAAAAAGTTTAATAAGGATTTTTAGAAGAATTTAATTAACACTTTTATCTGCAAAATACATAGTAGTGACATAAGCATTAAACTACATAAAAAAAGTCTCTTGGTATACTGTAACTCTATAATAGTTTTAGTTTATATAGTACTTTGCAAATATGTTTTTTTTTGTTTTTGCTTTGTTTGCCTTCTTTAAAGATTAGGTGATGAAATTTTTAAACAACAAAAGTTGTTGCGCAACTGCTGTGAACCTTAAAAGATCAACCACGTTTTCCCATACACAAATATTGATCATCGAAGAAAGAAGAATAAATTGCACCAGCTGGAATAAATATTTTGTTATTGCGATTTTATAGAAACTGTGGTTTTTTTTAATATTTTAGTCTCTTTTTTTCTTGTAAATCTATGAATCAACATTGTTTTGTGTAAAAAGATAACATTATCCATGTAGATAAAAAAAAAAAAATTTAAAACTTTTTTATGTCATGATGAATGACATTATGGCATTAGTAAAAAAAATAATGAAGATATAATAAGCAACGTGCGAAAGTTATTTCTACAGTAATAACGAACATTTATAATCATCGAAAATTTAACTTGCTCCGTAGCAACATGTTCTAAACCAAAAAGCTGACAAACAAATGTTAAGAAGACGATGATGCATTTACATAAGATTGCTCACTCACTCAGATGCAGCATTATTTTTTCATTGAATGATATTTTTATGAATACTTCCTTCCCAAATATCTGTTCCCAAAAGTTGGTTTCCAAAAATGGCATCGCGGTTAAAGCATAACTCATTCTATCAAAAGTAAAAACGTCATATCTATGAGTATGCTCCACAAACCCCCAAGAAAACAATGTTTAACTTTTAAAACATAATACATAAAATATTTATTCAATAAATACAATTTAGGAATCAATAAATTATTTACACGAATCAACATTATTAGAATTTATAATAGCACCACCAGCAGTGATATTACCTCCAGATGAATTATTATTACAATTAATAATATCACCTCCAGCAGTCATATTACCTACAAAATACATAGATATAAAAATATTTCAATCACGTTACTAAATTTATCAAAAAACAATCAATCCTTCTAGAATAAGTTTTCCAAATTTATTTTAAATTTATTAAAACGGGAAATTTGTTAGAGTCAAAAAACTGCACCACAAAATATACGTAAAAAATTTTTTAAATGGATTCATTTTTTCTTTTCCTTTAGAAATCAAAAAATCCAGTTTTTGGTTGTCCTTCAGAAAATTACTGTATAAAAAGTCAAAAATTGTTTTTTTTAAAAAATTATTCAAGAAGATTTGATCGCTCTATGGTAAATCTAAGTATAATAAAAGACTTACGGCTATTCTTTTTACTTGAACATACAACGAAAGCTGCAACAGCAACAAATAATTGAAAGATGAAAGAGATTATTGAAAGCCATCGAAGAATATTATGCTGCATTGAATCAATTTCTGTTATTGTTGGCATTGATGGCATTGATGGAAGTATCATCATTGAATTAGTTGTCATCATAAATATTGCTTTGATGATGAAGAAAAAAGAAAAAAAATTACTGCTGCTTCTGCTGCTGCAAATCACCAAAGAAAAATAAATTAGTTGTTAGTTATTAGTTGAATCGTCCCAGCGAACAAAGATAGGCGGTTGTGATTTGTGCTTGCTGACGTTTTTATTTTTTCATTAACAAAAAAATGAATAGATACATGAAATTTGCATATAACAGACAATGTTTTTCTAAATTGTTGCTGTTAAAGGAAGAATGCCAGTCTAGCTCTTTTAACAGACACTTAAAACGCTGCATTTTTTTGAGATGTATTTTTTTGCAAACAATAAAAACTGAAGAAATTAATAAGATTACATATTTTTTCGAGATTTTTAAACTTTCATGCATCATTTGTTTTTTCACTTTGAATTTTCTTTCTTTTTTGAACTTTAAATTTATTGTTCTCGTCAACAAAAGTATCCTTGTCGTCAAGAAAATAGTACTTATGTCGATGGATCTTTTGTTGGATCATGTTCGATCAAACTCATTGACGAACACCTTTTTCATACATCAAAAAAGTTCAACTTTCAAAAAAGAAAGAAAGAAGCTGAAAAAAGTAAACATGCAAATTATTTTTCATTAATCTCCATTTTCAATCTTCATTCATTCACCTTTGATATCCAAAAACCATTTTTTGTATGTCATCAAAGTAAACATCATCATTCATTCCTCGTAATCAATCGTCATCATCGTCATACTGTATATGTCTCTAATATCTTTTCAATGATATGATTCCAAGTGAACAATCACCACCATCAATTTTATTTTTTAATGATGGAAATAATAATAATACCATCAAAAAATCTTTATCTTCTTCAAATGAAATAGCAGCAGCTGCTGCTGATGCTAACATCGATCAAGCTACTACAGAACCTCCAACAGAATCAGTTCGACGTGTGCATCATGACGCTGATGAACCATTTGTTATTGAGCTACGTCCATCAGAATCTATTGATACTCTAATAGTTAATTCAATTCATACACAAAATTTAACATCACTTTTTACATTTATTCGTTCAAATCGTAATAAACCTATCCTTGCTGCTGGTGAAAAAGTTATTCAAACAATGGAAAAGAAATTTAATGAAAAAATGAATTCTGGTTTTATTCGATCTATGGTTGCTGGTAAGTTGTTTTTTGTTTGAAGATAGGAGAATAAAATTTGCATAATAAAAATTGTTTTAGAATTTCCAACACAGGGTTGCTGTTGTCGTGCTGAGCTTCCGGGGTACTGTAGCTTTTGTCAACAAGAATTAGCAAATTCACATATGTATGTTTCAACAAATGGTGAGTGTTTTATCGATTAATTATTTTTGGGGCATTTTTTAAAGGAGTCACAAAGATGTTATTTTAAACTTAGGGTTACGGTAGCTTTTACATAAATTGATTTATTGCCGGCATGCCATTAAAGTTCTTATGACCAAGTATAATTAAGCTCTGAAATACTTTAGAAAAAAAGCTAATATTTTTTAGGTCAATGTCAAATTGTAACTAATGAAGAAGCAAGAAATCGAAGACTGTTAGAACGTGCAAAAGAAAGCTCAAAAAGAATTTTAAGTTTTGCAGGAAAATCTACTCATATCTTCCCGATATTTACTCATACCGTAAGTGTTTTTTTTTCTTCACTTCCTTTAAAAAGCTATCACAGAGCTCATAAATCTGAAAATCGAGCAGCCTTTGAAGGCGATAACAATGCCTTGATTTTCAAGCTCTGCTGTAAGAAAATGTTTATCAGCGTTGCGACTGCAATTTTTCTTAGATTCTTATGCAATATCACAAAACAATAACTAAGAATTACCAAAACTGCCATCCAATCTATCCCATTGGCCCTGCTCGAGCAGCTGATCCGCTCATTATAGAAAATTTCTTATTAGGCGCAAAAGAAGATAGAGATAATGGAATAGGCTTTTTTAGTGGATTTAATTCAATTTCGGTTAAAGCTGGAGGCTCTTTTGCCATAACTTTTCTTTCCATTTCCAAAAATTGCTTTAAATCTTCATTTGCTGTTGAAACTTTTTCTTGCATTAACTAAAAAAAGAAAGAGATAATTACATAAGAAACAGTTGAACCTTGTTTTTCATGCCTCGTTATTACGTTAACTATGATCTCACGTGGTCTTGTGATCCCTAACGCAAATCCTTTTACATTAATTTTCTTGTCTTGCTATTCTTAAAATCCTTTTTTTTCAGTGTTATGAAGCAGAAATATGTGAAGAATGTTCAAATGGATTACGACAATATCGATGGAAGAAAGAATATGAAAAAGATAATTTATTAGCAGAAAAGATGACAATCGTTGAAATGTATAATCAACTATATTCTCAATGGTCATTACTAAAATATTACTGTGAAAAACATTTAACAATTTGTCGAAAAATGAAACGAAATCGTAATGAAAAAGTTATTCAATCATTTGCAGATTCAAATAAGAATTTTCGTCAGCAGCTTTCTCTTGTTCGAAAAGAAAGGTTGGTTTTTTTAAGGAATAAAAAAAGGAATGAGTAAGGGAGGGAATAAATTAGATGAATCTGAGTGAGGCTTCAGTGAGTAACAGAAGTAATACATCTCTAATTTCGTCCGAAATCTGTTTATCGTTGTTCGGATAATAGACAAAGTGGTAGCTCTTTTCACTCGTGGCTTCATTCTTGTCATTGAATCAAGGGACACTGTATTATGTTAGAAAGCATTGTGGGATACAAAAACTAATAATCAACAGCTTGTTTTTAGTGATCAAATGGATTTTTATGGACAATCAACAGCTAATTCATGCTTGGGAACATTACAACTTGAAATTGCTCATTTTACACATCGATCTTGTAGTGTAAGTTTTTCATCATTCTTTCATCGATTCAAATTCTAATCCTTATTTCTTTTAGTTAATGCAAGAAAAAGTTTCAACAGCAAATGAAGATTTAAAACAATTTTTGGAAATGGAAAGAAAAGTTATGGCAAAAGAGCCTCCAGCTCTAACCGAAATTGAATTACATCGACCAAAGAAGCTTATTCCATTACCGCTACCATCTTTTGCACCAAAGAAGAAAGCTGCTTTAATGTCTGGTGCAGGACCAATGGGTTGGATTGGATCGCTATTTTGGTAATTCTTAGTTAACTATTATTATTAGTTGTTTTTGTATGCATTTTGTTTTATAAATAATTAAAAGTAAAGTGTTTTATTTAAAAGTTTAAGAATGTGATGATTTAAAACTAACGAATCAAAGTAAGCATTATCACCGCTTATGTCCGTTCAGTCATCAAGATACCGTATATGTCATTATGAACATCACAGATATGATTACAGGTTGAGAACAACCATTACCATCAATTGTATTTTTTAATAATGTTATAAAAAGGTCTCTCACAGTATAGAATAAAGATATTATCATTATAAAATGAGGTTGCAGCTGATATTGATTAACAATAGTTTAGGGAATATTTCAACCAAATCTTTTAAAACCTTTTATTAACAAAGTAATTACAGTAATCTTTTTATTTTGAAAAAATAAATGCCCGATATGAAACAATAAAAACATGCAATAAAATTAATTTAACAGAAATATTTAAAGAAAGAGATAATATATTCTTCAATTCTGAACTTATGCATTTCTAAAAAATAAAAACATTTTAAAAAATTATCTTATAAAAGTAAAGAAAACTTACGGTAATTTAATTAGAAGATGAGTTTTTTTATCACTTATTAAAGCATTAGCAATCTTTTCATCAACACTTCTAAGAAAATAATCAAAGGTATATTCTTCACCATCTGCAGCTGCTGCATCAACTGTTCTCTTAAAATCTTCAAAGCTTATGATAACAATTTTTTCATTAAACTGAAAATGTACGATTTTATGAATTACATTGCAAGGAAAGTCTTACTTTAATGCAAAATACTACAACTGCTGTAACACCAATAACGACAAAAAGGCCAGCCAACGACCACAATCCACGATATTTTGATTCACAGCCTTGATAATCATTTTCAAGTTGATAATTGCAAATATTAACAGAATTAAATACCATCCAAAATACAAATCCAGTTTCATTTATTTGCATTTTAATAATACCATCTTGATATATGATACTTGTTTTGTAAGGTCATCGAAAGGATTTGACGGTATTTATTATAATCAGCTTTGCAGATAACTTTATTAATATGCCTTAGATAGACTATATTAAAAGATAGAATAAAAAATAAAGTTTAGATATAAGTTTTACAAACCTTCTTTTTATGATGACTTCATTATCAGGTAAAAAATAAAACATGTTTTGAAACACGGAGCTATAAATTGCACTTTCTCTGGCATATTTTCAACTGCTGTAATACACAATAACATGATGTGATTAGTATGGTTTGTTTTTTCTCTGCTTACAAGGAACGTATCAAACTGCCAACCCCAGATTTTTTCGCTACTATGCGGAATCGATAGGTCATAGTAAGGTATGAAAAACCCCCAAGGGATTTTTCCCCGTTTGGGGTTTTGTTATTTTATATGTCTACCCCTATATATTCACTGAAATTTTCACTTATATGCTTTCCCCTATAAGCGTTTTTTTCACTTATAGGCCAACCCCTATAAGCGTTGTTCTGCTTATAGGGGTAAGCATATAAGTGAAAAACACTTTACAAATCCTGTTAAACGCTTCAAACCCCAAACGGGGAAAAATCCCTTGGGGGTTTTTCATACCTTACTATGACCTATCGATTCCGCATAGTAGCGAAAAAATCTGGGGTTGGCAGTTTGATACGTTCCCTTGTTAGTAGAAGGTAGACTCTTTGATTTTATGGTAGACACCGGTATCCGAGATGGAATCATTTAAAGTGAAAGGGCACAACACTGCTTATAAACCATGTCGATATCGTGCGGCACAAGATGAAGGTGCAGAACGTTAAAGTTTTCCATGTTTTTGGCTCTATTTATTAATGTTTTTCTTTTTTTTGTTTTTCTCATAAGATTTCTTCTATCTTATTATAAATTATCGATAAATTGTAGGATTTTGTTAGCAAACTGCGAAATATATTTCAAATAATTGAATTTTTTTTATATAATCTTTATAGACGTTCACAAAATCAGCTGAACATTTGATACATTTGAAACTGTTTTATTAAACATTACATATCGCAAAATGTGTACATATTAAACAGTTTAACAAAAGCTATCATAAAAGTTCCTTGAAAAATATTTTTGGTGATGATCACATCGTATTCTGAATGTAGATATAAGACTGTTAGCAATAGTGTGCTCACAAGTAACTAAAACTAAAACTCCAATGTAAAGCAGTACATAAGCAAATGCCTCTTTTTCATATAGAAAGAGTAATGCATAAAGTGGTAAAAGAATGAATGACATTTGATAAAGATCTTTTAGTAATTGTTCATGCAGTTGATGAACTTTTTCTAAACTTGTTTTTATCCAAATTCTTTCACAATCGTGTTTCAAAGTGTTGTAGACTTTAAGAGATGTTGGGCACTGTAAAAGAGAATTAAACATTTAACCACTTCAAAAAATGATAACTTACTTCAAAAGCCATGTTCAAATATTTATAAGAGTTTCGATTTCCATTTTGGGATATTAATAAATCCATATAGCTGCATGGCTTTTTACAGTTGTTTAAAATATCACCACGGGCTATAAGATATTTTGCGTCTATATAAAAGGGATATACAGCAACTATGAAAAACAGAAGAACCACGTATTGCCTGCAAACAAATGCTTCATTTTTTCGTGTTCGACGTTTGTGACATCTACATAATCTTTGCATCCACATCATTGTTGCTGCTAATATTCAAATAAAGTACAATTACTTGTGTATTTATTTTTCAAAATATTTTATTGAAAATTTATTACATAAATATTTTAAAAAATATGGGCAAAAATGGTTGGGTTGCAATAACTTAGAAATAAAAAGCTATGACAAAAAATGTTCTTCTTTTTTCTCGTCGTTAGAATTAAACTAATGATTTATTGATTATTAAGCAAAAAAACAAAACATCACATTTAGAAGATCCTTTATGGCAATGGCTTTAGAGAATAATTGTGATGGGAAGTTACAGCAATTTTTAACAAAAATTCAATACATGTGTCAAGTAAAAATACTTCATGTTAAGCATATTCAAAAACCTCACTTTTTCTTCGACAGTGTCAGCAGACCAACGAAAATCTAAGTGATCGATATTAAACTAAACCCATCATAATCATCAATTACGTAGAGGGGCAGTACACAGGAATACCACAACGTAGCAAGGAACATTCATTTATGACTCAGGATTCGAATGCTTCCTCCCTTATAATTAATCCTTCGGGGTTGATTAGTTAGTTACGGTCAGCGGGTCTCTGTCGAACCTCCTCTTCCAGGAATCCAGTTCCACAATGAAATTACACAAAATGAGTGCCATACTCTTCAACAATCATGGTGTCAAGTAAAAATACTTCAAGTTAAGCACATTCAAAAACCTCACTTTTTCTTCGACAGTGTCAGCAGACCAACGAAAATCTAAGTGATCGACATTTACCTAAACCCATCATAATCTCCAATTACACGAAATCAGTGCCATCCTCTTCAACAATCACCAAAAACCAAAACAGCAGAAACAAAACCAATTCAACCCGAATACCCTCTAACTTCCCAACCAAGCCCCCAATTCCACAAATACACAAAAAATATTATTATTAAAAATTTATTATTATATTATTATTAAATTACATACAAAAGAAAGAGATAATCTAAGGATTATATTCAATTGGGAGATTCTTGCGACGAACCATACCATCACCTTGGAACCATTCACGACGGAATTGTTTTGCAGCACCATCAGGGGTATTTGTCCATTCAATGGTAATACGATCATTGTTGGTATCTTCAGCTCCAAATTGGAAGGAATCACATGAAACAGCCATAAGAACAGCTTCTTTAGGATCAAGAACACCACATGGAGGATCAACACCAAGACGCTTCATATTTGTTGTTTTGATTGCCCATCCAATACGACGACCACCAGCATTGATAATTTTGATATGATAAGTATGTTTATCATCATATGGAGCATTGAAAACAATTTTGGTGCCAGGTTGAGTGGTAATATCACCAGGTGGAACAGATTGAGCCATGATGAGAGAGAGAGAGAGAGAAGAGAAGGAGACGACGAGAGAAAGATGAAAGCAAAAAATGCTATACTTTTTGATGGTCATGCATTCCTTTTATCCATTTTTGAAGGTTTTTTTGTTCTTGCAAGTAATGCAAATTACTGTTTATTTTTATGCATAACAATCAAAAAAATTTGCATTGTTCAACATTCCATTCGTTGATTGTTAAAACTAGAGATATTATTATGAAGAGAACCTGGTGGAAACGTTATTATGGTATTTAAAGCACCTTTCTGAAAAACATGAATACATTCATGAAAAAATTATTTTACAGCAATTTTTCAGGGAAGTTGAACCTTTAAAAAAAGTTTCCTCTGTCAACTAATAATGTGTTTTACTTGATTTATTCATGAACACAATTGTCAGACCAGGGGGTGATCAATTGGTTAGATTCGATTTAAAGTACTGTAAGTTTTTATCAATTTTTTTTGTATAAATGTTGAAAACTGATGAAAAGTTGTATCATAAAATATTTATTTTTTTACCACATGTAAATATTCTTGATAAACAATTACAGTTAAGATTATATGCGACAAACAATATAACCAACAAATGACATTGGCAAATTTTAATAAAAACACCAATGATCTGTGATAATAGAGACGAATACTTAACCCAGCAAACACTGCAATGGGAAAAAATGCTAACGTGTAAGAAAAAAATATCGTAACAAATGGCTTAAAAATATAAGAAAAATAACATGCATTTGCAAAATTTTTTAATTGTTTTCTTAGCTCTGGTGTAAAGCGTTGTAGAGAAAAGATATATTCAAGACTTTGTAAAACGTCTTGATAAATAAAAACATCAGAGTTTATTCCATGATCTTTACTTCTTTCCATAACTTGACATTTTTGAACTTTTGCAATCCAGTTTTCAGTCTAAAATAGTAAGTTTTTGCAAGAAAAAGATTTAGTTTAATTCATTCTGAGAGAACATACTTGAAAAATGTAAGAAATAATTTAGTTTTAACAAACATACCATATCCATGTAAGTAATTTCTTCAGGCTTATGTTGATACTCTATCAATGGATTGACATTGAAACATTTTTCATTTTCATCAATGTATGCTTGATTTCTATGAATCATAAGAGAAAAAAGTAAGATTATAAAAAGCAGATGATTACTAATAACAATAAAACCCGCTATTAAAATGCTCCGTCTGATATTTTTTCGGATAATACGCTCTTTGTCAATATGGCAATTACAGATTTTATGCTGAGGTTTTGAAGAAGACATTATTGAAGCAGTTATTGGAAATACTTTAGATATATTATTCTTGCTGACTAGTAATAAAATAATTGATTATAAAGACGAGGGATAAATGGTACTACGTCTTTGTCGCCTGTGTTTTATATATGTGCATATGAATGCGTGTTTTGTCTTCTTTCCCTCAACAATTGATCGACTGTGACTTATAATATAAAAAAAGTAACGTCTTTTCTGCATTTTGTTTTTCAATAATCAATGTCGTTTATATCCAATGTATACAACATATTTTTAGAGTGCCGGTGTGTAACTGGCATATTCACCGAAAGAAATAGAAAAACGCAAAAAATATATACATACTGATGATGAAGCAAATGAAAAAAAAGAAAATTATCGATGGCTTCATATATATTTTATTCTATCGAAATCTTGAAACCCAATCTTTATTACTTTTAACATTTTCAATTTATATAAAACAAAAATTCTTCATGCACAATAATAAAAAGAATCAAATGAAACCAGCATAAAAACCAAAAAACTACATTTGCAACCCGTAATATAATCCCCAGTATTCTTTGATTATTCCTTGAAAGACAAAATACAAAAGTAAAAGAAAACAAAAGAATCATAATAAAGAAAGTATACAAAAAAAATGCATATGTGAATGGCTTGTTAACAATATCAAAGTAGCATGCATTTCCTGAATCTTTTAACTGCTTTCTTAATTTTGGGGTAAATTGCTGCAAAGAAAAAATGTACTCAAATCCTTGTGAAGCATATTGAAAGAATAAATATATATCAGTTTGTTCTTTTCCATGGCAATTTTTTATTCTTGTAATCCAATTTTCGGACTGAAATAAGAAAATTAAAAACCGAACTGCTGGATAGTGTGTCTTTATTTTTAAAAGTGATATATATATATCATAGCATCGGTGGTTCAGTATATTTTCAACTTTAATTAAAAGATAATTTGAGTTCATCTGGTCATTTTTTTTGGGTCACTTGTATGTAGCATCGGTGGTTCAGTGGTAGAATGCTCGCCTGCCACGCGGGCCGCCCGGGTTCGATTCCCGGTCGATGCAATTCTTTTTTTGTTTCCTGTTATCAGAAATTACGCCTCCAAAACGATGTTCAACACGATATTCTTTTATTTTGTTTTATTAACAGTAATAACATACCGTATTAGCATAAGTCAATTTTTCGTGTTCATACTGATACTGTAACATTGGATTGATATTATCACATTTTCCCCTACCACTTAAATTCATATGATCCTCGCAAAATATAAGACAGTGAAGCATAAAGAAACAAGTTATAAAAACATTAGATATATAAATATAGACAAAAATAAATAAATTCAATATCGAATATCCAAGAATAATTACTTCTCTATTAATATTATGACAGTTGCATAATATATGCTGTGGTTTCGAAGACATTACAAAGTTAAATTTTGTTAAACAAAGTTAGTTACAACATTACAACCTAGTCACAGCAAAAACATTTGAGGTATATCATCCAGCCACAAAAATCAATCCTCGATCATAAAAAAATTCTTTGTTTGAAAATTATTCAATAAAAACAATTCACATTTTGAAGTATTTTTGTTGCAATGATTTCAGGGGATACTTCAAATAAAGAAGTTGTATTTCAAATAAAGTTCCCTCAACTAATCATAAATATATTTATTGGTTTTATTTATTCATTAATAACCGTATCCATTTCGGTTTATTATATTGCTACTTTTTGGTTCTGTACTTTTGTGTTTTTTTGCTTTGATAATGTTGTATAAAACTCCTCCACCTCAACCCTTTCAAGCCGTGAATCCATCTCTTAAATGGAAGCAACCAAAAACTGATAATAAAGTTGTATATGATAATTTACCACATGCTACTTCCGCAAAGACGGAGAAAATATACGATGATTTTCCTTTAAAAAATCAACTTCCTACTATATCTCTTGATGAAGAAACTGATTATGAAGCTGATGAAAAAGAAAATTATCGACCCTTTTGGCCTTTTCATAAAATTATATTTTTTATTTGTTTTTATTTTATCAAATTTTTTGGAAGCAAGGTTTGTTATTACTTTTTTTTAGCATTTATCTAAACGATTTGCCTCATGGATCATATAGGAAAACTATTTATGAATGGAACTTTATTTTAGAGTACAATAACAGAAACAAGTAAATTTCAGGAAAAAACAACAACTATTTGTTTGGTATGCTATGAATTCTATTCACCAAAACGTTTAATTGCTTGTTCTGCTGGTCATCGAATTTGCGGAAAATGCATTCGAAAAATTGCAAGGAATTCTGCATTTCTTTCACCTCTTGAAACACTTGTAAAAGGTTTTCCATGTTCAGAATATAAATGCAAAAATTATATTGATTACAGTAATATTGTATTATTTAAACAACAAATTTTTAACTTATATTTTTCTATTTCAGATACTTGCACAAAATTCCTTCCAAAAAGAACTCGACAACATATTCAAACAAAACTGTATGAAGCATTGTTAAAAGTTTCAGGTGTACAATTTGAAAAGTAAGCTATAAAATTTTGATTCTTAAAAATGTAAGCAAAAATTTATAGATGTCAAAAATGTGATTATCTCGCTGAAACTCCTCGTATTCTTGGTATGAAAATTTTTAGATGCCCACAGTGCTCATATACATTTTGTTGCGATTGCGGAAAAAAATGTGGTTGCAATCATCAAAAAACAGAATGCTTTAAAGATTCCAAATCATTGTAAGCTTTTTGTAACTTGAGTGCCTTCCACGATCCCTGCGTTTAGTTATTTGTACATTTTTCAGAAATGAAGTATACACAGATGCTTTAATTCATCGATGCTATAAATGTGATTTACCATTTGTTAAAGAAACTGGTGGCTTATTTGAAGGCTGTAATACAATTACTTGTAAATGTGGTGCAACACAATGTTATGGCTGCCGCCAAGCTGTTTATATTAAAACCAGTTATTCATGCTCATGCTCGTATGTTCTTGTTTTTTATTAATATTTTATGTAAACTTTTAAATATTTTATAGAAAAAGAGGTTTGTATGCAGAAAGAATTCATAAAATGGATATTGAAGCGGCCCAAAAGTCTTCAAAGAAATTTCTTAACTTATATTACTGAATGAATATTTATTGTCAAAAATGCAACAAGATTTTCATGAAAAGTTAAATTTTTAAAAGTGTTTTGTTTCAAAATTTTTGCTCATATTTTTTATTTTACAAAATATCAAACTATAAAAACAAATAAAAATGGACGGAAAAATGGCATTTAAAAATATATATTAAAAATTTTGTTCATGTAAAAAAATGAAGTTTAAGTTACTCTGAAAACATCATTGAATCCATAGGTTTATTATTATCAATGTCATCGGCACTTGTTGTAACAGAAGTAGGAAACATCATTCCATCATCTCCACATCCAGGAGAACCAGGTGCACTTTCCATTGTAGTAGCAGAAGATCGACCTGAATTATTTGCTGTTGCAGAGCCACATCGATCAGATCCAGATAGTCGAGATTTCTTTGATCCTTGATATTTCTTCTGGCGGGCACGGGAGTTCTGAAATTTGAGGATATTAGTTTTATTTGTTACAGTACAATAAGAAAATAGAGTGTCACATTGAAATTTTTTCTTTGCAACATTAATTATTTGTGAGCTTTTTCAAAACTGGTTGGTAGGTCCATAGTAAGAATAATTTGTTTGTTGACATTTTTCGATCCTAATTTTAGTTTTTGGGGGTTTTGCATCAAAAACGCTATATGTCCTATAATCAAAACTGTAGTATACGTTAGTCATAAAAGCGCTGAATGACATCCCATGGTTCATACAATCTTTCTACCAAGTTTTACAGTTTTTTATCCTTGAAACTGTTGCTAAAGATAACGATCTTTTGTGATCTTTGTTTGTTTGAGTTGTTCAATTTTAAGGTTACTTGGGGCATAAAAATCAAAAGCTTGTAGATACATTGAGTGAACTGCGGACTATCATCCTCTCAAACAAAATTTTTGAAAAGTAATAAACCAAATTTTTGATTTTGGCCATTTGGCATTTTTTCTGTTCAGAATTTAAAAACCACAAAATTTTTGAAGGCTATATACGAAAAACTTAAACATGACACAAAAATAATAAAAACTGAAAATTTAAAGATGGTTTTTTATTTAACTTATCCGTTTATGTGTTATCGTGAAATCAAATAACTTTATCGTTTTGTTGGTAGCTTCATTTTTGTCAGCTGTGCTGTAAATAAACTTATTACGTTTAACGTAATGGTAAAATTTTTAATAAAAAAAAAACAAATCTTAAAATACGAAAAGCGCAAATTTTGAAGATGGAAAATCGTAAGATAAAAATATGATGGCGCTAACACATTGCCATTTTTTCAATTTTATCTGTTATTAATCTTTTGCTTAATTAATTTACTTACTTGAAACCATACTTGTGTAACTCGCTTACTCAGCCCAGTAATATTTGCAATCTTCTCTAAATCAGCACCATCAGGATTTGAATCAATTTGAAAATGTGCTTGTAAAACTGATAACTGCTCTTCAGCAAAAGTTGTTCGAACTCGCTTTGTTTTTGCTTTACATTGACCATGTATTAACTCCAAATAATGCTGTTTACAGAGAAGCCGATTATCAGTGAGAGAAAATTCTTCACCAGTTGAAAGTTGCCGCTTACAATGACTGCAAGCAAAGCAAGCTAAATGATATACAAATTCTCTTGCTCTTCGAACCCAATCCTTTGCAGCAATTGGCCGTTGACAGGCAGCACATTTTGCTTCAACAAATTGTCTGAAAAAATAATAATACTGATTTTAGATTAGGGGTTATTTTGTCGAATTTTGTGGTTGTAAAACCAAAATTTTATAAAAACAAGCGAATGTTAAAAAAATTTAAAATCATTATTTTCGCTGAATTCAAAAAACATCAAAAAACAGAAAGGAACGTTTTCTTCTCCCTGTTGCGAATAATCGAAATTTTGTATTTTTCGATGAATTTACGGCAGAAATTTAAAGCAAATTCCGATTTTTTTTGAGATAATTATGTGTATACTTGTAGGAACAATGTTTCTAATAACGATTACCCGGGGGACTAATCAATATTTGAAATTATCTCAAATAAACTGCTAAAAATTGACTTTTTTTCGCTATTTTCAATTTTATTTCCTGAACTTTATAGAAGTACCAAGCTCTCAAAACCGTTTCCAATAATGTTTTTTATTAGCCTAGGTTATATCTGCAAAGTTTCAAGTCCATACGATATTTTTGTAAAAAGTCATATTGAACAGGGTTACTGTTTATGCGCGATTTTGAGAAAAAATGCGTTTTATTCCAAAACACTAAATTTACTGAAAATTTCATTTTTTTTGCATTTTATTCTATTCTCCTAACCTTCACCCCTCTTTCAATAAAGCAGTTTAAGAATCCTCTCAATAATTGACAGTTACATGATGCATAGTAAAAAACATTGTTAGCATGAATTTCGCGCCTTAATCCGAAAATCCAAAAAAAAGCAGCAGACGAGTTCAAGTAAAAAAAATGAAGGGGAGAAAATCTTGTTATTGCGCAAGAGGGGCTACAACTACTGCTGCTGCCGTAAATGCAGATGTCCTTTCCTCCTTCCTTCTTTCTCAATGGATCTTTAAACGATTAGCTGTATGCAACGATTGCACCATCAACAACAGTAACAACGATAATAACCACTTGAGGACAACAATAACAACAATGCATGTACAAATACAAAATAAATTATAATAATACAATTAAAAGTTAAAATAATAATTATTTTAGTAAATTTTATTTTTTATAAACAGCTATGGGAAAAACGTGGTAAAAAAATTTTTGTGGTAAAATATTTTTTTCCCAGGATAAAATGGAATGTTGCATTTTTTCAAAACAACTACAAAAAGGGAAGAAAGGAAGCGCGAGGAAGCCATGGAAACGGAAACAAGAATGTTTTTGAAATAAAAATATTTGCAAAAATACAGAAAGAAAATATGTGTTTTAAGCTATTTTAGCAAAAAAAATTTTTGTTTTTCACTTTGTTAGTTAAACGTAAATCGAAGTTAAAAATGAAAGCTAAAAATGAGTTATTTAAAAAGGCAATCAAATCTTTAAAAAACGTTTTTTATAATTAAAATCAGACAGTAAATTGAACCAATGGTAGCTATGAAAAACCCCAAATCTTCAAAATCACAATCTTCAAAGTCAAAAGTGAAAAATCTTATCTACAAAATAATTGCAATTTTTACCAACAAATTTCTTTTTTTTTTTGAAATCGAAATTTACCTAGAAATACCAGCCTAAAAGTGACTCAATGAAAAAAATTTGCGCTGATTCTTTTTGATTTTATTGAAATCACAATGACGCTGTTTATCTAAAATTGACCGAAATATCGAAATCAAAATTAATGTATCATTAATAAAAATCTAAATAACAATTTTGTTGAAATGAATGTGTTTTTTTCGTTCATTCCAGCTGTAAAAATTAGCTCTAATGAATCCCCGATTTTTAGGTTAAGATATTGCACAGATTTATGAATTCCTTGTCTATCCATTTAAGGCATACAATGAGTTTTGATACGCAAAAATCGATTTTTAAATGTTTCTTTCCCATAGACAAGAAATGACAACAGATAGTATTACATTTTTAGCGTAACATATGTTTTTAAACTTTTTACAAAAAAAAATTTTGGAAAATAGTCCCTTTCAGTTTTTTCATTTTTTCTTCTTACTTTATAATTTTGAACATTTCTTAACAAAAAATCATCTTTTAACATTTTTTAAAAAAATTTCTAAAATCTAAAACTTACGTCTGATAACAGCTTTTACAAAAAATACGATTTTCTCGCCAAAAACATGTTGGTAAATCATTTAGCTGCTGAGAGCACGATGAGCATTTTAAGCAATTTACATGCCAATGTGTATTATTAACAAATATTAACCATTTATCATTAATTGTTTCACTGCAATTAAAACATGCATGATAAATTGGAGCTCCTACTGTTGCTACAGTAGCACCATTTGCAGTTGCTGAAGTTGAAGCTCTTCCATTTCCTCCATTGCTGCTTGTATCACACGATGCCGCTTCAATTCCATCAAAACATTTATTTTCTTTTTGTGAACAATAAAATGTTCCAATCATTTCATCACATAACATGTTGCTATTCTCTTCATCTTTAATATAAAATTGTTTCGCTGTTTCAATGGCATTAATTCCTGGGGTCATTGATATTGTTGATATTCCACTTGTTGGATGCTCCAAAGCTGGGGTAGGGGTATGATTAGATGTTGTAATTGAAAATCCCATAAATGTACCAGAAACTAAAAAAAAAAGATATATGTAGAAAGGTTTTTTTTTCTTGGAGGTAAAAAAACTTTTTTAATCTCGTGAGATTTTACATTTTGTCCTTTTTCTTTCGCATCAAAAATAGAAAAAAAAGAGAAATGAAGGTGGAGCTGTGAACCTTTTTTCGAATATTTTTTTTGTAAAAAAATTTTTAAATGCAAAAAAAGGAGGAAAAAAATGTAAAAGAGTTGGTTCTGTTTTTTAAAAGTAAAAGAGTACATAAAAAAGCATCATTGAAATAGTGTTTTTAGTAGCTCAAAAATTACTGTAGTTAAAAACTTTAGCCAACATAAACTTTTAACTTTATAAGCTATAAATCAAAAACCATTAAAATTACAAATCCAAAAAAGGAATGATTTAAAATCAACTCAAAAAATTTTCTTAAATCATTCGTTTCTTTTTGTGTCAAACAACGACAAAAAAGTTTCTTCGTTTCTTTTTTTGAAAAAAAAATGTTTGTCCTTTTTTAGTCGCGATTGTGTCCAATCGAGCCCTCCCTGATCACTGCCTTTGTAGCTCAGTCGGTTAGAGCGTCGGTCTAATAAGCCGAAGGTCGTAGGTTCGACCCCTGCCAGAGGCAAATAATTTTTGCTATTTTTTTTATTAAGGATAAGCTTAAAGATGATAATTGAGTTTCAAACGTATTCTTGAAGAAATAAAGGAAATATTCTTTGATGAAAAATGGAAGAAACACTTTTGAACACTTACTTATAAATGGTTTGTCCTATTTTAAAACAACTTAAATGTTTTTACAAGCACATATAAGACTACAGTAATCTCTGAGATTATAAATTTGCAACCTTCATTAAAAGATAATTTTATAGCACTAATAGTTAAAGAAACTCACTCGGTGGCAGTTGATTTCCATCAAATCCATTACTACCACTGCTATCACCAATATTATTAGAATTAGAATTATTTAAAATTTGTTGTTGAGCTGTTTCATAAAAATATTCAGCCGATGTTGTAGAAGAATGTTGTTGCTGATGATGATGTTGCAAAAAATTTCCAACAACTTCATCATACGCTGACGACGTCAAAGAAGATGTTGGCAATTGATGAACATTCATTGAAGAAAAAAAGTCACTTCCAGGAGCGAAGAAAAATAAATAAAGGCGATAACGAGCAAAGGAAAGGCAACAAGCAAGCTTAAAAGAAGAGTCCCCAAATTTGTTGCTGATTTTCTTTTTTCTTCGTCGTAGTAAATTACGCTTTCTTCTTCTTCTCGCCCGGAAAAAAAATGAATGAAGGAATCAAGCAGCAATTTTTTTTTTGATTTTTGACGAAAGTTTTTTCTTAACGAATGCCACAGGCAATCAAATGAAGTTCAAGTTGAATGAAGGAGTTGATAAGCAGCAACTTTGAAGTATAAAATTTTTTTGAGTCAAAAAGAAGGAGAGAAGAAGAAAATGGTAAAAATCCCGGAAAATAAAATTTGTTCTTCTTCAAAAAATGTTTTTCTCTTTTTTTGCTGTTGGAGACTGTCGTTTTTGAATGTCTTTCGTTTATGCCTTTTCAGGATGAAGCAAGAGGAAAGAAGAGGAATACAACAAACAAGCAGCGTTGATTGGATGTAAAAACAAACGGGCGGCGACTATTTTTTAGTTTTTCTCAAGAAAGAAGGAGAAGACAGTTTTCCTTGAAGATGTCCCAAATTAGGTTAAAGCATCACAAGTATGTGTCGTCTATAAATGTTTTTATTTTTACAAGCTTAAAAGTTTGAAAGCATAAAATGCTAAAAAATGTTTTCTAGCATAGTTAAAAAATTGTGGTAAAAAATATCTTTAAAAACTGTCTTTTATAGGAAGTTTTTATGCATCACTTTAATGTATTACCGTATTCTTATAATTATAAGTTATAACTTATTAATATTTTAGTAATTTTTAAATTTAAAGAACCAAATTAAAAACAATTAATTTTATGTTTTTTCCCTATAAATTATTGCGATTCATTGAAATCATTTATATCAATTAGATAATTTTGTCGAAAACTGTTAAAAACTGTAAAATCTGTAAAAAATGGTTGCTTTCAAAAATTCTTTTAAAATAATACAAAAGCAAAATGTGAAATTATAACAATGTTGAAATAGAGTAACAGTTTTTATTGCAATACAGGGATGAAAAATGCGGCCGGCCAACATTTTTAGGCCGCGAGGCCGGCCGGGCCGAAGCTTCAGGCCGTGGGCCGGCCGCTCAATTTTTTTGCCAAAAATTTTTAAGCTATTTTCCTCAAAATTTACGAAAAACGAAGAACTTTACGTGTTCTTCTTGAAGTTTTTGAATTATATGAACATTAAGTATTTCATTAGAAGCTTCATTTCCCCATTTTTTGTCGAAAATCAGAAAATTTTCCCCCAAACGTTAGTATATCAACAAAAGTTTTTTCAATAAATGTAACCTATTTTGCAAAATTAAGGTTGATTATGCACTTTACAACACCTCAAAGATACAAAATCGCTTTAAAAAATTTTTATACGTTAAAATACACGTTTTAAAAATTTTTAGTGTTTTAATGCGGCCGGCCAAAAATTTTAGGCCGCGAGGCCGGCCGGGCCGACGATTTTCGGCCCGCGGCCGCGGCCGGCCGGAAATTCCGGCCGCATTTTTCATCACTGCATTGCAATAATAAAAAAAATTAATTTGCAATATTTTAGTTTTTACAGCAATCGAAAACAAAATATGTTTGTAAAATTTTTTGATTTTTTTCAAGTCAAATATAGTATTTTTTCTCACTACTTGCCGCTATAAGCTCAACAAGCAAGCAAGTGCCTTTGATGTTATTATTTGCTACTACAAGTACTTCAAAAACAACAACAATCTCAAAAATTCAACAATTCATTTGCAAATTTTTTTATTTCCTTCTTTTTCGGCACACACTTGAATTTCGCGCATGTTTTTCTTTCTAATAACTGCTTTTCCTTTTTTGTTGCAGATTTTTTGAAACATGAAGACGATGAAGAGAGAGAGAGATTATCCTCTACAAGTAAGAGAGAGTACCGTTTATCGCTTTCTAATTTTTTTCATCTTTTTGAAGAAAAAAGACATTTTTGCCGGCAAGAAAAAAATGGATATAGTATTTAACAGATTTTTTGCTATTTAATCTTTTTTATACCGTAATATGTTTTGCATTAGTTTTTATGGATGTTCAGTGATTCTTGCAACAATTATTTTTTCTGTTATTAAACAGTAAATTTTCTTTGAAGCTCTTCAATGCTTCCAAAAATGAATAAAATGTCTGATGTTTGGAAAAAGAAGAGAGTTATTCGTGTTTAATGAGTCTCTTGAGACTTTTACCATGTACTTTTTATACTTATTAGCTTTCATTTAAGTTTTATTCAATAAATTCAAAAAAAAAGTTGAGAGTAAAGTTTTTTCAACTCAAATTTGAAAATGTCATGAAAGGTATAATGCAATTAAAGGGTTATTCATATATATGTATTTTATAACCGTGAAATCTTAAAGACAAATACCGTATACCTTTAGTACCAAGAAAATGAGTAAAAAAAATAATGATGCATGTTTCCAAGAATGCGACAAAAATCTTGTAAATATTCTGTATATTTTATGTGAAAAAATATTACTAATTTTTGCTTATGTAAAAACTGTAACAAAAGAAACCAAATTTGTTTTAAATTTTAAACAAAAAGTTATATTGTCATTAAAATATATATCACATTTTACTTTTAAAAATCAATTGGTATACTGTAGCTCCCGTAGTTGAAATGAAAATAATAACATTAAAAAAAAGACTTTGCAGATAAATATCTTATTAAAATTTATAAATTACAAAAAATTAACTTTTCTTGATAAATAGTTTATGATACACTTTGACTTGTGTTTTATAATAGCCGCTAGCATCGATAAATGATATATAAAATTTGTTTTTAAAAAATTGATCAAAACACAAAAGTAATATGAAAAAAAATCATTTAAATTCTATTTATATATTTCCTTCAACCAATCTCAGAAAACATCTACCGTAATCCGATTTCCTTTATTTTAATCTATCTTTATCCTGTCGTTGACCTTATTACCTCTCACATTTTTTTCCCGCAACTGTTTAATGTTTTTTGTCTTCAATCGTCATGGATTGAAAAGTATTTTAGAAAAACACAGAAAACAAAAGCTTGAAACAAGAAGAAATCCAAGAGAGACTTTAAACAATGAGATTATTCAACGAAGAAGAACGATTTTTTCTCCTTCCCGTCTTCCTTCCGTTAAACAGCTGCCTTTTTGGCTTCTTCTTCGTTTTTAGGGACACTTTTTTTCTTCTAACATCTTTTCTCCTTCGAGTGTTTGCGCTTTCCCGATTAGCACTTTTTTTCTCCTCTCAAAAGTGGCATAATCAGATTTACATCGTTTTCAACACACAAAAATTTTTTTTAAAAAGTCAAAATCGTTTCCTCTCTTGTATTTACCCCAAATTCTCCCCCCTAAAAATAAAAGTATCAAAATTCAATAAAATAAACCATAAAACATTTTTTAAATAAAGACTTAAAACAACAAAAAAAAGCAAAACAACCAATTTATATTAATATTATTATTGTTGTTATTTCGGCTGCTGCTGTTGATCTGGTTGAACATTAATAATATCTTCTGAAACTAGTTCATCCAATTCTTCACGAAGTTGTTCATTTAAATTTGAGTAATTTCTAACACTACATCCATCTTTCATTACTTTAAGCATATAATCCTTGCATGCATTTCTTACAATTTCTGATTTTGCAGTAGTTGCTGCATTCGCAAATATAACAACATTTGATGGAGCAAGATTTCGCACCAAACGAGCTTCAAGAAGTTTCTAAAAAAAAGATATTTAGCTTTCATTGTAATACTGTAGTTTCCAAAGCTATTAAAAAAATCCTTTCCAAAATCCCACTAAAAAAAGCTTACCTTCAATTGATCAATCTCCCAAACATCCGCAAAGAACAACATTGAAAATGTATCTTTATTGCTACATTCTTTTATTGATGATGTATGACAAAATTTTATAACAAGTTCTAAAGTTGCATCTGGAACTCCTTCAATTTCAATTAAATCATCAGAATTCGCTTCAAATAATGTCTTAAATCCAACAGATTTTTCAGAGAGAAGCTTCTTATTCACCTAAAAAATAATTATAATTGGAGGCATGCATGTATTATATACGAATTTTTTTTGGTAAAAAAACTTACATCAAAAATTCTTTCATCACCTTCTATTTTACAATCATAAGTAAGTATTGGTCCACGAGTTGTTCTTGTTCGAGTACGTTGTCTTTTTTGATCATTGATATTTGTTTCACTTGTTGTTCCATTACTACTACTACCACCATCAAAACCAGCAGCAATACCATAACTAGATCTAGGAGGTCTACCACGCTTTCTTGGAATTCTTACTTCATCATCATCAAAATCAATCAATTCATTTTCATTTAAACGACGGCGACGCTTTCGTTCAGCAGGAACTACTGTTCTTTGAAAACCATTTAAAAATCGATTAATATTATTATAATTTTGTGATCTTTTCTTTTTTGTTGAAGAGCTAGATGTTGGTAAATTTTGATGATTTGCTGCTGCTGCATCATAAAGATCAGATATAAAATTTGAAAATTCACTTTCATTTTCTTCAATCTTAACAATAGGTTCTTCTTTGACTTTAACAGTTGTAGATGCAAGTTCGTTTTCCGCAGCAGTAGCATAATAAGGATTAAAATTATTATTATTATTACTATTATTAGGCGTATTAACACTATTATTATTATTTGTAGAAGTAGTTGGTTGATTCGGATCAATATTTCCAATATCTCGGCAAACTATTCTTGGAATTCTATACGCCATTGGCCTAAAAAATAATGATGATATTATTATTATTAAAGTGGTGCTGATTTTTCGTCTCTCATTTTTGCGCTTTCAATTTTTACCATCACATTTTTTTAGCGCAAAACCATAACAGGTAAAAGCCGATTGCGCAAAAAAGAAGTCAAAAATATTTAAGGCGCTCAAATGTAAAGCGCAAAATCAGTTTAAAAGTTAAAACACGGCAAAAGAAATCAATAAAAATATTAGATAATTACGGTAAATAACACGGAAACAATATATCATATATGAAAGAGCAAAAAAAGTGAATCAAATTTGTATACTGAAAAATTTAAAAAAAACACTGGGTAAGAACCGGCAAGGTATAATATGAAATTAACAAATTAACAGTTTTGAAACAATTGCCTATTTAATACACGTAGATAAAAGGTTACGTAAAGAAACGGTAGTTACGTTAACTATCTATCTTTTTACGTAAAGAAACGATTAAAAAAAAGAATCAACTTAAAAAAAGTTGTAGAAAATGATAAAGCTCATTTTTAATAAAAAAAGTTATATAACGGAATTTTAATTTTAAATAAAAAAAAAGATAAAAAAAATATAATAATAATTAATGACGTAATAATATAAAAAATACGCAATTTTGAATACAACACAAAAAAAAGGTTATTTAACCTGTCGAAAAAAATGCAGGTCGAGAAAGATATTTATGTTTTGGCAAAAGATGAATCAAAAACTAGGTCAAACAAACTTTTTTTTGTTGTTAAATTTTTAAAACTCCTTATTATTGAAATATGATTGTGAAAAGTATTATAAGGAAAAAGAAAACATTTACATTTAAAAATAATACGTATTTCGCACCAGCAACACAACATCATCATTCCATTTGTCTGTTTACATATATTCTATGTACACACATACATATTTTGTTTGACAACGAAAAGAACAATCACATATTCACTTCGCGCGCCATTTTTTCGTTCAAAAAAGATTTTTTTTCGTGTGATTTCAATGGCAAGCGAATTTGATGACATATATAAATATTTCTTAAAAAGCTTAAACAATGTAAAAAATAATGTCTGATAAAAACATATTTTTAATTGCATTATTTATGATTTTTATAATTTTCTTTATTATTTTTACAAAATTCTTTAAACGTAAAATTGTTAATAAATCAAGAAAAGTATTTTAGTATTAGCTTTTAAAAAGTGGCTTTTGTGGAAATAAGATGCTTAAAGATATTTGATGGAGCATCATAAAACTTTTGCGTTTTTTAAAAATCTTCCTAATAAGGTATTTTTTGTCCTTTTTTCAGCTGCTTCTAACTGAATCACTATTAAAGCTAAAGACTTAATTTTTTCACCATTTTGTGTAGAAGATTCTGTATTTTCATAATGTATATTAAAAATAATTAAAATTCAAGAGAATTTGAACTTAGCGCCATTTGACGAAATGTCCCTGAATGCCAATGTTTTGTGTTAGAAATTTGCTTGACATTGTTATTTCTTATACCAGCTCTTGCGATCTTCTAGAATTTATCTATGAGCTTTAAATGTTAAGGACATCTAAATGGCCCCCTTGTATTGTTTGGAAACACGAAAGATACAAAAATTGTTACAGAATGACGTAATTTCTTTAAAAAAACCTAAATTTTTTTATATTCTTTTGCTTTTATCATGTTTTAAATAATTATTTTATTAAATCATTTATTAACAGAACATTTTTTTTAAAACATTAATTCACAAAACAATTAATCACAATAGTGATTACACGACACAAATCTCTCTTTTTTCCATTTTTTTACACCAATAAATTATTCTCCTGTTTTAAGCCATTATTTACATACAACGAAACAAAAATAAATTAAAATTAAATTAAAGCTGATGTATCATTTAATAGAATTTCAGCTGCTTTTAAATCTATTTCATTTTGGGCTGCTGTTGCTGTAGAATTATTTCCATCATCCATTTCCATGCCATCATTTGCAGGAATAATATAAAATGATGGAAGTGATTCAACTGAAATTTCATCGGGTATATAATTATCATCATCTGCAGCAGGTTCAAGATATTTATCATCTTCATATTTTGAATCTTCAACTTGTATACATGATCCCTGAAAAATTTTGTGGATTATAAGAGGGGTTAAATTTATGCAAAATTATATCCTTACGGTATCATTTTTATCGTCAAAATTCATTTGTAGTTCGAAGCCTGGCTTGCAATTACATGTCACTGATCGCTCATTACAGTATGAATTTGGTACAATACATTGATCTGCGACTACTACCGTTTCCCCGCAATAGCCACCAATAGTTCCGTTTGCACGATCTTCAACAGAATCCATGAAGACAATAGTTGTAAGATCATGGCATCTTCCAGCGATATGAACATATCCTTCCGGGCATGAATCAACACATTCACTTTGATGAATTAATTTTTTCTCTGGACATCGGCAATAACCTTTTTCACAGAAGGTTGAATTTGATAGAGATTGACATTGTTCATCAGAGGAGCAGCCAGGTTGACCAACGTAGAACACTGAAAGGGGCATAGATTTAGAAGGGTTAAAAATCTTTCATTATTCTTTGCGCAAAAGTTATTCATTCAAACTTACTTCTCTTGCAAACAGTTCCAAGTTTAATAAAACCAGATGGACAAACTTTAATAGGTTCACGAATTTTTCCTGGCATCATTGCTTTCATAAATGCTGCATCATCTTCATTTGAGGGCATAGTAGTACAACACTGAGCATTTCGACCATCAGGGAAATTTGAATAACAAGTAAAACCCTCTGGGCATCGAGCCATTGTTGAACAAGGATGTGCTTGTCGAGTTTCACCATTTAATAAAGGTTGTGTTTGTGCTGGGCATCCAGAAATTGGTGCACCAGGTAATGCAGCAGGAAGTTTTTCAGATGAAAGAAGCTGAATAGGGATCATACTTCTAGGTACTTGTTCACCATTTGGACCAGTAATCATCATCTGTGAATTATCTGGTGGTAAGTTATTTGAGACTGTCATTGTTTTTGGTGGATATTGTGCCATTTGTTGTGGTGATTGTTGTTGCTGTCCACCTTGTTGAGGAGACATTTGAATACTAGGTCGACGACTATGGAATGCAAATGGGATATTTGCTGTTCCTGACATGGTACAACAATATGAGTTTTGTTTTTCTGCAGAATAGATGCATTGATAGGGTGCCATTGTTGGACATGGACTTAGTGCCATATGACAAGGTGATGGTTCAATGGTATTTGGTTGCACGTATGGAATTTGTCCAGGAGGGCAATATCCTTCATATTTTCTTTCAAAAGAATTTAGAGAATCTGAAGTACAGCAAACATGTTCATGGGAAGCTAAGCTTTTTCGGCAAATATATCCGGAAGGGCAAGTATTAAGACCTGGTGCACAAATTTGTTTTTGATGATTGTCTAAAATTTGCATAATTAAAGGATAAAAGGTTGTGAAAGCTCTTACATGGATTTCCATATGCTGCACCATTGGGGCAATCTTGAACCATTTCTTCTTCATCTGCAGCACAACAAATATCCAAATTTCCAACTGTTGATCTCATGCATTGAAATCCCTCAGGGCATTTCTTTGAATTCGCTGGACATGCCAATGGTCGATTAGCATATAAAAATACTTTTCTATTTCCAGGACATTTTGCACTTGATGCTCTTCCTCGACAACAGATAGCTTTATCTTTTGGACCATCGCAACTAAAAATTTTGCATATTAATGAAATATCTGATATCGCAAAAAAGCTTACGTATATCCTTCAGGACAATTATTTGCCAAAATATTACATCCAAGTGGTTTTCGAGTACCTTCAACTAAGAATGGTGAAGCGCCTTTAGGGCATTTTTCCCATGATGGACAACAATAATATTGTCCATCAGAAGCTCGTGAACATTCATAATCATCTGGGCATTCATTGATATGTGAACTTTCATCACACATTTTAGGTTCACGATGTCCAATTTCAAAGAATGGTAGATGGCTATCACGGCATCTTGCAACATTTGAAGTTGAACTTGATAAATGTGAAAATCGGGTAGCAGTTGATGGCTGGCAACAGATCTCTACTCCATCAATCGTTGATTCAGAGCATACAGTATTATCAGGACAAAGGATTTGATCTTCACCACAGATTAGAACTTGTTTTCCAGAGAAATAATATGGTCGATGACGAGGTTGTGTACATTTGGGCAATCCTCGACAACAAACTCCATGACTACCAGCTCCAAGACAAATATATCCTCGAGGACAGCCGCCAATAGCATTTACAACACATCTTTGATAATTTGATTCTAAACCAATGGGGCATTTACCAGGTGAAGCTTGATGATATCGACTCATAGGAGATTTTCGAGGATTAATAGAATTTCCATAGATTGGATTAGCTGAACAACACATGTAGAATCCTTTTACGGTAGCTGATCGGATACATTCATATCCAATTGGGCAAGTATCATCATTAGGGTCACAAGCAACATGAGAATTTGAACCAGGAATTATATATGCTTGTGTTGGAGCAGGACATTGTGCTAAGCTGAGGCAGCAGATAGGTGTATTTGATGTTGATAAAACACAATCAGCATTTGGTGTTAAACAACCAGAGCTACCGCTATTCAAATTACAACGTTGTGGGCCACCCCCTGGAAAAACTTCTGCAACTCCCATACCCTTAGGGCATTCACCCATTTGATTACGGCAAATTTTTTCACATGCATCTTTAGAGGTAAATCGATTAGGTGTTCCACCACATCCATTAAAAGTGAATGGCACACATTCAAGTGCCATTGTATCAAAGAACCAAAAAGTACCAGGCCGATTCATTGTGCAGCTATTTCCGGTACTTTTTGCAGCTCGACAAGCATATTCAGAATGGGGGCAACAGTATCCTTCTAGATTACAGCTATTTCCTCCTGGACATGGTGTCGTTGGGGAACAACGTTGTGGTTGATTGCTTGGATTCATAAGTGGAGCAACACCATTACAAACATCTTTGAGATTCATTTGACAAGTATTTTCACATTCATGTCGAGTAAAAAAGTTATTGCTAGAACCATGACAACCATAAAATTGGAAAGGTTCACATTTGCCTGTATCAGTATTGTAGTGATATCTCATAATAGTTAAAGCTGCTCCGAAGCAATCTGTCCCAGCTGAAGCTGATTCACGGCATGATAGAGCTTCTGATGAACAACAGATATGATTCTTCCCGAACAAAGGTTGCATACATGTAAATCCATTAGGGCATGTTGAAGGTGTAAGCGGGCTGCAAGCAGCATTACTTGCACCAGATTGATATGGTCTTCCTTGTGGGCATTGTGATGTAACACAAAAACCTTCACATTGTTCAAGAGTATCAAAATTATTAGCATTTCCACCGCATTGTGAGTACTTGAATGAACGGCATGATCCGGTTGCTTCATCAAAGTAATACCTAACAGTAGGTGATTGTGGCATATCACAAATTATCCCCATGTCCTTTGGTTGATTACAAACATGTTCTGGTGCTGGGCAACAAAATTGTTGTCCATCATTTGAAACACATTGATAATTATTTGGGCATGGATTTTCTGCAGAACATGAGGTCACTCCAGCAAGGGGTTGTCCAACTGGGCACATACCCTTTGATGGACAACATCTTCCATTTCGACAATTATATCCTGCTGGACAAGGATTATTAGCAGAACATGGATTTGGACTGGCAAGTGGCGTATCACCCATGCAAGCATCAGTGATCGCCGAAGAAGTATCGGAACAACAAACACCTCCATTAAACATTGTAGATTGAATACATACAAATCCTTCAGGGCATGTTGCTTCATCTCCAATTGTACATTGAACATGTCCACCTGTATGTGGATTTAAGAATCCTGCAGAATTATATGGGCAACCAAAATCTTTTCCACAACATCTTGTCATTGTTCCACCAACAAGATTACAGCCAAATCCTATTGGGCATGCCGTGGATGCTGATGATGCTGATCCACCAGAAGATGATAGCACGCAGATTCTTGGTTCACCGGTTAGTGGTTCATAGAAGGTTATTTGATTCCCGCTACAAGTGATGTCAGAATTAGCTTGTTGAAAATTTGTAGGGTTTTGACAGCAATAGGAGGTGCCAGTTCGAGAATACATGGTGCATTCGTATCCTAAAAATGTCAAAAAGGTGATTATCAGTAATCTTAAATTTATGGGCAGAAATAAATTTTTTTGTTACAAATAATCTCAAAAAATGATAAGAGATGTATGTCACTGCGAAATCCCAAAAGCCGAAATCAAGACTACGAAATTTACATAAAAATTTTGGATCAATTAGCGTAACTTTTTTAATACAAAAAATTACACTAACTGATCCCGTCCTCCCCTCTCTTACCTGGTGGACAACTATTCATTGATGGATTACAAATAACTGGTGAACTAAATTTTGTTAGCGGAATTCCTCCATATCCGCAAATATCATCTGGAGCTTGAAATTGTGGTGTAATAAATGGATCATCATGGGCCAGTTGATCCAGACTTTCAGCAGTTGACTCGCATTCATTAGTTTTTGAATTAAATTCTTTCCCATGTGGACAACTTTTTTTAGAAAATATACTAAAAAACAAGAAAAGTTTAATATGTTTGAAGTTTTTTGGGAAAACGTTTAAACGAAATTTGAAAAAAAGATAGTAATTGAAATCGTTTAATATTTCATTAATTTTTTACTGTCATTTTAAGAATTTGTAAAATTTAACGATTTTGAAAAAATGAATGCCAAAAGTTTATTTTTAAAAGAGAACGAAAAATTTGGCGATAGAAAAATTTCGGATCGGAAATGATAGTAACAAAAAATAGAGAAATCGTTTGAATTATTGTTACTGTTGTTTTTGAAAATTGATAAAATTTATCAGTTCTTAAAAAGTTGTAATCAGGAACTAAATTTAGCAATAAAAAACTTTTTCTCGTTAAATAAACAATTTCAAGACGAAAATGATAGTAACCGAAAATATACAACATTTACAAATTTCAATTACTGTTACTCCCAAAAAGTGTTTAATCTTGTCAGTTTACAAAAATACGGAATCGAAAAACAAAATTCGACGATAAAAAGCTTTTTTTTGTTGTTTGAACTGCTTTAAAACAAAAATGATAGTAACGAGAAATAGCAAAATTCTTTAAGTTTCGATTACTATCATTTTTGAAAATGGGTTAAATTCAATTTAAAAATCACTTCGATACATCAATAAACATACCCTTCTAGATTACAATATAAATATGATGCAGGATTTGATGGATCTGGTTTCTTTTCACTTGCATTTGGATCACATTCTAATTTTGCATAAGTATTTTCAATAAGTAATAAAAATAATGTTATTATCTGTAAAAATTTTTAAATCAATCAATAATTTTTAGTTATTAAGGCTTGAAGGTTTTAATGATTTTACAGTAAAAATAGTAATTTTTCAATGTTTGAAATTTTTAAACAAATTAATAACAATGTAATAATCTGTAAATCAATCAATAACTGCTTCTTTAAAATGCTTGATTTTTGTGGTGCTAATTCTCTCCCCTTTTTTAACTATAAAAATAAACAAAAAAAAGATTTAAGCTTATTTTTTTTCTAGCTAACAAAAAAAAGAATAATGCTTCTGTTTTGTCTCAATCTTTTGTTCTTTTTTGGATGATGGTTAGTCAGGCAGTCAAGTGGATGGGTGAGTGAGAGAGATTGCATAACGTTCAAGTAAGGTAACTAACTAACTGCATAAGTAAGCATAGTTTTCAATCTCCCGCAGTTAAAAAATAAAGGAAAGAAAGTTTTTGCGTGCAAAATTTTTCAATGATTTTTTTTTCAAGAAGGGTGGAAAAAAATAATAGCTTGCGATGATGATGATCCCAAATCAGATTATAAAAGATTATCGCTTTGAAAAAAAAAGTGAGTGTTGTCCTTTTTTGGAATGATGAATAATGAAAAGCTTTCTTTTTTTCAAAGAAGACAATTAAAAAATGAATTTCAATAAAAAAAACGGCTTCAAAAAAAAAGAAAGTATCAAATTTCAGTGCAATTAAATCAAAGATTGAAAAGCAAAAAGCAATCAAAAAATATCCTCCAAAAATAGCTTCATTGAATTTGATACAGTTTTTGGACAATAAGCTGAAAACAATGCTAATTTTTAATGGTTAAATAAAGACTCTCTGATGGGACCAGGGCTGGGCAATAGCCGTAGCTTTAAATCCCCAGATCTTTTAAATTGCTTAGCTAATAGTTACAAATCTTTTCATATATGCTTATAATAACTACTAGAAACAACACAAAAAATTTCATGAGTACTGGATGATTCAATCAATAGATCCACAAACGGCTACACAGCCGTTCAACGGCTATTGCCCAACCCTGGATGGGACTGCAAAAAGTAACAAAAATACCGCTTCAATAAATGCTTAATTTTCATGCTAAACAGTAAGAAAAAAAGCTCTGGAAATCGAAATTCCAAATACATCTTAAAAAAATTGAAATATCATAATTAAAAAACCGAAATTTTGATTATGATACTTAACAGAAATGAAATGTCGATTTAACAAAGCTCTGATTCCAATTATTTCTTTAACAAGAAATAGAAGATGCCCCGTTTAAAATTGTTTTAAAGGATTTTAATCACAGATAATTAAATGTAAAAGTTTTGTCGCCGAGTTATGAAAGCTGCAATAAAAACTTACAGTAATATTTAAAAGTAAATAATCCCGCCAAATCATTGTAATACCCAGTTTTAAAATAATTGGCACTAAAAAATTAATTGGTATATAAAATATTTGAAATCAAAAATATAAGAAACTATCGATCTCAAAAAAAGTGTTCAAAAAATAAGGATAAAAACATAAAAAAAATGACCAAGCTTGTCCATGTCCGGCTGGTCAAATATTAGATTTGATTCAAAAAAAATTATCTCAAAAAAATGAATTCAAAAAAAAGAAGCGGACATTTTTTTAGTTTCTTTGAAAAAAAGGGATAAAAAAAAGTTTTGAAACCCACAAATGGGACAATGGGTTTAAAATTCTTTTCATGGATTCACAAGTTCAAGACAAAAAAAAAGGATAGGTAAAAATCCAAGAAACACCGTTTTTCGAGGGTATTCGTTTTTTTAGAAGGATGTCTTTGTTTTCCAGGAGAAAGAAGAAAAACTACGAATGGTAAAAGAACAATTTTAGAAGGATGCTTTTGTATTCATGGGTTTTTAAGGGAATACTATTTTTTTTCATTATCTTCTTAGTTTCGAAAAAAAGCAAGGATTCATTTATTTGTGCGCAACTTTTTTTTAGCCTCCCCAAGAAGAAAAAGAAGAAGAAGGGAGGAGGCGTTGCGCAACATTGAAAAAAATCAAGCAGAAGCCAGCAGCCTCAGGCTAGAAAGAAAAAGGGGAGCAAAAAAAGAAGTAACAGTCTCAAATTGCAATAGTTCTTTTTTTTCTCTTTCCTTTCGAAAAGGAGACGATCGCAAAAAAAGACCACCATCATTGTCTTGAAGCCGTTAGCTGGCTGGCTACTGCTGGACTAAAGGGGGATCGCAGATACATGCATAAAAGTTCATTCTTTGACCACCACAACAATCATGACTAACGATCTTTTGCTGCTACTTGCTTTTTCTTGCAATTGAATGTTTTTAACAGCTTCTGTTTTTTCTGTCTTCGATCTTCTTTTTCTGGGATTCGTCATCGATCAGCTCTGATCAGAGGAAAGAAAAAAAAAACAAGACAATGGTTTTTTCTTGGAGAAAAAAAGTATCAAAAAAAATAAGACTACTTACAGTTTTTTTCAAAAGCCGATAGTAGCATGAAAAAGAACATTGAACAAAACTGTAAACCGGATTTGGAAAAAATACTTGACAAAAGTCAAGAAGTCGAGTATGAATCATTTTTCAAGGATTTAGTAATAATAGTTTTAAACTAAAAAAGACAAAACTTTTAAAAAACAAAAACTATTTTGTCAAAAAATTTTTATGAATCATATATCTTTTAACTAGCAATTTAAGAAATGTTCAATTAGCTTTTCTGTTAATGTACATTTTTTACGCAAGAAAATTTTTTGTTTTGTTTTTAATTTAAAACTAAATTTAAATAATTTATATCAGATATTCATCAACAAGAAAATTTTCGCATGAAATAGAGCTAACCCAGTAAACGTATTTAACAAAAAACTATAGTATGCCAATCCTAGCGATGCAAAAAATTGTAACAAAAAAGTTTTTTTCAAAAAATGATAACAGAAAATCAAATAAATTAAAAGCAGAATATAAAACAAATTTAGATTTATTTTGCAGTTTTAGGATGACTGAAAGTGCAAAAAAAAGTAAATCTAATTGAAAATAGTTTGATTTTACCTAAAGCCCCATCCCCCAGAAGTTGAGCTATTGATGACGCTGTTAGCAATAGGACACAGGCTATTCAAGAACATTTCAGCAAGTAAATCTTTATCCAAAACATTCACACCATAAACAGGAGTAGTTTCCTTTGAACATTTCATTAAATATTCAATACATTTTTCATAAAGTTTTTTAGCGTTTATAGATTCTGCAAATTGAATAACTTGACAAACATTTGAAGGTGAAAGCTTTTTTAACAAAAATTCTTCTGCAGTATTCTGAAAAAAACGAAGAAATAATTACAGTTAAGAATTTGTAAAAAGCATACTATAACAAATTGAATTTGATATTGATCACCAAATTTACAAAGTAAAAAAATATTTTGAAGAGAAAAGTTTTGTGATACATGATAACCATAACAGAGTTTAACAGCGGCTTCTACGATTTCAAAAGTAAAATCGGGAATTTCCATTTTATTTTCAATTGCTTCTTTCATTCCAGATTCAAACATTCCAGCAAAAACGAGTGATGCTTCTGACAAAACTTTTTTGTGGGCCTAAAAATTAAAGGCTATATTTTACGAAAGCAGAAATGGATATACGTGTCTTCTTTGGTGGTCATCGTCTACTACTTCTTAAAACTGCTTATTTTAGGTTTAGAATTTTTTTCATGTTGCGTTCACAGAAGAAAAAAGTCCCAGGTTTATTTAGGGTAATCACAACATATATTCTTTAAAAAAGCATATATGAATCACATTTGTTAACACAAACCACCTTCTAGGGTTAGAAAAATAATTAAGAAAGAAAGTGAAGTCTAAATTACTTAATTTTTTATTGTTTTTTTGTCCATTGTTTTTTCTCCGTTTACGAAAACCTTGGGTAAAAATCTTTTTTTCTTTGTTCTTTGTTGAAAAAAAATAGCCGTATCTGCGGCTACGGCTAGGCTAATGCCCAGCTCTGTGTGAAACTAAACGATGGCACCGCCAACCTGGCACCCCTATCAGAAGGCTTGTATTTTTATCAGCAAAACTGTGTTTTTATCAGAGATAAAGGTCATTTTCAAATGCTTACTCATAATTTCCTTGGCCCCAGCAGAAAATCAAAAGGGATGGTTGGAAATGATGTTTGAAAACGATGTTCGAAAACTATGTTTGAAAATCAACAAGGATGTTTGAAAACGATGTCTGAAAACGATGTTCGAAAACTATGTTTGAAAATCAACAAGGATGTTTGAAAACGATGTCTGAAAACGATGTTTGAAAACGATGTCTGAAAACGATGTCTGAAAACGATGTCTGAAAACGATGTCTGAAAACGATGCTTGAAAATCAAAAGGGATGGTTGGAAATGATGTTTGAAAACGATGTCTGAAAACGATGTCTGAAAACGATGCTTGAAAATCAAAAGGGATGGTTGGAAATGATGTTTGAAAACGATGTCTGAAAACGATGTCTGAAAACGATGCTTGAAAATCAAAAGGGATGGTTGGAAATGATGTTTGAAAACGATGTTTGAAAACGATGTCTGAAAACGATGTCTGAAAACGATGTCTGAAAACGATGTCTGAAAACGATGCTTGAAAATTAAAAGGGATGGTTGGAAATGATGTTTGAAAACGATGTCTGAAAACGATGCTTGAAAATCAAAAGGGATGGTTGGAAATGATGTTTGAAAACGATGTCTGAAAACGATGTCTGAAAACGATGCTTGAAAATCAAAAGGGATGGTTGGAAATGATGTTTGAAAACGATAATTGAAAACGATGTCTGAAAACGATGTTCGAAAACTATGTTTGAAAATCAACGAGGATGTTTGAAAACGATGTCTGAAAACGATGTCTGAAAACGATGCTTGAAAATTAAAAGGGATGGTTGGAAATGATGTTTGAAAACGATGTCTGAAAACGATGCTTGAAAATCAAAAGGGATGGTTGGAAATGATGTTTGAAAACGATGTCTGAAAACGATGCTTGAAAATCAAAAGGGATGGTTGGAAATGATGTTTGAAAACGATGTTTGAAAACGATGTCTGAAAACGATGTTCGAAAACTATGTTTGAAAATCAACGAGGATGTTTGAAAACGATGTCTGAAAACGATGTCTGAAAACGATGCTTGAAAATTAAAAGGGATGGTTGGAAATGATGTTTGAAAACGATGTCTGAAAACGATGCTTGAAAATCAAAAGGGATGGTTGGAAATGATGTTTGAAAACGATGTCTGAAAACGATGTCTGAAAACGATGCTTGAAAATCAAAAGGGATGGTTGGAAATGATGTTTGAAAACGATGTCTGAAAACGATGTTTGAAAATCAAAAGGGATGCTTGTAAAAGTCAGAGGTGAAGATCATCTGCAAAAAAGGAGGCAGTTTCTTTTAGTGCTGGGGGTAAGGAATGGTTGAAAACGATTGATTCAAATCAAACAGAATGTTCTTAGATTTCAGAGATTAATGTTGGTTCAATAAACGAAGGCATCTACTTTTTACCGTGTTCCCGAGACATTTTCGCAAAGTATGCTTGCATCCATTTTGCGTGATTGTAGTTGTTTTAGGTATGAAAGTCTTCTGTTTATTCTGATTCTAACCAAACATGCAAAATGAAAAAATTCTTTCGTATGTTTGAATACATTGAATCATAAACATTGACACCTTGTTTTGCATATACACTTTCTGAGAATTTGCTTATCATTTTGAGAGCAAAGTTTTGATATTTCTTTTTTCTCGAAATATTCTCGTTATAAAAACAATCATGTTCCCACAAAAAAGTTTTTTGTGGTTTTTTTCGATATAGTTATGTGCTTAGTAATATTAAGATTTTGCTGGAATTGATTTTATGTTTTTTGTGTAAGGATAGAAAAAAAAATTGAATAATTTAAAGTGGAACTCGTCATCGACCAAAGAAAACGTTAGAAAATTTTTGGAGAAAGGAGCCAACCGCTCATCCGTACGTTGAAGAATCAAAAAACAGCTAGAAAATCGAGTTTACATTTCTTTTATTCGGTTTGACAGATTTTTTGGTTTATCACATGCAAATTCAACACTTACGAATGGAAACATAAAAATGGATTTAACCGTCATTTATTTGGCGTACACAAAAATTGAAGAAACTCATTCTTTACATCTTCATCAAGGTGACAAAAATCTGGAAGACACCTCTTCTCTTTAAAACGTCTAGCCATATATTGCAAGCAATTTTTTTTAAGCCTTGGAGAATTACAGAGCACCGAGGCGTTTGCAATATCGAAGACATTTTCATCCAGAGTGCGGGACATGATGCTCTCCTCCAAAAAGTGCTTAAAATGAATGGCTTCGAAATAAGGACTTCAATATAGATGGTTATTGTACCTGGCAACTAAAAAAAATAACTTTTAAAAATTTGAAATTTATCAATGCAATAAACAATATGTTTGTCATATCGAGTATTGTAATTTTCGAGCGTACTTACTTCTGTTATTCTGAAATTGATTTATGTATATTTTGCATTCGTATTGACATACAAAGATCTTAAATATGAGTTTATTAAAATTTATGTAACCATTTGAAGTTAGTATTATCGTATCAGAATATGTGAAATCACGGGCACTATCAACATTTAATGTAGTACGCAAAGTGTAAGTAAAATGACAGAAAGTAGTATTTTTTAATGGGTAAACTAACATCGCTCTTTTTACTTAAAAGCTTTTATGAACATGGCAGTGTAATAGATGAAGTAGATTCTGTAATATTTCATACATTGAGCTCAATCCAAGTATAAAGGTCTTTTAGACAATTTATGTAATCCAAAACTATTGTTGAAGCTACTTTACGAGGAAATATTCTCTTGATCTCTAATGTGTCTAGCAAAGTCCATGATTGCTGTGTTAAATTTAATAAAGGTGGTACTTCCATGTTTTGAGTTAAAAAATTTTTATTATTTTAAACGGTTATTTCAGGATACAAATATTTTTAAAACACAGCAAAATGCAATTTCTTATATATATTTTGGGTTGGCCTTCTTTATCATGTATTACTTTTTTTAAACCACACAGATAAAAAAGACATTTTTTTAAATATCAAATAATTTATTTATCATGCGTTATTTATCCACTGAAGTAAGTTTTTTAACGTGGCATCCCTACAGCTCATACGAAAAATGTTTTAAAAAAAAGATATAAGCAACTATAAAGGAAATAGATTTTTGAGAACTAAAAAATATCGAAATAAATAAACGACATTTTACGTGTTCGTCAAGCCATTTTTATTCCTGTGGCAAAAGAAAAACTTCACGTGGCCGTTATCAAAAACGAAATAAAGCTTAAAATTGTTTTGTATAAAATGTGTCTGCAGTAAAGTGAAAAAGATAATATGACAATTAAGAATATAGATTATAGTAAAAAAATGAATCACCACTTTTTTTAAATGTATCAAGAACCTTTTGTTTTGTCTAGCGGAAATAATTTGCCCATTTTTTCTATCAGTATTATCATCATATGTGCGCCTTAGTTAACTATCATATGGTGACTTTTGTTAATGATTTATGATAACAAAGATTTAATTACCCAAAGTTTGAGTACTTCCCTGAAGAAGAACGTGAATCGTTCGAAACGTCGGATAATAAAATTTTGTATTTTATTCTGTCTCTTCACAATCAAGGTTTTTATATTTTGTTTTTCAAAGACAAATTGTAACAATAATTTTATTCAAAAAAAACAAGAAACGAAAACAAGATATCTATTTATTTTAATTATCAGTTTCGGCAGTAGGGGAAAGACTACTTAAAAACATTGAAAATACTAAATCTTTGTCAAGAGCATTTGTGCCATAGACAGGAGTACCTTCTTTTGAACACTTCATTAAAAATTCAACAGATTTTTGATAAAGTTTTTCAGCATTAAGAGATTCTGCAAATTGAATAAATTGACATACATTAGCTGGGGATAACTTTTTTGTTATTAAATAATCTTCCATATAATCCTAAAAATTGGTGAACATATACATCAGCGTTTTTAAGATATAGAGCACAGAAGAGAATAGGAAAATTGCCGCTCTTAATTACATCGAATCGATGAAGATTCTGGTCAATATATCACCCTAAACAGTTCAATCGTTCCCCCTCTTACAGAATTCATACCATAATAATTTTTATATCGTATTTATCAGCAAATTTATAAATTAGTAAAATATCTCCAGTAGAGAATTTTCGAAAAACATAAGAACCATAACAGAGTGTTATTGCAGCATCCACAATCTCAAAAGAAAAATCAGGAATTTTCATTTTATTTTCGATTGCTCCTTTCATTCCAGATTCAAACATTCCAGCAAAAACTGGTGAAGCCTCTACTAAAAGCTTTTTATGGACCTAAAAAGTAAAAGATACAGTAATCATATCTTCTTTGGTAAATCATACTTTTATTTCTTTTTCACCAATAACAATGGTAAAATCTTTTCCCATTTCCAGGAAATCTTTAACAGTTGCTAAACTTTTTGTCAATAACAAAGTTGTAATTCGATAATCGTCTATCATCAGAATGCCATTGAGATTTAAAGTTAAAAATCCATTAACAATAAAATTCTTGGATGGATCAAACAGATCATTTGTAGAACAGTAGAAACATCCATAACCTTCAGAGGTTTCATAAACATGTTGCAAGTTGTGGCAAAATTTTGCAGATATAATTGAAACATCACAAACTGCTTCAATCCTTTTTTCTTGTTCATTTACAATTTGTAAAAAAATAATTGCTTTTCCATGATTTTCAGCTTTATTTCCATTGGGATAAATTTCAAGATAGTAATTAACATTGAAAAGTGAAGATGCAGGGAATTTTTTACTTCGTAAAAAGCCGTTATTTGACTCTTTAAATCCGATTAAATCAGATTCTTTAATTTTCCACTGCATTGAAATTGGGGATGCGATTTTCTAAAAAAGATTTATTGTAACTTATAGACTTACAAACAAAAATTATACATACCACTGCTGTAGGACGCGCAACTTTTAAAATTCCTTTTATTCCAATGGTAATTTCACCATTAAGAAAAAACTTTTTGTTTGAATCGAAGAATTCTTCACTTTCTGTCAATGGTATTCCCCAACCTTCAGTTGTTTGATATATATGTTCCATACAGTGAGAAATATAATTTGCAGATTTTATGGAAATAACAAAGCTTGCTGAAATAATTTTTTCTTCTGAACCATTAACGAATAAATATATTCCAGTTTTGCCCCGATATTTTTCATTTTCACTTCCAAATGGATAAACAGAAAGATAATACATTACACCAGGAATGTTGTAAGCATAAAACGATTTTCCATTTAAATAACCGCTTTCCGTTTCTTTCAAAGTAAGCAAATCCGCTTTATGGAATTTCCATTCTTCATCAACTGGACATTCAATCATCTATAAAAGCTTTATTAAAAAGGAAAAGTAGAAATGTTAAATCTTACATTAGATTCCATTTTTTAGATACAGAAAAACTGTTGCAAATTAATGTGGAACGAAATTTGTTCAATATTTTTATAAATCAAACTCTTTTGGACTCTTAAAAAAGCACGCCTTTCTTTTACTTGCGTGCTATAAGTAAAAGAAGGCGTGCCAATATTGCCATCACATATGTTTTTGAGAATAACAAGCCGAAGATACACCCTCAAAGAAATGTCTTTCGATGGTCAACTATAACCAATTTTTATGGTTTTTGCTATAAAAGGAGTGATCATCGTCAGTTTTGTTGAAAATGATAACGCTCAAAAGGGGTGGAGTTTGTGGGTTTTTGTTATTGCTTTTTTAAATCACTATTAAACGACAAATGGTAAATTACATTATGGTTTCCTATATATTAGCTACATTTTTGTCAAATATCATCCAACTTTACAAAAGTATGTCAACGCTATGAGCTATCAAAGTTGCTATGTCAATATTTCAACAATACTTTGTAAGTTAAATGTGTCTCCTGGTGCTGCCTTTGTTGCACTGTATTCAATCAGGGAAAAATAACAAGCATAACCGGAGTTATAGCATCTGGCTCCGCCTCCGAGTCCTCTTTTCTTAACTTATGGGATCCTGTCAGCACTGTGCACTTCATGGAAAAAAAAATTCTTTAACAAATCGTTTTCTTTTTCACACGGCAGTGCTCTAATTGTAGTTTATGTAATAACTTTTGTTAATAATGATTTTTGAAACAACAAAATTAACAATAATTTTTATCAAAAATATAAGACTGTAAATCAAAATCAACAAAAAACGAAAACAAAAGGCTCCAACATTTTACTTTTTCGTTTCAGCAATAGGGCAAAGACTCTTCAAAAATATTGAAAAAACTAACAAGGGAGGTACCAGAGATGATTTGGGCTTTTGGCAACCAAATGTAGCCTAAAGGGTTCATAGGGGTCTAAAAACATCCCAGAAAAATTATTACGTGCTACTACCGGCGTTACGCCGTTTTATCGGCGTTCAAAGTTTTAAAAAAAACGATGTTGTTTTATCTGATGCATTTCTTGCAACCATGTCATCAAGCCTCTGTGGCGCAACGGTCTTGACGTAGGCGTTCGACTCGAGTGAAATCGGGTTCGATGCCCAGTCCGGGCAAATCTTTTTTTTCTTTAATTTTATTTATTTTTTTATTAAATACTTATTTAGTGATTAAAAAATTTGTTTTTCTGGCATCGCCACAAATAAATATTTGTCTATAAAGCTTATATGAAACATTCAAATATTTTAAGAGGGCTGAGAAAAATTAGAAATTTTTTAACGTTTATTGTCGTTGTTTAATTTTGCAATTAATATGGCTCCATTTATTTAATAAACAAGGAATAAAAAAATTATTATAAATTAAAAAACTAGAAAAATTATTTTCACATAAGAAAGTTTTTTTGTACATTCAAGCAAAATGTATTAACAATAAGGACCGTAATCACATTTTGCTAAAAAAACTAATTTGCTATTTTTTCAATAATATATTTAACACAGTGATATCAGACAGTAGAAAAAAGGAAATGAAAACGGCCGTTAGTGAAAAGAAAGGACAAACAGCCGTCTTTCCTTTCACAACAAAGGGATACGCAGCAACTCGCGCGCGCGAAATTTGAAATTCTTTTCTTTGTTTTTTTTTTGCAACATGCAAGCAAAAAATATTATGGTTCAGCATCTTCTTTTAGCTAGCAAATCGATTGTGCTTTACTAATCGCTTAAAATTTGCAAAATTAGTAAGAAGACACCTAGTAGATTATACATGTTCAAGGGTTAAGCGATTGAATGAGTTTAAAAAACGGGGCTAGCTAATTTGTGCCAAACTTGTAAGACAAAAACTTTGCTGATCAATCTTGTAACTGGTCAATAATTGAAACTAGTGACCCGTTTTTTCTAATTTTGCAAATTTTTATGGAAAAATATATGAGGAATAACATGGATAAAACTATTTGTAGAAAAACAACGTTCTAATAAAGTTGCTAGCTATTTTGTGCAACGCATTTTTCACGAAAGTCATAGTTAAACAGTTCTAGTGATCTAAATCATTTAGTAGTTCCTCTGATAGCTGTATTTATGATATTAGATGATAGTAAAGTTGCTTTTAGTAATTATATACAATGTTTTTGATCAGATATTTATATTATTATATACAAAGATTTCGAATTATACTAAAATAACGGATGCTCGTGTATATATAACTTCTTAACAATATATATACTTTTTATCGTTTTTCTAATTAGTTTAATAATTTTTTTAACTGTTTAACATATATCTGCTGCGAATGATTAAACGGTTTAAAAAATATGGAGCTGAAAGTGAAGCCTTGAGCTATATATCAGGTTGGTTTTTTTAATATACTGTAAATTTTGATTTTAATGATTATTTTTTAGATTATCGATGTATGATGTTTTTAATATAATGTCATTATGTGTTTATATCTGATAAAAGCTATTGTAAAAGCAGCTTCGATTTATATGCATTTATATATTCATGTTATGTTGGAATGACTTTTGGTTATGTCGATTTATATATTATGACAGAAAGATAGCATTTGTGCATGTTTTTTGTTTGATATATATAAATTAATGCTTTTTGGATATGTGCAGTACCCCCATAATTTGTATCTTCATTTCCACTTTCAGGTTATGCTTATATTCATTTTTTTTCGCATTTGTAGTCAAAGTGATTGACATGTTACAGTAATCCATTACTTAAAAGATAAAATTTTTCAACTATTTTTATTACAAAAAAGCTATCTTATAGCCTTGCAATGACAATTTTTTAAAATTATCTGCTATAAAAACAGATTTTGTTAAACTTCAGTATACTTGGATTCGTCAAATGATTTGCTACAGCTATATAAATTCATTTCAAACTAAACATTCTAAGATTAAAAAAAATCGATTCCTAAAAACTAAAAAACAAATACAGTATATCACAAATTTTTTGCTAAAATTAAATGTATATTGTCAATATCACTTTTGTAATATTCGTTTGTTTTTCTCTACAATCTTATTTGCCAATGGTATCATTTTCAGAGACTGTTTTTTGAAGGCTCGATCGTCTTGCGCAGTTGTGCTGATGTGATGTAATCTTTTCAAACAAAAAAGAGATGGATAGTGAGATTTTTCCCAAGAGAAGAAACGACAGCAAGAGAGAAAGATCAATAGCATTGGGGCATTTTTAAGTTTTGTCCATCACTGTTGTTTCATTTTAAGCCTTTTGTTTTTCAACCGATGTTTTTAAAGGTCAACTTAACCTGCAACACAGATGTAACAAAATCTTTTAAGGCTGAATGTCAATCTATGACGATGTTATTGTATTAAACGAACATACGAAAGGGAATAGACATTTTTGTGACAAAAAAATGAAAAGACAGTTATTGAATAAAAAATGTTTGAATAATTCCAAGTTCTTTTTTAGCATCGTGATTGTGTTTTTCATACATTTACAATATTAATTTATTCTAGGCATTATGCAAGCTTGCCGTTTTGATGTCTCTAATAAAAATGAATTAAAAGCTTCAAAAACATCAACAGCATCTCCTCGACAACCTCCTGGATTAAAAGTCTCTGAAAAAAATGCATCACAAGCTGCACAGTCAATACAAAAATGTGTTGTACAAAATAGCTATGGTGCTGGAACTTCAAATGAAGCACCCCCCATACAATTTTCCCCTGGATTAAAAAGAAGAAGCGCTAATTTTGAACCTGAAACTTCTGGTAAAAAAATAAGTTATGGTGCTGGAACTTCAGATGAGAATAATGATTATTTGGAACAAAAAAAGAAAGAAAAAGTAGATAGGATAAATAATGAATATTGGGATCAAAAAAAGAAAGAAGAAGAAGAAACAGAAGAAAGAAAAAAAGAAAAAGAATGGGAAGAAAACGAAAGATTAAGAACGGAAAAAGCATATAATGATGCCAAAGAATTTTGTGATATTATTGATCGACAAAAACATAAATATGATAGAGAAAAATCTCCAGAAAGCGACAAGAGTGTTGAAATATTAGAATCAACTTCTAATAACCAAGAAGTTCAAAATCGTAAGTGGCTATATTAATCGATCTTTTCTTATTCTTTTTCTTTTTTTCTATCAAATATGTTTAAACATAAAACAATAGAAATACTTTTTAAAAATTAATTTTTTTTGCTATTAAATTTTTTTGGGCTTAAAGTATCTTTCGTTATTTAAACAATAACATGTTTTATCAATTTTTTTAAATAAAAAACAGTTAGCTTAAATCGACTACTAAAACAATTGAATTACAGGACAAATTAATACACAAAGTGAACCAGATAAAGCAAAGAATTTAAAGAATGAAAAAAAGGTTTGTTTCAAAATAATGTTTTGTGGTCTAAAAATTTTGAGAAATGCAATCTGTTTAGAGCATACTTCGTCATTTCACCAGCAATATTGCATCAATATTTGCTAAAAAATCCCTATTTGGAATTACATCAACAAGAATTGGAGCTGCTGGCGCACAAGAAATGAAAACAAAGGATTTTAATAAAATTTGTGAATATTTCAAAACAATGGATTATACCAGTGGAGAAAAAAGATTCAGTGATTATCAGATTCTGTATTTGACACAATTATTTGCTTGTGCGATTCCTGGTACCAAAAATATTGCATATGTTGATCCAGCTGTTTTTACTGTACTTAATCCAGATGTAAAAACGTGGATATATAATTTCGATAAAAAAACAACAGCAATTATTTTAATGGCAATTTGCCATGAGAATCATTGGCGTATATTCTTCTACAATTTTAAGAATCCAAAACTTACTTGTGTTGATCCCCATGGCCAGTATGAACCTCCAAATGAAGTAATTTTTAAAATCCTAAAATTTTTGAAAGATGCATTTGATATTCAAAATGGTCAAAATCCAGTACTCTTATTGAATATACCTTCTTCGCTAAGGCAACCATTGACAGATGGATGGAGCTGTGGTATGAGAGGGATTGATAAAATTTATTTGATTATGAAACATTTACCCCTCCAAGAATATCCAAATTACAATGCTGAAAAACAGCGAGAATTGTATATCCAGCTATTTAAACATCTTGGAACATATTCAAGTTTTCCTATTGATTTTTTTGGTAAAATGCCATTTGCACTTACTACTGTCAAACTTGATGAACAACAACCTTCCACATCAACAATCAAAAAACAGCTTGGACAAATTTCACAAGTAGTTGAATTAAATGTAACTTCTTCAACAAGTGATTCAACAGAGAATGAAGAAACAGAAATGGATGAAACCCCAAATGATAATAATTACTGTATGTTACAAATTTTAAATAAAATATAACAATCTGCTTTTAGCATCAGCAGCACCAGTCAGTCCTTTTTTGAAAGAACGACAACAATCAGGACAAAAAGGAGGTACTGCAAAAGCATTAAAGAAAAATCAAGTTAAAAATGTACGCCAAATGGCACAATTAGGTAAAATTAAAATTTTTAATTGAAAATTTTTACATTTCATAATTTAGCCTCTGTTGAGAAAAGAAGAGCAAAAAGCAGTGAGCATGTATCCGAAGAACCGTTGCTGACAAAAGAAGCTGATGCAAAAAGTGAGAAACTATTTAAAGTGTTTGAGTATATTTTAAAATTTCAGATGTTTCTGATATTCCAAAAAAACCCGTCTTTAAGCCACCGCGCTCTTCTTCTCTTCCATTTGATGCCCCAAAAAATGAAAAAGTAACCGATGAAGCTAAAGAAGATTTAAAAAATTGGTTCAATGATGCTTTAACCCAACTTCAACAAACGAACACTGAAAATGAAAGTTTACAAAATGCTTTAACTGTTGCATTTAATCAAATTCAAAATACTGACCGATGATGTCATTAAACAGACAATAAAAGATGAAGCAACAGCTTCATATGTTAAAGGTACAAGTTTTTTTAAAAAGGCTATTTAAAATTATGTTTTTCAGTAAATGCTGTCAAAGCAAAACTTGAAAAGGAATTTTTTAAAGATATGGCCCCTGAAAAAGACAGCAGATATGTCAAGATTCTTGAAAAAGTATTTCAGTCCTTTGGAGCTTCTCGTCAAGTTTATTATCAAACATATACGGGCAATCATATTCATTTCATTTTACAAAATGCTTCATTAATTACTGGATTACTTGTTGATCCCGAAACAGGAAAATCAATTGTTAATAAAAAAATTGAACATTGCTGCACTGCACTGGAGATATTGTCAAGGATTCAATCAAAGTTTGCAGCACGTATGCTTAGTGATGCAGAAATTCAGGGCCTTGAAGATGATGTAAATGATTATAAAGCACATATGAAAACTAATTTTCCAGAAGAAAGTGTTACTCATAAAAATCACAAATTATTAAGACATGTGGTGCCATATGCAAAAAAATGGAAAACTCTTAATTTCTTTTCTGAAGCTCCTATTGAGCATCAGCACCACATCAATAAACAGCGGTTAAGATTAATTTCAACAAGAAATGAATCAAAGCAATGTGAGTTTTTACTCCAGCGAAATTGGGAGCACAACATCGCCCGTGATCAAGGAAGGGTTATATCCGATATCAACATTTTTTGATGCTTTTTGCTCATTCATCGACTGTAAATATTAAAATTTTTGTTAAAATCTGTATGTTTCTTGTTTTATATAGTAATAAAATTTAACATTTAATATATTTTTGTCACTATATTAATATTTTGACTTATATTCACCTAGTTGTTGAGCATCTAAAATAAAAAACGACGTTAAGCTTTACAAGTAACTGATATAAAGTAACTTACATTCAACCCTAGAAGGTAATAAAAGCTTTTTAACCATAAACTATATATATTAAAAATAGTAATAGCTTAATTAATTAAAAACACAAAAAATTCGTAAATATTATTGCTGCAAAAAGTTTAAATTTTTCAAATAAAAATAAAGTTTTGGCGTTTTGTTACTAATGTAAGCTCCGCCCCTTTTGTCCGTTTTCATTTTCAAAAAAAATCACTGTGTTAAGCTTTAAAAAAATAGACCCATTTTTAATCACTAAATAAGTATTTAATAAAAAAATAAATAAAATTAAAGAAAAAAAATATTTGCCCGGACTGGGCATCGAACCCGATTTCACTCGAGTCGAACGCCTACGTCAAGACCGTTGCGCCACAGAGGCTTGATGACATGGTTGCAAGAAATGCATCAGATAAAACAACATCGTTTTTTTTAAAACTTTGAACGCCGATAAAACGGCGTAACGCCGGTAGTAGCACGTAATAATTTTTCTGGGATGTTTTTAGACCCCTATGAACCCTTTAGGCTACATTTGGTTGCCAAAAGCCCAAATCATCTCTGGTACCTCCCTTGTAAATCTTTATCAAGAGCATCAGCACCATAAACAGGAATGCCATTTTTTGAACATTTCATTAAATAATCAGTACAAGCTTGATGAAGTTTTGTAATATGGAAAGTCTTTGAAAATTCAATAGCTTGACAGACATTTGCAGGTGAAAGTTTGCTAATTAAATATTCTTGTACAGCATCCTAAAATTACATATAGATTTTAAACTGTTAAAGAATAAAAGCCTAACAATAATCAATTTAATTTGATATTTATCTCCAAATTTATAAAGCAAAGACATTTTTTCAAACGAAGATTTTATAGGTACAAAATATCCATAACAGAGTTGGATGGCAGCTTCAACAATTTCAAAAGTGAAATCAGGAATTTCCATTTTATTTTCGATTGCTTCTTTCATTTCAGATTCAAGCATTCCAGCAAAAACTGGTGAGGCTTCTGCCAAAACTTTTTTGTGGACCTGCAAGTTAGAAATTGTTGTAATCGGCTATAAGTAAATTATTACTTTTATTTCTTTTTCACCCACAGCTATTATAAAATCTTTATTTTCATCCTTAGAATCTGCGGCTATCGCTAATTCAGGGGTCAGTTTCACCATTATATGTTGATCCTTTTCAGCCATCAAAATTCCATTTAAATTTATCGTTAAATATCCGTCAACAATATAATTTTTAGCTGGATTAAAAAGATTATCACTGGAACAACATTTAATTCCCCAGCCAGAAGATTTACGAAAATAATAATGTAAATCACTGAAAAAAAAAAAAGGACATTGGTGCATTGGACTTTCGAAAATGTTACAAAACTGGTACAAAATCGGAAAATAAAAGTTGGGACAAATAACTTCTGACTGAAATCATGTCAATAAACGCCCTTTTTTGTCCCGATTTCGGTTATTTCCAGCTTATACCAAATCCTTCAAAATGTGTCCGTATTTTTCTGGACTAATTTGTACAAGTGAAGTCCCAATTTTGACTAACAACATCCAAAAAATAGGTATAAAAAAATAATTTATTTTTCAACATTTGCAATATAACATACAAATAAATTAGTCAGAGGCAAAAGGATTGCAAGGTAATTCGGATTCATCGATTGGCTGGGCAGTACGAGTTCGAAGTCCAAGGATAATTGATTTGTTTTGGCGCTCAAGTAATTGCGAATCAGCTTTCCGGGTCCAGAAGTCAAAGAGATTGTATTTCCCAGTCAAATTCTTAACAAATCCGCGATGAGTAAATACAAATCCAAGGCTTTTGATATTTCTTAGGATACGATCATCTCCAGGGACCATTGATACAATTGTAGCAGTTGCTAATTTACCCGGGGTAGAAGCAAGCAAACGATTCAGTCGCTAAAGTACTAAAGTTAAAATAAGACTTGGAAAGGCAATAAAAACTCACGGAGATTTGTCGATCAAGGGCTCCACCGATGCAGAAATCATTTACAATCAATGTAATTTGTTGAAAGTCATCTCTGTTTATTGTAACTCCAGGGCTACGAGCAAAAATGAAGCACAAAGCAGTAATGTTGTCAACCATTCCTGGGTAAGATGTTCCACGGGCATCAAAACTAAAAAAATCATTTAAATCATTTAAAAACAAAGGGGAAAGCATAGAACATACTAAACATGTGTGATATTGATGAGGGTTACAGAAGGCTTTATATGAAGGAAGCTTTGATGAGAGAGAGAATTGTTCACAGGGCAATTAAGTGAAACGGCTTGTCCGTCACAAAGTATTCTTTCCAAGGCAAATATTGATAAAGACTCAGGCATAGTAATACTGTTTAGTTTGAGGAGAAAAGTATGCCAGTTCATATTGGCGTAAGCAGTGGCAACTGTTTGGGTTGATTGGGCGTCAATTTCCAAATTTATATGAGATTTTCCAAATGCTCCAGCGGTTGGGTCCGTATCATTTGTTTCTTGGGTATCATAGACGACAGTAATTTTGTCTTCATGGAAGATTAGTTTTGAGACCAATCTACATTTTGGACCAGGGCATTTGAGTATGCGGCTTCGTCCTTCTTCACTAACAAAATTTTTATCAATGCTAAAAATGAATGAATTAATATTTATCAGTGAAGTTAACAACTTAAGAACCTACTATAAATGATCCATTTCCTTGGGCAACAAATTGTAAATTATCGAAAAATCCAGGGCAAGTTGTACAGTAGGTAGAATATTGAGGCGTTTCAATCCATGTCTTCCGCCTGCATGGGTTAGAAAATGTGTTAAAGTTTCAACATTCATTGATCCAAGGATAGTGAGATCATTCACGGGTTCCAAGAAAGATTCCCAAATCGTGGAGTCGAGAAATATTGAAAGATCTTCAGTTTGAACAGCGATAGTTAATTGACTTCGTGGGCAAACAGAGGATTGTAAAACAGGTAATCGACCAATAGGCAGCTTGGCAATTGAATTGTCGCTCATATGAAGAACAAATTGATAATTTTCCATTAGAATCACTTTAGTTACCAAGGCTATGGGAGAAGCACAACCAACTGTTTGTGCACCAGTACGTTGTTCAAGGACAGGGTCTTCTTCGAGGTATGATGTATATGAATCGCTTGAAACATAGGTATTTTCCATTGAAGAAAAGTAATCATATTCTTTCAAAAATCCCAGGGCACTTGTCCACGCTAGAAAAAAGCTACGGTATACTAGATGGACAAAAAGGAGCATATTTACCTTCTTTACTCATATAAGGAGGGTCGTCATCTTCGACCGAAATCGGAACAGACATTTTAATTTTAGTCGAATTGATAGCTAGATAAAGAAAAGACAATATATGGTAATCAGTGAAACGCGAAAGGTAATTATTTGAAAATAAACAATCTTGGAACAAGAAAAAGACATTAATATTCAAAAAAAAGATATTTATTAATCAAAGTAGTGATTATTCATGGGCAGAAAACAATGTAAACATTTTAAAGATTTCGAACAACCGGGGCATCTTCTTTTTCCATGGGAAGAGTTCTTTTAGCACGGAATCCAAGGACGAATGTTTTGAATTGTACATTTCTCTTCCAGTATTCAACAGTATCCAATTTGCCATTATGTGATTCTACAAAACCAGTATGAGAATATTGGAATTCCAGGGCACGTAGTTCATTATGAATGTCATCATTTCCAAATACTGAGGTGATTACAGCGGCACTGGAAGGTATTTTATCTTGGAGCATATCTTCGATACGCTGAAAAACAAGATTTCGTTTAATTCAGATAGAAAAACGGGAAGTAAACTCACATCGAGTTGGGTTCTAAAGGCATCTCCAAGGGTGCAAAGTGTTTCACAAACCAGAGTCAAAGACTTCAAAAATGGTTGTTGTCCATGGCCATCAACATAGGTATCGGCATAAAGGCGTTGAATATTATCGATAAATGTAGTATTATCTGTTCCACGGGCATCAAAACTAAAAGACAGAAATTAGAAGTAAGAAATATGTCATTTTTCAAGAACTTACTAAAGATTTTCCATTTCCAAGGGAAGGCCTGTATGGGTCAAAGAGCCAAGTCTGCCAGCATTGGTAACTTTCCATTTATGAATATTGAGAGTTGTTATTTTTAAATCTTGCAACATCCATTCAATATTAGCAACGGCAAGTTTTCCTGTTAAATCAAAGGTTTGGGTGTAACGAAAAAATGCTCCAAGGGTTGCATGATCAACACATAAAAGTCTTCTATTGTCATTGTTATGACATTCCAAGGCAAAGGTGTAGCTTGCTTGACATTCTTTCATTAGATTTCCAAGGTGAACAACATCTGCAGAAATGGTAATCTGATCCAAGGTATCAAAATGAACAAAGCATCGTGTTCCATGAATAAGGAGGCGGGTTACCCAGGGCTTTGTTACAGATGTATGAAACTCGGATAACATTGATCCAAGCATTTTGTAATCAACTTGTTGCTTTTCATGGGCTTCAGATGTTCCACCTTCTTGACAATGACCAGCAGCAGCAGCTCGGGTAGCAGCATCTTGGGCAGCAGCAGCTCGGGTAGCAGCATCTCGGGTAGCAGCATCTCGGGCAATAGCATCTTGGGCAGCAGCATCTTGGGCAGCAGCATCTTCTTCATCGTCTTCAGTGGCATTGGCAGGGTTATTATTATTGGCATTCGCAGTCTAAAATTTAAATTTCAAAACTATCTTCATAACATAGAGATAAACTTACAGTAATACCATTTGAAGCAGCGGCTTGAATTTCACGGGCAGTTAGATTGAGATGTTCTTCATGGGCATTTGTTTTTGATTCTTCAGCTGTTTCTTGGGCAGCAATTGGAGTTTCTTGGGCTGATAAAGGTGCAGTAGCAGGTGCAATTGAAATACTATTAGTTGTACCAAAGGTAAGTTGTCGTCGAGGCTGTTCAGGTGGTGGTGGAGGACTTCCAGGGCGAGTATTTTCATTTCCATACAACATTTGAAGCATAATATGCCGATCATCATATTGAGGAGGATTTCCATGGTATGGGTTATTCATTTGCTAAAGAAATAGCTTGAAAAGTACTGTCATTATAAACACTAAGCTTACCAGGGGTTGAGCATAAGGGAGATTTTGAATTGATCCAAGGACAGGAACTGGTTGAATATCGCGAAAAAATACTTCCCCCTGGGGTGGATCTGTTGCAGGTACCATTTCAGGAGCACCCGTATATGGATTGCGAACCCAGCAGAATGCTACTCTAATAGGTCCTGGGGAAGTAACTGGAGTTGATTGACTGCTATTATAGCCGTTGAAAGACATTTGTAGATTTTTGCTAAAATGTACATGTATATTGAAAAGTAATAGAGTATAATAATACAAGATAAATATCCGTTAAAACGGGTTTACTAATAATAAATCATTACAGTAACATTTAAAAAAAGATAATATTTATTAATTCAAGGGCAAAAGTACATAACAAAATTTAAACACGCTTAAATCCAACGAGGAATACACGTCTTTGGCGATGGGAGATATACATGTCATAGGCATCTGTTTGATTTCGACGATAAATATGTGCACGAGAAAATCGATTGGCAGTGGCAGAGGCAATACAGTGATCATTGGCAGAGCTGGTACTCAATAAAGTAACACAGGCATCATCGGTTGACATTGCTTCAAGGGACTAAATTGGGAACTTTAATAGTAATGTTAAATAAAAATACAGTACCTGGAGGCATCGACCGAATTCTTGAACCATTGGGAATTGTTCAGCAACGAGCAGAAGTCTTTGAAAAGCAGCTTTTCCAGGGCTTGTTTGATTAAGTGCATGAATAGCAGCAATCATATTTGCATGATTGAATTTCGAAGAATCCAGGCTAAAAAATAAAAGTTATAAACTTCATTAATATCATTTAATTCTAACTTACGTCAAAAAACTTGTTGTTCTTGGGATAAGGTTACACATGTCAGCAATATTCATTTCCAAAACATTTGTTGGCGAAACATGAAGGGAATCAGTTGCATCTCCTGGGCCATCCTCATGAAGTACAGCATTTAGAAGTTTGCCATTTATTAAGCCAAGGATTGTAATACTTTGGCATTGTTCCAAAAGATTTCTCCATGGGCGATTTAAGCAATATGGATCAAGGACTCCAGTTTTGCTATCCAAGGTAAAACAAACATCGGATTTGTTGTCCTTTAAGAATTGTTCAATGCTACCAACATTGATCCTGGGAGAGGTATTATCATTCATTGCTGCAACAAACATATCTTTGTTAAGAATCATCATCTTAACTTTTGCCCTGGGAGTTGCACATTGAACTCTTTGAGTACCTGCAGGAGTTCCATTTACCAAGGCATTATCGTATTCGTCACTTGGGCCACGAGGAACAAAAACGTTTTGATCACTTCTAGAAAACTCATATCTTCGGGTGTCTAAAAAGAATTCTTTTATTTAAGAATAATCGATAAAAACATTTACCAGGGGCATTTTGTCCACGACCACCATATCTACCACGGGATGTTGATCGTCGACTGGGTACAGCTTCTGATCGTCCACGATTTGGTTGAACAATCTGTCTATTTCCTGGGGCGCTTTGATTGAATTCTCTGCGAGCATTACATTCATCTTCATATTCATGGGTATGAAAATATGGAATGCTTTGATTTAATCTTCTACCACCGTTAGAATCGTCTTCATTTTCACGGGTATTGGTATTTCTTGGTGGAACATTAACACGGGAATTAGAAGAAAATGCATTTTGACGATTTCCACGAGAGTTTCCAGGGATAGGTTGTTGACCAAATTCAAACACATTTCTACCAGATAATGGTGGTCCCCAAAGGCCATATAGGGCATTAGCAAGGGATTCTTGTTGATCATATCCACCACCATCTTCTGATGCATTTACACGAGCATTAGCAGGGGTAACATCTCTACGATTACCGTATCCACCTTCACGATCTGTCGAGGCTCTATTTTCATTCCATGGCATAGTATATTGTTGGGAAGGTTGAGGAATGTAACGTCGTCCCTCACCACGAGAGGATGATGCAAAATTAGAAGAATCATTACCTGGGCCAGTTCTTTGATCAAATCCACCATCGTCACCACGAGATGTTGTTGGAGGAAATATGTTGCCAAAATTATTTCCAGGGATTGGTTGTTCATTATTGGGATATCGTCCATAAGATTGTTGTTGTTGACTGAATCCAACACCAGCATGGGAAGATGCGCCAAAATTTCCTGGGCCAGATTGTTGTTGATAAGCAAAGCCATCATTATTATCAGCGGCAAAGGTTCGGGTATATCCCTGTTCAGGTTGACGACCTCCACGAAGCATTACTTGACGAAGTTGTTCTTGTTGCTCGGGTTGAAGCTGCAATACATATTTTATAAAAGATAAAGAGGAGGGCAACATACGGAATCAAAAAACGTAGCAAGATCTTGTCCATTGGCAGGCGGAGGGCCATTGATGCCAGCTCGATTTCCAGGGATGAGTGGACCATTGAATGGCTGTTGATTTCCAGGGATGAGTGGACCATTGAATGGCTGTTGATTTCCAGGGATGAGTGGACCATTGAATGGCTGTTGATTTCCAGGGATGAGTGGACCATTGAATGGCTGTTGATTTCCAGGGATGAGTGGACCATTGAATGGCTGTTGATTTCCAGGAATGAGTGGACCATTGAATGGCTGTTGATTTCCAGGGTTAGGAGCAGCACCATTACTTGGTGGATCACCAGAATTGTAACAATTTCTGTTGTAATTCATTTAAATTGTTATTGATAAATGGAGAGAGCACTAAAAAAGCGTCAATGTTGAACAAAGCAATAAACAATAATGAAGAAGAAAAAACGAGAGAGAGAGAGAGAGAGAGAAAAATTGGGTAAACATTTGCATTGAACACTTCCTTTGTTCTCGTTGCCAATCAACTTTCGTGTTAAGAGTTCTCAAGTACAATTGTAAAAAAATTGCAAGCCTTTTTCCAGTGCTGCCGCCGATAAATATTTTATATTGTTAAAAAACAATTGGTACAAATATTAAAAAAATGCATTAAAAAAAAGAATATTTTATTAATTTCCCGGGCAAATACAGTAATAAAATAAAAACATTAAGCAAAAAACATGGGAACAACAGGCATCAATGATGGGGATTTCAGAGACTCAGAATATCGATCGCGAAATCCAAAAACAATTTCCCGAGAGTTGTAGCGAGTCGACCAATAGATATAACGTTCCAGGGCATTTTTGTCGGCTTCCATAAATCCAGCGTGAGTTTGATGGAATTCTAAAACATTAAGATCTTCGAAAATTCCATTATTTCCTGGGATTGTTGTACAAACAACTACAGAGGAAGTGTCATCTTTTAACATTTCTGTCAATCGCTGAAAAAATAAATTGTGAAGTGTTTCTTTAACTAAACTACAGAAATAAGTTACCTGAACTTGGGTTTGAAGAGCAGAATCTTGAGCAAAATCATTAACAATTAAAGTTAATTCCCTAAGACATGGGCTATATTTATGTTGCTGACCATAATATCCTTGGTATAAAGATGAAACATTATCAATCAATGTTGGACATGCACTTCTACGGGCATCAAAGCTAAAACAATTAGAAGTACATATTTATCATCAAAATAGTTGTTAAAAAACATACTAAAGATTTTCAACTACCGGGGCAAACGCAGTAACCATTTGTTGCAATTTTCCATTGAATTCAAGGGCATGAAAATTAAGGCTGCTAGTGGCTTTAAGCTGGTGCAAAATGAACAACAAGTTTCCTCTAGGAATCTTTCCAGAAATAGAAACATGAGTTGTTGTTCTGGTAAAATTTTCCCAGTTTGCAGTCATACACGCACCTGCACCATTTTTTGTAAAAACAAGTACCAGGGATTGGGTAGCAGAAGTAATGTTGCAGACATCTTTAAAAATATCTGCATCCGGAGGAATAGTAATATTTTCTTTGGTATCAAGTTTCATCGTAATATTACTTGACTCAAAGACAATGCGGCAAACACGGGAATTTGAACATGCAGCACCATATCTGAGCATACCAGGGAGATCTTCTTGTTTGACAGGTGATTCAACAGGGGCAACAGCTTTTATACTGCTTCCAAGGACATTATCATGTTCGATATTTTCCATGTGCTGAAAAAGATAAATATTTTTGTAAAAATACAACTGCTTTTCTAATTATAATTGAGTACTGTAATCGAAATGAAAAAACACACTTACAAAATTAGTTTTTCCACCAGCACGAGGAGCAGGAATTCTTTCAAATTTCTTTTTTTCTTGTTTCTTGGGCTTTGGTTCTTCTTTTGGTTCTTCTCGTGTCGGAGGAGGGACATAATTTGTTGGTCCATGGATAACAATCGGTTGAAATGGGGTTAAGGCAGCAGCATTGAACATGGGCCGAGGATGAGTCACAGGAGGCGCAGCAATTTCAGGAACGTAATAAGATGTCCATGCTGCAGCTTGGCTAATTGGAGCAGAGGGTCGAACGGGACGACCAGGATTATTAGCAGCAAAATTGCGGTAAGACATGTCTTTGGAAAAAAATTAATATAGTTACAGCAATAACAAAGTTAAAAGTACAGTAACCGATTTGACGGCACGGCAATAACACAAAGAAAAGCAACATTATAAAAAACATTTAATTTATTATTTTTCCAGGGCAACAGAAAAAAACAATTTAAGCATTAAACCTTAAGCCAATTAAAACATATCTTCCATGGGTTTCTTGGGAATCACATGAGTAAATGTAATATTTTTGATTTTCATAGTCTTTGGTAAACCAAAATTGAAATCCATTTTCTTCCAGGGCATTGATACACGGAGGTGTTGCAACAAGGTATGATAGCAAAGTAACACATGCAGTTTCTGTGGTCATCGCCATAATTTTCTGAAGAAGAATATGTACAGGTGATTGATAAGATAAAAAAACTTACTTCCAGGGCTCTTTCTAATCCTTTTCCATTAAAAAATCCATGGCCAAAAATAAGCAATTGTTCGTAACCAGAACCTTGGTGCATCTCAGAAAGGCGATTAACAGCAATTACCAGGGAGTTAGGTTTCATATGCAAAATATTTAAGCTATAAATAGTAAAAATAAGAATTGAAATGAACAAGAATATTCAAAAAAACCTACGTTAAACGCTTTAACTTTGTTCCAAAACTATAAAGAAGTTGATGGGCATTGGTAAAATATACACTGGTGGAGATTTCAATATCCATGGACGTGGCTCTTGTTAGCCATGAAAAAAGCTTTACAAAAGCTTCACGATTTCCAGTACCAGAAAAAGAAAATTCATTGACTAGTACCAAAAACTGGGGTATTGCTAATTCCACAAATGATTCCAATGGTGGATCACGACATTCCAGGGAAAATGATGAATATGGGAGCAATTTTTCAAAGATAGCATTGAATTTTTCCAGAGACATTCGAGAGATACTGCCATCCATATATTTAACAAAGGCATCTCCAGCAATAAAAGAAATTGAGCTTACCCGGATTCGGCTTCTTGCTGTTTGTTGCTGCTGCATTCTTTCTGTGTTGCATGCTTGCGTATGAGCTTCATGGGAAGGATATTTGGCTTTAAATGTTGACCTTGGTTGACTTTTTCTTCTTGGGAAAGTTTCAGGAAGATTGTTTGTGCCTTGGGATGGTACTTGAGCGACATTTGAACCACGAAAAGCACCACTTGTCTGTGATCCTTGGGCAGGGGTTGAACTTGGTTGAGGAAGAGCATTTCTTTCCACTGTTGGTTGTTCTTCCAATGCAATTTGCCGCAATTGCCTTTTCAAATCCGGGGGAAGCTGAAAAAGTTATAACATATTTATTTATGCCTTTTACACATAACAACTTACGCTATCATAAAATGCAGCAGCATCAAATCCATCATCATCCATTTGAGCTTAATAATAGTTCCAATTAACAATAGTAATAATAGTAACAACAATATTAATAATATCAGTTATTATCAGCAAAAAATACTGTTAAAATTGTTATTTTAAAAAAATTGGGAAGAAATCTTTGTAGGCGTTTTCGTGGTCAGAGTTTTACACGTGTTGTTGTTGTTTGTTTATTTTGTTGTTGCGTATAAATTTGTTATCTTCTTTAGATAATTTAATTATCTTATAAATTATCATTTATCATCATTTTGTTATTATCTTTGCATGGTAAATCATCTATCAACCGAATATGTGCCTCAGAAATGCAAATACGGTGCCCGTGTTCTACTTTTCCCTGGAGCAAATGAAAAGAACTGCTTTACCCAAAGCCGTGGACTGGTGCAGATATGAAAAAGGTGCATATCGATATCCTTTTTTTGTTGTAAGTTATTTTGCTTTTGTTTTGATAAAATTATATCATCGTTTTGCAGATTAGAACGGATCCCTTGTTTTGGAAGATGGTGAAAGTTAAAAAAGAATCAATTCCCAAGAATGCGGAAGCAACAATTACAAAAGCAACAATGACTGAACTTTGCCCTGGTCTTTATGAAACAAAAAGATATAGCGCCGTTGTTCAACCCAAAGATCCCGTGAAAGAAGTTGCTAAACATTTTCAAAAAATGGAAGAACAAGAACACCTCAGTGAAGAAGATGAACGAAAAGCCCTGGAAGAACTCCTTGATCGTTCAAACATGGGTCAATTGAAGGGTTTTCTATATAAGGAGCATCTCAATTTTTCTCTGATGCACGATATTGCCCTGGATAATGAAGATTTCCCTCATGGATGGGATATGCAACAACTCCCTGGAAAATTAACAGAACTTTTACAAGTATTTTTTTGTTTTTTTTTAATACTACCTGTTAAAATAATAGATATTATAACTTTTATAGGGTGAAAATACAATCCATGGAGTTTCTACTTCTAATATGTATGCCGGTGAAATTGGAACATCAAGTGTTCTTCACGTGGAAAATGGTGATCTTGCCTCGGCAAATATTTTACTTGAAAATTCTGCTGGAAAGGTATGTTAATTTTTTTAAAATATCATCGGTGACAAGTTTTATACAGGCATGGTTTGGTCCAGACCCAGAAGAGGAGAAAAAGTTAAATGCCCTGGTAAAAAAGCATGTTAAAAGAAGTAGAAAAAACTGCGTTTCTCCCTTGCTCCATGTCGATCTTATGGTAGATGGAAACTTTTATGATGATCATGGAATTAGATGGTATTACTGTATCCAACGCCCAGGAGATATTGTTATTACTAATCCAAGGGTAAGTTAAAGTTTTATCATTTTGCTTTTCTACATAAGGATACTGTAGGGATTGCACCAGGTCCTTAATCTCGGCTACAATCTTGCTGAATCCTGCAATTTCATTTGTGAAGGATACAAAAAAATTGCAAGGAGAAGAATTGCTTGCCAATGCCCAGGAAGATTGAAGCTTTACAAAGAACTCGAACCCTGGAAAATTCTTGGTGATTATGTTTATGAAGGTGAATTAGAATTTTTGCAAGCAACAGATGCCAATGCTACTCTACCACCTGCTGAAATTCACACTCGCTATCGTGCTATTCCTTCCCAACAGCCCTGGGTATCTGTTATTGAAGAAGAAGAAGAAGAGGAGAACGATCTTGGTGTAGTGATAATTGGTGCAACTCCAAATTCAAATCCCATGGAAAATGTAATGGAAACCATTCAACGTGTTTTGAACGAAGAATTAGAATCTGCTGCCCGCGAACCTTCGACAGATATTTTTGATGATGGCGATGAACAAGAACTCTTGACAGATGAACCACGTCCACTGAGGTAATTATTTGTTTCTACTTTAAGTTACCAATTGTTTCAATTAAGCCCTCACGAAATTCAAGAAAATGGAATACAACAAAGTGTTGCTGCCCAGGAAATCCATTATTTGGTAAATACTTCTCCAATGTATGAAATGAACCAAGAACCTACCCAAGAAGAACCTAGGTAATTTTTATTTCCATATGTGGCTTTCATGTTTGATGTTCTAAAAATAATGCCTTTACACCTTTTTACAGACATTCTGCTCAATATGAAGAAGAGGAACAAACTACCCAGGAAATCCCAACCACTCAAGTACGACAACAGCTTCGGGATCAAGCGATTATCAATATGGCCCGAAATGCTGTTATCAATTTGAACAATGCAACCCAGCGCCAGCAATATGCAGATACCCGTGCAGATTACTACTCACAACGTCACCGAAGCTCGCGCCCAATTTATCGGCGGCAGCAGCCAAGCACCAGGGCCGAAGAAATTCGTCGTAATAAAGAAATTGCCGACAATTACAGAGAATCCCGAGAGAAATCAAGACAAGATTATGAAAATCGAACCCCAGAAAGAAATCAATTTCGAATTCGACAATCTGGTCCCATGGCTACTTGGTTTAAAATTCGTGTTCAAAATTGTAATCGTGCAATTGCAAATGCCCAACCCTATATTGATGACTATGCTGTAACTCGAAAATGGTATCGGCAAATCAATTTTACACAAAGAAAAGAAGCCCAGGAAAAGAAATTGGAAATTTTGGAAAAAAGAAGATTACTCTACAATGCCCTTGCAAAAATGTACTACCATTCCCCGGAAGTTTTGCAAAGAAGAATTGCAGAAAAATATTTTGAAAAAGAATTGATTCGTGATTTCATCAATTATCACAATGAAGCTCACCGTGATCTCTTAACTGCTGCCCTGGAAAGTCTGAATGCTGATATGGTTTACTGGAATGATATTTTTGCAACAGAAGCCAATTGGAATGAAGAATTCGGTGTTGATGCCGATTACCGTATCCCTGCCTTGGATTGGACTACTGGTAGTATTTAATTTGTGTTTGTAATCTATTTTGTTGCCTTGGAATAAATAAAATTATGTTTCTTTATTTTTGTGAGATTTATTTTTTTGGAAACAGTGTTCTCTACTGTATTGATATATCTTTAAATATTTGCTTTACAATGACTAAAATGAAGTTCTTTAATGCATTATGTATCCCTGCACTATATGTGATAGCGTTTTTGGTGGTCGTATTGAGCTGACAACTCATATTCGAGGCGCCCATGTGATCACAGTTAATACAGGAATAAGATGCCCGTTTTGCAACAGATACTATAATTACCGTAGTTTTTGTAATCACCTAAGAAATAATCATAACCCTCCCCCTGTTGCTGCACATCCAGTAGATCATGACTTCGAAGCTGCCTTAGAAGGTGATGATGATATCAACATTCCCAATAATGATATCGAGCCCGTGGTAATTGAACAAGAAGAATTAGAAGAAGAAATTGAAGAAGATGTTTTTGTTCTGCCCCCAATGGATGAATATCACCCAAATCCTGGAATAAATCCCATGGAAATCCTACGAGAGCAAGCTGATGCATTTCGTGATAAATGCTTTGAAAAATGGTTGGAATTCTCTTCTCATCCCGATGCCACGGAAAAGTCTGCCGGAATATGCTGCAGTTTATTTTTGGAGGCTGCAGCTGATGTCATAAATCTTTGTAAGCCGTTTTTGGAACAAGAAGTAGCAGCAACAATTATGAATGCCTTTGCCTCTGCTACACACCCTTTATCCACAGAACATCGACGTCAACAATTTTTAAAAAACCGTGGCTACTATGTTGAACCAAAGCCCTATGTAGTCGACTACGAACATGTAAATGTTCGAGAGACTGAAGGAGTCCACCTGGATCAAAAACGCCATACTGTACCAATGCCTTCTATCAAGGAATCGTTGTTGGGAGTTATGAATAATCCTGAAATAGCAGATGAGCTTATGATGCCCTCTGATTTCACTAATGCCGTCAAATGGGATCACCCTTTGTGTGGATCGAGAACCCAACAATTATATACTGTACGTTCAGCTATTACTGATTTTTTTTAAAAGGATTAAGCGCTTTTTAGGCCCTAGGAGAAGATTTTTTGGTTCTTCAGCTATTCATGGATGCATTTACAACAACGTGCCCCATTGGTTCAAAATCAGCAACTTATAAAATGGTTGGATGCTATATTAGGTTGATGAATCGCTTAAAAAACCTGCAAAAATACAAATGGAGAGAATTTGGGTGATGGCAATAAAAGCACTGAAATCAAAGAAAATTCAACCCGATAAAAGTACAGAAATCAAAGGAGAAATTTCACAAATTGCTAAATTCCTAAAAGTGTAAAAAGTTCTTTAATTTAGGAATTTAGAAATTTGTGAAATTTCTCCTTTGATTTCTGTACTTTTATCGGGTTGAATTTTCTTTGATTTCAGTGCTTTTATTGCCATCACCCAAATTCTCTCCATTTGTATTTTTGCAGGTTTTTTAAGCGATTTCACTGCTTTTATTGATATCGAAGATATTCACATAGTTTGAAAAAAATTTAAAAAATGAATAAATGGCTACGAAGTTTTTTTAAATGTATAAAGCTAGCTCTGTGACTACACTAAGCTGGGTGACACCTACACTAAATATGATATGAATTCGCTTTCCCAGCATCCCTAAGCCCTGAGGGCCTAAGGCCTAAGACTAAGCCTAACGCTCGGCCTTCGGCCTCGCGAGCCCATCCTAAGCTTGGGGTTGAAATGACACCTATACTAAAGTGAGGCATGAAATCGGGCTCTGTGGTAATATTTTTTCAAAAAAAAGAAAAAATTTTGGGCCAGCCCGACCATAATGGTCTGCCCCTTAATTTTGAAGGTTATTATTATTTATGGATTTCAAAAAATTATACTCACAAAATGAAAAAAAAAGTTTGAAAAATTTTCGGGTCGGACTTTTTGCAGCCCGGTCTAAAAAAAATGCGGACCGCAGTTTTTATTATAGCAGTGTTGTAAAAAAAAACAACTCTTTTTAAAAGTTTTAAAAAAAAAAGAAAGCGCGCGCTATTATTATTTTTCGCGTTAAGAGTTTTTGATTTTTTTTCAAAAGAAAAAATTTTGTGACATACGAACGGAAGGAGAGAATCAACATCATTTTTTGTGACAAAGTTATGCATCTCAGTTTATACCCACCCGTTTTTCTTTATTTTTTTTTTATTTTTTTACTTTAATATGAGCCCGGAAACATATTCCAAACAACAAAATTATGAATAAACAAAAAATAAGCCCAAAAACTGCATTGTTAGCCTAGGAAGATATGGCAACCAGGGAAACGAACCCAAATTGTCCCAGACTCCCCTTCGGGTCGTCCTGGGACCAATCTTCCTGTGGATTTATTTTCAAAATTATCTCACCTTTTCCTTTGTTTTATTGGGCATGCTACAGAAGTTTTGGGATTGCTGCAGATTCAATTGTCCAAAACAGTAATTGTCGAACTCAAGGCCCTGGAAACCGAAGGCATCACTTTCATTTATCGTGGTGCTGAACGGACATTCAAAGTTATTCTTTTGGATTTGGCTGCCGACAACGAAGGTATGCATCAATTGGGCGGATTAATTTTATCTTTTTCTACTCACAATGTCTGTCGCATGTGCACAGTAACCGCTGAGTCGCTGAAAGGAATGAATGCCCTGGATCCTAATGAACAAAAAACTGCTGCCAGATATGATGAACTGGTTGCAACCCAAAACCTAGACCAAATGTGGACTTATGGAATTCGAACACCTTGTGCTTTCAACGCCCTTGAATATTTTCATATTATCACTAATATTACAGTGGATACTATGCATGATTTTTTGGAAGGTCTTTTTCAACGCGTTATCCCTATGGTACTTCGTGATGCAATGGCAAATGGTATTCCTTTGGCAAGAATTAATAATGCTATCTATACTTTTCAATTTTATGGCCCAGACAACGAAAATACACCAACTCCGATTACTTTACCTCCAGCTGCCCCGGCAACAGGTGATACAGTTACAATGGGAGCAAATGAAATGATGACACTGATAAAACTCCTGCCTTTGATTTTCCATTTTGCTGGAATCAGACTAAGAACCCCTGTTTGGCAAATGTTTATGACACTGCAAAGAATAATCGACATTGTATGGACCCATTCCATTAATGAAGCAACAACGGCTATGTTGGATCAATTAATTCAAAATTTTTTAAGACAATTTCATGACCTTGGAGGAAATATGACTATTAAAGCACATCTTGCGTTACATTATCCCCAGGTGATTAAAGAGATGGGTCCTCTCCGATATCTCTCTTCCATCAGATTTGAAGGAAAGCATCGAGATTTTACCCAACATGCCAAAGTTAATCGATGTCATAAAAATCTTCCAATGACCCTGGCTAAAAAATCATCAAAAATTTTTGCTCATACTTTGTATTTGATGGGAAAAGGTAGGCAGATTGGATACAGTATTTTTTTTATAAATTCAGTTATAGGCAATTATCTTCGTGATTTAAGAATTTCAAGAGCCCGGAGAAAGTATAAGCGCGGTCTTGCTGTTGTTTATGGACAAAATGAAGAAACCCGGGAACCCGTTTTTGGTGAAATTCGATCTCTGCTTGGTGGAACTGTACTGCAGCTTCAGTGCTTAAAAATAGAAGAATTCCATGAACCCACGCATTGTTATGTTGTCCTAGGAACTTCACAATTAACTGAAGTTGATGTTGCTACTCTTAAATATCCCGATCCTCTGCCTATTTATACCATTGAAAGAAGATTTATTCGTCTTCGGGAGCATTTTGCTTGAAGTTTGTTTTTAGTTTAGTTTTTTTTAAATTTTCAAACATCTGCTGCAATTTTCTCACCACGAAAAAACGGATAAACTTTGCCGCGCAAAATTCCTACTTTTTTTCTTCTACTCTGTTGAAAAAAAAGCAGCCTTCATTTATTTTGTCTCCTTTCTTTTCTCTTTCCAAATTTAATTAAATATTGCACAATTAATTATTTATATTTTTTAGACATGTCTAATTCTGTCAATATTGAACTAGACGTCAGCTGCTCTACTCTGAGCCTTCTTGATGGCTTATCTCTTACATACTCCTTTGATGGAGGTACTGCTTTGGACCTCTTGGATTATGTTGTTGCTAGAATGGCCCTTCCCTTGGATCTCAATTATTCAATCAAATACAGTGCCCTGGATCTTTTTGGTAAACAAAAAATTGCAACATTAACTGATGATTCGGTTCTTGTGGATGGCCGAACATATTTTTTGCTTATTAGTTTGTTTCTTTTATTGTTTATTTTAACCATTCACTACTGCATAACACTTTTTAGGCCCTTTGGATATGGATGCCACTGCTACTGCTCCATCCCAGCTTATTCCTAGAAGCCCAGCTCGCTCCAGCTTTGTTACCCCAAGAAAAACCAATGTTTCATTTGGTAGTTTTTCTATCCTTTATGAACTTTCTGTACTACATTTCACTTTTCAGGATCTCTGGATATGGATAACTCTACTGAATCTCCATTACAGCTTACTCCACCATACCGTGATCATTCAGGCTTCATTGCTCCAAGCACATCCCATGTTACCCTTGATAGTTCGTTCCTGTACTTCATTTAACTATTACGTATCTACACTTTTTAGGCCCTTTGGACGATATGGATGCCAATGTTACTACTACTCCATCCCAGCTTACACCGACACTCCCAGGTCGCTCCAACTATGCTACTCCGACTACCTCTCGTATGAATACTTATCGTCCCGTCCCAGGAACCCGAAATGCAACTGCTGCTGTTCTATCACAAACAAAGTACCTTGACACACCAAAGCGCTCTACAAATATAACAACTCCCGAGATTATGGCAGACGTTAATGAAACTGAAGAAGAAAGATCCCAACCCTTGGTAGGTCCATAATTAATAGAAAATATACTTCAATAACATGTTTTTTCCTAGGCAAATACTGCTTCTTCTTCAGCAGCAGAAAAGCCTGTACCCAGCACCTCAAACACACCAAGATTCCAAAGATTGGAAAATCAGTTACACCCTACTGTTACGATGATCAAAAGCCAATTCCTTGGAGAGCTTTATGCTAGTAATAAGCTAATGATGGATGAAATTTTTGCTTCAATGCAACCCGATGAACATTTTGTTTTTTTTAATGTGAGTTCATATCAACATGACTACTGAATAATGATTTTTCCTAGATTAACATTATGGATCGACTGAATTGTCCCAGGAATATTGCAGCATTCGCTCTTCTCAGACATGTTCATTTGGCTGATTATAATCTTCGTGTTGGAAATCTTGCCCGGGATATTGCTCAAAAATTTGTGATCGATATCGTAATGGAAGCAAAAAAAAAGTAAGATTTAATTAATAAATGTACCATTACTCATTCCTTTCTTCCCATAGTTCAATTGTACCTAAAGAAATGATTCGTCCCTTGGTAACATTCTTAAATGACATTTCAAGAAATGACTTTTTTGATACTCTTTTACGCTCCCAAGGACCTTTGTCAGAAGCTTTAAGAAAACGAGAATCCCGTGATCGTCAACGTCAAGGTTTTGTTGTCCCAAAGAAGATGAAACTAATGTTCACCAGTCGACAAGTGCAAGATATCGATGCTGCTGCCAAAACTGTTGCAACCGCTCATACCCAGGAAGAAGTTGTAGCAGTTTTAAAAGCATCCAGGCAAGTTTTTTTCTGTTTTTTTATCATTACTATCACCTTCATTTATAGCCCCGCCCGATGCCAGTGGATTCTTTCTATGGTTCAACAAAAGACGGTTAAAATACCTGAAACTGTAATTGCTAAGTTCCCCGTTTTTAAAACCAATGGAACTTGGGTAAGAATTATCATGTACTTTGGCTTCACTACATACAATCTTTAAGCTTGAATTTGATTTCCAATATACCATGGAAAATATTTATAAAATGCCATTGTTTAATATTGCCGATGTCTTGGAAAGATATGCCCCTGCCATTGCTGCAGTTGCTGTTGATCGAAATGTTATTCCTCAACATGGCCCTGGAATTCAACCGTATGATCCACTGAAAATGACTGAAATTTTAATTGATTTGTTGGGACTTTATACCAGACAAAAGAATGTTGCAAAGGTTTCCCGTTTAGTCATTTTTTCCCAGGTTTGCCTTATTATATTTACATTAGTAAAATGCAATTTATACTAGGAATTACCAAATGTCGATGAAATGATGACTCAACGCCTTGCCATGAAACAAATTGCTCCCATGATTTTTGTTATTCGTGATGCCCGTGAAACACAATACTATGTCTCAACCGATGATTTTGCATTAAAAGTAAGTCTTATATAATTTATCAATTTACCTTCTCAATTTTTAGGTCCCTGGAAATTTTGGCAATGCTTTGCATTCCCTTGTTGCATTGCATTTTGTTCTTTATATCGAATATGCCAAAGAATTAATCAATTTTAATTTGTTCCTCGAAAACCTATGTGGATTAAAAATGAAGAAAATGAATAAAGCAAGAGAAACTTTGTTGTTTGATGTACAAACAAAGATGAGAAGTTAGTTTTATCATAGCTTTTCTCTTTTAAAATTTTATCTTCAGCCCTGGCAATAGAAGACAATTCCAACGGAACTTGATTTTGAACAACAACAGTTAGTTTTCTATTTTTTGATGTTGCTTTTTTTTTACTAGTATAGCTGAACTGACAAATTTTCACATTTTCAGGTTCAATTCAAAAGCCCTGGTGATCGTGCTCTTTCTCATCTATTTGATATTAATTATTATTTTTGTGCCCCGGTTTGTATTTTTTATTGATTTTTGTTATTGTTAAATAAATGTTATTGCATCATATCTTGTTTCTTGTCAACAAGGGAAGAACGGGGTGGAGGGGTATTGCCTGCTGAGGAAAAGCAGAAATTAGGACGGTAAAAGTCCTTAAAAACGGACAACAGAACAACAAATTCTATGTTGAAAAGTACCAAAAACATGTCAAATATGTCGCAAATATAGTGCCCATATAGTCCATTTTTTAATGGGAAAAACACATTTGTACCGAAAAAAGCACTCGAAATTGTCCTAAAAATAAGTACACTTTATTTGGGACAAAAATGTTCCAAATCCGACGCGATGCTCAACTGCGCGGAAAAAGGACATTTCGAAGTTCCAAATTTGGTACCAATATGTCCCTTTATTTTTTTCAGTGATTACAGCTATAGTTTGATTTAATGGAAAAATCATAGACTGCTTCAATTTTTTTAACATTTCCAATTTCAATTTGTAAAATTACCCAAGTATGTTCTTTGTTTTCTGTATTATTACCATTAGGATAAATTTCAAGATAATATTTGACATTAAAAAATGAAGGCATAACAAAACATGTACTTTGTAAACATCCATAATTTGATTTTTCTTTAAAAGGTTCTAAATCAGATTCCTTGATTTTCCATTGCATTGAAATTGGGCATGATAGCTTCTAAAAAAGGTAATAATGACAGAACGCGATTAGCTTAGAGCATGGTATGGTAATACTAAAACTTACATCAATTAAAGGATATGCAACTTTCAAAGTCCCTTTTATTCTAACTGTTATTTCTCCATTAACAAAAAACTTTTTATTTGATTCAAACAAATCATCTGTTTTAGCACAGGGTACTCCCCATCCTTCGAAATGTTGATATGCATATTCGAGACTTTTTGATTCATATTGTGAAGATGAAATTAAAAAAATAAAATTTGCTATAACATTTCTTTCTTTTGAACCATTAACATGCAAAAATATCCAAGTTTCTTTATGTTGTTCATCTCTATTGCCATTAAGATATATTGAAAGGAAATATTGAACACCTGGAATATTATAGGCATAATAGGATTTTCCATACAAACTTCCATTTTCTTTATGTTTTAAAGGAAGCAAATCAGCTTTATGAAACTTCCATTCTTCATCAATTGGGCATTCAATCATCTATAAAAGCTTCATTAAAAAAGAAGAAAAGTCAAATCTTACATTAGATTCCATTTTTTAGATACAGAAAAACTGTTGCAAAAAATGGGGAACAAAATTTGTTCAATACTTTTTTATAAATCCAATTGTTTTGGACTCTTAGAAACGCACGCCTTCTTTTGCTTGTGTGTTATAAGTAAAAAAAGGCGTGCCATAACTGCCATCACATGTATTTTTGAGAACAACAAGTCCAAAATACCCTCAAAGAAAATCCTATGGAAGGCTAAATCCTAACTTACGTTATCTACAGCATTCATTTTTTCATACACTAGCAATTGTAAGACTCTTGTAAAAATTTTTTATCGAACTCAATAAATCAAATTTTTAAAAATCAAATTACTAGGTTTTTTAAATACAAAAGAGCAACAATTTTATACTTTGTTGAATAGTGATGAGAACGTTGCCTTTTTCTTACTTATAAACCCGACAAACAAATGAGTAATGAACCAAAATGGTTGCCAAACTCAGGAACAAAAAAGGTAGTAACAAGAATTAAAAGCTTTATATTACGTGTATAAAATAACTAAACGAAGGAAATGAACAATAGTAATTTGTACAATAAAAAAAACTTCAAATCATAAATATTTATGACACTACAAAACATGAAATTATGAAACAAGAAATAAAATAAACAAAGCTTTGAAGGTATTAAATCATTTTAAATATCAGTTTTTGCAACAGGACAGAGACACTTCAAAAGGATTTTGGCAAGCATTGCTTGATCAAGAACATTTGCACCATAAACAGGAATAGAATCTTTTGCACATTTCACTATAAATTCAACGCATTTTTGATGAAGTTTTTTAACATTCATAGATTGTGAAAATTCAATAAGTTGACAGACATTTGCAGGTGACATTTTCTTGGTTATTATTTTTATAACATGTTCCTAAAAAGGCAAATACATATACATATATTAATCAACAAAAAAAAGCTTACCATAATCAAATCAATTTGATATTTATCAGCAAATTTGTAAAGCGAAAACATGTCTTCAATTGATGAAATTTTTCGAACACCAGCTGAATAGCAAAGTTTGATAGCAGCCTCAACAATATCAAAAGAGAAATCAGTTATATTCATCTTATTTTCGAGTGCTTCTTTCATTCCAGATTCAAACATTCCAGCGAAGACGGGAGAAGCATCAGATAAAACTTTCTTGTGGACCTAAAAAATAAATGATACAGTAATCCTATTTTTAGTATGACATATATCAAGATTGAAAAAGATAAAACTTGCTTTTATTTCCTTTTCATCGACGACAATAGTAAATTCTTTATTTTTCTTTTTATAAACAGCTTGTGTTGCAACACCTTTTGTTAGTTTCAATGTTGTAATTTGATTTTTTTGAACTATCAAAATTCCATTTAAATTTATTGTTAAATATCCATCAACGATGAAATTTTTTGAAGAATCAAAAAGATCATTTATGGAACAGCAGTTATATCCTTTACCTCCAGAATTTTCATACAAAGATTCTGATGAACAGTAATAATTTGCAGATTTAATAGAAAAATCATAGACAGCTTCAATTTCTTTTTCATTTCCAATTGAAATATTCAAAAAAATCCATGTTTTTCCTCGATCTTCAGCGTTAATTCCATTTGGATAAATATAGAGACAATATTTGACATCAGAAAATGTTGAAACAATAAAACGTTTACTCTTCAAAAAACCAATATTTGATTCTTTTAAAGGTATTAAATCAGATTCTTTAATCATCCATTTCATTGAAATTGGAGATGAAATTTTCTAAAATTAGACTTTGTATTTGTTAAATATAATAATTGCATACCATAACCGGAAAACGTGAAGTTTTTAAGATTCCTTTAATTTTGATTGTAATTTCTCCATTGACAAAAAATTTTTTGCTTGAATCAAAAAATTCATTACTTGTAGCACATGATATTCCCCATCCTTCAAAATGTTGATAAACATGGTTAAGGCTTTGTGAATTATAATTTGCAGACTTAATTGAAGTAACAAAAGTTGCTGTAATATTTCTTTCTTCTGAACCATTTACACGTAAAAACAACCAAGTTTGCCCATGATTTTGTTGATTATTTCCATTAGGATACATAGAAAGATAACATAGAACACCAGGAATATTATAAGCGTAAAAAGCTTTTCCATTTAGACATCCATATTCAGTATCTTTCAAGGCAAGCAAATCAGCTTTATGAAATTTATATTCTATATCAATTGGACATTCAATCATCTGAAAAACCTTATATTTTATATGAAGACTGAAAATTATTCTAAACATACATTATTTAATGGTTCCATATTTTCATTCGAAACACCAAAGCAGTTGTCGTTAAGATTTGAAAAATATATAAAGTCTGACTTTTTAAGCTTTTTGAAAAATGAATCACTGACCAAACAGATGAGGTACAGAAGAAAAAAAGTGCGCCAAAAATTCAATGTTATATTTTTGGATATAGAGAAATGTAAGTGAGAAAAAGCGCCTTTGTTTTTTGTCTTCTTAAGATAAGGTAAGTTTTATAGTTACTTTCTTCATTTGAATTAACTATGACCTTTTCAATAATTTTATCATTTTTTTGTTAATAATAAACCATTTATATGAAAGAAATTTTCGTTTACAAAAACATAATTTTTGAAAATTTAACCATGGTTTTTGAAATTTTAGTGGGTGTTGAGAATTTCGATTTTTGGACGTATTTTCCGTTGGTAAAAGTTTTACTTTTGACATATTTAAAAAGTTTAAATTAAACCCACATTTCGAAATTTTATTAATTTTTAACAACATTTACCGTACATTTGCTTCATTTTTTAATTATGACAACTTATTTATCATGTATTGCTTTTTTAAAAAAAAGAAATTATTTAACATAACTCTCCTGTTGTTTATCAGACAAAAAAAAACATGAAAAAAATATGAATCTCGGGTTATAGCTTCCAACTAATTTGTTATGTTTAACCCGCAAAGTATTCTGTGACAAATGTTTTGGAACAACATTTTACGTGTTTGTCAAGCCATTTTTGTTCCTGTAGCAAAAAAACTTCACGTGACCGTTATCAAAAACGAAATAAAGCTTGTTAATTGTTTCGCATAAAATGCGCAGTAAAGTGAAAAAGATAATATGTCTATTAAGAATATAGGTTATGGTAAACAATGAATCACCACTTTTTTTAATTGTATAAAAAAAACATTTTGTTTTGTCGAACGGAAATAATTTGCCATTTTTTATATCAGTATTATCATATGTGTGCCATTAATTAGTTTTAATTTTCGTTAATTGTTGTTGTTGTTTTACAACATTAAAGTCTGTCGCAAAACTTTATATACTTCTAAATTATTATTATTAAAATTAAAAATGGTTGAAATAAATGTTTTGATTTTTCCCATTTTTGAAGCATTATTTTATTTGTTACATTTTTCGGTTTTTATTTTGTTAGTTTTTAAACAGAAAACAGTTTTTAATGGTCCCTTTTTTGATATTTTTAGAATTGTTATATTTTCTGATACGGTAGTTTATATTTTGGTAAGTCGTATGTATGTATCAACGAAAAAAAATATCGATTTTCATTTTGGAACATTTCGCGAAAAAAATATGCGCAAACACTGAAAAAAAAACCTTGGAGATCTTGCCTTTTTCTAAGTTCTTTTTTGAGCACTAAACGGTTCTTATCACACGATAAATTTTCATATCATTACAAAAACAACTTCTTTTTTTCAGGGGTTACTAATTCGTAGAATCCCATACATTCCATTCATTACTCCATTTTATCGATCCAGTAATGATGTCTTGGCATATATCCTCTTTGCGAATGCCACATACTTCAATGCTCTACAATTTCTTGGACATACTTTAATGGCATTTAATCGTTTTACGGTTATCTGGATACCATTTCAGCATCAAACATTTTGGAAAGGATATTGGTGTATGATAACTTTAATCGGGGTTCCAGTATTAAATTTGATTTGGAAATGGAATGAACCAGCAAGATTCTTCTTTGCCCCTGATGACAGTATGACTTTGATGTTAGTTAATCCAGGCACAAGAAGCTTGTATTTGCTGATATCGTTAATTATTTATTTTTCAACAACTTTGGTCGCTGCAATTTTTAATGTTTTAGCAATTGCAAAATTTCTCTGTTATAAAAGTACTGAAACAACTCTGAATTTGAATGAAAAAAAGCTTTTTTGTAAGTTTTCTTAAAAAATTTGCTGGGTCCTATTTTTGCGTTTTCGCCATATCACGCCGTGGGGGATAACGTGCCAATTCCAAAAATATTATTACAAGCATCTGATTCAGCATGCTTTCTTACCCTTATAATTGGAGAATGGAGAAAAAATGATTCTTCCCCTTTCATGCACGATCACATGTCGTCAGTGTTTACGATTTTTTAACTTCCAATTACTTCTACTCCCAGTAAAAGATTCTACTTCTAATAACTTCCTTAATTAATTTTTACTACTTCTAATTATTTTTAAATAATCGCCAAAAAGAGGGTAAAAAATCTTAGACAGAAGCTTAACTGTTAATTAATAATCAGAATGATGCTCACAGTGATTTTTTTGCAACATGCAGACGGCCGTTGGGGGCGGAGCTTAAGTAATTAGCTAGCAACTTTTTTAAATTACTGCTTAAATACATTGTGCTCTCTTTTGCTCAAAAACGGTTGGAAATTGCGTTTTTTTTTAAAATAAATATTGCAATTAACTATGCTGTAAAGAAATATAACTAAAATTACGAGTAGTTTGGGGGAAAAAATAAAGTTTGTGTTACACAATTTTAATGAGCTTTTTGGAATTAATTCTTTTCAATCACTTCCAATTACTTCCACTTTTTTTTGAATTAATTCTAATTACTTCTACTTCCATTAGGAAGTAATTAGAAGTTTTTGGGAAGTAATTCCGGGAATGGAAGTTCGCAAACACTGATGGTGACGCGGATTTTAACAAGTGCCGGCATTTGGGGTGAAGCGCTAGACGACAAAAAGGGCAAGTCATATCACTGCCAGACAGATTTTTAGCGCTGATTTACAATCTGCTTCAACAACAGCAAAATAAAATAATTAAAATCTATCTTTTTTTCAGTTGTATCATTTATAATATTTTTGGCGCAAGTTTTAAGAATTTCCAACAATATTATAAAGTTGATTTTTCTTGACAACAAAGAAATCAATGCATTTAATAACTCTATACTTCCCCTGTTGAATGACATTTTTGCATGGTCTGGAAGCATCTCATTATTGGTTTTAAGGTTTGTTAAATTTCATAATTATTTTTTCAAATTTCTATCTTTTCAGCCAGACAACACGAAAAGAATATTTAAATCTTTATTGTTGTTGTTCAAAAGCAAATTCTATTGTTGTTGTGTCAACAAATACTGCAAGAATTAATTGAAGAAAAGAAGTGTCTTTAAAAATAAAATATTGTTTTTATTTAATTTCTGTTTCGTTATATCAGCAAATAAAATTCAACGAAATTTTTACAAAAAATTGTTCTGAAAAAAATCAGCTTTGTGCGCTTCCATGTCATAGACATGTCTTGTTGTTGACGGATACTGTAATTGCAGTTACGAAATCATTCGTTTTTTTTAGAAATATTAACCCAGATTCAAACATTCCAGCAAAAACTGGGGAAGCATCAGATAATACTTTTTTATGGACCTGCAAGAAAAATATAGTTATAGAAGCTTGGAATGTAAATCATATGATACGTTAAGTGATAGAAAACAAAAGCTTATGTAATAGGATTATGTTAACACAAAAATTTACTTTTATTTCTTTTTTACCAACAGCAATTGTAAAATCTTTATCTTTCTTCTCTTCATCTGCTGAGATGGTCAGTTCCTCAACTAATTTTAAAGTCGTATATTGATTCGTTTCAATCATCAGAATACCATTAAAATTAATTATTAAATATCCATCAACAATAAAGTTCTTGGAAGGATCAAAAAGATCGTTCGTTGAACAACAGACATTTCCATAACCCTCAAAATCTTCATAAACATATTGGCTATGGTCATAGTAATTTGCAGATATAACAGAAAAATCAAAAACAGCTTCAACCGCCTTCTCTTTTCCATTTTCATTTTTCCCTTTCTTTTTTCAGCTTCTCCATTTGGATAAATTTGAAGATAATATTGAACATCAGAAAATGAAACTGCAATGAATCTTTTACTGTTTAAACATTCATAATTTTTTAGCGCTAACAAATCAGATTCTTTAATTTTCCATTCCATTGGAATCGTGCATGATGTGACGTTATATTATTTTCATCCACAAATTCCATTTGTTTTCAATGGGGTTTTGTTACATATTGAAACACCAGAAAAGCGTATGTAGTATCATTTTATAATAATTGTTCTTAAGGATAAACAAATCTTGAATGTTAATCTTTTAAAAGGTTTTTATCTAATAAATTTGAGTAAAGAGTTTTGTCATTTAACTGTTTAAGACATCATAGGTACCATTGCATAGCAAAACAATATTTTAATATGAAGAAACATAACGATAAATATTTATTCCTGACAAAACAAAACGAGAAATTATAGAACAAGGTTTGAAAAAAAGAAACAAAAAGGCATTTTATGCATCAGTTTCAGCAGCAGGACAAAAGCAATTCATAAACATTGAATAAACTAAATCTTTGTCAAGAATATTTGTACCATATACCGGAGTTGATTCTTTTGCACATTTCATTATAAATTCGACACATTTTTGATACAATTTTGTAGCATTTAAAGACTTTGAAAATTGGAGTAATTGACAAACATTTGAAGGTGACATTTTCTTGGTAAGTTCTTCTTCGACATAATCCTGAAAAAGAAATATTTATATTAATTAAGAAAAGCAATAAAACATACCATAATCAAATCAATTTGATATTTATCAGCAAATTTGTAAAGGTAAAACATATCTTCAAGAGATGATAATTTTCGTACACCTGCAGAATAGCAAAGTTTGATCGCTGCATCAACAATATCAAAAGTAAAATCAGAGATATCCATTTTATTCTCGAATTCTTCTTTCATTCCAGATTCAAACATTCCAGCGAAGACGGGAGAAGCTTCAGCCAAAACTTTCTTGTGAACCTAAAAAGATATAATCTAAACATAGTAATAAAATTTACAGAAAGAACGTACTTTAATTTTCTTGTTTTCAACAGTAATCGTAAACTCTTTTTTAATTTTCTTTTGAGATGCTAAAGTTGTAACACCTTTTGTTAATTTCAATGTTGTAGTTTGTCTCTTTTCAACCATTAAAATTCCATTAAAATTTATTGTCAAAAATCCATCAACAATAAAATTTTTAGAGGGATTAAATAAATCATTCGTAGACCAACAAGAAGTTCCGGAACCAGTGGAAATTTGATAAACACATTCTGCACTGCTATAATAATTTGCAGATGTAACAAAAAAATCAAAAACTGCTTCAATTTTCTTTTCATTTCCAATTTTAATTTCTAAAAAAATACACGTTTCTCCCTTTGTTTCTTCCTTATGTCCATTTGGATATATTGTAAGATAATACTTGACATCAGAAAATGTTGAAACAATAATTCGTTTACTTCTTAAAAATTTACCATTTGATTCTTTCAAGGCAATTAAATCGGATTCTTTGATTTTCCATTGCATTGAAATAGGAGATGAGATTTTCTAAAATTAGACTTTATATTGGATAAATGAAAAAAAACAAACCGTAACCAAAGAAGGTGAAGCTTTTAAAATGCCTTTTATTGAAATTGTAATTTCTCCATTAACAAAAAACTTTTTTTGTGAATCAAAAAATTCATCCGTTTTTGCACACGGTGCGCTAAATCCTTCTTGTTGTTGATAAACATATTCAAGGATTTTTGATTCATAGTTTGCAGATTTGATGAAAATAACAAAATTTGCTATAACATTTCTTTCTTCTGTACCATTTACTGATAAACATACTTCAGTTTTTCCTCGATTTGTTTCATCATACCCATAAGGAAAAATTGAAATGTAATATTGAACACCCGGAATATTATAGGCATAATAAGATTTTCCATTTAAATATCCATTTTCAGCATGGCTTAAAACAAGTAAATCTGCTCTATGAAATTTACATTCCATATCAATTGGACATTCAATCATCTAAAAAGTTTTATTTATTTTTAAAAGGCTAAAAGAAAATATTCTTAAACTTACATTATTTAATGGTTCCATATTTTAATTCGAAACAGTCAAGAAGATTTGAAAAATAATTTAAGACTGACTTTTTTAGCTTTTCAAAAATTTAATCATAGACCATATAAACGAAGTATTAAAGGAAAAAAGTGCGCCAAAAATTCAATGCTATATTTTTTGGATAGAGAAATGTAAGTGAGAAAACGTGCCATTGTTTTTTGTCTGCTATGAGGGTAAAGCAAAACAAAGTTTTATAGATCCCTGCTTTATATGAATCAAGTGTGACACATTCAGTAATTTTACAGCAAAACTCTGGTAGTTAATGTTGTATGAAAGACATTTTGGTTTGGGGGAAACAATTTATCTTATTTAAAAGTGCACAATTTTTGCAAATTCAAAGATTGTTTCTAAATTAGGATTTGTAAACGAATTTTCTGAGGTTAAGAATTTCAGCTTTGAAATGTGACACATTTAAAAAGTTTTAATTAAACACACGTTTAAAATTATTACTACTTTTTAGCAACATTTGCAATACATTTCCTTCATTTTCTTCAGCTTTTACAACAACTTCTTTGCATATTACTTTTTTTAAACCCCCCAGAAAAAAGTCCATTTTTTAACATTCATTTCAAAAAAAAGAATTGATTCAGAAAAAAAAGCTTTTGATGGTGGTTGCATCATCTCTCTCTCCCCCCTTCTTTCTATTTCCAAGGCCGCCATTTTTATTTTAAAATGAATTCGTTCTTTTTTTGCTAGACAGCCAGCTGCTAAAGCACGAGGAGAAAAAAACGAAGATGGTGAAACACGTGTTTCTTCACGTGTCTATCTCCCTTCTCTTCTCTCTTCCCTCAAAATGTCCTCAATTCATTCGATTTCAAAAAAAAGGAAAGTGCAAAAAGAGAGTCTTTTTTTGAAAAAAAAAGAGAAAGTAAAAAGAGGGTTTTGTTCCTTTTTTAACATTTCTTTTCTGTCAAATTTTTTGTTAAAAATGTATTTTTAAATGCTGTAAAAATGGAATAAAATGAGATGATGTAAGCTGTTTTAGTCATTTTTATCTTGCATCATCTCACAAAATAAAAATATGGCTTTAATAGTTTTAACAAAAAAGAATTTTAAAAAACTTTTTAAGTCAATAAAGGTGTATTAAAACTGCAAAAGATAACATATGAATTAACAGGCAATAAATGCATTATTCAAGAAAACCGATATCATGTATTGCAGCATTGTGTCAGTCTTTTTGTAGTTGAAGTTTTTTTATGAAAAGTTATTATTCAGTTTTTTGACGATAAACAGAATTCAGCGTGTTATATGCGTTTTGAAAAAAAATCATTCAATTTCAAACAAAGTGCAAAAAGACTCTCTTTTTTGAAAAAGAAAAGAGAAAAAATTGTTCCTTTTTCTAACACTTTTTTTCTGTCAACTTTTTTTTTAAAAAATGTATTTTCAGATGCTGTAAAAATGAGATGATGCAAGTTGTTTTATCCATTTTTATCGTGCATCATCTCACAAAATAAAAATATAGCTTTAAAAGTTTTAACAAAAATCTTTCTAGCTTCAAAATTTTAAATTAAAACTTTTAAAGTCAATAAAAATATTTTAAAATTGCAAAAGATAACAAATGGATTAACAGGCAATAAATGTATTATTCATGAAAAAAGGATATATCATGTGTCACAGAATTGTGTCAGTTTTGTAGTTGCACTATTTTTATGAAAAAAAATTTAATACAGTTTTTTAGCGATAAACAGAATTCAATAAGTTATGTGTGTTTTGAAAAGTAGTGAATACAATTGTAATACAAGAATAAACAGAAATGCATAAATTTTTCTATTTTGGTGGACATCGTCTAGTACTCAAGAAATACAAATTGTTTTTTTTGGAATTTCTAAAATTTTTGATAGTTTTTTGTTATAATTATTATGACCTATTTTTATCATGGTTAAAATGTTAAAAACTAATAAAAGCGTATCTTTTTGTCTTAAATAACAGAAGTGAACAAGATTGCCCCCTTCTGTTCATCATTGCAATTGTTAATACAAAATAAAAACTGACAGTAATTTCAAAAAACTGCAACATCGTGTTTAAAGGAAAAAAAAAATTGTTTGTGTAATTGAAAAATAGCATCATTTTTTATCACTAGATGCCTTCAAAGTTTTCAGAAAGGCAGTTTAAATAATGCTGCAAAATTTTTCAACAGTTTTGTGTCAAAAAAATCATTAAAAAATTTTTATTTTTTTATTTTAACCAGAAACATTTTGACGTAAAAAAACTTTTTTCCTCCAAATTTTAACAATGATTAATTCCATACAACATTTGCTTCAAAGAAATTTTTCTTTTAAAATTTAAAACTTGCATTATTCAACGCTTTTGTCATTCAATGAATACAATAAAATTATTCAACACTGAATGAATCAATTTCAAAACTAATAACAATTTTCAAACACACAAAATTTTGCTTTAAAATTTTTCCACAAAAATCAATACTGTAACAATTTCTTGTTTAAACCACTTAAAAACTTTTTTTAAAAAGCTGCAACTTTCTTTTTTTTTCTTCCAATCCTCTTGTCTTTTCTTGACATGACCTTGACAATGTACTTTTTAACTTTTTAAACCTTTTATCTCTTCTTTTTTCTCTTTCCTTCATCCCACGTTTTCTGTATTAAAAGAAGACATTCTTGAAAAATGACTTTTTGCCTTTTTTCTTCAAAAAAAAGAATTTTTTTAAACTTTTGTCTTCCGCCTCGCCTAGTTTTTTTTTTCATATTTTACATTTAAATCATGCGGATATCATTGTCGTCGACGACGTGCTTCTTACACACCTTTTTCTGTTGAAGTCTTTTTATGAGTCCGGTTACATTTGTCATCCATCGTCGTCAAACATAGAAAAAAAAAGTTGAATCGCAGCAGCAGTGTCTTTTTTTCCACAAAGATCAAAGAGTGCAAAATAATTTTCTGACGCATATACTTTTTTCTGCTGTCCTTCAAAAAAGAAAAAAATCGAGTGTGTGTAGTCACGGCTCTCACTCATTTTTTTTTCCTTCTCCCCCATATTGTAGTCTCATGCTGCAACATGACAATTTTCAATTCTTTTTTTGTCTCAAAAATTTTTTTTTCAACTGCTACTTCAATGTCAGACATGTCAGTTTGTCTTTGACCAGCCCACTACCATCGCCCAACATGCATAATAGAGAGATATGTCTTCTTTTTTTCCCAAAAGAAAAAAGTTTCTCGTAGAAGCTGCTGCTGCAGCGTCGACGACGTCGGCTTGCGTTCCATCAACTACTACATACATATAAAAGGGCCAACAGCTCCACCTCTTTTTCCCCATCTTTTTTCTCTCTCATAACAATCTAGCAGCAGCAGGTGGAGTTCAGTGTGTATATTCTCCACATTTTTTTTTATTCTTTGGACTAATTGAAAAAAAGAAAGTTTGAAGAAGGAAGAAAGAAACCTGTGTTTGTATACTTAACACAAAGAGAGAGAAACTATAAACGGATAAAAAAAGAACTTCCTTCATTATTCTTTCTCGACGTCCTTAAATTCATTGACTTTTTGACTTTTCTTCTTTTCTCATTCAACTTAAACCTCAACGTCAAACCCTCTAGTCCTACTCTTACTCCTACAACAACAAAGATGAACTTCTTTTCATATGCCCCAGATAATCAAAATTTTCGAACTAATAACTTTTATTACTTCATTGGAACATGGCAAGAATATATTTTTGCTTATAAAAAAGAAGGCAGTGATTTTATTATTTATGTTAAAAAGATTGTTGATGCTGGAGATTGGAAAGTCTTTGTTAACTGCAACAACTTTTTCACTCTTAACTATAAGCATAATTGTATGAGAAGTCTTCCAGTTGCAACATGCATTGATGGATCTAAGATTTTGATTGTTGCAAGTGATATGGTAAGTGTTTTGCTCTTTAGGGGTGAAATAAGACATAGTGGATATCTTAGTAAGCCGACACTAGGATATTCTTAATTCAGATATGGGATATCCATTGACGGCAATAAGGCAAAAAAACAACCTTATTGCAATGAATGAATAGCTAGCCTCGGCCTCAAAAACTTTCCCGCCATTTTCGGCACAATCTGTCGATGTGACGATCGACGCAGCAATTAAGAAAACTTTTTAAAAACTCTTAATCCTTCTTGACTATAATAAGTGCCTACACAAAAGACTTAAAAGAGATAAGCTTTTTTTCTGATAGCGACATTCTTTTTAATCCACATGACTCAAATTTAGACTAAAAAAACTGCAATTTTATTTCTTATCTTTTTTATTAGCACACAAAAGAAAAAATTAGTTCCTTTTTTCTTTCAAAAAAAAGTAACATTTTTTATTTGACTGACGTTTCCCTTTTTCTGTCTGGGTTGGGAGCGCTTAAAATAGATGACTGCAATTAAAAGAGAGAGGAGACAGATAACAACTATCAGTAGTAATAAAAAAGCACGTGTCTCAAACAGCTGCAAGAAAAACTTTGCAACGTAAAAGTACAATATTTTATATATCTTAGCAAATCCCCTTTTAAGGCTGCTGGTACACCTGTCATGAAAGTCTATGCTATCAATATCCCTGATCGTGAATTCAGTGAATATGAAACCATCAATGGTCCAGGTGTTCATCAAGTTTTCTTCTGTAGTAATTGCTTCCAATGCTATATTATCCCAGATCCAAATGAACCTGGAAATTATTCCATCATTACATGGGCCCCACAAAATATCAAGCCTATCAATACCCATGGAACTGATGATGAAGCAGTTCAAGCAAGATTTTTGTATCTTCGGTTTAAGATTGAAAAAGATGCAAAGAAATGTACATTCCACAAAGCTGGACTTCCTCGTCTTCAAACTGATCTAGATACTTTGTCTTCAAATCTTGGCCTTCTTAATAAGGATGCAATCATCTATGCCATGAATGATAAAGATATTATAATCTCAAATTTTGGTGATGAATCATGGTTTGCACTTGAAAGCTTTAAATTTGAAATTGCTGACGATTCGGATTTAACTGAATGGAAGCAGATTGCATTTATTCAAGGTGAAATTCAAACTGAATGCATTGTAAAAGAGAATCCAAATAATCAAGCTTTTGATGAGATTAATGCATACACGTTTACAATTGATATGGAAAAAATGAAGATTAAGTAAGTCTTTTTTGAGTGATAACGGATATATCTGATAACACAAAGATCGCATTTGCTTTGACATTTTGTTAAACTTAGAAAGTTGAAACAAATTCAATATCAGCTGCTGCTTGCTATCTCAAATTTAATATCTCTTTCAATCTGCCCCTTTTCAACATTTTCAATACATAAATTTTTCTTTTTTCACATTCCCAAGTGCGTTCTATGTCTATAAAAAAACTTCCTCCTTCTTCTTAACCGGCTGGCCTTGAAAAAAAAAGTGCAAGCACAGACTACGATTTCAACAACAAAAAAATTTCTCTCTTTTGAAAACTAAAAAAAAGTTTAAGTCCTTTTTGTGCTTATAGCTTGTGTGTATGAGAGAATAAAGGGATAGAAAAAATGATGATGTAAAGGAATGAGAAAGTCATTTTTCAAATTTTAAGTCCGTGGTAGAAGTAGTAGTCAGTCAGTTTGTCGTCGTTGTCCTCATTTCATTTCTAAAAACTAATTTCTATGAAAAAAAAGAACTAAAAATAGCGGAAAAAGAGAGAGACAAGCAGGAGTCGGTAAAAGTAGAGAGAAGAAAGGCAGTACCAGCCAGTCAGCCAAGTGAATAAATGCACATGAAAAACCAGCTGTTTCAAAAGGGCATGACACTTTTTTTAAAGAGGAGCCTTTAAAAGACAGACACGCATTAAAAAGGGATTGATTGAATTTATATTGAAAAGAAAAAAAGGCGAAAGATTATTTGCACATTATTTTAAAAAAAGATAAAATGCATATATATGTGTGGGGGTTAAATTGTGACAGCTGCTGCGATAGTTTAAAAAATTTGTTTGACGCAAAGTGACGTAAGCGTTTAACGTTAGTTTAAAGGAAGTGATATAGCAAATAGCGGATATATTGAGATAAGAGATATCCGTTGACTGCAATAAGGCAAAAAACAATCGTGTTGAAATGAACGGATATATCAAATCCAAACTTGAGAAAGCACTCAAAACACAACTTCAAACTATCCCCAAAAACTACAACCAATCTCAAAACACCTTCTAATTACTTCCTTCTTTTTCAGATTCATCAAAAAGCAATCAATCTGTACAACATCAAAAGTTGGAGCATTTGCAAATTTCTGTACAACTCGAATCCTCTCTACTACAAATGCCCTCTTCATGCCATATTACTCAAAAATCTTTACAAAAGTTCAACGAACTCTTTCTCTCTCAGAAATTTGTTACTTAACAATTTCTGGCTGTAAATCTGATGGAAGTCGTGATATTGCTCGACCTCAACATGTAATTAAACGTTTAATTAGACTCCCAAAAAATTATGCTCTTGTTAAATCTAATGAAAAAGCTAATGATGTTTGTTGTTTTTAATCATTAATTATTATTGTTAATATATTGTTAATATGTACATATAAGAAAATATAAAAAAAACTTTAAAGAATAAACAATGAAAAAAATGGATAAAAACACAATTTAAAAAAAGTAAGATCCCAAAAACTAATATCGGGATCATTCATTAACTTCTATGAAGTACATGAAATAAACACTTTTACACAGTTTATGTGTTGATGAGAATTTAAAAAGAAAAAGGCATACTGTAGCTTTGCAAAATAACTTTAAAAAGTTGCTACTTTTACAAAAACAGTAAATTTGAAACATTAAATTATTGCATCTATTGAACATGTGTTTTTTTGCAAATGATGGTGAAGTAACACCTTTGTGAATAAAATTTTAAAAATAAATTACTACCACAAACGAAAGTAATTCAAAGTTATAAATTATTTGATATCATGAACAACCGTAATTAAAAATTGTAAATTATTGTCTTTATTAAACTACTGTCATTTGTGAAGTTATCCATTTTTATTTAGCAATTGTAACGAACAAACAAGCTCTATTTGATTTGTTTTTATTTTGTTTGAACATTTAAATCAATTTTGAATCTCGCGCGGAAAACTTATTTGAAAGCGCGAAAATGTTCAAAGCTTTTTTTGCAATTGGTTTCAATATTTTTTTCATACAAAAATAGCTCTGCTTTTTTAAGCTGCTACTCTGCTTTTACTTTATTAAAACATTTTTTTGTTATCAATGGCTGCTTCAATTGAAGATATGGATGTTATTGCTGCTACACCAGTTGTACAATCTAAAAAAGAAGTAAAGGTAAGCTTTATAAACGTTTTATACTAACACTATCACAACTTTTCTTTTAGCTTCGTCGATTACCTATATGTATGAAATGGAAAATCTGTAAACGAGCTCTAGAACAAATCGTATCTCCACCTCCTCTTGAAGCAGGAGATAATCCAAAAAAAGATAAAACTAAAAAGAGCTTATTCAGTCGATATTGTCATGTTGAATTTAATCTTCCAAAAATGTTTCGAGGCCAAAGAGATGCATATGGTCTTTCAATTTATCCAAATGGTAAAGATGAATCCACAAAAGGACAAGTATGGCTTTCAATGCATATGACTTTTACAAGTGATGATTGGAATCGAAAGTGTAAATTTACTGTTACTATTCCATCAAATGGTTATTCAAAAACTTTTGAACATGAATATTATTATGGAGAAAAGTTGGATGGTGAATTATGGGAACATAATCTATGTACTACTGAAGAACTTTTTAATGATGAAAATAAATATTTTGAATCTGGATGGATGATTATCAATGTTGATGGAAGCTATGAAGATGAAACCGATGATGAATATTATATTTCTGCTAGAGAAGAATGTAAAGAATTATGGAAAGATGATAGCGGAAAAGATTTTACTGTTATTGTTGGAGATAAAGAAATTAAGGTAGGTGCTTATCTAACTATTACGCACATGTTGAGGTCGTAAGCATGCGTATTCTAATTGACAACACTCTCTTAATAATCAATCGTTATAGGCTCACAAGCATGTCCTTGCTAAACAATCTTCCATCTTTGAAACTGCTGAAAGCAAACTTGAAATTAATGACTTTGCATTTGAAACTGTTGAAACTGGTATTAAACATTGTTATGGTTTTTCATTTTCTGGCTCTCTCGAAGATGTTATCTCACTCTATCAATTTACTGAAAAATATGGCATGAAAGATATTAGTGTAAGCTTTTTTTTATATATTTGTGGGGTTTATGGCCTAAGTAATAATGCTTTCTATCATTTTAATAGTGCTCGGCCATAAACCTTTCTATGTAGCTTTTATCGCCATTTTCATTATTTATTCTTTTTAGACTTCCATTGATTGTTCACTTACATATGATGTATCACTTTCAACTGTTTGTGAACTTGCAAATGCTTCATTCAATAATAATATGTCAATCCTCTATGATAAATGTTGCCGATATTTAAGTCGTTGCATGAAGAAAACTGTTTCCGTTCTCAATTTGGATATTCTTGATAGCCGTATTTCAAACAAACTTTTCAATGATGCTTTTCGTCAATATCGTTGTTCACCAGAAGATGAAGACTTTGATTCATTGGCATCTGAAAAATCTGAAGATTATGATGATGATATGGATAGTGATGAAGAAGGTGGTGGACGTGCTGGTGATGGATGTCGACAAATGTAAATCGTAATACTTTTTTGTGAATTTGATTGTCTTTTTTTGTGAAATTATCATTTTGTTCTTTTGTTTTTGATTTGAATAAATTTATTGCTTGATTAAATCTTTGATTTGAAATGAGATACTGTAGCTTTGAAGAACAAATTAAAATAGTTGTTGTTAGAAATACTGTAATTTAAATTATAAATTTTTGATTGTTTAAAAAGCGTGGACGCTTCCTTTAATAGGAAAAGTATTAATTATATTTATATAAATATAACCTTGAATGTTGATTAGGAAAGTGTCGTCAATCAAACGTGACGTTCCCTCCATCCAAGGTTATCTTTCTAACTGTGGCCTCAAGTATGATTATATAAAAGAAATAAGTGATAATAACTGAATGATGAATATATAAAATAAAAAGTAATAAAGATCAAATTTATTACTTTTTGTTTCAAATTTTTTTCACCTTTATGTGTTGATTTAAAAAAATGGTAAACATTATTTATTTTTTATTGCTGATATTTTTTCCACATTTTATTAAATGTAATATAGATTATATTCACAATGTGATTTTTTGGGAAGCAATGACAAATCTTTATGTTGTTCCCATTGCAACATTTGATGAAATAATTACGGTAATTATCTATGAGTGTCGCCTATTTTGGAGAATTTTTTTTGAGATTAGAACTTTGAGGATTTTTCTTCTGGGGACACAATTTTTGGGGAAAAAAAGCCATGCCCATAAGAAAATTTTCCTAAAATCTCATCCTCCCTCTTTTTTTTATACTGTACCATATATAAAATTGTAATAATTTTGTAGCAAAATGAATGCCCTATTGAAACTATCAACAAATGTTTATTATCAGCTTTTACCAGCCCCCTATGCATTCCAGATATCTTTGATACAAGAATATCATCACCACAAAATACAAAAACCAATGAAATATTGTTTATGAATCACCTAAGAACCTGTGCAATCAATGAAGTCAAGAAAAGCATTAAATTCCAATTTACTGCTTTATCACGGTTTAAACATTCCTCAGGCGGAATTTTTGGAAATGTGTATTCCATTTATCCGCAATGTATGTCCTCTATTACAAGGTGCTTTGATGGCACCCCCAAATGTGTTGTGCCATCCCAATATAATGTCTTCGATAAAATAATCAAAACATGCTCTGAAGAAACTTTTGCAAAATTAAATTTAACCTTTTTACCTTCTACAAATTCTCCAATTACAACTTATATCGAAGATATTGAAACTCAAAAAATGTCCAAAATTGGGGTCATTCTTGATTCCTATACTTCTAAACTCCCATCTGAAGTCATTGAAACCTTTGGAAATTTGACATATGAAGAATTTGAAGCTTTAAAAATTATTTCTGCCCATGAGTCTGCTGTCAAACAATTTCTCTGTGGTTTAAGTGAATTGGTAACCTATGAAGATGTCAAAAAACGATTGAGTTTGAGTTTTGGTGGATTTCATCCACAATTTCCAGAAATGGTTTTGGATTTACATAAAAAATTATTTACGCCAAAAATTTATGGAGCTGTTAAAGCAATGCTAAAAATTCATCCACATTTAAGATGGTCATTTTGTTCTTCCATTTTTGCAATCTCCCCATCAAAAGAGATGACAAATATTTTTTCACCACCAGCCACGAATTGGGCCCTTCAACATTGCCGTACATTAGCCGATAATAGTCCCCGCAATCATTCTGCAATTTGTGACACACATGGAATTAATTTATTTGGTTAAAAATATATTGTAATTTAATTTAATTGTTGATTTTTTATTATTTTAGTTTTTGTTGATATGTTAAACAAATAATTTGATATGTTGTTGTAAAACGTAAAGTAAAATTTTTGAGCTTCAAGAAAAAATTCCTGCTAATTGAATTGATTTGAGTCCAACTTTGTTATCCTTTTCATCCCAATGTTTCCATAAAGCAACAAAAAACAAAAATGGCCGATCAGCGACAAATTCAATTTCAAGGCTACCTGGCTTTGGGCATAGATAGCCAGGTTGAATTTGTACATTTTCATAACGTAAATGATCATTAGTGTCATCACGCCCATCCGCACCGAATTGGTCTACCTTAAAAATTATTTAATAAAATTTTTTTTTATTCTATGGTTACTTTTATTCTTGCAGTGTGGACAGTCAAATCTAAGCCATGAGAGATTTCATTTGCCAGTACCTTATCTAAGCCATCTTTCTCAAAAAGTTGACTGATTCCGATATCTTTCAATTTATCGTTTAAAATGGTGTTGCTTTTTATTTCGAATATGGGAATTGTTGCTCTAGCAAGTACATCCGTTCTAAAAGTAAAATTTTCTATGAGCTGGATATATAAACGTGATATTAAGTTTTCATGTAGAAATATTATCTATAAATGATACCCTTTTATACATTGACGTAGCAGCGAGTAATCAAATTTTTTGATTAAGTTCACTAAGCCATCTTTTTCTTTTGGTAGAATTATAAAAAGATTACGGGGCGCATCGCCGTATAAAATGTTCATGCATGTCCAATCTTCACCCTCCGAAAATCTCCATAATTGCGCTTCTTTTTGTCGAATCATATCCAATTGTCGAGGTGGAACTGAATAGAACATGACAGGTTTGGGTTCATCGAATGGAAAAGAAAAATGCCATTGTCCAAGAAATGTTGCAGCGCTGCAAAGACAAAGAGATGTATGAGGGGAGATATGACGAGAATCCAAAATCATTGAAATTTTACCAACAGTTTTTTCTGATACTTCCAAATTGATTTCCTAAAATTCTAAATAAAGAAACATATATGGGGCATGAGGTGCAATTGGTGAATCGCTAGCCAGGATTTGAGCTGCTCCCTACAAATTTAACTCAACAAAGACCTAAAAAATTAAGAAAAAGAAGGAAGTCGGAAAAGATAGTTTATTTTTAGCATTTTTAGGGCTAATGCAATTTTAGGGGACTCCGTCTTTTTGAGATCCGGATGTGATCATTTAATGTTTCACAAAAATTTTTTACACTGTCAAGGCTCAAATTAATTGGATCACACATTTACATCTAAAAACAAAAGAAATAAATTAAAAAAAAAACAAAATTATCAAGGAAATTTTTTGAATAAGAAAGTAGCATAAGAAGCAAAATATTACTTACATCTTCAAAAAGGGATCTTTGAAATTTAGAGATAAAAGAAAAACTAAGAAAACGTATTTTATGCAAACACTTTACCTTTAAAGATTGTTCCAGATTATCGGTGTTAAATGATAACAAAGAATCATCATTTTTATTGCAACAGTCAACAAACAACGGTGATAATGATAATTTGTTTGAATAAATTAAAAATCTACAAGATAGAAGACCTTCAAAAGATGACTTATCACAAATTAAATGTTTTCCAAAAATATTTTCAATTTCATCCAATGTTTTTTTGTTTATTCCAGATAGTATCATGGCCAGGGCTGTCCGGTGCGCCGGATCCGGTGCACCGGAACACCGGAAACCGGCCATTATTCCGGTGTTTTTTGCTCCGGACCGGAATCCCGGATTTTTGGCCGGATTCCGGTTTCCGGTGCATGCATTAATCATACACTATTTTTTGCAAAATTGATGGTTTTTTTGTAAAATTTTGCTCAATCAGTTCCTCAATCATTATCCAAAAAGCGAAAGCTTGATGAAAGTTCACTTGAAATCATTCCTGCACAAAATCCTCCAACTCCAGTTAAGTCAGATGATGATTTGTGATTTCTTTCCTTTTTTGTACCATAAATTAATTGACATTTTTTGATTTTTTATTTAAAATTTACAGTACTTATAAAGAACCGGACACCGGACACCGGAATCCCGGAAACCGGACAAATTTTCCGGTGCACCGGCAACCGGACCGGACCGGACAGAAAAGCCAGCACCGGACAGCCCTGATCATGGCCAAAGAGGCTGAAATAGTAACCGGAGAAAATACAATAGATTGAAGGTTGTGGCTTTCATTAATACACGATTTTAAAAAGCTCGTTGTAATTAATATTTCACTTTTTAGCTGAATTGGAAGATCCGATATTGGTGTTATACAACGGGGTGGAGGTAACGGTTCATCACGAAGTTTGTTTAATTTTTCATCTAATTCTGCATCCGCATTTAAGTTTGAAGTCATATTGAAACAAAACAAATATATATTTAAGTTTCTTTATTATCTGACAAAAAAAAAGAAGAAAAATCATTGGAGTAAAACAACACAAGTCATCCTTCAAAAATATTTAACCACTAAACTATAAAACGTGTAGTTCTATTTGTCCTCAATTTCGTGCCATTTGGATTAAAAAGTTTATTTCAGCCATCGTGTAAGTTTTTTTATAATTTTACAATATATGACATATTTAATTTTTTAGTTCTTATATAAAAAAACAAAGGAAAAGAATTACAATGCTGATAACTATTTTATTACAAGAGGCCTTCACCCCTAAGATAATCTTGGACCTTTTTATTTGCTAAATTGACTGCAAGATTGACGTTACCCAGATCTCCTGTTCCAGCAATGTTTATTGCCTAAAAAGAATATACTTATTTTGATATGGCCATATTTAAAGCATAGTTATTTAATAATATGTATTTGCTTACCGCTAATTTACCATCTCTTACATAGCCACTACCTGAATCTCCTTTTGACAAGGCTACATTTTTTCCAAGAAAACAGATTTGTTCGGGTCTCAAAACTGAGAAAATACGATCTTGACAAGCTTGATTATCTAAAATAGTAAATTCGCCTTTAAGTAAGTTTGGGGATAATTCTTTATGTTCTGCATCAAAATATCCCCAGCCGGCTGCTTGAAATGTGCCTTTTAATTCTGAAGCATCCCTGATAATGGGGATGATAGTGATTGGACGGTTTGGATCATCAGTTGTTATATTTTTCTTCAAACTAAAAAATATGTTAAAATCATCTAACAAAATAATGATTAGTAAATGGAGAAAAAAGGCAGTTTTTAGGATATAATTTAATAAGCATGTTTTCAGCCATATAAGAAATGTCCTATATTATCCTAATTTATATTATATGGGTTAAAAACAAAACCTACTAAATAACTGCTAAATCATTTGGATGTGGACCCAGGGTGCTTCTTTCATAGCCTGGCATTTTGGTTGTTCTTGCAGCTATGTATGGATCACCTTTTAATGCAACATAACTCCCAACAAAAGCATATAGTTCATTCATAATTATTTCCTTGCTATAAATTTTAGAATTTATGAAAATAAATTTTAGAAAATAAGTTTACAAACCCATCTTCATCGAACAGACAATGGGCAGCTATTAAAATCTGATTTTCAGACGCAATTTCTCCTGTGCAGAGATATATTTTTGCCCCATTTTTGAATTGCATAACATAAGCAGCATCACGAAAACCAGTTGTTACGCTTTCACCATTTGTTACGGAAATCTTAAAAAAGGTATGTTATTATAAAACAAAAAACATGAAGAATGGTAAAACTAGTTAGATATATCTTGCTATTTGTCTTACGAAAATTTGCTTATTACATGATTTTAAGAGTAAGTAGTACTTTAAAACCTATTTTATTAGAACTGTGTCTAAGGAAAACAATGTTAGAAAGAAGAAGGTTGGATTTTAACATATAAGACGCCTATTATTAAGGCGATTTGCGGGCGCGTTAACAATGATGCATTTTTTTCGAAATTTACAGCACCTTATTTTTTTCAAAAACGGTACATATCCTTAAATTCATCTCAACAAATTTTTCCAAAATCGTTTTTTGACATTTCATCAAAAGTTCCCTCAAAAAATTAATTTTTGAGGATGATTTTGATTTTTACTAGCATCTAAAAAAAATTCTCAAAAAACTGACAAAAATTTACGATGTGGACCATATTCATTTTTTAGAAAAATAAATTTTATCTCGAGGACATGCAAAATTTTTATCGTCTCCCTTTTTCATTTTTGAGGGAACAAACCGGGAATGACATGGTTTTCCACAATTTTGGGGGAGATGATAAAAATCAGTAGGTTTACTTTATTTTTGGGGGAAATTATGAAAATTTCGCAAGCTCTTCCAAAAAATATTTTTGTCTAAAAAAATTGTGTTGTTTTTTTGAATTTAGTCCACATCGTAAGTTTCTTACCATAACATTAAATCCGTCTCATTTTTTTAAAAATTGAGGGTGTTTTGCTGTAGCGAGTTAAGTCCCCTCAAAAAAAATATTTTTGAGGGAATTCTCAAAGAAAAGTCGAAAACACGTATTGAGAAATTTTTGTGATCTGCTTTTCAGGTTAATATAGCAAAATCAAAAAATTGGTCCAAATTGTTAAGAACACTATGTTTTTTAACGTGTCCGCAAATCGCTTTTTTTTCACATAAGATGCCTAATATTTAAAAATATTAGGCATCTTATGTGAAAGAAAGGTATTGCCCACAAAAATTAATCATACAATCAATTACAGCTACTACTACTATTAGCAACAAATGAAAATTTTAGAAACTGATTCCGGGGTTTGTCAGCACTGAATAAATGGTATTATGATATTTGCCTCTTATTTATAAAAAGTTTGGTACCGAAAAGTAATCGCTTTTGAAAAAGGTAAAAAATGCAAAAACATACTAAATTTTGTTGAATGTCTCCAAGAATAATTAATGAATAAAAAAAGGAACTATAAACAACATCAAATACTGCATCCATTGGGAATAATACAAAACTCCTTGATATTAGTCATCGTCATCCAGACGTTGACTGATAAATGGTGACAAATGGTTTTCAACTAGTTAAATTTTTGATTAAACACACAACGTGGTAGACAAAATGCAAATTTTGCAGCAAATTTTCTTTTGTAACAATGTTTCATGAAAATTTTTTGAGCTCGCTGATTGGCTGAAAATTACGGTAAAAGGACTTCTCTGATTGATTGAATCTTACTGTAATTTCGACTTGGGGTTCCGAGTAACTTTAGGATTCCATTTAAAATCGAATATTCTTTTGGATGCTTTTTATCACTTATTCTTTAAATGGTGATTGAAATTCAATAAATATCGAGTATCGCAGGACTCTGATTGAGACATTATTAACTTTACTATTTACATTCTATTTTTGATGATTAATTCTGTAACATCATTTGTTTTGGAGATGACAACTTGGATTTATCCTACCACTGTTGAAATCGGAATTGGATATTTAACCAAAGTTTTTTCTTTTTAGATGTCATGATCAAATAATAGAAGCTTTTAATGCTATAAATTATTTTGCTGTATCAAGCAAAAGAGCACAAGAAACAACTTGAATAAAATATATTGTTTCTTGTGCTCATTTGTGACAAAACTTGTGTTAGTTATTTGCATCTGAAAATGTAAAATCAATTTTTGCATTAAAAAATCATTTAATTGGTAACAAGAAATTTAAAAAGTGTGATAAAATAATAAAGCATTTTTAAGTTCAACTCATACTTAAATCTGTTGCTTAAAATCATGGGTCAATATTTTTTGTGTGATAAAATTACAACATTTATCAAACAATAAATATTACAAATCTTATATTAAAATAGTTTTTAGTTGAGCTTCATTGCTACAGTAGTTTGCAAACGATTTGATTTTATCGAATGGCATTCAGCAACGTTTGGCCAAGTCGGGCAAGTGCGGAAAAAAATCAAAAAAATAACAAACGTTTGTAAACGAATCGGGCAAGTACGTAAAGCCCAAATTTTTATTGAGAGAGAGGAAGCATATTCAAAGCGATTAAATTAAAGATTTGATTGTTGTACAAAAGGTAACAATAGTTTTGACTAGTTTTTTTGAGTTCATAAATTTTAATCATATTTTTTGAGACACTATATAGATGTTCTGTGATCCATAGAGTCCAAATTGTATGCAACACTCTAATATACAAAAAACAAATTAATTCCTCCATCACTTTCATAATATCAAAAAGCTTCCAGTCAAATATCAAAGTATCTTCATTACCATAATCCCCTTCAAAAACTATTGTATAACAACTTTTCGTGATAAACAAAAAGTTTTTAACATTTTTGATATCAGTCTAGTGTTTTTTAACAAAAAAAAGTGAAAACTTAATTTTTTCGCTGCTGCTGCTGTTTTTTTTCAAAGCTATTTCTTAAAAAGATTTTTCAAAGTCTTTTTTTCTTCAAAGTGTTTCAAGAATTTTTTTATTTCAAAGTTGCTAATTAATTCTTCAAAGATGAGTACCACCAGTGATTCTCGACCAATTGTAACCGTTGAAATGAAAGATGCAAATATTCAATGTAAACGTACCGTCGTACATTGTGGTGGAAAAACTCGTTATATCGTTCTTATCCAAGGTGCTCTACTTCTTGCAATATTTATGGCATCAATTGTATGTTGGAATCCAGCGATGATAGTTCTCATTGATGTTACAACTTCACCCATCTATGATCCAACCAAAAATCAAACTGCTGAAGATTTTAATGACCCATCATTGCCATATCGTGATCGACGAATCGTATATACACCTCTTCAAAAATCTCTTAATTACGCTGTTCTTTATGTTGGTGCACTAGCTGGTGTGGTCCCTCTAAATTGGATGTTACAAAAATTTGGGACCCATAAAGTTATGATTGTTATTTCTCTTGTTTGTATTATTACAACTGCACTAACGCCTTGGGCGACAGTTACAAATTTTTATTTGCTTCTTGTTGTTCGACTTTTTCAAGGCACTACTTTATCTAATCCTTTTCCCGTTATTGGCTCAATTACTAATAGCTGGAGCTCATTAAAAGAATCGGGAGTCTTTGTTGCTTTGTTGACAGGGTATTTACAAATTTCAAGTATTTTTACTATGCCGGTCTCTGGGATTATTGCTGCTCAACGTAAGTGTTTATGTGTTAGGGATACTGTGGCATTCAGAATGATTGCTTCAATAATTTCAATTTTTATTCAAAATTCAAAAAATAGAGAATTTAAAATTTGGAAATTTTTTGGAATCAAAATTCTGTTTTTAAAAAATCGTAATTTTTTAGTAATTAAAAGAAATTTTGAAATTTTGAAATCGAAATTTCGCTTTAAAGTAAACTATTGAAAATTGACTTTTTAATTTAAAAAGTCAACATTTGCAAAGGAGTTTAAAATCAAAATTTCGATTATTTTGAACTACAGTACCTTTCACAAAAAATCAAATTCGCTAAAAACCAATAATTAAATCAAATTTTAGTTGGTTGGGATCTTGTTTTTTATGTTCATGCTGTTATTGGAATTGTGTTAATGATTTTATGGAGTTATAATTTTCGAGATGAGCCATGGAAGGTGAGAAATCCTTTTTGAAAATACATAAAAAAGTTCTTGTTTTCGAATGATGATAGTAACTGCATTCGAAATTGCTAAAAATGGATTCTATCATAACTGATAGTAATGTAATAGCAACAATAATTTACGATTTTGAATGACTGCCTTGTGTGATAGCAATCCAATTTTACAAGTTTTGTTAAAAAATGAGTTAATATCATTAATAATAATTTGATACAAAAAAGTTTAACGTTTTTAAAAATCCGTTCCATTTTTTAGCATCCATTTGTCAATGACCGTGAATGGCGTCTGATATCTGTTGGGAAACCAAATATTAAACTTCATTATAAACCACCATACAAAGAAATTTTTAAATCTTTGGGTATTTGGGGAGTTTGGCTGGCTACATGTGCAAATTATTTTGTTGCTCAATTTGCTATTACTTATACTCCTCTCTATTTCGTGTATGTCAATGGGATGACTGTTACAGCTGCAAGTATGCTTTCAACAATTCCATTACTCTTTCAACTTTTTATTAAATTACTTACGGGTGTATTGTCTGATAAGTTAGATAAAATTAGTGAAGTTACAAAGGTAAGGAAGAAAATCTAACAAAAATTCGATCCAAAAAAACTTTTTTAGATTCGCTTTTTTAATACTCTTGCATTTTGGGGTTGTGGCTTCTCGCTTATTCTTGCTGGAGCCCTTCCTAGATTTTCTCCTTCTTTTACTGCTGCTTTAATTATTATTGGTACTTCTCTTCAAGCTTTTTCAGCTGGTGGATTTACAAAAGGTGCTGTGTTAGTTGCAAAGCAATTCTCTCCACAGGTTATGGCAGTTATGCAGGTACATCAAAACATAGGGATTGTCCAGATGAGATGTCGTGAAAAAACCCCAAATTATGAAACCAAAAAATTTACTTTAATTTTCAGGTAATCCTATGTCTCTCTCTCTTCACGGGTTCTTTCATTGTCCCAACTTTAACTCCTAAAGGTGAACATCATGAATATGCGCTAGTTTTTTATATCTATGGTGGATGGTTAATTATTTCAAATGTAATATTTTGTTATTTTAATGATGGAAAACCTGCTCCATGGACAATTGTTCCACCATCTGAAACATCTTCAAAAAGTCCATCAAGAAATGTTTCAAGACATTTAAAAGTTAAAATTGCTGATTCAGCTCCTACTGTAATTCCACCTTCAAATGTAAATAGTAATCTTCCTGCCAATATTCCTCCGCTTGTAAATGTTGAAAAAAATTCTGTTGCTGCTGTAATTCCACCACCAGCTACTTTAACCAATAATAATAATAATCTACCTGCCAATATTCCTCCTCTTGTAAATGTTGATGTAAAAGATGTTAACAATGAAGGTGGAATTAATCCTAGTAATCCTGTTAATAATGTTTAATCGTTTTCAAAGTGGTCCAAATAAAACTGGAATTGATCTTAAGATGATAAAATGGTTCTTTTTGCTTCTGGGAACTAATAGTTTTAGGAAAGACCCATTACTGACAGATGCACGTTTTGCACATAAAATTTCGGAATTCAAAATCACTTGGCTAAACGACATCACTTTGACTTTTACACCAGCTAAAAATTGCCGAAGATTATAAAAATTCAATTTTTTTGGATATAATGGTCGAAAAATTAGCCCACAAGCACTACGGCTCGTTTAACACACTTTTGCTCTTTCGTTTTGCAAGTTGCGAGCAATGTCAGAAAAAAAAGAAAAATTTTTGTTAAATTTTACCACTTTTAAGTATTAATTACACCGGCGCATTTAATTAAATGATAATTATTTTTTTAGCACATTAAAATATAGTCTTTGGGTTATCTAAAAATATCAAGCTCATACATCTAAAGAAAAAAATATAAAAAATCCGAAGCATTCAATTGAAGCTACTTTTTCATCAACATGTGATCAACACCTTAAAGAAAACTTTTTTAGTTATCCGCCAATTGTTATAATTTTTACACATTTAGCACACCACAAGAGTCTAAAAAAAAGAGACAAAAGTTTCAGAAAGATTCATGCACCTGTTTTTGTATAATTCACGATTTTCTATTCTCAGCTTGTTGAATACCTCCAGCATCAACTGTTTTTATAAATATTCTTCAAAAATATTACTCAACATAGTTTTAAAACAATTTATTATAATCATATATATGGATATTAAACATCAGCAACATCAATCAAATCAATACATTCAACACAAAAGCAAGAAAAACCATCAACACCTCCAATACCAGAATATATAAAGAAATAGAGAAAATTCATCAAATATTTGTATGTGCAGTGCTGTAATAGATAAATAATGGTATACTAACATAAATGTAAGTATTTATAATAAAAAATAAACTAATTTTAATGTTTCGGGTTACTTTCTGGTTATCTCCGATATCAAAGGTATACGGTAGTTTTTGAACAATGCTTGTTGGACCACAAAAAAGTAACCCCAAACATAAATATTAGTTAATATTATGATATAAACACTTACATTCATGTTAAAATATCATTTCTAATTTATTACAGCATTGCAGATACAAAGATTTGATGACTTTTCTCCATTTTTCTATATATTCTGGTATTGGAGGTGTTGATGGTTTTGCTTGCATTTGTTTTGACTGTAATGATTTGATTAGTGTTGCAGATGTTTATAATACATATATCTAATAATAATAAGGTGTTTTACAACTATATTGAGCAATATTTTTGAAGAATATTAAGAATAACATTTGATGATGGAGGTTTTCAACGAGCTCAGAATAGAACATCGTGAATTAAATGAAAACACATGCATGAATCTTTCTGAAACTTTGTAACCTTTTTTTAGACCTTGTTGATGACACAAATCAATAAAAATTATAACAATTGGCGGATAACTAAAAAAGTTTTCTTTAAGGTGTTGATCACATGTTGATAAAAAAGTAGCTTCAATAGAATGCTTCGGATTTTTTATACATTTTTCTTTGGATGTATGAGCTTGGTATTTCTAGGTAGCCAAAAGACTATATTTCAATGTTAATAAAAAGTTATTATTATTTAAGTAAATGTGGTTGCATACAGTAATAGAAAAAAGTGGTAAAATTTAACAAAAAATTTTCTTTTTTTTCCAACATTGCTCGCAACTTGCAAAACGAAAGAGCAAAAGTGTGTTAAACGCGCCGTAGTGCACAAGCTTCAAAAATGACTAAACGGTAGCCATTTCAAAAAAGAAGTTGTTTTTTCACTTTTGGGCTAAATTTTTGAATAGCTTCCATTTTGTCAAAGATGGTTGAATTTTTGACCATTGTGTTCAGAAAAATCAGAATTTTTGTAATCACAGGCAATTTTAAGCTGGGTGGAATTTGAACTTGGCGCTTTTTCGCAAAGTATTCACAAATGCCAAAATTTTAGGTGCAAAGGAATCAACCGCTAATGATGACTCTTCTCTAAAAATATGAGTTCCCAGAAGCAAAAATAAGCCTGTTATCGTCATAAAATCATTTGCAACCACCTACTATTTGTTTATTTTTATGTGTTTTTTTAAATGTTAATCCGTTGTTGTTATCTTTTTGTAATAAATAAAATTAATTAAAAACTTTAAACATTAATTGTTTTTTACAAGAACAATCTAATTTTTTAATTCCAAGTTTGTGTTATAAAAACTTACAAAAATGTTTAAAAAAATGTTTTTTTTCTTAGTGCCTTTTACTCGCAGCGTACAGAGCATTTTTTGAAAGACATTCGTTGCCTCTCGGTAGCGCAGCTGATAGAACCGAAGAATGCAAACAAGACCCTGTTGCAAGCTCTGTTGTCTTGGTTCAGCAAAGTTGTTTTTCGTCAAATTTGTTTTTCTTTTTAAAGCAACATTAACTTTTGAATTTAATTATTTTTGCAGAGTGATATTTATAGTAGTCAAAAAAAGACAAAAAAAAAATACTTTGTTTGCTGTCGTTCGAAAAAAAAATTGACAAACCCAAGTAATTTTATTTTAAAAAGCTTGTTATATTTTCATAATGATGTTTTACTTCTCACTTTTTATCCCATTCAACCCAGAAAAATTTAAAAGCTAAACAAATTCTGCAATTTTGACAAAAAATTTCGTTTTTATTAAAACCACAAATACAAAAACAAATAATTAAAATGCATACGAATGTCGACGAGGAGGTTGACATTGTTTTCTTTTTGCACCACTGGAAGAATATTTTGATTCTGATGAACTTCCTTCTTCTCTTTGTTCTTCTACATTTTCACTGCTACCACTATCAAGTACTTGAAAAATTGGAATATTTTGATGTGTTTCATGAGTTTCTTCTACTTTAAGATTTGATGAAATTGCTTCATTTGAATCCATTGCTTTTCGAACGGAGCTTTCTAGCGAAATTGGATATCGAAGCCATACATTATGTGTTGATGCATATACCATTGCAGCCGGAGGACATGATGTTGAAAAAATTGGAATTTCAACTGGTAAATCTATTGAATCTCGTGAAAGTGCTGTATCACATGATGATGATTGAGTAGAATCAAGGAGATCTGGTTCTTGTAGCGTTGATTTTTGTGGATGAATTGTTGGATATGTTTGATCATAGATTGCGCTGAGCTAAAAAATAACAACAATATTAATTAAGATCAGAATTTTTCTTAAAAGTTTTTTATGACTGAACTTGTTGGCATCTGCTGTTGGAGAAGTTTTTCTGCTGTTAAAATGGCTCATCTGGATTTTCATTATCTTTATCAACTATAAGCTGAGTAAAGATCAAATTTGAATCTGGCGCCATTTGGCGAAGTGTTCCCAAGTGCCAAAATTTTAGATGTAAATGATGCTCTTGCCATTGATGACCCTAATCTGAAAATATGAGCTTTCAGCAGTTACAGGGAGCGCCTTGGGGCCAACAACCAAATGGGCAGTTCACTTGAATCACCTTGTAGAATTCTTATTTTAAATGCAGTGGGTCTAATTGTCACTTTTGGTATAATAAGATATAGCTTAACCAAAAATAAAGCATCCCCAATCCATATATTAATAAAAAAAATAACTTACTTCAATCAAATTTTTATGAAATTCTTTTCTTGCCATTCCAATTGTTGAAAGTAATTGAAAAACTTGAAATACTTTAAAACCCAAAAATCCAACTGCAGCCAAAATAAATAATCCCAATACTTGCATTGCCACCCATGAATATACCAATGGACTTGTCATGATTTGAAAAAGCTTTGAAAAAAAATTGATGAGTGAAATTGCTTTTTTGACATTGCTGTTAATTGTAGTAAAAAAAATTTACATAATTTGGTTGGAAAATAAACGAGACCGTTTATGACGGATACTGTAACTCTTATAAAATATTGCTCGATCTTTGTTAATTTCATAGATAGTAATGTTTCGAGGATGATGCTCCATTTCTGTAACTGTCAATGATAGTAACCATTTTTGAAATATATTGTTTTATATCTGTGTTACTATCAACGAAATTAACTTGATCGTTTGATAGTATTGCACCGTTTATGTTACTATCATAAATAGTAAGCAACGTTCAAAAAAGCAGTATAATATTTGTTAGTAGTGATAGTAATTCAAAATTATCCGAAAAATTTAGTTCTCTCAATCCTAATGGGACTGGAACCCACGACCTCCTGATTACCGGTCAGGTGCTCTACCAACTGAGCTATAGAATCATCGAACTAAAGAGTGAAAATTTGTAAGACAGTGAAGAGAGGAAGTAAATTTTGTTCTTTTTTGTTACTCTCAAAAGCAGTGAACAAATTGTTGAGATTATTGTTTCGCTTTAATTTTTATCAATCAGGGTGTTCAGAAAGTCTGAATAAATCAATTTTTACAAATTTTAACAAAAAAGTTCAAAAAAAACATATTGTATAATACATGTATGATGTTTGAACAAACGAACTTTTCCGGCTGTCTATAGACTTTGATTACCAATAATGCTATCACTGATTATGTAAATACCTCTAAATTTTAATTCGATTGCAAAATCATAGAAGAGAAGAAAAATATGTGTACAATAACAAAAAACGTTTATATTGCTATTTTTTGATTTTTTTTAAAATAAATATAGTTTGAAAAGTTTCTGGTCACAAAAAAACAGTCGAAAGAAAGGAATTTCTCCGCTACGATTTTTAAAAGAGCTGCGTGCTCTTGTAAAGTTGATAATAAATAACTAATTGATTTAATTAATTGTAAATGCAATTGAAGACTTGTTTTTTGCGTGCAAAAAGTTGAAAGTTTTTTGAGCAGTTTTTATGAGACACAAAAGTAACATTGATCTTAGGATTAAAAAAAGTTTATTTTCTGTTTTTTTATTATCGGTTTATTTTTGCTTATTATGATTACTGTAGTGTAGAGTTATGTTATTTTTTCTAATAGATATTTATATTTTTTACTATCACTAATATAATGATAGTAAACAATGCACGGAAATATTGCTTGATTTTTGTTACTATCATTAATAGCAAACTATGTTACTTTCATTGAGAGTAACATTTTTTACAAATTATTGGTCCATCGTTATTAATATCAGTGATAGTGACCATATTTTAAAAGTATTGTTACATTTTTCCTGCTGTTTGTGATAGTAACAATTTTTTCAAACTTATCGCTTCATTTTTGTTACTATCATTGAAAGTAACAAAATTTTGCTGCTGTTCTTGATAGTAAGAGTATCTTTAAAACTTTTGTCTTTGATTGTTACTGGCAATGATAGTAACTATATTTTGAACAATTTTGTTACATTTCTCTTACTGTCATTGATAGTAATTCTTTTTTGTTGTACACTTTAAAAGAATTGTTATTGCTTAATGACCCTTGATTACCCTCATTACAGACCATGGTATATTTTCATTTTTAAGCTTCTATATTTAGCTATTTTAAATCTACATGTTTTCCCTCTGTCCTTGTCTTTGATTTTTTTTAAATGCCCGCCATTTTGTTATTGCCATTTTTAAGGACACAAAATAAAACTGAAGTTCTTGTTTTTCAAGAGCTTTTATTTACTCTTATTTGCATTGACTTCAAAGACTACGTTTCTGTCTACGTTTATTTTTGCAAAAAAAGTCTTCATTTTTTAATGGTTTAAAAAAAATGTATTTGCTTTATAAGGGATTTGTCACCATAGTTACCAGGTGTTTTTATTTATTAAATTTAGCCTTTAAAAAGTCATGTCTTAATTTAAACAGACGTTTTCCTTGTCTGGAGTTTTTGGGTGGCTGTTACTGTGATAGTAATTTTTTATTTATCAAATTTAAATATTTTGTGTTACTATCATTATTAAAACATGGACGCCACAACCCCTCTATTTCAGCCAATTGTTGATACGTCAACAGCAATGGTGTTAACGCTGCCAAAAATCTCTGATGCATATGCAGATTTACCCCCACCCCCACTTCCAACAAAACATACAATATCAGAATGTGGACATCGAACAAGATTTATAATAGCCCTTCAGGGGTCATTATTTCTTGCTGCATTGCTTGGAAATGTAATATGTTGGAATGCCGCTCTCATAAAAGTTGCTGAAATTGAAACCTCGCCGTTATATGGAGATTATTTAAATGGAACAAAAGTTGATTGGACTGATAAAAGTTTGGATATTGTGGATATGAGAGTTGATATAAAACCTATACAAACAAGTTTATTATTTGCAATGAGTTTTGCGGGTTCAGCTGTTTTTGTAATTCCTGCACCATGGATTATGAAAAAGATTGGAACATATTATACACAAGTGTTTTTGGGGCTTATTACAACGATTGCTGCTGCATTAACACCATGGGCGACTGTAACAGATTTTAAAGTGCTATATTTTTTGCGATTTTTACAAGTATGTTTAATTTGTTTAAATGAAAGTAAATGAAAAATAGAAAAATTTTTGTTATTGTCATTGATAGTAAACAGCTTTCTGAGATTATTGTTGAATAATCGTTACTCTCGTTAATAATAATCTTTTGTTTAATCTGTTTTACTATCAGAGAGAGTAACTTTTTTTGTAAAAATATTGCTTTATTTTTGTTACTGTCGATGATAGTAATCTTTTTGTGAAAAATATTGTTTCAACTGTGTTACTGTCAATGATAATAACAATGTTCTTTAAATTTTCTTTTTCCATTTTGTGTTGCTTTCAAAGATTGTAACCGCGTTTATGCTCTCAAAGATAGTAAACAATTTTTTGAGATTGTTGTTCCACTTTAATTACTATCAATGATAGTAATCTTTTTCGAAAAATTTTGTTTATCATTGAATGAATTTTTTTAAATCATTAAAATTTTATTGCTAAAAATTGTTTAATCCCATTCATGTAATCTTTACAGGGTGTTGCACAATGTAATTGTTATCCGGTAATTGGTTCAATTGTAAATACATGGGCAGCAACACGTGAAAAGGGTATCTTTCTTGCAGTTTTAACTGGTTACACTCAGTTATCTGCTGTTTTAACGTGAGTTGTGCAAATTTGTGTATCGACTATAATAGTTTATTTATAGGACTCCGATTGCTGGGTGGTTAGCAAATCATTGTAAGTTTTTTTGACCGACAAAGTTAATTTTAAAAATTGATAGTAAACAATACTTTAAAAATATCGCGTCGTTTTTGTTACTATCATTGATAATAACTGCTTTTTGAAAACAAACATTCTTTTTTGTTACTATCTTCCAATGATGGTACTTCATATTTCGAGATTATTGTTCAACTTTTTTCACTATCAGTGATAGTAACAAAAGTTCGAAATTTCTGTCAATTTTCGTTACTTTCGATGATAGTAAACATTTTTTGGCGATTATTGTTCTGTTTTTGTTACTATCAAAAATGAAAGCTGTTTTTAATTTTAACATGTATAACTCTTTTCAAATTTTAGATGGTTGGCCATCAGTTTTCTACTTCCAAGCATTATTTTGTGGAACACTTTTATTTATTTGGACAATTAATTATCGGTAATTATTCCACATGTTTTCCTTCAAAAAGTTAATCCCTCCTTTTTTTAGTGATAATCCAGAAAAGCATCCATTTGTATCACAAAAAGAATTTTCAAAAATTTCATTAGGAAAAGAAAACCTGCAAGCATCAGTCCACTCAAATCACTTACAACAACAAGCTAAAATTCCATGGTATCGTGTATTTTCACAGTTACCAGTTTGGGCATGTTGTTTATCAGCAGTGTGCTATATCTATGCTGTACAATTTAATATTAGTTTTTTGGTAATGTATTTAGCATGGATTTTAAAACTTCCTATTACTGCTGCTGGTTCTATCGCTGCATTACCACTGGCAATAGAATTCATTTTGCAATTCTTTGTTGGAATATTAAGTGATAAAATTAAATTTTTATCTGAACATACAAAGGTTAGTTTGTAGAGATGGCTTTACCAAATATTTCAAATTGTGAAAGTGTAATTTCGATATTTATACTTGTCTTTATTTTTTTTTATTATGAAAAATCGAAAAAAATTGAATTAGAAAACTTTTTAGTCAAAAAATTTTTTATTTACAATTTTCAAATTCTGAGCTTACCGTAACCTTTAACATTGCAGTAACCTCCTCTATATATTTTCAGGTTCGATTATTTTGTACTTTAACATTTTCTGGCTGTGGTATTGGCTTAATAATTATGACATTCATTCCACCAGAACAAACTTTACTTGCAACTACCGTAACCGTTCTAACATTTTGTATGCTTGGATTTAATGCTGGTGGATTTCCAAAATCCGCTGTTCTAATATCCCCTCAGATGCCTGCAATTGTAATGGATTGTATACAAGGATCACTGACATTTGGCCTGCTAACTGGATCCTTCATTACCCCAGGACTTACTCCAAATCGAACATTCTCAGAATATCAAACACTTTTTTGGATATATGGTAGCTTATTAATTGCAGCAAATATCTTTTTCTTTATATTTTCAAAAGCTGAACCAATTGATTTTTCTGCTGCTCAAACTTCTCTTCCCACAACGACGACAACGAAAAAAGATAATTCTGATGAAATATCAGAAGAAGATGATGAAATTTCTTCAAAAAATCTTTCAATGAAAGGAAAAAATGGAGAACCAAAATTTTATTAATAATAATCACTAATAAAAATATATTACGCGTATACAGATTTTAATAATAATAAAAAAACATATTAGACAATAAAAAATCATTTAAATAATACATAAAAAAGAATAGAATAGAGGCTAACATATAATAATAATAAGTATATTGTTCCTAAATATGAGATTGAACATTGCGAACAGTTTCATCAAAAGCTTTTGCAACATATTCAACATTTTTGGTATTGAGTCCACAGAGATTAATTCGGCCATCTTTGAGTAGGAAGACTTTATGTTCTTTAACAAGATGTTCAACTTGAGGTGCTGAAAAAAAAGGAATGTTTAAAATATGGAGACATAAACAATTTAAAAGTTTGGGTTACTGTAGCTTAACCAGTATATAGACAAAATATGGGGCTCTAACTCCCCAAATTGGGGATGTCTACGGTTAATACTATACTCATTTAACAGCTAATGTTCCTTACTCTTACAATAATCCAAAACCCATTATTAATATGTGAATAAACTAACTTGTTAAACCAGTATATGAAAACATTCCAATTTGTTGTGTAATATGATCCCATGTGCCAGGAGTTCCAAGATCTTGAAGATGTTTAAGAAGTGCAGCACGCATTTCACGAATTCTAGATGACATTGTTTGAATTGCATCAAACCAGGATTTACGAAATTCAGGTGTTGTTAAAACCATATGAACAATTTTTGCACCATGTGCAGGTGGATTTGACCAATTTGCTCGAATAACTAATGACATTTGTGATTTAATTGCTGGAATCATTTTTGGATCATTGACAACAATTGAAAGATTTCCAACACGTTCATCTAAAAACATAAGGATGTAAAAGTGTAATGAATCCAAGCAAGCTTACTATAAAGACCAAAATTCTTAGCAAATGATTGTGCAATAACCATTTCAAGACCTTGTTCAACGAAATATCGGATTGCCCATGAATCTGCATCAGGATCACCAGAGGCAAAGCCTTGATAAGCAATATCAAAGAAAGTAAAATGATTCTTCTTTTTCATTACTTCTGCAATTTTGTGCCATTGTTCGCGAGTTGGATCCATACCAGTAGGATTATGTGCACAACCATGTAAGATAATAACAGATTTTTCTGGTGCTGCTTCTAGATCAGCAATAAGACCATCAATGTTTACTTGACGTTTTGTAGCATCCCAATATCGATATTTAGAAACAGTATCAAAACCAGAATTTTTAAAGATTAAATTGTGATTACCCCTGAAAATAAATCACAGTTAAGTATGATCATTAACAATGTAGCTACAGCAATCAAGCTAATTAAGTATATACGCTTATAGCTGTTCAGTTAATAGTACATACCATGTTGGATCAGATACATATGCAGTTTTAAGACCTAATAGTCTTGCAATAAATTCTGCTCCAGCTCTTAGTGATCCAGTTCCAGATAAGCATTGAACACCAAATGCTCGACCTTCTTTTATTGCAGGAGAATCAGAACCAAGTACCAAATCACGTGCAGCATCACAAAATGGTTCAAATCCAAGTACTGGTAAATATTCATGATTTAAAGAATCATCTGCAGCAAGACGCTTCTCTGCTTCTCGAACAACTGGAAGTACCCATGGTTTACCTTCTTCAGTACGATAAGCTAAAAAGGAAAAGACATTTAGAGAATATAATAGTAGAAATATCTTTATTTTAGGTGTAATATTTCGAATATTATCTCTCTTTCAATTTATTCAATCTATTTTACCTTTATGGATTCCACTTTCAATTGTATATCATTCTTATCTATTATCTCATGTAAGTTTTTACTGTAATCTTATTCATCTTCATTTAGACCCTTCCGTTTTGGAGCCTGTTACATATAAACTTTGATATAAACTTATGCCAACTTGGCCGGGCTATCTATTGATGAATATCTAAGCTAAAATTTGAATATCCGGGCGGCTTAATGATTAAAATTATAACTTGAATTATCAAATTACTATCCTTTGAGAGAAAATTAAAAGTAAACTTTTTTTTCCTCTGACAATCCCTCAACTAAGTATAAACTACAAAACCAAATGCAATGTAATGATGCTTACCTCCAATAGTTAAATTAACTTTTCTTGAATCTGTTTCATCAAGATATAGCTTATTCATATAAAATACCTCAATTGGTTGAGCTTCTGTAACACCAGAAAAGAAGGACGAAGACATATTTGGTTGCTGCTGCTGAAAAATAGAAAAGAAATGTAAAACTAAGAAAAAAGGGATTTGTAAAAAATATATATAGATAAAAACGCGAGTTTAAAAAATATTTACGACTCATAAAAAACATGCATAAAATTCGTTTTTATTGTTATCAACGTGCTAAACCCATTTTTTATTATTTCCCTCACTGATGTTTGTTGTTGTTAAAATCAATATTAGAATTGGACAAGAGAGAGGAAAGAAACAAAAAAGAGAAGGACCTCTATTTCCCGCTTTAAAAACTTAAATTTAAAAAAAAAGAGAGCAGAAAAAAAAACAAAAAAAACACGTCAACGTTAACTGCTGCTGGGCCATTCGTTTTGATGATGGGAAAAAACATGTCTACTTTTTTTAGAGTGGTGTGATTGGGTATTAGAAAGATTGATAAAAGTATTTTGGGTGCATACTACGCTTTATTCACGTTTTTACTTTGTTCTTTTAAGATCAACATTAACCCGAAGTTATCTTATCAGTGATGCAAGATGTACTGAACCGAATAAGATGACAAGCAAGATAGATACAGCTGAAATTTTTGTTCCCCTCAAAAAAGATACATTCTATAAAAAATTATTTTAACTTTGGCAGTAAAAACAATAAAAGATCAAAATTTTGGTATACGGTAGATAGAAAGCTACAATGTGTGGTATAAAATAAATTTTGTGTCTATTGTGATGCGCCTACTTCTTCATCTTTATTTCCTAAAACTAAATATTCTACTTTTGAAAAATAAATAAAACAGCAATAAAATATAAAAACAGATATAAATGTTAAAATCCCTTACCTGCATAGTTGTCTCAAACAACAGCTGCAACACCACCAACATTTACGCGCACCACCAGCTGCTCCACGTCCAAATCTTTTAAACTTGAAAAAAATTGATTATAATTTGATTAAACCTGACGTTGATTTAATATTTTATTTAATGTTTTGTATTTCAATTTTGATTGTCTTTGTCGAGTACAGTGTTCAAAAATTTTTAAATTCTTTGTTGCTATAAAACTCTTGCCACGAAAAACGTTTTTAGTTTTTTTAAAATTGCAAAGATTTTTTAAAATTTATAGAAATTTTCAGAGTTTTAAGATTAAATAAAATTGTATTTTTATAATTTCAGATTGAAATATGTCAACAAATGATATTCCATCAACTTCAAATGATGATCCAATGGATGATGATGGTGATGTGATATTATTAGAATCTGATTCAAATACACAACAAAATTCAACAACAATTGCTGATACTGAAATATCAATAATCGGAGATTCTTCAACTGCTCCTGCACAAGCAGAAGAAGATGCAACAAAACCAAAAAGAAGTGATGAAGCACATGCTGCACAAATTTGTGTTGAAACAATTCTTAAACTTTTAAATGATCCACATAAAATGTGCTATTTGTTGAAGCTTAATGATTTTACTAATGATGGGGGTCAACACCCAGCAGCTGCAGCTACAACCAGTGAAGGTGAAGAACAACCAACTCTTCCTGAAATAGTTTTTTCACTTCGTAAAGCATTCTCCGATCGAGCCGTCCTATCAAGAGCAGCAAGACATTTTCAAAATATTTCTGATGATAGTTTATATTATCTTACAACAATTATTCCTTCATCTCGTGATATGGATGATATTTTAAAGACTGTAATCGAAGAAACACATTGCATGACACCAGAAGGCCTTAAAAAGTTAATTCAATATTTATGTGATCTTATTACTGAAACAGTACCAAAGAGATTTCGACTTGATACAATGCTTTCAATGACTCCACAGGTAAGGTGTTTTTTGTGGGAATCTGAACTTATGACTTAACATTTCAAGCGATAACTATATAAATCTATTCTTCTTTTCAGGAACTTGAAGCAGCTGAAAAAGCATTACCTTCTTTTGATGGTGAATATAATCGTGATGATTGGTTGGCACTTTGTACATCATATGCTCGTGGTGGAGTTTATCGAATGTTTGATTCATCAAATATTACCCTTCAAGATGTTTTAAAAGAATTTGCAACACAATATAAAGGAAAAATTACAGAAGAGCTATGGAGTTGCTCAAAAAATGCTACAGAATATCGTGCATCTGATTCAAGATATCAAAAAGCTTTTACATGTGCAGATGCACCAGATTATGAAAAAATTTATAAATTTTTATCTACAATGGCTGGATGTAGGAATGTTACTTCAAAAGATATTAACAAGTAAGTTAATCATTTTGACAAAAACTATCCTTTAAATCTCATTTCCTTATTTTCAGAATGGATGCAGCAGTTGTAACAAATATTTTTCAAGAAATGGAAGAACTTATTGCAATGAATTTTGATACACTTGGTCGACAAATGCCTATTTTAAAAGAACAAATGAAAGGTGGTGATTGTGTTCCAGATACAGGTTTCAATGAATTAGATGTTGAAGCAATTGAAACAAATCCATTACATTTACCACGAGAATTTCAAAATCCATATAACTTTGAAATGAAACGTCGAACACTTATTGATGCAAAGAATCAAGACACTGAAAATATTACTGAAGGTCCAGAAATGGAAGAATAAATAAATGAATTGTTGAAGTTTTTTGTATGTATTGTTAATATGGTTTTTTTGTTGCTTGTTTTGTTTTAAATAAAAATGAAATTTACTGATTTGATTGGGTTGGGGCAAAAATACATGGCGATTCTCAGACTTTTTCTTGTACTAGTTACGGTAGTTGATCTGTTCTTTGTCATTGCTGCTGTACATTGAGGTATTATTTCATTTATCCGCCAACACTGTCTCTCTTTTTTTTACTGAAAAAAGATTATGCAACAAAAAATAAATAGAAATCCAATAACACAAAAAGGTTAACCGACGACGAAACAGTTATGCAAACACTTTCCTATTTTACTTTTTCCGCCTCTCATTCTTGAATTTAAAAAAAATAAAAAAGATTTCTCACTTCTCCATTTTTCTTTTGAAGCCTGCAGCTTTTTTCATATAAGAGCTCTTTTTTTGAGTACGTTAAAATTTTTATTTTTTTATGAAAAGCAGACGACGACAACATCAACAGAAGAGGAAAAGCTTTTTGGAAGAATAGAGGGCTTTGAATCAATTCTTTTTTATTGCATTATTTTATTTTTCGTTGCAGACTTTTTATTGTATTCACGTTTTTGGTTATCATTGATTAATAAAGAGAGTGATAATGGCTTCATCGAGTACTGTAAGTTAATTATAAAAAGCTCTTGTTTTTCAAAGTTTTTATTTGTTAAAGTTATAACACATTTCATGATTCTGGGATACTGCTTTCAAGATGTTTATAGAAAATTTATTTTTGTTTTTTTTTTCAAATTTTATAAACAACTTGAAAATTTATAGTTGATATCATTGATCCGTTAAATCAACAGTGATTTTTTCAAAATGTTGAAACAGAAATTTTCGTTGATTGTAATCACCGAGATTGAAACAAAATGGCTTAAATGTGCCATTTTGTTTCAATTTTGATTTTACGGAGCCCTTGTTTATATTACTTTGTGTCATACTGTAGCTTATTTTCATATAAGCTATTGTTGCATTTGAATAGCTCTCGAAAATTTGACTCACTTTTAAGCACATGACTCAGCATTACTTTTATAATTCCATCTTCAATGGCACTTGAAAGTCTCCAAAAACTACAATTAAAGTTGACATTATTCACAGTTTGAAAAAAGAAGTTTTCTTTATTTTTCACTTTTTAATCCAATTGACTTTATTTTTTATTTATTTACTTTTGCTTTTTTATTCCACGTTTTTCGAACGTTTTATGAGTTTATGAATAAAAATTACGGCGAAAAATTTTAATATTCTTTAGTCAAATGTAAAAAAATTATGAACTTTTCTTTTTTTTATGTTTATCCACCGTCACCTGGAAAGAATCAAAACTTAACACTAATAAAACTTTTCGTTTCCCGAAAGCAATTAAAGAAAAGAGAGTAAAATGGTGCGGTTAAAAAATTATTTATAATTCTTCGAAAATGGTTAGGTTCATCGTCGTCTTGCAGTGGTATCGCCTCCATCCATCATCCTTCTTTCCATCGCTTGTATTGTATTTTTGCATGAGAAACTTTGCTTTTCTTCCTTCGTGTTCACCCACCTTTTTTCTTCCCTTCTTCCGAAAAAAAAGTTCCTTGTTTTTGCGCATAGAAAAGAAAGCAGAAACTTTCTGCCAGAAAGCCCGTAAATCTCTTCTATTTTTTATCTCTCTTTCTTTTTTCTTTTGTACAAGTTGAAAGTTTTTTTCGAAGAAAAAAAGGTTGAAGCAAGCTTATCCTCTCTCCTTTTCTCCTCTTCAACGAATCCTTGAGCATTGTGCTTATTTTTTTTACAATAACACGTAAAAAATAAAGTGTTTTGTCGACAAAAAAATCAATGTTTATCCGTCTTTTGCTTTTTTAAAAAAATTCAATAAAAAATTATTATGGAAGAAGAAAATTCAACTGTAAGTTGATATCACTTTTTTATGGGATTAGAATAATATTAAAAATTCATAGATTTTTCGTTTGTTTAAAACTTGTAGTTTTAAAATTTTAGGGAAAAGCCATTGTTTTTTAAAGAAATGAATATTGCTAACCTTTGATTTTTCAGGAGTATGCAAAAGAACAAGATCTAAAACATAAACGTAAAATTATTCTGCCATGTGTTATTCCATGGGAATACGGTAGCAACAAATATGCAAGTCAAAAGGGACAAGGTGGCTTTGGAAAAATTAGAAATACAAGTAAGTTTTTTTTTGAAAAAAAATTGGTTATTGAGCCAACTACGATATTTCTAATGTTTGCTCTAAATTTTTTCAAAAATAACTCCTTTTAAAATTGAGGCGAACCGTTTTTATTAAAATTACAGCCCATAATGTTTCCTATAATTGAACCTAAAATTAGGAATTCAACGGAGCAACCTTTTTTCTGTATTTACAAATCCATTAATCAAAAAACCGTTTTGAATGCTCGATTTTCTGATTCAGTTTTTAGAGAAAGTTTTTGGGCGCTTGCTGCGCATTTAAATTACACAATATTATGATTCAAAAACAGAAAAATTTTTAGCGGTTTTCGTTCATAAATGTCATTTTTACAGAGATAAAGTAGCACTCGATATCGCTACAATAAAAACCTTAAAAACCGTTTATTTTTCAGCCATAAAAATCGAATCCTCAAAACCTCTATCAGATGGCAACAATGGTGAAGTACCATTTCATATGTGTCCAACCATTCATGAAAAAGGTGCCACACAATCAGGACAGAATCCATTTGGAGCTTTTCGAGAAACATCTATCAAAGTTCAAGAACATAATGATGAAGATAAAAAAAAGATTAATGACATGTTAGTTGATCCAAAGGCAACAGAGCGAATTTTAAAGCTTTGGTCAAAGCCGAATCCTGAAGCCAAGAATGATGAGCTCTATGGAAAACGTCGAAATAATATTTCTGAATCTGTTGGTGGTAGAAGATTTACACAAGATGAACTCAATAAATCACGTGGAGCCCTTCCACGATTTCAAAATGTTAAAGAAACTAGCGCTGCAAAAGATGCAAGAGTTGGTGATGCACCTGTAGCGGGATATCAACCACGTCGGCAGGTGACAACAGTTATCAATGGGCTAGACTGGAACGAGCAGCTACAGCTGGATTCTAATCGATACATGGCATGGCTCGGCGGACAGTTAACTCTTCAATCACAAAGTAAAACAGGTATGTAAAAATTCAGTTTCTCATATCACAAATACAAATGATGTAATAGTTTTTAATTATCACATTTAGGTGGCTTTCAAAAACCTCGAGATGTTGTGAATGCAAGTTATTATGACAGATTAATGCATGAAAAGGACCTATCCCCTGAACAACTGTATAAACTTCGAAAAGCAGAAAAAGAAAGAAAAGCAGCAATTGCAGAGTTGGAAGAAAGAGAAGCCGCAAATAATAAAATAATTAAAGAAGAAAATGAAAATGATGTTGAGATAGAAGAATCTCCTACAGTATCACGTAGTCTTTGGAAATAATAATATTTTTTTGTAAAATTTCATTGGGATGCTTTCAGAGCAGTTTAAAAAATGGTATTCGGCTGGTGCTGACAGAAAATAAAAAGAAAAAAGAAAAAACGAGCACAGTTGGTGTCCTTCAGTGTTCTGCTTTGAAATCAGAATTTGGGCTTTTTTGATTTTGAGAAGCCAATAATTACTTCATTTTTTATTAGTTTAGCTGAGTGTGAATTCCCTTTTCCCCAATTTATCCCTGAGAATTCCCTGTTAGATTTTCATCCCATCCCATGCCCCAACCTAATTTTATTTTTGGAAATTTTCTGTTTCAAAAAATACGAAATTTTTTGTTTTCTTTTTTTTTTATTACTTTTCTGTCATCACTACTAGCCAATGCCGGTCAACAAACTGTTCAAAAGTTATCCCCGTGTTGTATATTTTTTTCATATCACAATTTTTATTTTATCATTTGGTCAACAACAGTAATGCAATAAACATTTTTTGTAAAACAACAAACATTGATGCTGTAAATTTTTTTGTTTAAAAATTTTTTTAAATAAATATTTTTTTGCTGCTATTTTAAAAAAACACCACCAACTTTTTTTCTCTCTCTTTTGTTTTTTTCAGGCGTCTTTCTTTTTTCCCTTTCTTTTTTTGACACAGAAAAAGAGCACGTCTTTGGCTGTCTAGCGCTGCTCTGAAATTTCTCTTTCCCCCTTACAGCCAGCAGGTATTTATTTTTCCTTCAATGTCTACAAAAGTTGAAATCATACTTCACAGGATCTTTTCTGTAGTATGTTTTCACATCGCTTTTTTTAAATCTGTAGTCAGCAGATTCCGCGATGATCGAGCTATAGTGTAGCTCCCGGAGCGTGAAGATCGTTAATTTCTTTCTTCGGAAAGGAATTGACGTTGATGATCGCTGATTCTAGCTTCGGCTAGGATCTAAGGGAGTTACACTTGCTGAGCGGATCAAAAAAGCAAAAAAAAAACAAATTAAAAACATTTGGGATAAACAAAGAGAACGATCGTATTTCAATCAAAAAAGCATAAAAAATTGAAGACATGTTTTTGCAACATCGAAAGAGCCACATGTTTCTTTTAATCTTTAGAGAAAATATAATTGTTGGCGCATCAAATTCTTCTTTTAAATTGGCCAAAAATCTTCAGTGTTGTGATAAAACCTAATACAATATCAATGAAGAAAAATTTCTAGTCTTTGAAAACTTTTTAAATGTTGCTCCCAATTGTAAACAATATCGTTTCCCATAATCTAGCTCCTTCAAACCAATGTCATTGATCCACGTGTATAAATAATTATAAAATTCTTTATTTACAGATACAATTAGTTGACAATATAATATTATATACATACATATACAATATAAATAAGAGATAATTATTTAGCAGCAAAGACGTCATTACCCATGCCAGCAAGAGTTTGGCTGAAAAAATAATAGAGAATTAGTCAAAGCTACAGTACACAGAATAAAAAACTTACTAATTTGGATCATGAGTTCCAGCAACTCCACCAGCAGCAGGAGCTTTAGGAGCAGCAGCACCACCTCCACCGCCGCCGCCTCCTTTCTTATCAGCACCAAAGCAATCACCACCAACAGCAGCAAGAGTTTGACTAAAAAAGAAGATGAATACTGTAATAAAGGAAAAGAGATAAGAATGAAACTTACTAGTTGGGATCATGAGTGCCAGCCATTCCACCTCCAGCTGCAGGAGCAGCAGGTCCACCACCAGCTGGTGCGGCACCACCACCACCGCCACCAGCAGCTTTATCAGCTCCAAAGCATTCTTGTCCCATACCAGCTAGAGTTTGGCTGAAAAAAAGCATATTATTATATACAAATAGTTTGCCCTCTTCAAAGAAATACTTACTAATTTGGATCATGTGTTCCTGCCATTCCACCAGCAGCAGGGGCAACAGGTCCTCCAGCAGGTGGAGCAGGATTACCACCACCACCACCGCCACCAGCTTTATCTGCACCAAAGCATTCTTGTCCCATACCAGCCATTGTTTGATAATTTGGATCTTGTGTTCCGGCCATTGCATGCTTATCTGGAGGACGAATATTATTTCCTTTGCTATCTTTTGATTGTTCTTCATCTCCATCTTCGTCATCATCTTCATTATTATTGTCACCGCCTTTTTTCTTATCACCTTTCTTTTTGCCACCACCTTTTTTGCCCTTCTAAAAATTTAACAAAAATTAGATAATGTAGATTATTGTTAAAATGTGGGTCAAGATCAAACATGGTTTCTTGCTTCAAGTTTTTGCAAAATAATTTTTCAAGGATTCGAACCCGGGTATGTTGCACGATAGCCAGCGACGTTAACCACTATGCTCCCCTGGCTATCCCTGATTTTCATGTTCATCCATAAAAAACCTAATCCCAGCTATAAAAAACTAACCTTCTTCTTCTTTTTACTTGAACATACAATGAAAGCTGCAACAGCAACAAATAATTGAAAGATGAAAGAGATAATTGAAAGCCATCGAAGAATATTATGCTGCATTGAATCAGTTTCTGTTATTGCTGTTGTTGTTGGCATTGATGGAAGTATCATCATTGAATTAGTTGTCATCATAAATATTGCTTTGATGAAGACGGAAGAAAAATTACTTCTGCTGCAAATCACCAAACAAGAATAAATGATGTTCAGTTGAATGAATGAAAAGAAAGTGAAAGACAGCAAGCAGCTACTTTAAAAATGATGATAGTGACATGGAAATGAATGATGTTGTTTGAACTATGCAAATTTTGTTATGCATGATTAGCATTGTTGTTGTTGATGTTGCACTTTATTGACTGTACAAAAATGGTAGATATTTGCTGTAATAATATTTTTTAAAGAAAAATAAAAATAGCAAAGATCTAATATAAATGTTTTTTTATCAATCGAATGGCATTGATACATTAGCACACGGCGAAATCATTAGGCAACAAAAAATGAGCATATGTTTTACAATGTGTGATAAAATTTTCATCCCTTTTTCCCCTTATTTTTTCCTCTTTTTTAATTAAACGATTTCTAGAAGACCAAATTACATAACCGTTTAGAAAACGTAGATATGGATCAGGGAAACACATCTATAGCACTTTTAGACCCCAATATACTCCATCTGGAATCCCAAAAATACCACAAACATGACCAGAAAAATGAAGAAGAAATTGTAAAAATTCGTAGAAAAACGTAAAAAATTTAGTGCGGTTTTCCACGATTTTCCGCGACTTTCCACGATTTTCTACGGTCTTCCACGACTTTTTACAATTTTCCATGATTTTCTACGGTTTTCTACTTTTTTCCACGACTTTTTAAAACTTTTTTTTCATATTTGTTTGGCATTTTTCGGAGTTTGGGGTGTTGCTTGGGCTCTGGATGGGGTCAAAAAATTCAATTATTAAAGCTTCTGCAACAAAGAAATGAAATATTTTTTTTTACTAGGATAGGTTAAATTTAATTGAGATAAATTTTTTTCTATGTTCTGTGTTTTGACACTGTTAAAAAATTTGATTTCTTGTGTGTGTTAGATTGAATTTATTGTTGTGTTCTCTATTAAATCGTATTTATCTTTTTTATAATATCACTGATTTTATTAAAACAAAATAAAATGCATTACTGGTGTACTTTGTTTTTCAAAAACTTACAAATATAGTTTTAAAATGACGAAGCCATAAAAGTAATAGCAGCGAAAAATGATGTTTGCCAAATAAAAAACAAGTGATAAAACTTTTATGAAAGTGTGTTATTAAACATTTAAAAGCAACAATTGTTTTAAAAAAGTACAAAATATGGCTACAGTAATCTTTTTCATCGAATTCATGAAAGTTGGTTTTTATTTGATAATTTCTTTATTTTATTGTCTATTTTTTGACATTACACCTTTCGATGGCGGTGGTGATATTAAAAACATAACAAACCTATAATAAAAGTCGTCGAAAAAATTCTGACTTAAGAATTATAAATTTCTAAAAAAAAACATTCTTTAAAATAATGTCATGCAAAATATCTACTTTCAAGTTTGACAACTAAAATAGTTCTTTTTTTGAATAGAAAAACAAGCAAAGAAACCATAAATTAAACAGCTGAAAAAAATAAATTTGAGGGCGATAAATTTTATTTTGTCGTCCTCCTCCTCTTCAATTTTTTGGTGCTGCTGCTGCTCAATTTCAATGCATTGTTTAAAAGAAATAGAATCATGCATTTTTTTGGGTTTTCGTCAAGGTTTTTCTGCTTATAAGCTAATGGATACTGTAACTTCGTTTTTACTTAAATATTCATATTACAGATTCCATTTTCCTTCCACAGCAAGTACAGTAGCTTTTGTGGAAAATGTTTATACTTTGATAAATAAAAAATGTTTTTCGTTCAACATGCATAGGTACATCATGAGTGCTATAAATTAAAGTGTGGTACGTTCTTGGAACACATATTATCAATAAATAATTACGTAATTTCAGGAAGTAATAATAACTCATTAGGGAATAAATGAATTGCGTGTTATCTCTTGAGACTTTTTGTTTTTAAACGAATGGTGGTAATAAACAACACTGTTTTTAATTATTAGATTATGATGAGTTGTTGTGTGGTAATAGGTACTACAGCAGCTGTAGTACAGCTTATTTAATATTTTTTAAAATCTAATAGAGGGCTTTTGTAACAATGAATGTTAGATCAGCTTTAATTCAATCTTTAACTACAAGATTACCACGTGCTTGGAAACCCAAATTTAAAAGTTTTTACTTACTTTTAATTTTATGGCATTTTTATCTTTTCTTCAAAACTGCCATTTCTTAACCATTTTCTTCTTCGACACTCTTTCTATTTTTAATTTTGACAGTTTTAAAATTTAATTAAAAAGAATTGTCTTTCATTGATTTCGAATGTTTACTTTGTTTTTTTTTCTTGTGACTGCATTTTTAGCTTTATTTTAATTTTATCTTTTTTTGTTTAAAATTTATTTTTGGTAATGTAGTAAAAATGAGGAGGAGGTAGAAGAAGCGTGACCGGCATTTTTTTATCAGATGACTATTCAAGGATGTTTTAAAACACTCAAGGAGGTGGATAAGAATGAGTAGAATATAAAACAGGATATTTTATATTTTCTCTTTTCTTTGACTTTTAAATTTCTAAGAATTCTTGGGAGTATTTCATTGAAGTAACAGTTGTAACTTTTGTGATCTTTTTCTTGTAACCCCTCATTCGTTCAATCGTTGTTGCAACAGGTAACTTAACCTGAAGATCTGGCATGAAATGTCTTTTTTGTACTTCTTGTTGCTCCAACAAACTGTGCTCAAATAATGCCTAATTTTTAAATTTTGTCATTAGAAAAAAAGCTTACAAACCATTTTTGCACAAAACATAGAACACATTTCTATGACAAATCTTTGTACATTATTTAATTTAATAACTTAACTTCCACAAAATTTTCTGCACTTTATCTTTATTTCAAACACACCAAAATTAATATTTTTATTAAATCTTATCACATTTTTGAAAATGCTATAATTAAATAAAAATGAAACACACACAACTGTTTTTGTCACTCAATTTGTTGTTGGTTTTTTTGTATGAAATTCAATAATATTCAACGATTTTCGCCACCGCTTTTTTTTATCGTTCTTTAATTTTAAGCTATCAAGTTTTCTAAACTTCTTGCATCATCATTTTAAAGAGAGAGGTTTTTGATTATTAAAAAAATGAGTGGTACTTTATTTGATTAACCTTAAAAAAGTGTTGACTTTTTGCATTTTTTATATAAATGTGTTTTAATTGTATTGAGGTCAGATATAAATTTGATATTATTTTTTTTGTTTAAATATTTGTTTGTCTGATTACGTAAGTTTCTGTTGCTTCTTTGTTGCTACCGTAATTCTGCCTACACAAAAATATAGGCTTAAAAAATGTTTTTTTAAAATTATTATCCCTGCACTGTTTTGATGCATTACATGAGCTTGAAGCCTAATTATAAATTTTCGTTATACCGTAGTCCCCGCATTTTTTCGATGCATCTTTTTTTCTAGCTTAACTCATAAAAGAAAGCTTTTCCAGGCCAAAGGCATTGCGGGGTAATATGCAAATTTAAATCCCTTTTCTAAGCATTTTAGTTTTTTTCCTTGTTACTCAAAAGTTGTGCTATTTTAGCTGAAGTAATAGTAAAATGTCGTCGCTGCTATTTTTAGTATCAAAAAAAGCTAAAAATTGCAAAATAATAAAAAATTAAAATTCCAAACATTTATTTTTTGCCACCCAAAAAGCGGAAGTTTTGTTTTTGTTAGTAACAGTGTTTTTATTAACATCAACCACGGTTCTCAGAAAATGGTATCCAGAAGATCTTTAAGCTGACAATCAAAAAAATACGGCTGATGATCTTAACACAAAAATGCTTTTTACTCAGAATCTCAGAATTCCGATGGCACCATCTTTTTTCTCTTTTTTTGGTATCAACACAAAAAAATTGTTGGATGTAACCCGATTTTCAGCTATTTTTCTTCATTTGTTTCTTGATTTTGTCTGTTCCCCAACGGATGTTTTTTCTTGTTTGGCTAAAAAACTTTCTTTAAATTTTAGCCTAAAAGTGACCGAATTTCAAGTAAATCTTTAGCTGTTCAAAATCAAAAAACCAAAATTTCGATATTTCTCAAAGCTGATATATCACTTTCCCAAAACTCTGCCACTCATCGTCATCTTTAAAAATTCGACCTCATCTCCCACGTAAAAAAGAGACATTCTCTCCTCCGTTTTTTTTCTTTGACAAATTCCACTTTTTTAAGCCATATTTAACATTTAATTTTTCACACAAAAAAAAATTTTTAAACTTTGCAACATCAAAATTTCATGTCATCTTTTTTTTGTAACATCTTTCTTTCTTTTTTTGATGGACAACCTTTTTTTAATGAAAAGAGAAGGAAAGAAAGAGAAAAAAAAACTATACGTAATTCATTACGTAATTTTATTCATTCCACGAAAAAAAAAAATAAAAATCATAATTTATTCAAAGTCCTATCTTTGTTGTTTTTTTCTTCTTCGTTGACTGATAGTTGACATTTATCTTTTTGAAAGAGAAAAAGAAGATGCTTAAAAAGTTTCGACCGGTCGACCTTCAACATTTTTGAAAAGGGCATCATCAGCAGGCCTGAGAAAAGCGGCCGAAATTTCCGGCCGGCCGCGGCCGCGGCCGAAAATTCGTCGGCCCGGCCGGCCTGCGGCCAAAATTTCTTCGGCCGGCCGCGGCCGCGGCCGGCCGCGGCTGGCCGCATATTTTTCAAAAATTTTTAAAAACTTTAATATGTGTTTTTTCAATGATCGACGAAATTTTTGATAAAAATAAACGAAATTGTATACCCAAAAAGGCTAAAAACACATAATTCTATTAAAGAAACGGTGCAAAAGTCGATTTTAACCAGACTCAAAAACTGATTTTGGAGCTAATTTCTTTAACAAAAATAAAAAAGCGGCCGGCCGCGGCCGTCTTATCTCGGCCTGGCCGGCCGCAGGCCAAAAATATATCGGCCGGCCGGCCTGCGGCCGCGGCCGGCCGAGGCCGGCCACGGCCAGCCGGCCGCATTTCTCAGCCCTGATCATCAGCAACAGGAGCGCAAAAAACATGGCATGACAAATTTTTTTTTGTTTTTGTTTTAAAAAAACATGCTTAAAAAAGTTGCTTTTCTGTTTTACATACATAAGCAGTAGCTAATTTTATTATAATTTTTTTTATTTTATTTGAAAAGAGTGGGCGCCATCATTTGCTTTTTAGCAGAAGTGGAAGAAAAAAGAAGTTGAAAGAAATTTTTAATGTCATTTTTTTGAGGGTGACTTTTAAAATGGTCATTCAAAAGGCATTATGTTTTTGATGATTGATAGAAGGTTATTAAATTTAGAAAAAAAAGTATGTTTTTGTGTTTAAGCTAATTTTTTGTCATAAAATAGGGTAATTACATTTTTGTGTTAAGCGTTTGCAAAAGTTTTATTGGCCTTTATTTTTTTTCATCATTTCTGTTTTTTGTTCTTGTTGAAGGTGTAATAAGTTTAGTATTGCCAGAAAAATTTAATAGTTGTTACCGTACACCATTTTATTTCCGTTTTTTTTTGCGATCACAAGTAGTTATATTTTTTAACGATAAATGCATATTCTTACAGTACATTAACTTTAAAAAGCATATGTTTTATTAAAACCGATCAATCGATCCATTTCAAAACATGTATTCTGTAACCATTTTTGTAAGGACAATAAACGAACTGATTTTTCTCTACTTAAAGCCAAGCTACTTTAACCAGCACATCTAGAGTAAAATGATTTATGGTTAAATATAATGACTGTTTCTTTGTTTATGTGTCATATGTAAGCTAAAAGTTTGAGGTTTTACGATTTACAAAGTTTTAAAATTTGATTCAGACAAGTATTTACCAAAACTTCTGTTTACATGCAGTGTTCTGCTTTTATGTTTTTGGCCGCTCGCGCTCCGCTCTTCGCTCCGAGGTTTTTTGAAAATCGCTCCGAGCTCCGCTCCGCGCTCCGCATTTTTTAAAAAGTCGCTCTGCGCTCCGCTCTTTGCTCCGAAAATCAAAATTTTTCATGGCCTTTTCAACAAATTATTTCGTTTTTGATGATAAAGAAGTGCCTATTATTGCATATAAAAGCTTTGTAAAGAGTATTTGCGGTGCTTATTAAGCAAATTTACAAAAACACTGAAAAATTCTTAAAATTTTTCAAAAAAATCGCTCCCGCTCCACTCTCCGCTCCGCAGATTTCCAAAAGTCGCTCCGCGCTCCGCTCCGCAAAGAGCGTTCCGGAGCGGAGCAAAATCGTAGCAAAGCAGAACACTGTTTATATGTAAAATTTTATTTTAATGCATTTATTACGTACCACAAAATTCAGGTGTTTTATAATACTTATTATTATTAAATAACTTGTATCTCAAAAATTTATTGTTGAATTACACATTTTGTAATCGTTTAGTAGTTTAGTAGCTTTTGATTATTTAAAATTAAATTAAAACACCATGATTAATACCTTTTTAAATTTCAGCTAGCTACAGTCATTTATTTTATTAAAAAAATTTAATACTGTTAAACTGCAAGCAATTAAGTTTTAGCCATATTCTTTTTGGAATGAGGAAAAGTGTGTCTCACATGCTTTTAATCGGGCCTTATTAAAAGTGATAATTATTTAATTGTTTATTTTTGTTTTCTCTTTTACTTGTAGGTTTTTCTATAGGGCACAATTGCTAAAAATATTTATTTTTCTTTTGACAGTTTACTTTTTTTAAACATGTTTTTGTTAATTTTATATATTTTAAGTTTTAAATTTTAGGATACTGTAGTAGTACAACAAATGATAAAATTTGCTGTATTGTTTTGACTTTTTTGATAGTTATTTTTGCAGCACTTTTTGATTACTCTTTAACGAGATAGTAACACCATTTTTATCATTTATCCAACTTTTTCAGCTACAATCTGAAAATGACAGTAATCTTTTTTTGCTATTTATTACAATCTCAAAATAAGATTAAAGATGACAACTTAAATATTTTTAGCAACAAAAAATTGCTATTTTAAGGTCAAGGAAATTTAAAATATCCGATTTAAAATCCCTAAATTTTTGACATCATTGTTGTTTTGGCACATCTTTTGCAAAAAAAAAAAACTTATTTCATTAAAATTGAAACAAAAACAGAAGAAGACAACGAAAAAAAGTTTAAAAAACTTGACGTTATCCACTCTCTCCTTTTTTTATTTCAAATTTTTCCAAGAAAGTTTTCTAAGCTGCTGAACATCCCCTTTGAAATATACTCTTCTATTTCCTTTTCTTTTTAAAATCCAATTCATTTCTTTTGCTGCTCCGTTTTGCTTTTGTCTCTCTCCGCAAAAAAAATGAAAAGCTAAGAAAAAAATAAATTTTGTGTCTTTTTTTTCGGCGGTATTTTTCGTTTTTTGGCGTGGCCTACTTTTCTTTTTTTTGTTTTGAAACAAATGGGCGGAGCTTTGAGGAGGACAAGAAAAAGAAAAAAGAAGTTTATGAAGTTTCTTTTATGGTATAGAAGAAAAAAACAAAAAAAGAAATTGGAAGGTTTTTGGTAATGGTGGTGGTGGAGTTTTTGTTTCTTTGACATTTTACAATATTTTACAGTTTTGATAATAGTACCTTTAAATTATTTTTATATCTCTGAAATTTTTAAAAACCTTGTTCGCGATTCGTGAATTACGAGTTGCAGCTTCAAATTACCTCACAAAAAAACTGTAGCCAACAGGTGGTAGTGTTGGTTTTAGCTCTCTGTCGACAAAAAACCATTAATCAAATTTAAGATTTTTAATGTTTTTGTGTTAGCTGTTTCTTATTATTATTTCTCAAAAATACTTTTTATCTTCAAAACATGTCGTAGTTAAGGGGACATTTTTTTAGTACTAATAAAGCATAATTTATGGTTTAAGTTTTTCCCTTCTATTAAACAGTGATGCTATACTGTTTTTTTTGAATCTTTAAAGAACGTTAAAATATATGTTTTTTATTGTTATAAGTATATGTTTCTGTTATTTTTCAGTGTTTTTTCATCTTTAATAGTTTTAAAGCGCTATATAATTTGTGTTTTAAATTCTTCAAATTTTACGTTTTCAAATTAAACGGTTTAAAAGAAAATATTTAGAACATTAATATTTGTACTAAGATATTTATCTCGTGTTGACCAGGTTGGCAGATTGGCTAGAAAGTACTAAAAATGTTGAATAAATTGAAACGGGTGTTACCGTCATAATTGAAAGTACAGACAAACCTCGTTATTACGTTTTTCAAGGGACCGCGAAAAAACAACGTAAGGTGAACGTAATAACGAGGTCCATTTACACTGTTTTCCTTTTGAAAGGACCAAACATGGACCACGTAAGATCGAGGTAAACGTAACAACGAGGCACGTAATAACGAGGTTCGACTGTAATCCAATATCGCTCATAAATACCAAATAAAGATTACTATCATTTTGAGATAGTAAATGAAAAAGTTGGATGAATGATAAAATTGGTGTTACTATCACATTAAAGAATAATCAAAAAAACAACCTTTCTCACTACATTTTTGGCATTTTTATGGCTAGATAGTATACTGTAGGCTACTAAAATGTTGATTAATAGTGGCCTTAAATCATTCTCCTCCCAACATCTTAGGATACAAGCCATATCTCATTGTTCCCTTCCAAAGACCCTAAAGTTAAACTGTTCCAAGAAAATTTTTTTGAGACGTAATCCACCCATTTTTTATTGCCTTCTTCCTTCTTTTTTAAAAAACGTTTCACATGGTCAAATGATGGCATTTCTTCCGACCCTATTGTTATCCGCGTTTTTCAGACTTCCGATACACCACTTTTTTGTTACCTTTCTTCTTCCTCCCTGTTTTTAAACACCTATAATTTCAGAGGGGTTTCTTTTTTATACAAAGAACAACTCAAAAACTTATTGGTAAAATTTAAATTTTTTTGGCATAAAAAAATGGCTGTCACTTTATCTTCCACATCTTCATCTTCTGCTTCTCCAGCTTCAATAAAAAGAATTATTAAAAATTGGTCAACAGTAATATTTTTAGTAGTATTATGTATTTGTTTAATGATTGAATGTGGTGATGCACAAAGGTTTGTTTTTGTTTTGAGAAGGAGTTCTTAGAGGTTATGCGTGTTAAAAAAATATTTGATGGATTGAGGAAGTAGACATATATCTCATGTAAATTGATATAAGAAGTTAATGAGTCATTTTTTTAATGAACGCACATTTTTTGACGTTCATGATGAAAAAAATTAAGCTATATTTCATTAAAAAATATAGCACATACGTTTTTTATAATAATGTTAAGATAATTGTTTCAAAATTTCAAAAATAAAAAATTTCGTTGTCGATGAGATTCGAACTCACGCGGGAAAATCCCAATGGATTAGCAGTCCATCGCCTTAACCACTCGGCCACGACAACCATGCATTCCATAGCTAAAAAAGGTCATGACAGCTGGCGCCTTTTTTTGATGACAGACACAGAAAAAACATAATTGATGATTTTTATAGCAAAAAGATTAAATAATAATTATGTCGCTTACATTGTCTTCAATATTTGCTTATCTGCAGTTTACAAGTTTAAAACATTTTTTTGCTTCAAACTAAAAACCCTAATTTCTTTTTGCAAAAAACATCTTCGACATCTTCGACGACTTCCAAGAAACCAAATTAGCTCCAGAAAAAATAACATTGTTTTTTATGGTCATCACCAAAGACGTCAATGCATAAACTTTCTTCTTCACAAAAAAAAGCCATAAACTTTTTCAACAACTTCTAATTACTTTTTTTTGATGAGTTCATTAGCTTCTTTTTGGAAGTCCTTGTTTTTTATTACTTACTTATTCTTGCTAGTTGAAATGGTTTCGAAGAAGTTTCAAAAAAGCAGAAAAAAATTGAAGAAAACTAAAAAGTAAAGCTTCTTTCAAAAATGATGAAGTTTTTGTATTGGTCACTTTTTTTGGAAAAAATAAAACTAAAAATAGCAAACATTTTTAATACATTTTATAGAAAAAAGTACAGTTCAATGAATTTTTTATTATTTAAATACAACAAAAAAATTACTATTTTTAAAAATTATTTATACAACAAAAAAATTACTATTTTTAAAAATTATTTAAACATTTTTTTAATACATTAATAGATTGTTTGCTAAAAAAACGCAGCACTTACTTTTTTTTGTGTCTGACACAAAAAAAAGAACACGCGCCGGTTCTTCTCTCTTTTTTAGCAGCAGAAGGACATGTTGTCGTGGCCGAGTGGTTAAGGCGATGGACTGCTAATCCATTGGGATTTTCCCGCGTGAGTTCGAATCTCATCGACAACGAAAATTTTTATTTTTGCAATTTAAACATTTTTTTAATATTTAAATAAAAATTAGATTTGTTATCCTATATGTTTTATCACATGTTGTTTTTATAAAAACTACAAACAGCAATGAACTTTTAAACACCACTTAAATTTTTATAGATAAAAAATAAAAAACAAATAAACACTAAAATATTCATCTTCTTTTTTCTATTTTAATATTCTTAATACTATTTACTTTCATTTTTTAGCCTTGAACGAGGAGTCCGAGCGCCAAAAGCCAAATTTATCCGATTTGGTAGAAGTGGACAAAAATTTATTCGTTTTGGCAGAAATTCATGGGTAAGTAAATTCTTTGACTTGACTTTTTTTTCACATCAAAAATTTATTTTTGGAAGGGGATTAAAATATTTAATTTTGTTTTTGTTTTTTTAAACTTTTGGACGATCAACTGCCACCTTCGCATATGTAAATTGTTTTTGTTGTACTTTTAGTACACTAAAATGGGTATTACGAAAAAGCTACCGTAATCGATTAAATTTGAGTACTTAAAAATTGACCTCAAAAGTAGTTTAAATTTGAGAAAGTACAGTAACCAAAAAAGCAACTAAAAATGTTTCAAAAAAAATTACTCTCTTATGACCTACTTGAGCCAAAACTTTCGCCTCCACAAAACTTAATGGCCCAGATCCCTTCACTTTCAACCTCAACCCCCAAAAAACATTTCCATAACTTTTTGACATTTTCAATTGTTTTGTTTTTTAAGCTTTGGAAACTTTTTTTGCAAAAAGTTTCAAAAAAAGAACAACAATATCTCTGACATAAATGTATTTGCATTTCAAACTAGGTACTTTATCCTCAAAAAAACGGCAAAAAACTTTAATGTGTTTTATTTTAAAACAAAATGCAGTCATTTTTGAAGAGAACATTGAAACATTGGATCTTAAAAGTAAAACAAAAAGTGATGCTATTGTTTCTTTTAATATTAAAAAAACAATGAAGCTCCAACATCGAAAAAAAAAGAAAAGTGGGGAAGGAAGGGATTAAGTAAAAGCTAAAATAATTGCGGAAGTTTTTTCTTCTTCTTGATATAATGATATCCACCTTATAAAAACTGTATTAAAATTTTTGAGTAATCATGGAGTAATTTTTAAAAAAAAGGGATTAGGTTTTTTCAATTTTGAGAGAATCAATAAAAGCAAACTTTTGACAAAATACTTTTTGAAGACTTGTTGTTAAAATTCTATGTCTCAATTTTATTAATGCCTAAGATACTGTATTTTAAAACATTTCTAAAATCTTCCCCCTCTCTTTCCCTTCCCATTTACTGTAATAAAAATATTTTAAAAAAATCAACTACAGTATGTCAGCATCCGTAAAGTCAACTCATAAATGTTTATTACCATTTTAAAGCTTCTTAATTTCAATTGCTTTTGCAGCTTGAGGTTCTATTTTTGGAAAAAAAGTCTATTTTTTGACCATCAACTAATTATAGCATTTTTCTTGTTTTACTTCTTAGAAATCTTTAATTAATTAATTAAAAATTTTAAGCTTCTGAAAAGTGGTGTCATTCAATGGCAAACGCCCTTTCCATGGCTTAAAAAAAGCGTAGTTACATTAAACTGTTTTCTTTAAACCAAAAATAAAAAAACAATTTTTTATTCATTCATAAAAACGTTGTTCAAAGTTTTTTATTTTTATCCTGCATTAGACATTTCAAGCATGATGCATAAAATTATAGTAGTAGTACAAATTGTTTTTTTTTTGAAAAGCTTTGCTCATTTTTTTCTCCAAAAAAAGCGTTTATCAAAACAATAATAATAATAATTATTACGAATTTTTAAAGTTGTAATAAGAAGCGTGGATGTGATTTGTGTTTAATAGGTTATATTAGATGTTGAGTTATTTTTAGTGGTTACTGTAATTTCCGAAATACAGCATGCTTTGTTAAACTAAAAAGAATAATTTTTCAAAGCTGTTATAAAAAAACGTCAGCAATTTAAGTTTTGTTGCTTCACAGTAATTTTCTGTATTTTCCGAATTACAGTATTCTTCAAAAACGTAAAAACAAGCAAAATTCAATTACTGTAGTTTTTTGAAAGTCGTCCAAATTGGTTTTTCCTTTTTGTCTCAAAAATTACTATAAATTCAAGGAAATTTGTTTTGAAATATTTGTATATCCTTTTTTTATTATCCTCATGTCCTTCTAAGAATCTCTCCTCCTCATGAGAGACAACAATTTATGCTTCATGAAGCAAAACAAAAAAAAGCCCAAGAAAACAGACATTTTTGTCGGATATTTAATTTAACTGATATGCTGTTGTTTTGACGCGCTTTGAATAAGATTTACGACTTTAATATAAAAAAATTATTCTTGCAAACAAAAATTTTTGACGGCAAAAACTAACAAGTTTTTTGGGGGCTATGTTTTTTAAGGAAAGAAAAAAGCAAACATCACATCATACTTGTTCTAAAAAAAGAGACGTCGAGGACACCAAATTTCAAAAAATGGCAAAAAATTGAAAGGTTAAACCAATAAAAAAAATTTTAAAAAAAGCAAATATAAATATAAATTTTTATGACAGTTTATTTTGTAAACATCAGAATACAACATTATAAAACATAAGTAGTATCCTTGAGAAATTTTTGAAGGAAAAGTTTAAAAGCCAGTGAAATCAAAATTGATTTCGAAATCTTCTTATTATTAAAATATTTGTTCCGTAGAGTTCTACCTTAAATCAAGAAAAATTCTTAAAATTACATCTTAAAATCTGATACTTGTACATAAAATTAATAACTTTAATTTTTTTCAGGATTATGATCCAGAAGTTGAAGATTCCCTAGATTCTGAAGCATATTATGAACCAACATATAGATTTTTTAAACGTGGTGGACAAAAATTTATTAGATTTGGTTGAACTTTTTTACACTGCTTCATTCACATACTTCAATCGCCTCTCTTCTAAAAAATAAATACAAGCAAAAAAATTTTTCCGGACTTTTTTTATATGGAGAAAGAATCCAGCAGCGGCAGCAAATATTTCCTGTTTTTCTCATCTCTCTTTTTTCCTTCTTTTTGTCTTACTGTATATCACTTTTAATTTGCTTTTATTTTTAAAAAATTTATTATATAAATGATAGTTAAAATATAAAATAAATGACGTGTTGATCTATTGCTATTTTTATCATTGACAAAGAAAGAAATAACAACTTTATTGAAGTGTAAATGGGGAAAAAAGGTTGTAGTTTTTTAATAGTAAATTCCTAAAAAAAAGTTATTCGTTGGAATGATTTGTTGATTACAGTTTGTCGCACCATGGATAACAATCATTAAAGCCAAAGTAAAAGAAATTTCAAGAATATTTACAGGATAATGTAGAATAATGTAAAACAAGTTCACTGTAGAAACAACGACAGAATAATATTTCCTTCTAGAATAAATATAGTTAAAAATAAAAAAAAGTTTTTGTAAATTTGCATTTACAGTAATCGACTGCCACAAAATATAAACCAACAATCACATTTTAAAAAAGCCAAAAAGCACTGGCAACAACGCAGCTGCAAGCCAATGAAAATTTTTTGGACGTATGAATTTCTGGAAAGTGAGAAATAAAAGGTTCCTTTAAATTTTCTCTGAGGGTAAATGCAGAGAGAGCAGTTGGTTGCGCGTTTGACTTGCAATCTAATATATGGGTGTTAAAAGCGGGGTTCGAGTTTCTAAAAAAAAACATAAAAAAAATTAATTTTTTAAAAATTATCAGATATTAATTCTAATAAAATTTAGATATTATCTGCGCTGAAATACTCCAAAAACGTATAATTTGTTTTAATTAATATTACAAAAACATTACTTTTTTACATCATCAAATTTTAAAAGCTACAGAAAACATTAGTTTTTTAGTTTTTTTTTGACGCAAATTGTATTTAAATATTAACCGGATTAATTGCTGCTAATTTTTAAAAATTTAATTTTTTTTTAGTTTTTTGAATAAATTCGAACCTGGTTGTTGACTCCTCTATGTTCAAATGCCAGTCTGACGCACTACCAACTACTCTATCAGTATTTGCCCTTAGAGAAAATTTGATGCATACATTTTTCTGCCTGTCCAAAAATCACATTTTGTTTTTATTGTAACTTTTATGCACCCCACCAGACCAAAGAAACCTACCGTAATCCTGGATTCAGGGATATAGTAAATGCGGAAGTTTTTTTTAAACACAGCTTTTTTTGTTCAAAGCAAAAGTTGATATTTAAAATATTTATATTACACATTACCTAGATGAAATTTTTAATTCTTCAGATCATGTTGATGTCTTCGTAGCTGCATGTTGATCAATATATATTCAATATTATTTTATATAATCTTAAATCAGTGTCATCCAATTAGCATTCATCAGAGATATAAGAATTTGATCCATGAATTATATCCAGCTGTAATGTTTGCAGTCAACAAAAAATTACTATATTTTTATCACAGGAATACAATGCTTTTTCAATCATTTTTGTATAAGAACAATATCGTACTCTCCTTGTATAAAAAATATCATTTTATAAAATTTATTCTTTGCAGTTAAAAAAAATGATTACACAGCATTAAACCAGTCGTTCTAAAAAAGAAAATGAGCAATGTAAGAAATATACCGTATCCTCATAATAAAAATAGCATTTTTAATCGTTTTTAATTAAAAATCATAATAGAAAATTTAAATTTCTTTAAAATAAAAAAAGCTTGGTGAAATTTGCTGACAAAAAAACAAGCACTTAAATTAAGTATAAATACGGTAATATTAATCTTTAATTAAATATATTCATTTTCAGCAACAACATCGATGTAAAATACATTTGTTAATTTCAACTGAGAAAAAAAAGCTTGTATAAAATATTATAATCATCGATCTATTTGGTCATGGTAATTTTGACAATTATAACTTCTGATAAATAACAATAGTTGGAGCTTATCTTGACGTGGGGTGAGCAATAAAGATAATGCAGAAAATGAAAAAAAAACAATTTGCTGTAATGTAGAAAACGGTAGATGAATTAAATCAAATCAACAAAGCAGTATGTAGACAAAAAGCAACAACAAAAATACTAGAAGAGCATACTGCCTAATTTTTCTTTGGTTAACAATTCCATCTTCGAAAATATGCAGCTGCTAAACAATCTATAAGCAAAGCTATAAAAAATATAAACAGTGAAAAGAAAAACATTCAAATGTAGAGTCTAGATTCAACATTTTCTTCAAAGCTATCCAAGTTACAGTAGCCTGACGAAAGACCGATGCATTGGCCAATGTGAAGAGAAAACTGCAAATTAACGTAAAAAAAACTACATCTGATAAAACTCAAAGAAGAAAAAAATTTTAATTACACAAGAATATACTGTCTCTCTCTTTTTCTCTGATTATCGATTCCATCATTGAAAATATGCAGCTGCTAAACAATCTATAAGCAAAGCTATAAAAAAAGAGAAACAACAAAAAAGTGAAAGAAAATCTTTTATCAATTGTAGAGTAACTACCGTAACTAAAATGCAAAGAAAAAGTGTCGTAATAACCTTGCTCTCAGCGGAGGAAAGATCTATATCAAGGTCAGACAACGAAGAAACTCTTAAGGGATGACCTGTCAATGCAAAACAAATCCTTAAGTGACCGCAAGATAAGTCAACGAGCCATAAATTGAAAGAAAAGCTGTCATCTTCCTTTTTACAAAAAAAATAAACTTTTATGATGGCACTTTTGTTTGCTGTAAGCTAGCTGAAAATTAAAGAACACGTCCTAAATCCTCAATTTTTTGTGGTAAAACTTTTTGTCTTTTTTTCAAGCATTCTGTAACTTTGTCAGGCAAACTTTGGAGATACTGAAGACACTAAATTTAAACAACACTGAGGAAGACGATACAAAAATCACCATCTTGCATCTCTTCCATGAATACACATCTTTATTCTTCACGTTTAGTATTGTCAAAATCTCTAGAATCTGCTTAACAAGTTACAGAATGCTTGAAACTAAACAGAAAAAGTTAGACAAGAGAAAATCGAGGATTTATGGTGTATCCTTCGATTTTCAGCTTGCTTATAACAAAAAAAGCTCACAAAAGTTAACACTCTTTTTTGCAAAAAGGAAAAACATACGTTATTGCACTTTTTTAACATGATTGAATCAAAAATTTAATAGCTTTTCTTCCAATTTATGGCTCATGCATGGCCCTCTTGTGGGAATCATAAATAATAGCAACATAATCGACATTTTTTAATTTTTATTTAAATACAAAATAAAACATAAAAATATACATACAATTTAAAAATATTTTACAGTTAACTAAAGAGACACATCATCTAATCAGCTGTTGCTGAAAGGTGCTGCTTTTCAACAGCTGATATTCCCGCCAATCGTGTTAAAACCATTTGAGAGGGGGACCTCGGTCGGAGGACCTACAAAAAATTTTTTGATGATCCTCTGCTTTAAATATATATACCTGTACTTTTTGTATTCTTTTAGACCTTTATCTCTGATTGTTAGCTTGTGCCATTCTTTTTTGTCGTTCTTTTTAGTCTTTTTAGTGTTATTCGATTTAATCAAAGGATCTGTCCACAAAAATTATTGTAAATAAAATGCTTTCAGAAAAACTATTGCTAGAGACTTGTGTTTTTTTATTTGTTAAACAGAAGAACATCATTCTTCTTCTTTATTGATAAGAATCTCTTAGGCTATTTTTTTATGTTAATTTTTGTCTTTTCTTCATTCTTTTTTTCTTTCTTTTGCCTGACCTTCCTTTTGGTATTTCTAGGTCTTCTTAAATGAGCATCTTTAAGGAAGCATTTAGGGAAATAAGGGAATGCTGCAAATCATCGTTAGAATATTGTTGACTTATACAAGATACATATTAACCTTTTACATGATGCTGCCAGTGGCCTGCCACCTTTAAAATTAAAATTGTTAAAATTTGTCTCTATTTTAGCTGTTTTTTTTTTAAAAAAAAGTGGGAGAAAGATCAAGTTCATCAAGGAAGAACAAGTTGCTGATGTAAAAAATTATTCAACTTCTTAATCTGAAATCTTCTTAAACACATCCTTAAACGTTTTTCAACGACAGAAGAAGATGCTGCTGTAATCTTTTACCCTGTTTTCTCCAGTATAGGTTCAAGTCTTCAAAGAAAGCAAAGTTTGTGTTAAAATAAAACTGAAATAAAGAGATTTTCCCCTAAAAATTGTTGTAATAAAATTTTCAACATATTGTAATATATCAACAATCCTCTTTCACCAGCAAAACCAAAATACACATTGCTTCTTGTCTCCTTAAATTAAACTTTGTTGTAATACATCCAAATTCGCGTGAGTTATCCATACGCTTTATTATCGTGCTTACGCGTTCATTAAAATTTTAAAATAAAACAAATATTACTGTACTAAACATCTTTGTGTTTTTCAGATCAATACTCTTGGTTCAAAGTAAGTTTTAACCTTTTTTAGTTGTTGTTGTTGTTATGGGAGGTTGATAAAATAAGGCATTTGTTTGGGCCTTTTTTTGGCTTTTTTAGTTATATTCTTACTGTAGCAGCAGCAACGACATCATCTATATCTTTCTTTCTACCATTTTCTCATTCTTCCATTTTTAGACCACATGCTGCATTGATTTGATGGAACATCGATAATATACGGTAGATGATGGAATATGCTACAATTTATTGCTTTTGGTTGTCTATGGATGCTGCTATTTTTTTACTGTAACAATATGCCCGATGGATTTGTTATTTTTATTGATGGCATCAACGAAATAAATGGATGTGAGGCCTTTCAGAGCGTTGCAATTTTTTGTTGAAAGAAAATTGAATGGTTTTTCTTTCTTCTTTCAGCGTAAAATTGCAGCGCTCTGAAGGGCATTACATCCATTTGTTTCGTTGATGCCATCAATGATATAATAAAGGCAAAAGGTTTTAGGGTTACTGTAAAAAAAATAACAGCATCCATTCATTGCCAAAAGCTTTTTATTGTAACATATCTTTCGTCTACCGTAATTTTCCCATCATTATTGTTATTATTATTTTATTCCACGGCTGTTATTAGTAATGGAATGGTTTTAATTATTATTGTGTTTTTCTTGAGATTTTAAGAAAGGACTTGAGGATCCTTTTTTGTTTTTTAAGTTAGATTTTGACCGCATTTTTTGTCAACTGATCCATCCTTTTCTTACTTTTTCTTAAAACTATTTTTGTCTATAACCTCCGGTTCACACCAGCATCGCTCTCTTGGTTCAACAAAAGCAGATATTCATCTTTTTTTAATTTGTTGAGCAACATCAATGCTATGGATACATCCCCAAATATATATTTCCTCATCAACATCTTTCTTTTAATAACATCGATGTGTAAAACGACAAAATATTAATCTTTCTTGAGGTTTATGAAAAAGAATACTTTTGCTTCCTTTTGTGAGATTTAGGAATTTAGAAAGGCAATCTCTCAAAATAATTCTTTGCACGTCAGTTGTTTTTGAAAATGTTGCCGTTTTGTTCAACGAGGTTACTGTAACATACCTTTATTGATTCAAATAGAACTCTGTAATCATGGCCGCTTTTTATCGCTGTCTTCAGATGTCGCCATCAAAAAGTAGAAATTAAATTTTTTCGAAAAAAGAGGCATACACCGGCTGAGTTGTGCCCACACAAAGGTGCGCACGCACAACGCATATACTGACGTTCGTTGGACATTAAATGCATAGGCATGTCATGGATAGGACACACAAAGAAGGGGTGCAAGATTTCAAAACTTAAAAAAGGATAGCACAATTTGTTTGACATCCTTGTATCATCAAATTCCTTCATATTTATCAGAGCTAATTTAAAAAATTTGCAGCAAAACGGTTTTTTCAAGTTTTTTAAGTAATTACTTTCTTTTAATTGGTCAGCTGTTTTCCCGCTGTTATCTTTTCCCTTTCAAATTTCCTATACTTTGTTTCCCAACTTTAATTTTATGGATACATGGTTATTTCAAATGTATATAATCTCTTCGCCATCAAATAAAAACATTTAAAGAAGAAGAAAAAATGAAAGTTTAATCTCATAACTTTGAAGCTATCAACAATGATGCATAAATTTTTGAATGGTGGAATACTTTTTGCTGCCTTCTTTTAATTTACTCACATCGGTTGTTTTCCTGCTGTATCATGAATCATTTTTGTATTCAAAGAAGTTATTTGAACTCCTCTTTTTGAGAATAATATGAAATCAATAATTAGAAGATTTTGATATTTAGTCATGCCTTATCTATGCTTTTTTTAAAAAAAGGACAACGAAAACAAAATATGTAAAGATTAAAACAAATTATTGTTCATTATAAATATATAAGAATTATGTCATCATTTCACCGTTTTTTTTCATCTCGATTGCCGTGTTCGAACTTCACGATAACTTGGAACTTGGTTGCTTCTTTTTATAAGAATGTATTCAAAAAAAACGACACTAACAAGCAAATCTGAAATTTTCAAAGAATTCTCAACGTTTGGAGCCATTGTTACATCACAAACCTATTTAAGAATGTTTTCTCTCCTAATAACTCTACTGACATCAGTTTCCTTGGACCGATAGAATTTTGCTGGTTTTTCATTGAAACTTTAGAATCGTGGATTGAACAGTTTTATCGTTGTCTTTACACAGTATCCTCGCCAAAAAAATAAAAAATAATGACGTGAAATTTGTTTACAGCAGCTGTCAAATTTGAGAAAGATTCAGATTTTTCACATTTTGATCAAAAAATTTTATGATAATTGATTCTTTTACTGAGAATTGTGTACAGAAAAAGCTGGAATCTTGTAATCAATGTTAATTTGATGAAGGATCGGGATCGAATTTGAATTTGGCTCCGTTTGGTGAAATGTTCTCAAAAGCCGAAATTTTAGGTTCAATCGATGCGCCCATCAGTGATGACTTTTCCCTAAAAATATGAGCCGACAGAAGCCAAAAGTATCAATTTCGCGTGAAAAATCGACAGAGAAAAATACTTGAATCATTTTATACTTTCAACAACTGTTCTTGTTTTCCTCGCCAAGTATATACGAATCATGTGAAGCATAATCTGATTATGATAATCACAAGAATACCTTTATTACGGGACTTGTCAGTGTATGAGAGATTTGAAAAGCATTTTATATATCTTTACTTTGTTAAACTATATAACCTGTCGTAAAAGACATAATCACAAATGTTGTAAATGCAGTTAAGCATTTTTTGTTGAGCCTTAATATTTCTAGACCCGCTTAAAATGTTAAGATTTTTTTCCCATCGCTAGACTAGAAATCTTGTAAAGTTAAAATTGGCGGCTTTTAAGAAATATTAAAGAAACGTAAAGCGTGTGGTCCATCCTTGCGCCAGACAACGAAAGAAACGCACTTTTGCTATGCTTTTTTTTCTTTCTTTTGTTTGAAACTATAAGAAAATATCTGCATTTCTATAAAAGATTTTTTTCTCTTAGAAGTTTGAAACGGCCATGTCAGTTTAATAAAATTTCTTCTCTAATTTGTTTTTCATTTTCACGTCATCTACATTATATCGACTCATAAAAAATGGAAAAAAATTGAACATGTAGTTTAGAAAAGCTTGTCGTCGGAATATAGATTACCGTACAAATATTATTATACTTCATTGAATTTTTGGGAATATAAACGCCTATGGCTCTGATTAAATCTTTTTTAGTTAATAACATTGTTTCACAATCTCCATTTAGTTTCTGCTTCAATGTCAGCACTTTTTTAAAAATTTTGTAGCCAACGTCGGCATCAATGAGCGATTCATTTTCTTTTGACTTTTTTTTGAAAAGCAGACACCTCCATCAATAGCTGATAGCCAAAGTTTCTTCTTTATTTTTTCATCCTTTTTTATTTGAACGTTTTGATTGCAAAAAGTGTGAATATACATGTATAAAAATTAAGAAAAATAACGACAAATTTAGCTTTTATAGAATTCTTTTCTTCACCATTGACTGAAGTATCAAAGTCATCCAATAAATGTGCTATTAATAGCATCCATCCTCTAGTAGATCCACCTATATACCCAACCCTATTTCTGCTTCACTTTTTTAATTCATTTTTATCAAATGTTGTTGCTACAGTAAGACTACACTTTAAAAATTATATATACATATATACTTTTCTAAATATGGATACAAAACGTACCTACAGTATCCTTAAACAAATGCCTTAGCTTATCAATGTTTTTAATACAGGGGTTTAAATTTTTATTTTTTGGATAACTAAATAATTTTCAGTTTGGTTATTACTGCGCTGTCAAAAAAATGGCTGATAATCTTGATCGCGTTATTTATGAAGTAAGTTTTAAATTTTTATGGGAGTTATTAACAGAATTGTGATAAAATAAGGCATTTGTTTGTTTTGGTTTTTTAGTTATATTCTTACTGTAGCAGCAGCGACAACGACATCATCTATCTTTTTCTTTCTTCCATTTTCTTATTCTTCCATTTTAGGCAGCATCCTGCTTCGATCAACTAGGGGCATCCATTCATAGACAAAAGCTTTTTATTGTTTATCTCTTCTTCCTTAATTTCTATCGTCATTATTATTTCTTTTCCATAACTGTTTTTTTTTAAGATGGTTGTCTGGCTGAGATTTCAGAAATCATTTAAAAAAGGACTTGAGGATCTTTTTTTAGCTTTTTAAGTTTAATATTCGTCTTTTTTTCACCCTTGTCTCAAGTTTTGAACACTTTTGTTTTGCTGTAACCCACCGTTCATATAAGTATGACGCATCTTTAACAATATCGCTCGCCACCTTATCGACAAAAACAGTTATTATTCTTTTTCTTACTCTGTTCAGCAACTTCGATGTTATGGATACATCACAATTTTATCTTGTCATCATCATCTTTAATAACATCGACGTATGTCCTCATCAAAAAATTTCATTCGTAAAACAACAAAAGCATTGATGTTTTTTGAAGTGCTGAAAATACTACAAACCTTGGAAGCCAACATCATCATCAAAAATTCTTTAGAAAAATAGTTTTTGATTCTTTTTGTGAGATTTTTGAAAGGCAGTCGCTCACAAAAATTCTTTGCACATTAGTTATTTTGATCGATGAAATGTTACCCTTTTGTTCACCGAGGTTACTGTAACATATCTTTATGAATTCAAATAAAACTGTATATTATGGTGGCTTTTTATCACTGTCTTCACATACTGTCGTCAACAAAAAATAGAAAGAAAAATTATAAGAAAGAGGCATTCACCGGCTGAGTTGTGCCCACACAAAGATGCTTACGCACAACGTATACACTGACGTTCGTTGGACATTAGGCATGGATCGGACAAACAAAAAAGGGGTGCAAGATTTCAAAAACTTAAAAAAAGGATCACACAATTTGTTTGGCATCCTTGTATCATCAAATTCCTTCGTATTTATCAGAGCTAATTAAAAAGTTTTGCGGCAAAACGATTTTTCCAAGTTTTTTAAGTAATTATTTTCTTTTAATTGGTCAGCTGTTTTCCCGCTGTGATCTTTTCACTTTCAAATTTCCGGTACTTTGTTCTCCAATTTTAATTTTATGGATACATGGTTATGTCTTCGCCATCAAAGAAAAACATTCAAAGAAGAAGAAAAAATAAAACTTTAATCTCACAACTTTGAAGTTATCAACAATGATGCATAATTTTTTGAATGGTGGAATACTTTTTGTTGCCTTTTAATTTACTCACATTGGTTGTTTTCCTGCTGTATCACGAATCATGTTTGTACTCACAGAAGTTATTTAGACACCTCTTTTTGAGAATAATATGGAATCAATATTTAGCAGATTTTGATATTTAGTCATGCCTTATCTATGCTTTTTTTAAAAAAAGGACAACGAAAACAAAATATGTAAAGATTAAAACAAATTATTGTTCATTTTAAATATATATTAATTATGTCATCATTTCACCGTTTTTTTTCATCTATTGCCGTGTTCGAACTTCACGATAACTTGGAACTTGGTTGCTTCTTTTTATAAGAAAATACTCTTCGAAAAACATTAAAGAGATAAAAGGTGTGAGTGAGGGCATTTTTGGCAAAAGCATTATTAAAAAGATAAAAAGCTTAGCTCGTTGAATTTCCTAAAAAAAATTTGCATTCCGCCATATTTTTTTCCCACAAAAAAAACTTTCTCCTTTTGTTATTCTTTTGTAGCTTTGTTCTCAAAATGGGGATGGCTTAAAATCTGCGAAAAGTTGGCTGAAGCATCACAAAAGTTTATCAAGTATGATATCAACCACAATACTTTTTTAACATTTTTCGGCTTCATAATTTTTTTATTCTTTTAATTGACTTGAAATTTTAACTTGAATAAAATAGATTGCAGAAATTTCTTCTTTGCTTATTCATCTGATTTTCTTTATTTTAATATCTACCAGAAAGCAGTTGATAATAATGAGATATTTCGTTTTCCAAAATTATATATAAAAATGAAGAAAAATAACGATTTCCTCTTATAGATTTCTCCCCCATTAACTAAAAAATCAAAGATATTCGATGGATGCCTTATTAGAAACATATATTATTTTGTGAATCCCTCTAAATACCCAACTCTATTTCTGCTTGACGTTTCTAATTCATTTTTATTGCCATCAGATTCTTCTTTTCTTTGTCAAATGTTGTTGCTACAGTAAGACTGTACTTCGAAAATTATATATACATATATACTTTTCTAAATGTGAATACAAAAAGTACCTACAGTATCCTTAAACAAATGCTATATTTTATTTAAATTTTATTAAAAACACAGTAAATTGTATTATGAATGTTGTAATTTTTTAGAAGATGCCTATTGAAATTAATGGAAATACCGTCACCGATTTTCATGCTGTAATTATGAAATCCAGCACTGGAATTTATGCATTGAAAAATACTCGAGTTGAACCTATTTCTGTTCGTGTTTCCACCGCTGCTACAACCCGCGTTCAAGGATATCTTAAAGTTCAATTAAGACAACATGATGAATTGTTATTTGTTCCACGTGAACCAAATGCACAAGATGGTAGTTGCAGACCACTCCTTGCAAATGGTTTACCTGGAGTTGATATTTTTTGTCGTCATGAATATTATATGCTTCACCGATGCCCAACTTCAGGTTTTACTGATCTTTCCAGTGGGGAAAAAATCAATGCAATTCAAATGGGTCTTTTCAAAAAATGCCTTACACTATCGTTATTTTTCTTTAAAACCAATGCTAAAAACGATAAAGTGAAGTAAAAATTTTCCAGTCGAGAAATTTTTTCAATTTTCTTTAAACATTTTTCTACAAATTTGTTATGATTTTTTTCTTTCTTAATTTTTAATTTTAAGGATAACGCTTTTTAAAACATGAGAATCGGTCTATCCAAAGCTGAGATCAGCTTAAATCCGATTAATCAAAAAAATTATTTGCAAAAAAATTGTTTGGAAAAAACTCTCAACACGAATAAAATATTTTTCACCATATCGTTTTTAGCATCGCAATAACTATAGTGCTTAGTGATACTTTAAAAGATTTGTAAAAAAATCATTTGTTCAATAGGTAAAATACATCTTGTTTACCATTATTTATATCTTCGAATGTTTAAATTTTAAAATATTATTTATTTGTTAGTTCAAACTACATTTTTTTTACAAAGACATGCATGTATAAGACAAAACGAAAATTGTAATGAAAAGGTTACTGTATGCTTAAAACTTCAAATTATTGTAACAAAAAACACATTAATATGCATATGGCATAAAAAGCAAGCAACAAAAATACAGTAACGCAAGAGACAGCAAGCAATGTGAGAAAAAAACTTATTTGTTAGAAAGCCATTGTTATAATGTTATACATCATATATTTTTAATCCTTCTATTCTATGTCGAATACCAATTTTAAATTTGGTATCACCCTTGTTCCTTCTAAGCTGTTCAATTTTAGCAAGATAACCACCAATATTACGATAGTCATCATTATCTCCAGATCTGAACACATAACTTATGCATCCGCCGTCTTGCAAATATTTATCCACAAATTCAATTAAATTATTTTGATCAATTTTTTCGTCAACAAATGTAAAACAACAGTTTTTTAATTTTGTAATGACAACATTTTTACAATGAATCATTTCTTTGATGTTATTTTTTGATATTAAAATGTTATCTTGGCAAAGATCGATTCTGAAATTTTTTAATTGTGGTAAAATGAAACTATACCGTACTCCCACAAGAAATGCCCTTTACTTACTCTAAAGTTTTCATTTTTTGACATTTTTGCATAGCTAACAATGCTGGATTAACATTTCCTTCATATCCAAGAACATACATTTCAATATCAATCAATGAAGGCCCATAAAGCTTTTCCATCCATTCAAACTTTAATGGAGCATTAATTAGAAGAAGCAATTTTTTCGTTAAAGATAAATCAAATTTTGGTAATAAATTTGAAAACTTTTTTGATGTAACCCAATACAATATTAATGCATTCAAAATTTTAATTAACTTAACAGTAATCACAATTTCTGGCTCAAACAACGGTTGTTCTAGCGGTTTCGAGTTGAATTCACCTTTTTCAACAACACATGTTTCCAAATCAAAATAATGTTTGGTTAAATACTGTATATTAAAATTTTTCATTTGACTTTGATTACTTTTTAGATGTAACAGCTTGAGTGTTTTACAGCATTTCATCAATTTTTGTGATAAAACAATGTAAGAATTGTTAGAAATATAATTAATTAAAGGTTTTGGTAAAGAGAAATACTGTAGCGATAAATTTGAGAAATCAATAAAATCATGAAGATGAATCATTGTAGTGGACAGAACAATCTGCGATGGCACACAAGAAATAGTACTAAATTGTTTGGACAAAGAGAACTATCTAGATAGACATTGTTTTTTGCTTGGTTCACAATTAACCTCAAAGACATTTTTATCACTTATTTGAAAAATTATGGTCAGCAAATACTTAGAACAAAGAAACATGAAAATCCTGTCACATTTTCTCATACCCCAAAAATAACAATGTACAAAACGAAACGTATTTTTTATAGCTGATTATTAAATCTATAAAAATCTTTGTCAGATCAAAATCAAAAAACCGAAATTACGATTTCGATGTTGAATCAATTCTTTATAGTGATACTGTAATAAACGTTTTTTTATTAATTCACAAAACATAAATAATAATTACAAACATTTTTGCCATTCATTATAAATACAAATAATTACCATTCCAGCTAAAATTGAAAAAATTCCAAGGATTCCTCTTAATGCATAAAGTTTCGGTGGAAATAATGAAAGCGTAATATTTTCTTCTGGAATAAATGGCTTAAAAAATACCCATTGTTAAATTAGATTATTATCAATATCCACACTTACAGTAATCAATAACCATAAAAATAAATATCCCACTGAAGCTACTGTAACATAAAGTAATATTTTTCCAGCAAATTTTGTTCTAATACTATTACTAATATCCATCCTATAAGCTGATAAGCAAAAATTAAAACAGAGCAGCTCACAAAAAAAGAAATCTCAAAGGCAAACAACCACATTTTTAAATGTAATTACAGTAACCAAAAAAATTCAATTTATTTTTTTCAAACCAAAAAATTACAAAAGAAAATTCAAACAATACAGTACACATTATTTTTTAATGTTCCATTTCATTACTTTCTTCTTCTTTTATTTGACCAGCAAGTTCTTGACGTTTTGAATTAATAAGTTCTGATAATTTTGTATCAAAATATTTAAAATCAATTTGAAGAAGTTCATAATATTTTTGATATAATTCTGTCGTTTCTTCTTTTCCCAAAAGTTCTTTTAAATCATTACTGCAATGAGTCATCCTAAAATGTAACCGATTACTGTAGCGTAAAATTTTTCAGTCTAACCATATGTCTTCCGATGTGGTGACCCTTTCACAAAAATATGAGTTTTCAGACGTCAAAAGTAACGATCAACGTCCCCCACAAAAACAAAACTTACATCTGTAAAATAGCAGCAGCAAAATAATCAGAATTCTTTGGATCAATAACACAATTATCTTTGTTCAAAGCAAAAGTTGAAATTAAATTCTTTGTATTGTTAACAGGATATGCAATCTTTAGTTGACCAACAATTGAAATCCATGCTTTCTTGAGACCATTTACTACAATTTCAACACGACGAAAATGTTGATCAATTGAATCGACGAGTGGCAATTTAACAGTTTTAGCTTCTTCTTCTTTATTCTTTTTCTTTTCATATTCTCTTGGATCCAAAATACCCGAATAAAAATGTTCAATAAATTGTTGAGCTGGAATTTCATTGGTCGAGGTATTGGTTTCTAATGATGATGTGGAAGGTTCGACTGCTGATGCTTGATCAATATATTGAATAGTATTAGATGTAATCCATAGCCTGAAATAAAGAATGAGCTTTAGCAACACTTTTAAAGCACATTGTAAGATTTAAAGAAAACTCAAATTTTTACCCAATCCTTACCTCAAACGTTCCATAACTTCTTCAGCTTTCACAATCCCACCATCTTTCTTTGTTTTTGATGGAGCAATATCATGATGCGGTTCAACAAATATTGGAGCCTTCTTTTGCTGTTCTTTTGGTAACTTTCCAAATTTTGTTCGAAGTTTTTCAAGTTTACTTTCCATTGTTTCTTTATCCATTTTTTTGATATTACTTTTCTTTTGTGCAACATTTTCTGGTGTTTTTGAAGTATTTGTATTGGAAGATGGCGCTTTAGCAGTAATGAATGAACGAACATTTGAAAGGAATTGTTTATCATCAGAACCAAGTGTCTATAAAAAAATACGGATTTAAAAAGGGGATACAAACTACAATGCAAAGAATTAAAGCTCAACTCGAATTCTAAATAGCTGACTGAGATCGTAACAAGCTCGTATTACAAAAAACAGCTGCTCAATAAAACTGTAAAAACCTCACCGAAGCATCAACAGCATTTTCATCATCTTCTCCTTCGCTATCAGAAGCATCAATTTGTCCAATATTTAAGCTATTCAATTGTACAAGAAGATTGTCAGGAATAAATTCAACTCTTTCATCTAACATTTTTTCGCCATTTGTTGTTGTCTTTGGCTGCGTTGTTGAAACTGATGGAGATGGAATCAAATCATAATCCTTTGCTAAAACACATTATATACATTAGCTAAAAAAAAGCTTTAAAAAAACTTTTTACCTGCACGTTCACCCATTAACCATAGTGGTAATTCTGCTAGCTGACTTTGTAGATGTTCACTTTTTTGAAGACAAATTGATGAACAAAACTTTTCATGTTCTGCATAATTTTCATAGACCTAAAAAAAGCTTTCTTTAATCACTTGAAATTGATGATATAAAACATACCTTTTGTTTATTTTTATCCAATTTATATCTTTGAGCTCTTTTAACAATAATTTCATTTGAACATGTTGGAAAGCCACATATTCGTCCAATGAATCTTTCTTCAACAATTTCTTTCCATGAATTTACATCTAGTATATCCAACTGAAAAGAAACTTGTTACTCAAAGAAGATATTAGAAGCAATAATAACTTACCAATGATAAAAGCTTTTCTTCATCTACAGTATCCGTCAGTGTTTCTATTGCATTAAAAACAATCTTTCGACGCTTCTCTTCTGTTTCTTTTTTGGCTTTATCTTCTTCTATTTGTTGCTTCAAAATTTCTTCATCAATTTGTGGTTTAGTGGAGGAAGGCATTGTTTTGCTGAAGTAGTTTCGAAAATTAGTAGAGGTAATGTATACACAAAAAAGCAACAAATTATCTTGTACTCCAAAGAAAAGGAAAGACTAAATTTGAAAGTAAGCTCTAAAAAGTGGTACTGGAAAAAGAAAATTTCGCAATCAAAATTTTATTAAAAGTCTTTGTGGACAAAGTGTGTATGAACAATTTCTGTAATACTTCTCAACCGAGAACTGACTGACTAACTTTTAACTTATCTCAACTACCATTTTTTAAACAAAGAAATTATTTCATGGACAATACCATTTTTTCAAACTCAACAACAACAGTATCCTTTATGCTTCAGTTTATTTATTACTTTAAACAAATAAAATTCAATAAACTACATTACAACATAGCAACAAAGCAAATACAATAAAAATATTTCCATTTCAACAATTAAACAAAAGCGATAATTTAATCTTCATCTTCTTCTTCATCACCTTCATCAGATTCTTCTTCTGTTGAATCAAAAGCATCATCGGGAAGATCATACATTCGAATTAATGGAGTAGTAGGATCCTTCAACACGAGATATTTTCCTGGTGGCTTTTCCATAAAGAAATCAATGATAGCACGAAGTATTCCCCAGCAATTGTCAATATTAAGGGTGATATTTTGTGCACATTCTGCAGGACGATATTGTTGTGTACCCAAGATTTCATGTTGTGTTGAATTTCGAACATTGACACGAGAGACATAACCAAATTTGATATAATCAGAGCCGGCAAGAAGAGCTTGAAGAGTCCATTTGGCAAGTTTACAATTGTTATTCTTTAATTCAGTTGCAAGAACAGCACCTTTTTGATTTTCAAGTTTTGATCGCCAATCAACACCACCTGATTGTGAGCTATCCCATTCATTGAAAGCTTTAACCGTAAGCTTTTGTGGTTCATTATTTGGTCCAGCAAGTACGGCATCATTCTCTGTACGAGCAACAACAACAATATCTTTACCTTGAAATTGTCCAAGACTGAATTTGCGATACCTAAAAAACAAATACATGTAAGGTTGTTGAACTTTGATAATAAAATAGAAGAGTGTTCTTCCACCATACACGTCCAGAAACTTACTTGTATGCAATTTCAGCACTTTCTTCTTCTTCCTCAAATGGAACTTTAGGATTTTCATATTTGAATGGTTCTTCATTCATTTTCAAGACTTGACGACGGAAATTTTGATTGATAAATAATGCTTCTGTTGCAAGTTCCTTTGCATTATTCAATGATCCACCTTCATATGGTGGAGGTTCTTGTGCAGTTTCACTAACACTTATCATATCAATAGGATTTGTAAAAGCACTTGAATCACGCTTATCAAAGAATAATTTATCAGCAATACGATAAGCCACAACATCCCAAGAATTAACGGAACGTGGAGCCGTCATTAATGTGGCAAGAATAACATCCGTTGCAAAAACATTTCCAACATTTTCTTTTGCAAGTTTTTGAATTACTGGATCATCTGTTGTTGTAACACTATAGAAGACACCATTAAGACGTTGAAGTGGTAGTGGATTCTTGACCGAAACTTTATCCATACTTTTATCATAATAATGAAGTGCACCATATCGTTCACCTTCGCTAAAAATAAAAAAGAATTAAAATGGATGCATTAATACAGTAGAATAAGCATAACAGCCGTCTTTAGCAGAGCTATAAAAAAGCGACACACTTGCCATGAGTGCGGTAGGAGCATTAACTTACATATCTTGTCCTTCAACATTTGGAAAAGAAAGTTTTTGAAGACGTGTAAATTCAATATCATACAATACATTCCAATTTGCTTTTACTTGAACAGATGGAGGTCGGGCACGATTTTGCATTCGATCACCATATCGACGACCCATATTTCCTCTTGTAGGACCACGACCGCCACCACGGCGGAATTTTTGTTGTCGAGTACGTTCTTTATCAAATACACGCTTCAATTTAGGATTTTGATATTTAGCTTGTTCACGACGTTCTTGTTCACGTTGTGATACAATCTTTTTCTAAAAAAAGAAGCTTATTATAACTTGATGATAATAGGATAAGCTTACAAATAAATTTTGACGAGGCTTATAACGTTGTGGTGGACGTTGAGGTTTTGATGAATCAACAATTTGAAAGTTTGCATCTTCATTATCATGCACATAATCAAATTGATTTCCAGCTGTTGCAGAAGAACCATAGATACGTTCATTGTATCGAGCAGATTCAGCTTTTTTATAGTATCGACTATCACCAAGCCAATCAACAACACGTCCAATTCGATCACATTTATTATATTGTTGAAAAGGAAGATCTTTGAATTCATCAATTACTCCTGCAGCAGTTGCAGTTGTTGCAGCAGTTGAAGATGATGGAGTTGTAATGGTATTTGCAGATGGACCCCATCCAGCAGAATTCTCACGAACTATTGGAAGATTAAATACGGGAAGGCTCATAATTTTCCTAAAAAAGAATGATAGATTAATTAATTGTTGAAGATTAGATTTAAATAACACGTAATTACGCGTAATGGTAAAATCATCGAAGTCAAAGATATAAGGACAAATAAAAAACTAAAAAATGTAAGAGCAAACGATCAGAGATAAAAGTACTGTCAAAAAAAAAAGATGCCGACGTCGATGACGCAAGTAACAAGGATTTAGAAACAGAAATTTTAAAGGTGGAATAGAATAAGAAAAATCTTTGAATTTATCTATTACTCCTGCAACAGCTGTCGAAGATGAAGGAGCTGGAATGATATAAGCTGACGACTCTATCCAGCAAAATTAACACAAACAATTAGTAGATTAAATACAGAAAGATTCATAATGATACTAAAATAGATGAATAGATTAATTGTTAGAAATCAAGCAACACGGAATGATAAATATATCGAAGTTAAATATAGAAGGATAAGTAAAAAAAAGAAATGTATAAGATTGAATAATTGGAGATACAACTACTGTCAAAAATAGAAAAAGTTGTCGACGTCAATGATGCAAGTAACGAGAATTCAGAAATACAAATTTTAAAGGGGGAATAGAAAAAGATCTTTGAATTCATCTATTACTCCTGCAACAGCTGTAGAAGATGACAAAGTTGTAACGATATTAGCTGACGACTACATCCAGTAGAGTTTTCACAAGTACTGGTTGATAAAATACGGGAAGGCTCATAATCATACTAAAAAAGATGAATAGATTAATTAATTGTTACAATTTAGAATTCAAGCAACACGGAATGGTAAATATATCGAACTTAAAGATAGAAGAATAAGTAAAAAATGTAAAACAAGAGATAAAAATACTGGAAAAAATGGGAAAAATCTGCGTCGGCGTCGATGATGCAAGAAACAAAGATTGAGAAAATTAAATTTTATGGTGATCTGGTACAGAGGTTGAAAGGTCTTGGAATTTATCGCTTACTCCTGCAGCAGCTGCAGTGGAAGATGATGGTGTTGTAATGGTATCAGCTGGCGAACTCCGTCCAGCAGGATTTTTACAAACTATTGGTAGATAAGATACAAGAAGGTTTATAATTTTACTAAAAAATGATTAATTGTTAAAGATATGGGCTCATAGATAGAAGAAAGAAGGAATGCGATAATTCCCACCGTAACCCTCCATAACTAAGGGTGAATTTTAGAGACCGTATTTTTTCTGTATACTCGTGAAGCTACATTATCCTCATCCATATCTACTTTGGCTTTATATTGTAATATTGTAAATAAGTTACCAGCCAATCAAGGTTTCGTCTTTGAAAATAAAACTATTTCTTTGTCTAAAATAATATTTAAAATAAATTTAAAATCAGTTTTTAAAACATTCAAGACCAAAGATATAAACTGCAGACGTTTGAAGAAATCCTTTGTTTCAATCGGTGCTATTAAAAAAGTTTTAAAATGTCTAAAATAAATATTTTTAGCTTTAAATTAAACATGAACTGCTTAAAAAAACACGTTTAGAATATAATCTGGGCTAAGGAAAACTCAGATAAAGAGCTATTTTCAAAGATAAACGTCGAATGTTTACCACTTAATGTACAGTATGAAACAAAAGTAATTAAAAAACGATAAGAATAACGCAGCTGAGTTCTTGATCGAATAAATCTTTATCCTCCACAAGTAAACAAGCAAGATACAATCGCAAAGTCCATTCCAAGTAGAGAATTTGTACTGTCAGAGAGAGAAACAAAGATGACTGGGATCAAGCTAAAGCCAATGGGATAAATAATATATAAAAAGATAAAAGTACAAAGAAGAAGGATAAAAAAAACAATGTCAAAAATGGAAAAGCATTTTGTTGACGTTGATGATGCAAAAGCCGAGGATTGGGAAAAGACAAAATTTAAACATTGGCAAAATGCCTGCAACATTTATGGAACCGCCTTTTTCAAATTTCTTTGCTTGATTTTCTTTGACTGCATTTTTTCTTCGAGTGTTCAATTTTTAAAATTCAAACCTTGGATCTTTCTTACTTCTATTATTATTACTACTATTTTATCATCATCATCATCAAAAATGCTTCGAAAGACTCTTACTCAAATAGTTACAAAAGCAGCAGAAACTGAACAAATTATGGATTCTTGTCAACAGCTTGCACAAACTAATGAACAAACCGTAAGTTTATATTTATTTTAAATAATCTAAAAAATTTTTTAAGTCATAATTAAGTATTTAAACAATTTGTAACCTTAAGTTTTATTCTGATTTTATTGATATCTAAGTCATAGAGTGACTTTCTTACAAAAAGGTACCAAGTATTTGTCGTTTGTTATCCATCCATTAACTAGCTGAGCACTCTGATATCGTTCATCAACATTCTTCCAATTACAAATCTTCCAAATAGCATAAACATAATCAGGACGAACATTTTTATATTGAAGATAGTATGAATATTCCCATACATTAATGCTATAAAAAGGGATAGTGTAGTTTAAAATTTAAGAACTGCTTGAAGGGAAATTGCTTGTCCAATATCACCTTTTGAAATAGCTTCAACAGATTTTTCTTCTGCTTAATTGAGATTCCTAACATGCTAAAGATAAAATGTTATATTTGTTTAATTCCATAGACTCATATCTACTTTGCAAGATCACCTCCATCCTTTATCACAGCAACAAAATAATTTTTTTCCATTTTTTAGAATCCTATTGAAAAAGAATTAGCATCATGGATTGATGTTCTTGAAGCATTGGGAAGACGTCCAGAAGATGTTCCACTTTCATCTGAAATTTCAAAACTTTCTTTAATGCAAATTGAAGAGCTATGGATTCGTGTTGGTATGATTAAAGAAACAATATCTACAAGTGAATATGCTCAAGCTGTTGCTGATCATCTTATTGAACCAATGTAATTTATTTATTATGTTTTGAATTGTTTGTATTGTTGTAATATTTTGTGAGCCTTTCTGTGAATATTAATAAATTGATTTTTGCTGTTTATATCAATGTTGTAAGAGAAGTTTTGATAATTTTTTCATGTTTTATTTGTTACTCTTGCAAAAGGTTCAATGTTTTGGGCAAGCGTTTTTGTTTTAAACGTAGCAAAAGACCAAGCAAGAGAAAGAAAAACGACAACAACAACTTTTCTCTCTCTTTCCTCTTCCATCAACAAGATAGATAGAAAGAGAAAGATAGGCGTTTTTGCAGCAGCAGCAACACAGTGGCCGTTTTTTCAAATAAACAACAACACAGAGCTGTGTAGCAGAAACAAACATACATTTTATTTTTGGACAAAAATCGTGTTATTTTTGCGCTTTTTTAATCATCCCATTTTGAAACACTTTGTTTTTAAAAGGTATCAATGACAGTAGTTGTTTACAAGCAACTTTTAACATTTAACACGTTATTTATCACATTTTGAGCTATTGCTTATTCGTGATATGTTGTTTAACATTGTATTGGATTTATATCCTCTAAACTCTCTTTTTTTTTCAGTAATTCATAAAACCCGTTTTAACACAAAAATGCTTGCTAAAACTCTTCGTCCTGTTGTTTCGTCATTTGCTCGTCCAGCTGTAAGCTCTCGTTCAAAGCATACACTTCCTGATTTACCATATGATTATAATGCTCTTGAACCTGTAATCTCTGCTGAAATAATGCAAATCCATCATTCCAAACATCATGCTACGGTATGCATTTAGGTCTTAATATTTGCCCAGTTTAATCAAATGATGAGCTTATTATTTTGAACTAATTCTTTATGGGTTAGCTTGTTAAACCACAAATACATTCTTTGATAAAACTATGCTTTTATTCCATCTAATTACCTAACTAATATACCATTTTTTATTACAGTATGTCAATAATCTCAATCAAGCAGAAGAAAAATCGCTTGAAGCAATTTCAAAGGGTGACATTCGACAGGCAATTAGCCTTCAACCTGCTCTTAAATTTAATGGTGGTGGACATATTAATCATTCAATTTTCTGGACAAATCTTTCACCACATGGCGGGGAACCAACTGGTGAACTCTTAAATCAAATTAAAGCTGATTTTGGTAGCCTTGAAAATCTTCAGAAACAACTTAGCACTGCTGCAATTGGTGTACAAGGTTCTGGATGGGGATGGCTTGGATATTGCCAAAATCAAAAGAAACTTAAGATTAAAGCTTGTCCAAATCAAGATCCTCTTGAAGCTACAACTGGTTTAATTCCGCTTTTTGGGTAAGCACTGATGTATTTATAAAGAATAAATTACAGTAACCCTCTTATAGTATTGATGTTTGGGAACATGCATATTACCTTCAATACAAAAATGTTCGACCTGATTATGTTCATGCTATTTGGAAGATTTGTAATTGGAAAAACGTCGATGAACGATATCAAAGTGCTCGTCAAGCAGCTCGTTAAATGGATAAAGAACGATAATTTTTTGGTTTTTCGTAGGAATGTTTCTATGTATTTTTTTATCGTCTGTTTAATATTTTTTAATTATACTATTATTATTCTGATTTAAAATTATTCATATATAAAAGTTACTGTATAATATTAATGTGTAATCTAGCAAAGAAGTAGCGAACTTATCAGAAAAACAGAAAACATTGTTGTGGAGTTTAGAAATGAAATGTTGAATTTTAAAAGTTATCAAAAAATTTTAACAAAACGCCATAAAAAGAACAAGAAAATATTTTGCTTCTAAAATGGGCAGTTTCTGCTTTTTCGTTTAGCTACTACAGTAATTTATTAACTCCAAATTGAGCTAAAATGTTTCATTAACGTCCACTGATTTACTAGAATATGCAATCCCGCAAAAGTGATACTTGTCCTGCAACCAGTTGAAGTTTAAAATTTAGTTGAACAGCTGATGGATGTTAAATGTTTATCATCATCTGCAACTATACAAACAACCATAAAATTTTTTCATTGTTAACTAACATTTTAGCCTATCAATGAATACTGTATAACGATAAAAACAGTTTCGCCTCAACACAATTAAAGCTGCTAAAACTCCTCCAAAATTCGAATGTGATAAAATTCAATAATTTATTCATTGCAAAACATTATTACACCAGTAAAAAAATAGGCTAGCACGAAAGAAACTACAGAAAAACAGATCACATAAAGAAGAATCTTCAATTACCAGTCCATACATTCATATCTTTGATCGAAATTCTTTCATTTGGTTGTAAACCTTTTTTTTGAAATCGCTTTCCTGGAGGAGATGAACGAATTGTTGCAGGTTTTGATTCATTTCGAAGATCATTTAATGAAGTTGTTGTTGTTGTTAAAGAGGTTGGAGTTGATATCTTATTTTTCTTTACAGCTTTTAACATTTCACCAAGTCCTTCATCAAGACCAGCTTGTTTTGGAGTTCGCTTATTTCTTTGACTCTGAAAAAAACAATTATTTTTAATGTTGTAAAATAGTGGAATACAGGGCTGGTGGTTACAGTAGCCTGGTTTTATCAAATTTTGTGCATCGAAAATCAAAAATGCTGGGTTAACCACAATGGTAAAACACAAAACAAACCTTTGCAGAATTTTTGACAAATATTTCTTCTTCATCTTTTGCATTAGAATCTTGTACAACTTCATGTCGAGCTAATTTAATCTTCTTTGGAGCAGCTGTTCCTGAGACGCTGAAAATTATAATAATATAATGCTTTTAAAGCTATCAATAGCAAACCTCTTTGGACCACCAGAAAGTAAATTTCTTTTACGCGATGACATTGTTTGTATTTACCTAAAAAAAGAAGTAATAAAACTAAAAAAATAAATAACAGTTAAATAAATTAAAGAATGTGAAACATTTAGGTAGCGACACGAACGGTGTTTTAATTTTGTGTAGATAACACATATTTTGGTATCAATGGATGCAGAATTTTAATGAATATAAATGTGATTCAAATACTTTTAAAACTTTGAGCAGTTTCCGACACTATAAAATTATGCAGACAAATATAAAAAGTTGATCACTTATGCTGCAGGTTACTGTATGTCATCGAGCATCACTGCTAATATTTATAGTGTAGTAAAATCATTTTGAGGTTAAACATTTTCAATACGTTAACTATACAAAAGTTTGAAACTCTGTATTTATGTGTATTTGTTTCCTAACCTTTTTTTCGAAATCAGATGTAATAAAAAAGCTTCTGTTAAATAAAAATCATGTTTAAAATTTTATAAAATTGGATAAAAAATTTAATGCAAGAACAAGCTGTTGGCGTAAAGCAACATTTTGCCAATCGAATTACACAGAACAAAAAATTTATGCTGAAAAATTTTAAATCTGTGTGATTCACATTTTTTACTCCTAAATGTTTCACATTCTTGTATCCTTTTAATTGTTATTTATTTATTTTTTAGTTTTAGTACTCTTCTTAGGTAAATACAAACAATGTCATCGCGTAAAAGAAATTTACTTTCTGGTGGTCCAAAGAGGTTTGCTTTATCAATTTCAAAGATTTTTTTATCTTATCTTATACTTTTTAGTGCACCAAAAACAACTGCTTCAAAGGTTTGTTTCTCTTCCACTTCTTTAACAAGATTATATAATATTAACTTGTTTATTTTATAGAAAACTTCAACTCCTATTACTACTTCAACATCTGTAATTAACTCTTTAAGAACTTCGACTTCAAAAACTACAGCAGCAGCAACAACTCGTCAATCATCTTCTTCACAACGAACAATAGAGCCATTTGCATTTACACAAACAAGATCAACAGCTGCAGCAAAATCAAAACTACCACCTGCTATTATTCCTGAAGAAGAAGACGATGATATTCAAATTATTGAAGAACCACAACCAAAACGTCGAAATCGTCGAAAATCATCTGATGATATTGATATCAAAGAAGACTATATTATACCTGATTCAATGACTGTACCAACAACAACACAAGCTGGAAATAAAGAACGTCAAGGGACACCTTTCAATTCAATACAAAATCGAAAAGAACGAAAATCTGCAGCAGCAATTCAACATGAAGTAATACCAGATTCAATTGCAGAAGTTGTGGAAGATGAAAGTTTTGTTGAACAAAATTCTTCAAAGGTTTGTTTTGTTTTACTTCTGCTGGCGGTTACCCTGTATTTTTGATTTTCGGTGCACAACTAAAGATTTTTTTGGCAAATTTGATAGAACCGGGTTACTGTAATTGCCATCACTATATTAAATTCTTACTCAACCTTATTAATAATTGTTTTTTAGAGTGCTGCAAAGAATAAGCGAACTCCAAAACAAGCAGGTCTTGATGAAGGTATTGGTGAAACCTTGAAAGCTGTAAAGAAGATTAAGCTATCAACTCCAACTCCTTCAACAACAACAACTTCATTAAATGATCTTCGAAATGCATCAACAAAACCTTCATTAATTCGTTCAGCACCTCCAGGAAAACAATTTCAAAAAGCTCGTCAAGGCTCTTTCTATGTTTCACAGCCTACTCAAAGAATTTCAATCAATGATATGAGTGTATGGACTGGCAATTGATGATTCTTGATTATATGATCTGTTATTATCTCATGATTTTACCCGTGAATGTTTTTTTACACCGATGATTCTTTTCTTTGTACGCGGTATTCTATACGTTTATTGTATTTGCGATTTTCTATAGTTTCTTTTGTGCTAGCCTTTTTCTATTTTACTGATGTAATAATGTTTTGCAATGAATAAATTATTGTTAAATTTCAAATTTACTCGAATGTTATTTCTGGCAATTTGTGAACAGGGGATTACGGTAACATGTTTATTTCTAGCATTTCTATTCTAATGAGCTTTCCTTTATGAATTGTTGTAAATTAATATTTTGATATAAAAAAATGATCTTACTTTTAATAAAATTAATTATCAATAAACATTGCTAATGTCGTATACAGTATTTAGATATCATAATTGAAGTTCAAGTGATGGTTGCAAAATACTTAAAGGAAAAAAAGCTTAAACAAAATCTATACGAAAAATTTATTTAATCGTTTTTTAAACCTTAAATTAATTGATTTAAAATATTATCAATGTCAGCTAGAACAATGTTGCTGCGTTGATGCAAACCAAAAGGAGATAATCAAATACTTGCATGATAAAAAAAGTGATGACAAAAGACAACACACAAAAATAATGAAAAAAAATTTTTTTTGCTAACAAAAAAAAGACTTTGAAAAAGGTGATCATGGTTGAAAATTATCTCCTAAGAAAGTGAAGCAAAAAAAAGATTAAAACACAGCATTTTTATGTAAAAAACAAGAAGAAATAGTGTTGTTCTCTTTTTCTTTGGGTCGTTCTTGAACTCCTATCTAACAAACTTGCCCTCATTATAGATAAAAAAAAGTTCAAAAATCAATCGACGTCTTCAGTGACATCGCGGACAGCGAAATCTGTTCCACTTTGGTCATTAGTCTCCTGGGGGTGGGAGGCGTATCCTCCCACCCCCTTTTAGAATTTTTGTTTTTTTGTACATAGCGGGAGGAGCTCCAGGAAACTTTAGTAACAATAAAAATAATTTAAGGGGGGTTTAGTTGCATTTAGTGAGGGATAAAAAAACTTTTTTTGGATCATTTGCAAAAAAAAACAAAAACATTTTTGATTCATCTTTTCTTGGGGGATAAAACTACAAAAAAAATAGCAAAAAACAGCTTTTAAAAAGTTGACATTTGATCTCAGTGATCTTCAAGGGTTTAATTGTGTTTGTATTTCATTTAATCAAACATGTGTATATTATATGTATGCAATAATGCTACATTAAATGCAATAAAAAAAGTAAAATAATAATGCAAAGAAAAATGCCATCATGATTATATCTTTTCTCATTGATATCAATGAGAAAAAACATAAATATTATGTCTTCTATGACATCGTTCATCCAATAAATATAGCATGAATAACTTTTTTTTAATCAAAATACAACAAAATATATAAACAATTAAACATTTTACTTTCAATCCTGGAGCCTCCTGCTTTTGTATTTCTTTTATTAGGAATTTCCTGCTTAGATCCTGCTTTTCTGTTGCTTCCAAGTACTTTTTTAGAAGTCTCATTGCTAAAACCCCTTGATCTACCACCACTTTCTTTAATAAAAAGATCAAAGGCGGCTTATCCCAAAATGATTTTACCTTTCTAAAAATAAATTCTTGAGGGCTTTTATATAGCAATTTTCCCTCTTTGATATCTTTTTCCAACTTTCTAATTCTGCTTTTTTGCAACCCTTTTTTTACTTTGTTTTTATTCTGCCTCTTCTTTATCTCGTCTTTGCCTTCTAATGATTAACTATTGTCCTTTCATCATTTGTGTAATTTACCGTATCTGCGTGAAAATTTCTGAAATAATCATATTTGTTGTCTTCTTTAGGGTAACAACTATTTTCAATGGATCGAGGTACTTTTAAATTATTTTTTAATTCCAAAAATTAGTATTTTTACTTTTTTAGATAATGACCTAGAATTGCCGTTTGTGACAAATAAAGATTATCTGGCGCAGCAGTCATCGTCATCTCAACTACCGACGTTGGAACAACAACAGCGACAACTTCCATCTTCTCCTGCTCATCAAATACCTTCGACATCATCCCAACAATATCATTATCAACCACAACCGTTTTATCATCCACAACAATCTCAACAACTTTATTATCCACCACCACCTCAACCGTTTTATCATCCACAACAATCTCAACAACTTTATTATCCACCACCACCTCAACCGTTTTATCATCCACAACAATGTCAACAACTTTATTATCCACCACCACCTCAACCGTTTTATCATCCACAACAATCTCAACAACTTTATTATCCACCACCACCTCAACCGTTTTATCATCCACAACAATCTCAACAACTTTATTATCCACCACCACCTCAACCGTTTTATCATCCACAACAATGTCAACAACTTTATTATCCACCACCACCTCAACCGTTTTATCATCCACAACAATGTCAACAACTTTATTATCCACCACCACCACCATTGTTTTATCAACCGCCACAACCTCAACAACTTTATCAACCACCACCACCTCAACAATTTTATCAACCACCACCACCTCAACAACTTTATTATCCGCCACAATCTCGACCATCAACATCAATATCATTTTCGCCACAATACCACCGATTGCAGTACTTACCTCCGTCGTATCAACAATCGTGGCAAATACCGATGTCGTCATCTCTAACACCATTATCGTCAATATCACAACTTCCACCATCATCTTTTTATCAACAACAATCTTTTTATTCAGTGCCATATCAACCAGTACCACCATGTCATCAAACAGCACAACATCCAACATCATTATACTATCAACCAGTATCAATGCTTCCGCAATTACCACCATCATCTGTTCCATCAGTATCTGCTCAAAGACAACAGCCTTTTAATGGTAAGGAAATGAATTATCATTTGGATATACATCCAAATGAGGGTTTCCATCACCTTCTTCAACAATGCATAAATGTGGCAGTACAAGAAGTTTTTGCCTATTATTTTTTATTATTCCTTGCAAAACGTAAAAAAATAAAAATTCATGCCCCTTTTTAGATAAAAAGCTGATAAAAATTGTGCAACTGTATCAGCTTCAATGGGCCCTAATTCCTGAATCGTTTTAATAAAAACGCAAATATTTATTTTATTCCTCTGTATAACTACAGTGTCATTTTTGATTTCTACAGTAACTGGCAAATTATTCTTTTATTTTTTTGCCGACGTAAGGTAAGTTGAAAAATGTTTTAAACGATAATAAATGAAAACATCAACGTCGCTGTTCTGCTACAATAATCCATGGATGGATTAATAATAGATATATATAAAAAAACATAACTTTAAGCAAATTTAAAATTTTACCATATATTCTCCTTTTCTAACTTTATTTTCCCTCTGATTGTCATTAATCTGGGGGGAAAATAAATTGAAAAAATACCCTCTTATTTTCAAATTTTTTATATTTTAACAACTTAGATTTGCCAATAAATACTAAAAAATTTTAATTTTTTTTATATCCCCCATTTTTTAGGTAACATAATAAAGAAAACTCAAAAAAGAAAAGGTAATATTTTTTTAAATAATGAGTTTAACGTTTTGAAAAGGAATTTTTAAAATCGTTTCAAAATGAGCTCAATGCTGGCGGCTTTTATAATTATTGATACTCCATTTAAGCAACAAGATCATCAGCTTCATCATCTCTTCTTCAACAGCCACCTCGTCAACCACAACGTCAACTACGTCCTCCACCACCTCTGCAACAACAACAACCAGCTCAAGGGCAACATCAACAAGTTCAAGCAGGGCTTTTTCCGCAGTCTTATTTGAAAGATGATTTTGGAAAATCAATTGGTACGTAAATGAGATAATTTAGTATAATTTTTGGCCAAAACATCAGCTGGAAGATTATATAAATCTTTCTGTTTTTTAGTTTATCCACAATTGCTTGAATCTGCATTACCAGAAATTGTATGGCCGGTTTTGGGCACAATTTTTAAAATTGAGCATAAATTCTATGTTGAAGTGGAAGAATTTGGTAAAGCTATCACTTGCCAATCAAAATTTTTTCATTATAAGTATCATAATGCCGAATTACTGATTAACAAAGCCAATATAACACCTGAGGTTTTTGTTTGGTCAGATTTTTACGATGGCAAAGGCGAAAAAAACCGAAATATGATACATTTGGATGATCATTTTAAAGGAAAAGGGAAATGCGTAAGTTTTAAAATTCTATCATCTCTTGTATTACGCAGTAGCATTCAAAAAATAAGAGTCAAGCACTTTTTGCTCTGTAAAACTGGTTAGGCTTAATGAAAAAGGAAAGTGATTACCCACAAAAATCATCCAAATATTGCTCATTTCATACTTCATCTTCAATGAAAGCCGTCATTTTTTCCAAAAAAATATTGTCCAAAAAATAGGAGTTTTCCTTATAGCATAAACTGAATGTATTAAAGAAAAATTTGCATTTTTTAAAATATTGTTTCAAACATAGCACTGTAGGATCCCATAGGTCTTATAACATGTTTTAAAATCACCGTGATTAGAAAAAACAGCGCTTATAAAAAAATAAGTAGTAACAAAAAACATGTAACTTCATCCAAATTCAGCTTTTCATTAAGCCTGTTTCGATTTACAGAACAGAAAGTGCTCGGCTGTTTTTTTTGAGCGCTACTCTATTATAAAGATCCACTATAATCCAAGATTTTCAGCCAGACAAGAATCATGCATTAGAAGAGCTTATTGCAAATAGAAAAACGGGAGTCATGGTTTCGCTACATAATCCTTTTAGCAGTGAATGGTTGTCATTATGCCGAGAAGGAGGGCAAATTGAATTACTGAGAGGACAAGTTTGTAATAAAAATCCTGGGGAATTTCCTGGAATAGAGCATGTTATCGGTAGTGAAATGTATCGTCCTGGTGAAAGAGGTTCAACAAGGCTCAATCCTCGAGAATTTTTATTTGATAAAAATGAAATGACAAAATGGGGCATCTATACATTGGCCAGAAGTTATCATGCCTTCATGCAGCAAAATCACTTTGTCATTGATGGAAGCAATCTTTATGATGTTGTAAAAGCAGTTCAAGGCAAGTTTAAAAAGTAAAAAAAAACCTATTATTCTTTTTAAATAAAAATTATAGATGCCAAAATCCAAAATACAGATAATGATAATCAAAGCTTGTATTCTCTGAAGAATCTTATTACACCAAATATTCAAGGTAAAAAACATTTTTTTAAACTGACACAGAGACAATGGTTTTTTCTTGAATTTTTAAAATAAAATTTTGATTTAACGGGTGTAACCTTACAAAATTCATTTCATTTTAAATATTGAACCATGATTATTTCTTAAAAACAAAATTTCAGCTGTCTAACCAAGAAATGTTGTTTTTTTTCTACAATCTCAAAAAAGATTTCTTTTTTATCCAATAAACTATGAGTGTTCTGATTCATTTTCTAAGGGCAAGTTTAATGCCGCCATTTTTAAAAACCCCATATTTTTTTCTATATAATACATAAAACAAACGAGGTTCTTCTCATAGTTTTGTCCTTTGTAAGACAAGGTGCAGCAGCTTTTTTCTGTAGAGATATATTTATTTTTTCATTTGTTAGAAGAGAAAATATTGAGTGATTTCTTTCAATTATTGCTCGTATATACTATATATTGAATAAAAAAAGTAATTCTTTTTTATTTGTTAGAAAGATATACTGACTCTTTTTATTTTCTGGTTTGCTGCATATTCCTTTTCTCCAAAAAAATGTCTGATCGGCTTACTTTAAGAAAGCAACAATTTGAAAAGTATCTCCAAATTCTTTCTAAACCTTCAAAATATACTTTCAAAAGCCCCCGAATCCAAAGCTTTTCTCTTCCATCTGATGTTATTATGACTATTCTTCATCAAAAAGCTTCTCCAAAATTTCTTTTTAAATTGTATCAGACTTGTAAATACTTTTTTAAAAAGCTGTCTGTTTTGCCACTTCCTTATTGTCAGTGTTCCCAGGAATTTGTTTTTTCATATGGATATACACACAATTTCAACGAAAAAGTATTATTTTGGTTTTATCGTGAGCTGGCTCTATTTACATTATCTTCCTCTGTGCTTCAAAGAATTTATTACTGTAATTTGGAAAAATTTTCTCTTACAAATTTGTTTCTTCAATTTTCTGATTTTCAAACAATTGTTTTAAATTCCAAAATTCTTGATTTTTTTTGTGATCGAGGCACTATTATTTCCTCAGATGGTTCTACAGTACCCTTGAATATTATTTTACAAAATCTCCCTGATTGTGTTGAACTTACTTATAGGAATAAAAGTGAGCTGTTTTCAAGAGAAACTTTATTAGCGATGAATGAATTATGTTTTTCAAAAGTGTTCGCTACGTTTACTCTAACATTTTATTCCGTTAGCTACGATTTTGATCCAGTTTTATTTTGGAATTTTGTTAAAAAGAATATCTCTCCCAAAACTTCTCTTTTCATTACCAGTAACAAAGAAATAGATGAAAAAGTGAGAGATGCATTTGCTACAGTATTCTTTGAATGGAATGAAGCAAAACCAAAAATATTTTTCAATATTCTTAAATAGGTTTACTGTGAAAACATTTTTTTCGTACTGCTATTTTCTTATGTTTTGTTATGCTAATAAAGTGACTTTTCAAAAGCATTATGCTAAAAAATGTCAAATAAGAAGAAATTAGGAGTCATTAATTTTATCTGCTATGCCTGTCATGTCTCTTTTTTTGAAAAATTTTCTAAAATAGCCAAAGTTAAAATTTAATTTTTTGAATTACACATTAGTAATAAAGGATATCCATTAAAAATTTTGGTGTTAAAGTATTTAAACCATTGTCTCTGTGTCAAAACCTTTTGTTTTTTAAATTTTACTGTGTTATTTTTTAGAATTTTCTTCAACACTTACAGGTTTAATGAATAGAACTAGAGATGGTAATCTTTTGTTTGATAATGTTTGGAATACAACATTTCGACAAAAAACTCCTCAACAATGCTTTGTATTTGTCATTTTTGATGGAAAGAAAGTGCCAATTCCTTTTTATAAAAAAGATGATACAGATTTGGATTATGCTGCAATAAAAGATGATAATGATGTGCTAATAACTGATTTTAAAATGCCAAAATATCTTGATGCAGTTGTTGGAATTGGATATGAAAACAATTTGAATCGTTTCTATGAATTTTTTAAAGCTAAACGTCAATCAAGTGTAAGTAACAAAAAAAAGCGTATTTCGTTGCAAAAAATTGTCTGAAATCATAAAGATTTAAAACTGTAAAAACTTTTTGTCAACTTTACAAAACATTTGAAAAAAAATGTGTATGAAAAATTTGTTCTTGTAACTTATAAAATTAATAAGACGTGATTAATCAGTTTTTCCTCAATGCTTTGTTTCATTGAATACTGTATTTATTCCATAAAGAATTATAAAAAATGTATCAAAACATGTTAGTGCTCAAAATTTTTTTTTCTTTAACAAGTAATATTTTTGCAAATTTGGATTTTTCGACAAATAAAACTAATGGTGGCAGCTTTTAAAAACTTATTTCATGAAAAAATACAGTATTCGATTTTACAAAGCACTAGTATACAGTATAATAAACAATCCCGTTCTATTCTGAGAAGTTTAGAGTTTTAAAAAAAATTAATTCCTTTCACTTGCTGCTAGTAAAACTTATAGCTCGTGTAAAAATATTTTCTTTGTGGATTTTACTATAGGAATCCTAGTTATGCAATAAGTTACAAGAATAGATTGTTTTTTCTTACATTAAATCGACAGTTTTTTACATAAAATCCGATAATTTTTTGCAACGAAATATGCGCTTTTAGCATACTGTAAAAGATTAAATAACTCAAATACATTAATATTTTAGAATTTGTTACAACAAAAGGTTCAAGAGCTTTTGAAGAGCGAAGATGGCATTTTTATTCAAGTTGTATTTTCAATTGCCTCGGAAGATGATACAAAGCTGAAAAAAGCAGTTATGTTAGGAGCAATGAAAAATAATTTGGTAACAACTGCTGAGGTGGATGAAGCTGGGCGATTATCAGGATATGCATTATTAAATAAAGATGATTTTAATATTTATGGTGCTTCATGTTGGTTTAGAGCATATCAACACTTTTTAGCAGAACCACCATCAAGACTTTCAAGACGGCATTTTACTGCAACAAGGCTTAAATGGAATTAAAGCCCTAATATTTATATTAATAATAATAATAATAATAAATTTATTTTAAACGGTTTTTTTGTTGTTTTTTTCCCTAATAATTATTTCTTAAAATGCAAGAGGGGCTTTACAAAAAATTATAAACATTCGAATAAGTAAGTTTAAACATAACACAAAATCTTCTCATTGCCACTGAAATCAAAAATTAAAATTTCAGATATACTTTCATCATAATGTCAAGAACATGTTGAATACTATCAAAACCATCATCATAACTTCTGCTGCATACGAATAAACTGTAAATAAGAATAAGGCTGTAACAAATAAAGTAAATTTTTTTAAACTTTTTTGTCGTTTGTATGCATTTCTTTGCTTTTTTTCTCTCTGCTACAGTATACCATTTCACTAAAATAAAAAAATTTATGTCCAATTTTTACCACTTCTCTGCATTTCTAAAAACATTTTTTAAAAATAATTTGACATTCAAAATTTTTTGATATTATTTTCGGTAACATTTTTGATGAAAAACTCGATCTAGACTTCCCAAAATGGAATTATAAAAGCTTGTTTTATTGATTCTTTTCGAATTTAAAAACTCAATAAACATTTGTTCTACTTTTTCTTTGTTTCTAAGGTAATTCACCAAAATTTTGTGTCTCAAAATTAAAAGCTCTAAAAATCTGCAATTTTTTTGTTTGTGCTCTTTTTTACTTTTTGTTTCAAAATAAAAGTTTTTTGAGTTATATTTTTTTGCATTCAAAAAGTTAGATTGTAAAATTTCACTTTTTTTGGCAGAAAAAATATTTATTCTTCCCTTTTTGAAACTTGGTATACTGTAGCAATAAGCATTTTAATTGTTATAAGAATTTCACAACTCTCTAATATTCATTCATTTAATTTATAGAATTCGCGCAATCTTCCCACCGTTTAATCCAACATCAAATCGAAAAGAACGAAAATCTGCAGCAGCAACTCAACAACAAGAAATAATACCAGATTCAATTGCAGAAGTTGTTGAAGATAAAAAAATTTTAATGGTTAGTTTTGTTTTCTTATATATTTTATTCTCCCGAAAAATATTCAAAATAACAATTGCCTGTTGTTTTTTAAATTGACTTTTTTAACTTTTAAATGATTAAACTTTTTTTTTAGATTCTTCTAAAAAAGCTTTTGCCAAACGCAACATAGTTGAAACATTTTTTTACTGCTGAAAAAATAAAAGAGGTTAATACTTTTTTTATTCCTGCATGATATTTTACTTCTTTAATTGTTATTTATTTATTAGTTTTAGTACTCTTCTTAGGTAAATACAAACAATGTCATCACGTAAAAGAAATTTACTTTCTGGTGGTCCAAAGAGGTTTGCTTTATCAATTTCAAAGATTTTTTTTATCATATCTTATACTTTTTAGTGCACCAAAAACAACTGCTTCTTCTAAGGTTTGTTTCTCTTCCACTTTTTTAACAATATTATATAAGGTTAACTTGTTTATTTTATAGAAAAATTCAATTCCTATCACTACTTCAACGCCATCAGCTGTAGTTAATTCTTTAAGAACTTCGACTTCAGGAACTACAACAGCAGCAACAACTGGTCAATCATCTTCTTCACAACGAACAATAGAACCATTTGCATTTACACAAACAAGATCAACAGCAGCAAAATCAAAACCACCACCTGCTTTTATTCCTGAAGAAGAAGAAGACGACGATGATATCCAAATTATTGAAGAACCAAAACCAAAGCGTTATTATTAAATTTCAAATTTAGTCGAATGTTATTTTTGGCAATTTGTGAACAGGGGATTACGGTAACATGTTTATTTCTAACATTTCTATTCCAATGAACTTTGTTTTATGCCTAGTTGTAAATTATTATTTGGATATAAAAAATGATCTTACTTTTAATAAAATTAAAGGAGAAGCGTCATTTTGCGCATTTTTCCTCTTTCGCAATAATATTGCGAAATTGTAAAAAACTGAAAATCAGGGATTTTCGCGTAGAGACCGTTCTACTGTAAATTCTTTTTTTCTTTTTTGTTCTTTTGCAAAAAAGCAAAGGAAAAAATTGAGAAATCATGTTTTTGCTTTTTTTACATATGTTTTTGCAGTATTTTTTTAAATTTTATTTTTTTTGTTGCTATTAATACAAGTTGATGTAAACGTTCAAAGTGTGTTTAAAAAATTAAGCAATTAGCATGCAAATTACACTTTTTTCAATAACCATATGAATCTGTCACACTGTAGGTTTGTCCCCGTACTACTAATAAAGCTGCGGCTTCAATATTTGAACAAAATTACTTTAATAGAACAAGTATAGACAGCTGATAATTCTTATCTTCTTACAATAATGGCACAAAAATATCTTTGAAAATAAAATAATTATACATTTCTTTTTTAAAAAGAATGATTGATTTAAAAAACAAAATGTCAAAACAACAAACGACAATAAATGTAATGCAGCTTTTATGACATCCTCAAACAGTCGGCACATTTTTGTTCTTCCTTTTGTGACGACAAAATGTTTTTTTTTAGAAAATTAATAAAGAGGACATCAATACAATGATATTTTGTTCAAATGTGAATTTAAAACTGTGTTTTACTAGACAAATGTGGAAAAACATTTTTTCAATAAGTGACGTTGTTACTGTAATATTACAATGAAAAAGATTTTTGTAATGCATTTTTTTTTCGGACAAAACCGTCGTTTTTTTCCAGGTAGAGCAACTTATATTGTCGTCAATTTTTTATCAATGTTGTTGTTCAAATTGTGTGAAAACGTGAAGTAACTCTATTATTGTCTAAAAAATGTTACATCAACTTGTACTAATAGCAACAAAAAAAATAAAATTTAAAAAAATACTGCAAAAACATATGTAAAAAAAGCAAAAACATGATTTCTCAATTTTTTCCTTTGCTTTTTTGCAAAAGAACAAAAAAGAAAAAAAGAATTTACAGTAGAACGGTCTCTACGCGAAAATCCCTGATTTTCAGTTTTTTACAATTTCGCAATATTATTGCGAAAGAGGAAAAATGCGCAAAATGACGCTTCTCCTTTAATTATCAATAAACATTATTAATGTCGTATACAGTATTTAGATATCAAATTGATTGAAGTTCAAGTGATGGTTGCAAAGTACTTAAAGGAAAAAAAAGCTTAAACAAAATCTATACAAAAAGTTTATTTAATTCTTTTTTAAATCTTAAATTTATTGATTGAAAATATTAACAATGTCAACTAGAACAATGTTGCTGCGTTGATGTGGACCAAAAGGAGATAATCAAATACTTGCATGATAAAAAAAAGTGATGACAAAAGACAACACACAAAAATAATAAAAAAAAATTTTGCTAACAAAAAAAGATTTGAAAAAAGGTGATCATGGTTGAAAATTATCTCTCAAAAAAGTGAAACTATAAAAAGGAACACAAGATTTTAGTGTAAAAAAAACAAGAAGAAATAGTGTTGTTCTCTTTTTCTTTGGCTCGTTCTTGAACTCCTATCCAACAAACTTGACCTCATCATAGATAAAAAAAAGTTCAAAAATCAAACGGTGTCTTCAGTGACATCGCGGACAGCGAAATCTGTTCCACTTTGGTCATTAGTCTCCTGGGGGTGGGAGGCGTATCCTCCCACCCCCTTTTAGAATTTTTGTTTTTTTGTACTTACAATTGTTAGCGGGAGGAGCTCCAGGAAACTTTAGTAACAACAAAAATAAATTGAGAGGGGTTTAGTTGCATTTAGTGAGTGAGAGAAAGAACTTTTTTGGATCATTTGAAAAGAAACAAAAACATTTTTGATTCATCTTTTCTTGGGGGATAAAACTACAAAAAAGATAGCAAAAAACAGCTTTTAAAAAGTTGACATTTGATCTCAGTGATCTTCAAGGGTTTAATTGTGTTTGTATTTCATTTAATCAAACATGTGTATATTATATGTATGCAATAATGCTACATTAAATGCAATAAAAAAAGTAAAATAATAATGCAACAAAAAATGTCATCATGATTATATTTTTTTCTCATTAGTATCAATAAAAAAACATAAATATTATGTCTTCTATGACATCGTTTATCCAATAAATATAGCATGAATAACTTTTTATCAAAATACAACAAAATACATAAACAATTAAACATTTTAGTTTCAATCCTGGAGCCTCCTGCTTTTGTATTTCTTCTATTAGGAGTTTCCTGCTTGGATCCTGCTTTTCTGTTGCTTCCAAGCACTTTTTTAGAAGTCTCATTGCTAAAACCCCTTGATCTACCACCGATTTCTTTAATAAAAAGATCAAAGGCGGCAAAATGATTTTAACCTTCTAAAAATAAATTCTTGAGGGCTTTTATATAGCAATTTTCCCTCTTTGATATCCTTTTCCAACTTTCCAACTTTCTAATTCTGCTTTTTTGCAATTCCTTTTATATTTTATTCTTCTTCTGCCCCTTCTTTATCTCGTCTTTGTCTAATGATTAACTGTTGTCGTGTCATCATTTGTATAATTTACCGCATCTGCGTGAAAATTTCTGAAATAATTATTTTTGTTCTCTTTTAGGGTAACGACTTTGACTTTCACAACTTTGTATGGATCAAGGTAATTTTGGATTACCTTTTAATGCCAAAAATAATTGTGGTTTTTTAGGAAATCGACCAGATTATACCAGTGATGATTTTGTGCCAAATGTTGACACTTTGCGTGGTACTTCTACGCCAATACGAACATCACCATTAAGTTCTTTACGTGCACATTTTCCACCATCACTATTTTCATCTGCACCACAAACTCAACGACCATTGCCATCAAACGGTAAGAAAGAAAACTATCATTTGGGATGTCTATCTATCATCTTCTTCAACTTCCCTTGAGTTTTATTATGCTTTGCAAAATATAAAAAATAAAAATTCGTACCAAAAACACCTTTTTCAGATAAAAGCTGAAAAGATGAAGCATGTTTCCTGGGCCCCATTACTCAATCATGTAAAAAAGCAGATATTCATTTTATTGCTTTGTACAACTACAGTGTCATTTTTAATTTCTACAGTACCCTGCAAATTATTCTGATAAGTTGAAAAATATTTTAAACGACAACAAATAAAAGCATCAACGTCGCTGTTTTAGTACAGTAATCCATGGATGGATTTCATAAAAAAAAACATACTTTTTGGGAAAACTTTAAAATAATAATTTAAAATTTTTATTTATTTATGTCAAAAGATATCCCGTTTTTAACTGGATTTTTTTCCTCTGATTGTCATTAAGCTGGTAAACATTTATTTAGAAAAATTTCAAATTTTTAATCTTTTTGCAACACCTTAAATGTATCTGTAAAAAAGCAGAACACTAAGTTTTTGTTTTTTCTTTTATATTCCCTCATTTTTTAGGTAACAGAAAAAAGAGAAATAGAAAAAGAAAAGGTAATATTTTTTTAATAATGAGTTTAACGTTTTGAAAAATGAGCCCAATGATACTCCTCCGTTTAAGCACCGGCATCATCACCTTCATCACCTCCTCTTCAACAACCTCCTCCTCAGCCACCGTTTCAGTTACCTCTTCCTCCAGCTATTCAACCACAACAACCAGCTCAAGGACAACCTCAACAAGTTCAAGCAGGGCTTTTTCCAAAGTCTTATTTGAAAGATGATTTTGGAAAATCAATTGGTACGTAAAGGAATTATTTTAGTATAGTTTTTGACCAAAAAATAAGCTGGATATAAATCTTTCTGTTTTTTAGTTTATCCGCAATTACTTGAAGCTGTATTACCAGAAATTGTATGGCCGGATTTGGGCAGAATTTTTAAAATTGAGCATAAATTGTATGCAGAAGTCGATCAATTCAGCAAAGGTGTTACCTGCAAATCAAAATTTTTTAATTATAAGTATCACAATGCTGAGTTACTGATTGACAAAGCAAATATAACACCTGAGGTTTTTGTTTGGGCTGATGTTTACAATGGCAAAGGAGAAGGAAATCGTAATATGATGCATTTTTTTGATCATGTTCAAAAGAAAAAGGGATGTGTAAGTGTTGGTTCTACATTATTTATTCCAACGAAACAACTTTTTATACTATTATCTAAGATTTTCAGCCAAATAAACATTATGCCTTAAAGAAACTTATGGGTCCTGGAAAAACTGGGGTTATTGTTTCTTTGCATAATCCTTTCAGTAGTGAATGGCTGGCCTTGTGCTATGAAGGTGGACAAATAGAGCTTCTAAGGAATCAACTCTGTAATCGTGCACTTGGAGAATTCCCTGGAATAGAGCACGTTATTGGACGGAACATGTATCGACCCGGTGAAAAAGGAGCCAAACGATTCCGACGTCGAAAATTTTTGTTTACCAATGACGAAATGAAGATGTGGGGAATTTATACCTTGGCACGAAGTTTTCATGCATTTTTACAACAAAATCATTTTATTGTAAATGGAATAAACCTTTGTGATGTTGTAATAGGTTTAAGCAAGTTTACTGATATAAAAATACTTTTTCTTTCAAAGCAAAATTATAGATTATCAAATCGAAAATGAAGATAATGATAATGATAGTGTGTTTTCTCTAAAGAATAAATTAACACCAAATCGACAAGGTAAAATTTATAATAGACACAGAGACAATGGTTTTTTCTTTAAAACAGAATTTATTCTTTAACGCTTCCACAATCCGTTTTCGCGGCATTGATTTTTGAAAAAAAAGGTTTCAGCTGCCTTACAAAAATACTTACTTCTATAGAATATATGGACAAATAAATCTCATTTTTTTTGTTTATCCATGAATTTTTTGTCGCAGCTATTATTAATGCTGCAGAGCTCCATTCTCTGAGGCATTGTTATTTTGCACAGTTTAAAAAGAATGATATATTTTATATAATATATGTATTCTCTAGGCATGGCAACCGGCCCACTTTTTGAAAGCCCGGCCGAGCCGGGCCCGTTGTTTTCCAGGCCAGGCCGGGCCTGAGCCGGCTTAAGGCCGGTTTGGTTTTTTCGCTATTTTGTCTTGGTCCCCCCTTTGCATTTTTTTCTCAAACTTCAAAAAATCAAAGCCGGGCCGGCTGCCATGCCTAGTATTCTCCCAAGAAAGAATAAAGATCTTATAGTTCAATTATTTTCAAGGATTTAATAATGTATTGCGAGAAAAATGACTTCTTCCTCTATAGATAAACTCCTATTTTCTTAGACTAGAAAAGAAAATAATACTGGTCAGAATTATTGCTTTTTAATAATATTCTTGATCCGTTGTGTATACTTTTGGGCTCTCAAAATGGTTGATATTTTTACTTTAAGAAAACATGAATACGATTATTATCTAAAAATCCTTTCTAAGCCTTCAAAACATACTTTTAAAAATCCACGAATCCAAAGCTTTTCTCTTCCATCAGATGTTATTGTACGTATTCTTTATCAAAAAAATTCTCCTCATTTTCTTTTAAAATTATATCAAACTTGCAAATATTTCTTTAAAAAGTTATCTGTTTTACCACTTCATTATGGTCTGTGTTCACAAGAATTTGTGTTTTCATATGCGTACGTGCATAATATTAGCAAAAAAGTGTTATTTTGGTTTTATCATAAATTATCTCTATCTCCCTTATCTTCCAATGTGCTTCAAAGAATTTATTACTGTAATTTGGAAGAATTTTTTCTTACAAATTTTATTCTACAGTTTTCGGATTTTCAAGCAATTGTTTTAAATTCTAAAATTCTCAAATTTATTTGTACGCGTAGCAGTATTATTTCTTCAGATGGTTCTACAGTACCCTTAAATGTTATTTTACAAAATATTCCTCATTGTCTTGAACTTGCTTATGAGAATAAAAGCGAGCTGTTTTCAAGAGAAACTTTATTAGCGTTGAATGAATTATGTTTTTCAAAAATGTTCAAGAAGATTAAAATAACATTTTATTTTGTTAGCAACGATTATGATCCAATTTTATTTTGGAAATTTGTTAAAAAGAATATCTCCCCCGAATCTTCTCTTTTTATTTCTTTTAATAAAAAAATCGATGAAAATGTTAGAGCTGCATTTGGCAGAGTATTTTTTGATTGGAATGGAGCTGAACCTAAAATAATTTTATACACTCTTAAATCTGTTTACTGATTTTTGCTGCTGTTATATATTTTTGCTTTTTTTGTGATGCTAATAAAGTCACTCTTCGAAAAATTGCATTTGCTTTTATAGTTACCCCAAATAATATTGAATAAAAATATAAATGTATTAACCATTGTCTCTGTGTCATTAAAGTTTAAACTTTATAAAATTAAAAGTTTACAGGATTTTCCGATTCTCTTAATGTTTTAATTGGTGAGACAGTTGACAACAATGAAATGTTTGATAAAATTTGGAATACTGCTTTTCAACTTAAAATTCCACAGCAATGCTTCGTTTTTATTGTTTTTGACGGAAAAAAAGTACCAGTTCCACGTTACCAAAAGATTGCTGCTGATCCAACATATTCTGCAATACGTGATTATGACGATGTGCTTAGAAATAATTTTGGTTTGGAACAATATACTGGTGCAATTGTTGGTATTGGATATGATAATAAGATGAATGATCTATATGAATATTTGAAAGATGAAGGTCCAGCATCTGTGAGTAACATAACCAGCATGTTTCGTTGCAAAAAAAAATAAACAGTCTGAAAGCATAAGAAATAAAAAAGACACTATTGTAAATAGTTTTTATCACCTTACAATACCTTTGAAAAAATGTCTGAAAAAGCTTTATACTTGTACCTTATAGAAATAATAAAATATGATTGATATGAATCTGTAAGCATTTGCATACAAAAAATTAATAACCGACATTGTAAACATGAATAGAAAAAAAAATCCATTGGGTGTCATTTTTAGTTATCGACTATTTTTCTTTCTACTTGCTTTGTTGCATTGAATACCGTATTTAATCTTACAAGGAACTGTTTCGAAGTGCCATCCTGATTTCATCTCATAGCATATTTCATTGTACTTGTCTAGTATTCAAAGGTATTCCTGCACAGTATTAACAGTGCTAAAAATTAGTATGAGTTTTAAATGCCTGCATAAATTATAGTTTGAAAAAACTTTCTTTATCTACAAATGAAAGTCTTAATAATGAAAGACTAGTTATGTAATAAGTTACAAGTACAAAGGCTTTTTCACATTTATTAAAAATGCAGGTTTTTTAAATATTCTCAGACAGTTTTTTTTGCAACGAAAAATGCTTCGTATTATTTGACATATTGTAAAAGCATAGATTAACATAACATATTCAAATTTTAGGATCCATTACAAGCAAAGATTCAAGAGCTTTTGAAGAGTGAATATGGCATGTTCATCCAAGTAGTTTTTTCAATTGCTTCTGAAGATGATACTAAACTGAAAAAGGCTGTGATGATTGGAGCAATTAAAACCGATTTGATAAAAACCGAAGATGTTAATGAAGCTATTTTATTAACAAAGAATGTGATTTCAAACCAAGCTGATTTTGAGACTTATGGTGCTTCTTGTTGGTTTAGAGCACATCAACACTTTTTAGCAGAACCACCGTCAAGACTTTCAAGGCGACATTTTACTGCAACAAGGCTTAAATGGGATTAAAAGTCTGAATAATAATAATTGTAATAATAATAATTAATAATAAATAATAATAATAATAAATATGTTATAAATGGTTTTTTTTGTTGTTTTTTCCCTAATAATTATTTCTTAAAATGCAAAAGGCATAACATTAAAGAAAAAAGGCGCTTCACAAAAATTATAAACTTTCGGATAAGTAAGTTTAAACATAACACAAAAACTTGTCACTGCTTCTGAAATTAAAAATTAAAATTTCAGATATACTTTCATCATAATGTCAAGAACATGTTGAATACTATCAAAACCATCATCATAACTTCTGCTGCATACGAATAAACTGTAAATAAGAATAAGGCTGTAACAAATAAAGTAAATTTTTTTAAACTTTTTTGTCGTTTGTATGCATTTCTTTGCTTTTTTTCTCTCTGCTACAGTATACCATTTCACTAAAATAAAAAAATTTATGTCCAATTTTTACCACTTCTCTGCATTTCTAAAAACATTTTTTAAAAATAATTTGACATTCAAAATTTTTTGATATTATTTTCGGTAACATTTTTGATGAAAAACTCGATCTAGACTTCCCAAAATGGAATTATAAAAGCTTGTTTTATTGATTCTTTTCGAATTTAAAAACTCAATAAACATTTGTTCTACTTTTTCTTTGTTTCTAAGGTAATTCACCAAAATTTTGTGTCTCAAAATTAAAAGCTCTAAAAATCTGCAATTTTTTTGTTTGTGCTCTTTTTTACTTTTTGTTTCAAAATAAAAGTTTTTTGAGTTATATTTTTTTGCATTCAAAAAGTTAGATTGTAAAATTTCACTTTTTTGGCAGAAAAAATATTTATTCTTCCCTTTTTGAAACTTGGTATACTGTAGCAATAAGCATTTTAATTGTTATAAGAATTTCACAACTCTCTAATATTCATTCATTTAATTTATAGAATTCGCGCAATCTTCCCACCGTTTAATCCAACATCAAATCGAAAAGAACGAAAATCTGCAGCAACAACTAGAGAAACTCGTCAATCATCTTCTTCACAACGAACAATAGAACCATTTGCATTTACACAAACAAGATCAACAGCAGCAGCAAAATCAAAACCACCACCTGCTGTAAAGAAGATTAAGCTGTCAACTCCTTCAACAACAACAACTTCATTAAATGATCTTCGAAACGCATCGACAAAACCTTCAACAATTCGTTCAGCACCTCCAGGAAAACAATTTTAAAAAGCTGGTCAAGGTTCATTCTATGTTTCACAGCTTACTCAAAGAATTTCAATCAATGATATGAGTGTATGGACTGGTAATTAATGATTCTTTTTTATATGATCTGTTACTATCTCAGGATTTTCTCCCGTGAATGTTTTGTTTACACCGATGATTCTTTTCTTTGTACGCGGTATTCCATACGTTTTATTGTATTTGCTTGCTTTCTTTTTTTTGTTTGCTTTTTTATATTTTTTTAATAAATTATTATTAATATTATTATTTCTTTATATGAAATTTAAACTGGGAAAATCCAACGAAAATATATTTTTACATTTGTTTGCCATTTCTGCTTTTTAAAAAGTGTACGGTATAGGCGCTTCAAGGTTTTATGTCAATAACAGTTGAAGACGGATCTTGAAATTTTTTGTCCAATTTGTTGCTGTCAATGACAGTACAGCTTTTCTTTAGAAAGTGTTATCCATGTTTTGTGACTATAAATGAGAGAAATTTCTGATGAGAAAATGTTATCTCATTTTTATAATGGTCATTGAAAGAAGTCGTTTTAATAATCTATTTTTCGAAGAAGTTAATAGTTTTTTATTCTTGCTTGATATTTTACTCGTCAAGATTCCGTAGACTGAGAATTTAAAAAAAGTTTTATGATTTTACCTTTTTAGTTTTATAATATTCTAAATGCTTGTAGTTCAAGATATGGTTACGGTAGCAAGTTTCACGTTTATTTCAATTTATCTGCATTTTTTAAATTCGAAATTTCTCAATCTTCTTTTTCTTCCAATCTCACAGTAATCTATTATGACAGCGAAAGATGTCTCCTTCAAATGCACACCATCCTTTCACATATCAAAAACATTTTATATAAAGTTTGCAAAATATATTACAATACACAAAAAGAAGTATCAAATATAAAGATTAAAGTAAGCGTAATAAAGTTGAAATTCTCTTTCAAACACAGAGCAATAATACTATGAAGGTGGAAGTTTTTGAAGAACACGAATTGATTTCATCATATTCTCGATTGCTGCAGGACCATCTTCATAATCGATTGCACTCATAGCAAATTTAAGGAACTTTCGTGCTTCAATAAAATCTTCAAGTTTTAAGTCAGAAGCTGAAAAATAATTATTAGTATTTTTAAAAAGTACAGTAATCAATTACCTGCAGAATATGAACCAGTTGAAGCAGCAATATTATGAGAAGATGAAGATTGCATTGTTGGTGGCATACCAGGATGTGCATGAGGTTGATAATGTTGTTGAGATGGTTGTACAGATGGACGTGGAGGTGGTGTTGGTTGATGGGGTTGTTGCTGTTGTTGATGATGAGGTGGTTGTTGAGGATATTGTTGTTGCTGTTGGAAGCCATAATTTGGTTGTGATGGATATCCACCTTGATTTGGATCTGGATAGGACGCAGTTGAATATCCACTTGGTGGTGGTTGTGGAGCATGATGACTGCCAGTATTTTGAGGAATTTGTGGAAAACCAAAATCTTGAACAGTTGGAGCTGGTGGTGGAGGTTCTAATGTGCCACTTGGAGTTCCACTTGGAGTACCACTACCATCATTTGACTTTTGATCCTGTTGTTCACCCGGAGGTCCAGCCATTGGAGTTTCACCATTCTTTAAACAATTATGAATATACGTTGCCTTCCATTTTGAATATTTTCTTGCTTTTTCTAAGCTTTCATCAAGTTCACCAAATGTTGTTAAAATATCAAAAATATGTCCGGCAGTATAATAGATTTTAACAATATTCTTTCCAAAATCTGCAGCTCTATCTTTTTGATCAGCAGCATTGAAAAGTTTTAAAGCATGATTTTCAATATATGCTTGAGCAACGACATCTTGAGTAATTTCATCATGTGTTGCATTAGCTTTCTTAACCTATAAAATGTTTTCCAGTTAAAGATATGCTTGTAAAGAAAAGAGGAGACATACACTTTCCAAATATCCCAATGTAGAAGCTAAAAATTGCATAGCCTCAGGTGAAGTTCGATCAATTTTCATACCAGCTTGAACAGCATAATATAAAGCTGAAAGAAAAATAGATTAGATTCAGAGGAGCATCATTAAAAAGCATACCCCAATATGAAATAACAATATCACGTTGAGAATATTCTTGTGCAATTTTAACATAATGCGCAATAGGTCTTAAACTTGGTGGAACATTAAAATTCATACTTTATTGATGTCCTGAAATAAGTAAAATTAACAAAGATAAAATATATGACAAATTTATTTATATCAATCAAGGGAGGAAGGTAGCGATGAATCATAAGGGAGGAAGTTTTGAAACACGAAGGAAATACACGAAGTCAAAAGGGGGAGGTATTGATTAGGCAAAATAAAGTATTGTTGTGATAATAAATGTAGCAAAAAAATGTTGTTTTGTTTATCAACAATTTTAAAGGGAAACATAAAGCGATCATGTGGTACTGTAATAAACGAATTTGTAGAAGAGCTATTAGCTTGATATAGATTTGGTAACTTGATATAGCATAGATAGGTGATTGGGGAACATAATTGGTAAATATTACTGGTAAAACTGTAAATCAAAATTACAAAATTTTTATGGACAAAAATAGAAGACCAAAAAACAAAAGTAAACACAAGAAAAAAAACGCAGCAACAAAAAAAAGTTGTTGACGGAAACCTTTCTTTGGCAATATGGACCCAATGCTCATTAACTCACAAATTCAAAAAGCATTTCTCCACGCGTAAGGCTGCTTTTCCATTACATCAATCAAGTTATAGAATTCAATTAAAATTACTGTATTTCCTATATTTTGTTCCATTATATTTCAAAATGGTTCGACATGGTAAAAATGCTACGGCATCATCAGTATATTCATATGCTGAACGAAAAAAAGATTCCGCACAAAGTGGTTATGGAACATTACATGCACGTCTTGGAGCAGATTCTGTTAAACCATTTGATTGTTGCTGTTTATCACTTCAACCTTGTCGGTATGGAAACTAAAAAATTTGCGATGTATTAATTTAGTTCTAATGCTTTTTAGTGAACCGTTAATTTCACCAGATGGTTATATCTTTGATAAAGAATCAGTTTTAAAATATATTCTTCATCGAAAAGATATGTATAAACTTGAACTAGCTGCATATGAACATCATATGAAAATTTTAGAAGAAAAGGATGAATCGGTAAGGGTTTTGTTGTGGACAAATTTGTGGAATAAAATTTCTCTTTTTTTTCAGAAGCGTAAAGCTCTTGAAGAAGAAGCTAAAAAGAAATTTGCTTACAATGATCGACATTTGGTTGCTTCTACAGATAATGAATCAAATGTAACTGAGATTTTTTAAATAAATACATTATTAAAACGGATTTTTAGGCTACCGTTGAACGTGTTATTGATGTACCAGCTTATGATGCTGATGGCTTACCCGTTGCTGGTTCTGCATATAAATCTGTTTCAAATATGGCTCCTGCTGAAGCTAAAACACATCGAAGCTTCTGGGATCCTTCAATTGCTACAACCCTAAAAGATGGAACAATTATTAAACCTGTAAGTTTTCTTACTTTATTATAGCATTACAATATATTTCTTTTTAGGATAAAACGATTAGAAATCCATATACTCAAAAACCTCTCAAATACAAGGATCTTTTACCAGTTATTTTTACACCAATTGATTCAAGCTTATCTCATGCACAAGTTGTTGGATCTCATGATCGATATATGTGTCCTGTTACAAGAGATGTTCTAACAAATTCAATGAAATGTTGTTACCTTAAAACAAGTAGCCGAGTTGTAAATGCTGCATGTATTGATATGATTTTAAAAGATGGCTCTGATCCAATTAATGGCAAGAAGTTAACAAAAGATGATGTGATTGCAATGCATCGTGGTGGAACTGGTAACGTTTTTGAAAATTGTGTGGATTTAAATAGTAATAAATCTTTTTTAGGCTATGCTCGAACAAATATGCTTAAAGCAAATCTCTATCGGCCACAAATGGCACTTGCTTAAATTTGTTTTTTTTGTGATTTGTTTCTATGATATTTGTGTTTTTTGAATTTGAAATGAATGTATTATTTGTCGGATACTGTAGCTTTTTTTGCCAGCGATTTGATTTCGCTTTTATATTTATTTAATTTTTGAAGCATCTTTTTTTAATTATTATGTTACACAATTTTTTCTTAAAACATGTTTAAAACTTTTAAATGTTATTTCAGCGATTAAAAAATGGGTAAATTTTTACGCCCATTTGGTACAATATGGGAAAATCCAACCGGAAAACGGGCACTTCTTTCCTGCTTTACATGTGCCTGTTGTGTACTGTATTTATTTTATGTTGTCTCAGCAACAAGATCTCTAGTGCTAACTGGTGCTGCATGGTTAACAATTTTTAGTTTTTTTGCTTGCTTTTCTACTGTACTTTCGCTAGGAGTACATTCTTCACCCACTGATAAGTGAGTTGCTCTGATGCTTTGGGAAAGAATAATGTGGCATATATTTATAGATATACATATGGATTTGTTCGAGCATCTGTGTTAACAGTATTTTCAACATCTGTACTTGCACAACTTTCTGCAGTACTACAATTGAAAGAAGCTGTTGAAAGTTTGATAGCAGCAGATCATCAGTATGTTTTAGTATTGTTTTATAGAAATTACTTTGTGCATTAAAAAGAGATCTACGCAATTGAAAGTTGGGATATACGATTCGAGAAAAACTTTGCTTCTCTAAATACAGTAACAGTTCCACCACGATGCATTGTATTCATATTATCTTTCATCAACTTCTTGCCATAAATTCGATCAGAGCCATCTTTTAAAACCATATTAATACTTGCAGCATTAACAACATGTTTTAAGATAGCAGCATTTCACGGAATTTGTTAATTCATCTCTTGTAACAGAGCACATCGTCGATGTTGAGATCCATTAACTGCTTAAATTTTGAAGCTATTTTCAAACTATTGAGTTCGCTGATAATCAAAATTTGTAGATTTTAATTATTCCATTATGGGTTTGCTTCGGTTTCATTTTCTAGAAATATCCAAATTCTATGATGATATGCAGCAATAAATAAGTTAAAAATTAAAATTTCCTAAAATTTAATTCTGATATGTCGCTTTTGGAACAGTTGCTGATCGAAATAGGAATAATGTCCATGTCATGTATTTCAGTTTCTTTTAGATCGAAATGAATTTGCTTTGATTCCGCTTTCGACCACTATTTAAGGATGAATTTTTAAAACTGAGAGCCGTACGCAATCAAAATCCGAAAATTTAAAATGAAAAGATTGAAGTTAAATATGGATCAGTAAATTTTCAGTTTATTTAAAGTCGAAATATCTTTAATTTTGCCCTGAATTTCACTGAATTCAAAATTTCGGTTATGGTCATAGAATTGTTTTTTTCAAAATTTAAGTTCTAGTTTTTTATTGTTAATCACCACATTACTTCGATTCAAAATTAAGATTTCCTATAATTTAATTCCGATATGTCAAATATTTGACCTTGAGATGGTTAAAATTTTGAAATTTTGGTGTAGATAATTTGTGAAATTAAAACAGATTTATTGCAGAGTGCTTTTTGTAATTTTTAAAAAACTGAAACAGATTTCAGTTTCGTAGAACCTTAACTCTTACTAATTACTGTACTAAAAATTTCTTTTTTAGCCACGGTCCTGGACATGGTGTTGCACAAGGACACGCAATCAATCATTATTTTTATTCTGCTTCATTTGTATCATCAATTTCGTTATTTATTGCTGCATATCATGTTGCAAATCAACCATTTCAATACGTTCTTACAGCCTCTCAGTCATCATCCCTACAAGAACATGCAACAGATATATCATATTTTATATGTCAAATATTTCCTGGAATGTCAAGATTCTTACTTCCTCGCATAAATGCCATGTCTCTACTAGCATTAATCTCTTCAACATGTTGTATATTAACACATTGGTTTATGAATGATTTTGAATGGTTTGATTCTTTTACAACATTGGTGCTATCCTTTGCTGTCTTCTCTACAATGTATCCACTAACATATTATACTGGAATGATATTGTTACAAACCACTCCAACACATGTTCATGCACAAATTGATCGATGTTTATCTGAAGCAACTACAGTCGATGGAGTACTAGAACTAAAGAATTCACATTTTTGGCAACTTGATTTTAATACAATTGCTGGTACAGTTGATGTAAGAATACGACGAGATGCAGATGAACAAATGGTTCTAGCAATGGTGACAGAAAAGTTATATTCGGTGATAAATAATTTATCAATACAGGTATGGTTTTTAATTGAGTTGTTGCAGTTACAGTATACCGTAAATGCTCTAATTGAAGCGCGTGCTTTTATTTTTCAAATCAAAATCAACATTTTGCTGCGCTTCAATTAGGAAGTTTACGGTATACTATAAGTTAATAAAACTTTTAAAATTTAAAACAAAAAATTTATTAAATGTCAATTTTCAGGTTGTAAAAGATAGCGGCTGGCAAGATAATATTCCTAGTTATGTTCCACAAGTTCCTGCAGGTGCATATTATGGTGGTGGACATTCACATAATGGACATGGCGGCCATTCTCATAATCATGATTCACATGATCATAGCAGCCATTCACATGATCATCATGGCCACGATCATGATCATCATCACGGGCATGGACATAATCATGGACATTCAGAAGTACAACATCATCATCACTAAATTCTTTTTAAAACAATTGTTTAACTGTGATAATTTTTTAATTAATATTTATTGTTTTGGTATTTGGGAGAAATTTTATTGTTAATAAATAAGAGGGATTAACTTTTGTAAAATTTTAATGTTATTACTGGCTCAATTTGCCATTTGATGCTTTTTGAATAAAATTAGAGTTGTATTCTTACAGTAATATTTCGTAGTCTATGAAGAAAGATGCGTCGATCAATTATTCGTTTAGCAGTTGATAGTGTACATCGTCGTCGAATGGTTGAAAGAATTGTTCGAGTTGATCATGCTGGTGAGCTAGGTGCTGATCGAATTTATGCAGGGCAGATGGCAGTACTTGATAAAAATTCATCTCTTGGAGATATTATCAAAAAGATGTGGGATGAAGAAAAGGTAATTGCTTTGTTAAATCATCTTTAATAGCTCAATTCTCTATTTTTGCAGGAACATCTTGATACTATGGAAAGACTTATTGCAAAGCATTCTGTTCCACCAACAATATTTGCACCAATATTTTCTTGTGCTGCTTTTGCACTTGGTGCTTCTACAGCTTTATTAGGAAAAGAAACAGCAATGGCATGTACAGTAGCAGTTGAAGAGCTAATTGGTCGACATTATAATGATCAAATTAAAGAATTAATAAATGATGATCCAGCTGTGCATAAAGAACTTTTAAGTACTTTAACTCGCTTACGTGATGAAGAGGTTGGTATTGCTATCTATGATATGAAGTAATCTGAATTTTTTAGCTTGAACATCATGATACTGGTATTGCACATGATGGACCAAAAGCACCATTCTTCAGTACACTTAAATGGGTAATTCAATCTGGTTGTAAAGGTGCAATTTGGCTTTCTGAAAGAAAATAAATAGAACTTGTATCTCAAATGTACAGTAACTGATAAATAGAGAACTGAAAAATGTGTTTGTAGTAATAAAGATAGCTTATATTATTATTTCTAATAAACCTAAAGGCAATAACAAAACTATACATAACAAATCAAATTCAAACAAAAAACCTATTATTATTCTTTTGGTATATTATATCTTGGAATAACTTCTGCAGGTCCAGTCATCCATGCTTCAACTTTAACAGGCAATTGATCACCATATAAATCAAGAAGAGCTTCTTTATCAACTTCATCATAGACTGATTGAGACTTTGATTCTAATGGTTTTTGTTTAATAAAATTTTGAAGCATTTCAAATTGTGGATCAATTGATAGATGAAGTGGTGCACGTTCCATAGATTCTTGCCATTTTGTTCCAGATTTAGTAGCTAATTTTTTCATTAAATGTACCTAAAAAAAGATATGAAGGTTTAAATGATAGTGGAAGCGTTAACAAAACGGATCATGAAAAGATTTTTGAGAAATAAAAGAAAAACACTCATATGTTCTATGAGGGCAAATACAGATAGAACAGCTGGTGCACGTTTGAGCTCTTTCAGTAACTAGCATGTTGTTTATTTTGCAGCTGGAAAAGATTCAAAGAAATCTTCAACTCCAGAAGAGAAAGCAGCCGTAGCATAGTTATGCCAATATTTCTTAGCATATCCATTGGCAGAAGCTGAAAGAAAAGGCTACGTTTCAAGGGATAATGACGGAGGACAATTTCAAATTCCATCTTCTGATTCAAATACATGGCAAGGTCCTGCAATTAAAACTGCAAAAGAACGCCTTGAATCTTTGGCAACTTCTTTCAAATTTAATGTTGCATATTCAGATTTTCCAAAAATTGAAGATTCTTCAACGGATTCACAATACTTTTCGTTAGTGTCTTTGGGACTTGAAAAACCTATTGTATGTCATGGTAGTGGTGCTACAAATGAACTAGCACATAATGATGCAGCTTTCAATGCAATAAAAGATTTAACATCAATTAATGGTGGTGGAATTATGCCAGCAGTAGACTTCAATGGGTCTTTAAATTAATTTTTATTAAATGCAGCAACAGCAATCATCTGCTTCCTTATTCGACAACAATGAATAAAATTCTTTTTACGCTTCCAGGTATTCCATCCTTTATTTAATGCAACAGCAGACTTCATTATTTTTAAATTGAATTCATCAAATGCTGTATTCATTGGTGAAGATTGCTACAGCAGCAAAAAATACAATATTTTTCGTTTGTTTCTTTAGGACTTAAATAAGTTTAAACATAGTTAGGTTTAATTTCTGCTGATTTTGGATATTTCTTTCAACTTGTGAAAGGAACTGTACCTCGCTCTTGACTCCCATGTATTAGATGGCAAGTCAGCCACGCAACCAACGGCTGTATCTTTATTTGCCATAAGGGAACTTCGAAATAAACTTTTCAATTTCTCAACATTTTTAAGAAGTTATAAAACTTTAAGTCAAAAATCCGCAAATGCATTAATTAACGATTCTTCAAATATAAAACAAAACAACAAACCTGAAGAGGTGGCAGCGGAAAAGTATCACTAAAAACAACATCTTTCATAGAATTTTTATTATTTAAAAATGTTGCTTCTTCATGTTTATGAATAATACGCCAATCAGAACGATTTAAATCATGAGTAAATTCATAAATTCCTAAATTTTTTCCACGAAATGTCCATTCTGCCCATAGCTTTCCATCATGCATCCAACGATCCATTGCTGGTCGAGCCTAGAAAGAGCAGGTTATAGCTGTTACAAGCGTTAAACGGAAAGAAGCAAACCATACCTTAATAATCTTTAAATAAGAAGGTTGAGTGGGCCATTTTTGAAGCCATTCGTTCTTTGTTACATATCTACCAGTACCCATATTACGAAGTTGACAAATAATTTCCCATAAAAATTTACCATTTGCATTAAAATCATAATTACCAATAAAACGAATTTTATCAACAGTCATTTTTTGAAAGAAATAGAAATATAAAATACTTGAAAATTTAAACTAAAATTTTTAAAGTTTTTAAAAAGCTTGTTAAAAAAAGTTGCAAAAAGTAAGAGTTAAAAAAAATGTTCTAACACGAAATTTCACTAACAAACATTTCTCGAATTTGCTTCAACCGTAGTAGCAGAAGAAGAAAGACTTTGAAGTTTCTGATTGATACTACTTTTTGTAGTTTTAGAGAATCCATTACCTTTTTCATCCACACAAATTCTTTACCTCGACCGTAATCCCTTAATCCCCTTTTAAACTACCCTTCAAACGTGAACTACTCTTTGATCTTGTAATAAAGTGCTTTATAAATCCCCCAATCAATCAATATCATCATTCATCATCAACATTACAAAATTACTCATTCCTCCTCTCTTTTTTAGCTCATGTATATATAAATTTTTCACTTTTATTACACACACATATATATAATTATTTGCCTTATATTCCTACATAATAATATCTCTTAATAATGGTACCAACGAATTTGAATCATATTAAAATTTTATCAACACCCACACCATTACCAACAACGACAATAGAAAAATCTACATCATTTTTAACATCAGAAGAACCATGGTGTGGTAAACATTTAAATGAACAAGAAGTTCCACTTAAAAATGTTTATAATTATGCTAACAAAAAAGATACAAATGATAAAACTCCAATGTGTCGGGTTGCAGAACTTGCCAGGTAAAGGAGAGCAACAACCACGTTAAAATGCTAATATATTTTGTTTGTAGGTATAATAAACTAAAACACGAGTATATTTTGTTGGATGAAGATGGTCCAGCACATAAAAAAAGGTTTACAGTAAAGCTTGTGCTCTGTGATGGAGAAGAATTTGAAGGATCAGGTCCATCAATCAAAAAGGCGCAACAATCTGCTGCTGAAGTCGCAATGAAAAATACAAAACTTCCACGAGCTCCTACAAAATCTAAAAAAACAAGAAAAGATTCATCAAATCCTACACTTCTATTGAATCATGTTGCAAATCAACTTGGGATTTCTGTGCATTATGAAGATGAGCAGCATCAGCTACAACAACAAATTAAACCTAAGGGGTAAGTGTGGATTACAAAACTTTACGAATTTTCATTTTACAATGTTATCCGTGAATAACAGAGAAAGAAAAGTATTTTAAAAAATGGTTACTATCGATGAGAGAAATTAAAATTTATCAATGTTGTTAAAATATATGTTACTATCTCTTATTGCAATGAAGACGGAAATATATCCCAAAAAAAGATTATTGTAACTCACACGGGCTCATTATACCTCCTTTTTTGTCCGGTTCCCGTGGCCTTGGTCACAATCGATGGAAAGCAACTCAGGAACACCTAAAATACACTTTACAACTCAATCTGAGCTATTTCAGGATTCTGCAGGTGATTTTTCAAAAATGGTCAAAAACAGCATTTTTCGGCACTTTTTGGGATGCCCTGGGGGTAGGAGTGCTTCAAATAAAATTCTGCGAATACAGAAGTTGTATTTATGTGTCAGGAACATATTCCACGTACAAAAATCATCCTATCTACTCTAATCGCAATTTTGAGATGATAAGAAGTTTGTCAATTTTGACTAAAAATCATGCCGAAAATACGGTTTTTTGGACGCCCTGGCCGTTCTAGATCTTTAAATCAAAATCGCCGAATACAGAATTTGAGGATGGATCTAAGGAACATATTTTTACCACTTTCACCCCCTCAAGTTCATTATTCGCGATTTTGAGATGATAAGAAGTTTATAATCTTTTTTATGACTTTTACGTTTAACCCAACCAAAATCGATAATAGGGACCTAAATGAAAAATCGAATCACCACAATTTTTTCTAAATTATGTTGTGAAGATATGCCAATAACCCAAAAATCGCTATGATCAATAGTGGACAACTAGTTCTCAGTTGAGTAACTACAGTTAAAAAACTCTACATTTTTCAATGGGTTGGGAAATCCGAACTGGGACTTAAATTAAAAATCTATTCACCAAGAAATGTTCTAATTGGGGAATTTTTTAAGACCATTTACAATAGTCTAGGTTCATTTTACGACAACTAGTTCTAAAAAATAGCAAAATAATGCTATTTTACAGATATTTGCCGTATATCACTATTTCATCGTCCTTTAAAAATCCTAAAAATACTTCCATTGTGTCCAGCAATGTCGATTTACTCATGGCTGGTAGTCTGCGAATCACATAATTAGCACAGACAAGTTTTAGTGTTCATTAAAAATGCTACAGTAAAACCAACAATATCTCCAACATCAGCTGGGTGCTGTAAGTGCTTTTAAAACCCACGTATGGGGTTGCAAATAGCTTGGATATGATTTTTAGGATAATTTTAGTATTGTAGAGCCCTTTTAGAGCTTCTAGGATTGCTGGCTGCTGATTAATGCGTCATTGCAAACATATACATCACCAACATTGAGAAGCAAGCTAAATGAGACTTTTTTCGTCTATGTTACGCTTAAATTAGTAAAAAACAGTTAATTAATACTATTTCTATGCTTTACAAGTTAAAAAAGTAGTTTTTATTGATTTTGGGATTTTTTGTATATATGAGTAGCACACGATGAAAAATCATTTTTTGTACTTTTAATCGAATGACTAATATTTTGAGAGTATATGATTTTTTAATGCTTAATAAGATTAAAAAATGTGTTTTTGAGCTTAATTTGCTTAATTTTTGTTCTTTTAAGCTATATTATATCCGTTTTTGGTGTAACAGAAGTGCTTAACTTTAAAACATCCTAATATCAATAAATCTTGTAGATAATGGTATAAAACTGTTCCAAATGATAAAATAAACCTTAGATTTTATTAATAAATTAAAAAAAGTGAAAAATAATAAATTTTACCCAGTTTACAGCTGTTTGAATATATAGCTAAAACGTGCTATATATTCAAACAGTCATAATTCCGGTTTTTCGTGTCGGGACCACTTGCAGGTTGCAGATATTAAAGCCCAAGGTCTAAGCTATCGATTGGTACCAAAATCACCCCAGTACGACCACTCAGTCGAAAGGCCGCGGGAACCGGCTGCAAAATGAGCCCGTGACTCAGACTAGAAAAAAAAAAGAGAACAAAAAAAAGTTTTACACACTTTTCTTGACGTAAGCATTTTTTGAAGAAAGAATGAACAGCCGCAATGGCTCAGTGGTTAGAGCGTTATACGCTCTAGTTCCATACTGCGGTTCGACCCCCCGCAGAGGTTCCATGCCATTAAAGGCATGGAACGGAAGTATGAACTAAAAATGTAGTGTGTGTGTGTGTTGTGGGTTTTATTTTTTTAGATTTTTTGTTTAAAGAAAATTAAAGTCAAATTCACTTTATCTTGATCCGTTCAATTCTTTTTAATTTATCATTTTCGATTACTTTAATCACTCTATGATCTTTTTCCAAAACCGGTGGTTCGTAAACACTGCTATCATTTATTAATAAAAGAGAAACAACATTTTTCGAAAAAAAGGAAACAATAATTAAACAATGTTTTTTGTAAATCTAAATTCTATTTTAGTCGATATCCATTACCTCAACATTCACAACAACACCGTCAACTACAACAACAACAGCAACAATTACGTGTATCACAAGAAGTTCGAAATGTTCCATATATGACTCCACCCCCATTTCCGCTATTACGAATGCCACCACCACCATATCCACCACAAGGATTTTTTCCACCATTTTCATCAACAACTCGTTGTCATCTTCCACCACCACCATTTCCAATGATGCCACCTCCACAATCAATCTCGCCAGCAGCTTCACTGTCAACACCACCACCTCCAAGATCTCTTTTATCGAATGATTTTATCATGCCACATTCACCATCTGCTATGAATGGCATGAAATCAACATATAGATCAAAGATTAAACTATCAGATGGAAGTGAACATTTCGGAGAAGGAACAACAAAATTTGATGCTCGTTGTAATGCGGCAACAAAAGCTTTAACTCATCTAAAACCGCAGTTAACAGAACTTGAAGCTAAAATGTCAAAGTTAAAGCTTAAAGAGCTTTCAACAAATTCTTCAAATTCATCTGAATCTTCAACCACTTCAAGCATTGATGACAATAATAAAGAAAATGATGATAGCAGTAGTAATGGTGCAGCAGATGTCAATGATAATACAGTACCACAAAATAATGATGGAAGAAAAAGTCGTCAAAAATCTGTTGTTTCACAAATTCATGAATATGCGCTACGTCTTAAAATGAATGTTGAATTTGAAGTTATTGATGAAAGTGGTGAACCACATAAAAGAAAATATATTTTGAGATGCCAATTATCTGCTGCAGGAAAAGAACCGATTGTTGCAGATGGAGAAGGATCTAGCAAAAAAGCAGCAAAACAAGAAGCTTGCAAAAAGATGTTAGAGAAATTACAAGGAATTGGTAAGCTTTTTTTAGTGATAGTAATACAAATGAAGTTGATAATACAGCTTTGTAAGATACTGTAGTTTTGTGTTTTTTAAAAACAACTTTTTAATCATAAATATGCAAACTTTTTTCAGAAACCGATCCACTCTATCTTGCCTCCATGATTCTATTAACCAATAAAAAAACTGCTGCCTCACTTGCACCAAAAGAACCAAAACGAAAAACAATAATCAAAGACCTCAAAATGGATCCACTTTATGGACATCATATCAATCCAATTTCACGTCTAATTCAAGTAATGCAAAGTAAAAAAGAACCTGTATTTCGGTTGATTAAAGAACAAGGCCAAAATCGATATAAAGAATTTACTTTCGAAATTAGTTGCCGTGGAATTACTTTAACTGGAACAGGACCAAATAAAAAGCTTGCAAAGCGAGCTGCTGCTGAAGCAATGCTTGAACATATTGGATATGTAAAACCTATGCCACAACCAGGAAAAAGTTTATTAAAGAAAAAATCAATTGATTCAATGTCATCATCTTCAACTGCAACGGGAATGAATGCATCAATAGATATTGGAATTTTTGATCCTACTGAGCTTCTTACTTCTACAGTTGATACCTTTGAAGCCCCTACAGCTGTAGCACCAGAAACTCCACCAATTCAGTTATCACCACGTCCTGGAACAAATAGCAGCGGACTAGAAACTTTTGCAGATGTTGATAATTCTTTAAAAGATACTTTGCCTTCTTCTGATGCCGTTGATAGCAATCCAGGAACACCAAAATCACCTCGTCGTGTTACAATGTCCCCAACAATAGTTGATGATGATTCATTCCAAGCTGAAGCTGAACAAACAAGGAAAAGACGTGTAACATTTTCAAATCAAGTTAGTGCATGTCCACCGCCAGAAGATAGCAAATATCCAGAAGCTTCAATCGCACCATTAAAATCTGAAGTTGTTATTGTTAGTAAACTGAAGAAACGTAAGTATTTTATAGATTTTTTTGGTTAAAACGATTTCTGGAAAACTAAATTACATGAAACTTTTAGAAAAGGTGCCTGGGGAACATATCTATATCACATTTGGACCCCTATATAGCCTTTGACCTTATCTGGAATCCCAACAATACCCCAAACCCGTAACAGATGACAAAAAAAACAAAAAAATGGAAAAAAAGTTTAAAAAATTAGTAGAAAATCGTGGGAAACCGTGAAAAATCGTAGAAAATTTAGTACGATTTTTCACGGTTTTCCACGAACTTTTTAAACTTTTTTCCATTTTTTTTGTCATTTATCGGGGTCTGGGGTATTGGTGGGATTCTAGATGGGGTCGAAGGGTACACAGGGGTCCAAAAATGATATTGATATGTTCCCCTATCATGACGGGAATTCTAAGTTACAATAACTAACTAACATGTTGTTTGTTTTTGCAGGTGGAAAAGATTCAAAGAAATCTTTAACTCCAGAAGAGAAAGCAGCTGTAGCAGAGTTATGCCAATACTTCTTAGCATATCCGTTGGCAGATGCTGAACGAAAAGGCTATGTCTCGAGAGATAATGATGGTGGACAATTTCAAATTCCATCTTCTGATTCAAATACATGGCAAGGTCCTGCAATTAAAACTGCAAAAGAACGCCTTGAATCTTTGGCTACCTCTTTCAAATTTACTGTCGCATATTCAGATTTTCCAAAAACTGAAGATTCTTCAACTGATTCACAATACTTTTCGCTTGTTTCTTTAGGACTTGAAAAACCAATTGTATGTCATGGTAGTGGTGCTACAAATGAACTAGCACATAATGATGCAGCTTTCAATGCAATAAAAGATTTAACATCAATTAATGGTGGTGGAATTATGCCTGTTGTGTAATAGCGGCAGATTTTGATGGGTTCATTATCTTTAAATTAAATGCAACAGCAGCAATCATCTGCTTCATATTTGATGACGATGAATACATTTCTTTTTTCGCTTCCAGGTGTTTCATCTCTTATATGATATTTTTAAGATTTTAATTCTTGGTAATTTTTACGGTATATATTTTTAAGTGCATTTTTTGTAAAATAGTCAATGATTAAGATAGAATGTTTGAAGAGGGTTACGGTAATCATACCAAATTGTAGTTCAACAGCTGATTACCAAAACCCAATTTTTTCATTCTTTTTCAACTTATGTGATTATTGGTAAATACTTTTATTTTAATCTCTCTATGCTCTAATTAATCTCTTCTTTTTCATTTATTTAATTTTTTGATATTAATTAATTTTTTTTCGGTTAAATTTTACTTTCCTCCTACACAAATGCGCAGTGTCAACACTTCTCTTTATCTCTTCTTTCTCTTGCTCATAATTTTAAAAAAACTTTTCTGGTTAAAATTTTAAATTCCAATTTTGTGCTTTTTTTCATTTCTGTGATTCTTCTTATTATTTTTCAAGCGGCTTTAAAAGATTCTATTTAAAAAAACAAAACATAAAAGTATATATTGCCCTACTTTAATTAATTTTCTTGCAATTCTTATTTTCTTTTCCTTGTCAACAAAAAAAAGTGTGCTTCAAAAAAACAGTTTTATTTTTTTCTTATCTTTGAGCTTTTCTTAAATTTCAGGATTTATCAATGAGTTTTTTCTTTCAATGTGTAATTCTTTTTAATATGACCAGTTGCTCAGTTATAATTTATCTAAAAAAAGTGATGAGTTTATTTTTAATTTGCCTTTTGTTTTAAAGTTACAGTAATCTTTTTTTTAAAATGTGTCTTAAAAACTTCTAAATTGTGTTGCTATCTTATAACTTATACCGTATAACTCTATTACCGTAATCCCAGAAAATTATTCAAGCTTTAAAAAACAATAAAAATTTAAGTATTTTAACGCTTGCTATTTAGATTACGGTAACTTTTATTTTTTTTAAATTTTAGTCTTGCTACTGTATTCATGGATACTGTAATGCCTCGCTTTTAGCACTTTTTGCCTTTTTGTTTTGTTAAAATCTTGGATACAGCAGCAACACTAATGGTAAAAATTTATGTTAGTTTTTTATAGAGTTTACTTTTTTGAAGCTTTTATCATTCTTTTAACAGAAGTAATTCTAAAGTATTTTTTTTCTAGTTAATACATCTCAGCTTTTTTATCTCCCATTATTATTATATTGCCATTAAAATAACCTTTTTTTCCTTCCCAAAAATAACCCAAAAAAATAATCAAAAGCAGCTTGAGTTTCTTATTTTTCTCTTAGTCGACGTTTAATATCTCTTTCAACAAATATTATATATTTTTACAGGCATTAAAAACAACAAAAGATTCTTTCTTTATAAAATTGTGTCTTTATGTGATAACAAAAAAAATATATTTAATGATGCACTTATTTCTAAATCCTAAAATTTGCGTATTACCGTACTACTTTTTTATGTGTCTTTTACATAACATTTTTATCGTAATTGTGTCTTTAACATTATTCTTGTTCTTTTACGCAGTCAAAAATCAAAAAATTAAGCATTCGAGTCATCTTTTCTTTTGCCCATCAAGATTGTTTTATTTTATAAAAAAAGCCATTAGAAAATGATTAAAAAAGATTTTTATATTATTTTAATATGTGTATTTTTTAACATTTTTTTAAAACGAGTTTTAATAAAGTTTAAAAAGTCAACAAAAAGTACTGTAATGTTGAAACAAAACAAAAACAAAGAAATGCATGTGATACGCCTAAAATTTTGAAAGCATTGTTATTATTATAAATCTTGATATAAACAATTGCTATTTTAAAAAATAAGAAAAACTAGAGAATATTTGTGTCTCTCATGAAATCTCATTGGAAGTAACAAAAATCAAAGAATAATTTTTAAAAAATGATTTCTTCCGATGACCGTAACAAAAATAAAACAATATTATCTCACAAAAGTTTTTACTTCTTATAGAATTTCAAATACAATATTTTCGTCAATTTCTTATTGACAGCCACAGCCTTTTTAAAAAAAAAGTATTGCTATCATTAACAGTAACAAAAAAGATACAAAAAAAAGATTAAGAGAGTAATAAACATGGAGTAATAAGTGGCGCCTCGACAAAATTCGGTTTTAGTTTTTCTCTCTGGTATATTTCAAGGGTTTTTTTAGATTATAATTTACGATTTTTCGTAGCAGTTCAAAAGTGAAAATCATCAAAATTTAACTGATTAAAAAAAACCATAATCGAATTCCCGAGGCGCCTAATAATTTTCAAAAAAGTGTTTTAACATTCTTCAAAGAGTAACAGTTTGTTACAACTGAAAATGCGAGTAATTTTCAAACAAAATGATATTATGTAACACAATTTATGCTAAATAAATAAATCACGAAAATGTTGAGGTACTGATAAAACAATGTTTGGAAATAACGGATCAATGTTTCTTTGCTTCGCTTTTTCCATGATATTTTTGATTGATTTGTTTAATGTTTCACACAAAGAAGCATCATGATAAAGTACTTGACAATTGTTGTTGCAATTTTTCTAAAAATTTAATTCATGTTGTTGAAAAAATTATTGTAAAATTCAAGTATTGTTTATTTTTGGATTAAAGCTTTAGACGTTAGAGCAACAAAAATTTAAAAAACTTACAAATAAGAACTTTAAAAGCTCAGTTTCATTAATACCATTACAAAAAGGAAAATACATTTCATCAATTTTAGCATATTTTTTCCAGTTTATCAGAAAATCCCATGAAGCAGTTGTAAGGGTTACAGTAATAGGTGTCCTAAAAAAGTTTAGTTATGGTATTTTGGTTCCGATAAATTCGTTTATCCACGACAAAGCATTCCCTTTGATTTATAAGCTCGTATCTATAAGGATGCGACTTCAGTTGTGATTCCAGCCTGAAAATATTAGCTCAAAAAAAACGAGCGATTTGTGGTCAAATACCAAGTTGACAATTTATTTAAATCACTATGTACATACCTAATTGTTATTGCTTTGGATAGCTTAATAAAAAAATCTTCCAACGTAATATAATAATCTGTATTAACATATTTAATTTCAACATCTTCTAAAACAATTGTTTCAATATTTCCAGCTTTTGTCAAGAACTGATAATCAAAATTTGATATATTTTGTTTAGCGATTTGTAAAATTTTAATATCACATGGATTTAAGCGTGGAATAATTGCGGAAAGCAAAAGCCGGTTGGGCTGTTTCATTGGAACATTTACAGTTGATGCAATAATTTGATTGATAATATAAATCCTTGAAAGGCCTTCAAAATTCAAATTTTGTTCATTAATTGCCAAGGAATTACAGTAATACTGTGATTCACAAATGTTTTTAATAAAAAGTGAATGACAAAGTGGTTTCTGAATTTTTAAATAAAAATATTTTGAGCATTGATAAAATTTTTGGAGAACTTCAGCTTGTGCATTTTTTAGCATAAAGTTAATCATTTGAACAGGATAAACAAAATTTTGTGATGGGAATGGTTGAAGCTTGAAATGCAATGGCGATGATGGAAATTTTACAATAATTTTTTTCTTTCTCCAATCTGGTGCTTCATATTTCATTTTGTTCAAATAACCGCTTCCAGATTTTTGCAGGGGTTTATTTTCCCAAAATTTAAAATCATTTTCAAAAGTTTTATCATCCAAAAAAAGACGGCAAAATCGATAGTAAACTTCGTAAGCAGCCTACAATAGAATTTATTGTGGACTAAGAACATACAAAACCGTCTTTAAATTTGTGTTTTTAAAAAATATTAGGTGCACATTGTGTGACCGATTTTTAAAAAAGGTCGACTCAAAAAAATGCCATCGATGCTGCCGTTAAGCCAGTGTCTATTTGCGGCATGCTTTCCTTTAAAGTTTTAAAAAAAACACGCTGACGTTTAGCAAATTTCGATTTTCGGTAATCTTGCAGCGCAATCTTTAAAAGGTAAATATACAAAATTTTGGTTTACGGTAGCTCGGTAATTTCTCCCTCTTAATGGAAGCAGCCAGAGCTGGGCATTAGCCGTAGCCGTTTAGCCCCGGCTACGGCTAGCCGTTGCATGTAATATACAAACGGCTATTTTAGCCGCGGCTCTCAAGCGGCCATTTTTTTTAGCCGTGGCTATAGCCGTAGCTATTGAAAGAACATTTTGCCAAAACTGTTTTTTTCGTTTTTTGTTTTATTTTTCTTTTGTAAAAATAATAAAAAATATTTAGAGCATTTTTAAATTTTGCTAAAATAATATCAATGATAATATTTAATGATTACTTCATGTTTAAGTATTGTTGATACAAGCTTAATAAAGTGAAAACACAATTTTTTACACACCTTTTAGACGCTCTTGGCACGAAACAGCCGCAGCTACGGCTATAGTTACGGCTATAGCCACGGCTATCAAACGGCTACGGCTATGTAGCCGTTATGGATCTTGCGGCTACGGCTAAGCTAGCCCGGCTAATGCCCAGCTCTGGAAGCAGCACAATGATTAAAATATCAAAAAGTTATCCAAAAACAAAATATTATTTGGGAAATTGTTCAATATCTAGATGCCGTACTATATTTTGCCGTAAATGTCTGCTAGAAAATGTTTAAAAAGATTAAGCGTAAACTAACGTTTTTATTTTTTGACTTTAAAAAACTGATATAAAGTCTCCACAAATCGATATTTGAGAATTCTTCTGCAATTCTAGTTTCAACGTTTTGAATAATAAATCGGTCATCCTCGCTCTCTAACAATAAATTGAACCATTTTTCTACGTCTTCTTTATTGACCATAATTTTATCATATAATTGTTGGGATTTTTGATATAACTTTCTAATCTCAAAAGATGATAATGAGCCTTAAAAAACAAATTTTTACATTTAATTTTTAAATATCAAAAAATACTACCAGAAAATGTTTGATAGCAATTTAAAACGTCTTTAAGATTTGAATGTGGATAACTCAAAGCATCTCGAAGTATAGTTTCACATTCTGTTGTACCCCTTAGCTTTAGGCATTTTTGTTTGAATCTATTAAATTCTCTTCCATTTAACAATCTGGTAAAAGGTACGCGCTGAAAATGTATGATTATAACTGCGTTTACTAACAATTCACTTGTTTGTAAGATGAAGCATACCTCAAATCCTGATCGATATCTGATATTAGCTGAATCATAAACTGCTTCAGAATACAAATCAAACATTGCTTGTTTTAGGATACGTGAACCACTGAGTACATTTCTTGTAAGCTCCAGTTCTTTTCTAAAACACAACGAGAACGAAAAGAATCTCAATATCTCAAAATTAACGAAAATGCATGCTATAAAAAATGCAAAGACATATTTTACCTTAATTTATCACACCAAAAATTTGGTAATAATAAAAAGCTTGTCGAAAAATCAGCGAGAAATTTTTCTGATTCTTCAAATGAATTCTGGATCATATTATATTTTGAAAGAAATTTATAATACTTCTTTTTATATGCTATAACGGCTGCCATATTTTTGTAAATGTAAGCGAACAAAACCTTTTAATGTAAAAACAAAAAAATAAAAAGCAAGCAAAATTAGTTTTAAGAAATTGTTTTTGATTGCAGGTACCGTGGTACCATTTTTGTCTCAATTCTTTCTGATCGATCAGTAATTTGGTAATATCGTGTCAAGAAATTTTTCTGATCAGTAAAAAAAACTTAAACCCGTTAAGTTAAAGAAAGTGCAATTTTTTTCCTTGCCACTAACTTTGCAAAGTTCAAAGCCAGTGGATAATGAGCACATATTTCTTATATACTGGCAAAAAGAAAACGACATTTAATAACAATAGAAAGAAAGCATCTACGTGCCACAAACGATTTTGGGTTGACAAGGAGGTACCAGAAGTGCCTGTAGCCGACCGGATTTTCACTTTTATAAGGCAAAAACAATGAATTTCCCGAAAATCATCGACCCGCCGCATTTCTCATCCCTTCTTTGTAAATAATGTGGATCCATTTTTTATAAACAAGCAACGAATAATTCATTGTGAATGGAAAAACCGAAAAAATTAGCAGCAGATAAAAAAATTTTTTGCTCATTTTTTCAAACAGAATTTGAAAAAATGATGCGCTGCGGCTCTCGCATTCTTGGTGTGGCATAAAGGTGACTTCATTCTTGATTTTTTATTCCTTTTTATTTCATACCAAACATGCTGCAATTACCACAATGCATTTTGCTATTACATTTTAGCATACCTCATTGCAGACTTTTCCTCATAAACAACAATCACAATCTCATTCAACCTTTTCTGTCACCTCGAAAAAAGAGTTGTTGGTTTCTACGGAACCATTGACGGCGTGCTCATACACTTTTCAAATACCTTACAAAAATACAATTTAATTACAAACTTCAAAAGATGCATTTTCATTTTTCCTTGTTCTATTGCATGCATACTGTAACAAAGCAGCATTTTTCCACTACAAAAAAATTATTTTCATATATTTGTTTCTCAAACACAATGAGCAAACATCATCAAAAAAAATTTTTTTTTCGCTTTACAATACTTTATCACATGCATACTGTATCCCACATTTACCAGAAAATTTCATTTCAACATTTTTCATCCCTAAATAGCATACCCTAATCTCATTTGCAACAAAAAACATTATTGCATGCATTCCCTGCATTTTCATCTTTCATCCCATACAACATGCATTCAATCACCCAAAAACGCATACTCAATTTTTTTCATGCAATTTCTCATACTCCTGTCCTCATAGTACATCATCCTAATGCATTTAAAAGCACTTAAGGCCCCATGGCCTAGAACCCACGACCTCCGCCGCGTCATCCCCCCTACTGACCACTCGGCCATGCAGCAACAAAAAAAAACCATTTTTAAACATTCGCGCATGCATATCTCCTTCTGATGGCCACCTGCGCATTTTTCATTCTTCATCCATTGATACCAAACATGCCAGCAAAAAACAGGTCCAGCAGAAAAGTTTCATTGCCAAATCGCATACTGAGCGATAGCGAAAAGAATTTGGGGATGAACTTTATGTCTATAAAAGGGTCCATATCGAATGCTAAAAACAAATTTTTTAATTCTTAAAGACTTATTTAATAAAATATTTGAGGAAATACAAAAAATAAAAAAAGCTCCGACTGGGCATCGAACCAGAGTTTACTCGAGTCCAACGCTTCCGTCTACACCGTTGTACCATAGAAGGCTTGAGCACCTAACTGCTCGAAAAACATTACATGGAAAAACAACGTTTATTTCAAAACTACAGAATCTCAGTCCCTTCAGGGCTGTTGCTCCACAATTCTTGCTTTTATACATTGATTCAACAAATGTTTTCGTTTTCTGTTTTATTTGCCATGCTGCACCATCTTGCACAGACCTGCTCCATTTTGATACAACTTGCACCATCAGGCGCTAGGCTCCCAGCTAGGCATGGCAACCGGCCCACTTTTTGAAAGCCCGGCCGAGCCGGGCCCGTTGTTTTCCAGGCCCGACCCGGCCGGGCCTGAGCCGGCTTAAGGCCGGTTTGATTTTTTCGCTATTTTGTCTTGGTCCCCCCTTTGCATTTTTTGCCGCTTGACACACTTTGCCAAGCACCCGCTTCCTTCAAAATAAAAACGCACAAATAAACAACTATGGCTCTTTTATGAGAGAACTGTCGACTTCTGGTACCTCCTTGTGAGTTTTACTCCATTTTCATACCTCACGACATGATCAAAACAATTAAAGAAAACCAGTTTTTACATATTTTTTTTCAAATTTCAACTGTGCTCACTAGTTTTTTATCATTTATTTCTTCTACATTCTTCAATAAATGTCATCACAATCAACTAATATTAAACAATCAAATGATATTAACAATAATTCGGCATGAAACAGGTTATTTTATCACTTTATAGTTATCTTTCTTATTCTCCACAAATGTTGATACAGGGTAATATTGAATGATCAAGTTTTTGCTTTATTACTTTTTTTAGAGGTCAAGGAATAGTTCAAGTACAGTATAATCAGAATGAACAGCAAAATTGTTGAACATTGCATTACTTTTACGAAGTTTGCATACTTAAAAACTAACCTATATTAACATTTGTTAAGAGTAAAGATAAGTAACTAAGTTAAAAAGATAAAAAACAACCTGTTGCTGTTGAATTATTGCAGGAAAAATGCCATTTCATTTTTTGATATTAGTTGACGTATTGATTTGATTTTGATGACAATGATGGTTTTGAACATTTTTGTATAAAATAATTCGAATTGTATAGTATTTCTGTTGAAAATAATCCATGTTTTTGACAATACTTACAAGTTGATTTATTTTCTAGCAATACTTGAAAAGTGTAGAGGCAATAAGTGATGCAATAAATAATGCGGTGGAAGCAAGCATGTGTGAACCTAGTGCATTTTTTTGTGCAAAACTAAAAATTTGCAGTAATTGCGATAAAAAATGACCTGCTGTCGACTTATTTTTGCGGCGCAAAATTAACAATGTACCGCCTAAAAAAGGCATCGGATACGATATGTTTAACGACGGCTGAAGAAAAACAAGATAAGCGGCTTTGAAGCTGTGAGAATTCCTTTGAAATTTTGGTCAATGGAAAAAGCCCGAAGCATTTTTCGAATAGTATTTTATTAATATAAAAAATAAAGATTATCGTAAAAAATAACTTGAAAATGAATATCTTAATATATAGTTTGAATGCTATTGATTTCCCATATCCTTCAGCTTTTGTCTTGTTTCTGCTCCTTTTAATTCAGCTGCACGTAGAGTTTCAACAATAGAAATTCTTTGTTCAACTAAATCATTAGTATATTCTCGACGGTAAATGTATTCTTCTAATAAATCTTGAGGGGGATCTGCACCTGTCTTCAAAATTGCAGCAAGGTCACCCGACGCTTGCTCTTCAGCCTTCATGCCATCAATAATCTTTTTGCTTATATCTTTACGACTTTTTCTTGCTTCACGCTCAATAGCAGACCACTTCTTCTTTTCTCTTTCTAACGATTCTTTTGTAACTTCTCGATTAACAACAACAACCGTTGAAGCAATCTTTGGCTCTTGAACATCATCATCAGAAGAATTGTATTGATCCATGTTTTGACTTTGAAACAACAATGATTTTTTCTTTCTTCTGAATGACAATGTTTATTTAAGAATGATATGCAAATTTTTATAAAATATGTGATCTGGTAAAGTTCATATTATCCAACTAGGTTAAATAATAATAATTTTTTCTCAATATCTATATTTGTATTTTAATTCACTAGTTTTAGATTATCTGTGACATTACAAAAAAATTTTCTTTCATCAACAGTGCTGGAATTCAGAAAACTTTGAAACTATTTTACTGATTATTACAAAAAATGTTTAACGATGTGTTTACTTTATAAGAATAACTGAACAAGATCCCCAAGCATTCATAAATAAAAAAATATTTTTTAGCAAATAGTAAATGTGGCACTTATCATCGCTAATGAGTCATTAGTAATGACCTCAAAAGTCAATTTCAATCATTTTTGTGGCAAAAAAAATTCATCTGTAATGACAATGTCGGTGGTTATAAACAATAAAAAAGTCCTATATTTTGGAAAACGTAATTAAAAACAGCAGAAAGGCGTAATAATTTTTTTTCGATATGCAAAATTTCTGTAAGCAAGAACATTTGTGATGCACATATACAAATTTGTTAACATTTGTCATTACAAGTAAAAAAAGGTAAACGTAATCATCAATCAACCTTAATTATTTTACAAGCAAAGGATGGATGAAAATGTATTGAATTTCATATTAGATGCACACCAAGATAATCCAAATGCTTTAAATTTTTTTGCTGCACCTGCACCGGGTGGTGCAGGTTTTCAAAATTTAAATCCAATGATGGCACCACAAAATCTTCCACCTGCACCGGGTGGTGCAGGTTTTCAAAATTTAAATCCAATGATGGCACCACAAAATCTTCCACCTGCACCGGGTGGTGCAGGTTTTCAAAATTTAAATCCAATGATGGCACCACAAAATCTTCCACCTGCACCGGGTGGTGCAGGTTTTCAAAATTTAAATCCAATGATGGCACCACAAAATCTTCCACCTGCACCGGGTGGTGCAGGTTTTCAAAATTTAAATCCAATGATGGCACCACAAAATCTTCCACCTGCCTCGGGTGGTGCAGGTTTTCAAAATTTAAATCCAATGATGGCACCACAAAATCTTCCACCTGCACCGGGTGGTGCAGGTTTTCAAAATTTAAATCCAATGATGGCACCACAAAATCTTCCACCTGCACCGGGTGGTGCAGGTTTTCAAAATTTAAATCCAATGATGGCACCACAAAATCTTCCACCTGCACCGGGTGGTGCAGGTTTTCAAAATTTAAATCCAATGATGGCACCACAAAATCTTCCACCTGCACCGGGTGGTGCAGGTTTTCAAAATTTAAATCCAATGATGGCACCACAAAATCTTCCACCTGCACCGGGTGGTGCAGGTTTTCAAAATTTAAATCCAATGATGGCACCACAAAATCTTCCACCTGCACCGGGTGGTGCAGGTTTTCAAAATTTAAATCCAATGATGGCACCACAAAATCTTCCACCTGCACCGGGTGGTGCAGGTTTTCAAAATTTAAATCCAATGATGGCACCACAAAATCTTCCACCTGCACCGGGTGGTGCAGGTTTTCAAAATTTAAATCCAATGATGGCACCACAAAATCTTCCACCTGCACCGGGTGGTGCAGGTTTTCAAAATTTAAATCCAATGATGGCACCACAAAATCTTCCACCTGCACCGGGTGGTGCAGGTTTTCAAAATTTAAATCCAATGATGGCACCACAAAATCTTCCACCTGCACCGGGTGGTGCAGGTTTTCAAAATTTAAATCCAATGATGGCACCACAAAATCTTCCACCTGCACCGGGTGGTGCAGGTTTTCAAAATTTAAATCCAATGATGGCACCACAAAATCTTCCACCTGCACCGGGTGGTGCAGGTTTTCAAAATTTAAATCCAATGATGGCACCACAAAATCTTCCACCTGCACCGGGTGGTGCAGGTTTTCAAAATTTAAATCCAATGATGGCACCACAAAATCTTCCACCTGCACCGGGTGGTGCAGGTTTTCAAAATTTAAATCCAATGATGGCACCACAAAATCTTCCACCTGCACCGGGTGGTGCAGGTTTTCAAAATTTAAATCCAATGATGGCACCACAAAATCTTCCACCTGCACCGGGTGGTGCAGGTTTTCAAAATTTAAATCCAATGATGGCACCACAAAATCTTCCACCTGCACCGGGTGGTGCAGGTTTTCAAAATTTAAATCCAATGATGGCACCACAAAATCTTCCACCTGCACCGGGTGGTGCAGGTTTTCAAAATTTAAATCCAATGATGGCACCACAAAATCTTCCACCTGCACCGGGTGGTGCAGGTTTTCAAAATTTAAATCCAATGATGGCACCACAAAATCTTCCACCTGCACCGGGTGGTGCAGGTTTTCAAAATTTAAATCCAATGATGGCACCACAAAATCTTCCACCTGCACCGGGTGGTGCAGGTTTTCAAAATTTAAATCCAATGATGGCACCACAAAATCTTCCACCTGCACCGGGTGGTGCAGGTTTTCAAAATTTAAATCCAATGATGGCACCACAAAATCTTCCACCTGCACCGGGTGGTGCAGGTTTTCAAAATTTAAATCCAATGATGGCACCACAAAATCTTCCACCTGCCCCGGGTGGTGCAGGTTTTCAAAATTTAAATCCAATGATGGCACCACAAAATCTTCCACCTGCACCGGGTGGTGCAGGTTTTCAAAATTTAAATCCAATGATGGCACCACAAAATCTTCCACCTGCACCGGGTGGTGCAGGTTTTCAAAATTTAAATCCAATGATGGCACCACAAAATCTTCCACCTGCACCGGGTGGTGCAGGTTTTCAAAATTTAAATCCAATGATGGCACCACAAAATCTTCCACCTGCACCGGGTGGTGCAGGTTTTCAAAATTTAAATCCAATGATGGCACCACAAAATCTTCCACCTGCACCGGGTGGTGCAGGTTTTCAAAATTTAAATCCAATGATGGCACCACAAAATCTTCCACCTGCACCGGGTGGTGCAGGTCTTCAAAATGAAGCCCAGCATTATATCGCTAATTTACGACAACGTTATAATAATGGTATGATTTTTGCTGAGGGTTGAAAAGATGTGTGGGGGAAGTACAACTAAAAAATGCAATACACAATGAAAATAGTTAATACCCGCCCACAATATTAAAAGAATCTTATATGCAAAAATGCAGCAATTATCAAATAGGTTCGAAAAGTTATCGGTTTTGTTATATACTAGTGTCACATTCCTTTTTATTTTTCTTAACGATGTGCAACAACAAAAAAGAGCTTGTTTTTTCATTACAAAAACAGCTGTAACTTTTTTGTGATTTGATGTGGATCCTTCAAACTTTTTTATAACATGCTTAATGGTTATATAAACAACATATAAAAGATTTGGAGTGAGGCCCGCTGGCGCCCGCTTTTTTTTTTAAAAAAAAAATGAGCGTCTTTTTTCTTCCTTATTGCATCTCGTAATCATTTAAAAATATTTTTTAAGAAAAAAGAATATCAGTATGACTGCTTCTTCTTGTCTCACCTCCTTTTTATACTGAAGAAATTTTTATGATGTTACCTCATTGTGATATTCGAATACAAACAAATGATTGTCGAAGTAATTACTGTATTAGATGATAGTAAATAATCGCCCAATAAGGTATTTGGCAATGTCCGTTTTCACCTGGATATGTTGTTTTTTGCTAGCATGTTTGGCATCTATGGACAGTGCATGAAAAATGTAGCAAAAACAAATTTTAACTGATCTCCGTAGGTGGCCATCTAAAGGAGTTGCGCGTATGGCGCAATGGTTTATGCATACGGATAACGTACGATAGGTTATGTGTTCGATGCCTAGCCGGGGCAATGCTTATGAATGCTTTTAAATTCATTAGGATGATGTATTGTGAGTACAATAATATGACAAATGGCATGTAAAAAGTTGGGCATGCAGTTTTGGATGAGTAAATGCATGTAGTATGGCATGATGAAATAAAAATATGGATAATGCATGCTATAATGTTTTTTCATGAAAATGAGGTTAGAGGATGTTATTTAGGGATGAAAAATGTGAAAACTCTTGAAGCAAAAATTAGTAAATGCCATTGATGAACTCAGAAGTTGTAGCTATAAGAAAGCTGAAACTGAAGATGCGGTAAAACACAATTTTGAATACAAATTTTCCAAGTATTTTCTTCTCGGTTGATACAGTATTAGAAATAGGTTTGCGAGTAAGATTAAGTTTTTTATCACCCTTATCGCTGTCATCACCATCTATTTATTAAAGTTTATCTTGTTAAGATTTCTTTCGTTTTCAAAAATTTTGAAATCTACAATGGCTAAAATAAATAAGTGACAAACAAAAAACACTCAATATTCATAACGTCAGCTTTATCAGATAGTAGTTTTCGGATATTTTAATTTCTTTTGTTAAAATTTGATTTTAAAGTTAATAACGCTTAGCGCATTTAAAGAATTTAAGCCAAATTAAACACAAGGACTAGTTTATCGAAACTGCGAAAGTCGATGACATCGTTTAGTTTATATAAATAACATTATTAAAATGAAATATAAATGCCCACACATCTTTTTCTCAATCTTTTCTTCAGCAAAAATCTTATTTTTAGGACGTGGTTGGAGACTCAATATGTTTCGCCGATTAACTTTAGGCCCATATTGGCAAAATTTTCGACATTTAGATGATGCTGCATTTCTTCATGCTATGGAAGAATATGCACAAATGTTAATTGATAATGGACTCGATATCCATCATCCTAATTAAAATATTTACTTAATTAATATATGTGTTCTTATTATTTAAAAGTAGATTTAATAATAAATTTTAACGTTTAATTTTCAATGTAGTAAAATATGCAAAGATTATGTCATATTATTAGTAATTTTTTTTGACACTTAATCTTTTTGCTATAACATGTTTTTTTGTTCAATGATGATGTCTTTGATTACAGTAACACTTTAAACTTTCAAGAAGTATGCTTCAAAAACAAAATTTGGAATTATTATGTATAAGTCTTTTTGTAAAACAGTTATATATAAAAACTCCGAACATTCTTGGATCAAATAACGACTACCCCAAACGTTTCTTTTTTAAACAAAAAAATGTCTAGCTGGAACATAAACAAAGAGGCCGTCATCGATGAATGATAAATGTTTGTTTTTACAGGAATAGCTGACAATTTATAACTATGCATTCGCTTGTATTTGTTAGGTGTCAAGTAAATTATTTTTTGCGTTGGTTGAAAAACAGATACTTTAACAAAAGGTTTAACTGATATCTGCATATTATGCTCATCTACTTCTTTAACCGTGTCAAGCAACCGTGTCTTATCACCTAATATCCAAGATAATAAAAGCAAATATCAGCTTTATAAAGAACCATAAAGATATGAAAAGTTAAATAATTGCAACAAATTTTTTATTGATTCAAAAAAAATCTAAAGCAACAACAAAAGTATATATTTGAACTTAAAAACTCTTATAGCGAAACCCTGTCCATCCTTGGTGGCCACTCATTGATGCTGCAGATATTCCCGCCGTTTACAAATGTTTGTTGTGAAATGATAGAAAAAAATAAAAGAAGATCCGCGTTGTATTTTACTTTAAAGATTCGTGTTATTTTTTGTTTCAAATAAAAATTTGATTTAAACTTTGGCATTTTCAGAATCAACAAATTTTTTTTGTTGCTTTGGCGTTTTGGTCCGATAACTGTTATTGAAAAAGAGGAGGCACTTTGCCAACTTTATTATTATGTCTACTAACGATGTTGATAATAAAAGTAGCGATGAAGTACAGCAACAACAACAACGAGATGTAACTGCTGCTGCAACACCTCCACCTCATCAACCAGAAGAAGAAGATGTCGCTGCTGCAGCTCACGATGAAGATGCTGCTGCTGCTATACACCACCACAATCAACAAGAACAACACCAACAGCAGCATGAAATCTCTACAGATGATATTGATGAAATACCTATTGATATTGATGCAACAGGAGTAGCATCAGATGAAGATGAAATTGATGTTGATGGTGTACAATATCCTAAAGAAGAAGAAATAAGTCGTGAACCAATAATTTTTGAAGAGAATATTACAATTACACTTGGACAACCACATAATCTTGTTGCAGATGGATTTGTTAATTTTTGTATGGGTAATATTCATTCTGGTAAGGATATTTTTTGTAACATACATAATCGCTAGTATAATACGATTACTTTAATTTCCATCAATACTATTAGATCATAATTTTACTTCTTTGTATTAATACAATTCTCTTTTACAGGTAATGATACATTCTTACAAACACATCGATTGGGTGGTGATGATCTAAAGAATGCCTGTCATAAATATCGTGGTGTACAACCTGGTTATGCAAGAATAACAGATGCATATGAGATTAAAAATTTTAAGCGTATGTTTTTTTTTATTGTATAACAAGCTGGAGCTTATTTAGATTCTTCTGGAGCGCCACTAGGGGTTTTGTTATAGTTGTTACATTAACTGATGGCATATCGACAGAGCTTTTAAGTGATCGACTTAAGGCACCAATTTTTAAAGCTCAATGGTGCTGATCGGAGCTTTAATTTTTAAGACTATTCCCCGCTATGTGGAGAAAGATTTGTCCAAAAAATTGAATGATTAATATGCCCACCACCATTAAATTTAAGAGCAGGTTGAAGGGAAATTGCTTGTCGAATTTGAAATAGCTCTAACAAGAGACTTTTCTCCTGCTTGATTAAGAGCCTTAACATACTGTAATAAAAAATAATATATTTGTTGGGTAGTCAGATGGAATAAAATCATAGTAAATGACGAGTTAGCTCTTATAGATATCTCTTTGTCGGTTTACCATGAAATAATATTAGGAAAATTTATTAAATTTGAAATCCGCGAAGCTCTTAGAAGGGTCGAACCTGCTTTTGTACGTCGATAAAACAACATTTATTAATATCATCCTTTTTTAGACATTATTCATGGCATTCTTCCAATGGTTGAAACAAAATTTGTTGGTGTTGCTCCACATCTTACTTATCTCTGCATTTTATCTGCGCTAGATTGTGCAATGGAAAATAATGTTAAATCAATTATTGTTCCACCACTTTTTGCTATTGAACCAAATATTGCATGCTATTTAACATTGCTAGCAATTAAAAAATGGAAAAAAGATAATCCTACAGGGGTAATACTTTTACTTTTGACAATAATTAAATATGATTTATATGTACTTTTTTTAGATTGATAATATTACAATTGTATGTGAACTTGAAAGTGATTTTATTGCATTTCATCATCAAATTCCTGCAATTGATACAATAGATGATTTTACACCTGATGCATTGGATGACTTTTTTCCATCTCTACAATATACAACACAAGATTATCCTGCACATCAAGGATATGTTGAAGCAGAATATAGCTATGGAGGGTAAGATTGTAGGGAATATTGTAAACATTAATCAAACAAGGGTGGAGTTTGAGGTTATATTTTGCTGGAATACTTTCTTCTAGCTGATAAATAAATGGATAAAGTATGACCTTTGAATTCCGCTCTGTCTTTGAAATATCTACGATAAAATAGCAATTTGATATCTTAACATTTATCTATTTTAGTCAATATTATCCTACTGATGAACAATATGAATATAGTGAAAATGAAGCAACTCGAAAAGTTGATATGTCAATGTCAATCTCACAATCATTACCACGTGAACATTTGCAAGAAAATCGTTCAATGCTTCGTGATATTCAACTACGTGCTGAAGAACCAGATACAAAAGAAATTCATGATTTATATCAAAAAATGTTTTATCTTACAGATGGTGGAATACGATTACAACTTTCACGAAATCTTTCACCTACTATGTTACCTATTGAAGAACCAGATGGTCGAATTCGTCAATATCGCTTAACAACACAATCACGAAATGGTGATGCGTACTACTTTCGATGTTCACATTGTGAATTTTTAAGTAAAAAAACTGAAACACAATATCGTCCAAAGATGACTGTTCGAGATGGATCTATAGTTGGAAGCTATTATCCCATGCATCATCCAGAATGTCATCCTGTCACAAAGAGACAAATAATTATGCAACAAATTGATCGACAAGCAAGATGTAAAATAATGGATCAAAATATGATGATGCGACAAATGTATGAACGTGTAAGTATATTTTGAAACTGATGGAAAAATCTCTTATAAGCTCGCATAGCCAATGAAAGCTCGAACGAGATATTCGACGAAATTATTGTTAATAGCTAACAATCAAAAGGATTTTACAAACATTTTTTGTTCTGGATAGTTTTAAGTTATAAATGCATAATATTTCCTTCAAATTATAGTATATTGTTAGCTTTCTTTTACAATTTTTCTGCTAGTAGTTGTATAATGTTGGCACATGTACTCGTTATTATAGAAATATTATTACTTTAACATATTTTTTTAGGAAAATGGAATATCTGAAGGTGAAATTAATGAAGCTGATTTAAAGCTACCACTAGAAGCAGCCGAAACTGCTGCAGCCGTTGCAGGAGCAAGTAAAGTGAAATTTCCAACATGGGAACAAGTTCGAAAGCAATATTATCGTCTTCGTGCTAAAGGTTAGTTATTGTTATGTCTTCAGTTTAGCTATTTTTGAGTTGAGACTTTAGTGAACGCTTATGTAATTTCTCTTCTCAGTTTTTGTCCTCTGTAAATAACCAAATCATTATCATCAATTTATTTAAATCTCTCTTTTTTTATAGGTGAAAAACTTGCTGCTGCTGGACATCGTCGTGAAACACATATGCCATTTGTTGATGCTGTACCAATTATGGTACAACCCGATGAAAAAACAATTACAACAGATGTTATTCAACGAGCTGAAAGACAATTTGATGCAGAAGCATTTGGAATGAATGAAGAAGAAAGTGATAATGTGAAGCATGAAATGATGTATCATCATCCACAACAAGGCTATACAACATATGCATCAACTTCACAAATAACATATGATGAAGATGGAAATGAAATAATTGAAGAAGGCGCAGCAGAATATTATGAAGATCCATATTCACAACAACGACATGGTGGTGTAATTGTTAAAGAAGAAATTGCACAAGAGCGTCATCAAGCTAAACGACAAATGCTTGGTATGCCACGTTATAGCTCAATGGTTATGTCAAATGCTGATACAAGATATAATCGTGGAATGACTGAAATGGAACAGTAAGTTTCTAAACAAAGTGGTTGAAATAAATTGCCCAGTTTATTTTTTACGCTTAAAATTTAACTGGATAATTGATTTCGACTTCCTTGTTTTTCAACTGTGTTAATAGAGATTAATATGGCTTTTTATAGAATGGCACCAGAGCTTGTACTTGAAGAATATCCAATTGAAATTGAAACTACTCCACCTACACAACCATCAAAGAAACGAGTTAGTATTATTCGAAAAACACCAAAGCCAAAAGTTGCAATTGTACCTCGTCGAAAACGTAATGCTCCAACTGAAGATATTGCTGTTGTTGATGAAGAAGGAGAAGTAGAACAACAATCAAATCCTGTAGAACCTCCACCAAAGAAACAACACACTAATCGACGGTCTTCTACTGCAAGCAGCAGCACTTTTGCATCTCCACCAACTCTTGCAAAAATTGAGCCATCTTCATCATTGTCAAATGAGAATGTTCGTCGATCTGGTCGTACAAGTTTGGGCCGAATTCCAAATCGTTTTAAGGAAGCATAGAACCAGAAAAAAATGCTGATATTTGTTTATGCTTCTCTTTTTTCAGTCTTCTTTTTTTATTCCAACTATTTTTTTTCTATTGTTTTTTTTATTATCCTTTTTTAAATAAATTTTGGTTTTTTTGATACTCTATTATTATCGTTTAATTTGTTGAATGTAATTTTGACATTCTATGATATCTTTTATTGCTTTAATTGTATTTGGGTTTATGCTATTATTATTGTGTGGGATAGTGTAACATTGCTTTGTAAAAGTTCTTTTGTCAAATTTTTAAATTGATTTAATCCTTTCTTGGGGATGTTTTTCTTGAATTGTTTAGTTTTTAATAGTTTTTGTTTTTGGTTAAAAAAAACATTTAAGAAATATTAACAGACTTTTACAAAAAGATGGAGTTTTGAAAAATACAAAATTGTTACTGAAATGGTTAAATTTTTTAGGAATAAGTAATGTCTGACGATTTACTTCTTGAACCCACGGAAGGCGAAGAGCAAATAAATCTTGATGATCTTGATGAGAAGCATGTTCTTGATGATGTCGAAGAAGAAGAAGACGATGATCTAAATAAAACTGAAATAAAAGAGGAAACAAATGAGTAAGTACTTTGATATATATTTTATATTGTAAATTCTGTAATATCTCTTTTGACATCCTACGGTGTTCTGCATTAAGTTTTCTCTTTAATTTTTTGTTGAATTAGTGTTTCTCAATATTTTTTGATAATAGCTTTATCTTATTTTTTGATCATTAATTTCTATTATTTATATTCGATCTTATTGTAGAATACCGTAATCTCCTTCGATATTTTACTCTAGTTTTTTTCTAAGATTTTATCATTATTGTTTTTCTCTTTTTTTACCATAGCTATATTATTTGTATTTGATTTTACTGTAGAATACCCTAACCTTTTTCTGAAAGTTTTTAATGTTAAGCTTTTATTTTTCGTGTTTAGTGTATTTAGAATGTTAGAATTTACTGATCAATTTGAATTTTAAAGATAAGGATAGTTTGAGATTTTCTTTTCTAAATTGATGTTTCATTAAAAGTTTTTTTGTTTTCAAACCTTTTATTGTTCCAATTCAAACATCATATTTGAGTTTGTATGTACTTGTTTGTTGGACATATTTCTTTATTATCTTTTTTTAACTCTCTTCTTTAATCATTTGTCGTATAGTTGTAAAGTTTATGAATAATTTTAATTTGAGATAAATCTAAAAAAGTACATAAATCGTGTCATACAAATATGGAGTACATTTATGAACAGTAAGAGATTATACATAACTAACACAACTTCTAAAAAGGTACAATGCATTAATTTCCCTTCATTTTTTAGTACATTTGAAGATGATTTATTTGATGCTGCAATAGAACCATCAATAAATGATGAAAAGCCTGTAATATCTTCTTCTGCCACAAATGATAACAATGGTACAGCAACTTCAACAACAGAACAAAAACAAGTATCATCTTCATATATTACTGCACCATCTGCAACTAGCTCTTCTTCAACAACATTAAATGGAAGTAAAGATAAAGGTGGAAAGAAATTTTGTTGTTATGTTGGTAATATGACTTGGTGGACAACTGATAGTGATTTACAGGTAATGTTTGGATATATGTACACTGTGCTCCAACTTGGATTTAAAATTTCATGTACAAAAATATTTTCACAAAATAACCCCCATTTATAAATGTATCAAAGAGTAACAAAACTTCCACAAATTTAAGATTACTCTACATGCAGTTGGACGCTGTATACCTTAGTTACGGTTATTAATGTATGTTTATTTTTCAGAGTATGATTCAAGCTTGTGATATTGATGATATAATTGATATTCGATTTTATGAAAATCGTCAAAATGGACAATCTAAAGGCTTTGCGCTTGTTGTGCTTGGTTCAGATGCATCTGTAAAAATGCTTATGGAAAAACTTCCCGCAAAACCAATCAATGGTCAAAGTGTTCAAGTACTTGGATATTCAAAAGCAAATTTGGATAAGCTAGATGGAATGTCACGAAAGAATGATACTCGTGCAAAACAAACTACTTCACAATCAGATGTTGGGGCAATTCGAATTGATGGTACAGGTGCTGCAATTCCACCACCTGCAATAGGAGGACAACAACCAACCGTTGGAGGTACAAGTAGTAATAGTAATATTGTAAATGCAGCAACCGCATCATGTGGGATACCAGGTCTTGTTGGAATGATTCGAGCAGCAAATCAATCCCAACAACAGCAACAACCTTTAACACAATTTTCTCAACCACCACCAACAATTCGTTCAACAAATATTATCCAACAGCAACCCCAGCAATCACAAATCCAACAACAGCAATTACCCAATTTTATGCGTCCACCACCAACAGTACAAATTCCAACAACAAATTTAATGAATCGTCCGCCCCCAGGTTTTAGTCAACAACAACAACCTCCAACGGTTGGAGGTTCTACAATAATGAATGTTCCACCTCCAATGTTATCAAATCAAACAAGCAATATGGGAATGATGGGAGCAGCAATGCAACAACAAATGATTCCAAATGGTTTTGTAATGAATCAACCACCACCACATTATCAAATGCGTAAGTTTTTTTGCATTTTTGTGATAGAAAGATATTTTTTACTGTAGCATTAAGAAATTTATATATTGTAGATTTATTTTTACTGTATTTTTTAGATCATTTTAATGCTCCTCCACCATCAATGGATATGGAACAACCATTATCTGCACATGAATTTGAAGAAATTATGTCTCGAAATCATGTTGTTTCATCATCTGCCATTAGTCGAGCTGTTAGTGATGCCGCAACTGGTGATTATCGTTCTGCAATTGAAACATTACTCACTGCAATTTCATTAATCAAACAATCAAGAGTTGCAAAACATGATCGTTGCAAAGCATTAATTGCATCGCTTGAGGTATGTTTGATTTTGTTAATAGAGAAACGGGAATTTGGAATTTGAAAAATTTCGAATATAATATATATTTTTGATTGAAATTTTAACTAATTATTCCTCCATTTTCAGGATACTGTGCGTGGAATAGAAGCAAAACATTATTCACGTAAACATCGTCGTAGCCGTTCTCGTTCACCTGATCGTAGTAGCAGCCGAAAGCATCGCCGTCGTTCAAGATCTCGCTCTCGTGAACGTTATGATTATTCACCTCGTCGAAGTCGCTATTGATCAACACTCATTACAATCAACAATATATTTATGTGTGTTACAGTATTTATGCTATCTCTCTCCCTCTTTTTTATGTTTGATTTGATTTCTTTGGATTACTTCTTTTTTGATTATGCATCTATTTTAAACTTACAGTAATCCAAAGATCTTTAAATCTCTTTTTTATATTATTATTGTTCTTGTATTTTTATTTTTTCTTTCTTTTTTCTTTGTATAACTTTCTAAAATTGAATGAATTATTTTATTAATTTTATTGTTGTATTTTTATTTTTTAAAAAGTTTTTGTATTTTTTTTTATATTTTTATTTATTATTTTACTGTTTATATTTTTGAAAGAAGAGAAAATATGTAATAAAACATTTTTTTACCAAATTTATTTGGTATTAATTGATATTTTTGGTATTAATTGATAGCAACTGTCTTCTACAGTAATTTCGAGAAGGTGCTTAAAGTTATGGTACAAAAGATTTATAATAATTTTGTTTCTTGTCGGCGGACATAATCTTAGCTATGACAAAGAGGAAAAAGTTGTAAGCAGTAAATGAAGTAGAATTTTCAATTATCATTCTTTCGTGACTTTCCCACTAATTTATCCAAATTTTCTTTCGAATATCTAAGTTTTTTTCCACCTTTATCTTTGTTTCCTCTTGTATTTCAGTTTTATTTAGATCATCGTTTTCTTCTTCTTTGACATCATCAAGAACATGCTTCTCATCAAGATCATTGTAATATTTCGAGGTTCGTTGCTGTGTCGACGGGAGATGCAAAGATAAGAATTTATTAAACAAGCAAGCAATAGAAATAAACCACCAGTAAAGAAGAAAGAAAAAGAATAAAAACTGAACGTTTTTCAAGAGAAAGAAAAGGATTAAATATGAGCTTTTTCCGGAAGCAGTTTGCAGTTCGAAAAGGAGGGGCTTTTGTAAGATAACTAAAAGGTGGAGCTAGCTTTGATAGCTTGTTGGTGATTTGGAATGATATCCAAGATCAAAGATGTTGATGATTCATCAACCATGCATAACAATCATCAAGATTTATTTGTTCTTCGCCTTCTGTGGGTTCAAGAAGACATTTTTTTCTTTAAAGAGGTTGTAAATAAATAATGAATATGAAGTCAAAAGTCGTAAATTAAGCTCGAATGAACGTGTTTTTTGTGCGTCAATATAAACCGCTGGAGGAAGTAATAGTGCATATTAATTTATCGATTTACAATTGTACTATTCTTAGTCTTTTGATAACCTATAAAGATATATCTGCTGAATCTAAAGAAAATAGTAATAGTCATGTATTTGCTTCTTTAGCACGAATTGTCTTTTTCCCCGATTGTTTTTCTCAATCATCACGTAATATTTTTTTCATTTCTTTGAAAGAAACCTATCGAAGCTTCAGGAGTGGAAGCAACTATAAGCAGCTGTTTTTTATTTATCATAATGTTGTTTTCGATTTTCTTTGACAGTGAACCATTATATACGATAGAAGAACTTCAACGAATGAATATTTTGGATGATAAAACTTCTAAATGGCTAACAGAAAATCCAATATCCGAAGAAGGTTCTTTATTAATTCTTGATTTTATTACTCAAGAATGTTTAAATCGTAAAGATGAAATTAACCATGCTCTTGTAAGCGTAATTTTTATTTTTTTAATGTCGGTGAATAAATTCCATAAATTTAGGATAGTTACGGTGGTGTACAAATTTCATCGAATATCTTTCAGTTTGATTCCATGAATGACATTTATGCTGCACGTCGACAAATGCGTGCTCCTTATCGATGGTGCTTTTATTCTTATGACAAACAAATTGCACAAACATTAAATAATCGCCGAACTCCAACAATAATCACAACTGTGATATCGTGTTTCGAAGAAGACAATCAAAAATACATGAAATGCGATTATCAATTCTTTGAAATATAGTAAAATTCTGTCGTGTGCCGGATTTGCAACCTAACCGCAATTACTTACGGGTCGCTATGATCTCTAAAATTTATTAAAAATTTCTATTTGTTTAAATATTTTTTAAAATAAAATGTGTTGTGACATTACATACATTGGAACAAAACAAGGTGTAACTTTATGATATGTACATGTAAATTGTACTCATCATCTTTACTTTTGCAATTATCTTGTAATTTTGAAAAAGACTTGCATTCGGTGTAACATAACAAAAACAAATCGAAACGAACTGTGTCTTTAAATGAGGGTCATAAATGAGGATTTTGAAAAAATTATAAGAATATAACTTGTAGGACTTATAGAAAAAAAAGTTTTTTTCTGTTCGTCCGTTAAAACATTCAAGAAAGTTATAGTGTATGCCAATTTATTGTTTCTATGTCAATTGTGCCATAAATATTGTGCTGTGATTATCTGTCTATTGAATGAGTAAAAACAGAAGAAACGAAAATTTTCATAGTTTCGTGACTTTATAAAATCTTGTTATAACCTGTTTTTGAGCTAAAATTTGCTTCAACTATTATCAATTTTTTTATCCAGTTTTAGATTCGCAGCAATATGAATCCCAATCATTCTTCTCCTTTTTGGGAACAATACCAACTTCAATGCTTTCCACTTCCAAAACCAATTATAAATTATATAATTTATGCAAAAATATATCCAAATGCTCATCAAAAGCTATTCAAAAGCTGTAAATATTTTTTTGCTAAAAATCCTGTTATAATTATTGCTAGATTATTTTTCTACGATAATGAAACATATACTTACAAAAATTCAATTGCTGACAGAAAAATATTACCAGAAAATTTTCAATACTGGATTTCACATGCAGCTGAAGTATATGGTGGAAATGAAAAAATGATCAAAGAGAAAATCGTTGATCGACTTTATGATTGTAATTTAATGTATTTGGATTTTCATCGTACAATTCTTTCAAAAAAAGATTTTATTTCTTTGTCAAAAAACGCAACCGATTGCAACTTTCATGATGTTGTTGTTAAAGATAATAATGACAAAATTATCCCAATAGAAGAAATCATCCAATCTGTTCCATGTTGTGATAACTTTTATTGGTAAATTATTTTTTATGTCGTTCTTTTACAAAAAAATATTTAGCACTTTCGATGAAGCCCGATATACCCAAGATACTGCTGAAAAATTAATTCAAATTTCTCGGTTTTCAAGCTTGCAAACATTCTCTTTGGGTAATCTACCAGAAATATTTGATCCAGAAATTTTGTTGAAACATTTAAAAGTAATTTCATCATATTAAGTCATTAAAAACTCTGAATAATTTTTTTACAGGATACAAAAAGTCATATGAGAATTACCCTTGAATATTCATCTCCAAATCTTTCAAATGTATTCATTTCAAAAGTATCAAAAATTAATAAAGAAATTATTTCAACTGAAAAATTTGATTTCTGCCCACTATTTATTCGTATCCCTGGACAAAATAAGGAAGAATGGAAACAATATTGTAATGTATTATTCAAATTTTGGAACTCTTTATGCATTCCTTTGATCACCTTTTCCACTCAATAAATGGAGATTGTTCGTTTGTTGGTTCGGCCGTGCGTTTTTATTCATGAAAATTTCAACAAAAAAAAGAATAAAACATTGCATACAATGAAAAACAGCTTCAAGAAATTGCATAAGAAGGGCCTATTAAAAGCTATTCGGTACTATTGGTTCAGATGATAAAGGAGCTATGGTTAGGATCCTATTTGCCGAAATATATAGGATCCTTTTTGAGGTTTTTAGTTTTTTCATATATCTTTTTTAAAGAGGTTATGATAATAGAGATATAAAGAGTTGTAGTGAAAGATCCTTTTTTTTGAGGATCTTTTTTGTATTTGGCTATTTTTACAAATGCATTGATCATTAATTAGTGTAAACCTTATTTTTTCAAGTTTTTTAGAACTCTTTTTGTACAAAACAAATACGCGTAAAAAATAGAACTGAAATGAGTAGAATGCGAATGAAGCCGAATTTGACAGAAGCCGTGGCGGTAATTATTTCTATAATTACAGATGCCTTGAGAAGTGGGTTTAGAGAGAAGGTAAAATTGGCAAAGATAGAAGTAGGGCTATAGAAGTAATCTGAGAGATGTTGTTGGGGTGTGGAATTTAGCTTGCGTTTTTTCAGTAATTAAGTTAACATTTTTTATTTCTGTGGCATAGATCATTGGTGGCCGCCCCGAAGGGGCGGGGCACCTCTAGTAAATTGTTCAACAAAGATTTTTTTATTGTGTATTTGTTATGATTATAAATTTATAAACACAAATGGAAAATCAGAGTTATATAAAATTCATTTTTTTATGAAGAAGCACGAAAGCTAAAAATAAAGACAAAACATCTTCTTTTTCTTCTTTCATCTTTTTCTTACTCATTCACTTATCCTCTTTATCTCATCTCTTTTTGCCGCCGGTTTATAATTTTTAACCTTCGAATTATTGCACAAATGTTTTAAATAAAGTTGGTTATCTGCAGTTTCAATACTATATTTTTCTAATTTTAGTTTGTCAAAAAATGTGTATATTTTTTATTTTATCAGTTCAATCGTGAATAGTGTTCGGGAATCCCGTATTCCTGTACCGTGGCAATTTTCAAATTACGGGAGTTTCCCGTTCCTGCTTTTTTCGAAAAACCGAGGGAAAAATGAACACTAACCGTGAATGCTTCATCTCGCCTTTTTCGTATGTGACCTTTATAAATTAACCTCTAAAATATTTCTCACTAAAGTTGTTAACAGATATTTTTCAGTTTTTGTGGGAAATTAGTTTTTTTTCTGGAGTTGCTTTAACATTGACAAATATTTTTGTTAATGTTAAAGCAACCACATTTGTCTAACAAAATCTACTTATTCATTCCCCAAATCTTCTCTTTTCTTTCACACAATGGTACTTGAAATTACTTGAGTAAACCTCGGTTGCCATGACCAGAAAAACATTCGTTTATTGGATTTTGATTTTTAAAAAATGATTGGTTGTTTTTCATATTGACTGATTTCCCTTTTTTCAAAGGCGTTTGCCTTAACGTAAATGATGTTTTTTCTTTTCAAAAGCGAGAACAATGTTTGTTTTCTGTTCTATTTTAAATCGAGAAATGGATATACATATAAAAAAACCTCGTGAAACTTCATTTGCGCCCGTAAAAATAACGTTTTTTTGTTTTCAGCTAGTTTGTTACAAACCACCGATATACATTTTAAAGTGCTACTTTTCAGAAATATTTCTTTACTATGGCTCATTGTAATCCGAATTATTTTTGTCAGATTAATCAAAACTTCAAAAATTTAATAAATTTTGATCAGCAATTTCCACAAACATTTTCATTTCCATATTTTATTATTGAATATCTGTCAACTAATTGTAGCTCCAAATTATCTCGAAAGTTTATGTCTTTATGTAAATATTTAAGACGTATACAAGTTCGCAGCGGTTATGGTCATATTGATTATATTGATGCAAAAGAAATTATGGATCCCGATCAAGTCGAAAAGTACCAAACGAAACTATTTTTTCCCCCTAAAAATCTGAAAGCAAACAAAATTTTTTATGTGATACTTAATGCGAAATCATGAAAACATGAAAAGTCAAATAACAAAACATTAGTAAATTTTTTTCGGACAAAACCCACGTTTTAACAGCTGGCTTTGTTTCTCGTTAGAAGAGGTGGTAACTAGGCATGGCCCAGGGACCACTTTTTTAGCACCGTTCCAGTCCCGTCAACTCAATGAACGGAACCAGGGCTTTAAAACAATTTTTCAGTTACCAAAAAAATTTTTTTTATAGACTTATTCCTTTAAGCGATAGCACAAGCAAAATACCTGAATTTCAAGATTTTTGATAACCCTTGTTAATTTTCGGCAAAATATGAAAGTTTATTATCCAATAGACAAAAAATTTATGAAAAAAAATAATCACAAAAAAATCCTGGGATCATTTTTCAAATTCCCGTCCCTAGAATGACAGATGAATGTTCAGTCACGTCCCGCTCCGTTCCAGCGAGACGGGATGAAGCGGGATTTGGTAACGAAGTATGAAGAATTAAACTATTTCGATGAATGCACAAAGAATCTTTATGTGTTTTTTTTCGTATTTTTTTGAACATACGCAACCCCTTGGTAATTTTTTAAAGCAACGTGATCTTTGAGCTTTCTCCTTTCACCCTATTCACGAATCACGTGATTTCTGGACAGCCCCTTAGGGCAAAATTAGGATCTCGAAATTTTAATACTTTTATTGATGAAATTAAATTATCCCATAATGTGATGACTAAATCAAAAAATCTGTAAATGTCATGTCAGTAGAGTACAAGCCTTAAAAGCAACAAATAATTTCATTTGGTACATTGTTGGATTACAGTATTTTGGTTCTTAAAATTCATCTTGATGATCGCTACACTTTTCGTTTAAAAATCAACGATTTTTGTGGAATATCAACAGAATTCAAAACTATTAAATGTCACGATGGCATTACTATTCGATGCGGAAGAAGAAAAAACATTGATGACTTTTATCTTTCTTTAAACTTAACTGATATTGAAAGATTAGTGCTTATCAGTCCTTTCTCCGATTATATTCTTTATCAAATATCTTCAAACAATCCATTATCATTTCCTTCAAATGTTCTTGATCATCTAATGCAGCCTTCAATCAAAGATATTAAAATGGCAGATTTGCCGCAGCAGAATTATTTGTTAAAATTAGCGTTTTCAAGGCTGCAACAGTTAACTCGTTTACAGTAAGTTTATTTTGGTATTTTTTTAAAACAGTCATTTTTAATACAATTGCTTACTAACAAGGGGATCGTTCCAGCTGCAACATGCAGATTGAGATGAGACGTTTTTAATATGATTTTCCTACTATTTGAAAGGATTTCTAACGCTTTCTATCCCTTCGATTGATTACTGTATTGCACTTGTCCATCTACACTAGTGAACTTTTTTTTAAATACATTATTTCAGAGTTGATTCTTTCTATGAAAATATCACATATGAAACATTTCAAGCTTTAATAAATACAAAAAGAGATGGCAAAATGTGGATATTTTATATTGGATTTCTTAATTCTGATATCAAAAAAGAAGATATTTTTCAATTTATTGATTCACATATGGATAATAATGGATATTTAGATTTATCTTTTAATGATATTTCCAGTTCAGAAACATCCAAAACACTGATATCAGAAACTCAAACAACAATGACAACAAGAAAAGAAAAAAACCTTCCAACATGTAATATTTGTTTTAAATTTCGAGGTTTCCATCATTACAAATTTTCTAACATTTAATTTTGTTTCTCGCTATTTCTCGAAATCATATGCATTATCTACAGTATATAAAATGTTTAGTAATTTATTTTAAGTTAAAATAAATTACTTTTGTGTAAAATTAAAAAATAAAAAACAAACTTTTTGAAATTATTACTTGACATTCAATTTAAATGAAAGAAACATTCATTTTTAAGATATTCTTATTCTCTTTTCATCTTTTACTTACTTACTCACTTATCCTTCTCATCTCTTTTTGCCGCCGCTTCTTCTTTTTTTGAAATAAAAAACTAATCTATTCATTGTCGTCTCTCCTTCTCCTATCCCGGAAGGTGTTAAATATTTCATGTTTTTAAAGAATATATTTATATCTCTCTCATGTTGGATAGGATATAAAAAATGAAGAGATAGACCAAAAGAGGGAGAAGACTGAAAAAAAAAATGGGTGTGCTCTGCTTGTGCAAAAATAAGAAAGTTAAAGCAAAAAAAATAAAAGAAGATTTGTTAAAATTTGTTAAACAGCAAAATAAAAAAACAAATACTGAAAATAAGATTGTAAAAATGGGCTGTTTTTTTCTATTGCAAAAAATTATTAATCTGTCAAGTATGGATATAAAATGCAATTAAAATGTATTCAAAATTTAAGAATTGTTTAGATGAAATTTTGGCATAGTTATAATTACAACCAATGCCCAATTTTTTTCGTTATAAATTTGTTGTATTTTCTTGTTTTATAACTTGTTTTCATGGCTCATAGAACAAGAAAATGTAATGTGTTTAATTCAAATTTTGCGGTCCGATTCCCCGTTTGAAAAAACGTGTTTCATATTCAGAATCTCAGAATTCTTTCTGATGATGCTATCTTTTTTCTCTTTTTTTCACTGATTCTAAAATGGTATCAACATAAAAAAACGGTTGGATACAACCCGATTTTCAGCTGTTTTTCTTCACTTTTTTCTTGATTTTGCCTGATCCGTGACAGATGTTTTTTTTGTTTGAGTGAGACACTTTCTTTAACGAAAATTTCTCTGAAAATTTTCCAAGTTTTGTCACTTTTTAGAAATTATGCTTTTTCTTGAAGATAATGAGTTTCCAGGTTTAACAAATTTGCGTATTACGACACCATATTTGTTCAATTTTTGCTCAAATGCCCGAAAGTAAACACATTTGTCTTTTCCATTCCATCAAATATTAAACACGGAAGTTTGTATTTTTTTAAAAATTTTTAAAATCCGTCTTTTCAGCTTTCAAAGCTTTTTTTAATATGCAAGTTTTGAATTTCTTTTTTTTCTTCCTCGAGATTATTTTTTGCGTTTAATCTTTAGCTTCTTATCTCCTCCTATCCTCTTATATGCTTACTTTCATGATTTTTTTTAATGCAAACAGCTTTACCTTTTAGCTGTTTTTTTATCCATACAGATATTGTCTTTAATGTTAGCATTTATTTCCTCCCAAAAATGTTACTATTAGTTTATTAAAAAAATAAATTTTAAAAATGTTTTTTTTTCAGATTTCTATTTTTATGATTACATTTTTTTAAAACTTTTATTAAGGACAGGTCTATTATTATTAGAGTTTTTGAATAGCATTATTAACACATTACTCGTGTTAATGATGCTATGAGAGTAATCACGCTTTATTGATGCTTCTTGAAATTCTCTAAAGCTTGTTTGTTTAATCCATTTTTTCACTATTTTTTAAAAAGTTTGTTGTTGCTTTTTTAAGACAAAAGGACTTTGTGGTGGTAAAATCAGGCCTGAGAAATGCGGCCGGCCGGCCGATATATTTTTGGCCTGCGGCCGGCCAGGCCGAGATAAGACGGCCGCGGCCGGCCGCTTTTTTATTTTTGTTAAAGAAATGAGCTCCAAAATCAGTTTTTGAGTCTGGTTAAAATCGACTTTTGCACCGTTTCTTTAATAGAATTATGTGTTTTTAGCCTTTTTGGGTATACAATTTCGTTTATTTTTATCAAAAATTTCGTCGATCATTGAAAAAACACATATTTAAGTTTTTAAAAATTTTTTGAAAAATATGCGGCCAGCCGCGGCCGGCCGCGGCCGGCTGAAAAAATTTTGGCCGCAGGCCGGCCGGGCCGACGAATTTTCGGCCGCTTTTCTCAGGCCTGGGTAACATTAAAGTTTAATGGTAAATGATACATACCGCTGACCGAATGAGTAATTGTTGTGATGCATTAAAGATAGGGGGATGAAGTTAAAAGTGCGGTCTTTGCTGGAGTTGAGTTTTTTAGTATTAAGGTTAGAAAGCGCAGTTCAAAAAAATAAATTCATAAGAATGTTGCTGAAATTGTTGAAATAATTGAAGTCGAATTTCTTGCATTTATAATTACTGTCAATGAGAGTAACATTGCTTATCACAAACAACACAAACAATGTTACTATCATTGACAAAAATAAAGCAGCTTAGAGTTGCTGTCATTGGCAGTAATCGTTATTGATATTATTATCATTCATGATAGTAACAATAGAACGACGATACTTTTCAAAAGCTGTTACTATCATTGAAAGCAGGGCCGAAAATGCTTTAGGAAGATTGGTGAGATCTCACCCCCCAAAATTTTAGAATTTAAGGTAAAAAAGTAATTTCATACTAGATAAAATGAGATTTTTTGTTACTTTTATGAGGAATCTCACCCCGATCTATTTTCGGCCCTGTTTGAAAGTCACGAAAGTGATACAATATTTTAATAAGCCTTGTTACTGCTTCTGATAGTAAAAAATGAAAAGTATCGGTGATAAAGCCATTTTGAGATGCCGTTGAAAGAAGTTTTTTTTGACATTACTATCCACGAGAGTAACATAAATGAAGTAATATTGTTCAAAAAAGTATTACTATCAATGACAGTAACAAAAATGAAAGAAGAAAAAAAATACGATTACTATTGCTGACAATAATTTTCATCATTGCACATAATCCCCAAAATTAGCCCTCCCTTTAACCATTTTAAAAACTTTCCTTCAATGTTTTTTTTTATTTGAAAATAAAACATTATATTATTTATTTACGCTTCATAAAATCTTTGTTTTTTTCTCCTTTTTTCTATCATTTAAATTACTACTTTTATTTGCTTAAATTTAATGTTATTTTCCTTCTTTTTTTCCTGCGTTCGAAGAAGACAAGAGAGGAAAAGCTTTGATGAATATTGAAAGTTTTTTTTTTCTCTCAAAAAAAGGCCTTGCGGCAAATTTGCCCGATAAAATACGTACATGTAATTGAAGCGGTTTTTTTATAGAGTTAAGCTCTTTTTTAAGCGATTTTTGTTTTTTTACGGGAGTTTGTGTATGCCTTAGAAGAAGTTACTTTAAAATCGGAGATAATAAAGTTATTTTAAAGTAGGGGAACAACTTCTTGGTTTGAATCATGTAAAAATTGAATGGATTTTTAAAAGTAATTATTGTGTGTCTATTGATCTATTAGAAAGTATTAGTGCTTGTTCAATAAAATTCTTTTTTTTTTGTCTTAGTTAAAAAGTAATACAGCGAAATTCCTTTCTCTATTATCACTTTTTATACTTTAGATGTGCATGGTACAAATGTGAACCAAAACATCATAAAAATAAGGATTATTCAATCGTTATTATACAAAATCGACCACTTTTTTCAGTTTATTATGCCTTTCTAATTTTTTTTGAAAGGGACATCTTGCTTAGATTTTAGTTTTAAAAAAAATTAAAAATAATTGTTTTTCTGATTAGACGGGTAATTTAGGCATTTAGTAAAACTCAGCTTAAGATGTTGTAAGCATTCCTTTGGGTTTCTTGCTTCGAATTTTGGCTGTACTTTTTTGATGGTGGTTTTTACAATTTTTATTTGGCCCAAATTGATTGGAAGCTTGAACTTGAAGTTATAACCTTCAAATTATAACTCTTAAACCTGTAATAATTGAACAATTCATTAAAGATTAATTCTTTTAAAATTTAAAAAATGTTTATTTAAAGTGACTTTTTTGGTTTATTTTTTTACAGGTATACCTACAAATCTATTTTGATTTGCTTTTAAAGTAAGTGTCTCAGACAAACCAAAACACAAAAATGCTTCAGATTCCAAATCTCAAAATTCTGATGATACCATCTTTTTTCTCTTTTTTTTGCTAATTTTAAAATGGTATCAACAAAAAAAGGTTGAATATAAGTCGATTTACAGCTGTTTTTCTTCATTTTTTTCTTGATTTTGCCTGATCTGCGATGGATGGCTTTTTTTGCTTCATTGAGACATTCTCTTAAACTTGATAATTCACAGTCATTTTTGCAAAGCAACGATTCTGCTGTGAACGTGTGAATTCCAGTTCAGTTACTAGAAAAAAATTATTTATTTATCATTAAAATTTCCTTCATTGTTTTTAAAGATGGCTTAATAATAATAAATTTTGGAACTTTATAAAACAATCTTTCGTTAAAAGCGTTTCCATTTAGCTTCTTATTTGCAGCTATTGCTGTTTTTTTACGCCGTTATAAAAGAGATATATCCCTTAAGCTACTTTTGACATTCACGTCATTATCACTCTGTTATTATTGCCACCCATATTTTTGACGCTGTTTTTATCTGCCATCATTTTTCGTTAATCTCTTTTTTTTTTTATTAATTTGCTAACATCTTATACAAATGTATTTTTAAAATTTTACAAAAATCACGAACATTTTAATAAAATGTTTATTTCCTATTTGTTACTGCTTCATACGTTTTTCCTTCTTCTGCTTTTTTTGCAAGAATCTCTTTCAAAACATGAGCACCAGAAAAAAAACGCTCTTCAAGTTTTAAAACAGAAGTTTCTCCCAAAAAAACTTTTTTTTGCTTTGTTTTTTTTCAATTGAGTGGACACACACAATTTCCTCCTCTTCTTCTTCTCAGATGTTGATGATTTAGACCCAAAAAAAGTTTAATGTTTTTTTAGCTTTGCTTTAACAACAACCACAAAAACAAAAATGTTGTTGGTTTTTTTTACTGAAAATTGAATTTTTTTAAAGACTTCTTCTCTTTTTTTGGGATGAAAAAAGAGAAAAGAGAGATGAGTTTTAATGGTTTTTGATGATAGCTTTTTTTTGTTGGATTTACATTTACCGTATAATTTGTTTGAGTGTATGTGTGGTTAACAAGAACTCATCATCATTTTTAGACAAGTGCCCTAAACGTGCATTAAGTTTTGTTAAAGAAAATAAATTGATTTCAGCTTTTTTGTCGACTGAAAACTTGAAAAATAAAAAGACTATGATTGTGATTGGCTGTTAAAATGTTTTAAATTTCATGACATTTTTTGAGAGCTAAAAAAGCCCTTTTTTAATCTTTCAAGCTTACAAATAAAAGAAAATCTTTGTTTATTTGGTTGTCTGATTTAAAAATTTTGATTCCATTAACGAAAAATTTAACGCCATTGATTTTGGTCATTTTTAGGTCTTTCTTTAAGGTGGACTTCAAAATTCCGATTTCAAAAAAAGTGATATTTACTAATCGAGTTCTTAATTATTATGTATTTTGATTTTATAATAAGATGCGATTTCGTTTCAATTAAGTTTTACTGAATTCGAGGTTTGTAAGACCTGTTTTGAAGACCATTTGGAATATAACAGAGCTGTTAAGATATCTCGAGATATGAAATTTCAAATCCCCCAATGCGAGATATATTTTTCTTTTAATCTTTTGTCGCTTTTGTCCTGTTATCTACTGTCGAGAAAAGCTCCTATGCCATGTCTCTTGTTCTTTGAAAGACTTCTTTTTGGAAGATAGTCTTCATCCTGTTTAATTGGTTTTGTAGGTCTTAAAAATTCAATTGCTATAAAAATGATGTAATTTATTCCATTTAATCAACTGTTGCTTCTCTAATAAACAATATATTATTTGGATAAAGCTTCTGGAATTAATATTTGAACTTTAGAATTTTTTTTGTATTATAAAATACGTCAAAAAAGATTATTATTTTATATATTTTGCTTAATGTGTATTATTGAGTATAACTTTTCAAACATTCGTGATTCCTTCTTTCACAGTGTTGAACGCTATTATTGTTAACCATGAACAACAAACAATTTACATTTGCTCAAAATGTAGGTACTCCATTTTCTGTGAAAAATGTTTTGCACTATTATATTTTTAACAAACAAGCACTAATAAACCAAGCCTTAAAAGACGTGTATTAATTCTTTTTTTTTTGCAGATTAACACACTTTTATGGTTTCAAATTTTAAAAAAGTACAGCAAATAGTCTTAAAGAGTTTATTAGAACTCTCTACTTTAATCCAGCTTTTTGTATTCGTCTTGTGTGTTATCAGAAACATAGAGATACATCGATTGGAAAGATTAAATTATATTTTGGCCTTATTCTCTTCTGCAAAATTACAGTTTTTAGAAAATTTTTTGATATGGAGTCTTCTTTATTCAAATTCCTCTTGCTTTTTAGCACAAAAAAGTTTTTTTTATTCATGAGAGTGTCTCAGAGCAAAACAATACGACGGATGGTATCAACACGAAAATGCTTCATATCCAGAATCTCAGAATCAAAAAGATTGGATATAACCCGAGATTTAGCAATTTTCCTTCAATTTCCCTTGATTTTGCTTATCACCGACATTTCCTTTTAAACTGCTATAATCCATTTAACTTTATCAAGAAATTTTAGATGATGATGATGATGTAGAGGTAAATGATGATGTCTGTTTATTACTTCTTAAAAGATTTTTCTTCCGACATTGATTCATTGCTATTGAGCTTAGTTTAACCTTTTATTCATCAAAAAGCAGGATGTACTTTCAATTTTTATAAATGCATTTTCTTCAAGAGTCATATTTGTTCTTTGAATGAGTATTAAAGATTTTTGATTATATATCTTTTATCAGATTGTAGTAATATTCGAACACCACAATCTTTATCCATTTACAATAGAGATCTCTGGCTATACAATAAAGATTTTTATTGAGAAGATGCGGAAATAATTATTAAAAGTATACAAAAAAAACGGCTGGGAAGTTTTGGTGATGTTTCTGCTGCACCACTGCTCTTTGCAGGAAGCGATAAAACTCTTTTTTATTTTAATATTTTATTATTATTTTTGCAACTCATCCATCTGTTCATTTTTTTCATTTATTATACGGCCATAAACTTTTAAGGTGTTTTTAATAATAGCACATTTAACTTTTCTAAATGTTATTTTTTATTTTATTTTCGATTTCTTTTTCGATATTTTTTTTTCTCAAAGTGATTCATTTATTTTTCGCCCAATTTTCCAATGACTATTCTTGCACCTTGTGGTCCAAAAAATATTTTTTAATAATAATGCCGCTCCTATTTCAAATGTGGCTTTCACTTTTTCTTTTGATGTTTGAAATGGTTATGTGTTTTTTTTTAAATTTTTATGTAAAAGAACGTGTAATTTCAGTTTTATGCAAGGTTTTAAAAATGTTAAGATAGCTGCTTTTACATGTGGTTAAAAAATGTAAATCAGTTAATTTAAAATTTTATCACTAAAAATTCTTTTCTAAATAACTTTTATTTTAACACATTACTTTTATCAATTCTTTTTATTGATGAAAAAAATAGTAATTGGGATGCTGAGATAAAAAAATATATAGTGAAATTACATTTGTTTGTTATTATCAAGTAAAAGTTCAGCAACGAACAGAAGGAAATAAACTCGCCTATTTTGATGGGCATTGTCTTCTCCTTATGATAAAAAATTGCTTTGTTTCACATTTTAATATGAATTTTTATTTAAACTTTTTTTTAAAAGTGTCTCAAACAAGCAGAAACACCTATCTTTGATTCGGCAAAATCAGGAAAAAAAATAAAGAAAAATAGCTAAATCTCGGGCCATATCCAACAACTTTTTAAAGTTGATACCATTTTAGAATCAGTAAAAAAAATTCTGAATTTAAAGCATTTTCGTGTTGATACCATCTATCGTATTCTTTTTTGCTTGTCTGAGACACTCCATTAGAACAGTAGTCGACGATGTCCACGATATTTGCTCCGATTCTGCTCATCATCTCTGCATGTTTTTTCCTCCTTTATATCAATGACGTATTGTTAACACCCTTGTAACCTTTTAAGTATCTTCCCATTTTTTAATTATTTTAGAGTTTAATTCGTGCGTGATAAACCCTAAAATAAACTATTTAAACCATTTAACGGAAATTTATTTTTCACACATAAAAACTTTTTTAAAACCTTTTTTTTTCAGGAACCGCTTTAAAAGTAAAAAGAGAAGAAGTGAAAAAAGAGGCTTTTAAAAAAAAGAGGAACTTCAATATTTTTTCTCACTTCTTTTTTTTTGCTCATTTTCTTTCAACTTCTACTTTTATAAGCTTGTTATTTTTCTATTTTCACTTTTTTTTATTTATTTCGTCGCCAATTTTGGCGTCGTCAATGTGTCATCGCTCGTTGCTGTGTTATATATTGTCAAGAGGTTATATATATTCAAAACTTATATTTATTTTTTATCAACATCGCTTTACTTATTTGCTTACTTGACGGGAATTTGTCGTTGTTAACTCTTGACAAAATTATTTGAGTGAAAACGAAAAAGAAGAAAGCAAAAGAAAAGGAAGAAAGAAGAAACGAACATTAATTTGATTTTTTATTTTTTTATATTTTTTTTAAAAAAAGAAAGCAAAACCCGAACAAAGAAAAAAAGAAAGAAACGAGTTTTATATTTTTTGTGCTTGGATTCAAATCTTCAATTTTATATTTGCTAAATTATTACTATTATTACTACTCAAAAACCGTTATTTCTTTGTATAAATGTTGAGTCGAAGAATGAGCCTTAAAACAACTTCTACATCATGCAATGGTAATCGACAACATCGAGCTGTCAGCCGGCTATTTAGTGGTGTCAGTCATGGCAAGTTTTATTTTACTCGTTTTTTAATTTTCCATTAAATGCTACATTTACGTATCCAGCTCAGTTTAATAAAAAGCCAAAATTCTTAAACATTAGTTTTAGCTTTAGTCGTTTTTTCAATTAAATCCCAAATTTTTTTTATCAATTTTGCCCTTCAAAAACAACATGGCTGTTGTGCTTTCTTTTGTTAAAATTTAAATTCTGTTAAATGCTACGTTAATACTTCATTTACAGTGAAACCTCGTTATAACGACTTCCAAGGGACCGTGAAAAAACGTCGTTATAATGAAGGAGACGATATATAAATAAGACGAACTATAAATACGCGAAATTAAGCAAAACAGGTGAATTTATGGTTTTTTCCATTTTGAGCCTTCAGAATCCCGAAGCCAAAAAGCTGCTCCAGAAGCCTTAAAAGCGCTTAAACATTGTTTTTATAGCATAACTAAGCGTTTCTAGCCATTTTAAAGCAAGAAAAACGAAAAACAAATTTTTCGGTTTTTTCACCTTATACCCACGACCAGGGGGTCGTGGGTTTTGTAGCAAACTTCAGAATCCCGTAACTTCTGTAGAAGCCCGAAAGGGCAGCTAGTACTTGGTGATTTTTCATTACTCGAGGGGTACTATCAATCCCACATATTACCTAAGAAATCCCAGGGTGACATCTCATAACGGTCCCTTGTTAGTTTATTTTTCATTGTGTCACAATAGTTGGAAACATCATTGCTTTGTAATGAAGAAAATATGTGTATTTTTTGTAAATTTAACACGTTTGCCGGTAAATGAGCAACCCTAGTTTGCACTATTTTTCTTTTTAAACGTCATTCATATGAAGTGATTTATTTTACTTGAAACAATTTATTGCAGTTTAAAACGATTATTCAAATAGTAATCCGAAAACAAATAATTTTATTAGTTTCAACAAATGAATGAAGCTTCTTTAAGATAATACAATCTCAAAATAAATGCTAAATTTCAGGCGGCAATGAAAAGGTTACCAGAAAATCATCAGTTCCATCTGCAGTTTTATTATCAAATTTTACTCCATTAATTGGTGCAACAGTTGGAGACAAACATTTTGGTGAACAAGTTTGTGAGTTTACCGTTTTTTTATATTTGAATAAGTTTTTATCAAAGTTAGGTCTTTGAAGCATTTTTTAATAATTATTTTTATTTCAACTTTAAATAGTTTTATTTTTATATTACACATTGAGGTTAACAGCTATCGTATTTTTGTTTCTTTTAGCAGTTCTAAAAGAAAGATGTTATAATTCATTTTTTATTAATTTTTATACTTTTCTTCCAACTTATCAGGTTTTGAACTGATAAACTGTTAGAAAAAATCAGGCAAAGTGTTATTTCCAACTTATTTCTTCGTATCTTTTTTTGTATTCACAACGATTTATCCCAGTTTCCGATAAAAAATTTCATATCTGTAACTATGACAAAAATTGCCAGTTACTTGTTAACAAAATCTGTATTGCTTCTTCTTTTTAGTTTTTGAAGCTTTCTAATTTCTGCACTTTTTTTTTCATTTTTAAAAGCCTTATTTTGATCTTTGTTAAAAAAACATAAATAAAGAAAGGCTTCTTCAAAATCTTGTCATTTTTCATCTTTATTTTGTGGCTCATGACTTTTTTCTTCATTCCTGCAAAAACATTAAAAAGACAGATTCAATTTGCGCATCGACATTTGTGTTGTTGTCTTCATTTTTTGCCATTTTAATGTCGTTTTTACCCTCTTTTTTCTTCTTCTCAAAAAACATATAAAAGCTATAACCTTATATTTTTATATGTAATCATTGCACACCCTTCTTTTATGTTTTTTTTTCCCTTCACACATCAAGAAAAGCATCATCATCATCACCTTCTTCTGTTGTCGCTTGTTTTGAAGAAGCATGAAAGAAGGAGGATAGGGTGGATAAGTAGAAACTTGAGAAACATCTTTTTTATTGAAAGCTTTTCCTACTTTTTGATATTAAGCTTTTAAGTGTGTGTTTGATTTTGCAGGGATAAGTGGGATTAATTGGATACTGGGAAGATACAATCAAATGTATTAGTTTTGTTGTAACAAAAAATTGATAATAAACAGTAACAATAACTTGATCATTACCTTACTTAAGCTGCAATTACACTTGTTTTTTCACTTTTAAAGTAGGTTTTTTTTGTTTCCAGACGCGATTCAGAGATGAGGGCAACTGAAGAAAACATCAACAAAGAGCCTGCCTCATTTACAAAGACGGAACTATTTAAGGCATTTTAAAATATTTAATCTTTAGACAAAAAGTGCGAAATTTGAATTTTGTTAAAAAAACTTTTTGATTTCCACGTCTGTTCGCCCCTGAAAACTGATTATTCAAGAATCATTTATTTTTATTTTATAACCTCCAAAAATCTAGCTTTTGGGAAAGCTCAATTTTCTCATAAACACCAGACAAAGTTGAATCAATTCTAATTTAATCTATCCTCAAATTTGTTTTTCCCAAGTTTTTCTTTTCTAAATTGATTTTAAAATAGGAAATAAACCTAAAATGAATTCTTTTATCCGCTTAAACCCCCACAAAAAAATTCTTTAAATATATTTTAACTGCTGATTATTCCAGAATGGTTTCTTACGTAAAAAAACACCACCAAACAATTAAGTTTGCGTTTTGCTTACTTGAATGGTTTTAACCTCCAAAATATCAACACAATTTTTTTCTCTCTCGTTTCATTAAAAGCTCAAATTTTTTACTCGTATAAAAAACTTTTGTATCGCAGAAAAAAAGAAAGTTTAAGCATATAAATCAACAATGATTTGCTTTTGTGCTTTGTTTGCTGCTGCTTCACTTAGCGTCCACCACCACACCTTTGTTTTTTCTATAAATATAATTTTTATTTATTGATTTAATGAATGGATAGAATAATTGATAGTTTTCTTTAAAAATTGCTTTTGATAAAAAAATGACTGATTTGAATCAGTGATGAAATAATGCTTTGAAAAAGTTTCATAAAAAAAAATTTAAAATAGATTTTGCTTTTTTAGAATATCATGTTTATCAGTAATCTTAGGTTTTACATGTGATAAATCCTTTGCCACGGCATGTTATCCATCATTACGCCATCCATGTCATTTTCTTGTAAGATACAAAGTGGCCAAATTGCTATAGCTTCGAGTACAAAAAATGCTTTTAAGCTTACAGAAATGTAAACAAGCGATCCGCTGCCAAAGAAAGAGATTTTGATTTTTTGAGCAATCCTTTTTCTTTCAAATTTAAAGCATTATGGCCGTTTTGAAAAAAGGCTATTAATCATAGCTTATTCTATGATCTTAAAAAATATTTATAATATGCCCTTTAGCCTTTCACGTTCTCTTTCATTTATTATCCTCCTTCTATCAAATCCAATTCAATCTTCTACTCATCATCTTTTAACCCTTCCTTATTCATTCCATCTTACTTTCGTTATTTTTTTACTTTGCAAAGTCAGTCAGTGAGTTAGGCACCCCTATAAAAGTCATTTTATTCTTTTACATGATGTCTTCCTTTGATTACATTATCCTTCACTTTCACTTTTATACACTTTTTTTGTACGTAAAAATATTATAAATTTTGTCAGCTTCACTTTTCGTCGTATAAAAAAATTGTTTTCTTCCTTTTTTTCAAAATCAAAAAGCAAAAAACATAAGACTTCCTTATTTCAATTTTTATTAGTGATAAAATTCTCTTAAATTTTGTGATTTAATTTTAAATTTCTATTTTTTCAAAAAAAAATTGTTTATTGTTTTTGCTTTATTTTTGCAAAAATTGAATTTTTTGCGTAAAGAAATGCAGTTGTAAAAGTGTTTATTCTTCTGTTAGAGGGATATCCGAGGCTCTAGATAAACAACAATTTTCGATTTTATATTTTAAACTATTTTTTTGCTTTAAAAATTTATTTTTTTATATGTATTTCTCGAAATTGTGGTATTTGCGATATAAAAATGCTCAAGAATTACAGTAGCCATAGCAGCAATATCAAAAATTTGATGAAATTCATTTTGACAGAATTGCTTTTTTTATGTTCAATAGACTGTTAAAATGTTTAATAATGGCAATATTTTTTTTGAGACAACAATATTCATAATTTTCATGTTCTTGTTTTAAACAATATTTATCAAGCTTGAAGCTTCAGGTCCACATAAAGAGCCACTTGAACAAAATTTATGATTTTTGACAAAAAAATTGAAATTCAATAATTTCAAGCATATTTAGAAACGGTTTTTCCACTAAAAAAGGAGCACAACAAATTAAACATATTTATATGATTAGGAAGAAGCGTTGTGAGGCATTTGATTCAACAGAATCAAATGATTTTACGTTGTTTAAAGCAAAGAATTTTGTTATGCAAGCGTGAAGATGATTCAATGGAATCATTGCGCTAGCGGTGAACTTTAATTAAATACAATTGCAAAGGGCAATTTTAAAGAAATAACATAACAATTAAAGAGTTAAAAAAGAAACTGTTTTTTTTTGAAAAAAAACGAAATGGACACATTTTTGACTTCTTTATTTTTGAATAAAAGGTACAAAATTCAAAATTTTTCCTGAAAGTTAAATATTCAAAAACGCGTCAAATTTTTCGAGTTGTTGAAAAGTTCATATTTAGCACATAATCAAACACCTTTAAAGCATGCTTAATTTTTTATAGCTTTCACAGAATTCCAAAATCATTCAGCTGAAAATAACTTTTTTTAAATACCGATTATCCAATTATTATTATTTATTTATCTCTTTCTTTTTGTCTCATATTTTTTTACCCTTCAGTTGTTACCTCATCCCATCCAATCCCTTATCCAATTACATTATTCATTCTTCCGTTTATAAATATTTTTTTCGGCATTGTTTGGCATTTAAAACATTTTCTATTTTTCACATCAAAAAACCAATGTTAGCTAAAAACGAAGAACAAAAAAGAAGAATGAAGCACCTTCCGGCTTTGTTACTTCCATAAAAACAAAGCAGCAAAAAAAGCTATGGCTTTATTTTTATCTATCTAAAATAAACCTTTTTTTGTTTTACAATTTATTACTGCAATTGCTGCTGCAGCTATTGCTTCATTCTCAGCTTCTTCTTCTCGCTTAATAAAAACGTATGCCATCGGATTTGTTTTTTTTTCTTCTACGTTTTTTTTGGAGCTTCAAAAAGGAGATAAAAAGCGTTGCAACAGCTTCTTCTTAAAAAAAGGACTTCTATCAAACAAAAATTTAGAGTTACTTTGTTAGCAGAAAATAATAAAAAAGAGAGATGAAGAAGCAGAAGATTTTTCTCTTTGCTTTGTTTTCTTATTCTTTCTTTTTTGCTACTAACTTCTTGCTGACTTTCTGACTGAGACTAAATGAATGATGTTAAAGGAAGAAGAAGAAGATGGACTAAAAAGTAGGCGACAAAAAGGCACATCAAAAAGAAGAAGAAAAGAAAATGTGTCTGCTTGTTGTTTTTTTTTGTTGTGAAGATGAAAATCCTTGAGAGCTTGCAAAAAGGGTGTTCCCAATTATGGATAAGAAAGGAGGATTAGTGAAGAAGAAGCTAACTAAGGGAAGGAAGTTTTTTCGCAGGATCTGTTTTAAAATGTAGTTTGTTAATTTAATTAAAATTATTACGCGTAGTATCAAATGATAGTAATATTATTAATATACTTCCGTGAAAGCTGTAGTAACAGATTTTTACGTGTTTAAGTAAATGAGAAAATTAGTTTAATTAATTAATTAAAAAAATTAGTGAGTGAATAAATAAGTGAATTAATGACAGTTATATTACCATCAAAACAAACTACTTCTTTTCTAACGAGGATATAAATATTCGGTGTTCAGTTAATTGAGAGAATTTGTTTTTAAAAATTAAATTAAGTAATTATATGTTCTACGAGTTCTACGAAATTAAAATTCACAAACTCGAGATAACTTTGATTCTAACCAATAAACCTCATTTATTTCGAAACAAAATTTATTTTCAAATGAGGTTTTTAAACCGCAATTTATCACTTGCAACAAATTGCGGTTTTCTGAGCTGTCGAAGTTTGCCTAGAATTTTGGCATAAATATATTTAAGATTCTAAAAATTTAAATTCGAAATATTTCAATTTTATTTGAAAACAAAATATTGAAGATTGCTTTAAATTTCGGCTGAAAACTAGCCGAATAGGTATCGAAAATCAAAATTTTCAGCTAATTTCAGATTTTCAACTTTAAAAAAGCTTAAAATTTTAGTGATAAAAACTGTTTTGTTTCGATTTTTTTAAATCTAGATATACTGGATATAAAACTTATGCGCAAATTAGTTTAATAATTTAATTTAGTCAAGTCATTCTATAACTTATATTTCCGTGTATTGTGCTTGTGTTTTGAAGCACACACACATATCGAAATACTCTTTAATCTTCATAATTTTGTTTCCTCTTTTTCTTGTTGTTGGTGTGCCAAAAAAGCCGTTTATAATTGCTCATTAACTAGAATAATGGAGCATTTGCAATTATCTTTTTAAGCATAAAAAACTTTTGTTAAAAAAGCGAAACTTTTTATTCAGTTTTTTAAAAAGTAAAAGTTTTAGTTTTTTCCTTTTTTTCTTAGTTTTTTAAGATGTTACTTCGCTTCTAGTCTATCATTGCCATTAATAGACAGAAACAAATTTCAATCAAAGCCTCAAATGATTAATGATTCCTTGCCTTATATCTTTTTTTTATTGGCAAAACAAAGCTCTTGGTAGAATCTAATTTCCAGAAGAATAATCCATCAGAAAGGAAATTAGCTTTTTGATAGATTTTGAGAGGGTTCGAAATTAAAGATTTGACGGACTTCTGCTTGCTTTTAGTTTTTTAAAAGTTTTAGTTTATCACTAATGATCAAGTTACTTGTTACTCTGCCGTAATACTGTAATATTTGTCTTGGCGCGAAATTTTCGTTTTTTGTTAAAATCTTATTCTTTTATAGTTTTTTTTCTTTGGGTATTCTTCCATTCCATTCAGTTCATTTTTTTGCTTCTTATTTGATCTCAAAGAATTCTCAAGTGAATCATGGCATTTCGAAAACTCAGTGAAACACAAAGTGAATTTTGTACCAATTCTACTTCACCACAACCACCTAAAAAACTCTCAATTTTATCAGTTGATAGTTGTCCTGGAAATCTGATATCTCCAGATGCTGATTCTAGATCAATCGGTGACCCGGTTTTAATGTCAGAAATTGCAATTCGAAAGCTTAGTGAAGCATTAAGTAAGTTTTTTAAAAGTGTTCGGAGTGAAGCTAAAACGGCTGCTTTGTGGATTTTTATTTTTTTTATTAATTTACATTGCCTTCATATTTAAAAAAGTGAAGGCTATGAAATATGTGGCAATCTTCTAGCCCTGCATTATGCGTCTTAAAATTTTTGTCCTTAATTTTTGCGCCTTCATAATTTCCGCTTTTTGTGTCTTCTTCTCTATTCTGCCATTTTATAAAGGTTCATTTAAAATGAGTTTCAAGTACAGTATTTTTAGAAAATAAATTTTAAAAACTTTTACATTTTACCATTTTGTATCCAAGACTAATAAATTTACGATTTTTTATGGCATAACTAAATTGTATTTTCACACTTGCCTTCTATTTTTCATCAAAAATACCCCTTCTATTCTTGATCTGTTTTCTTTATGACTTCATTTATTCATCCATTATTCATTATTATTCAAACTGATTCACCTGGATCTCTTTCTCTCTCTTGCTCTTTTCACAGTTTGAACTTCTTTGTTTTTAGATTTCTTTTTTGTTGACCTTCCCTGCGGGGGTGTCTGTCTTCTCATTATTATTCTTCCGCTTCATTTCCTGGTTTCTTTTTCCTTCTTTTTTTCGAATAACTTTTTTTGATTGACTTTGATTTCGGAAAGAATAAATGCAAAAATGAGATTTCTTCAAGGTTCATATTCTTTCGATCAAGGAAGAAAGAGAAAAAAATAGAACAAAAACAGTTCATTAAGAAAAGTTTTTTGTATTTGGCGGATTTAAAATGAACAACTCAAACTTTAAGGTCTTTGAAATTTTTGAAACGAAAGACAGTTTTTTAAAATTTTTAAAGTTTCAAAATGTATTTTTTCCATAAAGATTTGATCAGATTCTTTTATTATTTCAGAAATGTCTAAAAATATATATGTATTTCCTACAATATACAACTGTAGTCAGTTAACTCTTTCAAAGTTCAAATTTCTGCACCGTTCACTACCATTGTATTTTTATTTTGTATACACAGATTTCCACCTCTTCTTCCCCTTGTTTTATGAGTAGATGAATTTCACGTGCATGAAAACATGTATAATCCAGCCAAAAATAATTTTAGTACACATAATTTTCATTCAGTTTTTAGCTTTTTTTGAATTCATGACTTTTATGGATTTATTTTTAAAATTACTATGAATTTTAAAAATTTATAAAAAAGTTACAAATTAGTTTTATTAAAATTTCCTTGTCTTTAAAATAGGGATCTCTCAATTCTTAATTTTTTATAGTAAAACCTGGAAATCAGGCATTTGTTGTGAGTGATTTTTTTCTATTACTTCTTACATTTCACAAAAAAAATAAACGACCCTAATGAATGCCCGATTTTCATGTTGAGTGATATACGGAAAAAAGTTGATGAGCACTGTGACTCTCTCCATTTAATCCTTTAAAATAACTTCCGTTTTTTATTACTTTTATTTAAACGATTATCCAAAATATCTGTTACAAAAAAAATTGAGTGATCCTGGTCAATGCTTTCCCCTTTTATTTCCAATCCTTTTGTGTTTTTGTTATACATACTTTTTATCCCCTATCTATTATTATCCCCTCATCATCATATGGCCTATTAAATCCATTCCATCAATTGTTTTTTTTTCTGTATTTAAAAGTGTGTTTGTGCTGTACTCTATTTCGTTGATTTTTTAAAAAACTGTCAAAATTGTTCATTTTGGACTCTTCATTTTTTTGATAGTTTTATTCAACGGTTATTTTTGAATCAACTGAAAACACTATTGCTGCTACTACCACTACTTCATCGATATACAAAATATTTTTTTAAGCCGATTGTGGGTTTTTGATAAAACAAAAAAAGAAAGAGGAGCCACCAGGCATCGGCGACGCTGAATTATCAAATCAATTTTTTAAAAAAAAAACTTTTTTTGCTGTCCAACAACCGAAAGTGGTAGACGATCAGTGTGGTATTGGTTGGTGATAGATAGACCACTTGGTGACAGCCGCTATCGACAGCCTGTTGACACCGGCAGCAGCGCCCAGCAGATTCCTCAAAGTACCTGCAGCTAGCATCTACTACTATGTCATCTCCTCTGGCATCCCCTTATGCTTCCCCTGTTGCCTCCCCTCTATCATCACCTTCTACAGAACTACCACCAAAACTTCTTCGACGAAATAATTCTGATAAGGGCTCATCCGCAAACTTACAACTCCACCACGTCCCTCTACAATTTATCTCACTTCGACGTCCAGATGCTATTCGACGTTACACAGATTTAGATGAAGAATATCATAAAAGAAAGCGACGATTTGGTACGCGTCGTTTCAAGAAACGTCGTCCATCATCTTCTTCAGCCGCAGCAAAACGAAGAGCAAGAAGATGCCTCAAATTTTTGCCCTTTTCATTCCTTTTTAAATCATGTAAGTTATGCTTTGAAAAATCATCATCTGAAAATAACAAGCATTCTCCAATTACTTCCCCTGCTACTTCTACTACTACCACTTCTTCCGTTGTTGCTGCGGGTGGTGTCCAAAAAAATAATGCTAATTGTGAGTGTCATTTTGTTTTTAAACATTTTTTTAATGGTGTGAAAAATACAAAAAAAAAGAATAAGGATAGAATTGCAACATTATGCTTTTTCTAAATTTATGCTTTTAACTGCTTATTAGTAGTTGTGTAACTAACGTCGCCTCCAAAAAAGCTTGCGCTGGTTGCTGTGTTGCTGTTGCTGAAAGCTTAAAAAAGAAACTTTTTTTTTCTTTGTACTTTAATAATTAAGTTTCTCTTTTTTTCTGCTTCTTCTTCAAAAAAACACTTTTTGTTGCCACTTTTTTTTTGTTCAAGCTAATTTTTCTGTTGTTGTGTGTTTTTTCTGTTAATTTTTGTTGACTCCAGCTTTTTTAAACGTATATCTATATTTCTGTTATAATGTGAAATATTACGTATATTCTTCCAATGAAGATACAATAATTAAAGGATAATATAAATGATTAAATTTTTTCGTCGATTTTTTAAAAACAATGGTTTGTTTTTTTATAAGCTTTTTTTGTATATGCAGTTTCGTCAGACGTTTATTCATGTCTATAAAGGGTCTTTTAAACTGTTTCTTTTTTTACAACAAAGAGATTTAAGTACTTGGTAGACCGTGAAATTTGAATATTGTCTTGATTAGGTAGATTTTTATGACTTAACGGGAGTGAAATTATATGACTTTTTGTCAATAATGTTGTATTAGAATTTGGCAAAATACAAGTTAAAAAGCCAATCTATCTTATACTCAAAACTAGAACTTTCATAGACAACCTTTTAGCGAATGTCTCTCAAATTTTATGTCTAAATTCTTTTCTTATAATTTTATCTCTATCTAAATTTTTATGCTTTGTTTTAATTGCTGCTTTTCATCTTTACTGATAAATTATTCCTGTAAAGATTTTGCTCTTCTTTACTTCTTAAATTTGCCTCTTACTTTTTGTTTTGATTTTTGCTAGTTTTTTCTTTGATCTCTATCATCTTTTCTTTCAACCTTTTCTCCAAGTTTTACTGTTGACTGATAGCTGTTTATTACAATTTGAAACTAACAAATTTTAAGATAAAAATCAACAAGATTGAAATCATGTTTTTCAATTTGTTGTTTTTCAGACTTCCCATATTTCACTTTTATTTTTAAAATTCATATCTTTTTTTTCAGTCAGTTTTTTTTCAACTCATAAAATATTCAAAAAAAAAAATCTATGACACGCAAAACGCGAAATATTTTGTTGAAAAAAGAAAAATAGAAGAGGAAATTTGTTTTTGAATACATTAATTTCCTTTTTCTTCCTTCAAAAAGAAGACAAGGAAGAATCTATGAGTGTTTAAGACACTTTTTTTTCGATGTTGAGATTATAGCGAGATTTTGTAGTAGCTAGATTTTAAAACTTCATCAACTTTAAAGTTGCTGTAAAAAACAAAAATTTAGTTTTAAAATTTAGCTCTAAAAAAGCGCTTGAGTAAATTATCAGTAGCAACTTTAACTTGAGCATCTCTGCTAAAAATAATTTAATTTTTTATCCCCCTTCACACATGTTTTTTTGACTTCCTTAAAAAAATAAATTTTTACACTTTTTTGAAATTTTGCTTGAAAAAATTGCTCTTCATTTTTTTTTCCTTTCTTTGTTAGTAGTAGCCAACAACTAGAAAAATGACTGCTTTTTTTCAAAGTCTGTGTTTTTTGTTCTTCTTTTTTCTTCAAGTGTTTGAGGCATACTTTGCTTGCTTACTTCTTGCCGTTCAAAGAAGCACAAAGTTCAATTTTTTTTAATAATAATTATTTTTCGCGCCTCCATTTTTTGCTTGCTTCATTTTTTGAACATGTTTCAAACGCTTTTTTTTCGAAAGGACAGCAAAAGGCAAGCAAGCTAATTAGCGGCAAATATAAAAGAGCAAAAAACAACATGGACAAAGAACATAGTGAACTTTGAATAAAGGCAGCTTTAGAAGGAACGTCTTAATAACTAAATTTTAAATTTTAATAACTTTTTTTTTGTAATTTTGGACCAGAAAAAAATTTTTTTTGAGTAGTTGATCCCAGTTTCCAAGATCATTCTAGGATTAATTTTTTGAAAATTTCAGAGAGAGGGGATCATGCCTTGGATCACTTACCGTCTTTTTAACATTGCGGTAAAAGTTCAAAGGAAAATCCTGATTTTTAAGATGGACCCCCAATACCCCCTCTTAATGAATACGATTTTGTCAGTTTTCCTTAAAAAGTCCTTCCCCGTTTTTGAATTCAAGTTTAAACTATAAACTTCTTTTTTTTACAAATTATAATAATTTTTAGTTAGCTTCATTACGTAGAAGTTTCTCGTAACTTTTACTTATGAATGAAAAAATGTCAAAGTTCCAAGTATCATAACTTTTCCCCTAGGGGGTTCTTTTTAATTTTTTTCCTGTAATAAAAAAAAGTTTTGTCTTGTTGCTAGCTAAATTAGCTCATAGAAGTTTTTTTTGTTCTTTGAAATGTAGACAACAAAAGAGTAGTACGTAGTAGTTTAAAAATTATACAGCTTAAAAACTAAAAAGTTTAATGTTTGAGTTTAAATTTTTAAATTTTAGCATTTGAAAACGTGCCTCAGTTTACCAAAATTTGATAGCAGCATCTGTAAAATTTTTTTAGTTCAAAAATTTCATAATTTTATATATTATTATTATTGCCCAATTTTCTTTAAAAACATTTATAGCTTATTTTTGCCTAAAAATGATGTTTTTTGCTTTAAAAAAGTGTTTCTTATTCAATTAGACGACATCTTCTTTATTTTTTAACGTAAACTTTTGAAAAAAAAGATGTTAAACAACAAAGATAGACAAAAAAAGAAAGAAGCGGATGTTAACCAGATGCTTGACATCCGGTTGTTGAATAAATTTATCTCACTCTTTCTCCCTCTCTGATGAATGCCTTTTTCACAGTGTTGCTTTGTTCATTCAACAAAAAGATTGCCTTTTTTGGGACATCACTTTTTTTGGCAGCTTGACAGTTTTTTGCGTAAAATTGTGATTTTTATCCGCTAATTTGAAGCACTTAAAGTTTATGCTTTAAAAATTTGCATTTATTAGCTCCTACCTATACTATTCAATTTTGATTTGTTTAAAATCGGCTATTGTTTTTTATCTACTGATTTTATTCAATTCCATTTATCTTATTCTTAAGGTTAAAATGTCTATTAAAACAAATGGAAGCGGTGTCATTGAAGATGAAAATGGTTTGTTTTTTTTCTTTCGCTCATTTTATAAAAATCTTGGTCAGTTTATTAACATATCTTAATGAGGTTTTAATGCAGTACAATGCATTAACAGTTAGTTTATTTAAATACTTTGAAATTTTATCAATAAAATCTCACAGTCTTTTTTTGCTAAATTTTGTCTTCTATGGTCTATTAAAATTTCATACTGCATTTGTGATAAAAAAAATATCAGTTTTAAGTCCATTTTTTTTTATTTTAGCGTACTCTTTCTTGTTCACAACTCTTTCTTTAAATTTATTTCGAATCGGAACAATTTCTTACAGAGTATCGTCAAATTTTGTCTTAAAATAATTTTTCATGTGATCCCCATTGTTCATAGGATTTATGCAAGCTTTTACATGCTCTAATGAAGAAATGTCATTTTCAAAAAACAGTAACACAAGATAGCGTGTGCTTCTTCTAGCTTAAAATTTTTGATTTATTTGGTTGAAAATAAGCTTTCATCATGTGCTAATTATTCAAGCTAAAAATAATATTTTTGGGTTACTGCCTCAAATAATTTGTATAAGTTTTATTGAAATACGGTTTAGATTAAAACGGAAGAAAACACTTTTGTGTTTCGCTTGTAAACCGTAATATCAATTTTTGTAAAAGCATTTTTTGCAATTTATTGTTCTAAAAAACTATTAACATTTGCTATCATTTTCTCCAAAAAATGATTAACATTTTCTGTCTCTCTCCCCTTCAAAGTTTCACAGTCATACAAATGAAGAAAAATACAATCATCATCACTAACTTCTCCTCTCTCACATAAAATTAAATTGCCCCTTTGTTTCTGTTTCTTTTTTTTTGTTTCACCTTTCCTTTGTTCTTTTTTTCTCCTTCCGATTTATTTTTTATCGATTAAAATGGAGAAAATAAAAAAAAGTGAACACAGACATCATCGCCGTTTTTGGAAAACAACGAAGAAAAAGAAAAAAAAAGTTAAAAACACGTTGTCGTTTAACAAAAAGAAGAAAAAGAAGGAAAAAAAAATTGATACACCTTTTTTATTATTATTTTTTCTACATTGACTTCTTCTTTTGATTTTTATTCTTTTGTTTTTATCTGTCTCTCTTGGAAAGAAAGAATTTTTGATTTCTATTTTTGGTGCAGCAAAAGTGATAATGAGTCAAATAGTAAAAGCCATAAAAAATGTTTCAAATTCTATTACCTCGTCTTCTTTTTCATCAACAAATTCAACAACAACTTCTCCTCTAACTCCACAATCTTCAACAGGTTCTAAAGGTTTAAAAATTTCATACTTTCTTTTGTTTAATAATAAAAATGCTTCAAAGACTAATATATGCCTAAAACTCAGTTTATAGCTTTAAAAAATCTTTAAAAAAATCATTCAAAAAGAGCATCAATTTTCAACTTTGATTGAAAAATATTTAAATATCTTTTACTTACCATAACTTTTTTAGCTCAAAGAATAGAAGGAAAAGCATTTGTTCGTCGTGGGGCACTTCGACAAAAGAATGTACATGAAATTAAGTAAGTTATTTTTTCTACTTTTTCTACAAAAACAATTTTTATGTTGATATTTAAAGGTTGAATCCCTCTTAATTTTCTTATAACTTATCTTGATAATCAGGCAAAAATGCATTGTTTTATCTACTATGTCTTTCTCACTGCGAAAAGAAAATAATGCTTTACTACAATTTTTATTCGGTCAAAACTAGCTGCAAAATATCTCAAAATCGAAATTTCGATTTATTTACTTCCGTTATTTTATTTTTTTCCATAACTTTTGATATTTCAATTTCAAAAAAACCGAAATTTATAGGTCAAAATCGAAATCATTTTGATAAAACATGCTTTCGATTCGCTCGATTTTGATTTCAAAAAATGTCAAAATTAAAATTTCCACGAAAACATTTACATTGATTTCGGTCACTTTCGAAATTTAGATTGATTTTGTAAATGCCAGATTGTCAAGATTACTTCTTTGTTTTTGTCAAATCTCTCATTTAAAATCAATAAAAAATTGTAGTTTACTGATAAGGCTAAATATTGATTACTGCTAATGATAATGACAATTATTGATTTTCTTTCTATTTCAGGAATCACAAATTTATTGCTCGATTTTTCAAACAGCCAACATTCTGTTCACACTGCAAAGACTTTTTATGGGGTTTAAATAAGCAAGGTTTTCAATGCTCAGGTTTGTTACTTTTTATCTTGATTTTCTGCAATTCTTTTAATAAATTTTATTGATTGACTCAAAAACTTTAAACTTAACAATTTTTCACAACCTGTTTTTTCTCTCCCTCTATCAATTACCAAATGATAAACAAAAAAAGAAAGGTTTCATTTGTAACAACTTTTTATTATTACAGTATGCACATTGGTTGTTCATAAACGATGTCATCAATTTATCAATTTTGCGTGCCCTGGTGCTGATAAAGGTGTTGATACAGATGACCCTCGGCAACAGCATAAATGGAAAGTACAAACCTATTCATCACCAACATTTTGTGATCATTGCGGAAGTTTACTCTATGGTTTAATTCATCAGGTAACTATATTCTTTTGTTTTAATTAAATTTTTTTACCAGAGGGTAAAAAATCATTTGACACGAATGTTTTCGAAATTATGAAAACAAAAATACTGCTAAGCATTCATCCTAATCAGGGTATTCCGTAAATTTTAATTTTTCAAAGTTTTATGATGATAAGTATTATTATTCAAAATTCATGTAAAAATTACGTATTTTACTGTTTTTGTGGTAAGAAAAATTTTGATAGTAATCACTTTTGTCGAAGAATATAAAAACTGTGTTACTATCATTTTCTAAAAAATTGGTTAAAATAGCTATTAAGATCTGTTTTATTAAAATTTCATGTTGTAATCGTGCATTTTCATGTTTTTGGTTAGAAAAACTTTTTTGATAGTAATTGCTTTTTGCTAAGAACGCAAAAAGTTGTTTTACTATCTTTATTTAAAAAAACAATATTTGTGACTGCCACAAGGTGGAAACTGACCTAAATTTTGATAAGGAGTACTATCTCAGTTTCGTTTAAGAATTTGCCATTTTGGTGTTTTAACAAAAAAAACATTTTCGATAGTAACATTTTTTTGCGAAGAATATAAAATCTGGTGTTACTATCATTTGAAAAATGTTTCGGCAGGTAATGTTTGAAGGTTTTGTAAGTTTTACCTAAAATTGTCTAAAATGGGTCAAAATGAAAAAGTTAAAATTGAAATTTCGATATTTCTAAATGTATGAAATACCCCTAAAAATGCCTTGAAAGCCATAATCATCAACCATTTGTTTAGGGAATGAAATGTCAATATTGTGATACAAATGCTCATCATAAATGTGTAAAATTTGTACCAAATATGTGTGGCACAGATCATACAGAAAAGCGTGGAAGAATTTATCTTGAAATTCATATTAAAGATAATGTTATGGAAGTACATGTTCGAGAAGCAAGAAATTTAATTCCAATGGATCCTAATGGTTTATCAGATCCATATGTCAAGCTAAAGTTAATTCCTGATGATGGACATGGAAAAAATAAGAAAAAATCAAAAACTTTGAGAGCTACATTGAATCCTGTATGGGATGAACATTTTACTTAGTAAGTTTTTGGATTATGGTGTTACGGTAATTATGCAATTTTTTTTTCAGTAAACTTGAACCATCAGATAAAGATCGAAGGCTATCTGTAGAAGTATGGGATTGGGATAGGTATGATTTTCTTAAGTTGAGATTATGCAAATTTTTGGTGCTTTTAGAACCTCAAGAAATGATTTTATGGGATCTTTAAGTTTTGGTATCAGTGAATTAATGAAAGAACCTGTTGATGGATGGTTTAAACTTTTGAATGATGTAAGTTTTTTTTGGCTGTATTGTTACAATAAAACTTGTTTAAATTTAATATTTTGTTGTTTTTGGGCAAGAAAGTTTTTGTGATAGTAATCAATTTTTGTTGAATAATAGAAATTTTGTGTTGCTATCATTTTTAAAAAAATAATTTAAGCAGCCATTATAAATTGCGATGAGTAGTATTATTTAAATTTCTTGTTTGCAATTAAGCTTTTTAAGTTTTCGTTAAAATTTTTTATGATAGTAGTCTATTTTTGTGGAAGAATTTACAAATTATTGTTACTATCATTTTATAAAAAAATGTTTTCGGCAATTAAAAAAAGTTTTTGAACTTAAAAAATTGGACAAATAAGTTTTTAAAATTTTCTTCTAATGCTGCAATTTGATTTTTTTGAATTAAAGAAATTTATGACAGTAATCAGGTTTTGACAAAAAATATAAATTTTAAAAAATTTTCAAGTCCACTACATTACTTTTATTAATTTATTTTCAGGAAGAAGGTGAATATTATAATATTCAAATTCCACCAGAAGATGAAGCAGAAGTAGAGAAGCTTCGAAAAAAGATGGCAGATTTACATTCACATAAAATTGATAAATCAAAATCTCGTCAAAAGTCTTCTGCTTCCCTTACACAATCTCAACGTGGAGATGTTGTTAAAGCATCAGATTTTAATTTTCTGACTGTACTTGGAAAAGGTTCATTTGGAAAAGTACTTCTTGGTGAACATAAAGCAACAAAAGAAATATTTGCAATAAAAATTTTGAAGAAAGATGTTATCATTCAAGGTACGTTGGAGATAATAACACGTTACTACAGCTACAGTACTCTGTTAACAAAACAACTGTACTTATATTAACTTTTTTCTTTTATTGTAACTACGCCTATTGTCGTTAATACAGTACCTTTGTAAATGTTTTACTGTAGCTACAGTAACCCGATAGTGTAATGTTAAATACTGTAATTTTTAGATGATGACGTTGAATGTACCATGACAGAGAAGCGTGTTCTAGCACTACCAGATAAACCACCATTCTTAGTTGCCCTTCATTCATGCTTTCAAACGATGGACCGTTTATATTTTGTTATGGAATTTGTAAATGGTGGAGATTTAATGTATCAAATTCAACAAGCTGGTAAATTTAAAGAGCCTGTTGCGGTGTAAGTTTTTTTTGAGCTTATTGGAGCATTATTTACATAAAAAGTTATAAAATAAAACATTTTTGGTAAAAAATAGAAATGTGCTGAGAAAAAACTGAAAGTAGCTCTGTTTTGCAAAAACTTGTTCACATTCTGTTAATATCAGGATTGTAATCAGTTTTTGTTGAAGAATATAAAAACTTGTGTTACTATCATTTATTTTGCAAATTTAAGCACTTTTTATAAATCGAATTTATTAAAAACCTTAAAATTTCATGATCTGAGCTATTGAAGCCAATAAAACTAGAAATATCAATAAATTTACAGATTTTATGCTGCTGAAATTGCTGTTGGTCTATTCTTTTTACATTCAAAAGGAATTATTTATCGTGATTTAAAATTGGATAATGTAATGCTTGAACGAGATGGACATATTAAAATAACAGATTTTGGAATGTGTAAAGAGGGAATATTTGGGGATGCAACAACCAAAACATTTTGTGGGACACCTGTAAGTAGTTTTTATAGTAATTTAAAAAGATAAAAATTTTTTTTGAATTATATCATCACATACGTGTTTTTTTAAATTCAGTGATTTTGCTATTTTTGGCTTAAACAAATTTATTTGATAGTAATCAGTTTTTGTTGAGGAATATAAAAACGGTGTTACTATCATTCTGTGAATCTTACTTTTTTTCTACAATTAATACGAAACCATTAAAATGTCTTTCTTTTTATAGGATTACATTGCCCCTGAAATAATTTTATATCAACCATATGGAAAATCTGTTGATTGGTGGGCATATGGTGTTTTGCTGTTCGAAATGCTAGCTGGCCAACCACCGTTTGATGGTGAAGATGAAGATGAACTTTTTACAGCTATTACAGAGCATAATGTTTCATATCCTAAAAGTATGAGCAAAGAATCAGTACTAATTTGTAAAGGATTTTTACAAAAAAATCCTACAAAACGTCTTGGTTGTTTAGGAAATGGTGAAAGGGATGTTAAGGTATGGGGATGAAATCATGATAGAGGATATATGAAATCTAATTTGTTCTTTTAGGAACATCCATTCTTCCGGAGAATTGATTGGGTAAAGATTGAAAATCGTACTGTTCAGCCACCATTTAAACCAAAAATTGTAAGTTTTATTGATTTTTTTGTAGTTGATTAGTAAATATCATTTTTTAACAGTAATAGTATTATTGGGTTGTTAACGTATCTAGCAATATCGTATTTGTGTTTTGTGGTTGTTGTTATCGTACCCCATTCTTTTTAGGATAATCCACAATCAACAGAAAACTTTGATTCCCAATTCTTAAAACTTCCCCTTAAACTTACACCACCAGATTACAGCGTCCTTGATAATCTAAAAGATGAATTTAATGGTTTTACATTTTTAAATTTAAATTATGATAATGAAATTGCATATGGTGATGACCTCGAACTAATATCCCCTCAAGCAACAATTCATAAAGAACATGATGATGGCCATAGCACCTTGTATCCAAGGTTGTCATTAATGAGTCAAGATTCTGGTGTTGATTCTGTTGATCATTTATCATCTACTCCAACATCTTCACAAAGACAACAGCCGCCAAGCTTTGTTAGATTTACACAAGGTGATGAAACAGCAACTACAACAACAGCAAGATCAAATTCAACGAAGTCGTAAAATTATTGTTTTTTGTTTGTGGTTTTATCAGTTCTCTGTATTATTCATTTTTTGTATCAACGCTTTTTTTAACAGTATTAAAAAACGAAAATTATTTGTATATAATTTATATCTATATTATATTATTTAAATAAGAAATAATATTTTTTAAAAAGATTGTAATGTTGTTATATAGCACGTTGTTGTGGTCGTTGTGGCAGGTTCTGTTAAGAAAACAAGTAGAAAGACATTTGTTGATAAGCTATATATTTGTAAATATAGGGCGAAAAAAAGAGCCACAAATCAAAATCCCTAAAAATAACTCCTTAAAAAGATCTTCCCAAAAAATAAGTCCCAAATGTCGGGCCCAAAAAGAATCATCCCGCCACATATTTATAATTTTTCCATAAAAACAAGAGCTCTCACCGTAGAGGGTTTCAGCTCAACATGGAGTTGAAAATACTCGTCTTTGTAAAGGGATAGTGAGGGACGAAATATCAGCTGCTAAATTCACGATCTGTGGATTTCATAGATAAATGGATATAGCAAATAAATAACAGACGATAGCTATTTTTGTAAAAATTTAATGTCGATTAAAGAGGATAATAGCAAAGATTACCTAAATAATCTATTAATAATCCATTTCTAATTTTTGAAAAGTATTCATTATGCAGAATTTTGGATATCTTGCAACAAAAATAGATATCGTCTGCTATTAGTTAGCTATATCCATTTATCTATTAAATTCACAGATCAAGGATTCAGCCGCTGATATTTTGTCCCTTACTATCCCTTACTGAGAGGAGTATTTAGACAAAATATGAGAGCTCAACTCCATATTGTGTGGAAATCCTCTACGGTCAGAACACAGATGCCGAGATTTACAATAGGTTTTTTTACCTTTGAAATACATCGAAATCCCTGTATTATTGTTAAATGTTCTATGTTGTGGTAAAGTACAGTATGCTTTCATTCTCTTCCACATTGCTAAAAACACTTTTATTTCTAACAATCTCTTTTCAGAAATCTGATAGTGATGTATCAAATTTTGATTCTGAATTTACCCATGAACCTGCAAAACTAACCCCAGTGGATCGGCTATTCCTTATGAATTTAGATCAAACAGAATTTGAAGGTTTCTCATTTATTAATCCTGAATTTGTTCAACATGTTTAATTCTATTATATATTTTTATTAGCACATTTTTACGAAGTAATAATTTTAAAAAAATTTTTAGTCGTTTTTGATGTAAATTTTGTGAGATATAAAAAGAGTTGTTTTTATTTGAAATTGCCAAAGAAGAAGGTTGAATAGAATTTGTAGTAATATTGTGGAAAAATAATAATTTTTTTTATGTTAGTTTTGCTTTGTGTAACAAATCTTATTTGAACAAAAAAATGAATTTAATAATATCATTATGTTTGAAACAAAAGTGATAAAACATGCACGCAAATTTTACACTGTTTAACTGTTAAAGAAGATGAAAATAGTTAAGTTAAAAAGTTAAGTTTTTTTATAACAAGATAGAGACTTTTATTTAAAAAAAATCAAAATATAACTCATTTTTAGCTAATAATTATTTTTCTTTTATTAATGGGGCATTGACAATATGTTCTTTTCTATTATCAAAAAACAGTTTTACTCATCTCTGTCAAACATTTCGTTCACTTTTAAAATGATGCACAAAATAAAAAGCAGAAAAGAGTTTTAAATATTCAAATGTTTTCTAAAAAAGAAACTTCTTATTATTAACAAAAAAGGTACCCTGTTGCTTTGGGCCAGGCCAAAAATGGTAGCATATGGAAAAGCTGCTTTTCAATAAAAGGTTCAACTATGCGCACATTTTTATACAACTATAAAAATTGATTTTTTGTTATTACTTTTTTTTTCTTGTACCACTTGCAAGACTTTTTTCGCATATTTGTATTTTTTTCCAGGATGCATAAGTGGAGTTCATCTTTTTTTGAATATTTTATCTAAAGAATGTAAATTCGTTTAAAAACCATACATGACATCAGTTCGTTTATATCAGATTTTTAATGTCCATTATTAATTCAAAAATATATATTAATGCAACACCATTAATTTTATTAATAAATGTTTTCACACAGCCAATTTTTTTATATCACAACTATTCCTGTCATACTAACGAAACTTACAAGTGACATTTCTGGGTAAAAAAACATGCAGAAATCCTTAAAATTATTATGGCACTCATAATTTTATATAATTTTCTCGCTTTATATGAAATTATCTGATACAACTCTTTTTGATCATCTTTGAACAACAAAGAATGTTTTTAAAAAATGCATGTTTTAATTCTTTTTAAAACTCTCATCAAAAACCTATCCTTTAAAAGCTTTTGAAAAAAAAAACAGACATAAATAAATCGTAAATTTTAAAAATTTATCACTCCTTTATTTGAAAATTTCCTAATATTTTTAATGACGCACATAACATCGACAATTATTTTAACCTTTTTCACTGTTCAAAACTTGCAAAAATTGAATTTTGTTTCGGAAAAAAATGTTAATTTCAATTGGAGCTATTTGTTTTATTGTTGCGTAAGTTTAATTGGAGGTTACAGTAATTATTGTAAATGTTTTAGTATGATAATGACCGTAAAATTGGGTGCATCAACACATTATCGACAAAAAATAGCTGCAAAGATAGCTGGTGTATTTTCTGTATTTCAGGAAGAAGATGAAGATGGTAAGTCAACTTGTTATAATATCACAGAAAGTGTAAATAATGGTTTCTACTTATACATATGCAATAAGTATTTTTTACTAACAAAACATTTTATTTTTCATTTTTCCCATTGTTTTAATATAGCATCTATTCTTTAAACTTTTTGCAGACTACCTCTTTTATAGCCCCTTAATTACATTTTTATTTTTAACCTAAAGTTGCAGAGGATGATACAACCTCAAAAAATACAAGTGGAACACAAACAAGAATTTGTATGAAAGATATGTATATGATGATCTCACTTGCTGATATTCATGAAGGCTGTTCCGTTTTAGTTATGTGGGATAATTCGCATAACTCTTATTTGGTATTTTCGTAAGTTTTTTAATTTGTAGCACAACAGTAACAATTTACAATAAGGATGCTTTTTATAGTACAAGTCGATCATTGCATTTTGTAAGAAAAAGTAGTATGCGTCATTTTGGTGTTGATGCTCAAAGTCCTGCTCGAAGAAACTGGATGTTTGCTGTTGTAACAAATCTTGAATATTGTCAAATGAGAACAGAGAAAAATTGGTTAGTAGTTTGTAATTTTTCTTGCTTAAATGACCTTTATATTTTTTTATCTTTATCTTCTTCTTTTAGCTATAATTTGCCACTTGGTACTCGTTTCTATCGTGTTGAAGTTAAGCCTTTGGCAATAGAACAATCTTCATCAGCCCCACCAGCTCGTCGCATTTGATTACATCCATTAATACATGGGTTAATAATGTGACTAAAAGTGCTTTCTTTACCCCTGGTAACAACTACTCTCAGTAAAGCCTCTTCTTTCATTTAAAAAAAATTATATTATTATTGCTCATTTTTTGTTGTTTTTTTGTTAAAATTATATTGTTTTACTCTTTTTTGTACCAAACGTTTTTTTTGCTTATCTTATATAAAGATACGTTGGACTTAATTGCGAAGGAAACAGCCGAGCTTGGGCCAAGATTTAAGACCTTGTTTATCCTTGGTCGTTTTACAAAAGACATTATAGAAAAGAAAATTCAATTGAATGCTTAACATAGTTCATAGACTCTCCAACTATTCAAAACAATTCATGAAATTTTAGGATTCGAATAGTTAATAAATCATGTGAAATAGCTAAACATTCATTTTTTAAATAAAAAATTGAAATGCACTTTTTCAACTTCTTCTTTAAAATACCCACCAAACACCTATCCCATTCAGTAAAATTCAATGCATAAACAGTCATAAATAGATTGTAAATTTCAAAAATTTATCACTCCTTTATTTGTAAATTTACTAATATTTTTTTCAAGAAACACAAAAGCAAAACTTTTAACCCTATTTTTTCATTGATTAAGACGTGCAAAAGTTTAGTTTTTAAACAAATGTTTATTTCAGTTGGAGCTATATGTTTTGTTGTTGCGTAAGTTCTTAATCCTGAGATACTATATTATTAATTAATTGTTAACATTTTAGTATGATAATGATTGTAATTTTGGGCGCATCAACTCATTATCGACAAAAAATAGCTGCAAAGAAAGCTGAAGAAATGAAACAACAGCAAAAAGGCTCTGAAGAATTTAAAACAACATTTAATAGTCGAAAATCTTCGAGGAAAGAAATAACCGAAGCTATTCATAATGATAATCATTCGGAGATTGAAGATTATGTTGAAACAAATATCTATATTATAAGGCTTTAAGCTGACTTTTATTTGTAAATATTTGTATTCTGTTTTTGATGAATATGGCTTTATTTGTCATTGTATAAAATTATTTGTAACTGACATTTTCAACTTTTCGCAAAATAATTGGTTGATTTTTCTGTTTTCATATAAGGTACATAAAAACCAAAATATTTTTATGGGGATGTAACATGGTTTATATATTCTTTTCAAAAATTGCTGTTACTCTTACTATCTCAAAAACCTCTGCTATTAGCGAAAATGTTTGAGCCAAATAGTTTTCCTGGTACTTTCATGGGAAAGATGATTCCAATTATTCCGAATCATTTAAAGCTTGCAAATGATCATCATAGAGAGCTTGTAAAGCGTCGACATTCTCTTGCCCCTGAAACAGTTCAACCACCTAAAAATATTCATTTTTTAACTCGTAATCGTCGATCCTTTGTTTTTAGCAGCATATTGGAAATCAGGGCTGTCCGGTTCTGGCTTTTTTGTCTGGTCCGGAGTAGTTTAATTTAAAAAACAAAATTGTATTCCTGTCACAATTAACAAATGGAATGAATTAAATTTAATGCAAAATAAGATAGCTAATAACTTTAAACATACATAAAACACTGAAAATGTATGACTCCCAAGTTTTTTAACACTGGGTCTAAAAGATTTTGATTTTGTTAAAACAGTACGCAAATGTTTTTTGTGGCAAGACTTCCAGTTTTAGCGGGAACTTATTCTTTTGATTGTTTACTACTTTCAAGCAGCTATAAAAAATTTTGTTAGCAAAAAAACTTAAATTTTTCTGACAGTTTTTGTGAAAAAATGTATTGTGCTATTTTTTATTTATAAACTTGACCTGTAAATTTTATTTCTTTTGCCATTTATATTGTTTTAATGATTTCTATTGTATTTAACCATGAGATCTTCCCACTTTTGAAGTATTTGGAAAAAGGAAAAGATACCTCACAAGTCAGCAGGAGATCTTTTTTTCATATCATCATATTATTTTTAATATTTCTGACAGAAAATCACGTGGCATTTTGATTCCTAAATATCTAGCTTTCTTTCATTTTTCCTTTTGTTTACATCTTTTCCTTTTCTTTTTTTGTCCATGGCATCTCATCTGCCTGCCATTTCCCTTTACCAATCCGTGACAATTCGTTGTTGCTGTTGCGCAACATTGCCATCGTTTTCTTTTTACCATTTTTCATCCTTTAATTTCCTCTTTTCTATGAGGTTGTTTCTAATCATTTGAATCGATTCGTGTTTTTTGGCGCATTTTTGGAGGAAAAAAACCAATGTTTTTCTTTTTTAACTCTTTATAGCATATGTGAAAAATATGCATGTTCTTATCTTTTGTTATTTATTTTTAGAAAAAAACAAACAATATGGCAGATGAAAATAATCAACGAATATTTCAATATCTAAAGCGTGGTGCTAGTCAAACAAGAACTCGTCAAAGATCTGTAGCAATAAATCCTCCACAACCAGCTGCTGATTTAACATCATCTTCTTCAGATCCATCTTTGTCATTGATAAATGGTTTATCACCAATACCTAAAGATCAACCAGTAGTAAGTGTTAAATAATTTAGAGATAAAATAAAGTTAAAATTTTTAGGCAACAAATATTATTCGACCAACAACTGCTGAAACTGGTGATTCTGGAGTTCGAGATATTAATTTAAATATTTCTCCAACATATGATTCTGCAAGTGTTCAAACTACTGTAACCACATTTCATCCAAGTTTGTTTTATATTTTTTTTAAATTTGTATAAACTGGTTTTTTTATTTATAGAATCTCCGCCAAAAGTACCAGCAGAAAATGAAAGAAATATTTTGCAACGAAATGAATATGCTCAAAACCCTCGACAATTAGATCGACATTCATCACATACTGGTTCATATACAAGTTTAGATCGAATTAAAACACCTCCAATTGGTGGTACTCAAAGGCAACCACATGAACCTTCCAATCGCTCTGCTAGCAAAACACCACCCATTAGAAGTCAAAGAAAATCAGCTGAATCTGATAAAATTTCTTCTGATTTTTCTGTTGAAATTGATGCTGCTTCAAGACCTAAAGATTCTGCATCTGTTGGAACTTCTCGTGTTGGTGTAAATGATGCATCTCTAGAAGTTGAACATGATGCTACTTTTCCTCCTCCAAATGATTCTTTTAATTCAAGGTTATATAATCCATCACATCCTCCTCATAATCTTTCTTTACCTCCTGCACAATCGCAAGAATATGATCAAGAAACTCCATTAAATAGCAGACCGCGTCAACCATTGCTTAAATCTCAATCATCAAGTGCTATACAGTATCCACAATATGAACCATATCATGGACAGCAGCAAATTGGTCATCGGTTTGGTATTCATCCTGTAAAAACCATACATGACATCAGTTCGTTTATATCAGATTTTTAATGTCCATTATTAATTCAAAAATATATATTAATGCAACACCATTAATTTTATTAATAAATGTTTTCACACAGCCAATTTTTTTATATCACAACTATTCCTGTCATACTAACGAAACTTACAAGTGACATTTCTGGGTAAAAAAACATGCAGAAATCCTTAAAATTATTATGGCACTCATAATTTTATATAATTTTCTCGCTTTATATGAAATTATCTGATACAACTCTTTTTGATCATCTTTGAACAACAAAGAATGTTTTTAAAAAATGCATGTTTTAATTCTTTTTAAAACTCTCATCAAAAACCTATCCTTTAAAAGCTTTTGAAAAAAAAAACAGACATAAATAAATCGTAAATTTTAAAAATTTATCACTCCTTTATTTGAAAATTTCCTAATATTTTTAATGACGCACATAACATCGACAATTATTTTAACCTTTTTCACTGTTCAAAACTTGCAAAAATTGAATTTTGTTTCGGAAAAAAATGTTAATTTCAATTGGAGCTATTTGTTTTATTGTTGCGTAAGTTTAATTGGAGGTTACAGTAATTATTGTAAATGTTTTAGTATGATAATGACCGTAAAATTGGGTGCATCAACACATTATCGACAAAAAATAGCTGCAAAGATAGCTGGTGTATTTTCTGTATTTCAGGAAGAAGATGAAGATGGTAAGTCAACTTGTTATAATATCACAGAAAGTGTAAATAATGGTTTCTACTTATACATATGCAATAAGTATTTTTTACTAACAAAACATTTTATTTTTCATTTTTCCCATTGTTTTAATATAGCATCTATTCTTTAAACTTTTTGCAGACTACCTCTTTTATAGCCCCTTAATTACATTTTTATTTTTAACCTAAAGTTGCAGAGGATGATACAACCTCAAAAAATACAAGTGGAACACAAACAAGAATTTGTATGAAAGATATGTATATGATGATCTCACTTGCTGATATTCATGAAGGCTGTTCCGTTTTAGTTATGTGGGATAATTCGCATAACTCTTATTTGGTATTTTCGTAAGTTTTTTAATTTGTAGCACAACAGTAACAATTTACAATAAGGATGCTTTTTATAGTACAAGTCGATCATTGCATTTTGTAAGAAAAAGTAGTATGCGTCATTTTGGTGTTGATGCTCAAAGTCCTGCTCGAAGAAACTGGATGTTTGCTGTTGTAACAAATCTTGAATATTGTCAAATGAGAACAGAGAAAAATTGGTTAGTAGTTTGTAATTTTTCTTGCTTAAATGACCTTTATATTTTTTTATCTTTATCTTCTTCTTTTAGCTATAATTTGCCACTTGGTACTCGTTTCTATCGTGTTGAAGTTAAGCCTTTGGCAATAGAACAATCTTCATCAGCCCCACCAGCTCGTCGCATTTGATTACATCCATTAATACATGGGTTAATAATGTGACTAAAAGTGCTTTCTTTACCCCTGGTAACAACTACTCTCAGTAAAGCCTCTTCTTTCATTTAAAAAAAATTATATTATTATTGCTCATTTTTTGTTGTTTTTTTGTTAAAATTATATTGTTTTACTCTTTTTTGTACCAAACGTTTTTTTTGCTTATCTTATATAAAGATACGTTGGACTTAATTGCGAAGGAAACAGCCGAGCTTGGGCCAAGATTTAAGACCTTGTTTATCCTTGGTCGTTTTACAAAAGACATTATAGAAAAGAAAATTCAATTGAATGCTTAACATAGTTCATAGACTCTCCAACTATTCAAAACAATTCATGAAATTTTAGGATTCGAATAGTTAATAAATCATGTGAAATAGCTAAACATTCATTTTTTAAATAAAAAATTGAAATGCACTTTTTCAACTTCTTCTTTAAAATACCCACCAAACACCTATCCCATTCAGTAAAATTCAATGCATAAACAGTCATAAATAGATTGTAAATTTCAAAAATTTATCACTCCTTTATTTGTAAATTTACTAATATTTTTTTCAAGAAACACAAAAGCAAAACTTTTAACCCTATTTTTTCATTGATTAAGACGTGCAAAAGTTTAGTTTTTAAACAAATGTTTATTTCAGTTGGAGCTATATGTTTTGTTGTTGCGTAAGTTCTTAATCCTGAGATACTATATTATTAATTAATTGTTAACATTTTAGTATGATAATGATTGTAATTTTGGGCGCATCAACTCATTATCGACAAAAAATAGCTGCAAAGAAAGCTGAAGAAATGAAACAACAGCAAAAAGGCTCTGAAGAATTTAAAACAACATTTAATAGTCGAAAATCTTCGAGGAAAGAAATAACCGAAGCTATTCATAATGATAATCATTCGGAGATTGAAGATTATGTTGAAACAAATATCTATATTATAAGGCTTTAAGCTGACTTTTATTTGTAAATATTTGTATTCTGTTTTTGATGAATATGGCTTTATTTGTCATTGTATAAAATTATTTGTAACTGACATTTTCAACTTTTCGCAAAATAATTGGTTGATTTTTCTGTTTTCATATAAGGTACATAAAAACCAAAATATTTTTATGGGGATGTAACATGGTTTATATATTCTTTTCAAAAATTGCTGTTACTCTTACTTTCTCAAAAACCTCTGCTATTAGCGAAAATGTTTGAGCCAAATAGTTTTCCTGGTACTTTCATGGGAAAGATGATTCCAATTATTCCGAATCATTTAAAGCTTGCAAATGATCATCATAGAGAGCTTGTAAAGCGTCGACATTCTCTTGCCCCTGAAACAGTTCAACCACCTAAAAATATTCATTTTTTAACTCGTAATCGTCGATCCTTTGTTTTTAGCAGCATATTGGAAATCAGGGCTGTCCGGTTCTGGCTTTTTTGTCTGGTCCGGAGTAGTTTAATTTAAAAAACAAAATTGTATTCCTGTCACAATTAACAAATGGAATGAATTAAATTTAATGCAAAATAAGATAGCTAATAACTTTAAACATACATAAAACACTGAAAATGTATGACTCCCAAGTTTTTTAACACTGGGTCTAAAAGATTTTGATTTTGTTAAAACAGTACGCAAATGTTTTTTGTGGCAAGACTTCCAGTTTTAGCGGGAACTTATTCTTTTGATTGTTTACTACTTTCAAGCAGCTATAAAAAATTTTGTTAGCAAAAAAACTTAAATTTTTCTGACAGTTTTTGTGAAAAAATGTATTGTGCTATTTTTTATTTATAAACTTGACCTGTAAATTTTATTTCTTTTGCCATTTATATTGTTTTAATGATTTCTATTGTATTTAACCATGAGATCTTCCCACTTTTGAAGTATTTGGAAAAAGGAAAAGATACCTCACAAGTCAGCAGGAGATCTTTTTTTCATATCATCATATTATTTTTAATATTTCTGACAGAAAATCACGTGGCATTTTGATTCCTAAATATCTAGCTTTCTTTCATTTTTCCTTTTGTTTACATCTTTTCCTTTTCTTTTTTTGTCCATGGCATCTCATCTGCCTGCCATTTCCCTTTACCAATCCGTGACAATTCGTTGTTGCTGTTGCGCAACATTGCCATCGTTTTCTTTTTACCATTTTTCATCCTTTAATTTCCTCTTTTCTATGAGGTTGTTTCTAATCATTTGAATCGATTCGTGTTTTTTGGCGCATTTTTGGAGGAAAAAAACCAATGTTTTTCTTTTTTAACTCTTTATAGCATATGTGAAAAATATGCATGTTCTTATCTTTTGTTATTTATTTTTAGAAAAAAACAAACAATATGGCAGATGAAAATAATCAACGAATATTTCAATATCTAAAGCGTGGTGCTAGTCAAACAAGAACTCGTCAAAGATCTGTAGCAATAAATCCTCCACAACCAGCTGCTGATTTAACATCATCTTCTTCAGATCCATCTTTGTCATTGATAAATGGTTTATCACCAATACCTAAAGATCAACCAGTAGTAAGTGTTAAATAATTTAGAGATAAAATAAAGTTAAAATTTTTAGGCAACAAATATTATTCGACCAACAACTGCTGAAACTGGTGATTCTGGAGTTCGAGATATTAATTTAAATATTTCTCCAACATATGATTCTGCAAGTGTTCAAACTACTGTAACCACATTTCATCCAAGTTTGTTTTATATTTTTTTTAAATTTGTATAAACTGGTTTTTTTATTTATAGAATCTCCGCCAAAAGTACCAGCAGAAAATGAAAGAAATATTTTGCAACGAAATGAATATGCTCAAAACCCTCGACAATTAGATCGACATTCATCACATACTGGTTCATATACAAGTTTAGATCGAATTAAAACACCTCCAATTGGTGGTACTCAAAGGCAACCACATGAACCTTCCAATCGCTCTGCTAGCAAAACACCACCCATTAGAAGTCAAAGAAAATCAGCTGAATCTGATAAAATTTCTTCTGATTTTTCTGTTGAAATTGATGCTGCTTCAAGACCTAAAGATTCTGCATCTGTTGGAACTTCTCGTGTTGGTGTAAATGATGCATCTCTAGAAGTTGAACATGATGCTACTTTTCCTCCTCCAAATGATTCTTTTAATTCAAGGTTATATAATCCATCACATCCTCCTCATAATCTTTCTTTACCTCCTGCACAATCGCAAGAATATGATCAAGAAACTCCATTAAATAGCAGACCGCGTCAACCATTGCTTAAATCTCAATCATCAAGTGCTATACAGTATCCACAATATGAACCATATCATGGACAGCAGCAAATTGGTCATCGGTTTGGTATTCATCCTGTACCTGTAAGTTATTGAGATCATTTTGTAGACATATTTATATATATATATTTTAGAATTATGTTTTACCCCCACGTCCGAGAACTTTAGAATCTCCAGTTGTTGTAGCAAATGGATTACAGACACCACAAACAAATGCAACAAAAAATTGCTTATTTTTACAAACTCCAATTTTACCAGAAAAATTTGTTTCAAAAGAAGAAGGAAGAATTGTTGAAAGTTTAGCAGAGCAATTACGTGCATTACTTATTTTAATTGATGTTGGAATGCATAAAAGAAAGCAGCGAGTTAATAAGGTTTGTATCTACTTTGTAACACGATTATTGTAATGTTGATATTTTATTGTAGGTAAAATATGTATATGCTGAAAAATCTAATGCCCTTCTACAAAAGGAACAAGAAATGAAAGCAAAAATGAAGGAAGAAGAACAAAAGCTTACGAGTGCTAAAGCAAAATTGAAACTTGATTCTGATAAAATGAAGCAAGCAGAAGTCGATAAAAAGAAAATTGAAAATGATTTAAAAGAAGTTAAAACCAAATATGGCGATACTGCAAGAACGCTCTCAGATACTCGACAAGCTAAAAATAAATTGGAAGAAAAGCTAAAGAAAACTGAACAAGAACTTGAAAAGGAAAAAGAAAAAGCAAGAAAATGGGAAACTTTGAATATTAAATTGCAGGTATGTGTGCTTGTGGATGTATGAATTCAATAATTAATTTTAGAAAGATCTAGAAAAAGAAAGAATGAAAGCAGAATTTTCAGCAAAACAAAATGATCAACAAAAATCAGCACCACAAACAAAAGAACAACAACAACTTAGGCAACCTCTTCGGACACTTCCACCACAGAAACAAATTCAACCACAACAATTTCATCCACAAGTAAATCAACAACAGCCACAACAATCTACAGAACGACGATTCACGAATACTTCCACTTCATCTGTTGAATCATCATCGTCAAAACATGTTCGTTTCGCTGAAGATGAAGAAAATCATCATGAATTACCATTGGCGAATCAAATCTTGAATTTTACATCTCTTCGTAATTTAATTCCCCGTGATTCTCAATTACTTCATAAAGTGGATGATCAATCATTTATTGAAGAACAATATCGTGGAATGGGAATTTACCGATTCACCAAGGATTGTAAATGTGAATCGATTCATTTTGATAATAATAATTTATGGTATCGTTGTTTAAAGGATGTTAAAGTTAATGTAAGCATTTCTTCTTATACACTATATTAGTTGATAACATGATTTTATATATTTTAGATTTCATATGATGATGAAGCTGGTAATCTTACTGTAGGACTTCCTGGTGGATTCATTATTAATACATTTGCAACCATGCAACTTGAAATACTTCGAACTGCTACAAATGAGAATAGTGTAGTAACAAATGAAGGAACACGATATGAATATTTTAATGTTCAAGACAACAAAAATAAAGTCATTGAAATTATTCATAAGACAGCTGGAGAACGACGAACTGCAAATGGAAATGTTGAACCATTACAAACTTTGAATACCAGAAGAGCGGATAACGATTATGTTACTCAAACAGAAAATGATATCTTATTTACATGTCCTGGTTTCTTTGTAAGTTTTGTGTTTTTAGATTACGGTAGTTGTTACTACATTTCATTTTTTTAGGTTTCTCGTGCATTGGGTGAAGCTTATGGTGGTGGTGTAACGATATGTGTATTATCAAATGATCCAAATAAGAAATGGAAAGTAACAATTTGTTCTGAACATCAAGTTTTCTATATCAAACATTACAACAACGGAATACCTACAAGATGCTTCTATACTGATCGTCGATGTGATCATTTAAAAAATTAATTTTTATTTGTATTTTTTTGTTCTCTTTTTTTATTTGTTTTACTATAGAAAAATATATAAATCTTTATTTTGGCATCATTTTGTGTGTATCTTTGACATAAAAATAATAGAAGGAAAAAATGAGTACTTTTAAAAAGGGTTTTTTTGAAGCGGAAAATAAGGCAATTTTCTAACTTTTTAAACATGTTTTCGAAACATTTCAGAGTTTTGAATGTAATTTATTTATCGAAAAATTTTGTCAATTACAGTCAAGCCCGTATTTAAGGGGGGGGGGGGGGGGGGGCATTAGGGTACCTGTGCCCCCCCTGAAATTGACAAATTTCTTTGATGTTTTGCCGACGCGTGCCAAAAGCGGAAAAAGATCAAAGGCGTGCCCTTCCCCGAAAAAAATTTCTGTCTACGTCCTTGATTACAGTAATTTCATATCTCTTTAAAATTTTGAAAAAAAAACATTTTTTGTTGCGCTCCTTTTCTTCTTTCCTTGTTTTTTTTTGCATGTTTATAAAATTATAGTAACTGCTAATAAAAATTACTGTTTAATTTAACAATTTCTATCATCAAAGGAATTACGTCGTTGTTGTTTTTTCATAAAATAACCCTTAAAAATTTAAAGATTTTTTTAATTTACAAAAATATTATTACAGTATAACTACATTTACAACAACAAAAGAAAATACTCATAATTCCATCATTAATATTTAAATTTACAATTTTAAAAAAAGGTTAAGGGCGAATGCATTTTAAATCACCGAAAAATTAAGATTTAAAAAAACAATGTTAAAAAAAGAAACATAAATACAAAAGTTTTTAGTTTAAACAAAAAAAATTGAACCGTTTTTTCCAAGCAAAAATTTACAAAAAAAATACCGTAATTTTTAATTAATTTAACAAATTTCTATCATCATTATCAAAAAAGAGAGAGGTCCGTAAAAGAGTAATAAAAAAGATTTTTTAAGTATTATTTTAATATTTAATTTATTTTGCTACAGTAAAATTTTTATTGGGCAGCAACAATGGCATTTGTGGGAGGAGCTGGAGTTGTGGAAAGGGCAGGAGATGGAGATCGACCATCAAGATTTTGTAGAATTTCTGGTGGAACATGTTCACGTAAAATTGCATTTTCAGATTGTAGCTGTGCAATTGTAGAATCAAGCTCAACAATTTTAGCTCGAAGTATTTCAACTTCTTCTCGAACAGCAAACATTAAATGAGTTTTCACTAGGTCCTGAAATGAGCATAGATGAAAATTATGTTATTGCTTTTTTTTGCGTTTTGAAATCGAAATTTTGGTTTTTGGGAAAATTTTGTTTTGTTTTCTGTCAATTTGAATTTTAATTTCAAAAAAGCCGAGAATCTCATTTTTATACGCTTTTTGAAAAAATGATATTTACAGCAGTTTTGAAAAGAATATATATAGTGGGTTACTATCACAACGTTTTTAATTTCACATGATTCTAATAATCTCGAAAATATCCCGATACTGGCTTGAATAATAATAAAATGAAAATTGCATTAATATAAGATTTTTGAGAAAATGATAGCAACAAAAATTTATAAGAGAATATATAAAGTGTGTTACTATCACAAATTTTTATTGTCACTCAACTTGAAGCAAAAAAATGCTTCAGTTTTATTTTTCTCTTAAAAATGTTTAATTTCTACCGATTTTCAGACTATAGTAGTTTTTAGGTATGGTGACTGTAATTCTATAAACATGCAAAAAACAACTTACCATTGCTTGTTCAATTTTTGAATCAATTGCAATAATTTGTGAATTGGCATTTCCAGTACTGCTAAAAACAAAGGATCGACGATTACGAGTTAAAAAATGAATATTTTTAGGTGGTTGAACTGTTTCAGGGGCAAGAGAATGTCGACGCTTTACAAGCTCTCTATGATGATCATGTGCAAGCTTTAAATGATTCGGAATAATTGGAATCATCTTCCCCATGAAAGTACCAGGAAAACTATTTGGCTCAAACATTTTCGCTAATAGCAGAGGTTTTTGTGGAAATGATAGTAATCGAAATTTTTGAGAAATATATAAACTGTGTTACTATCGCTGGTGATAGTAACAGGAATTTGTAAAGGAATATATAAAGCGTGTTACTATCACACAACAATTTGATGCGATGTAACGTTTTTACGCTAAATTGGAAAAAACAAATTTAAAATACAAAAATAATCTCTTTTTTGATGAAAAAACTTTTTTCGTATTAAACACACTGAATAAAAGGGTATCACACCTGCTCTGGTCTATTGATGAACGCCTCCCACCTTTTTTGTTTTTGTGATGGTGGAACAAAAAAACTATATAATTTTTTTAATTGATTCTTCCCACTTTTCTCTCTCACACTCTCTCTCTTTTTTTCCAAAACGATAAAAAAGAGCCTGATGATGATATTGTTGCCTGAAGTCGTTAACATAAGTCCTCTCTCCAACATTACCATCACCACCATCCCATCATCCCATCACAGGTGCTATTTAAAAAAATGGTCTCTCATGAATCAAAAATAAAAAAAAAGTTTTTTTTAATCACTCCGTTTTTCTCTCTGCCAGTCGCTTCTGTTTTTTGCTCTTAAAAAATATGATTTATTTAATTTTATTATTTTTTAATGTCAAAATTTTTTCATATGAAAAAGAAAAAGATCAAAAATAATTGACTTTTTTGTTTTGTTTTTTTATGTGTGTTTTTGAAGTAAAGTGAATAAAAATTAATAGCGTTTTTTGAATATTAATATTAATGGTGTCCTATGGGAATAACGGGATGTGATCTTTTATATAAAAAAATAAATATTTAAGTTTAAAGTTTATCAAAAAAACTGAAATATGTTTTTGATCAAATAGTGCTTTTCTGGTGGTAATTTTAGATTTTTTTTTGATGAAATGAATAAGCTGTTGATAAAAGGTTATCAAAAAAGTGCATTTTAAAACAGCTTTTTTGTAGCAGAATAATGTTTTATTTTTCAAATCGAAAAACTGCAAATATAAAAAGTAAGTTTGTAAAAGCGCTGCATTACAGTATGAAAAGAAAATGACGTTGAAGGTTCATCAAGAGATAAATAAGAGATAGAACTAATCAAAAGGTTTGATTGATAGCATTTTTAAAAAGTATTGAAAAACCATTTTTAGCAGTTTATTAATAATCAATCATAATAAAGACCCTGTTTTTACAGGTTAATTTATTACAGAGATGACAAAGAATAGTTGGACAGAATTTATTAGTCTCAGTCAAAAAGAAAATGTTTTAAAAATCAAAATATATTCAAATTTTTATTGTTTACACTTATGCTACATAGATAATTCACAACGAGATCTCAAAGCTTATGTCATTTCGTTAAAAGAAGTGTCCCAGTGTAAAGCAAATGACTCGAACACAAAAACGCTTCATATCCAGAGTCTTAAAATTTTGATAACACCACCATCATTTTCTCTTTTTTCCTGATTCTAAAATAGTTTCAACATAAAAAGATATAACCCGAGATTCAGCTATTTTTCTTTATTTTTTTTCTTGATTTTGCCTGATCTGTGATAGCTGTCTTTTTGCTTGACTGGGACACTCCCTTTAACGTAAATTTTTTTATTAATGTTTAAATTTAATTTCAAAATGTCTGTTTTTAGAGGAAAAAGGTTTTTAATTTTTTACATATCTTCAAACACTCGTGTAACATCAACCAATCATGGAGATATCTCACAGTTTCATAATTCCATTTAAACCATCCTCTCAAAGATTAATGCCATAGTAACAAATCACAATCACAAACAATAACATAACTATTTTGGATACTTACGATAAAAGAAATGATTCTTTCGACAATCGAATCAAGCTATCAACATCAAATGAATTTCTTAGTCCTCTGGTTAATGTATCCGGAGTTGATATAGTGCCATCACCACCACCACCACCGCCTTGTCCAGTTTTGATCATCTCAAAATTTATTTATATGTCAATACTAACAAGATCGTAAAATTATCAAAATTTGTTATTCGACAAGAAAAAAATTAAAGCTGTTTTTAATAAAATTAAATTTAATACGGTATTTTTGAAGAAATGATAGTAACAGATTTTTTTTAAATAATTAATAAAGTACTTTACTATCTCTTAAGATAATAACCGTAATTTTAAGAGAACTACTAAACTATGTTACTATCATCTCTCAAACAAAATTAATAATAAAAATCCTCTATGCTTAAAAATGATGATAAACAACAAAAAAATCTGTCATTCTCTTAAAAAGTAAAGGATAAGAAAAAAAATAAAGTTGTACTCGTTTGTGCAATGCATAAAAGAGAGTCACGTGAAAAAGAAAGAAAAAGCTAAAAAAGAAACCAAAATGTGGTGGGCATCCAAAGAACTACAAGGGCATAAAAAAGACGAAAGAAACTCTCTCGATGTGGCATCCATTAAGCTTCACAAAAAAATGCCATTCAACTGTTAGCAGAGGAAGAGAGTTGCTTAACAGCAGAGCAGAGCAACGTCAAAGAAGGACAGCAAAAAAGGAGGAAAAAAAGAGTTCAAAAAAGACGTTAAAAAAGATGTCCAAAAATGGCACATTCAAAAAACGACCACACGCAAAAAAATAAAACCAAAAAAGCATGTTTTTCTGGAGAAGGGGTTTAACTTGTCAAACAGGGTTCTGTGAAATCGATATTTCAGTTTCAACAAATATCGAAATTTTAATTTTTTGATTTTAATCAGAGAAAAGTTTACTTCAAATTTCGATTTTGATTTTGTAAAAATCGAAAATATTTAATGAAAAAAGGTTTTCCAATCCAAAATTGAATGGAAATTTTGATTTTTTTTGATTTCGAAAAGAACCGAAATTTACTAACAAAAATGTAAATCAAGATTACTTCAATTTAAATGAGAGGGTATTCTGTTTTAATTTTGATTTTCCGAAATTTCGATTTTCCCGAACCCTGCTGTTTTGTGTGCCGTATTTTTTCATAATAAAACAACAAAAGTACATTGCCATTCCTAAGCAAAAAGAAACCCTTTTTGGCATTTATAAACAGCAACATTGACAGTGATGACGCATGAATCCCCTCACTATTTTTCTTCTGGAAGATAAAGTGCAAATATTTTTTTAACAAAAAAAGAATTGTTTTTTTATATTGAGAAAAAAAAGGTGAAATTTGATATCACATAAGCACAGCAGCAGAGGGTTTTTCAAATTTTCAGATATGTTTTTATTCTTCTCAAATGGCATCAAAAAAAAGTAAACATAGAAACCTTACAAGAGAATAATTGAAGAAGGAATGACGTTGTTGCTGATGATTGGAGCTAATTTTGCAAAAAACAATTTTAAAGACAAAAGGATAATTTAAAGATAGCGATAAAAATTTTTTTTAAAATAGGGTTAAATATTGATTTCTTTTTTAACAAATAGAGAAAGAAAGCTAATAATTTAATCAGTTTGATTTTTTTTTAGATTTGTTTATTCAGCCGAAGCCTAGCTATGACCAGATTTAACGACCAATTCGAGTCCAGCTTATGTCGCAATTTTTATAAATTTTTTGTTATAATAAAATTAGAAACATTCGGTTTTTCTACGGAACTACAGAAAAAGTAATAAAGAGCATCACCATTATTCAGGTCTGATACAAAAAAAACATATAATTTTTTTCCATTTTACAACATTTTAATAAGAGCTCGTAGAAAACGGGAACGCTACTATACGGTAATATTTATGCAAGTTTCTTAATTTTCTGTTTCAATGACTACTGTAAAGGATGAACTTCTTTTTTTTCCAAGTCAACTTTAATACCTATGACTACTGTAGCTTTCAAATTTTTTTAAAATTGTCATTTCATTGCAACAATTTTTATCATTCCACATGTATTGGATACATACATTCCAGTGATGGAAAAATAATAATGATCAAGGTTAATATTTATAAAACATTAATATCACTGATAAATCAAAAAACCCATGAATCGACATTAAAAAGTTAAACGCTTATTTAAAGAAGAAATAAAAAACTTGTAGCAAATTTGTTTTTCTCTTTTTCAAAGTAGAAATGATGAAGATATCAATGACTCATTAATCTCCTTTTCTCTCAAATTTGTTTTATATAAACTTCGTCATTTTTTCTTTTTCGACGTCGTGCTACCACTGATCTTTATTGAACTGGTTTTTAAAAAACCAAAATCAAAATCAACAAAAAAATGATTAATTAGATTACGACTTTTTTTTCTTTCTATTTTTGCAAAAGTAACATTTTTTTAAAGTAAACAATTTTTGCACGTTTTTTCTTTTGTTTTTAAAAGATTACAAAAATGCTTTTTTCTATAATCTAATTTTGCAACCACGAAAAGACTCTTAAAATTTTTATGAAGAGAGAGAAAGACCAAAAAGCAATTGTTCACTTTTTTTTCTCCTTTTTTTCTGCACTTTTATCTCTCTCTCTCGACACACACACTCCATTCTCTTTTTTGTGTTCCGCAGGCAGCAGCAGCATCCGCGAAATCAAGTGTCATTTTTTATGCCCCCTACATGTAGCATCGGTGGTTCAGTGGTAGAATGCTCGCCTGCCACGCGGGCGGCCCGGGTTCGATTCCCGGTCGATGCAATTCTTTTTTTTTTTTGATTTTTTACGCATTTATAAATTTTAACATAGCTTTTCATTAATTACTCCAAGCCCCATCCACCAATTATAGAAAGTAATAAAGAAACTTACAATGTAAAAGGAGGAATTTTTTGTCCATATAAAACATTAAAAAATAATTCTGTTAACCTTCTATGCTTATTATCTTCAAAAAATGGAATGTTTGGTGTCGATGAAGAAGAGATACCCGGACTGCTAATCATATCTGTTTCAAGCGTTGATGGAGCCATTCATACAAAAAGAATGAGGGTTTGATGGATAGCTATAGATGGATGAAAGGGATATTAGATGGATAATAGAAAATACAAGTGTGACAAAAATCGCGAAAAAATGAAAAAAGATAAAAAAAAAATGCTATTACTCTATTGTAGAAAGTGCAACCAATATAAGAAAATTAGTTAATTATTGTCCACAACATAACATCTCTATAAAACTATTTTTGTGCTAACGAAAAACGTGCTCCTCGGAGCCAAAATGTCTCGTCCGATTTCTTTCTCCCTCCTCCTTTTTTTTGTGTCGCTTTTCTTCAAAGCGGCTTCAAAAAACAATCAAAAAAGACTGTTTTTCTTCCCTCCTTAAAAATAAAATTCCTTCATTTTTTTTCCAAATTGGCTTAAAATAATAAGGAAAAGAAAGATTGTCCTTTAAATATTTACTTAAGGAATCCGAAAAAAGAATTTTAAATATAAAAAAGTTTTGTTTTTTCATTTATAAAAAAAGAAAAGATTTACGTCGACTTCGAAGTTTCCCTGTCAAAAAAAAGAAGTGATGGGAAGGGAAGGAAAGAAAGAGAGACAACTGATCAAAGGCAAAAGCACAGAGCGACGACATCAACAAGGGTGGTCGAAAGAAAAAAAAAGAAGGAAGAAAAGAAACGGAAGAGGAAGAAGAAGTAAGCTGTTGTTGATTTTAAGGTGGTGTTAAGAGAGAGAGAAAGAGTTTAAAAAAATATGTCGTCGTCGTCCAGCAGCAGCAGCAGTAACATCAACAGGTGAGAAAGCAGCAGTAGATAGTAGGTAATAAACAGCCACAAAAAATAAGTTCAATTACGTGAAAAAAACTATTTTTAAGCTTGTTTGTGCAAAAAAAAATAATTTATTTTTTCTTCGTACACCGTTTGCGCTTCTTCTTCCATCAATGATGAGACAGATCAGCGCCAGTAGTAATGACAGTGACAATGAGGTTAGCTGACGACGATGATGACTTTCATTTATAAAAAAAATAGGTTAAACGTGTGTGTTAAAAGATGAAGTTAACAGATGACAAAAAAAGCAGTTAGAATAAACAACTAGTAGTTGTAATAACATATTTAAAAAGAAATGGAACGAGATAATGGGTGAAAGTGATACTTTTGATCTCACAATTGTCAGAGCTTTCATAAAGATCAAAAGCAGTGCATGTGAAAAAAAGAGTTGAAACAAGATTGAACTTTTGAAAAAAACTAAGTTTTTTGTTTTTGAAGTTCCAGGAAAAGCCCTCAAAGCTCAAGCTGGAAAAAAGTTTGGAAAAGAAAAACTGCAAAAATTTAAAAAAACAAAAGTTTAAAAACGAAAACCAAGTCATAAATCCAAAAAAAGTGTGTACAATTTTTGCAAAACTGCCATAAAACATGCATGCAAAATTTACCTTACAAAAAGGATTGAGTCAACTATTGTAAATACATCATCATCGTTCAGCTTTTACCGTAAATGTTTTCTTTTAAAAGCCATAAAAAATTTTACAAACCCAACAAAGTGAACCAACCCAAATAAATCAACAAAAAAAGATTCATTCATAAAACATCTTTAAAGAAACTGAATGAAAAATGATAGAAGACGAAAAACAGACGACTGATAAAACACCATCTTTTTATAAAAAGTGATAAATTATCAAAATATTCTCTCTCTATCTCTTTTTTAAAGAATATTCTATTAACTTTCAAAAACGGAAACGAATAGAGAGAAACATAACTAGTTAACTACAAAGTACGTGAAAGCTACATCATATCGAAAAAATTGGAGTAGAAAAAAAGTTATTTCAACATTGAAACGAAATAATTTATGTGTCTTTTATTGTTTCAAGTTCAATAAGATCTCGAACGATAGAACATAGATGAAAAGAATTTATATGTTTTGTAATAAAAAGATAATAAAGAAACGTGGCTTTTATCTGATGTAATAGATTGTCATGAAAGAGAAAAGATAGACTTGCTTCTAGCTTGCTGGAACTGTTAAAGCTGCTTGTTGGCAGCTATGATTTTACAAAAAAGAAATAACATCGACAAGATCAAACATTAAAACAGCGCCAAGAAAAATAAAATAAAACAAAAAAAAACGGTGAAATATTATTTGTTTTAAGAATTGTGGGCATGAATCAGCATCATTTGTAGAAATAATAGTCTGTTAAAAATAATTTTTTAAAGAGTAGTATATGGCAGAGAGCAAAAAATGCAGTGTTTTTATGACTCCCTTAAGGAATCATCGGTGTAAACTACACTGTGATTCTGAAGCCGAGAACACTTGTCGAAAAAGATCAAAGGAAAAATGCCGCTTTTGAACTCTGAAGTCGGAGTTATTTTTCACAACATTGAAAAAATGCAACTAACGTAATCTATCATCTTTTTATATTTCTCTGTAAACGATTACTAACTACATAAACATTCTTTCATTAACATGATGAAAATTGTTTCAAGCGAATGAATGAGAAATGCACTCGATGATCAACACTTTATAAAGTAGTACACAATAAAAGTTGTAAAAAAACGTGATCTAACAGTTTTATGTCTCTTTCTTGAAACGATTACTAATTACGTCAACATTGTCCAAAAACATTCTAGCATGATGAAATTTTAAAATATTTCTAAACACCTTGTTTCAGGTGCATTTATGTGTGAGAAAAGCATACAATAAATAAACAGACTGATTTTTCAAAAAAAGGTTCAGAGAACCTTCAAGATGAATGTTTTCTCAAACAAAAGGAAAAAAAATATTTTGTAATGTCGAAAAGCAATAAAATAGAATTATTCATAGAAAAATAATAATGAGCCAATTTCATGAAAAAAAGACTATTATTAAGAAAAGATATTTTTATTAGCATTTTAAAAAACTGAGAAAGAAAAAGAACATGTTTCAATCTTTGTTTTTTTTGGAATGAAATTGATCTCTTTTTATTCTTTATATTGAAGAATTTGGAAGGAAATGATTCCACCTTTGAAAACAAAAGAAATAAGAATTTACCGCCAAAAATTTTTTTAAATTTTTCTGAAAAAGACAAAAGATAAAAATTCAAGGACGTCAATCGAAACCAAAAAATTTTAAAACAAAAAAATGTGATAGATAACATTGATAAGAATAGTATCAAGAAAGACAAGAATAAATGTAAAATAAAGAGCAAAAAAATGTATTACAGTAATCTTAAGAAAAGCTATCACGATTGATGAAGATTCAAGTTCAAAAGCTAATATGATGTTACCTTTCCTTATCATGTCTATTTTATTCCACTTGAAAAGACATGATAAGTGGCTCAAGAGGAATAAAAAGTTTGAAAAAATAGTTTGATTACGTGAAAAATCTTTTTAAATTTTCTTTAAGCTTGTTTGTGTCTTCTTCCATCAATGATGAGAGAGATCAGCGCCAGTAGTAATGACAGTGACAATGTGGTTAGCTGAAGACGATGATGACTTTAATTTATAAAAAAAAAGGTTAAACGTGTGTGTTAAAAGATGAAGTAACAGATAACAACTATAATATATGATACCAGTAGATCTTTGAAATACATCCATCTATCGTACCACTTCGCTCAATAAAGTTTATCAAACACACATCAGGGTTTAGCGAAGTCAAAATTTTAATTTTCTGAAAACTATTAAAACCAACAGTTTAAGTTTTCGATTGCTGAAAAATATGGTTAGTTTTTTAATGAGAATTTCGATAATCTGATTTCTGAAAAAAAGCCAAAACTTCGAAATTGTTCGGATTAAGACTTCCTCGACAGAAACACACTTTTTTTCATGCAATCATTCTTAATAAATCATTCGACCAAAGCACAGTCTTATTTTTTTGCCTTTAAAATTTTGTAATATTTGCAATCAAACTCTTGCACCATAAATTGACCTTATTTTGTAACAAGACAGTTATTTAACAGTTCTAAATTTAACTTGTTCTTTTCTCAAACTCATTGTTTCCAATAAAGATCAACATCCCTTTTTTGTCTTCTAGTATGAAACGAATGCCACATCTAATTAACAAATTTCAATCTTAAACCTTATAAATATAATCTAAAGTTTCTGTTTAAAACTAAAATTTATAAGAAAGCAGTTGCACCAAAACTCAAATTCAACAAAAAAGGTTTTTTGTGTTTTGACACCATTGTTTACCTTTTATTTTTTGAAGAAAAAAATCTTTTTTTGGAACCGGAAACCTCTTTTGCAAAAAAAGATTTTTAGAAACACATCATCGCTTTCTTTGCTTGAGAAAGAAATGTAAAGAATTCTTTTTGCTTGAAATAAAGGCTTGGTTCTATTTTTGTATTTTTTGTGGATTTCTTCTTTTTTTAAAAGTTAAAAAAATGTAAACTTTTGAAATTTTATAAAAAATCGTCATCAAACGACGAACAAAAGTTCAAGTGGCAGGCGATTTTAAAAAATTAGTTAAAATTTTTTAAGAGGGATCAGTTCTTTGAAAATATGATAAAGCTTTGGATCAGAGTTCTACAAAATTGAAATCTTGAAAGTAGAAATCGAAAAATCAATTTCTCTTTCACGTTTAGTGAAGAAAACAAGACTCTTTTTTAAAGTATTCCCTTACAATCCACAGTTCAACCACTGAAAAACCAAAGAAAAAAAAAGAAAACCAAAACATACTAATCTTGTGCTGACCCGCTTGTCGCCAAAGTACTAGCATTACCATTTCCAATTGGAGTTGTTGCAGAAGATGTTTGAGGATCAAAAAGTGGATAAAAATAATTTCCACCACCACCAGATAAACTTCTTTCAAGGCCATAATGAAGTTGCATTTCAAGAGGCGTCGCTCTTCCGGATACTGAAAAATGCTGTTTTAAAAAAAATTTTATACAGGGTGAATTAGTAAAAATCTGCTTTATTTCTGAAGGGACAATTCTGTGTTACATATTATTATAAACTTACAAATATCTGGTGAAGTTCCAAAAAGTTTTGAACGGCTTGTTGGAATATTTACAACTGGAGGCAGTGGAAGAGAATTTGGCTTGTCAAGCGATGTCGAAGGATTTGTTGTTGTAACTGACGAGGAGCCGTTGTTGTTTCCATTGGCTTGAATAATATCCATTCCAGGGGTTACCTTAAATACAAAAAAAATTAATTTTTTAAGGAGGAGGTTTTTTCATTAAAAATGCAAATTAGGTATTTACATTTACAAAAAAGAAAGAAATTGTATTGTTAAGTAATATATTGCTTTTAAGACCAAGAATCATTTTTCCAAGAAAATGAAATAATTATAAATGAAAGATTTTTAAAAAACGAGAAAGAAATAATAATTACAGAAGCTTTCATGTTTTTTCAGAAAAGCTTTTGTAATAGTTTAAAAGGGCGTTTAATTATTTAAACCCTACAAAAGAATTTTAATGCTTCTTTATTGCAGCTAAAAAAAGAGAGTTTTAAAAAAGTGGGAGAAAAAGAAGCAGCGAAATGAAACTTAAAATAAGAAAGAAAGCCGCTTTTGTCATTAAGGAAGAGAAGGAGGGCAAATACGTGCGTGTGCAAAGGGTTTTAATCCTTGTTAATTATGCTAATAAAATTGTCTAAAAAAGCTTTTGAGGAATTTTACTGCAACAAAATGTTTTTTACTTCAAAAAGGTTTTTTTGTTAAAGAAAAAATGCCTAATAAACATTTTCTGACTAATCCAAGAAATCAAGGATTTATTTGTGGTACATGGTGCAGCTATAATTAGGGAAGAAAGTGTGCTCCAGGAGATTCCCTAGTTTTCAGGTTTAGTTATAAGATGATTGCTTAAAAACGGAAACACAACCCTTAAAACTCCAAAGTGATGTCAAAAAATGGTCCTACATCTATCATCCCAGTAAATTAAATAATTGAGTTATTTCAAAAATTAATTTAATTATTTTGTTTTTTCAGAAACTCAGAAAATGACAACAAAATTTTTTTTATGTTTAATCCTAGCTTTTAGACATAAGTATTTATATTTTTAGCACCTCAAAAACAAAAAGAACAAAGCAGACAGAAAAAAAACTACTGCAAAAAGAATGAAAAACCATAAATTTTAGTTTAAAAAGATTAATGCTTATCAGCTGAATTTTATCACTAATGAACAGCAGTTATTTTTTAGAGTGTAAAATTTATTTGATATTCTTTAATTTTCAAGGATCACTTCAAAAGAGACCAAAGCAAGATCAACAATTAAAATAAATTGATGTTTTTGAACAATAAATTATGTTGAAGAAATTTTGTTTGGATTTTAAAATTCTTTCAAAAATTTATGGCTTCCAAAATAAATCTTTTCTTGAAGTATTTTCAGTTAAAAAAGTGAAGAATTTTGTCATTAATGAACGTCAGCCCCTTAATCACGGTATTCAGAAAAAGGAAATCCCCTTCAAAATAAAATCTTATTCAAATGACTGAAGATGATAATCAGGCATTAATTGGCGCAAGGATATGTTAAATTATTTACAGTTTTAACAAAACAAAAAAATCTGAGTCCACAAATGCTAGTATACAGGAGCAAGAATTTAACGATAAGCAATCTCCCAAAAAAAAGAAACCTACCGAACGAAATTCTGGCAAATTATTTTCACGATCTGAATCATCTGATTGTTCTTCCATAGAAAAAATTGTATTTTCATGGGCAAGTGGTGGATGTGAATGTATTGTTGCAGGAGCAGAATGCAGTTGTTGATCGGTATTAATACTTTGAGGAGATAATAAATTTGTTGCTGCTATCATATTATTACCACTATTACTATTATTAATATTACCGTGACTGTGGCTGTGGTTATTATTTGATGGAGTAATAATTGTTGGAACAGGAAATGTAACTGAAATAACACGCATATTTTTTTAAAGAACAATAAATTTTTTTGGAGTAAAAAAAGTAGTCAACAATTGATTTGGTAGATCAAAATTAAAAACAAAAAAAAAGTTGAAAAACATTTTTTTTATTGTTTTTTTCTTCCTGTATTTGGGGAAGACATTTTTCTTGTTTTTTTGATAATGAGCCAAATACGTCTATCAAAAAAGTAAAAGTAAAAAGAAGAATTCAAAGAGCATTATAGATTCAAGATAGTTGCAAAAAAGAAATGTACCTTTAAATTCTTATGTATTTTTTAGCTTCTTTTTTTATGTATCTAACTATTAAAAGTATAATATAACTATGCACAAATAAATAACAATAATTTAATAGAAAAAAATTTTGATCAAAAATTGAGCATTTTGTTTATTTGGAAAACATTTTATCACATGTTTCGTTTAAACACAACATTTTTTTTATTTAATAGCCATGGCATACTTTAAAATGTACTTTTTTAAATTACATAGCGATATTATATTTTTTTAAGCAGCAGAAATTACAAAAAACATGACAAAATTGCTTGAAAAAGGATATTTCAATCAGAAAATTTATATTTCTATTGTCTAAACTTTGACGATGAAAGAGCCCTGTAAAAAAAACAAAGTTTGAAAATTTTATATCTTAAAAGCTAAAAATATTTTTTAAAAATTCGGAGGAAACACTTTTTTCAAGTAGACACTTATTTATTTATTCTTATTACGCAGTATTTATTTATTCAAAAATAGCAAACTTGAGAACATAAGAAAGATAGCCACGCCTAGTTTATTTTTAAAACTTGTTAGTAATTTTTTATTTATTTTTAAATATTCATGAATTCATAAAGCTCGTCGTTTATTATATTGCTTTTATAAAAAGCAAACATAAAGGTAATAAATTATCATACAATGTTTATTGGTTTTAAATTAATGCAGAAATTTTGGCTATAAATTTTTTTGGCTTTTTTAAAGAAAAAGCATCTATCGAAAAAAAACTATTTAATGTGCCTAATTTTCAAAGCTGATCATACGGATAAAGTTGATGAACGCTTTAACTACTTCTTTAAAAAAATTATTTAAAAAACTTACTATCATTCCAAGCAGCTAATGGCGCTTTTGCTTGCCGCTTTGAATCATTTAAATCATTATCATACCATTCTTTGCATTCCCATCTTCCACGTTTAACTCTTTTTTCTCCAGGTGATTGTTTTGGAATTTCCAGTGCTACGACAGAAGCTGCCCCAGGATCACCCATTACTTTTCCAACACGAAATCGACCAGTTGAATTAGTCATTCTTATTTGTGGAAGTGGTAAATGCGTGCTATTAGCCGGTCTTGGAACTGTTAGCGGTATTGGGGTAGGTGATGGACATATAGTTGTTGTCTTTGATATAAAACCTATAAATAAAAAGAATAAGAAACAAACAATACAAGTAGAATATATTGATAAAAAAAAGCAGTAATTGAAAAGAGAAAATTTTTCTTTCTATTTTTCTTAGTTAAAAAAACATAGAGACAAAATTCAGTTAGTTTTGTTTTAAATTAAATTGATAAAAATTTTAAAGAAAAAGGAGAAGAAAAGGGGTTTTTTTTCACGTGAATTAATGGATGTGTTGTCTTTTGGTCAAAAAAATAGTTTAAAGAATAAAGACCAAATACTTAATTTTAATTGATAGCAAATAAACTACAACCTAAAATAATAATGAACTTTTTGGTACGCAAAAAAATACAGCATTGAGAAATTAGATTTTAATAACAGTAAATAAAAAGCACAAGCGTCCACAACAAGAACGTTAGCAGAAAAACGTTTCGAGGTGGGCACAAAAAACATTTTTTAGTGTTTGGTAGATGTTTTACGTTATTATGACATTTGGGAACTAGGACCGCTAGAAATTGTTAGGAATGGCAAGAGAATCATATGAGATATACGTTGACTCAAACTGCGTGTTACAGCTGGAATGAACCCCTATAAGCTCTTTTTTTCTTGTTGTCAGAAAATTTCGCTTTACTTTTATTATTTATTGCTCTACAGCTCCGACACCAAAACAGTTACCAGCTATCATAGAATCTCTATTTAAAAACCTGCATCATTTAAAACAAATTTTTCTAGTTAAAATAATCCAGAACGGATTTCTAAACTCGAATTTCGAAATGCATTAACCCATGCCAGCAGTTTCGCAATAAAACACAGTAACAAAACGCCTTCTACTTCAAAAACAACTGATGCAATAAAAAATATGCCAGAAAACTAATAGATAAAGAAAAGCTCGACCGCCAGGTTAAACTCATTAAAGCTATGATAAAAAAAGTGTGCAAAGTTTCTCATAACAATTTTCAATAAAATTTATGGGAGCTTGAGGGGAGATAAAAGGTTGAAAAAAGCAATAAAAGTTTTTAAATATATTATCCGGCTTGAAGTCAGCGGCATTAAAAAAATAACAAACGCCTGGAGGTCACGCTTTTAAGAGCTTGAAAAATGGGGATAAACATAAATGAAAAATTAGCAAACGGTAGAAAAACGACTTGTTTAAATCTCAAAAAAATAGGGAGAAAAAAATGGTATTTCAGCAGAAGCGTAATAAGAACTTGCAAAATGGCGAGTTACAGTAGTTTATTAAAAATGATATTAAAGTTTTCTCTATGACAAAACTGAAGAAAGATGACCTTGTTAAAATAAAAATGTCAAAAATGAAAAATTTAAATCTCAAAACACAGAATCACTGGAAAAAGAAAAAAGTATCAAATTGTCAACTTCCTTTAGATATCCGAGAAAAAAACTATTTCAACATAGTTGACGCAATCCTATCCAAGAAGAAAAAGGAACACGTCAAAATTTTGTCTACCATCCAAGTTACATTTGCAAACACAGAATAAGTCATCAAAAAAACTCCAATTAAAACCAAAAAGTTAAAAACAGAAACATTTGAATTAGAAAAAATAAACAAATTCCTAAACTTGTGAAAACTTAAATTAATTGAAGAAAAAAAGCTTCAATTAATATCCCCTTTGAACTAGCCACCATCCAACAACCTCTTTGTTCTTTTCCTCCCATGAAAAAGAAAGCTCTTTTAATTTTTAACTACACGTTCATTTTTTTCTGTCCAGTTTGAAAAAAAAACAACAGGAAAAAAAGTGATTTTTGTTTAATGTTTTATTTTCCCTGTTGCTTATAAGTTCCAATCACCTTGTCTTTTTTTTTCTATTTAAAACAAGACCAGTTGCTTGTTAAATAAGCACTCACAAGCAGCTTGTCACTTTCTCTCACTGCTTTCTCCTCTTTCCTTTTCTAAACACTTTTCCTTCCCCATTGTTTTTCTACCCCTCAACACAAAAAAAAGTTCATCCCTCATTCAATTCTAATTATTGTCAGCCAGCTGGCCTGACTTGACTTGCTTGTTGATGGTCAACAAAATATAATCATAACAATTGAATTTTAAAAAAAATAGAACTAATGATGATGAGGCTGTTGATGCTGATAGTGATGATGATAGACCACTTTTTTTCTTCTCTTTTATCTCCTTTCACCCCAAAAACCGCTATCACTCAAGTAAGCTAACTGCTGTAGCCAACAAAAAAGAAAAAAAAGTTAAAATTGATTTAATTTGATTGTTTTGTTGGGGTGTTTATGTGATCAAAAAAAAAAGAAAAGATAAATATGGAAGCAAATGAGATAAAACAATTAGTGATTGTTGATCTTTGATTTAAACAAGAAAAGTAAAGAATTAAACTAAAACAAATTGGAAGCAACTTAAATTAAGAAAAAATTAGAGAGAGAGAAGAATTAATAGTACAAAGCATGCATACATTTAATTTAAGAACGCAAAAAAAGCTTTAATAAGAAAAACACGATTAATTTCGTGTCTCACAAACTGTTTAAAACATGTTCGTAAAACATAATATTGTTTTATTTTTCAACTTTGTAAAAATGAGCTTTTTTAAAAATAGCATTAAAAACTGAAGCATTGTTTGTTGTCTTAAAAGATTAGCTTAATTAATCCCATTGTAATACCCTTTATTTTACTTTCGGTTACGTAAAAACATATTTTTAGAAGATCAGTTACAGTTAATGTTCGGGAATTAAGAATGTTTATGAATCAGCTGTAGTTTTTAAGAAAAACGAAAAAAATTTAATCTCAAATTTGGAAAATTTAAAATTTTTGTAGCAGAAGCATTTTTCAGTTATCAGCTTCTGGCTTTTTTAAGACACTTTAAGTTTGATGAAATTTACAAACTGGGCTCTATAAAATTGAAATTGCGGTCAAATCAAAATAAGGATATCAGCTTCGAAATTTTGATTTTAATCAATAAATTTCGAAATCAAAATATTTTTAATGAAATCGAAATTAACCACAAATAAATTTTATACTAATCAAAATCAAAAAATTTAAATTTGGGTATTTTGCAGAGAATGATAACGGTGTATTTAAACAAAAGCTAGAACTTTATGGTTCTAAGAAAACCGACAGCTTTTTAAAACGTTCGAGAAGCTCTCGGACTTAAGAAGTTCGTAATCTCAACAAAACGCTGAAAGAGCAAAAAAGTTGTAAGGAACTGTCCAGAAATTACGTGATACAAAGATAGTGAGGAGGGGGTAAGCCTCAAAATCACGCCACTTTGAAATGCGGCATAGATCACAGCAAAAAGGATCACCAAATGGTAGGGAGGAATTAATTCTTATTTCTCCAAACTATTATCATAATTTAGCTACTCTCAAAAACTTGGAAGCTGTAAATAAAGCTAAGCTGAAAAAAATTTTCTGAACTGCATTCTACCATGTGCTATTTCTGTAGGCTGATGATAAATTCAAACTAATATCCTTAAATTATTCATTAAAGCAACGTTGTAAAAACGTAAATTTGCTTATTCCGGAAACAAAAAAAGAAGAGATAAAACCTTTTTACGTAAACACTTGGGGCTATTTTTTTTGTCTTTGAGTTAAAAGATAAAAATTTTGTTAACAAACAAAAATAAACGAAAGACAACACAAACTTGGACTTCTTGAAAGTTTTAAAAAAAGTAGAAGAAAATTTTTTATCCTTTTTTTGCGTAATAAAGTTTTTTTTGCAAAGAAAGAGAAAAAAACAAATAAGGAATGGAAGAAGAAGGAAAAACAAATTATTTTTTTGAAGCTAATATGAGTTTTTTGACATTTACATTGCTGCAAAAAAGTTTTGGAGAAAAGAAATAAAATTGTAATGGTTGAATGATTTTAGATGTTTTTTGGAGGTTGGGAAAAGATAGATTATTTGCTATTTGCTTTTTAGGCAAAGTTTAAAGTTCGAAAAAAGCTTTTTTTAATTGAAGCAAATAAGTCATTTGATACTTTTTGGAGCTAAAAATTGGAAAACTCTGATTCAGGGAATGGTGAACGAGTCATAGGTGTTAGAGAATTCAGTATGAATCAAACTTATTGAAGCTGGAAAAATAACAAAGGAAAACAGCATGCTCCAAGAAATGCATGATTTTTTTGATTCATTTAGAAAAGCGTTTAGAAATGCTGGAAATGTTTTACTCGGTTTTTTCCAAAACTTGTGAGATGCAGTAAACCGTTGTATTGAAAGTAAGCATAAAAATTTGCGTTTTTTAATTAACGCTTAAACAACCTTGCAATCAAGAAAAAAATGAAGAAGAAAAATAGCTGAAAATCGGGCTATATCCAACCATTTTTTTATGTTGATACCATTTTAGAATCAGTAAAAAAAGAGAAAAAAGAATGGGGCATCAGACTTCTGCCATCATAAACATTCCCTTTAAAGCAATTGGTCATGCATCAGAGCTATAACTCTAAAGCTATTCTTCCACTGTGCTTGTAAAAAACTAAAATTTGAAAGAACAACGTTAAAAACGATATAGACAATATTTCAAGAAAAAATATTAACAAACGTTTGAGATCGTTTTTTGTTACCTCAAACTGGAAAAATTGATCCGTGAGTTTAGTTAAAGTCAATGATACAAATATGCAAAAATCTTTAAAGAAAATGAAACTACAGAAGACTACAATCCTACGAACAAGTATCCCTCCTTTCCTCTATCCAATTTCCCCCTTTTAAAACTTACTTCGACTAAATTTATTGTCATCACTATCAGTACTGGATGCATCATCAAATGATTCCGAATCTTTTGATCGTTCATCAATAATTGTAAATCTGCCTTCTGTTGAATTTGCTAGCCTTCTTGAGACTTCCGCAAATGAATCTGATGGTGAACGAGTTCTGGATGGAAGTGTCATTTTTCGACGAACTTCTTTTGGATTATTATTACTGTTGCTGCTGGTGTTGTTGCTATTGCCGCGATGTGATGAATTGCTGAAAAAAAGAATTATTAACAAACTTTTAAAAAAAAGGTAAGTTTAAAGGGTTTAATTGTTTCATTGAAAATAGATGCAAAAAAAAGAAAAGAAAAAATGCAATTTTGTAATTAAAAAAAACGTTTTTTTATTGATGTTTGTTTGTCATCTTTGAGTTTTAATTGATGATAATAGGTAGCGATAACAAATGATATTTGATGTTAGGTAAAAATGACGATATTTTTTATAATTTTTTGAAAACCTTTATTTTGTAGTTAATTATGGCTTAGAGATGCAGCTAATTGCTTATGTAATAAAGAAGAAATATTTTCTTCAAAAAACAAATTGCGTAATCTGAAGCTCAACTTTTGCACTGATAACAACAATTAAAAGATTAATGTAGCATTAAATAAACTGTTTAATGAATAAATCTTTAATTTAAGCTTTCATTGGAGCGGCTTTTTATTTAATAATCTGCCATGAATGTATTTCAGTTTTTTTTTTAAATCTAAATATCGAAATTACAATTTGGCTTAAAAATGACCGAAATTCAAAAAGAAGAAAGGCAACACAAAGCTGGACTTCTTGAAAGTTTTAGAAAAAAAAGGATTTTGAACTATAGCCTATAGGATTGAAACTAAAAAAAGGAAATTTTGATTTCGAAAGCATCGGCAATATTCGAATACCAAGATAAGTTAAAATCCAGACAATCTGGTCCAAGTTAAGAATCGTACTTGGGGTTAAAAATGAACTACCTAAAGCTCCAGAAACTTAAGACCTGCTTATAAGTTTGCACTCAATATTTCTATTTTCCCTTTTTTCATATACTTTAAAAATTTTACCTATTTCAAAACTATAAAAAAACTGTAATTATTACAGTCCCCACAAAGACTTACCACAATAACCAATACAAAAATTTACAAATACGTAATTTAATAGTTTTTAGCGTCGTGATTAAAATCTTCTTTTTGGTAATAATTTTTTTGACAAAAGTTTTATGAGAACGAAAAATAGTAGAAAAAGATGAAAGAAAAAAAATAATGGAAACAAACACTCCCACAAATTGTCAAAAAATATTTAAAATGAAAAATACTCAAAAAAAATTGGGTAAAAAAGGACTTCCATCAATAAAAAAAGTTTTTATTTTTTGATTGATTTTTAACCTTTTTTTTAAAAAAAATGTTATTTATTGCGGCTGCGCAGAAAGTAAAAATATTGAAACAGTGTTTTGTTAAAGAAAGGGGTTAAATTAGTGTAACAATGATTAAAATAATAGAGTCAATGAGAATAATAATCAGTGGACAAATAAATAAAAAGAAAAATCTTAGTAATAAAGTCATTGTAAAAATCAAGCAAAAAAAATATTCATCAAAGATCAGGCAAAATCAAGAAAGAAAATGAAGGAAAAAAACTGAAAATCGGGTTATATCCGACCATTTTTTACCATTTTAGAATCAACAAAAACTTTGAATGGCGTTTTGAATCAATGTGATAGTTTTTAGAATTAATCCAGGTTATGTAATACCGTAAATGCTCTAATAGAAGCACATACAAGCATTTTTAAAAATTAAAAATCGAGCAAAACCTTGCTCTGAAAAATAGAAGCGCAGCGCTTCTATTAGAGCATTTACGGTAGTTATTTTTGTCTTACCTCTTTTATTCACAGTCCAACAATCAGCCGTAATTAGTATCAAATGGATCTAATCATTAAAAGCTGATTAAAACTTTTAAAGATCACTAAAGACCACCGCAAATAATCTTTTTGACGATTGACAAATAAGTCTTTTCTGACATCCGTTTTTTTTTTGCTTACTTAATGTTGATCTTCTTTTTTTCATTCATCTTTTACGTTGGTAACCTTTCTCCCAAAAAGGGAATAAAAAACTAGTTTAAAATCCTATCAAATGTTGATTTTTGTTTGTGTTATTACTTCTACATCACCACAACAAATAGGGAAAAAAAGGGATTCAAAAGAAGCATGTCAAAATTATGAAAAAAATGAAAAAAGAGTTTCCCTAAAAAACACGTTTATGGTGAAAAGTCCAAAAATATATGTACATAGTTATTCAATTTTGGATCAGATTTATAGGAATCAAAAATAATAAAGAAAAAGTTATTAATTTTGTTCTCTTAGTTTAAGTTTAATCTCATAGTAACTGATGGCAATTTATGTTACCTTTAAATTGAAATTTAAGCTAAATTTTTATTCACACTAAGTTTTTTAAAGTCAAAGAAACTGGCATACTGTTAAAAAACAAATTTGGTTGATTGCCTATTTTTATTCATTTTCCTCTTGCCACAAAGTATTACTGCATAAGCGTCACACTGATTCATATCGCTTGCAAACTAATCAAAATGCGTTGTCGATTTATTTCGAAATAAATCTGTCTTTCGAACATTTGAAGGATACAAAGTATATGACGAATATTAAACACTTATCTTGCGAGCAAAAAAGGCTTAAAATAAAAAGTTTTTATTAAAAATTTTTTAAAGAGAGTGTCACAGACAAGTAAAAAAGAGTACGATGAATGGTTGAAAATGTTTTATATCCAGAATTTTAGAATTCTGATGATACCATCTCTTTTTATCTTTTTTATTGATTGTAAAATGGGCTCCCCGACATTTACGCCGCGACATTTAAGCCGCGACATTTAAGCCGCGACATTTACGCCGATGGCGTAAATGTCGTTAAATTCACTAAATGAGGTGACAGCTTCACTAAATGAAGTGACACCCACACTAAATGAGGTGACATCTATACTAAATGAGGTGACATCTATACTAAATGAGGTGACATCTATACTAAATCAGGTACGCCTGAGAGGCTCGGCCTTCGGCCTCGCCCTAAGACCTAAGACCTGAGGCCTAAGACCTAAGACTAAGCCTAACGCTCGGCCTTCGGCCTCGCGAGCCCATGCTTAGCTTGGGGTTCAAATATGATCCAAGGCTGAGTGCAGTGACAGCAACACTAGATTAAGGTATGAAACTGGGCTGAGAAAGTGGAAACACTTCCGAATACATTTAATTTGGAATTTTTTCACTCCAGCCCACATGTCATACCATCGGCGTAAATGTCGTTAAATCGGCTTAAATGTCGTTGGCGTAAATGTCGTCGGCTTAAATGTCGCGGCGTAAATGTCGCGGCTTAAATGTCGCGGCTTAAATGTCGCGGCGTAAATGTCTTCGGCTTAAACTGCGTAGTACCGTAAAATGGTATCAACATAAAAAATTTTCTTTATTTTTTTCTTGATTTTACCTGACCCTCGACGGATATCTTTTTTTACTTGTTTAAAACACTCCTTATGATCTACTTTATTACGATTTTTAAATTTAATTTAGCTGGGTTAAAAATACAAGAAAATCTGAAAATAACTTCTTAACAATTACCCTTCTTTAAAACCTTTTTTCCCACAAAATCAACAAACCTTTGAAGATTAAATGCCGACATTCTTTACTGCAAAGAACCAAAAAGCAAATTGCTTCAATTTTTCAAAATAAAATGACCAAATAAAGGTTTTTATAAATTGATTTTAAAAAATAATGAGAAAAAATAGCTCTTTCTCACTGTTTCAAGCTGGTTTCATTAAAATAAAATTTGGAGCAATCTCATTTAATGTGGGGCCAGCTTTCTTCTTTCAAAAAAAAACAATTAAGAATTTTTTCTCAGCTAGCAAAAAAAGAAGCTTGCTTTCTTGAGACAGACAAAAAAAGACCAAAAATAAGGAGGTCATGAGTTTAAAAGGGCAAAGATGAAAGCTGGGAAATAAAAAGTTTAATTGGTTTTAAAACCAAAAACAAAAACGTAAAAGAAAAAAATTCTTATAAAAAGATATGTTGTTGAGGAGCAAAAAAATGCCGATTTACCTTTTCAATATCTTTAAACCATATGCAATACATCGACGACCACATGGCTTCAATTTTTTACAAAGGACCTTAATTAATGATCCAAACATATATCTTTCTGAATAAAAGCCTTCCATAAAAAAAGAAATAATATAATATATTTAAAAATCACACGTTTAAGTGTTTATTTGAAACAAAAATATATAACAATAAACGAAACATGAAAAATTTAGATTTAAAAAAAGTGATGTGAAAAACAGACTATAATTTTTTGCGTGCATTATTTTAAAGAACACATATGGGTTTTTAGCATATTTGTCCACGAATTGATCGCTATTTTTTGGAAAATAGAGCAGTAACAGAAACATAAAAAATCAAATGTTTGATATTTATGAGTGTAGGTGAATTGTGGTTTTTTTATATTTTTTTTATGTTTATTTTTTCTGTTTCAATTTTATAATGGTCACTAAATACGAAAATTATCTTGTGTATATTAAATCCCTGCATCTCCATTTGAAAACCTTATCCCTGCAAAAACAATATTTCAACTTCTAAAAATGTTAAAAATCGGATTGCCAGCTTTTAATGTCTCAGATCTTATGTTGCTTTATTTCACATACCACAGTGCTACAGTATACTCTTACATAATTGTTAATTTTTGTTGCAAGATTTTCTATAAATTTTTTTTGAAAACGTTTTAAAAAACTCATTATTTTTTCAAGACTTTAAAGGTGAAGTTCCAACAGTGTTGTTCAAAAATTCATTTTCAAATCTACTATACTTTCTGTTTTGAATGTCATAGATGATTTTTCTTTTAAAAAAAGATGACACTTTAAAGATGAGAAAAACCCAAAAAAGTTTCATGCTGTGAGTTTTTTTGGAGAAAAAAAACGTGGAAGAGATAAGCGATAATCGCTTAAGACAACTTTTTTGTAGCCTTTTTTTTGAATACTTTGAAAAATAATAATCGATTTATTATAGTATTCAAAAAAAGTTTTTTTTAATAAAGATGGAACATGGGTTAGACGTCCTATTCTTTAGGGAACCTTCAAGATCTTAAAAGACAGTAAAATGTTTTGTCGTTAACGGTCAAAAAAGTATAAAAAGATACAGTATCCTAGTAAATGCAATAAAACAATTTTATTATGACATACCATTAATAATTCGTACTTTTTGCTTAATTTATTAAAACATTTTAAAAAAGGGAGTTATAATGGATGACAAAATGTTCATCTCTTTTTATACCAGTTTTCTTCATTTTTTTATTCAAAAGATTTCTAGAAGACAAAATTTCACGAAACTTTTAACAATTGTACACATGGAGTTAGGGAACAGATCTATATTACTTCTGAACCCAAACAATGCTTCAAATACCGAAAAACGACAAACAAAAATTTAAAAAAAGTTTAAAAAATTCGTGGAAATCCGTAGAAAACTGTAGAAAATCGTGGAAAGTCATAAAAAATCGTGCTAAATTTTCCACGACTTTTCACGATTTTCTAGGGTTTTCCACGAACTTTTCCATTTTTTCGTCATTTCAAAAGCAACTGTTTCAAGCTAAAAAAAATTGCTTACCTTGATTTAAGTCCTTTCCAATTAAAATGCAAGTGAAATGGAAATTTCATCTTTTAAAATTCTATTCTTCCAGAAAAATAATATAATCACAAAACTTTAACAGTTTAATGAAGAAAAAAAAGATGCTTATATTTAAAGAAAAAAATGATGGAATTCAAAGAGGATTGAACAAAAAAGTGTTTAATCATTTTCTTCTTTTTTCTGTTCATTTCATTGATAAGCATATGCTTTTTAAACCCCAATCAAAAGTATACACACACACATGTGATAAACATTAAAGAAAAAAGATGGAAGAAAAAGAGCAAAAACAAAGAAGTTATTATAAGAAAAAATGTTAAAGGTGGTATTTTGAACTTTTAACTAACAACAATAAAAAGAAGTCAGATCATTAAAAAAGGAAATTTGAAATTTCTAAAAAATTAATGTAAAAAATTCAGAAATGATTTTCTGTAAATACACTGTAACTATTTAAACACCAGGAAAGTGAAATGAAATCACTTATATTTAATATATGTAGCTTTGACCAGTATGTTTAAAATGTGAGCGATATTTGGATTGTTGATGATATAATATTGTGTCAAATCATCTTTTTCAATGACACTTTGATGTTGAAAATTGAAGATATAATACACCAGTTAAATCATAGCATTTTTCTTTCACATATTTAGTTTTTTTTTCTCGATAGATTGTATTCTTCAAGATTACTGATAACAGTTTGATGATCCGATGTTTTTGTATGCTTTGAAAGTTGAGCTAAGACTTGGTATTGCTTTCAGCAGTAGTCTCCGTCCCGACTCGAACCTGAGTATCCGATTCCATCACATGATCTGCTTGCTATATCTAAAAAATGGAGAAATTAGAATGATCCAGATAAGCGGATTACGTTTAATTTTTAATAATTATTATATAACTGATGTCACAGTTGATTTTTGTTGCAGATTTATTGATTGTTCCATGGAGAGAAAGAACGAACTTCGCACTTTGTCTTGTATCCGAATTTCTTGATAAATGCCAAATAAAAGATAATTAACAATGCAAAAAAGTATATAAAAAAGTTAAGAGCTAAAATATATGAGTACTTTTGAAAATCAAAACTAATACAAAGGGCTTCATCTTGAACAATTTTTTTTGAAAGCCGTTTTTGATTCTTATTTAATCTCACAACGAAAAATTGATTACTATTAAAAAAAATTTCTTCAAAAAATCTTGTTCAACTTTTTTTCGAACGTCGGCTATTTTTAGATTCATTCTTTCTGCTGCAAATTTTTATATTATTACTTCACATTTAATTGAATTTTTGTTATCAAAGTACAAGAACAATGGCTTCATTAGAAGAAAAAAAGGTAAGCTTTTGATACATTTTTAATATTAATACGTAAAGTGTTTTTTACAGGAATATCCAATTGCTTATAAATGGTCAATTACTAAAAATGCTCTTCAACGTGCTGAAGGACGACAACTACATTCTCAACCTTTTGATCTTAGTTTTTGTAAATGCAAGATTTTTCTTCGCCCACATAATAATAAAGCCAATATTGGAGTCTTATTAAAGAAATATCATTATCGTGATGCTGCACAAGAAATTGAATGTGATGTAACTAGGGTTGTCAAATGGAGATCTCCCGGGAGGCTTGGGAGATCTCCATGCGGGAGATCTCCCGGGAGATCTCCCATTTTTTGCCGGGAGATCTCCCGTAATCTCCCGTGAAAGATTTTTCATAGCAAAAATTTTTTAGAAATTTTTCATATTTTACAACTTCTTTCAAACCCCGAAATTCAAACAAAAACCACTAAAATTGTCTATTTTTAGCTCAGTTTTGTATTTTTCGTCTAATTTTGCTGCAATTACATTGAAGATACCGTACACCAGTTAGCTTTAAGCTTTAAATTTTTGTTTAATAAAGTATTTTTATAACAATTAAATTAGTATAATAAATTTATAGATTAAAAAACTAATGATTTTAACTATAGTTTATAACTAAGACGAAAAAAAAATTTTTTGGTGTTAAAATGACCATTTTGGAAAATCGGGAGATTTCGGGAGATCTCCATGGAGATCTCCCGGGAGATCTCCCTGGGAGATCTCCCTCATTTCTAATCTCCCGGGAGATTTGACAACCCTAGATGTAACTCTTTCAATTGAATCAGCCCGTTATAAAAATGGTATTCAACAAAAAATACAATGTGAACAAAATGAAACAACAAGTGAAGAAATTGTTATTGATAATATTTTTGATCTTGATAAACGCTTCATCCATAGTGGAATGCTAGTTCTTAAAGTTGAAGGATGTTTTTCAAAGATGGTACCTATTATGCGTCAAACATTTCTTAGTAATGAAAGAGTTGAAACCTTATGGAATGATGATGTTAAAGATTTTACTATTGTTATTGATGGAAAAGAACTCAAGGTATGTTGGTGAATGAACTCATTCCATCCAGTCGATCGTGGCAATACCTTCGATAAGTTTCTAATTCATAACCTCTTATTTTAGATTCATAAAGTCTTTCTTCGTACTGCTTCACCTGTCTTCCGTGCTATGTTTGAAAATGAAAATTTAAAAGAAGCTAGAGAAAATCGAATGGTGATTACTGATTTTACATATGAAATTTTAGAAATTGCTGTACAACTTTGTTATGGCTTTCATTTACCTGATGCTTTAACAATTCAACAAGCATTTCATTTGCTTCAATTCTTTGATAAGTATCAAATTGAATTCATTAAGGTATATATTTACTTTTGCGTTTTTTATCGATCACTCATTTTCTATGTTTTAGAAAAAGGTTGAAAAATTTTTTGATGGGCGAATTCAACCTTCTAATGTATGTGAAATGGCAAATGCTGCTATTATTGGAAATTGTGAACGACTTCGAAAAAAATGTATTGATCATTTGAAGAAATATGCTGATGAAAAGATGGCTGTTACTGGCTTTGAAACTCTTGATCGTGATGTTGCTGCAGAATTTGAAAAAGAAATGTTTTGGACTTGTTGTGAAACAAAATAAATTTATTATAAGTTTTTAGTTTTTCTTTTTTGTGTTTACTTTCTTTGTGTTTTTGATAGATAAATATTTATTCTGATGAAAGATGTTTTTTGGGAGGGAACATGATTTATAGAAATAGGGTTACTGTAATTTAAGTATTCTTCAGTTAAGTAACAACTTTACTATAATCTTTTGGCAATAATTTCAACTATATGGATCAGCAAGGGTATATGCTTACAATTTGGAGAGCTTTAAATCAATGGGTGATTGTTTGGGTACCATTTTGTGGAACACCTGGCCAATTAAATGGTCCACAACCTTCATCATCATAACCCCATTGTGCAACTGCTGCCATTTTAGCGTCTTCTTCTTCTTTGACTTCTGTAGTTTTATCATTGCCAAATAGATTGCAGTGTTACCGTAATCTCTTGTATATAGAAATATTTGTAGTTGAATTTTCATGCATATTTTAGACAGTACTTTTAAAGAAGCTTTTTATTACTACTATTATTATATTAAGTGAGGTTATATTAACATTGGAATATCACTAACGAACGAGCTTATTTATAAAAAAATATCTGAAAAAAAAAACATAGCAAAGAAAAAGATAGACACCAGCATTTTAGTTATAACATGTTTTAAAAAAAAGAATTTCCGTAAAAAATTTAGCAAAAAAGTTACAGTATATTTTTGCTTTTAAGACAATATAGTTTTTTTTATTATTACTACTTAATAATAATTATTAATTAATATATATATTTGTGAGATTAAGATTTTAGCATGTAAGTAAAACTTGTCGGCCATTAAGACGTTGAACAGGACGATAATTTTTTCGATGAACTTTTCCTCGGCAATCTTTAATTTGTCGAAGGGCAGCAAGTTGTTCACGGGTAACACTGATTGGATCAGTGAAGACAGTCCATGTAACACATTCTGAACATGGTGGAGTAGTAAGTGAGCCTTGATATCGTGCAAATGAGCATAAATTTTCTGGTAATTTCTTTTCCAAGACTTGTCCTTTATATTCAGCTCGATTACCAGATTCACAAATTTTTCCAAAGATTGCTTCTTCAGCTGATAGCGCGGAATCATCTTTTCCAATTGTAAGGAATACTCCTAGGACAGCAAGCTTGGATGGATCATCAACACCTTGATGAACAAGATGAAGTTCAGCAGGATAAGAGAGGCCACCAAGGGTATGTTCAGAACCTTCATTATCATTTTGTGCCCAATGATAATGATATTGAATAAATCGATAAGATTGATCTAACATTCCACCATAAATTTCTGGGACATCCATTCGAGAATCAGGAACAAATTGAACTGAAAAATAGAGAGGTATTAGGGTTACGGTAGTTTTGGTAAATTAGGTTTTAGTCTTTATCTTCGTATCTGTTCGAAAATAGAAATTCCCATGATTACTTTAGGTGTGTGAATATGCAAATTCCTCACCCCATTTTTTTCACTTATTAACATACCTGAATATCCAGTATTTACAAATTCACCATTTAAAGGCTTATTATAATTAACAAATTTAATTGGATCACCAAGAGTATATGCTTTCATTTTGGAGAGCTTTAAATCAATGGGTGATTGTTGTGTACCATTTTGTGGAACACCTGGCCAATTACATGGTCCACAACCTTCTTCATCATCATAACCCCATTGTGCAACTGCTGCCATTTTAGCGTCTTCTTCTTCTTCTTTAACTTCTTCTGTAGTAGGTTTAGTATTTGGAGATGAAAGAATTGTTGAAAATGTTGAAACTAATGAATCTAAGAGTGTCGGGGGAGCTGTTGCTGCTGCCGTTGTAGACAGAATTTAATGAACAATAGAAAAAAGTTGTGTCCACAAAAAAATTCAATAAAATTTATTGCAACTTTTTTTTCAGCAAAAAATGTGTTGTTGGAAAGTGGAGGAAAAAAAAGTGTCTGCTAAAAAAATGAGAATAAAAATTACTGATAAGAAATTTTTTACATTGATTGTTCAAATAAATTTCACGGAACAAAGCAAAATTTTTTTGAGATCAATGAAGCATTTTGATAGAGGGTTAATGTGATGTCCAAAACTAATTAGAGGCTACAAAAATAAAAAAAAATGTTTCAAAAAATGTTTTTCAGAAAATGATAGTAACACAAGAATATAACAACTTTCACTTTTTCTTATTACTTTCTTTTTGAAAGCAACCTTGCAATTTTCTGCATAAATATTGTTACTATCGCATTGCCCTCAAATTATAGGCCTCAAAATCGAAAAAAGTTTCAAAAATCAGTCACTTTCAAAAAATGATAGTGACACAAAAGTTCAAACTTTCACTTTTTATGTTACTCTCATTTTCGACAGTAACCCCAATTTGCAATTTTTTGCATAAATTTTTGTTACTATATCATCACATTGTATCAACAAAAAACAACAAAAAAACATTTCAAAGATCTCAAAAATTGTATATATACATAATTTTAATCGGATTTTCACGGAAAAAAACAGTTACGCGGAAGTTTAAAAGAACAAAAAACAATACTTTTTTTCTGCCGGGAGGAAAAATAACAACTGACTGAAGAAGTCATGCAAAAAAGAAGAAGAATAAAAAAACTATGCGGGTGGTTTATCGCTTGTGCTAGCTTGCTTTAAAACCTTGAGGCATTGAAAAAAGTATGGCAAGGAAGTGGAGGAAAGAAAGATGCCTCTAGGAAAGAAGACAATTCAAACATGGAAAAAAGCGGTAAAAGAAGTTAACATAACAAAGATCACAAGTATACTTAAAAAACAAACAATATAAACAACAGGGAAATATGGGAAAAAAGTGGCACTAATGCCATGTCATGGGAAATGATGGGAATGTTCTAGAAATGAGTAAATATGATAATCACAGGTTTTGGAAGCTTGGGAAAAAGGTGATCGGATATTAGCGAGATTATAGCAATTGAAATCGAAAAAGTTTCAGAAATCAGTGAATTTCAAAAAATGATAGTAACACAAAAGTCTTAACTTTCATTTTTTTGTTACTCTCTTTTTCGATAGTAACTATATTTTGTAAATTCTTTCATAAATTTTGTTACTATCAAAAATTGTGATTTTTAAGAGATTCAGACGATCGTATTTGTTGGGGAAAATGAACAAAAAGTTTGCAAGATTACAGTAGAAGTGTCAAAAACATACTTTTTCAGCATTTCTACCGTAACCACTTTTAGAAAATGAATACCTTGGCAACAATTAGGGTACTTTTTATACCCCCATTTTTCCATTCATCCAAATTTTTAAAGATCTCTCTTTTTCAAAAGCTTTCTTTTCAATTAACAAAGTTAATAATACTGTTTTTCAAAAAACACACGCACTTTCTTTTTTAACCTTTTTTTAAAATAAAAATTCAAAAACAAAAGTTTCTCATTTTTCTCAAAAATAAGAAAGTTAAAGCCTTTCCTTTGAAAACAAAACATATTTTTTAATTTAAAACAAAAGTTTATATTTTCTTTTTTTTGCTTCTCCGGAAAAACGACATTTTTTGCGTTACACAACTGTCATTAACAAAAAATAAAAAGAGAAGAAGAGTTTCATTGTTTTTTTTTCAATTTTAAAGAACATCTTCTTCTTTTTTGCTTTTGCTTGCTTTCGTAGTCACTTAAAATGCCTGTGGCATAAAAACACAAAGTTTCCGGAGTGAGCCCCCGAAAAAAAACAGAGGCAAGGAAAAAAAGCGGCAAAAAGAATTTAGCTTCATTTTTTTGTTTGTGTGACGTCCTTGGACTGATGGGAGTTCACAAAAAAGAAGAGGAGGAGGCGGCTGTTGCAGGCAAGCAAGGAAAGAAAAGGATAAGAGATAAAAGTGAAGAAGACGAGCCAGGAAAAGAAAAGACGGTCAAGAAAATTAAGTTGTTTTTTGTTTAAAATTTTAAATTTTCAAGGAAGTGCCATAAAAAAATTTAAAACAATTTACATCAAGGAAGTTGTGGGGCGCTTTGAAGAGAATGATAAATGCGCCAATAAAGCCACTCAAGTTTAGTGCCAATAATGACCTCCAACAACGATTTTCTAGTTTAGTTTAGCTAATTTTAAACTGCCTAAATTGGCTAAACTAAACAGCTGGTGAGTTGTTTTCAGCGAAAAAAAGAAGCTTGGCAACAACGACACCAACTCAAATAAATAACCTTAAATGTTAAATAAATAAATAGTTGTTATTTAAAGAAAATGCGTCATTTTTTTATATAAGCATGTTTATAGCTCAAAATGGCATTACTCCATCTTTAGCTGTTGCTACTGCTAGTGCCAAAAGGTGGTAGCATAAAAGTGCCAAAAACAAAAGTTACACATTAAAGTTTATCAGGGAAGAATGGTAAAGTGCCACTTCTATTGTTCTCACATTTTTGTAGTGCCAGAAGCTATAGAAAATGTGCCAAAACAAAAGTCACACATTAAAGGTCAAATGTATTATTCATACAAAAAAGTTCATATTATACATTTAAAAACTTTAATGTGTGACTTTTGTTTTGGCACTTTTTTTCTACCACCTTTTGGTAGCACTACAAAATTGTATGAGTAATAAATAATAGTGGCAATCTACAAATCCCCTGAGGGAATAAGCTATAAAAGTATTTGTAGTGTTTTAAATGAAACAAAGCATGTGATGTTTGTAAAATATAAAATTAACTATAAAATGTTTAATTTTAAAGAAGGAGAATCATATGGTTTTTCGACGGGCAAACTTGTAGTAACTCAAAAAAGTGAACTTTGAAAATTTAAAACCTTTTTTCTTGCTAATCTCTCAGAAACTGGGATAACAAGATTTGTGCCAAAAAATCTAAACTATTTTATCTTCTTTCGTATGCCTCTATCGGCATTACCAAAAAAACAAACTCCCAAGAGTTTAAGAAAAAATTGAATTTATCACATGTTTTTTTCCTCTCCAAAATGTTATCCTTGAAACATCCCAAAAAAGAAGGAAGCTCATTTTAACATAAAAAAATTTACTTAAAATATTTCTTGCCGAAAAAATGTCAACAAAAAATTTTGTTTTTTAAAAAAGTCAGTCAAAAACTTATGGAAATGTGTTTCTATTCCTCCTGCTTCCTTACATGCAAACCTATGAGAATCTTCAAAGATAAAACATTTTTTCGTGTTTTCTGGAAAACGTTTTTGAGAAACGGAAAAGCGGAAGATGTTTTTGCTTTCTAGAAGAAAAAGTAAACGATGGATGGCAACATTAATTCCCGAAAGACATTCTTCTTTTTCAAATCATAACTTTTAAAAAACGTTAAAATTTTAAGCTTGTAATACAACAACAGCATGGACCAAAACATGAGTTTCAAAGGCACTTGCTTTTTTGAAAAACATCTTTAAAAGAATAGCCAAAGAAGGAACATGTTTTTTGTTGTGTTTGTTCGTTCATCTATTTATAAAAATTCTTAACAGCTTTCTAAGAGACTTCCTTCTTTGCCGTCGCATTTTCTTTAGTTCTTCTTTGGTAATTAGCCGGAAGTTTCTTTTTAGGATGAATAAGAAAGGTTGAAGATCGCTATTATGTAATAAAATAAAAGTAAAAAGAATTTAAATTCAAGTCAAAGAAGGATGGAAAAAGAACGTGTTTTGGTTTCTCCAGTATGAACACATTTAACTACGATCGTCTACAAGGGTAATATCATATACAAGGAAAACAAAGGGTCAAAACAAAAGCTCCAACAGCTTAATACCTTCCAAAAACTGTTTATCTTGTATCCCTCTTTTATCTTAAACACTAAATTTCCACAACTTAAACAAACAAACATCGAACATCTTTTAAACCACCACCTCCTCTTCTTTTCGCCTTCATTTGAAAGCTGTTACTAGGAAACATCCTGGGGGCATTCTATTCAATTCAAACTTTGCAGAAAATGGTTTACATAAAAAACACTACATTTGTCGCCTCCATTTTTTAATGCTTATAGAAACAGCTGCTGCAAAAAGTTCTATAGCTTTTTACAAATTGGCTACCCACAAATTAAGCTTTTAATTTTTACACAAGTTGACTACTGTAGTAGCATGTGAAAAAATCGACTTTGCAAAAACTTGAAGCTGATGTTTAATTGAACATATGAGCTGAAGAAAAACCGTAGCGTAATTTGTGACTTTTGCGATATACAAAACTAATGCAGGTGTTATCGAAAACTGCAGCTGAATTTTTTTGAAAATATTATTTTTTTAAAAGATCTTCTGGAGCCTCTTTAGCTAAATTTAATGATCAAAAGAATAGTAAAAACTTACACAGCCAAAATTAGTGAAATCGATTTAAAATACTGTAACCATAGAAAAACATAAAAGTCTTTTTAAAAAACTGACTGGAATCATTAAAAATCTACTAATAATATCCTATGAGAACGCATTTTTTGGCTATGCTGTAGCTACTTTCTTCCTTTTTTATTGTAAATCTTCCAAAACTCACGCAACATTTAACACGCACACATCATTCTCCACTTAAATCCAACAACTTGAAAAAACATTCAAGCTCCAAAAAATTCAAAGAGATTTAATGTCTTTAGGAACGAATAATTAAATGCCATCAGTAGAAAAAGAAGAATACCAAAACTGCTTAAACTAACACAACATTTGATTGAATAATTTTACATTCAAAATCATGAAATTTACATTTTTTAAGATTCCATGAAAAACAGAAAGTCAAAGAAAATTTGTTAAAGTTTCCTTTTTGAACACTGTTTTAAAACATTTTTTAAACATTTTAAAATAACTTTTGAAAAAAAAGACATTCCTCTTTTTTTATTTGCTTTTTTCTTTCTTTTTTTGAAATGTTTAAAAAAGGAGTTAACGCACCTTGAACACAAAAAAGACCAGCTTAAAAATGTATTTGAAAATGAGGAAAAGTCATTTTTTGGCCTTTCTTTTTTTTGTTTAGTTGTTGCAAGTTTGCAAAAAAAGTCAGAAGAACGAAAATGGAGGTGTTTAAATTTTTTTGAGTAATAATTTGTCTATGTTTGTTTAATGGGACAAAAGAAAGTATGACATGAAAACTCAAGATATCACGTACGGGAAAGATTCAAGTTCAGAGAAGTTAAATAAGTATGAATATATTAGCAGTCAATGCTCTGTTTCTAATGTCCAAAAAAATTGGGATAAGCCAAAACCTTGTTTTACAACTGGAGGCTCTGAGAATTCCAATATAAACTCATATTTTAAACTTAAAAGTGTCGCTAAAAATTGCTCTATAGAAAAAAGCTAGATTTCTTTCTCAAAAGTATCACACTTACAAATGCACTTGTCCATTGAACTTTTGTCCTCAGAATACACCCTATTTCTATTGTCCTTAAAGTTCAAAAAAAGTAAACTTTAAAAAAATTCATCATACCGGAAATTTCCGGAAGCAACAAAACATAGGTTTTTCATTGTTCTCCAAAAACCCTTGCATTCTTTGATTTTTCAATGTATTGAAATCCAAAAACTTGAAGCTTCAAAAACAGCAGACTTCTTTCTTTATCCTTTTTGAAATTCCACAGATATTTTATTTTGAAGCGGAAATGGACAATCATAAAAAATAAAAATGAAGTTCTTTTCATTTCCAGAAAACAATAGTTTTTTTGTTTGAAAAACCAAACACGAAATAATAGGAAAGTAGTTAAAAAAAAGACCCTAAATGTTCATTTAATAGAAAAAAGGTTATGTACCCATTTTTTATTGTAATTTAATAAACGTATGAAAATTTGTTTTTCTAATATTAATCAAATAAAATGTCCGTTTTTAAACTTGAAAAAATCATGAGTTTTATGTGGCATCTCCATTTTTGAAAACAAGATACATTTAGAGAAGTTTAAAAGTTAAAAAGCCAAAGTTGATAAACAAACAAAATTAGATATTTAAGGATAAAATGATTAATGACTTTATATTCCCAAAGGGCTAGTAATTTAAGTTGCTTTTATTAAAAAAGAAGTTTTAATCATGTTTTTTCTAAGTTGTTTATTTTCAAAGGTCAGATGTCATTAAAAATGTATAAACCCATGGGAAAGATTATTTTTATAGATACAATTATATTATTGACTTATAAATGTACCGCAAAATCAGAGATGCCATGGAATTGTTTCATTTTCAATCAAACAAACGCAAGAAAAGTCGCTATAACGTATAAAGTGTAGACACAAGGAAATGTTTGTATGGAGCAAAATTCGTTCTACAAAAGCTCCAAAATGTTGCTTAAGCTAATACGCTTATCACGTTTTCTCTAATAAACTATAAGCTCTATTTAAAGCTAGATATTTATGCTCGAAAAAAGAATTTCAGTGACATTTAAAAATAATAATATTAATACAAACGTAATCCTTGAAAAAATTTATTCAAACACGTAAAAGTCACTTACTTAAATGCTCTAAAATTTACACTTTTGCACTCAAAAAACATTTTTTAGCATAAAAAAGGAGGACGAAAAAAGTTTTTTACAAGCTGCTAATATTTTATTAATTTATTTAACAGAATACATCAAAAGTTAAAAAGCACCTTTAGGCCAAGAAAAATAAACAAATTTTGACACGCAAAAACATATACCGAAAACGTTTTTTTCAGAAATACTAATGTTTGCAGTTTTCATAAATGTAAAAACTTATTAATTTTTGACTTTTACAAAAAAAATTTTTGTAAACTTGAGTAATGTTTGTTAATTAATTGTTGGAAGAAAAACGTGATTAAAGAAGCATCGAACAACGAATTAATTTAAAAAGAAAAAGAAAAAGCACGTGCAAGAAAAAGATAAAAACACAAATAATTATTCAAGCAAATTAAATTTTAGCAAAGATAATAATAACTAAAAGTGCTTTTTTGATAAGAGTTTTATTGCTGAAATCTACCGTAGCATCTTTAACAACATCAAACAAAAAACCACTCGATGTATTTTATATATCGTTAAAATGTACACTCCAAAAAACCAAGCGATCGCAAAAAAACAGAGATCACAAAATCCCCCATATTAAATGATCTTTTTTTCGTTGCTATCATTTTTGAACGAATAAAAAAAAAGAATTTAAAAAACGCAACGACCTTTCTTCCCACAACTTTTTATTTTCTAGGATTTTCATTCATTGATGCACTCACTTAGTTCTGTTTTGCGCGTGTGTTTTTTTTAAATAGGGAGCTTATCTATCACCAAAAAATAAAAATATACTTTATGCAAACAATAAAGAGAAATAGCATTTGATCAAATAAGATCGAATGACGTCTCAATTTAGCTCACTCACTTATTTAACTCTAAAACAGTTTACTTTTTGGCATTCTATGAGGCTTCTTTGACGGTATAATGTATGCTTAATGATGACGAAAAAAATGCTATGGGTTTAAATATATACTTTTTCAAGGACAAAATTTTGAAATTTAAACGTTTTTTTAAGGTTAGGCTTTAAAAAAATGATGAGCAACAAAAAATAGCTAAAAAAAAAGTTTTAAAAAGGATAGGCATCTGAAATTACGTGATGAGAAAATGAGGGTTTGGTTGGTTGTGAAAGTTTTTGGAATGAATTAATCATGGAAAAAAATTTCCAGAGTTTCAAGAATTTAAGAATGACAGATGATTTTTTTATTTACTTAAACTTAGGGGGTGGTTGTAAAGACAAAGAATGTAACAATGAGAAAAACTTTTTTATGCTAAAATTGTATAATTGTAATTAGAGGAAAGTTAAAGGAAGCGTCTCAGTCAAGCAAATAAAACGTCCGTCGTTGATCAGGCAACATCAAGAAAAAGAATGAAGAAAAACAGTTGAAAATCGAGCTATATCCAACCATTTTTTAATGTTGATACCATTTTAGAATCAGTAAAAAAGAGAAAACAGATGGTGTCACCAGAAATCTCAGATTCTGGACATGAAGCACATTTTGGTTTCGAGACTATCCGTCCTAAAAGAAACTGACTTACTTCTAGCATTTACTGATACGACAGCAAAAAAATAACATTCTTAGAGATTTCAAAAATCCAACAAATGTCTACAAAGTAAAGAGAACACATTTCCGTTGATACAAAGAACAACCCCTAAAATCAATGATACAAAATTCTTGATCCCTAATCTCTTCATTCTATTTCCGTTATTTTTGTAATAATATCTATCGCTAAAAATGAAAACAAATATCATTGCAATATCGGCAGAATTGGCAAATATAAAAAAGAATGGACATGAAAAAGTTTTTTTTTCTTCGATTCTTCGATGACAAATGATAATATTTCTCTTCTCATACCTTTGAAACGAAAGAAAAAATAAAGACAGAGATCACTTTCATCATGATTAAATAATAATACATACTAATCAAATAATGCGATCCTTTTTTTCTATTTTAAACTAAACTAAAAAAATGTCAAAACCAGTTTCACTTTCATTTCATTTTTGCGCAATCAAAAAAAAAAGAGAGAGAGGAGCTTCACGAGGAATGAGGAGCAACACAAATTTATATTTGTGAAAAAAAAGAGCTGTAAAAACTTTAAAACGCTAGAGAGGGTTTGATTAAATTTAATTAATTGACAGCAGCAGCAGCATTTTTAAGGGATAAAATAGAGGGATGAAAAAAGAGGAAAAAACTAATTTTAGTGTCCTGAAAAGTAGAAGCAGTAAATAAAATTTATATAAAACTTTGAAAAAGAGAAAGTAATTACTTCTGAGAAACAATGAAAATTAGTTTTTTTTGAAAAAACTTTTCTTTCTAAAAATGGCTTTTTTTGATTAAAAAAGATTTATTTAAAAAAAACTGGAATAATTTTTTTCAAAGATACAGTAGAAATGTTTAAAAAATAGTTTTTACAACTAAACCAGAAAAATAGGGAATTTGCGGAGCGGTTTTTTTTTTGATAAAAATTTGACGATGTTTCTATGGGTGCATGATTTTCAGGTTTAGCCGTAAATAATGGTAAAATAAAAGTGTTTCATTGAAACAATCGAAAAAGGAAATGTCTCAGATAAGCAGAGCAACATCTATCGCGGATCAGACAATAACAAGAAAAACAGCTGAAAATCGGGTTACATTTAACCATTTTTTTTATGTTAATACCATTCTAGAATCCATAAAAAAAGCCAAAGAAGATGGTATCATCAGAATTTTGAGATTCCAAAGCTGATGCATTTTCGTGTTGAAACTATCCGTCATATCTTTTACTTATCTAAGAAACACTTTTTAAAAACACATTATATGTATGATAACATAGCCTAAGGACATTAGAAAATAAAAGAAAAAAAAAGTAGAATAAATAATTAATTACCTGTCATTTACGTCATCATAACCTTTCTTAATGAAGCATCAAAGTGGAAACAAATCATAACACTTCAAAAACAAAAATCACAAAAATTCGCAGAAATTAAAAATTCTTGTTTTAAAACAATGAAACAAAAAAAAATAGCGATCTCTGAACAAACTTTTTTTTTAGCCTGCAGGCTTTAAAAATTTCTTTTCCCATCGAACATCATCATGCTTGTTTGCTTGCATGCTTGATTGTGGCTGCTACTGCTTCCGCTCATAATAAAAAAGGTCAAAGAAAAAAAAAGAACAAGCTTGTAACAAACTTGACTAATAACTAGCAAAAAATGTCTTTCATTAAAAATTATTTCTTTTTTTGATGGCTCATAAAAAAACGAATTTTATGTTCCATGTTTGCTCATTTGCAACATTTTAAAGTTGAAAGATTCAGTCTTTGAGGAAAATTTAAGGTCAAATGATTCCATAATTTTTGCAGTCATTTTTTTAAAAGAGATGTTTGATGAATGCTGCTTTTGGTAAATATACACTCTTAAAATACGTTTAAAAAGTTGACTGTTGAACAAACATTTATGGGAAATATTTTTTTAGTCATAAAGTAAATAAAGAAAGGCTTTGATTTCTTGGGGATGTAGATAATAGTAGGTTATAAAAATTTTTAGAAAATGTTGAAAGCTGCAGACTACTTCTAAAAGCAAAATTGTTTATAAATAAATTTTGAAGACGACTGTTCGAAAAAAGATGGTGAAAAAGTTTTTTCATTTTGGTCAGAAGAAGATGAAATTGTTGGAAAAAATTCAGTATGGGGGCATAGAACTTCTCTTATGCAATTCTCAGATGGATACAAAGTTTTTGCAAATATGAAACATCATCAACTCAAAACTGATACTGTAGAAGATCAATATAAAGTTATTGTTGAAGAACAACATCAAGCACAACAGATTATTTTATAAAAAAAGTTTTTCTTTCAAAAATATAAAAATTTTAACAACAACTGATTAAAATCTAACAAAACATACACACACTATTATTATCACAAAATTTCAATCTCATTTTTTTTCAATGATCGAGAAAACTTCCGATTGACATTGCTTTTTTTTCAACTTTTGCGACTTTTATAGCTGCAGCAGAAACAGCATCAAACAAGAGAAAGGTCAAACCCTATGTTATAGACCTGTATTGTTAATACACTCTTTTTTTCATTTCAACCCTATCACCAAAGATCACGTTTTTGATTGTTAAAACTTTTATTCTGTCATTGTTAGAATATTCTCGAGTTTCAGTAATATCAGTACTCCTTTATGGTAGATTGATTTTTTGATCGTTTGTCTTCCATCGAAGTTTCTATATGTTTATTCTTTAATCTTTTGTCACTCTTTCAAAAGTAGAAATAATAAAGTTTTGAAATCAATGAAAAATCAAAAAAAAGTTACAGCCCCTTTTTTGCTGCTCTAAAAAAACATGATCTATGTCATTAATAATGATGAAGTATCAGACTCTATATCAAATGTTTTTAAATGACACAAAGAAAATGTACACATAAAGAGACACGTGAGAATTTCAATAAAAACTTTTTATTAATGAAGAAGAAAAATGCTTGCGATCTTTTGCACTTTTCTTTGTTACAACTAATGTATATGAAAACTTTGATAAAATGTTTACTTTTCAAAAAAATGATTAAACTTTGCAAAGAAAATAGAAAAAAATTATCTTTACACGTTTATTTTGCCAATTTCTTCCTTTTTGTTGTGTTATTTTCTTCAAATTTTTATGAAAAGCAAACAAGAGCAATGAGGATAAATAAAAGAAGTGCGAATTTTTAAAAATCCTACTCGTTCAGCTATGTAATTTTGTTGAATGAAATAATGAGCTAATAGGATAGAATACTTTGCTTCAAAATAATTCCTATGTGATTCAAAGGTCATAATTTTGTGAAAAATTTTTTTTAGATTTTCGATTTGTTATTTGTAAATGTCACAACATTGTAGTCTTCATAATTTGTAATGGGGGCGTTTTAAGAAAATGGAAAATATTAAGGCGTACTCTTTTTGATGTGCTATGTTATCATTAAAAATATACAAAAAGTATGTAATTTTTATATTTTTTTGTATTGGTATTTTAAGGTGTATATGTTAAAAAAAGAAAAACTATAATTTCTATTTCCCTTTCCATTTTTGTCACATTTTCACATTTTCAATTTTTAATTTATTCAAACAAATATCTCACTCCAAGCAAAGCTCATTGAGGAAAAAATACAATAGAAAATATACAATAAAAACATAACAGCAAAAGTTAAGTTAAAGTTCAAGAGCGTTTTCCAAGAACAACAACTGATGTTTTTGTTGTTGGCTTAATTTTGTTCCAGGATTTCTTCAGGTGTCTTAACGCAAAATATGCATGTTTCAAAAGTTTTACCATGGCTTCCCGATATCCAGTCATAATAAATAAAACAATTATTGAATCAAGAAAAATAAGAAATTGATTAAAAAATTGTTTTGGCTTTTTTGCAGCTACCCCCCCCAAACACCATCCATCCAAAGGGGTAAACGAAAATCAACGACCGTTGCATTTCCTGATGCCGTCCAAGTTGAGCCTGATGCGGTCAAAACTTTAAACCCTAAGATGTACGACAATGTATACTTAATTTGATCCACAGAAACAGTTGAAAAAACAAAAAGATTAAGCAAATTTTGGATAACAACTACAACACAGATTCGCAAAGAATTTTGAAAATCTTTTGGATTATGTTTTAATTGAAATTTTGCTTGTTTTAACAAACGTATGACTATTAAACTGGCTGAAATAACAGAGAAAAGCAACAAAAGTGGTGGAACAAACATGGAAATATATTCAATGGGATAAAAAATGCTCGACAATATTTTCACCATGTTATCAGTAAGTCCCTTATTAAGGCAAACAGTATTTGAAAATAATTTTTGATTTCGGCATTCCAAAATTATTCCGTTTCTTCGGATATCAGATAATCCCAAAATATTTTTTTTGAACATAAAAAGAAAAAATTGACAAAAATAATTTCTTTGTAAATTTTGCGTATAAATTTGGAGAATATAAAGCCAAGAATCTTGAAACTGTTAAAAGAAATAACCCAGAAAAAGGATTTAACTCGACTATTGCCTCAATGAATATATTAAAGAGAGCTGCATAATTCAAGCCCGGTGAAAGTACAAATGCAAGAGGGCCATTTCCGCATGAATAACTGTAACTTATAAGGACATCAAAAAGTGCTTGATTCAAGAGGAGCCATCGATAAATTCCTTTGATTCCACCAAAAATTGACAAAAATATAATCAAAAATAATAGACCCAAATTGTAATAACCAAAATCATAATAAAATGCAAACCCCGTTAAATTTGCAATAAAGCAGCGGAAACCATCAATATTTTTTATGGAAAGGCTGTAAGCTTTACAGTCGGCCAAAATTGTGTTATTTCCATTATTCATTTTCTGCAAAGTTTTTACTGTAGCTTTTTGAGTTTGAAGAAAATTTTTACGACAGAAATGGAAAGGGAAATAGAAATTATAGTGTTTTTTTTAACATATACACTTTAAAATACCAATACAAAAAATACAAAAATTACATATTTTTAGTATATCTTTAATGATAACATAGCATATCAAAAAGAGTACGCCTTAATATTTTCCATTTTCTTAAAACTCCCCATTACAAATTATGAAGACTACAATGTTGTGACATTTGCAAATAACAAATCAAAAATCTAAAAAAAATTTTTCACGAAATTATGACCTTAGAAAAAAAGTTGTCGATATTAGTTAACCCAACATTCGAAACATCAACTTTGATGACATTTTTAAAGTTTTTAATTTTTGGCATTACATGAATAAAATCATCGTTAGATAGACCAAGAGGATAGCCATCATGAGTTCCATGTTTCCATGGAAAATATGAATCTTTTCTTCCATGAAAACGTCGAGAATTTTTACCAGAAATTTGTTTCTTTAAAGTATAACCATGTTTAAAAATAAATATGATTGTTATTGGCACTAGAATGAAAGTGTAAACATATGTACTACGTAAGCCAAACGTCAGGAACAATAAGGCATTCAACAGCAACAAAGGATAATGCAAAAACAGCAGCAAAAGATAACTTCATGATTGAAGATTACGGCAGCAGCAATCGTTGAAAAAAAGGCAACAATGAATAGTTTTTTTTGACAGCATTATGTATACTCTAGCATCGTAAAACGATCAGTTCTTTCTTGCAAATAACTTTTATTTAAAAGAATTCACCCTTCTACTACCGTATGCTATATTTGGATATATAATTGTTATCTGTTATATTTTTGCATGGATTTTTCTTACTACAATTATTTTGTTAGCTGAACCATCATATATTCAAAGAGTAATTGGCAAGCATGATTTTGCTATATCAACAATTAAAATGATTCTATTTGCTAAATCAACAATTATATTTCTTGGTCTTGCATTGATACAAACATGGTTGAATTCAGTTGTACAAGGTTGTCGAAAATATTTTGATAAATTGAATGCAGCTTCTACGGATGATGATACTGATAGTAGCATTGATGAAGATGAAACAGATGAATGAGATTATGGATTACTACTATTAACTGATATCTATGATTAGGAATGTTTTTTTATTGTAAAGTTTGTATATTTTAACAATGGCTTTTTAACTGAATAGAAGTAAATCTGTTTTTGTATTAATATCGTAATAAACACATTAATAAAAACTTATAATTTATTTATTATCATTCACTTAAACCTTTTTAAACACATTACAATACTAATACATTAAAAAATAGTACCTTCAACAATAACTTTATATTGATCTTCTACAGTATCAGTTTTGAGTTGATGATGCTTCATATTTGGAAAAACTTTGTATTCATCTGAGAATGGCACAAGAGAAGTTTTATGCCCCCATACATTATTTTTTCCAACAATTTCATCTTCTTCTGACCAAAATGAAAAAACCTTTTCACCATCTTTTTTAAGTCCATCTTGATTTCTTCCAGCCAAATCTTCTAAGATATCTGAAGTTAAAGGATCACATAGATTTTCTGGTAATGCATTAATGCATGCAACATCTGCATCTGGATCCATATTTTCATCTGTTATTTTTGCTTTACAATGATTACCAGGAGCGAAACCAGTCTAAAAAAGGATTTTTATTGAGATTAAGTATATAAGTGTAATAGCAGCAATTTAAGTACAAAAAAAACTTACTCTATTATCACATACACGAAGTTTAAGAACATTTTCTCTATCACACAAACAAAGACCCAAATTTGCACCAGCAATACCAAGAAAAGTTCGAACACGATTATAAATTGGATATCCAAGATTACATTCTTCAACATGATCCTTTCCCCAACCACCTTTAAGTGCTTTTCGAGCCATTGTTACACCCATTGAATGTGCAATAATATCAATCTTTTCAGCTTTTGTATAAAAAAGTACAGCTTCAATAAATTTTCGAATACGTCTCATTGATTCACATGTATGTTCACGAGAGAAAGAATTGGTCAAATTTCGATCACCCCATGTTACAGCATATAATACAGCAGATGTATAACCCTTCTTAAGAAAATATTTGATTGATGAAGAAAAGCCTGAAGAGAATTCTGTTCCAGCATCCAAAGCTCCATCAGAATTTCCATGAATGAAGATTATTGGTGTAAGATAAGATTCCTCTGCTTCAACATCTTTTCCACCATATGAAGCATTAATACCAAGATGAAGAGCAGGAAAATCATATTCTGCATATCCATTACTAAAAAAGTTAAGTAAAACAAAAATGGAAAGAAGTATAATACTTAGAGTTGCTATCATTACTAGACAGCAACCAACAATATCCTCTCAAAAACAATCACTTACATTTCAAGCCATTGAGTAAAATCATCTGTGAATGGACCAAGAGGATAGCCATCATGAGTTTTATGTTTATAACGATGATCTTTTCTTCCATGAAAGCGACGAGAAGTTTTACCGTAATAATTTGGTTTCTTTAAAGTATAACCATGCCTAAAGTACATCGATGATTCATATACCATGAAAAATGTGTAAACTTACTTTGTAAGCCAATTTTCAGGAACAATAAAGCATTCAACAGCAACAAATAATAATGCAAAGACAGCAGCAAAAGATAACTTCATGATTGAAGATTACGGCAGCAGCAATCGTTGAAAAACAGTAACAATGAAATGCTTTCTTTGACAAGCATTGAGTTTTATCAATGTTTCGCAAAAACATGTAAATTTAAGTTTTTGCATACACATGGATATTATGTCTATAAAATAAACATATTAATATAGGTACCGGCAGCTCAAAAAAAAGTTTTTGAAAACAATTATTTTTTTGTTAGAATATAGTATTTTCGACCCTGACTAAGAATAAAATAAAAACAAAAATTTAAAAAAATTAATTTAAAATGCCGAAAACGCCATGTGAAAATTCGGCAAAACAAATTTTTTTCGTCGTCAAAAAAAGTCAAAAAGAACACTCTTTTTGTTGTGTGCATCCTTCTCTTTTTTTTCCTCGCAGCGCTTCGTGGTGGTGGTCGTCTTAAAAAGGATGATAAAGTTTTTTCATTTTGGTCAGGAGATGAAATTGTTGGATCAAATTCTGTACGCGGACGAAAAACATCCCTTATGCCATTCTCAGATGAATACAAAGTTTTTCTAAATATGAAACATCATCAACTCAAAACTGATACTGTAGAAGATCAATATAAAGTTATTGTTGAGGGAACTATTTAATAATGTATTTTGTGTATGTATTGTAATGTGTTTAAATGGTTAAGTGAATAGTAATAAATAAATTATAAAGTTTTATTTCTGTGTTTACGATAGTAATACAAAAACAGATTTATTTTCTAAATAATACGTTTAAAAAGCCATTGTTAAAATATACAAACTTTACAAAAAAATACATTCCTAATCATAGATATCAGTTAATAGTAGTAATCCATAATCTCATTCATCTTCATCAAAGCTACCATCAGTATCATCATCCGTAGAAGCTGCCTTCAATTTATCAAAATATTTTCGACAACCTTGTACAACTGAATTCAACCATGTTTGTATCAATGCAAGACCAAGAAATATAATTGTTGATTTAGCAAATAGTATCATTTTAATTGTTGAAATAGCAAAATCATGTTTACCAATTATCCTTCGAATATATGATGGTTCAGCTAACAAAATAATTGTAGTAAGAAAAATCCATGCAAAAATATAACAGATAACGATTATATATCCAAATATAACATACGGTAGTAGTAGGGTTGAACTCTTTTCTTCCAAGCCAATAAACAATATCACAATAAAGATGTAAAATAGAGTATGAAAGACAATGACAATCGGAGATAAAAGTGTAAAACCATATTTTCCACCACTTGATAGTTCGAAGATAAGGCATAAGCAGATGCAAAGATAATGAAATATAGCGATTGTTGTTGTACCTGAAAAAAGAAGAATGGTTGACTTAAAATCAAAAAAAGATAGTGACTGCACAACGTAGCTCCAAAAATGATAGGTATTTGATAAAATGTTATTTTTTCATGTTTTAAAATTTAAACTAAATTTTCTATCGGCTGCCATTTTGTTATTTTTGAAGCTGAAAGTTTGATTTTTCGATTATTGTATTCAAAAAAGTATAAATTTTCATAATCTATGGTACTTTTAAGCTAGGTGGAGGTTAAATTTGAATTTGGCGCCGTTTGGCGAAATGTTCCCAGATGACAAAATTTTAGATGCAAAAGATACTCTCGTCCATAATGACCAATCCCTCAAAATAAGAGCTCACAGAAACCAGAAGGGACGATTTGCCATCAAAAACCAACTCAGAAACTCATGCCGACCACCCAGTATACGGTAGTTCAAAGAGTCGAACGCATTAAGCTAATTTCTAAAAGGTCTTTTTATGGACAAACTTTAAAAATTGTTTGAATTGAAAGATTTTTTAAAAACTTCGAAATTCTCTCAATGCGTGAAGATCAACAATAAACATTTTCAATCAATACTCTTAAAAATTTACTTACCACAATAAATTTGAAAGCATCCACAACAGCAAAGATATTCATGATTTTGTGGAATCAGCGGATCAGGATACAAGTCATTTGATACTTCTATTGCTGAATAATTCGTTGTTGGTAATATTGTTGCAGTAGTGCTATTCGCATCAGCAGCTGCTGCAGAAGAAGAAAGAATACTTGATTGAGAATCGTTGTTTTGAGATAATGGAATTGTAGTAGAAGAAGGAAGAGGATCATGTTGAGATGTTGCTGTTGCCATTTCTTCTTGAAAAGGTACAAAGTTACTGTAATTGTATGTTGTTCATTTTTGTCGTTAATGCTGAAAAAAATTTACATGTTAAAAGAAGAAGATAAAAAAAGATATGTTTAAGCTTGTCCCGGACACGTTGTCCGAGTTTAATCAAAAAACATGTTTTATAAACCCACACAAAACATCTTCAATCAGCTGTTTCTTCTTCTTCCCTGCTACTAACATCTTCAGCATTAGAAGCTGCATTCAGTTTATCAAACCCATGTTTGTATTAAAGCTAGTCCAAGAAATATAATTGTTTGTTGATTTAGAAAATAGAATCATTTTAATAGTTGATATAGCAAAATTATGTTTACCAATTACTCGACGGATATACGATGGTTCAGCTAACAAAATAATAGTAGTTAGAAAAATCCATGCAAAAATATAACAGATAACAATTATATATCCAAATATAACATATGGTAGTAGAAGGGTTAATGATTTAGCCTATAAAATAAAAATATTAATCAGTGTGGAATTTTAAATGAAAGAATTTATCGTTTTTCTATGCTGGATTTCCAATCTATTTAAGTAAAAATAAAACTCTAGGAAAACCCTAGAAAAAGATTCGTGTAAAAATACTGAAAAAAATAATTTAAAAAGCTTACAACAATATTACTGTATTTAAATGTAAACTTGTTTTTTTCTGTTGCCCCTCAAAAATCCGTCTTCGTTCTTTTTCGAAAAAAAGCCTGCCAGGCCTCGGCCTTTGTGTGTTTCTTTGACGTCGAACATTCTCGAAGTTCTTTTTCTTGCTTCTCTTTTTTTGCGTCAAACTTTTTTTTTCGCAAGGTTGTTGTTTCGATTGAACACTTTTTTTAACTCATAAATTTGCCGTTGTATATTTTTTACACAGTAATATTACTGTTTTTCTTTTATCAATAAAGACGTTAACATAAAAGTAACGGTTAAAATATCTTTTTTTTTCGTGATTTCTGTATTAGTCTTTAGAACGCGTTTTCTTTTCTTGCTCTTGTTCACTTTTGACTGAATCAACTTATTTGTTTTTTGATTGATATTTTTTGCTGTTTATTTTTACTATTAATATTTTATAATTTTAGGTAAATTACTACTACAACCAATCAACAAATATCATCAACAACAATGCCCCGTCAACGTATTATCTCATATCGTAAATCTGTTGAACAACAAAATCATCTTGTCTTTTTATCAATTATGAAAGATTTTTATCCATCAATCATTCAAGCAACTTCAAAAATTAGTGTTTGGAATCAAGTTTTAAAAGAATGTAAAAAGAATGGTTTTTTTGGGGATAAATCTGCACGATATCTTAGTCGTACACGTTGGCCTGCATTTTTGCGTAATACACATGTAAGTTTCCGCTTTCTATGAGAGATTTGGATAATGGCAAACTTTTATAGATCAAATGGCTAGGTAAGAAAATGCTCTCTGAAAGAGATTTAATTGTTATTGGAATTGAACGTATGAAGCGACCAGATTTTTGTTTTCCAATGAATGAAAATGATAAACTTAATGAAGATGGAGTTGTTCCTGAAGGACAAGAACACGTTGAAGAAAATGATTATGATATGGATGCTATGGATACTACTTCTTATGTTGAAGATGAAGCTAATAGTGTTGAAGATGAAGCAGCTGCTGTTGGAGATGGTTCTACTCCTGCTGCCATCGATGCTGCTGGGAAAAATAGTGATAGCTCTCCTGATCTTGAAATGGATACTTCTTCTGATGTTAAAGATGAAGCAACTACTGATGATGCTGAAGATGGTTCCACTGCTGCTACTGCTACCAATGAAGCTAATAATGTTGAAGATGAAGCCACTATTTCTGCTACTACTACTGAAGATGGTTCTACTGCTGTTGCTGCTACCGATGCTGCTGGTGAAAATAGTGTTAGCGCTCCTGATCTTGAAGAAACTTTCCATGATGCATCTCCCTACAATACCAATGATGTTGATGTTTCTTCTTCACCTGAAAATGATCCACCTTCACTTAATAATAGTCAATCTGCTACAAGTATTTGTAAGCTCTTTCTTTTGTTAAGCTTTTTAAAATTATCTTTTTCAGCTTCTACTTTAAATGCTGATCTTCCACTTCCGCTTCAAATGTTACTTTTTTCATCAAATGCTGAAGGTTCGTTTTTTATGTGTTTTTTTTAAGTTATTGATGGTTATTTTTTCAGCTCTTTGTAATGCTGCAAACAATGGTGATGTTGATTGTAAGTTATTTAATGATACTAAAGTATTGCGGGCTGTTCTGATATCTTGACAGATATAAATTGGCGAAAAATTGATTTATCAAAATTATGGGAAAATTTGTTTCTGAACAGCTCTAAAGCATTTATAATCATTGACACTGTTTAATTCCATCTTCTTTTTTTCAGCAATGTCTAGCCTCTACAAGGATTATTTAACTTCAACCATTCGTGCAATGAATTCATATTCTGAACTTGCTCAATTGAAGATTGATATGATTCGTCAAAAGCTTTCAAATTCTCATCAAAACAATGCTGCTTTATAAATGGTAATACATATGGTTATTATTTATTGATTTTTCTTGGTGTGTGTACAAATTTATCATATTTTGTTCTGATATTTTAATTGTTATATATATATTTTATGTTGAACATAAATTTTATTATTATTATTGACTTTTTGATTAGTTTATTAATGACAGAGGTTAAGGGTATACGGTATTTGAAAAAACGATGAATTTATTTCATAAATTGTATTTACATAAGGGTATACGGTAGTAAAGATAATCAATTGGCATTTTTTTCAAACAATTTTTTAGCTAATTTTTGTGCCATTGATAAATTACATCTAGGTATACGGTAATTGAGAAAATCCCTTGATAGTTTTTTTAAAAGCTGCAATTTGCTTTTTGAGTAGATGCGGAAAAAGGTTATGAATAGTTTTTTTGCGTAGGAAATAAGATTAAATTTAAAACTTTTATGTATTATAAGTTATTTCCGGGTTTCTTTTTTTAAAAAAGTTTTTCGAAGTATTTTAAATAAAGATTTCTGCATCTAAATTCCAAGAATTTTTTGAATAGAATTTTTTGCATGTGTTACTAAGATTACACGGGTGTGATTTGTTTAAAATATTTTTTAGAAGCTTTGCAGCGTGTTTTTTTAGAAAAGCTATTAGCAGGTGGTATACTGTAGAAGTTATGTGCAGCAATTTTTCGTTGTTACTTTTTTTTGCAACTTTTTTAATGTTTTAAAAAACTTTTAGCAGCAACAGCAACAAAAAACATGTTTGTTTTTTATAAACATCTGCTTTATCTCTTCTTCTGTCTTAAAGATATATAAATGTTCTTTGGCGCTTAAATGTTTAAAAAGAATTTTAATGGTTTTTTGGGACTCTTTTATATTTATATACTTTATTGTTTTTCGATTAATGAATGTAAAAAAACCTAAAAAATTCGAAAATATTTGACAGCCAAAAAAAGCTTGATGGCATCTTTGCTTATATTCGCTAAAAGAAGCTAAAGAAAAGATGCCGTTTAAAAAAGAGGGACTAATTTGTGTAGCATTTTTATCTACTTTTTTAAAAAATAAACTTTAAAAAACTTGAACTTTAAAAAGAAGAAAGAAGAAGTATCAAAAGAGAAGTAAAATAGCAATAGTAGTAGTCAAAAGAGAAGATGTCAACCTCCGCTCGCTGTGACTTCTACTTCTTCTTCCTCTGCATTTTTCAAAACAGCAATCCTTAAAAAATATTGTTTAAATTAAGTGTTGTCATTTGAGAAGACAAAAAAAAGTTATGTTTAGAAAAAAAGGTTACTTTATATATATATATCACATCCCGGGATTGTAGGGGATGCGCATCCCCTCCAAGCAATTATAAATGAGGATATATGTTTTTTTGAAAGATTTTTGTCAGCTTTTTTGGTAGAATAATTTTTTTTTCTAATTTAAGAGATGGAATCAAATGTGTTTTTCCCTTTTTTGAGAGAGAGAGAGAAAAGGCATGTAGGAGGGATTCTAAGAAGATTGTACGACTTCAAAATTTCGTCATTTTTTGTACATTTTTTTTGTATGGTAATACAACAAAAAGTAATACGAATTTGCGATGTTTTAAAAATATCTTTTATTGATTGAAATTAGAGTAAAACCTAACCACTTGACCACATGAGCGGAAATATTGAAACTAACAAGTAATTTTTTCAAAATCGGAAATTTTTGAATTCAAAATTTTAGAGTTTTGGAGAGTCAGCACTTTTTACAAAGAAATGATTAAGATCAATATGTTTATTTTCTAAAGCATTGATAAAATTCTTTGTAATTTTGAGCTTGATTACTGTAGCTGCATAAATTAATACGTTTCTGTTTTTCTGTTTCCACGAACATTTAACTTTCTTCTCTTTCAGTTTAATTAAATTAATGCAAAAAAAACAAAAAATTGCTTTGTAGTCATATCCTTTTTTCTTTTCCATTTTTAAATTGTATTTAGACCTATCCATAATTTTCTTCTACTTTTTTCCTAAAACAAAATGATGATACCCCACTCGAAGAAGGAAATGCTAATTTGAAAGTCACATTTCTTTTTTTTGCAGTTAATAGTTTGACGTTGATATCTCTGAGAAACGTTTTTTGCTTAGGATATTCTTTTTATTAACTTTTATGAATATTTTATTTTGCCAGGATAGTCATCTGTCTTGAAAGATATGTTGGATTTGATTAAAGCTTTGCTCTACAGTAGTTTATGTGTGCGCCTGTTGCCTTGTTTCCTCATTTTTTTTTAACACCAGATCTTTCATTTATTTGTTATTTTTTTACACACATTCTGATATTCAACTCTTTCTTTTTGCAACCCATTTCCAAGAATTGGATGGATGGATAAATGTTTACATTTTGACCCTCTAAATGATATGACACATTCTTTTTTAATATTTGATATCAAGTTTAAATCTTTTTTCCATTTTGTCGTGGTTGTTGCTATATATTTTGAGCTTGCAAGGAAAAAGATTTAATTTTTGTTTTAAAAAATGCATAATTAATTATTTTGCGTTTATTTCTTTGTTTGCATATCTGAATGTCTGAATAGAGAAAAGAAGATGAATAATTCAAAACATTTTTGTTTTGCAAAAATAAATCTGACGTGAATGTCTGAATATCTTGCATAACCATTTTATTAGTTTTATGTTGCTACAGTAATCTTTTGCTTTTTCTAATTGCTTTGCTGTGACGACAACGCATTAACTAACATTTCTTAGTATTATGCAAGCTGTTAATTACATTTTTGAAGCACTGTTTTTGCATTATTTTTAAAAAGACAAGAAATTCAAAACCCTTTTTTGCAGTTGTTTTTTGAAGTATCCGTTTCAGAAGCTGTTTTTTTCTCATAATAACTTAAAGATGTTTTTTAGACATTCAAACCACGTGATGTTTCTTTTTACAATTTTGTAGTAACGTTTAATAAAATTCTAAAAATAACTCTGTATTTATGACTTTAAAAAATACTTGTTTTATAACCTTTTTATTACTATATTTGACGTCGAGGATTTGAAGTTTATGTTTAATAATACAGGCGAGAATATGCGTAATACAAGTGATAATATCTGGTTAGGGAATATTTTTTAAAACAAATGTAGCTTTGAATTGGAGGTTAAAGCTATTATAAAATTTATTGTTGTTTATAAATAAATTTTAAATATGTAGAAGTAAAAAGATCTTTAAAAATTTTTTCATGTTAGCACTTTTAAAATTTTAACGGTAACCGTTAAATAGGCAATAATAATGCTCGTAAAAGGTTGTGTCTTATGATTGAACCTGAATGTCAAGCGTTTAATAGAACTGTGAATAATAAAAAAAGCTGCTTTTTTGTAATAAAGTTTTATGATCATTATTATTGCCTCGCTTTACAATTACCGTAAAAATTAAATATGCCCCCAAGCAGCTTTCAATAAAACAAAATCTTACAGAATTCAATAAATCTCTTAAAAACCTTTTTTACAACTACATTTCTAACATCAAAATCCCTTCAAATGTCCTGTTGTTTTTTCTAGTATCATTTAATAAAAATGATGTGAAATTTGTATTTCCTTTTTTTAACCCTTTTTTGTATTTGTAAATTCAATGTTTCTTATTTTTTCCCTTTCAATTACAACAAAACAAGATGTTTCATTAAAAATGTTTTTGTGTACTTTTCAAAATTCACGTTCATTTTTTGGTGTAAAAATAAATGCTAAATTTAAAATTCGTGGATTTATATTTGCTCATCTGTTTTTTAAGTCTTTATTACTAAAATTTCATTTTCAAACGATTTTTTTGATGTTTCAATAAGGAAGTTTATTTTTTTATGGTTTGAATAGCTTTTGTTGTTTTACCAAATATGATCAAAAATGTGTTTGTGAAGCATCTAAAAACAGGTGTTTTAATTGATTAATTGATGTTTAATTTTTGAGTCAAGGATGTAAGTATCTCTATTTTAAATAGGCTATTTGCGCTTATAAGCTAGGAAATACGAATTGTCCATAATTATTTTCTTTAAATGAGTCTTGTTAGCCAGCGCATCTCTGTCAGCGGAGACAAACGAGAAAAAAGACGACATTTATTTTTCTAATCACAGAATAGAAAAAAGAAATAAAATTTCTTTTTTAATTTTGCTTGATTTTATCTCCCTAGCACAACGTTAGCAGATTTGTATTTACACGTTGACCATGCGATGATCCAAGAGGAGCTTTAAAATGTTCAAATAATAACTAATATTTGTCATCTAAAGTATCACAAAGAAAGTAAACATTGGTCATTCATATGTTTTTAGTTTTACTGAACTTTTTATTACGAGATTTTGCAGACTTATATGCTATAAGTAAACTCTCTTATGCAAATATAATAATGCCATAGGGGATTTAGTTGTTTGTTTAAAGCTGTGGGTTGAAATTTATTACAAATATTTGTTGTTGTTTTCTTTTGAAAAGAAAAAGTGTTAAGTTTAAATATATCTATTTTTCCTGCTGCAGATACTGAAGCTTTGCAGGAGAGATATTTGTTTGTGAGAAATATGATTTCGTGTTTAATTATGATATCCCCTCAACTGCAAAGAAAACAAATCTTTCAAAATTTAATTTGGACATACAGTAATTTTCTGTTCTTTGCATTTTCTTTCTCCTATTTTGCAATTCGCGTTTAAAAACTTTTTCGTTTAATTTTAGCATCGTCATTTTTAATTCTCTCTTTTTCCACCATAAATTTTATAAAATATTTTTTGATCTTACACGTACATACATACATAAATCTTTTAACATCATTTTTTAGTATTAAACTTTTTAAAGAAGGAAACGGAAGCAAAAGAGAAAGAATAAATTGACGTAAAATTGTTTCATCGATGTGTTTTTAAAAATTTATACGTTTTAAAATTTGAATCTTTAAGAGGATTATTATTTTTGGCTTCTAATAAAAATGTAAAATGAAGCTTAAAGATTTTATTTTAGAATCCCAGAATAAAGAAGCAAGGATGGATTGTTTAAAAAAACATGTTTCGTGCTTAAATTTTTTTGAAAGATTTTTGATTCTTTTAAGAATACGGTAATTGGTCAAAACTAACAACCCTCAGAATCACTGCATACTATTTTGAAAATATTGAAACTATGATTGCAGTAATGAGGCTGTATAAAAAAAGAACGTGTTAGAAACAAAAAAAATAGGGCAAAATATGCATTTTATAAATGTATTTACAAAAACTGAATTTAATAAATGGCGCAATTTTTTGGGACTATTACTCCAAGGTTAGGCATTCTGTCAGCTTGAATCACATCAAAACTGTAAAAAGCACTCTCTCAATAAAATTTTGGCTAAGTTTGAAGTAAAAGTATTAAAAAGTTATTAATAGGTTACAAACAGTTTGAACTCGTTTTTTTTCAGTTGTCTCATAAAAGCTAGCATGCGTGACAGTTTTATATATGTTCTTTGATATGAACTTACATTTTCATACTCCTACATTGCTTGTTTTTTTTGTTTAGTCTCATTGAGATTTATAAATGTAATTCCCAATGAAAATATCTTCCCATGGGTTCATTTTATCTGAACTTTATGATGTTTGTTATTTGTTTCTTTTTTGTTGAATAGGATAATTATACACATGTAAAGACTTTGTAAAACAAAGTTGAATAACATTTATTTTGCAATGTTAAAAAAGAGTTATTAAACTTGTAATTTCATTCATACCACGCTTTAAAGCTGCTTTCATGTTTTTGCCAGACATAAAATTGTAGTATAAAAGAAATAAACTTACAGTATACTTTGCAGTTGAATAAAAAGTTCATGTACTTTGTAACCTTTTTATTTGCGTAATAAGTAAGTTTTGCAAAAAAATGTTATCTTAATAATTTTACAAAAGGTATTGGCAAAATCTAAAAAAGCAGTTATATTCATTTTACACAGTATCTACTTGTTTATATCACTATTGAAGCCTTGAAAAGTAATCAAAAATCTCATAAATACATATCTCATCCTCTAATTTTAGAATTATATTACATATTTTCTTGTTTACAACAAATTTTTTTTTAAAATTAAAAATTTCGCCTTCTTTTTTCTTTGTCTCTTTTTTTATTATCACGAATCCTTTAATACTTTGATTAAAAAAGTTCTTTGACTTTTTATTTTAATCTCAAAATTTAACCTTTCTTTTTTATTAATAAAAGTTTTGTTTGTTTGTTTCCATTTTTATTATTATATTCATGTATTAATCGTCGCCACCGCTTTTAAATTACTTTTTATAAGAAAAAGAATAATAAGTAATCTTTCTAGGGTTTCATGAGCCATTTTTAGGTTTATTTAGTAATATCAAAGAGATTAAGGATATTTATATATAAAAAACATTCTATGATTTTTAATAAAAATAAAGGAAAAAAGAAAAACAAGGAAAGGCAAAAATCAAAAGATAATAAAAAGTAATTCTAATTTTGTCACGAAATGGGTGGTACTTTAATTTTCTTTTGTTGTTGATAGTTTGGAAAGATTAGAGCTTTTTTGAGATTTAAATAGATGATAGGTTTGGACTTTAAAGTCAGTTGGAAATATTTTGTTATTTGAGCTTAGAGGGTATAAGAATGAGCTTCTGTGTTCTTTTATCATTAAATTCAGTAATATTTTCAGGCTATTATCAGTAAATTTTGATTTTACAATAAGACTGTTATTTGTCACTGACAAGGGCAACAAAGTGTCTCGTTTTAAATTATTTTGCTTTTTTGATCCGCTCAGCAAGTATAACTCCCTTAGATCCTAGCCGAAGCTAGAATCAGCGATCATCAACGTCATTTTCTTTCCGAAGAAAGAAATTAACGAGCTTCACGCTCCAGGAGCTACACTATAGCTCGATCATCGCGGAATCTGCTGACTACAGATTTAAAAAAAGCGATGTGAAAACATACTACAGAAAAGATCCTTGAAGTATGATTTCAAGTGATTTTTTTAAAAAAAAAGTTTAAAAGTTTCAGTTTTTGGATTCCGTTTTTGCTGAATTTCGACGCCATTTTCTTTTGCTCAACGACCTTTTTAAGATGTAATGAAAGCTTTTCATCTTTTCATCTTGCGCCTGATTTTCAAATACAGCCATAAAAAATTTTATAAACATTTTAGCTGTCCTTTTAGTTTTTTTATTCATGTTTAGCTTTTAATAACTCTTAACCCCAATTAGGAAAAACAGTGATCTTAGATTTGTTTTTAGCTTTGTTTACGTATTTTAAACATTTGAACTTGCTTCTTCTCCCCTTTTTTCTTGTAGAAACTACAAAGATACATCCAATTCTGTGTTTTTCTCATACTTGCAATTATCAAACCCCTTCTTCTTTAAAAAGTTTGTTTTTATACATTCATTCCAAGCAAACTTCTTTTTTTAATAACTTTTAATAACTTGACGTCGCTTTTTTTCTTTTTTTAAAGCATGATTATTTATTACCAAAAATAAAATATAAAAATATAAGTATGAGTAAAAAGGGTAAATAAATAAAACTGACCAAGGCCAAAGAAGTTTTTTTTGGCAAATGATGAATTTTTTAAATGTTGCTCTTTTGTTTTTGCTCAAGAGAAAAAAAATGGAAAAGTTTTTGGTGCCAATTATTTGATAGATAGCTCTTTTTTATATATCTATTTTTATTAAATTATTCATCCCTTTTGGCATGGGGCTTTTTTTAAAGATTGGAAGGAGATGATGTGATAGCTTTCATTAATTATTCGAGTAACAAAATGAAGTAAGAAAATTTTTTGGCACTCTACAAAAAGCATCTGTAACAATGCTTTGAGAAATCAAAATTTCAATAGAAAGAAGAAACGAACAATGATATAAATTATATGTATCAGAAATTTAACGGGGTATCTCATTCAAGCAAGAAAACATCCGTTGCGGTTAAACGCATAGCTCTGGGCCGACTTTTGGCTGGCCTGGACTCACAGGATCTTTTCTGTAGTATGTTTTCACATCGTTCTTTTTTTAAATCTGTAGTCAGCAGATTCCGCGATGATCGAGCTATAATGTAGCTCCTGGAGCGTGAAGCTCGTTGAATTTCTTTCTTCGGAAAGAAATTGACGTTGATGATCGCTGATTCTAGCTTCGGCTAGGATCTAAGGGAGTTACACTTGTCGAGCGGATAAACAAAAAAAAACAAAAAACAAAATAATTTGAAATGTTTTTGTCTGTGAGAAAAAACACTTTAATTGAAAAACCAAAAAAGTTTTTGATTTAAATTGTTCGTTAAACTTCTTACATGTTCACTATTTCTAATTCAGAGAGCTTTGCTTTGTTGTTTTTTAAACTTTAAAAATACAGTATATAGATATTTTTAAATTAAAAAATTCTACTCGGTGGCATGGTAGCACCTGTTTTTTTTAAATTACGCATGCTTACTTGATTATTTCTGAATATTTGCCAAGAAAAACAACCTCAAAGATTGATAAAAAAAGGTGCAAATTGTTTTTAAATTTATTCATGACCAAACATATCCATCCAATACAGTTCATATGACCTTTTCCGAATGAACCATGTAAAATTTAAAAGTTCAATGAAACGAAAAAAAAACATTTTATAAAAAAAATGTGAGTTCAAAATTCCCACAAGAATTTAAAAAAATATTTGCTTTTAAACTTAACTTCAAAAAAGAAAGTTTAAAAAAACAGAAAAAAAGAAGGAGCAAATATTTGTTGCATTTCTCGTTGTTGAAACACCCCCGAAAGTTCAAAACACTGTATTTCTAAACGTTTTTTCTTTAAAGTTTTTTAAGAAGATTAAAATAAAGCTTTTTTACTTTTACTTAAAAAACATTTTTAGAAACTGTAAAAAATTTATCAAGTTTGACTTTCTTCTGTTTTGCAAATGTAGGCTATTTTAGTTTTGCTTTCACGCCAAAGCAGAAATGATGAAACTGTTAAAGATTTATTTGTCAATGTTTTTTTGTTCCATCATTTGCCTCATAAAAGTAATGGAAAAAAAGATTATAGTGAATAGATGACTGATTATTTTATTATTACTAAAGTATAGTAATTTTTTAAAAAATTTGTAGGATTAAAAATGTATTTTTTTTATATTTTTAGATGCCATTATTAAAAAAAAGAAAAAAAAATGTAAATAGAATTTATTTAATTAAAAAATATATTTGTTTGCGGGGGTCAAAAAGATTTATACATCCATTCATTCTTCAAAAGGTAGCGTGTAGACTTTATTATTTTTTAATAAGAAGATTGTTATTTGTCTGTATTTAACAAAACGTCTCATTTCAAATTATTTTGCTTTTTTTCGCTTATATCCGCTCAGCAAGTGTAACTCCCTTAGATCCTAGCCGAAGCTAGAATCAGCGATCATCAACGTCAATTCCTTTCCGAAGAAAGAAATTAACGAGCTTCACGCTCCAGGAGCCACACTATAGCTCGATCATCGCGGAATCTGCTGACTACAGATTTAAAAAAAGCGATGTGAAAACATACTACAGAAAAGATCCTGTGAAGTATGATTTCAAAAATTATGTGTTTGAAGGAAAAATAAATACCTGCTGGCTGTAAGGAGAAGAGAGAAAGTTCAGAGCAGCGCTAGACAGCAAAAGACGTGCTCTTTTGTTGTGTCAAAAAAAAGAAAGGGAAAAAGAAAGCGTACGCCTGAAAAAAACAAAAGAGAGAGAAAAAAAGGTGGCTGCTGCTGCTTTTTTTTTGCGTTGAAAAAAAGCAACAAAAAACAAAAAAAAATGTTTTTTACAATAGTAATTTATGTCATTAAAACGCACTCTGGCTGAAATTCTGGGAAGCTTGGCACAGCAAAAAATAGATCTTTCTGAAACTTTACCCCCGTTTTCGACTATGCTTAACAAGCCTAGAACCAAAGCGGTTTTGGCTAAAAATGCCGTTTTGGCACTTTTTTGTGCCATTGAAGCTAAAAATGCCATTTTTGTATCTCGGGTGCCTTGGAAGATATTGGCATTGTTTTCTCCGATATAGGGGTAATCGAGGTCGCTGATTCCGAATTTCGCATTTTCGAATTTCGAAAGTCGCGTTGAGACCCATTTTTGGCACTTTTTTGACTTTGTGCCATCAAAAGTGCCATGGCATTTTGCCGTCGGGCTTAGTTAATGCCACCATCGGATTCCCCGTGATTTTTTACCCCAATAGGGGGAATATGAGAGAAAAACACGTATCGCTCTATTCTTTTTGAAACCTTGAATACAAGCGATTCAGAATCCCGAAATTTCGATCAAACGGCAAAAATCGAGTTTTCATCCATTTTAGCTAATTCCCCGGATATATAGGTTTTTGACCATAGGGAATTTAATGGTGAACTCAGTTTTTATACCAAAATTCCGTTTTCGTGTCGAGACCACAAAATTTTTGTTTTGCTTGATCCGGCTTGAAAAATGAACCTTCTGGCTTTATTTTTAAGTTGGAATAGCTAATAATAAGTTATTATTGTCCAGAAATAACTAATTTATCATTTTTAACTCATAAAATTAATAACTGGAATCCGTAACTCGAGTTACAGTAACCTAAAGTTAACTGCTGATGATATAGTATATGTGTCAAACATTTTTTTTATCCCTGCTTAGCAATTGCTTGATTTTTATGTGTTTTACTATTGAAAGATAATTGAAATTGTAAAATTCACTGAAATTATTTTTTAAACTTTTTTATATAACGCATATATCACAAAACACAATAAAATGAAAAATATAATTTTAAATTACAAAATAGTTATTCAACAAGAGGATGGGCTACTTTTGTTGCCATGTTATCAACATCTTCTTCATATTGTCGACGAATGTATGAATTATGCATATTGATAATTCTTTGGGATCTTCTAAGGGTAATTTCATTGACATTAGTTATTTCTGTCGGTTCTGGTTCATCATCTTCTTCATCGCTTTCTTCAAATGTGTCAGTGGATGGATCAGGAAGGGGACAATGCTTCTTTGCTGCAGGTGGATTGAGGCATTTATTTTTTTCTTTTTTTAAGTTGCTAAAATAGCTTTTTACTTGACTTATTTTTAGAACTTCTTCAGGTTTAAATTTTGCTTTTCCATCATCTCCCCTTGCCGCTGTCATTTTTCGAACTGCTGCTTCTGGAGATGATTTTTTTGCCGAATCTGCTTCTCCCTCTTCAAAAATTGTTTGTAAAAAAGTTTTTGCAGCAACTGTTAGTTTTGGAAAAAAACGTGAAAACGTAAAACACCTTCTTTGTTTGCCGAAGTCAATGCATAAAAAACGTCTGAGCGTGAATATTTCTCTCTCAAAAAAATATTGAATAAACAAAGTGAAAAAAAAAACGTGAAAATGTAAAACAATTTCTGCTATACGAATTATAAAAAAACATAAGGAAGAAAACAGACAAGTTCTGTTTTAACAACACATTAACAAATAACTTTTCATTACATTATAAATGTAGATGATATATTTTTTACAGAAATGATTAGCAAACATATCTTGAAAATAAGAAAACAATAAGTGCGGACAATTGTTTTTTGAGCTGATCAAGATAAAACGACGACATTGTTACAATAATAATCGATTTTTAGCTATTTTCGAAGAAAAATAAAGTCAAAAACATCTTTTTGTTAAACGTATCCAAAATAAAAAATATTTTTGTGGTCTCGACACGAAAACGGAATTTTGGTAAAAAAAACTGAGTTCACCATTAAATTCCCCATGGTCAAAAACCTATATATCCGGGGAATTAGCTAAAATGGATGAAAACTCGATTTTTGCCGTTTGATCGAAATTTCGGGATTCTGAATCGCTTGTATTCAAGGTTTCAAAAAGAATAGAGCGATACGTGTTTTTCTCTCATATTCTCCCTATTGGGGTAAAAAATCACGGGGAATCCGATGGTGGCATTAACTAAGCCCGACGGCAAAATGCCATGGCACTTTTGATGGCACAAAGTCAAAAAAGTGCCAAAAATGGGTCTCAACGCGACTTTCGAAATTCGAAAATGCGAAATTCGGAATCAGCGACCTCGATTACCCCTATATCGGAGAAAACAATGCCAATATCTTCCAAGGCACCCGAGATACAAAAATGGCATTTTTAGCTTCAATGGCACAAAAAAGTGCCAAAACGGCATTTTTAGCCAAAACCGCTTTGGTTCTAGGCTTGTTAAGCATAGTCGAAAACGGGGGTAAAGTTTCAGAAAGATCTATTTTTTGCTGTGCCAAGCCTTGTATGGACAACCATTTTTTTCACCTAGAATGCGTTTTAATAAATGAGTTCAATTTCAAAGAAACATTTTTTCGGTGAATCTTGATGTTTAAGCAAAAAAGTAAACAAAAACCTGCTCCACTGAATGCCTGATTTTCATATTCATCGACAACAAAAATCATTGAGGTATAAACTCACACTTTAAATGATTTATGACATTTATTTTAATTTTCTTGTTTTTAGACTTTTACAACATCATTTAAGCTAATATGAACTTTTAACCTTGCGTAAATATAAAACTTTATTTTTATATGTTGTTGACTCATATTTTTCTTCCTATATTTATCGTGACTTTTAATAGAAGAAATTCGTAATTATATTATTATTTTTCGTTTTCTTTTTCTTTTATGTATATGTCTCACATGCTACTAATTCCATTCTAATTTAATTGTTTTTCTTCTACAGTATTCCTTCCCCTTTAAATTATAAATGTCCTTTTTTTTAAGCTAAGAAGTAAGCCACTCAAGGAAGAAAGAAAAAGTTAACTTTGAACGTTTCTTTTTGAAGGCTTTAAAGTACTTTGTTGTTTTTTTGCTCCTTTATTTCATTTTTTTTTCAAAGAAGCAACTAAAAAAGTAACTAAAAAGGAAACATGAACAATGTCAATCATATTTCCTCCGCGTTTCTCCTTTTTTTTGAAAGAAAAAAAATAAGTTTCAAACTTGCTTTTCTTTTCAGTTTTCTTTTAAGTCATCACTCACTTTTTCATTGTTGTTATTTTTCTTCTAACTTTTCAAGCAGATGTATTAAGTTATATGCGTAATATTTTTAAGTTTTTGAGGTTTAATCCTTAAACGTTTTTCCGTTACTTTTTAAAGGTTTTTTAGTAGGTCAAAAATCTGGGCCATATTAAACAGGAGGTTAACAACTTTGTTTTTTCCGTGAAAAAGTTAAATAAAGTTTCTTATGTTTTATTATTTTAAAGCCTTAAGGTCAAGGATAATAGCTATGTTTTGTTCATATATGAATATTTGACATTTGAATGAATATCTTTTTTTGGCATTCTTTTCTTAGGATATATAAATAAGAAAAAGTTTATGAAAAATAATGAATCAAGTTTGTTTGCAAGAAATTACGGTAGAAGAAGAAATTTTTTGAATGACTTTTTTGTTTTTGAATAATTGTTTTTTTGCTAGTCATAAAATTTAGATTTGGCGGTGCTTGACTTCATGAATGACTTTTTTTAAAGCATTTAAATTGTTGTCCAAATTGTTAAATTGGAAAAATTACTTACTAAGTTTTCACATCGTTCTTTTTTTAAATCTGTAGTCAGCAGATTCCGCGATGATCGAGCTATAGTGTAGCTCCTGAAGCGTGAAGCTCGTTAATTTCTTTCTTCGGAAAGGAATTGACGTTGATGATCGCTGGTTCTAGCTTCGGCTAGGATCTAAGGGAGTTACATTTGCTAAGAGAATAAGCGAAAAAAGCTGAAAAGTAGCTAAATTACGGTAGTAATCAAGTCATCACATTACCACTAAAAATAAATCACTGAAAAAAGAATTTGAAACACATATTTAACACTATTTTCACTATCTTTTTCTTTGTTATTTATTGCTTCTTATTTTAAATGTTATTTTTTTAAAAGTCTATAGAAGTCTTCTTTTTATTTTATTAAAAAAAGCTTCTTGAAAGCAAAAAAAAAGAAAGGATTGCTTTTCAATTTTTTAAAGCTGGCAACAGTGAGGGTGGATATGAGAGAAAAAAAGCTTCCAATTTTCTTTTTCTTCCATAAAAAAATATAAATAAATTTTCAAGCTTCCGAAATTAAGCGTGCTTTCAAAATTTAACAAGCTGTTGCATTTGCAAAAATAGAAAAAAAGATTTTTTACGTCTGCCGCTGTCAATGTTTTGATTTCACATAATTCTGGTTGACACTTGTTTAAAGAGACAGAAAGCGATTGAAGGATATCTTAGATGTCGTCATTCCATTTATTCATCTCTCTTGATACATATTTATTCTTTTCTTCATTTACTTACATCTTCCATCCAAAGCAAAATAAAAGATGCCATACCATTTTTGGTGCGCCCCAAAAGAAAAATAAAGAAAAAAGTAAGGTTTACCATTCATGTTTCTAGTTTGCTTCAATTATTTGCATAACCTATTTTCTTTTCAGCTTCATTGTCTTTAACCTGATTAAAAAATATGTTAAAAATATATTACTGCAAAACATAATACAATATGTTGCCGAAATTAGATATAACTTTTTGCTGGTAGATTGATTTAATTTTTTTTATTTGTATGTGTTTTGTAACAAGGAAGTCATGGCAGAAAAATTTATTTATTTTTAAAACTTTTAAAGGTTTTGATTTTTAAAAAAAAGGAAATAAAAAATTATGGAGGCGGCATTTTTTTTTCTTCCTTTTGGTGCAGCAGGAATAGCTTCATGTTTTTTTTAAAATTACGTCAAATTGTATCTATGTTTTTTTTTCATGGTGGTTTTTTTGTGTTGGAACATTTTTGCGGTGCTTTTTTTACATATCTGTCAATGACCAGAGAGAGAGATTAAAAGAGTTCGACGTAATTTAGAAGAGAGGTTTAGAAAGGGGGGTTTAAAAGGGGAAGCTGTAGGGTTTACCTAATGTGTTCTACTAACAGCAAAATCAGAGGAATTTATTGAAGTGTTTTTCCTTTCTTAATGACAAATAACTGTTTCAGTAAAATATCAAAATTCAGTTTCAAGATTTCGATTGACGATATTTTCGAAAAAAGTGAAACTTATTGATTGAAATTAAATTTGTTTTTATTAAATATGTTTTGACTCAATTTTGAAATTTTGATTTCACATAGCTTTGAAAGCTCTTAAAGGCCAAGAATCATTTTAGCTATAAAAGATTTGTTTTTGCATATTTTGTAGCTAGCAAAAATTTACTCATGCTTACTACAAAAACATTTTTTGAATTTTACCACAAATTTTTATTTCCAATTTCAATCCGCACATGATACTTTTTAGGTATTTTCTAAAATCCATGAGGCATAAAAAAGTACTAACAATTCCTTTTTTTACACTTCATAAGTCACAAATTTCAGTGATCAAAGCTTTGATTCTGAAGTCTAATGCTTGCTAAATATAAACGTTTCCGAGATGTCAGTAGTCACTTCTTTTTTTGCTATATATATTTTTATTGCAATTTTTTTCTTTGCTTTCAATTTTATGACCTTTTATTTTACTTTTATTTTTTTCTAAGATTCTTTTTTTTCTGAATGCCAAGATTGTTGGTCTAAGAAGACAAGCAATGCTGTCATTGTAAATGTCCTCACTGCTTCTGAGACATGTAAGATACTCCCTCTGAAACGTTCTTCTTTTTCAGAAGGGTTACAATTTTTTTCTATTATTCCATCATCAATTTTCCCCGTCTTCTTCCATCCACCCTCAAATCTCAAATGACTTGACAACTGAAAAGAAAAGAAAAAAAAACAGAAAAAAGGATTACGTTTCTTATGTCTTGTCAGCTTTCAACACTCAAAAATTTAAACCATTTTTTCAATTTTCTTTGAAAATCTTTTATGGCTACTGATGATTCTTGGGTTTAAAATTTGTTTTTTTAAAAAGATGATTACGCGAAATTTGCATAAAAATATTATCTATTTAGCAATAATTTAGTAATTAACAACAACAAGTTTGCTGTAATTGCTTGTAGCTTTATATGTCTCGAGATGCCCTCTTTATAGATCTTCGAAAAGGAAGCTTTCTGTCGACGACAAAAAAAGTGTTACGTAGATGTCAAAAATGAAACTTTTTTTCGATTGGTTTTTGATGCCATTTTTGGGACACTGCTATTGCTACAGATGCACTTTTAAAATAAATTTATTGCCAAAAAAGAAAGGGTTTTGCAATTGAAATAGAGTTTAAATTTCATGAACAAGTTTGTTCTTTTACTGCTACAGCTCTATTTTTTGGTTTATTAATTATTTAAGGTTTTATATAAGTTTTTGCTCAAAATTGTCACATTTGATGAGATCTGAAAAAGAAAAAAAGAAATGTGGGAGAATAGAATTTGTATTTGGTTGGTTGTTGCATTTTTGAGGTGTTGCTGTTTACAGAGCGTTTTTTTGAAGAAAGTTTGTAAAAAATATTTGTTAAGGTTTAAAAATGCCTTTGACCCTTCCGAAATTGACAAATTTCTTTGATCTTTTGCCGACAAGTGTCGAAGCAGCAAAACGATCAAAGGCGTGCCGCTCTCATTTCCCTCTTTAGACAGCTTTGCCAATTAGTCTCAAATCAAGCCTTGAAGCTATAGTCTTAGCAAAGCTGCGCAAGTTCTTTTTCTATTCCCCACTGAAATTAAATTTTGTTAAATAAATATGCAACAAATTTGCCGTCCTTCAAAAACAACTGATTTTTATTCTTGAAAAAATGTTTATCGTCCAAGATGTGATTTCTGTCTTTGCAGTTCTTCTATTAATACATCACAATTAAAGCTGCACTTCAAACACCTCTTATCTCATTTTAGCTTCTAACTACTTCCTGATACTTTTCGTTTCTTTGTTTTGTATTAGCAATAAATTGTTTTTGGCACTTTTAAGACAAAATATCTAAACATTTGCACTTTTAACGAAAATTGAAAACAATTAAGTTTGTGAGTGTTTTCATGGAAATGATTAACCCCTTTTTAACAGCTGTTTTGTAATTGTTTTGTTTTATGTAAAATATAAAAAACATTAGATATAAAATCCCTGTAAATTTTAATTTTGTCACTACCATTTTTCTTTTATGATTCATTTTTTCTTCACACTTTTAGACACTTTTTTTCCTGTCACATGCAGGAAAGGGGAAACAACAAAGTGAAGTTTTAAAGAATGTTTCAACTTCACATGTTTGTGTTTTTTGCAAAAAACTTACTACAATCTCTAACAAGCTTCAAACTACTGCTGCTTCTGCACCCGCATATTTCTAAAAACTTCCGACAAAGTTTTTTTTTGCATATATGTTTTTTATATATATTATTTTTATCTGTCAAATCCCAAAATCCTCCTGGTCTTTGCTTACTTCGATAAGCAGATTTTGTGGAAGTATATTTTTATTGCCATTTTTTCTTTGACTAATCCCTATCCTTCAAGTCAAAATATGATTCCATTTTTGGATATATTTATATATTATATCCGGCGGATATATCAAATCCCAAACTTCAAAAATAAGATTAGTATTCTTTGATTTTTCGTAGAATTTTCTTATAGGAATTCATTTTGACTTTTGCTGCTGTTTAATGAGTCATGGATTTAATTAAGGATTTTTTTATAGGTCAGAAATATAAGAATTCTTTTTGCAAGCATTTGTTGTGTGTCACTTTATAGCTCTGCTAATTTAAGAAAAAAGGAATAATTTTTTTAATCAAAATGTTACTAACATTTTTGTTGTTTTTTTAAACAAACAGAATTATTTTTGTATTTTTCACACATGCTGTTCTGTATCTTTAATTATGTAAAAAAAACATTTATATACACACTTCCAACAACTTTTGAGAGCACTAAAACACCAAAAAAAGTTGCTTGTTTTGTTTGAAATACATTAAAAAATAGATTTCCAGCAGGTGGATATCGTGCTAAATATAGTTTCCAATAACGCGTAAACACTTTTATGCAGGGTTTAAGATATCAAAAAGCTATTTGTCACCTGTCTTCGTTTAATGCCTTTGCAAATAAATTAACATTTGTTGTTTAACATCTTTCATTTTTTAAAACATTATTTATTACTGTCAAAAGTTTTAAAATATTAGTTTTCAGTTTTGCATGTTTATCATCGTTTCAAATTGGTCCCTCCAAAAATGGCTTCAAATTTTTATGAAACATGTATTCGTTCCAAACAAAAGCGACCCGTTTTTGATATTTAAATAGCTTTTTTAAAAATAAAAGACAATAGGCATTTATCATTTACTATAAAAAAATTAAGAAATTTTTTTGTTTAAAAATTTTTGATTTAAAATTGAAATCTAGGAAAACCATTTATCATTGAATTGGGCATTGTTTTTGAAGATTCTTTATAAAAAGAGAGAACTAAAGCACTGTTATAAATTTATTTAAAGTTTCATTGGCTCAAAAGATTACTGTAAAATTATTATTAGTCATCTCATGGGGTCGATTGGTTAGCGCATCGGATGTTCGTGCTGATGTCCCCAAGTTATATAAAGCAGTTCAAAAAGTTTAACTTTTGTATTTTTAGTACCTATGTTTTATCCCTCAAGGACAACAACACATTTCTTTTGTCACAAAACTTTTGTAGTTTGAAATACCCCCCTTACTTTTCTAGTTAATCATATTGAACACTTTCTTTGAAGTCATAAAAATTACCTAACAACATATTTACTAGCAATAACATTTACCACTCATAAACATGACCGGTAATAAAAGTTTTACAAAAAAATGAGTTGTCAAAATTAAAATTTAATAAATTTATTTATGTAATTTCCTTCTTTTTTTAAATTTAACTTTTGCTTCCGCTTTTTTTTAATATTGCAAAAATCCGCTTCAAAAAAGGTATAAATAATTTAAGATTAATATTTTTATCATTTTTTCCCTTAAAAAATTCATTGAAAAATTATTGCAGATTTTTTTTTCTGAATGAAGGAACTTATTTATTTTTTGTGCCATCTTTTTTGCTGCTGCCTTCTGTGTCTGTCAGTGCTTTTAAGCTTATAGACGGCCTTGAATTCAATAAATGAGAAAATCATTTACGTCGTTTAAGCAAGCAAGCAAGCACCCATTCATGCATCCGGTGCTTCTTCTGCTTTCTGAAGCCTTTTTGTGGATATCTCTTTCATTCAGTTTTTCTTTCCCTTCCTCTTTCCTTTGCGCATCACCAAGCTTTTAATTAATTAATTTTTAAACAATATTTTTTTGCTGCTGCTATTTTTGTTTACTGTTAATTTTTTTGTGAGAAAATTTATAAACGATGCAAAAAAAGAAAGTGTATATTCTTTGTGCCTCGATAAGTTTTAATTTTTGTCGTCTTTATTCATGGCTGTTTGATAAGGGCATTATCAGAAAATTAACAAGAGTGTTGTAAAGTTGTGAATTGACTGACGACACTGTTTCCGTTGATTGTAACTTTTATAATTACTAAAAATTAATTTACTAGAATAAATTAAAACAGGCTATTGCTAAATTAAAGTTTTTTCTTATTAGAGCCAATTTTTAATACACACACACTGTTGCAATTCTAAAAATCAAAACATATAGTTTTTGCAAGGAAATTCAGATTTATTCATTTGGAATTTATTTAAAGAGAGTATCTTAGACAAGCAAAAAAAGTACAGATCGTCTCATCACTAAAAAGCTTCATATCTAGAATTTTAGATATTTGTTTTTTTGTGACACTTTTAACAGCTTGATATTGTCGTAGCTTCTTTTTTCTCCTTTTTCCCGATTCTAAAATGGTATCAACATAAAAAAATGCTTGGATATAACTCGATTTTCAGCTATTTTTCTTCATTTTTTTCTTGATTTTGCCTGGTCAGCGAAACTACGACTTCGTGCTTCTGTTGTTGCTGAATACACTTTTATCACAACACGAATAATAATTTTCTTGACTGAGACATTCCCTTTAAAGTTTCCTTGAGCAATATTGTGAGTAGGCGAATACCACCTAGAACTGATTTCTGAATATTTGTTGTTTGTGACACCTTTAACAGCTTGCTATTGTCGTAAAGTTTAAAATTTTCAGCTGCTTTCTTATAAAAAAATTATTTATTTCCATATTTTAGAAGCTACAGACAACTCAAAAACGTATGTGCTTCATTCGAAAAATATGAATGACTCCTACTAGATTAAAGTTATTACCTATAATTCTATTGTTTGTTCTTATAAGCCAAAAAAATCTGAAAAAATACAGATGGAATTTCTTAATCCATAGGTAACATATATGTTATCATTGTCCATTGAATTAATAGTTACTACGCTATAAAAATGTTTTTTTCATTTTTCTTACGCCTACCAAGAAAACCTAGAATGCTCTATATAAAATTAGTCGCTTCATTGAATTGACATTGACTCCAGTATGTCCAAATTAGTATTCAAAGTTTAAAAAAATGTTCGATGATTCTTTAAGTGATTAAATAAAAATGCTAATTTGTAAAGAATTCAAAGCATTATTATTATTTTGCTCAGACAATATAGTCAATTTTTGAATGAATAAAATTAAGACTCCTACATTTTTTTAAAAAAAATATTCGTCATTTTTTATGGCAGAAACAATGAATTCCGGTACTACAATTTGTAAAAGTGTAACTAACCCTAATCAAATTTTATTCATATCAAAATGAACTTCTTTGAATGTTTTATAACGAATTATAGCTGCTGTTAGTTATGTTTAGATTTCCTCACTACAGTATATTCATGTAAGAAAGAAAGCGGAAGTGTTGTTCATAGCTTTGTTAGTTTTATATTATTTTAATCTATGTTTGGTTTCCTCTCCTTTTTTGACTAATTTATATCCCTTTAAAAAACATTTTTTTTCTAAATTTTGTCATGTTTTTTCATATCACACCTTTTTTTCGTCACTGTTTTCATATTGTAGTTTTCCTCATTTTTTTGTCTTTCGATTTTAGTCATTCAAACGTTCAAAATTTATATTTATATATCCATTAAAAAAAGTTTACCAAAAAAAATGCTTTTAAAAAATTCTAAAACGAAACCCCATTTTTGGAAGAAAAAAACTTCCTCGAATTTCATGGAATTCAGATTTTCGTTTCTATTTCAGTGAACTGATAATATGCATTCGATTCTTAAAATCAATGCCTTTTTTCGAGAGTTAAAAAGAAATGTTGCTAAAAATAATAAAAAAAATTTAATACTTTTGAACCGCAGCTTTTTTTTTCAGTATTTGATATTTCTCTTTTTAAAATGCATATTTTTCGGAATTTTCTTTTTTTTTCACACTTTAGCAATACCGGAAGTATGCAAAATTTCTTTTTCTAAACACCTTTTTTTCTGCTGTGTTTGATAAACCATATTTTATTTCAGCTAAAAAATACTTCCGACAGTAATCCATGAAAATGTTGTTTACGCTTAGCTAATTTTTGAGGAGAAAAAAAAGAGAGAGAAGTTATTTCCGGTCATAAAATATTAGAACTTTTATTTTTTTTTTAAAAAGGGATATGCTTTATCTCGCTTTATGTGGATAGAGCATATCCCCCTTCATAGGCTGTAGTTCTTGCCATGGATAATTCATTCCCCCATTCATAACCTTCTAAGCATACCCCCCTTCTTTTTTCCCTGTGTTTATATATGCTTTTTTATTGCCTTTTTTAGCTACAAGTTCTTTTTTTTTTAGAAAAAAAAAGTGTGAAAATTGGCCAAATCTATTCTATCTTTAAAAATGCTCTGTGAATATATGAATGTAAACATTTTGTTATTTTAGAAAAAAAAAGTTCTTGAATTTTTTAAGTGAGTAAGTGCAAAGGAAAACGGGGGTAAGAATAAATGAATGAAATCTTAAAAGGGAGGGGAAAACATCTGGCAGTAGCTTTTGATGCTGATGTTTGTTAATCGGCATCATCAACAGAAGCAGCAGGCTTGGCCCGAAGTGAGAAAAAAAAGTTAAATGCTTGTTACATCTGATTTCCAGATGTATGTTTATGTAAATAAAATTGTCTAGAAAAAAAAATTTCTTTATAATTACGGTAGTTGTTTCTGGGCAAAATCTCTTGCCCACATAGTAATAATAACAATTACCCTAAAATATGGTAAAGTTCAGTTTAGTACAATTTTAAGTACATATACTAATTTTTGCAAAAATCTTTTCTGCTGGCTTTAAAAATGTTTACACAAATAATAGTAATTATTTTTACAAAAATCTGGTAAAGTACATATTACTAAAATTTTTTAGCAGAATATGCTAATTTTTGATTCTGCAAAAATTCTGAACAATACTGTACACTAAAAATTTTTCGGTTGGTTTTGAAAACTGTTGCACAAACAGTTGTAATTATTATCCAAAAATGTGGTAAAATACAAATTACTACAATTCAAAATGCTTGGTAAATCCTATTTAACAAAGTGTCTTGAGAGTATTGTAACTTAGAATCTTTTCTTTGTATAACGAAATTCTATGACTAATAGTAGCTATTTGAAAATAGAAGTCTAGCAAAGTACAAAATTACAACAACTTTATGTAAAACTCAATTCTTACAAAACTTTTTAAGGTTACTGTAGTTTCACTTTAAAAGCTTTACTTCAAAATTGCTTACTCAAACACTAGCAATTATGCAACAAAAAATCTTTAAAAAAGTACAAAAATGCTACAGTTTCTTAGCACTAATATTCTCGTAACTTCCAAGACACGCTAATTACCTTGTTGTGACTGAAATGAAGAAATTTCTTTCCGCTTTCTAAAAATTCTTAAAAAAATCAACCTCCAAATTATCTACGTATAAAAAATTACATGGTAACTTTTCTTGAAACACCAAAGAAAACATGCTACAATTCTTTTACTTTATTTCTTGTTTCGTAAATGTTCAAAACTTAGAAGATTAATATAAAGTAATTAATTTATTTAATTTTACAATAAATAAAAAATTAATTGAATAATGAGAAGAAGAAAAGACAGTTTTATTGTAGTATTATTATTGCGGCTGCTTTTTTTGTAAGAGGTAAATTGAATTTTCATTTTTTTATTAGTTTTGGGAAAGCATATTTGTTTGTTTTTTTATTTGAACTTTTATTAGACATTTTTTTTGCAGTTAATATTAAATTTGGGATACAAAAAATACACAAAAAATAGGGGTGGGAGAAAATTTTGTGTCAATTTTTTGGTAGAAAACAACAAAACAATTGGAGCTATTTATCAGCACTTTGTCTTTGTAGTGTTTCAAAAGAGATCAATTTTTTGGGGGTTTTCCAATACTTTTTATCTTTAAAGATTATCAGAAGAAAATAATTTTCGAAGGCATCGAATTCATTGCGTCAATAGTAGTAGTAGCCGCACGGTTAACAGTGAATGTTCGAGGTTCAAATTTTGCTTTTAGCAAGAGTGATTGAGCTGATAATGTATGAATTCTTTTTGCAAACATTTATCATGTGTCACTTTAAAGCTCTGCTAATTTAAAAAAAAGTAATAATTTTTAATCAAAATGTAACTAATTTTTGTACTTTTCACACATGCTTTTCTGCATCTATAATTATTTTAAAAAAATATTTATACCAACACTTCCACCAACTTTTGCGAGCGCTAAAATATCAAAAATGTTGCTTGTTTTCTTTGAAATACATTAAAAAATAGATTTCAGCAGATGGATATTGTGCCAAATATAGTTGCCAATAACGCATAAACACTTTTAAGCAGGGTTTAAATAAACAGGTGTTTTTTATAATTAAAGCTCAAAATCATGCATTCATTAGAGCTGTTTTTTCCTCAATATCTGCAAAAAGTGCGCATGCCTGATTATCATATCCAGTCATAAAAATAAATAATACTTGTTTGACGTCGAACCGCCACCCCCATTAATCCGCCTTTATCGTTGCAAACCCCTCACACTTGCTGCTGATGTTCTTCAAAAGAAATAACAACAACATCAGAGATTGTTTCGAATGAAATTCCTTTCTTTTCTTCTTACGCAATTCTTAAAGAAGAAAATAAAAAATTATGCAAATCAGCTTTTATGGAACTCTTTTTTTCTTACGCAAAATAATGTTTTATCTCTTTTCTTCTTCTTCTAAAAGGAAAGGTTGTCCGCTTCTCTTTGCCTTCTGTTTTCTGTCAATGTCAAATAATAAAAAAAACTGTTGTATCCTAGACTTTCTTTTTTTTTATTTAGTTTGGAAGAAATTTTTTTAGGAAACAGACGAAACATTTTATTTTTTTGGCCATTTCCTTGAAACTTTTAATGTTGGTTACAAAGCATATTTTTGGTAGAATGCATATACTTCCCGGTTTATAAAAAATAGTGATTGTGAAATAAAATGTGATGACTTAATTTTAGGCTACAAAGTTTTTTTTGAGATGTAATTGGTTTCAGTAAAATTGTCGTTTCTGAAACTATTCCAACAGAGAATATTTTCTTTTTATTTCTTACGAATGGCTTACATGCTTAATCAGGGCTTCGCTCAGTGTTGTACCTTTTTATTTTTTGTGACTCCGAAGTTGAACAGCGGAATTTATTCTTTGATCTTTTGAAAAAAATCGACTCCGATTGGGGCTACGAATCCTCCTGTGATTCCAGGGTCAGCGTCGCAACAATTTTACTTAATTAAAATTATGGTTTGTTAATTTTAGCTAGCTTCAGGTTCGATATTTTAATAGTTTTACATCAGCCAAATAAAGTGTTTCATGCAACAAAAAACTAGCGGATGGTCTTTATCAAAAACATATCCAGAATCTCAAAATTCTGATGATATTATCTTTTTTCTCTTTTTTTACTTTTTTCAAAATGGTATAAACTTTAAAAATTGATGGGATATAACTCGATTTTCAGTTATTTTCTTCATTTTTTTCTTGATTTTGCCTGATCCGCGACTAATGCTATTTTTCTTGATTGAGACATTATCTTTGACATCGCTCATTATAGGACAAAATTTAAAGTGAATTTCGATGTTAAAATCATTTTATTAAAATTATTATTTTCGGAAAACCCTGGTTTTAATATCCCAAGGCAAATATTTTCTTTAAATGGAATATATCAAATCAACTTTCACATGATGTAATTATTACATCTTCAAAGAGCTTCTGTTAATAAAAAAAGTTTCTAATAAAAACTTTTAACTTTAAGGTCAATGTTTTTTCTTCTTATCTCCCCAACATAGATAGAGATATAATAACCCCATAACAAAAAACAACACCCAATTACATTTTTTATATCTCTATCTCTCCACCCCTCTTCCTTTTTTAAATAAAACTAATCTTTAAAAAATTGTCATTTCTATATCTTTTTACCCTATCTTGGAGAGAAAAAAAAGAATGTCATTTCTTTTGCTTGCCCCCAATGCCTTTTGATCTTTTTATTTTTTTGCAATCTTATTCCACTTTTTTTTAAATGATAGATTTTAGGAAATAATATACTTTTTCTTTTAAAGCTAAAAACTCCTACGCTATCTTTTTTTGCTGTTTTTGGTTTTAAGCTGCTGCTTCTTATGATGTAAAAGTGTAAGTGTCTAAGATGCAAGATAAAAAACAATTCTTATTTTTGCTGGAAGGCTTTTTCTCCAAAAAAGGGGGGATTTGAAGCACCTGGAGGACTCGAAGAAAAAAAAAGAAAGTGTTTTACGTATTTCGTTGTTTTTTTTCCTTCGAATTGACACCGTAAAAAAGCAGCGTGGAGTAAAGATATTTTCTCAGATTTCTGTTTTTTAAAAAAAAAATTTTAACATTCAACACTTTCTCTTTTTAAGAAAGAACATTAGCTTCTTTAGTTTCTTTTTTTTCTTGTGTTTTTTGTGTTTAAAGTTGTTTTTGCATTTTATTTTCTTCACCGCCAAGAAAGGTTGTCGTCTCGATGTCATGACTGCAATGAAATTCTTTTAAGAAAACTGAAAGCTTTAATGTATCCTTTCTCCCTTTTCGTCATTATCATCAACAAAAGACAAAAATTCGAAAAAACATTTTTTTGAAAAAGATGATTTCCGTTTGACTGAAAAAAGGTAGTATGTTTGTACATATAATAATCTATTGTTTTAAAAGTCTTTAAAACCACATGCCGCTGCTGACATTATTATTTATTTGTTGTTGTTGAAGGATGAAGAAGGTAGTTTAAATATTTAATGAATGAAAATTCTTTTGTTTTTTTAAAGAAAAGAAAGAAAAAAGTTTTTTGACCCAATAAACTCCCCCGAATATGCATTAATTAAAGAAGAAGAAAAAAATACATAGATGACTTAACAGTTGAAAATTAAGCTTGAGAAATTAGAATTTCGAAAAATATCGAAATTTCGGTTTTTCAATTTCGATTATTTTGAATTTTCAGATTAAAACTTTAGCTATATTTTAATGTTTTGGTTTCGAAAAAGCTCGAAATTTACCAAAGCCATTCATATCCATGAATAGTCCCAAAAAGAGAGTAACCAAAAATTTTCAAATTCTTAATTTCTCAAAAACTATCATTAATATTGTTTTTTTGTCTCTTGTTGAGGTCAATATTTACACTACTACGTCTTATAAGTATAAAGAATTTACGTATTCGAATGTTTACTTACCATTTACTTGAGCGCCATAGTGAAAAAAGGAATAGCAATTTTTGGCCTTATAGATTGTCCTTTGTATCCTCTATATGAGTAATAAGTTTCAAAGAACAACAGCAGTCAGTGTAACAAAGATGACTAAAATATAATTACCATCATTTAAATTTTACAATTTCCTATTTTGACTTACTGTGATAGTAATCGCTATATCGATGAGAGTAATCGTGAAAAGTAATTTATTGCACTTTTTTGTCACTATTATTTTTAATTTTTTTAGTTTACCGGTCCATGAATTTCTATTGCCAAAAAAAATATTTATATAGTGTTTTTGCTTTTAATATGAATAACTATCATTGATAGTAATCGTGAATTGAAGTTTATTGCGCGTGAAATATTACTATCATTTTTTAAAGTTTTTTCTTTGTTTACCTATTAATTGGCATTTTTCAGGCAAAGTTCTAATTTCATTTTATCACTATGCTATCATTTGAAATGTTATGTTTTCTTCAGCAGCTATACTGTGATAGTAATTGTGAAAAAGAGTGTATCGCGCGTTCATTGTTACTATCATTTTTTTAAAATGTGTTTCTTTGTTTGTCTAGCCATGAAAAGTTAATCTTTTTTTTCATTATTGTTACAGAGATTATTTTGTAACTTACTGTCAATGACAGTAATCGTGAAAAACAATTTATCGCGCTATTTTGTTACTATCACTTTTTAAAAGTTTTTCTATTTTTACATTTTCTTTTATAAATCACATGTTTTTACCTATCTTTTATCATTTTATTATCTACTCCCTTCAATTCCCAAACCCATATATATATACTCTCAAATTTCTTTTGTCTCATAATATGATTATATATCCATCTCCCCCCTTTCTTCTCCACTGCCACGCCTATATATAAAAAATTACATTTAAGTTTCCCTTTTTATTTTAAAACAAAGTGGTCTAAAAAAACAACATACACTTGCTTGCTTTGCTTACTACTCGCCAAGCTTTTTTTAAGCTCAAAGCTTGAAAGCAAGAGGAGCGAAAGAAGAGGAAAAGCCTCCTCCCATCCTCCTTCTTTTTTCTTTCTATTCTGAAAGCAAAGAAAAAAATTGGCTTTGTTTATATTCCTTTTTTTTACCACATATATTTTTTTGGGATTCTTAAAAAAGGAATAATATACTTTATTCATTCTTCTTCTACTCTTCTTCTTCTGTCATCATCATCATCATACTTCTACGACTTTGACTTCAACTTCAACGATATTCATTATTATTCACTTTTTTGAATATTCTTTATTTTTCTTCTAAACTTTTCTAAAAAATATTTATATATAAAAATGGTGGAAATAAATTTGAGAAATATAACATGTTGTAGAATGAATGAAACATGTTTACATATGAATGATGTGTTATGGGAGTATCGGCAAGATTTAACCACACAACCCATAACAATGTCAATTTTTGCAATATTTTATACTTTAATAATTATATTTGGTATTATTGGTAATTTATGTGTTATATTAGCTATTAGTAGAACGAGGTATGTATTAATATGGGAGATTACGGTAGTGGTAGTAATTGTTGAACTGGTAAAAAATATGTTAAAAATAATTTTGAAACAAATTCTTTGAAAATTTTCGTGCTAAAAAAATCTGGGTAATTGTTTACCACCTCCACAGTAACCCCTTTTCCTCAACCCTTCCATCGACTTCGTCTTCAACAACTTCTCTATTTTCAGATCCCTTCAAACTGTCCCAAATATGTTTATATTTTCATTATCATGTTCAGATATTGTTGTATGCTGTACTTCTGCAACGATAACACCCATAACTGGTTTTGTAAAAGAATGGCTTTTTGGGTCATTTTTATGTTCAGTTGCACCTTTTATTGCTGTAAGTTACATTTTATTAATAGAAAATGAAATTTAATTTATTGTACTTTGAAAATTTTATTTTTACAAAAATTTTTTGAAAGTAATTTAATTTTGACAATAATTTTTGAATATGAGTTACTATCTTAAAAATAGCTGTTTTTTGCGCTTGGAATCGAGTTTCGAAATTTTGAAAATGAGAGTAACAAAAAATGAAAAAAAACTGAGCACTTTTCGCTACTATCATAATTGATAGTAATCTCATTTAAGCAATAAATTTCAAAACAGTGTTACTATCATTTCAAAGATAGTAACCAAAAGCATTGAATAAAATGACATTTTTGGTACTATCATTTTTGAGAGTAATCCATTTTAGGCGATAAAAAGCAAAAAAATGTTACTGTTGCTTGGAAGATAGTAACCGAAAAAGTCAGATAATTATAAAAATTTTATTACTATCATTTTTGAGAGTAATTATATTTGACCCATAAATAGTGAAAAAGCATTACTATCTTTTTTCAAAAAACAAATTGTTGCTTTGCACTTGCAAAAATCCACCGTAACTTTCTTCTGCATTTGTGCCCTTTAAAAACTACTTTTTTGAACACGTAAAAAGTCATAAATTATCATGTTGTTTTTTTGTGTTTGAAAGAAAAAAAAAGAGTTTTTTAATATTCCATTTGCAATATTTCTTTTTATTTATTGCATCAAAAGTAGTTAGTGGACGACAACAACATGTTCTTGCATAGTGATGATGATCACCTCTTTCTCTCTCTTTTGTCGTGCCATTGTTTTGCTTCAACATATTTTTAATCCAGCTTTGCTGTTGCATATTTTTTTTTTCATTTACTTAAAAACACTTTTATTTTTTATTTATTGAAAAAAAAATATATTTCCTCGTTTTTTATTTTCAACTTTTATAAAAATCTTCTTCTTCTTTTTACTCTTTATACGTGTTTCAAAGTTAAAGTTAAAACAAAAAGCCAAGCAGATAGAAGATAGATAGAATAAAAATGCAACAAAAACGCTCTCACATGCCATTTCCATTCCTATCCCATTCTTAATGCAATTACAAAAAAAACTGTGGACATCTTTTAAAAAAAAAGAAAAAGAAAAAAGAAGCTAACAAAGTTAAGAAAATAAAAAAACAGGAGAGAAAAATGTTCCTTGCATAAATTTGTTTTGTTTTTTTTAAAAAAATAAAAAAAGTAAGTAAAAGCCGAGGGAAGGAGCGGAAGACTCATCATTAAATCGTTACGTAAGAGTTTCTTTTTAGTTTTTTTTTTCTAGAGAAGATAAGAAGCTAGAGTGTCTCGTGATTTACTTTTTTATTTTTATTATTAGTTCAATAATGTACTTTCACGAAAACTCAAAAAAGAAAATGTAAATTTTGACATTTTATTAAAAACAATAAGAGCAGCACATAAGTGCAGTTATATTAATTTTAGCGGTGCTTATTTTAAAGATAAAACTTCAACAACAACAAAAAAAAGTCTACCAAAGATTGTATGCATGTAATTACATGTTTTAAGTGATATCACGAGAAAAAAGCAAGCATGGTTTTTATATAATTGCAACCGTTTTAAAAATTCGCATTTAAATTTTTGAATGACAGTAATCTTTGCAAAATGTTCAAAAAAACAGAATTACTCTCAAATATTTCAAAAGTTTGTTGCAGTTATTTAAAAAAAAGATAGTAATGCAATTCAAAAATTTATCGTTGAAATTTAATTACTATCAAAAGTGATTCGTTTTTTGTTACTATCTCCAAATGATAGCAATACATTTTTGTTATTTATTGTCATTTGTGAATTACTCTCAAAGTGATAGTAACGCAAATAATATAATTTTTTCAACTTTCCGGTTACTATCTCAAAATGATAGTAACAACTTTTGCTTTTTATCACTCAAATTGGATTACTCTCAAAAATGATAGTAACGCAAAATATTCAAATTTTCTAATTTTTTGTTACTAAATGATAATAACACTTTTTGCTGTTTATAGTCAATTTCAAATTACTTTGAATTATGATAGTAACACCAATTTCATAGCTTTTCCAACTTTTTTGGTTACTTTCTTTCCAGCGATAGTAACACTTTTTTTTTGTTATTTATTGTCAATTTTCAATTACTTTCAAACCCTGCATTTCTTTTAAACCCACAATGAAATCCATTTTCTTTGTTGTCATCTGATCCTATCCTATATACTCAATGGTTTTTGGTCAACAATAAACAAACAATAGAAAAAGTGTTAAAAAAATTCAATTTCATTTGTTACAGAAATAAATCTCATTTTATATTATCTCTAAAAATAGTAGTAGTTACTTTCACTTTCTAAAATTTGAAAGATTTTTTTGTTTGGGAAGAGATGAAACTTTATTTTGAGACTTTTTAAAATGAGATTGTTTTTTATTCTTTCTTCTTGGGTTGAAAAGTTGAAATGGAGATAAAAAGACGAAGATATATTACTTTAAAAATATATATGTTTCAAAAAAAGAAAGTTGGAAGGGGATGTTATCAAGTAACTAAAACTCTTTTGGGGGCATCTCACACTCTTTTTTTGAGGGGTGCTAAAAATAGACATGTAAAAACTTTTTTCTTACTCATTAATGAAAATCAAATAAACCAAACTTTTTTTATTTATTATTTGACACACGACATTCGAGTAGTAATGGCATCCCCCTACATTGAGAGACTCTCTCTATTTTCATCATGCATCCCCTCTTTAAAAAAAATTTGTTGTTCTTTGGATTTATGAAAGATGAAACTTTGAAGGCTCAAAATAAAAAAAGTTAATTATAAAAAAAAACCTTTTTTTAGATTATAATCATTTGAAACTATTATTTTTCAATTTTTCAGGGTGTTAGTTTATGTTTTTCAACTTTTACGCTTGCCGCAATTTCAATTGATCGTTTTATGCTTATCAGATTTCCAATGAAAAAGCCATTTTCACATGCTCAAGCATCGGTTGCAATTTTAGTAAGTTTATGGTTTTTTTTCACGTGAAAAAATTGTTGGTCAAATTTGATAGTAACATAAATTGAACAATTAAACGTTTTTTGTTACTATCCTAAAATGATAGTAACATCGATTTAAAAATTTTATTCAACTTTTCGGTATTATCTTTTTCTCCAAAATGATAGTAACTTTTTTTGTTGTTTATAGGATTACTATCAAAACTGATAGTAACAAAAATTACACAATTTTATTTCACTTTTTTGTTACTATCACAAAATGACATTAATAACGCATATAATGCAACTTTTTCGTTACTATCCTTTTGTTCAAAATGATAGTAACACTTTTTGGTATTTGTTGTTCAAAAATTATTACTTTGAAAATTGATAGTAACACCAAATATACATTTTTTTTCAATTTTTCGATTACTCTCATTTAGTAGCAATGTGAAAAAATGATGACATTAATTCATGCCCAGCTACAAAGGTATACGGTAATAGTAACAAGCATGAGAAAGTTTAAAAAACAACAAATTCATTTTTTCTTTCGAAAACAAATATTTGTCTCTTTTTTGTTGGCTTCCATGAATTCCATGAAAAAGTTTCTTTTTTCTTTCAAAAAAAAATGAAGGACAACAATTTACATGTCATTGAGCCAATGATATACATATATATACAAAGAAAGCCAAAGTTCGTAGATCTTTTTAATTGTTTCCGAAAATAATAATATTTTTTGAGCCAAAAACAGAGGAGAAAATGAGTAGTCATAAATCAACAAATATGAATAATGATGGACATTTTACTATCTCCATAAAAAGTTTTTTTTCTTGTGGAGTGAATAAAAAATGAGGTAATTATTACTTTTTTTTAAAAAAAAAGTACACTTAAAGACTCTTTTTTTTGTGCATTTCTAAATGAAGCTAATGGCATTTGACATTCTTAAAAGTTTTGAAGAAAAAAAAATGTCAAAAAGTTGAGGGAGGATAAAAAAAAGTTTGCTTTGTCTGAGACATAGTAAATTGCCTCAGGGGATTTAGATGAGTAAGTAAAAATAAAGTTTTTACACGTGCCAAAAAAACAAAAAAAAGAAATTGCATCGACCGGGAATCGAACCCGGGCCGCCCGCGTGGCAGGCGAGCATTCTACCACTGAACCACCGATGCTACATGCAAGTGATCGAAAAAATGACACACAATCAAAAAAGGAAAAAGAAAGAAAAATTTAAAACAATCAAAAAACTATTTTCATTGTTTTAAAAAACGCATTTAACTTTATCAAAAAACATTTCAGTTAATATGTATTCTTGCTGCAATATTATCGATGCCAACCATGTTTACACAAACTTTATCAAAGCTTGATAATTATTGTGGTTCATTTTGTTATGAAGATTGGGGAACACATCAATCACGTCGTCGGGCATATGGTACTGTAATGCTTACGCTACAATTTATTATTCCATTATCAATTATTATTATTTGTTATACTGCTATATCAGTTAGACTTGGACAATCATTAATTCTTAAAACAACAAAAAAGAGAGATTATGATTGGCAGCTGCAGGTTACAGATCAACAAAGAGCAGCAAATAAGCGTCGACAAAGAACGAATCGAATGTTTATTGGTATGGTTGTAGCATTTTCGTTATCATGGATTTGGTCGGTACTTTTTAATGTGCTGAGAGATTATGATATGCTTCCAACTTTTGCAAAACAACAAGAATTTTTTGTTGGAATTTTAACCCATTGTATTGCCATGACTTCAACGGTAGGTGATTTGTTGTGACTGAACAAAGTGAATTACTCTCAAAAATGATAGTAACAAAATTTTAAAATTTTTTAACTTTTTTGTTACTATCCCAAAATGATAGTAATTCTTTGTTGCTAGTTATTGCCATTTTTGAATTACTTTCAATTATGATAGTAACACAAATTATACACTATATTCAATTTTTCGGTTACTATCTTTCATTTCAAAATGATAGTAAGACGTTTTTGGTACTTATCGTTCAAAATGGATTACTCTCATTTTTGATAGTAACACAAATCACACAACTTTTCTATTTTTTGCTATTATCCCAAAATGATAGTAACGCTTTTTAGCACGGCATTTTTTGTTCCAACAAAGAAATCGTTTTTTATTCCAATTCTTAACACATTTCCATGTCAAAAACTTTTCGGTTCAAAGACTTTCTAAAACTAACTTCCTATGACCGGGCACAAAATGCCATGGCACGTTTACCAAGAATGTCTCGATTTTTTTTGAGTAATATGATTTGTGCCAGACTGAACATCTTTGAACGTGGAAATTGTTTTTGGTTCAGAAATTTTCTAAGTATCTTGTGCCATGGCAATTTTGTGTCAACCTGAAAATTTTTACGTATACCAACTTTGGCACTTTTTTTAACAAATTTTTTAAAAATTAACTTCCTATGCCATGGCACTATATACTAACAATTTTTCAATGGCATCAAAAAAAACAAGCATGCATAAATTTCCTCATTGTCATTCAACAAAAAGCTTTTTTCAGGTTTGGAATCCACTCCTATATGCAATGCTAAATTTTCAATTACGTGCAGCATTTTTACAACTTATGCCTCAATGCATTCGTGATACATTTTGTACAAAAGTTTCTTCATCATCTTCTATTCCAAATGATGACTTTACAAAGAGAAAACCACCAGCAATAACAATTGCAAATGGAAATGCTAAAAGTAGCATTATTGGGAATGGCAATAAAAAATCAACAACTTCACTCCGTCCTACTACACCTTCCACCCTACTTATCACCAACAACAATGCCCATGGAATTTCAACTATTGATGATGACATTACAACTGATGGTGAAAATTATAATTATAATAGTGATGGAACAAAGTATGGTTCATTTGATAATAATTCTTCTTCAAATTCAAATCAAAAATATTTTACAACAACAATGATAATAAAACCCCAGCATCCAAAATCCGCATCATTTCATACATTTTCGATTGAAAATTTACAATCGGTAAGGAAAATAATAATATTAGGCGTTGTTGGTTGAAACAAAAAAAAAAGACTCTCACACTATATTACTAAAATTTTTTTCTTCATATCTAAAAAAAGTGTTGTATCAATGTTAAATATTTTAATATTCACTTTTTTTCTCTCTCTTCAAAACTTAATAATAACTTCACTTTCACTGCTATTTGTAACTCTGTTTTCAATAATTCTTTTGTATATAATTGCTTTAAACTTGCTTCATCATTTCAAAAGTGGCAGACGCTTAAAAACGAAAATGATAGTAATCAAATATCATCGATAAATGACCATTTTGTGCTACTATCTTTTTAACTTTTTTTCGATTTAATGATTTCAAAAAGCTAGAAAAGCTATAAAATAATATTTCCGATGCTTTGAAACGAAAAAACAAAAAGTGATAGTAACCAAAATTGAATAAATTTTCACTTTCGTGTTACTATCATTTTGACAGTAAAAAGATTCCTAAATTCAAAAGCTTCTAATTTGTGTATTTGTTGAACCCGATGGCTTTGCGACATTGTAATTGCTAGAAAAAATAGTTTTTGATATTTCCAAGCGAAAAATTGTTAAAGATAGTAATTGAAATTTAACGATAATTGCTTATTAGGTATTACTATCGTTTTGTAGTAATACAGCTTGTTGCTTTAAATATTTTTATTTTGCATATTATTTTCGTTTCAGAAAGCTAAAAACAACATTTTAGATGTTTTAAAGCGAGAAAGCATTAAGGATTTTTCGTAATGATAGTAATCCAATATAATCATTTATCGTTCAATCTTGTTTACTATCATTTTTCTTATCAAAAATAAACTTCCGTTTTATAAATGGTTTTTTATTATCTCTTCCTTTCCCTTTATTTCACGCTTCTATATATGCTTCTTTTTTTTTTTAATTTTTTCGCTAAAATTAGTGTTGTGACGAGAGAATGTTCTCATTCAGCAACGCCTCTCTTATTTTTCCTCTATCACACTGAAGAGATGCGGCGGATGATTGATGGATGATCGGTGGTGTTATTATTATTATTATTGTAAAGTTGTATTTTTTTACTATTCACATTTAAAATTAACATTTTTTATTATTGATATTTTTTGTCGGTGAAAATTACAGTAATTTTTTAAGTGGTAAAACATTACTGTAATTGATTTTTTCAAAAATGCACAAAACTGCACAAAAAATTGTTACTATCATTTTTTAAAAAATTTTTAATTGGTGTTATTTTTTTAGCCAATTCGATCATCATCGACAAAGTGTAAAGAAGGTTTTTGCATCAGCAATATGCTGTCGAACGGGGGAACGACAAGCCGATTTGGAAGATATGAGCCGGGTACCCTCACGAATTGGGAGTACTTCGATAACAGGAATTTCATCAGCAGCAATGAAACAAATCCAGCAACAACAACCAAATCCCAATCATCTCGAAAAGAATGCAGTATTATATTTGACTCCAACACTTCCATATCCTCCAGCGAGTCAGATGGTAGCCCAACAAGTATACTTAGACGAGAAAAATCAATCAATATACAAAAATGGAACAAAAATTTGTCTAAAACAACTCCAACCACACCAGCCAGTAGTGTCACTCCCTCAGCAGCAGCTGGATTACCAAGAAAATGGTCCCAGAAAGCCGCAAAAATTCTTGGAATCTATGAAATATCCGGAGGAAGGGATGGAGATGATGATGGAAGAAAAGTTGGGTGGTGGAAACGAAGGAAATCAGAATGTGATGCAACAATGTTTTGGCAAAACTCACATGTCGAAACCGAATCCTCACCAATACATGCTACAAAGCGACAACGATCCGCATCCACACGACTCGATAATACTTCCACAGCCCCTGCTGATATCGACCGAGCGGCAACCCAAGGAGGCGGAGGAGGAGGAACAGGAAAGCCTTTTGGATACCGTCGAGCTTTAATGGTTCCTACTTTGCAAAAACAAAAACGTTCAAAATCTTTAACAAAATCTATTCGATTATCTGGTTCCTTACATTCTTCAAAACATTCAATTGATACTCCACGAACTCCATTACAAAAACTTTTTTCATTTGGTTACACTGAAGTTGAACATCAAAGACTTGTTGCTGATTCTTCTGGCTCATCATTCTCCACATCATCATCAGAAAATTCATTAAAAGGGTATCAAGATGATTACTGTTAAAAAATGTTTTTAAAATATATGTAAATTTGTATTTTTATTTACGGGTGCTTTTTTTTAAACTTTTAATTTTATCAAAATAATAATAAAATATTTTTAATTAAAACTATGCAATCACAACCAGTTACATTTGTGTGCAAAACATAGAATATTACTGTAACCATAAAGATAAATTAATTGTCAACTTTCGAAAAAATGAAAAAATAATTGAATTGTTCCAAAAAAAGACATTTCTATTGTGTCCAAAAAAATAAAGATAGTAATCAAAAGGGAACGATAAATTTTCTATTTTGTGTTACTATCCTTCACATAATATGCAAGTAAAACAGTTACAAAAGCTTACAATTTTTGATTCTTTTATAAGTTAGGAGAACACTGAATATTTTAAAAAATATTTCCAATGGCTCAGATTAAAAAAACCTTGAAGATAGTAATCCAAACTGGCGATTAATTGTCAAATTTGGGTTACTATCATTTAAAGATAATTTTTGACGTTTCAAAGCAAAAAAAACAGAGGGATAGTGATCATATTTGAACGATAAATGTTCACTTTCTATTACTCTCCTTTTAATAGTAACTGGAATCATACAAAGCTTAAGTAAGTAATTTGTAGATTTAAAAACTCAAAACGATGAGAAATGTTATGTTTGACATCTCAAAAAATGTTAATGATAGTAATCAAAATTTGACGATGAATGTTCACTTTTATATTACTATCTTTTTGACAGTAACACAATTTATGCAAATTAAAAAGTAACAAAATTTTTAAATATCTTATTAATTTTCGATTTATAGCCATGAGAAATTAAGAAAAAATATTTTGGATGGATGAAAAAAAATACTAATAGTAATCAAAATATATCAACACTTCGATTTATGTAAAAGTCCATAAATGTAAGCTGTAAATATTAGACTAAAATGAGTTTATTAACATATTACTGATAAATAAAAAATTCCCTGAGTTTTTTAATAACTAAATTTTCTTAAATAAATAAAACAAGTACATCAACAAATTAAATTATAACATTATTGTCGTTATTTTTTTGTTTTATCACCACTACCAGCAACTTCTTTGTAATCGGATATAGCTTGAGTGAGCTCTGTTAACGCTTCATTAATCTATAAAACAACTGTAATCTCTATATTATTTACTTTTATAACAAACAATTGAATCATAATCATTTCCATCGGGTGCAACAAAAACAGTATCCAAATTGTTTGTAAGATCAGAGAATGTTTTGATATATTGTTCTGCAAGGACAACTATTTCAGGATGGTGACTTTGTTGCTTTTTTAAAGCTTGAGAAACCAGCTTAATTGCTTTTCTCCGTGATTCCCACTGTATTTCGAATGAAGATGCTACTTTTTGTACTTCATTAATTTTTTCATGAATAAAAGCTTCAGTGGTTGAAATATGAGAACTCTCTTTGTTTTTTGATTCATCAGCTGCAGTATCTTGATCTCCAATACTCGAAATAGATACAGTGGTAACAGGACGATTAACACCACATGCCAAACCAAGAACATCCCGGCTTTTGATGAAAACATATGGAACATTTTTTTCTTCACAAAGAAGAGGTAAATGAATGATAATTTCAATAGGACTATCAATAGATATGATAATAAGCTGAAAATGGATTAATTAATATCATCAATGCTGTTTCAATAATGATGTGTCCGATATAGTGCTCTTAAAAAAAGATAGATAGAGCCTACTAAAAAATCTCAGATTGTTTTTGGGTTTTATAAAATAATTGTTTAGGTGGTATTGACAGACAAAATACATGGTTCAGTTACTTCTAGACTACTTCATCTGGAGAACCCTATTCAATGTATCTTACTTCAGAACATCCACTGCGAAGATCTTTTGTTGCTTTGCGGGCACCCTTTTGAAGTAGTTTGTAATCGACTGCTGTTTCAACAAGATCAAGCACATGTTGTTCAAATTTGTCACCACCTGAAAAGCACAGAAAATTAATAACTTTTAGTAAGCTAAGCTTTAATACATACATTCAGCTTTGAACTTTTCCATCTTTTTAATGTTTGTTTTCCCAGCATTTTCATCTGCACTCTTTTTGCGATGCTTTTTACCAGGCTTTCTGATGCCGCCATAACTAATATGTGCTTGAGAACCTTTTGCTGATTTATGCTTTGCAAAATCAGTCCAATACTTTTGTTCTTCTTCATTTTCAAGAATTATGCATTCAATTTCTTTTTCATGATATATGAGTTTGCCACCAACTTCTTTGATAACTTCATTAATTCTTTCCAATGCTCTAATAGCCGAATTTTCTTCTGTTGATTGAAATCGAAGAGTTGCCTAAAGATGTGGAATGCATGAATATAACTTATTGTAAACATTTCCAACAAACCTCTGATGATCCTTCTTCATATACAACATATGCAACAGGAGCAAATTTATTAAAAAATTCTTTCAATGAAGCAATACTAACATTTTCAGTTGGTAGCCCAGAAATATGCATGACTTGTCCCTTCAAAAAATGAACATCAAAATAAGGTTGTTTTGTCCAATAACAATTTTGTATCATTCTAATAAGTTCATATTCTTTAAATTTTTTAGTATCTTCATTTTTAACAAATTTCTCTGCAGAATCTGCATCTTTGAATGTAGCATAAATTGAACCATTAAGCATATTATTTACTTTCCATCTGCACCTGTCAATATTAACCACTTCACCATGAGGTTTTAGATATTCCATAATTTCTTCAAAAGTTGTATTAGACGGGAAACCTTTCTATAAATAAATAAATATAGCGGTTTAAAGTAATCTTGTCTTACAAGGGAATCGGCTGAAGTTTAAAACGCAGATTGACTTTGGAAAAAAAAATCAAAAAAACACAAATGTAATAATTTATCAACAAATTTTGTAATTACTATCGTTAGAGATCAAAAACACAAATGTTTTGAGTTTTCAAATGCGCAAATTATTGACTTTAACTCTTAAATTTCAATTAATATCAAAAGAAGAGTAACACGAAAGTGATCATTTATCGTTCAAATCTGATTACTATCATTCTTTGTTCTTTTGCTTTGAGATACCGAAAATTATTTTTCAAAGCATTCTTAATGTCGCGTATCCAAAAAAAGTTGGAAATGCGTTGTTATAAAAATTTCAAACTTTTTTATTGTTAAAATGATAGTAACTCAAATTTGTCATTTTATCGTCAACTTTGATTACTATCGAACTTTTTTTCGGCAATTTTTTGTAACCCGATTTGACATCTGTGCCTTACACTTAAATCGGTTTTCTTGGTATTAAAAGTTTCACCTACAACATAAACAGTAGATATTTTTTCTTCTAATTTATGAGATCTTAATACAGCAGGATTACGACGAACTTTTTCATTGTCTTCAGAGAGCTCCACAATTTTGTTATCTTTCAAAGCAGCAACAATAATATCTTTATTTGTTGTTAATTGGTGGAAGGGGTAAAGGTTGAAAAGAAAATCTAATGTAACCCCTGAAAATAGATGATACTTATTCAATGACTTTATTATTAAAAAGCTTACAGCCATGATTCTTTTGTATTTCATCTTGTAGAAGTTTGTCATGTTCTAGATTTTCATCGCCAAATAAATACTAAAAAAAGTATATACTATTAATAAAAGAAATAAGCTCTGTAAACATACTTCAAATTCTTTAACAATTTTAGCATTAACTTTACTAGCTTGTATTTTTGAAGACATATTGAATTATCAGCAAAAAATCAGAGTTATTATTTTATTATTACCATAAATAGGAATTAGATATAACAACAATAATTTTTTTGCACAAAAAAATAAATAGAAAAAAGAAAATACTACGACGGAGTGGACATAGAAAGAGAAAAAAAAGAATCAATTGAAGTCCTTGTGATGCACAATAACACAGCTGCTGCAAACAAAAAAAAGAAAAGAGAGAACAACATTGAAAGAATCTTTATTGCAGCAGTGGTCAAAACAGGAGTGACTGTGGTCATTTTTTAAAAAAAAGTTGCCGAAAAAAGGGTCGATAGTTACTAAAATTTAATAACATTTGCGTGAAACTATCATTTTAACAGTAACAAATTTTTAAATTTTAAAAGAGCTGTCAGTTTGCATATTTTGATTCGATAGTTTTGTTGCATTAAAATTGTAAGGAAAATTAATTTTGGATGGGTCAAAACCAAAGAGTTTAATAAAATGTGTAAAAAGAATGATGAACACTTTTGTGTAACTCTTCTTTTTACACATTTTATAATTTTTAAGATGTATTTAATATTAATCAACAGCATTGGGAAACAATAAAGTTCAAAATCAATATTTTCGATGTCTGAAAATAAAGAATGTCTAAGATAGTAACCATAATTTGACGATAAATATGCATTGTTTTGTATTACTCTCATTTTGATAGTAATTGAATTTTTGGAAGTCTAAGTCAACAATTCGTTGGTTTGAGCAAAACAATAAAAAATATTTTTTTTGGCCTCCCAGTAATGTTGAGCAATAAGAATTTAACTATAAATTATTGCTGTCATATTGTGATGTCTGTCAACATTCCCAAGCACATTATCAGCTATTACTGATGCCGCATTAACTAGTGATAAATAAAAAATGTAATAATTTAAAAAACAAAAATAAAAGCTGATCGTTAAACCCTGTGTAAAACAAATACAACACAAACAAATATCAATGATTTAACAAACAGAACAAATGTTCAAAAAGTTTTAAACAAATGTAAACAAAAATTTTAAGTTTACATTTCACTTAAGCTTTAAAAAGCTTAAAATTTTTAACTTTAAAAGATCAATCTGTCTACGTTTTTTAAAGTTAAAAAACGCAACTTCTTCATCTCTTTAATTATCAAAATGTCTTTTAATTTTATTGCACTAACATTGTTGCTTTTAACCCATTTCCCTTCCTTTGTTATTTTACAGCATTTTAAAAAAATGAATGGAAAATGTGAAACTCATGGCAATAAACATGTGATACCCTGTACCCGATTTCACAGCGGATGCCATAGCTTTTATGGAAATGTCACATGTGCCAATGGCAATCTTCCATTCCCAGAAGCAAAAGTTATTTTATGGGAAGAAGATTATGTCTCGGCAGATGATTACATTACAGAATCTTTAATCAAAAATAACAATTTTGAATTAAGTGGATGTGTAAGTGATGGAATGGGGGCAGGACATTATGTTCAGCTATATCTACTTTTTAATAATGTCTGTCAAAAAAATGAAACAAAAAGAAGTGGATTTTTAAAAGAATTTACAAAAGTACTGTATATTATTTATGATGATGATTATGATGTGAAAGTGATATAAATGTTGGCTGTAATAATTACGGTATAAATATTGTATTTTTACTACTGATAAATATAAAATTCTTTAACTTTCAGAAAATTTTTCTCAAGACATCACTTTTGTCAGCAGTAATTCAGTGCGTTTTTGAAACTGAATGTACAAAAAAAATTTTTAGCTGTTTAAAACTTATTTATTTAAGGATGAAATTTATTAATATATTACCATTTATAGAAATTAGATATAACAACAATAAATTTTTTTGCACAAATAGTTAGAAAAAAAAGTATATGACAAAATGGTTACCCTGGACATGGAAAAAAAATCAATAGACCTTGTGGTCAACGGAATCCATATAAAAGCAACCAATGCAGCCAAGCCAGTTGTCCCGTCCAGTCAGAACCTCAATCATAGTTGCAGCAGCATTCTTAGTCTTATGGTTACCCAAGAAGGTAGCCGCTGTATGAAAGTAATGGGTGATAACGCTGTTCTATTTTATATTTATTCTTGCGTCTTTGCTTAGTAATCTATTTTATCTATTGTAATAGTTTTTTTATTGCTTGGATATTTTATTACATTTATTATATGTAATAAATTGCTTAATAGAAACTCATCTGGCAATACCAAATTGAACCATTGTCTATCCTTGCTCCACTTGCTTTGACATAAACGTCCCTTTTTGTTTTTAAAAATTCTGAAATTTGCACATATAAAAAACTGTTCGTGTCAAAAAAACAGAAAATATTATGGTATTTTCTGTTTTTGTTAATTTTTTCATACTGTAGTTTTTTATATCTAATAATCGTATATTACAGGATGCTATCCTCAATTGGACGATCCACTCTCAATTCAACAACAAAATTACCAGCAGCTTTTCGTGTAATTCCATTTTCAACTGATGTAGGTGCAAATCTACCACAAGAACATAAATATCATGATATTGAAAATGTTCCACAACCACGTATAACATCACATTTATCACAACTTCGTAAAGGAACTGGTAGTCGAGCTTGTGAGTTTTATATGAATGAAATGCCATAAATTGCATTCATTACCCAACTGAACTATCTTTTAAACAACACTACATCTTTTTAGCATTCTCTGGAAATGTTGTAACAGTATTTGGTTCAACAGGATTTTTGGGCTTACCAGTTGTTAATCGATTAGCTAAAAATGGTAGTCAACTAATTCTTCCATATCGTTGTGATCCATATTACATTCGTGAACATAAAACTGTTGGTGAACTTAGACAAATACCTGTTCCTGTATGTCTTACGCATATTCGTCATTACTCAACAGTAAGTTTGTTTCTTTGATTTTTTGTTACACGACCTTTTGTTTATTATAGAAATCTTCCAAACATCGCCGTTCTGAACTTGAAATAGAAGAAGAAGATAAATGGGTAAGGATCATTGAGAAATTTTATTTTGTTCAAAATAACCTCAAATTTTTTCAGATTAGACGAATTATAAAGGTAAGAATTTTTGTAATAAAAAATGTTCTATTTATTTATCATGTTTATGCACTGAAAAAAAAGTAGACTTTTGACGGACTTTGTGGTATTTTTTTGATTTCTACTTTATGTCGATAATTTGTCGATGAAAAAAGTAGACATGAAAAACATACATGTATTTTTATTCTTCGAAAACCCAAAAATAATAAGACAAGAGTTATGTAACATCACCTTTTTCTTTTGATATAAAATTCGATAGATATAGCACTGAACTTCATTTTTTTTAACTTCCATGCAAAGCCGGGAAATTTGTTTAGTTAAAAAAACAGTATTGCCGAAGCACGATAAAATATGTACTGTAACTGGAAAAATGAGTATCTTTTACTCTATTATTTTTATGTCAATCTCATTTTAACTTGTTCTAAAACTTTCTTATTTTCTAGGTGAACCCAGTTATTATTGCACTCATTTATCAAAGTGCACTTCTTTCCTATATGATTGGTGATGCATTGCAATACCTTTGAAGCATTTATGAATAACAATACCACTGCTCTATGGTTCTTTTTTTATTTTTTATTAAAAAAATAAATGGTTCCTAATTTTAAAATTACAGCTCTCGATCTTCGTTACTGACCCCGTTCTTAAAAAAAACAAAACTAAAAATTTATCCCTGTGCAAAACAAATATAAATAAAGTTTTAAAATAACTCATAACTTCCACAATGATTTAACAAACAGAACAAATGAACAATAAGTTTAAGACAAATGCAAACAAAAACTTTAGGCTTACATTTCACTTAAACTTCAAGCAGCATAAAATTTTTATTTTTAAAAGATCAATGCATTCTTAAACGCAAAAAATATCACTCTTTCATTTTTAAATAGTAAAATGTCTTTTAATTTTATAGCACTAATATTTTTCCTTCTTACGCATTTCCCTTCGTTTATTATTTTACAACATTTTAAAAAACTCAATGGAGAATGTGAAACACATGGTCCCAAATACATAATTCCATGTACCCGAGTTCATAGCGGATGTCATAGCTTTTATGGAAATGTTACATGCGTCAATGGCAAGCTTCCATTCTCAGAAGCAAAAAAAACTGATATAACAACAATAAGTTTTTGCACAAACACTTTGCACTCTGAAAATGCATTGTTCAAAATATTTCTTTCTTAGTAATTTGTTATGGCTATAAATCAAAAATTTATAACAGATTTAAAGTTTTTGTTACTTGTACAATTTGTGTTATTATCAAATAGATAGTAACAAAAAAGTGAACATTCATCGTTCAATTTTGATTACTATCATTAACATTTTTGAGAGGTCAAACGCAACATTTCTTATTATTTTGAGTTTTTAAATCCACTAGTTATTGACTTAAACTTCTAACATTATAATTACTATCAAAATGATAGTAACACGAAAGTGAACTTTTATCGTTCAATTTGGATTACTATCACTCTTTGTTTCTTTTGCTTGAGGTCAAAAATTATTTTTCCAAGCAATTTTCATGTCGAATAAAAACATTTTCTGTATTTGTGCACATTGGTAATAATAAATGACAAAGAAAAGATTTATGTAAAAACAAAAGACAAAACAACAAATAACAATCAAAATAATTAACTTTCAGATTTATCAATAATATTTCGTAGAATAACATTTTCAAGTCGAATTTCATTCATTTCTTTCATCAACGATAAATATTCTGCAACAAATTCTTCATCATACTCATTTGCTTCAACTGTTTCATCTTCAAATAAAACATTTTCTTTATTAATTCCAATGGATTTGTTCATTGAAGAAAAGTTATCCAGACTCTTCAATTTCTTTCTCATTGCTTTATTTTCTTTTTCAAGCTTTTCAGTTTCTTTTTGAAGCATTTCTTCTACATTTGTTGATTTTTGTTGTAGCTTTTCATTTTTTCGCTTTGAGCTTGTTGGTTGTTTTTTTAAAGGTTGAGATTCTGAAATAGACATAAAATGAATAAACTCAAAAAAGATCTTTCTAAAAGTCTACTAATACCATGCAAAAACAGACGGTGTTTTATTAGCGACGAGTACCCACTACATAACTTTCTTTTTAATAGTAAGCTTAACAAAAAATGGTAAAACAGCGTAATAACAAATTATTACTCTTAAAATGAAAGTAACACAAAATAATTTTTTACCGTTAATTTTTAGTTACTGTCTTTTACTATTTTTTTCATTTTTGTTTTTAAATGGTCTCAATAAATAGTTTCTTTTTGTTTCTCAGAATACCATTATTAGCATAGCAAACAATTTAAAAACAGGCATTTATTAGATTTGCACCCGCACTATTTACATACAAGCACCCGTCACTAGTCAAACAACCCTATTTTTGCTTATCAACAAAGCCTTGATAACCAAAATATAACTTACTTTGTTGAATATTTTCATCAGCAGCAACAGAATTTTCATGAATACTTGCATTTGATTGTGATGATGGAGCACTTTCACTTTGAGATCTAAAAAAACTAATTTGTTTAAAATTTAAAAAAGCAACAAAAAAACGTACCTAGCAAAAGATCGAGTAACTCTTCGAGAAGCCATTGTAGCAATACTAAATATTTCCCAAGCAAAAAACATAAAACTAAAAAAAATAGGAAAAATTGAAGAATGGTAGATTTTGATCTTTTCTTAGATTTAATCAATAATTTTTAATGGACTTTTGCTTAAGAGCAAAAAAACAAAAAAACGCGGGAATTTGCTTTTAGGGGTGTTTTTCTTTTGTTGTCCAATAAACTTTTAAATGTTTCTTTTCTTTCCTTGTTTTTTCAGTGTATTTGTTGCTATTTTTTCAATGCAAAATAAGGAAAAAAGATGTTACTTGAAAAGCAGAAAAATCAGAAATTCAGAAAAGACAGATTTTATTTTTTCAATAGAAAAACTTCATTTTTAAAACAAATGTCAATAATTTCTTTAGCTAAAACTAACTAAAAATGATAAAATTAAGACAATTATTCCAGTTGAAGAAGCTGTTGCAGAGTTGTCTTTGTTGCTGCATTCTGAAGAACTTTTTCCACATTGATAATTGTATTGAAGGATGTTGTCATTAAAGCTGGCTTCCATTTTATCCTATATTTAAAAAAACTGATGTAAATAGAACATTATTAAAGAGAGGGGCGATGAGAGCCAAAAAATAAAAATTGCCTGATACGCGAAGGCTATTCTCAAATATTGATTTTAAGATTTTCACAGCAAAATTTCGATTTTAATAGAACATTAAACAGTTAAAATCCATTAATACTGAATTTAATCTTAACTACTGGTTTAAGAAAGTAACGAATGAAAAAAATTTCGTTGTAATTCGAAATCTTGGTCTAGAATTAATGTGATTAAAATAGAAATTCTAAAACTGATCAAAATTAAAACTGAAAGTTTTTCGAAGGTTAAAATCGTGGAATCGAAATTCAGTATTTTTCGAAATCAAAGTTTAGTAGTAAAATTTGATTTTTGTGAATTGTAAATCAATTTGATTTCGCAAAATCCCTTTAATCAAAAACTAACTTTGCAGCTAAACAAAACATGTCCTTTATAATTAAAAGTATTAAAACCAGTTATATAGCTTTCCAAAACACTTTTAGCAATATCTTCACAATCAAAGACATAAAACTTTGTTCCATTAATAGTCCCATCAATGCATGCACAATATTCCACAGCAGGAGAACATTTTGTTGCATTTTTAGATGTCAGATCTCCAAAACTGTAAGAAGGTAAACATTCCATTGCTGAAGATGCAGCTATCAAAGGGACAATAAATATTAAAAATTTATACATTTTTTAAATAAGAGAAACTAAAATTGGAAAGAGAGAAAATGATGTGAATAAAAAAGACGGGTAAAAAATATTTATATTTAAAGTCTTTAAGAAGAAAAGGTGGTGATAAGACACATTTCCACGTTTAAGACGGAGATTATGTAATCAACACTTTTTAGGCTATTTCAAAATAGCAAAGAAACATCTTGATGATGACGTCAACAAAAAATTAAAATTTAAAAACCCAAATCAATTATTTTTTGATAAAGGTGAAAGTCAGCTTTGACTTGATTCTCATCTACCTCACAAAATTCTGATGTCAGCTTTGGGTGTTCTCTAAGACATTGCAGCTTTTTTTTGATAATGGCTTTTTTTCATAATATGCAAGCTTCAGTACAATTGTGTGATAATAAAATGAGCATTAACAGTTAAAAGTGTATTTCGTAGATATAAATGGCTGATAAAATTGTAGTGTTTTTGATGTAAATGGCTAAATAAAATGCAGATATTAAGCGTTTTTCTTTTTGCCAAGGACGTCAGCAGGATTTTTTTTCCAGGGGGCACAATCATTTTGGAGGGGGCACGCCTTTGATCTTTTGCCGCTTTTTACAAAGCTGCGGCAAAAGATTAAAGGATTTTTCTGATTTCGGAGGGGGCACGTGCCCCTCGTGCCCTCCCTTGCTGACGTCCTTGCGTGCTGCTGAAACTGATATGTAAAATTTTGAACACTTTTTGTTACTGTTTGTTTTTTTGTATTTTACTTCTTGATCTATAAATTCTTTTGTTTTATCATAAAAATTTATCTTAAAATTTTCGTAAACGCACAAATAAGAGTGTTTGTACTTTTAACTGAATCTTTTTTAGAGATAAATTGTAACTATTTCTTCTACAATAAATTGTACATAATTATAAAAGTTTATTAATAAAATAAATTTTGTTAATTAAAAGAAATATAAACAATTGATAAAATTATTGTAGATAAAATGCATGAAAGAGTTGAAGCATCACCCGTGGTAGTTGTAGTTGGAATTTTTGTTGTTGGTGGAGTATAACCATTTGAACATTGATATGAATATGTAATTGTGCTGTCCGTGTAATTAGTAGTTGGATAAATCTTAAAATTAAAATAATTGGTAAAATTTGGATTTAATATTTGCCTCAAAAACTTCTTACAATGAAAAAAATATTTGTAATTATTTGACTTTCAGGTTAGGAAGTAAAAAGTCTTATAAAAAAACTAACCCCACTACAATCAAATACTATTTTTCCATTATAATTTTGTTGACCTTGTAAATAGCTCGTTAAAATTAATGCAGCAGTATTTGTACAATCTGATGCACCAAAAGTTTTTCCATGAATTGTACCATTGACAGTTACACATAAAACATTTATTTCACATATATTTGTAACATTATCCAAAGCTGAGATATCGCTTTCACCACTAAATCCAGTATAATATACATTACAGGTCAGGCCTTTTGCAGGGATTTGTGCGAATACAGCAGAAATAAAGATAGCAGATAAAAATAATTTAAACATTTTTTTTAAAACAATGTTTTTCAGGAAACGTCAAAAAGCTGTTAAAGACAAACAAGCAATGATAAAAATATCACTAGTCTCTTCGGTCCTTTTATCATGGAAGACTTTTTCCAAGACGTCATTTCTATGATTTTTTTTTTCTTAAAAAAATAGGATTACTCAAGCAACAAAAAATCTTCTTTTTTAACAATCGTAATAAAAGTTTTGAAGTACATAAAGAGTGAGTGAGTGTTTTTAGGTGTTGCTTTGATTGCAGGAGCTAAAAAAAGATTGCTCAAGCGGAGTATCCATTATTTCTGTTTAAAAATGTTTATTACTGATTTATTACTCATAAAAAAAGTAATAATAATATATGTGTCATCTATTAAAATGATGTCAAAAATAATTCAAGTTTGAATGAAACAGAAAGTGTTCCGTTTTTGATGACATCATTGCTTATGGTACTTAAAGATGGTGTCACGCCCGTCATAAACTTCTTACATCTAATTCATGCAAGCTAGTCTAATTTGGCGGACATCGTCTGCTACTTAAGATAAAAACTTTACGTTTTTTAGGTTTTAGCATTTTCCGTTTTTCACGTCGCTGATTAGAAATAAATATTTTATGTCATTTGTTAATATCAGTGATAAGCAATAGAACAAGATTGTTAACTTTGGTGGCGATCGTCTATTACGTCAAATAAAAAATAACGCTTTTTTTGATTTTGTGAATTCTCTGATGGTAAATGAGTTTATTTTTTATAATTAATAGGGCATTTTTTTATCAACACAAAAACGCTTAAAAAAAGGAAATTTTTAAGTAGCGATGCAGCAGAAACGTTCACCAAAGTTGTACAAGTTTATCCATTTTTGTTCATCAATGGTCAAAATAGAAATAATTCTGATTTTAGTCACTAAATTTTTGGGTTTTTTTGTTATCAAAATCCAACTTTCATTTCGTGATCAAGACGGTCAAAAACAAAGTTAATTTTTTTGTTGAAAATCAAAAAAACCGAAGTTACGATTTTAACATTTTGCGATTTAATTTCGAATTCGATATCAAAATAGCAGTTTCACAGAGCTTGCTCTGTGAAACTGCTATTTTGTCATAACAAATCTCGATGTTTTCATTTTCTTACCTGTTGATCGAGAAAGAAAGCATTTTTTCTTTTTTGTTCTTTTTACTTGCTTGAAATTCTCCCCCGCGAGCGGCTGATCAATATTTGATGGGAATAAAAATGGTAAATGTTAAAATGATAAAATAAAAGCCTTAAGTTCATAGCACTTACCTTTTACTTTGCTCTTTTTTTTGACAGCAAGAAAAACCTCTTTTGATCAAATACCTAACACTCTGGTTCTGTTAAATTTCATACCTTATTCATTAATTATTACAATAAATTTGTGCTGTTCTTTAAATGATAAAACTGTGCAAATTCAAATTTAACAAAAGTCTCAAGCTATTTTCTGTTTTTATGTTTTTTTAATTATACAATTATTGTTCCTTTTCATTACTTTTTACACGATGATGATTACTAGTTTGAAAGTAGACATAATATTTTTCGTAAAAGTTTAAAAGTTTTTAACAACATTTTTGTAAGTTTGAAGATTTTTTTACCAAAACTTTTTTTATATTTTTGTTGTACTCTTTGTTTTTAATCATTTTTTAAAAGTTTAAACATTTGCAAAGATTAAAAAATCTCGTTGGTTTTTACATGTGTGGTACTGTATCTTGTATGTAGCAATGTTCTATCAATGAATGCTGTGTCAATCAAACAACAAATTTTTTTGGGGTTAAATATTTTTATTTTAAAAAAATCACGATCACAAATATATACGAGTAAAAATAATATAAAAATTTCGTGATATACCAAATATATATGAATGAATTGATAAAAAAGATACAAAAGAAAAGAAGAAGGGGGAAACCAAACTCAAAAGAAGAAACAACGGTGGCCGGGGTGTGCCAGAAATAGTCGTTACTGTAGCCAAGTTACACAAAAAAAGATGATGTTGAAAAAAGATGACAATAAAAAAAATCGATTGAAAAAAAAGTATGTCATCAAAGAAAAAGAATGGATTGAATGAGATAGGAAGTACAACAGCAGCAAGAGTATTCAAAGTTCAGAGAGACCTGGAAGAATGTCAGCAGCAGAAGCTAACAGAAGTGTACAGAAGCACGCATAAACAATCCTCAAAAAAGATAAAACTCGAAAGAGCTTTAAACAAATACAATAAAAAAAAGTTATATCTAGACAATCCTGCTCCTATCAATTAAAATGCTCAAAACAAATCTTCTCAAAAAAACTCTCAAAGAATTTTCTTCACATTTTTAATATCTTTTAGTAGTAAAATCTGTCTAGAGAAAGAGAACCAACCAAAAGGGTCTTGGTCTTTCAAAAAATTTTAAAAAAATTTTAATTGGTTATAAATGGTGATACACGGCGGGGAACCCTTAAAGGATTCCCCGCCGTGTACCACCACCCCCTTTAGAAAAGAAAGGCCACCCCGGCCAAAGATACAGCCTCTTTAGGCAGTAAAACGGATGCTGGGGAGATTTCCCCTATTAAAAGCGATAAGGTTAGTAAGTGGTCGGAAAAGGATAGAGCCATCTGCGGCACCACCAAGTTCACGAGGGATTTGAGTAGGATAGAAACGAGCGAAAGTTCGGAAATTAAGTTGACCGCGCTGAGCTAATTTGTCTGCCTGATATATTGGTTCCGGTAAGGAAACCGGAGCACAGACAACTTGATGAAGGGAAGTAAGAGACATGACAAAGTTTTGAATATCTAACTCACGAAGTTTAGGATCATTTCGAATTGCAGTGACTAAGACAGCTTTTGAAGTGCCTTGAGGGGCTCGATGTGGGACCATATAGAATTGAAGGTAGCTTTCTCGGGTGCCAAAGTCAACGACGCTGCGGCATGGAAGTGAATCAGGACGGCCATTGCTGACATTGAAGTGACGAACATTTCCGGATTTTGTAACGACGATTGCGATCAAAGAAGTTTTTCCGTGCTTGAAAAAGTCAGCACAGGCTTGTTCAATAGCATGAAGTTCTTGGGTAAGAGCCATATTATATTGCCCTTCACTGATGCCATCTCTCATGAGGATAACAGTGTCAATCTTTCGATATTTTGATGTCTTTTCAAGCATTTCCTTAGTTTTTTCATATAGATTTTCATGATCGATAGCTTCTTGACGAGGCTCTTGTGCAAAGAATGTACCAGCAAAGGCACATGGATGTTCAAGGTAGTTGCCAGTAATACCAACGAAAGAAGGTTCAGTAGTTTCACCACGACGTTGTTCACCAGTTGGATGACATACATCAAGACCAATTACAAGGATATTACCACGATTTAGATCAAGTCTGAAAAATGAGGCGAAATTAGATGCTGTAAAAAAATTGCATAAAAATAAACTTACTTTCCACCATTGAAATCAACTTGATGATTAAGACCACCAGTTTTAAGATTAACTTTATGTGCAATATTTTCAAGAGTTTGGAATTGATTACCAGCTCGTCGTGCAGTTTTTAAAAGAATATGTTGAGTTGGAACATTTGCCATTGATTCACCAAGCTTAATCAAAGCATGTGTTTCAGTTCCATTATTGACAACAAAGACCAAAGTTCGTTGATTACGATATTCTTCCAAAATATCAGCCCATTCTTTCATATCTTGACTTTGAGTATCAAACTGGATATATTCTGGGTCAGGTAAGATAGTACCTTTTCGACGGCATTCTTCAACAGTTGCTCGGACGCATTCCATACTAAGTTGCTGATCAGGTGATAAAACAACAAGTCGGTTGACACGTGCAGGAATAAGATATTGATTTCTGTCAAATTTGAAGACCCCCAAATCATTTGATAAAAGACGGCTATTGCCTCGAGCGACAATTGTTACTTTGCTTAGACGAGTAAAAGTTCCACTGATCATTTTCTCTTCAATTTGAACACCAAATCCACGTGTAACAGGATTATTCATTCCAAGAAGGCCAAATTGTTCAGCAATTTTAGCATATCGTTCATGTGGGGCAAGTCGATTAATTGCAAGAGCATTTTCACGAAGAGTTTCAGGTAAACGAAAATCTGGTACAGGTTGATCCGGAAGAATAACAAGTTGCTCAAGTGGAAAGACTGCATCACCGCTATTCATAACAGCTCCCTTGCAATCTGGATATCGTAAAGTTACTTCATATCTTTGATGCAAATATTCTTCAACAGTAATTTCTTGGCCATCTACGATGCATCTCATATCAGCAATTGCTTGATCAGAGAATCGACGAAAAGTGAAAGTTCTTCCAGGATTATAACGGAGTTGAAGCTTAACACCTTTGAAAGCTTGTTCAGCTTCATTGAAGTCCCATCGATTGCCCATAAAATTTCGAAGTGCATCAAGAAAATTGGCACCGCTTGGATAGAATACTTTCTTGGTATTGCTCAAAGCAAGTAGCGGTTGAGGACCATGTGAACTTTTGCCGATGTGGACACCTTTTGAATTTCCATTTCGAAGAACAAATCCACGGTTGAAATGAGTTTCAGCAGTTTGGCATAAAAGTCCAGGTGAAATTGATGAAAATCGATTTTCTTCACGTTCGAGAGCATGTTGTGAGAGGATCATTTCTAAGACATTTCGCAGAGTTCTGTCTTCATTGACATTGGTGACGGGATTTGCGTACATTGAAAAGTCACTTAGATCAATGCTTCGAACATAGACGAAGGTCACAGTAATATTTCCGTCTTCTCCAAGAGAGTTTCGAAGAAAGTCATCCATTTCAAAACGAATTGTTTTAACCCCATCTTCTAGTTTTTTAGCAGTCCAAAGGCAAGCTTGTCCATCATAGGCATATACAATACCACGAAGGCGATCAAAGTTTTTAAGGATGTGTCGGCAACGAGCTTTTTGAAAGGCATCACCACTGCAAAAAAAACAAAAGTTTGATAGATTAATGCAAAATTATAAAGCTAGCTTACCCTCTTGTAAATGTACGTGGTCGACGTCCAACTGCGGCAGATTGAAAAACAATTTCAACATCATACTGATGTGCGTATGATTTAGGTTTTATTTGGATGTTGTATTGCGATGATACGCACTAAAATCGGTTAGGTTATAGATATTCTTTGATATAGGTTTTATAAATAAACTTACTTTGCTTTGTCCTGCCATTTTTATAAACGTGGACGTTTCGATGTTATGTGATGGTAAAAGAAAAAAATGAGCACACAAGAGAATATACAACTATTCTATAAAGCGTTCATTTTAAATCAATGATGATGAAATGTCTTTTTCTTTTCTCTCAACATAGCAAATTGTTGCTGTTAGAGTCTCTGGTCGACTCTTATCTTTACGCGAAAAAATCAGAGACGCAGAGGAAAAGGGTGTGTAAGAGAGCCAGGATGTTGAACAACTGGCAAAAGCGATGGATTGGGAGGGGAAGAAAGGAAAAAAGGGCTGTAAAATAAAAATCAGCAAAAATAATGGGGCATAAAAAGGATGGGAAAACTTTTTTAAGTGTTGCATCAAAGAATTGAGAGAATACGATAGTTTTATGAGAAAAAAACAGGACTGTAAAAATTTTAATAGTTTAAATGATAAAGCTTTTGAGAGGTTTAAAATTAACAAAATAGATCAAAGTTTTACTAAAATGTAAGAAAGCACCATTAAAACTAATTTTTGAATCAGCAAAACTGTTTTCAGTGTTCAAATGTTTATGTAAAATGTTCACAATAATCTTACTCTTACAGTAATCCTTAACAAAAAAAAACAGAATCACTGTATGTCAACAAAAAAATATTTTTTTAAATTCCACAAAAAGATGAGAAAGAAAAAAACTTTTGATGCACTTTATTTCAAAGGTGATGCCTTTAAACGCAATGAATGACGTAATTGAATGATTCTTTTTTTCAAAGGTTAGGTTCAATGTTTTTTCTGCTTCTAGAAAGAAAAAGAACAAATCCACAAACAGCAGAAGTTGTAGAATGGGAAAGGAGAAAAAGAAACGCAAAAGTAAAGTTGTAAATGAATCAGCAAAAAAATTACAAGAAGACGGATAAATGGTTTTTGAAAAGCTAAAATAACAATGTTAAACTTTGTAACGCTTGGATCAGATAGCTATCATCATCTTAATTTTAATAATATTGTAAAAAGTGACAATTGTTTGAACAAATATTTATGCAAAAACGTTTTAAAAATTAACCTACAGTATCCTCCAACAAAAATAAAGCTTTTGAAATTGTTAGTTTTTGTGCAAGCAAAATAAAACTTTAAAACAACGCAAAAAGAAATGATGAAATAAGCAGAAAATTAAAAACTTTTTATATGTGTCCGTTTTTTTATAAAAATGATACCTTTAAAAGAAAAGCCGGACAGAAATGGAAAAAAGAGAGATATAAAAAACACACAACACAGATTTGAACACTTCTTCTTTGAAAAGGCGGAGTTCAACGTTGTTCTTCTTTTGCTTCTAGAAGGAAAAGAAAAAAGAAGAAAAACAATTTTTTCTTTTGCAAAAAAACTGAGGGCTATTTTTTTGTTAAAATAGCAAAAAAGAGGAGCGGCAAGTTGATTAATGGGCAAAAAAAGGAAATATACAAAAACAGATGATGAAATATTCAAGAAGGAAAAATACTGGCATTCATTTTTTAAATTTAAAGTAAACATCGAAAGATTGAAGAAAGATTACTGTAGCGAAAATTTAAAAAGAAATTATAAAAAAATTCTAACTAAGATAGATGGTATTAGATAGTATTCAACAATAAAGAACACAGACGTAAAATTTGAAAACTTAAAAGTACAATTTAAAAAGTGTGTTTCTGCAAAACTTGATTATAGTTTTAAAAAAAGCTTATCAATACAGTATCACTCATATCTTTGAATTAAATGTTTGTAAAATCGTTTTTGCTTTGATACTTTTTTAAGATTAAAAAAGACAAAGTCATTTACATTGGGTGACAAAATGTTGATCACGTTTTTTTCCATTTTTTAATTGAATGATTTCTAAAAGGCCAAATTACATGGACTTTTAGAACATGTGAACCTGGGAAACAGATCTATATCACTTTTGGATCCCCATATACCTTTTAATCCCATCTGAAACTCAAACAATATCCCAAACATCAAAAAATGGCAAAACAGAATGAAAAAAAGTTTAAAAATTCGTGGAAAATCGTAAAAAATCATAGAAAGCCGTAGAAAATCGTGGAAAACCGTGCTAAATTTTCCACGATTTTTCACGTGTACATATTTTGCTTTATTTTTTATTCCTGTAAACTTGTATTTAATAAAATAGAGTGAAAATCGCATATTAGATTACTGTAGATTTGTAAAAGATTGTTTTATTTTGCTTTAAAAAAGCATTGTCAAACTACATTTTTTGATGTTTTCCTCTCTTGATCTTTCTTACTTTTTCGAGAAGTCAAATTTGAAAATCTTATTTGTTAGCTATTTAAATTATTTAAATATCATTTATCAAACTTTAAATAATGTTGTGGATTCTTTGTCCTCATATATTCTTCGGCATTAACTAAAAATATTCCAACAGATCTAATATTTTGTTTATCCGAATCTCGAACGATCATATATATCCTACCTTTCCGTGTTTAAATATTTTTTCTTTTTTATTATAATTATTGCTTTTATAGTAGCAAGTATGGGTCGTGGACAACCTAAATCAAAGCCGCAACAAACTTCAATCAATCAAAATCCAAAACCAAATGAAACATCACTTCGAATAAGCTTTCTACAACAAGCTGCAAAGCTTATGGCAGAAAAAAGTAAGTTTTTATATATCTGCAAATTAACTTTTTAATCATACATAAGTTTAAACTTGCACCTTTATCTATGTTTAATCTTTCTCCAACATCTTTTAGGTCAATCAAAGAATGATACTCCATCATTGCTTTCAAAGTTATATATGGAAGAACTGAATGAAGTTCGAAATATTCAACAAACTTTACTATCAAAAGATCTTCGACGTTCATTTTGTCGTAGCTGTAATCGAATATGGATACCGAATCAAAGTGGTGAAAATGGAATAGAAGTCAAATTTAAAAAGAATCGAATTTATCGTATATGTAAAGATTGCAATTCAGTTGCATCATTTGTTAGAAATTCAAAATATCTTTCAAGAAATGAAAAGAAATAAATAATTATTGTTTGTTTATAAATGTATTTTTTAATGGCAACAATTATAACAATGCAATTTGGACAATATATGGTAATGATTTTAAAGTTTTGTAAAAAGTTCATGACTTCGAATCTTGGTACTAGTTGAACGTTTTCTCAGAATAAGTAGTTTATTTCGTAAAATTAAATCTTTAGATGGAAAACTAGCTAAACTCTTTCACTGATTTGACAAACAATTCAATTTTTATGAAGGTACTGTAATAATAAAACTGTTGCAAAATTATTAATAGCATTTTATAGCGCAGATTCTCACATATTATCTTAACCATTGCATCTGCCTGTGATTTTTGTTTATGATCCTTTGTTTGATCTCCTCTGACGCTAGTTTAATATGACTTTGAATATTAACAACGATTATTCGATTTTTATAATACATGACAGCTTTCACCAAATACACTGCATTTTTTGTAAGGTTTATTTGATCTTTTATAGATTATGCATTGAGGTGACTCTAATTTGTTTTCTATGAATGGCAATTTGCAGTAATAAAATAGTGGTAGCATAGGAAACATCAAAACATCATAAGCTTGATAAGAATTTCCAAAAAAATAAAAAATAGATAATTGTAACGTATAACATCATCTATATTAGTAATCATATACAACAAATTGTACTGTATGTTCAACAGTATTCAACGAACGAACGGCTTCATTGACATCGTCTTTAAAATTTTGAACAAATAAACGGCAAACATTTTTTTGAAATGTAATTCGGAAACAAACAAATGTGGTATGCTTGCATTCTTCAATTGCTGTATTTTTGTAATTTTTCTGTAAACAAATGTTTTTGTTTATGTATATCTTTAATACAGTAGCACTTACTTTTATAAATTCTATAAAATCTGATGAATTAAAATCACTGGAAAGATTAAATAGACTGAAATACTGTAAGTATTTGAAAGGCGGAAAAGCAGCAAGCTTTTGTGAAGTTAAAGGTGTGCAATAATTCAATTCCCCATTTATATCACAAAACCTTAAAAGTAGTATATTAGTGCTAGACGTATACAGCAATGATAATACTCTATATTTTGTTTACATATTTATTAATAAAGGATTAGCAAAGTATTTTTTTGGCATATCTTATGTTTTTATAAGCTTTTTCGGCTAAACATCAGTCAAAAAGTATGCCACAAGCGTCTATAAAAACAATTTGTTGGGACAGCTCATTAACGGTCTACGACAAAATTGCTCTTTTAAAAAGAGCGTTTGCTAAAAAAATATAAAACATGAAAAAAAGCACGGCAAAATATAAAATATGATACGTTTACTACCGTAGTGATAAACTAATACAATAGTGCTGGTAATAATTTTTATTACTACAAAAGAAGACGAGAAAAAACTCATGCTATAATAAAACAACAAAAACATACAAAAATAATAAAAAATTATGATATTTCATTTCGAGAATTATTAAATGTAATTGAAGTATCAGAATATAGTTCAGGAATATCACGACCATAAAAAACATAGAATAGATCAATAAGTAATAAACGAATTCGATCATCCTAAAAACAAAATATATTTGTTAAAAATTACAGTAACCCCAAAGAAAGCCAGTTTTTACAATTGCTGTAGTTTTCGTATAGCAATTGTAAAAAAATACAATAATTGTGAAAAAAAAACTACAGTAACCTCAAAAAATGAAAATATACTGAATCGCTGCAAAAACAACAGTAACCCTCATAAATAAAAACATACCAAATGTTCATCATGCATTTTTGCCCAAATTGTATCAAAAAGTTTTTGACAATTGATTGGATAATTTTTTGCTTTGATACCCCTAAAAACAAATCCAAATTATTTACGATAAAATATAATGCGTTTTGATTTCATCAAAAAACTTACGCTTCACCCATATAATGAAATGGTGCAATTTCAGTAATCTTTGATAATACTAAATAAATAAATCTTGGCTCAGAATCTGCTACAATATATTCAATTACACGTGGCATTTCATTTTCAAACCATTTTGAACGATTATTTGCTCGAATAAGTTTAACAATACATAAAATAGCAGCAACTCGAACATGAAGATATGAGGATCGTGGATCAGTATATAACCAAAAGAATTCTAAATCAACAGGAATATGTCCAAATTTTTGTAGCTCACAAATAACATTTAAGCATGAGATAAGAATTATTCGACCATATGACGGTTTCATCATTTCAAGATTGAGAGTTCGAGTTGTTTCTTCAATAACAAGTGAAGTAGCTTCATCAACATTCTTTAAATCAGCTGAATGTTTTTCAGTTTGTGTTAGAGATCGACCAAGTCCTTCAATATATGCACAACGAAGAAAATCATCTGTAAATCGATTGGTTGAATTATCATTGTAGAAAAGTAATGATGCAATAAATTTAACATTTTCAAGTGGACATTGACCTCGTTGATCTCGTACAAGTGCAAGTGAACGAGCAAAATGTTGCATAATTGCATATTTTTGTAGAGAGCGTGGTAGAATGACAATATTATTTGATGCAATAATATGTGGAGCAGATTTTGAACCATAAAATTCTTGAAAAATTTCTATCAATCCTTTTGAATTTACAATTGATCCAGCAAATTTTGTTCTAGCATGTGCAAGAGCTTTTAGCGCAGCAATTCGAACTCTGAAAAATATTGATGCAACATTCTCATATTTCTTGCTTAAAACTTACTGATAAAACATTCGTTCATTTGCTAATACATCATTCAGCACATCAATAGTTTGAATTGTAGAAGTTTGTTTAAAAATATTTATTGCATTTAATTGTGCACAGACATCTCTTTCATATAACAAAGTATATTCATGATGAATTAGCGGCTGTGAAAGATTCACTTCACGAATAAGCAACATTTCTGGGTCAATTCTAATCCATAGCACTGTAGCTTCTGGATCAAGCCTTGAAAAATCAATTTCAACTTCTTCTCCAATAGATATTAGCACTTTCTTCTTCTTCTTATTTCGGCCTTTTGAATGACATTGAATATCTTCTTTAACATGATCTTTATCAATTTGAATTATATGATTATATGAGCCATCGATCTCTTGTACAGAAATTGTTAACGGACCAGTATAAATTTGTCGACCTTTTTTGCTTTCTTGTTTAACTTCAATTTCAATAATATTTCGCTTTCGATTTACTTGATAATGAACCTGTAAAGAAATTATATAGATTATTACAGTATCCATGAAAGCTCAAGTAATTAGTTTTAGGGTTTTTTAAAAACTGTTTTTCTTCCTATAACCTTGTCGAAGTGTACTACATTCAGCTTCAAAAGAGATTCCATCATACCTCTAAATGTGCATGTCCACCACCATATATCCATTGATCAATTAGAGATGGAACTTCTCGACCAGTAACATTTAGAACAGTTTGAAAGAATGTTTCTACTGTAAACATAAGATAATACCAATGCATTTGTTGTCTTTGAACTTGACCAAAATGTGTTGCAACATATATCAGACGATGAAGAACTTTCATAAAAGATTCTTTTCCAAGTTTATTATGTAAGATTCGAAGTACTAATTCACCCTTTTTAACAAACATATCAAATTGTTTTGGGGATGTCATACCAGCAATAGTAGAATTTGCAAATGATTCTTCTATATCTTCTTTTGTACGAGGTGATAAACAAATTTTTCCAAACCGATTTTCATAATCACAGACTTCTTTCATAGCAGTATGAAATTCATATACATATTCACACTGTCCAAATGATCGTTCAATATACAGAAAAGTAATAAATCTGAAAGAATTAAATTTTTAGAAGTTACAATACTCTTATAGACCAACCTAGCAAGAGAACGTACAAGCCAAAGTTCTCTATATCGATATGGTTGTACAAAACATCCAAAAAATTGACTTGCAATTGCATTAACAATTTGTCTTCTAGTTGACTGAACAACATCTATAACTTTCTTATGATATAACAAATCAACAGATAGAATAGAAAATGACGAATATGCAATAAAATCATCAGGAAGCTAAAAAGCATTTTATCAATTAAAATTTCACGCAATGCTGTAACTTACATTGTAAACAAATATAACATGAAAGCAAGGAAATGGAAATCTAGAAGATAGCAGCTCTTCGAAAAACTCAAAAACTCTTCCGCATTGTGCTACAGTATGCTTTAACATTGGTAAAAATCCAATTGGACAAAGAAACATAACATCTTGCATTTCAGGATGAATAAATTGTTGAAATACACCAATTGAAAAGCCAATATTTACAGCAGATGTTGGAACAAGTTGTCGAAAAATATATTCTACTTTACCATCACCGAGTTCATTTGTTGCCTAAAAATCTTAAGAGTTTACATTTGTAAATAGATAAATAGAAATACTACCGTATGTTCACCACTTGCAACTGCAGCAAGCGTATCAGGAAGTTTAATAATAATATCAAACACTGCAAGCATACTAAAAGTATCAAAACATGGAAGCCATTCATGTGTAGATGATTCAAAGCTTGCACGATATGTATAAAAATGTGATGATTGATCAAGTTCACCTTCTGGAGTATAATTTAGAACATAATGGATACCCTATAATGCTTATCGTTTAAGCTCCGTATAAAATATAAAGGTATAAAGTACTTTTTTAGGATTAACAACTTTTGCATCAATATGAACCATAATTCTTTGGCCTTGTTTAATTTCCATTGTTGAAGGAAACTTTAGAGCAAGTTTATATTCATGCCGGCGTTTAGCTTCAATATTTTCAATAAAATCTTGAAAATTGTTTAGAGATTTTGGCTTATCTTCTGGAAAATCGGTAATCTAAAAAAATGGTGTACATTAACGAGCAACAAACAAATGTATCGTAATCAAACAAGCTCATAAAACAAAAAAACTATCAGCAAAAAACTTACTGTCATATTTGTTCTTTCATATTCAACCTCAATATCATCAATTGTAACCTTTCCTTCAAAAGATGGTAATTCATTTGGTAATAAACAATCTGAATTTTAAATATAAGCTTGTAAATTAAAAATTATGAAACAAACATTGTCCCAAATTAAGTCGAATTTCAGTAAGAGTTGGATCAAGAAGAAAGACAGAAATATCAGTTGAAACATTAAAACTTTTATTTTTAATATCAACATTATTAATAATAATTCGTTGTGTACTTGGTCGATATGGTTTAGAAGTGATATAATCTAATGCAGGATCACGAGCCCCAGCTGGAACAGGTCCAGGAAGAGATTCATTTTGTGGTGGAGCAGGTGCAGAAGAAGGTTGTGGTGGTTCTGATGTTGATGTTGTTGGTATTGAAGCTGGTTCAGACATTTTAAATAATAAATTACAGTAGAAAATTAAAAATGTTCAAAAAAAATTTCAAAGCTTAGCTATTTTCAAAATTGGCCTTATGTAACATTTTGCCAATATAAGCTTAAAATGTTCAACAAAATTTTTTAACACACAACTTTTTTAGCTATTTCAATAATTACCCTATTTCTTCTTTTATAGCTATGGAAGTTTCTCCAGAAGTTATTACAGAAGTTGCAGAAATGACAAAATCACCAGCAGCAGAAGATCTTCAGCAACGTATTGATACTGGTTGGGCACCAATTAAAAAAGAATTTTTGCTTACCAAAGATGAAGTAAGAGCTTTAAACTTTTCTGTTGCTTTTTTTGTATATTGCTTCTATTATAGCTTGAAGCTTTAAATGCTGAAAAAATGCAAGAACCTACTCTTGAAGTTGCAGCTGAAACAGATCGTCAAAAAGAAAGAAAACGTGGACAAGATAGAAAGCGTGAAAAGAAGATGGCTCATGCAAGAAATGATATGCGAAATGCGACTGTTCGATTATGTCCATCTGTAACGCTACAAGGAAGAATTTGTAAATTTGGTGATAAATGTACGTCTGAACATTCTGTTGAAAAATTTATGGAACAAAAACCTGAAGATATTGGTGAGGCTTACAAGCGGCATGCTGTATTGATGCTAATAGATCATTTTTAGGCCCAGAATGTCCAATATTTAATCAAGTTGGAAAATGTCAATTTTCATTTGCTTGCAGATTTGGCGCATGCCATACAAATGGCCTTGAACAAATTGAAAAAGAACCTATTCCAGCATATAAGCCTACACTGAATGCTAATTTGTCTGCAGTTCAAATTGCAATGCGAAAGCATCAATATGATTTTTCACGATCTGATAAGGTATATACTTGAAGCTTTTTCTAAATCTTTGAGGCTGTCTAGAAAGAGGGATAAAGCCGATGGTTACCATGTGGAGAAAGGAGTCTAAAAACTCGAAAAAAGACGTCAAACACGGTTACTGTAATTTAACAAAACAGTTTTTTTTTTGAAAGTACAGTTATTATACAAATGTTTGATTAATATTATTACAGTATCCCAAAACTTACTCTTTGCATATACATCTAATCTTTCTGTAGCAGAAATATCCCATAATTGTTTATCTTCAACCATCAATGAAATTTATAAATACTTTATATCATCTAGATGTCTATGAAACTGGTGAACTTTTTATCTCTATTTTACATCCAACAATTCCACATTCTGGTGAATTTCCTTTTAAACGTTGGAATCCACCACAATCTGTTCGAACAATTCTTATATCTGTGATTATTTTACTCAATGAATCTGACACATCTCCACTTGCAGTTCTTTTTTCGAATATACAATAATACAAATCTTTAATTAATACTATCACAGTATCGTCAAACTTACTCTTTGCATATATCCATTCTTTCTGTAGCAGTAATATCCTATATTTGTTTATCTTCATTTCTTTAAAAAACCATGGTTTAATTAATACTCCACGTTCAATCATGACACCATCGATTAGATAATTTTGTAACCGGACATAATAAGCTTCTAGAATATCACTTAAAGCTTGCCCCTTCTCAGTGGACAACATTTGCTATCGATGTCCAAAACCGTTTTCTAAAAGGTTCAAAAATCACGAAGATTTAACAAGTTTTATAGGTGTCCTTTCCTTTTGTGAATTACTGTATACCTTTCCTAAACCTCATAATAATATCATTTCTTTTTTAGATTGTTAAAGAGCTTCCTGATCCTGTAATAGCAATGGAACGTGAAAAACCAAAGCTGAATATGCGTGATCTCTCCGGGAAAGCTTATCTCGCTCCACTAACTACAGTAGGAAATTTACCATTTCGTCGACTTTGTACACGTTTGGGAGCACAAATTACATGCAGTGAAATGGCAGTTGCAACTTCAATTCTACAAGGAAATCCATCTGAATGGTCTCTTCTTAAACGGCATCCAAGTGAAAAAGTGTTTGGTGTTCAACTTGTCGGGGGGTATCCTGATAGTATGACACGTGCCGCTCAACTTATTACCGATGAAATGGATGTTGATTTTATTGATATTAATCTTGGATGTCCTATTGATGTTATTAATGAAAAAGGTGGTGGTTGTATGCTTGCACAACGATCGAATAAGCTGCTAAAAGTTGTATATGCAATGTGAGGGTTTTGTTTGTTTTTTTCTGATTAATCTTATATATGATTTTAGGAGTAGCGTTATGAGAGATACGCCATTAACAGTTAAGCTTCGATATGGTATTAAAGAAGGAAAGCGGGAAACTCATCATGTTATGAAAAGATTAGTTGAAACATGTCCACCTGCAATGATTACACTTCATCCACGTTCAAAGTTTGTTTTACTGATTTGATAAAGTTTTTTAAATTTATGTATGATTTTCAGAGAACAACGATATTCAAGACTTGCTGAATGGGATTATGTACCACAATGTGCAGAAGCAATTGGAGAAAAGGTACCATTTTGGGTTTGTGGTACTGTAGCTAATAGATATTATAGCAGCTTTTAAAATTAACTATTTGTTTTTTAGGTGATGTTCTTACTCCAGAAGCTTATTATGATCGGCTACAAAACTTTCCAATTGATGGTGTTATGATTGGCCGTGGAGCATTAATTAAACCATGGATTTTTAAAGAAATTGAAGATAAACAGCTTTGGGATATTTCTGCAACAGAAAGATTAGACATTTGCAAAGAGTGAGTTTTTTTGATACTGTAATTTAACAGTAATAAAGCATCTGTATTATTGTATCTAGAAACAAAGTGTTTTTAAAACTACAGTAATCTTAGGTTTAGATGCTGTCATTACAGTGATTAATCTTTATATTACTGTACTTGTGATGTAGTAATTCGGTTTTAAAAATATTTATCCTTTCTGTTTTAGATTTGTTAATTATGGTCTTGAACATTGGGGTAGTGATGATGCAGGTGTTGAAACAACTCGTCGATTTATGCTTGAATGGTTATCTTTTGCTCATCGATATGTTCCAATTGGCTTGCTAGAAGTTCTACCACCAAAAATAAATGCTCGTCCACCTGGTTATAAAGGAAGAAATGAACTAGAAACACTTTTGGGTTCATCAAAATCATCAGATTGGGTTAAAATTACTGAAATGTTCCTCGGTAAACCAACAGAAGGATTTCTCTTTGCTCCAAAGCATAAAGCAAATGCTTATTAAAATTGTTGTTAAAGTAATAGTTTTTTGTTGATTTTATATTATTAAATAAAATAAACCGGTTGTTATAATTATGTGTCTACAGCAGCAAGAACTTGTATACTGTATCATAAAGATTTCAAACAGAATGTGGATATTTAAATACATTATTATTGTTTTTTAAACCGTTTTAAAATGTAGATGCTCTTCAATGTTATGTTGAAAACATCCATAATCTAAACATTAAGTCAATCCTGCGATCCCCAAAAATTAGTCAAGAAACTTCACTGCAGTTCTTTGATTTCCCGATAAATAAGGCAACAGTGCTAAAATAAACTTCAACAATAATGGTTAATTTTTTTTGATGTTTTGGGAGGAATTCAAACCTCGCTGTTGACTCCCATACTTTGAATTGCCTTATGTAACACATGTGTGTTGAAGTAAGCTTTTTATTCATTGTCCAAAAACCTTTACGTGAAAAATCAGCTTCGAATTGCGTCAATACAACATTTGTTCTCTCATTTTCTAAGCTAGTTACCGTAACCCAAGAAAGTCATCAATTATATTTCAATATAGTCCCTCATACTCCCCAATCAATAAAGATCCCTTTATCACTCCCTCTTACAAAAGAAAATAGAGTTTAAAAACTCTTATAAAGCAAAGATAAATCAAAACACAAAGTATTATCAACAACAAAATTTATTCTCAACAAAAGAACAAACAAAAGGATAAACAAATACAATAATAAAAGAAGATATTAATCAAAAAGACCAAATCCCATATCTTCATCTTCTGATTCTTCCTTTGGTTCTTCTTTCTTAGCAGCAGGAGCAGATGTATCGGCAGCAGCAACAGATGGAGCAGTTGTAGTAGCAGCACTTGCAAATTTGGATGGATCAGCTAAATATTCCTTGAGACGTTCAGCTTCTTTGAAGACGACATCAGTTTCGGCAGCAACAGCAAGAACATTCTTGAAAGCATTGGCAATGGAGTGAGGAACAGATGCTTTGGTTGCATATCCACATGCAAGCGAAACAGAAGCAATATTTGCAATACCATGTTGGAAGCGCTTGATGATTTCTTCTTTGGTAACATCAAGAACATCAGGAGAGTAAATTGTACCATTATCATAAACCTGAAAAGACATCATCATTTTAAAAACAGAACTTCCTATATACGCAAATTTTACCTGTTGCACAGCAAGACCATATGAGAAAGGCATAATATTTAACATGTTCAAGAGAGCAGCTTCTGATGCACCAACTTTTTCACCAACTTTGATAATATGGACTTCATTCAAGATTTCAATGGTACCACGAGAAATTTTAGTTGGAATCTGGAGAGCTTGAAAAAATGAAGTTTTTTCTGGGCCCATGCCTGTATTTTGAGGTGGCAGCTTGACATCACAAGGAGCAATTGCACCAGCTTTGGCAGGAGCACCACGTTTATTTTCCATAAGCTTTTTACGAATTTCACCAAGATCTTCATTTGTAAAGACGAAGCCAATGTTACCAACGATGTATGGAAGTAAGCGTTCAAGTTCAGGACGAGTCTGAAGAGAACCACGAAGACAGCGACGAATCATAGTATTCTTTCCCATAAGAATTTCACCATGTGCACGCATTGCAATGCGGATTTCTTGCATCTGCTTTGATCCAACATTATCAACTCCAACCAAGAAGCATTTTGGGTATTCATCGAAGAGAGACTAAAAATGTTTTAATAGATTAATAAGAGTCATGTTTAAAGAAATAAGAAAAACAAACCTTAAGCCGATCAAAATAATTCTTCTTCCAAACGATCTTGTCTTCCCTGACCATCTTGGTGTATCACGGCACGTTGATATAACGAATTTAAAGACAAAACCTAAAAGAGAAGTGAACGTTAAAAGATTATAACAAATAATAATAAAAAAGATATGCACGAAAAAAGCGAAAACAAAGTATGGATGAAAAGTGCAGAAATGATTGCGGCAAAATGGGGCTGTAATAAATATGCATTTCAAAGCATTTGCTGGCAGAAACTAATTCAACGAAACTGAAAATGTTATAAGTAATGACAATCCAGTAATACAAGATGACATTATGATCATTCATAAGTAAGCAAAAGGTCTTAATGATAGAAAAGGTGTAGTAGAATAAAAAAGTTTAATGACCATAAATACTGTGAGCAAGTAATGTTGAGGCGTTTACAACCCAGATAATTAGTTTTTATCAAGGTATGATAAGTCAGCAAAAGAGAGATGGAAAAGTTGGTTGAAGAGAAAAAAAACAGTAATCATATAAAAAATGTTATAACATTCAACGGGCATTGTTTAGTTTTGATGAGGATGATTACAGGATAAGATGGACTCGAAAAAGGGTAATTGTGTAGTATAATTGTTGAAGACAAACAAGAAGACGAGAGTAAAACTAAATGATGACAAAGTTGTTTCAGCCGGCATTGTTTGGTTTGTGAATTAAAGATAAATACATAAACAGTTTTTACACAACTAAATGATGATAAATAGGATGACAAGGAAAACAGAGATCCTAAACAGCTTTCAACGGACATTAGTTGGTTTCGATCATACTCGCTGTTGATCTGATGATAAAAAAACGATGATACAAAATTTGGTGAGAAAAAAAAATAACTACACAGCTTTACAGCTCTTAACGGTCATCAGTTGATTTCAATCCTGATATGATTAATGTAAAAAAGAAGGGTAATGGGGATAATTTTGTAGTAAAATTAAAGATGAATATGTAAAGAATTTTAAACATCTAAATGATGATAAAAAGGATGACTAACAGAGAGTTCCTTGATGCAGCTTTCAACAGGTAGTAATAATAATAATTTTACAAGAATAAATAATGGGATTACAGATAAATGTAGAAAAACGATATTAAACACGAGCAAAAAACAAATGATGAGATAAAAAAAAAGATGACTAATTTTTTTGGGAGGAGGTAAAAAGGAGAGAGCCCCTAAAAATTGCTGCAGCAAAGAGGAAGAAGAGACGAAGTCGCAGGCAATTTCGTTGCGAGACGTCTACAGTGATTTGAAAGCTGCTGCAGCATTTTAACAATGTTTAACGTTTTTCTTTTTTTTTCGAAGCAAAGCAGCAAGTTTAAAAATTGTGTTTTTGAATGTTTGAATTTATTTAAAGCATTTTAATATTTTTTTAATAATTAAAAGCACTTTGCAATGGCTTTCCTGATTTGCCCTCTTGTTTTTGAAGAAGAAATATAAAAAGGAATGGATAAATTATGGCCGCAGTTGTATATTTTTCTTAGATGTTCCGTGAACTACGCAGCTCTGTATCTTGGCTATTAATGTCTTCAAAAGCTAAATGTAAATCAAGGAAAACATTGGCATCGAGAAGGATGGCACAAAGGCTTTCTTAAGTTTTTGTTTAATGATTTGAGCATATTTATTGCTTACACCATTCTTCTAATCCCGATGATGATCCATATTCTTCATTTCTCCCTTGTTAAACATTGCTGCATTTGTACCCGTCTATACAAGTGCAACAATAAACCCCACGTGGAGGTGTCGACCTCAAATTCAACGCTCTTTTTTTAAATTGTTTTTACCATTTTGTTCTTCTTTTTATATAGTATCATTTTATAGAGATAGCCACAATGAATCCATCATCAGTATCTTCTTCTGCTATGCGAGCCTTACAAATGGAATTAAAAAGTTTACAGCGTGAACCGGTTGAAGGCTTTACTGTAACATGTGACGATAATAATCTTTTCTTATGGACTGTTGGCATTTTTGGTCCACCTGGTACTCTTTATCAAGTAAGTGTACTTTTTATTGTCCCTGCTCTTTGCCCTTGACCCGGAAAACTTCTTGGCAAAGGCTGGCCAGCACATTCTTACTCTGTATTAAACATACTTAACTTTTAGGGAGGCTATTTCAAAGCAACACTCAAATTTCCACCTAATTATCCATATGCTCCACCAGGTTGCCGCTTGTTTACATAGTACAAACATTAATACTATTATTTTTAGCCATGAAATTTATAAATACTTTATATCATCCAAATGTCTATGATAATGGTGAACTTTGTATCTCTATTTTACATCCACCAATTGATGATCCACATTCTGGTGAACTTCCTTCTGAACGTTGGAATCCAACACAATCTGTTCGAACAATTCTTTTATCTGTGATTAGTTTACTCAATGAACCTAATACTTCATCACCTGCAAATGTTGATGCATCTGTTATGTATCGGGATTGGAAGAATGGTGTGAGCAATAAATACGCTCAAATCATTAAAGAACAAGTACAAAAATCAAAAGAAATTGCAGCAAAAGATGGTGTAAAAGTTCCTGAAACCATTGAAGAATATGTTGTTAAACATGAAAAAAAGAAGTCACATGATGCTTCTTTTTGTTTGGATGAACATTACTATGATTATGAATATGAAAGTGGTAAGGACATGGATGGGTTATACAGGGTCTACAAGAAAGGTGTCGAGTGGGGTTTTAACCACAAATCTCTTGTGTGGAGTTGTGGGAGTTAATATTTTTATGAAAAAGACTGAAAGAGGGATCTTTTGCATCAAACATTTTGGCGTTTTGGAATACTTAGTCAATTGGCGCCAATTAGACGGCACTATCCTTGAAACATCCTCTATATTTGCATTTATTTATCTCTTTAATCTCACGTTATTATTATTTTTAGATAATGAAGAGGAATATGATCATGATGATAATGATAGCGGCCAAGGTGAAGAATCAAAAAAGAATTAATAATAACCCCTTGTAATCAAAGATGCTTGTTCTTTCTCTCAACTACCGGTACACTTCTTTCGTCGTATATTCTAACCAACAACTAATAATTATTTACTGATTGTTTTTATTATCAATATTATACCAAAACCAGTAAAATTATATACATTTTTCTATGTTGTATGTATTTTTCTTTGTCTTACTAACAAATATATAAAGTCAAAAGATCGTTGTTTACATTTTTACTGATTACATATTTTCATTTCTTTGGTCTTTTCTTCTTGTTTTGTTATACTGTGTCGAACTGATTCGGCTGAACGAATGAGTTAAGCTTTAATTACTTTTGCTGTTGCCATAGATTATTATTCAAAAAAATTTTGCCGAGAAGCTTCTCTCCCAGGGCATTGAAGTAATTTTCGTTTCAAATATTGATAATACATGTGCTACAGTAGATCCACGATTCATTAAAGCTTTGTTGAATGATAAACGCGAATATATTATGAAAGTCACAGATGAAACAGCACAAGATATTAAAGGTGGATCATTGATTGAAATTGAAGGGAGAATGATGCATTTAGAGATGCCACAAGTCCCAGAAGAAGGAATGGAAGAATTTTGTTCAACAAAAACTTTTTAAATTTTCAATACAAATTATATTTGGATTGATTTGAAGGCGATCAAGGATCAGTTGTATGATATTAAAAGAGAAATAATTGCAAATAAAAAGCTTAGTTTTTGATATTTTTGAATATTGGTGGTAATTGATATCAATTACAGTATACCTTTATTTTTACATTTATAAAAAACTTTTGTTAATAAATTTTTGCAAATGCTAAATGAATATACGATAATATACGGTAATTTATAATGAAAATTTGATATCTTGATTTCTAAAAATTTTTGTTTGGAGCTAATTATTTTGATTTTTGTATTTTTTCTTTTATTATTAGAATTGTTCGGATAGAATGAGGTGGATAATCCAATGCAACTTGGATTCCACGTAAAGAAGGAAGTTCACCTGAATGTGGATCATCAATTAGTGGATGTTAAATGATAATACAAAGTTCACCATTATCATAGACATTTGGATGATATAAAGAATTGATATGTTTAAAAGTTTACAGAGCTAACCAGCTTTGGCCATTGTTTAGCTGTAAATTAGTTAAGATTTTGATCAATTAATTAAAGAAGCTGTCAGATGGTTGTTAAATTATACAAAGTGGAAGATAGAGAACATTTGTTATTAATCAATGATTCTCCATTTAAAATTTGATCTAACAATACTTTTTTCCAACAACTTTTATTGAATAATTATTTAAATTTAAAAATTGATAATGACACAAATAAGACATGGCTCAAAGTATAATACATAAACTATAGTATATAAATTATTTAAAAATTATTATTTTCAATGACAGTTCCTTCTTCAATCGATAAAACTTCACCTGGTGATTCAAGGAAAACTTTACCTTTCAAAACAACATCTTTTCCAAAAGTTACATCACCTTTAATGGTTAAATTTTCAACATCTTTTAAACTAGGAATATGTGGGACACGTTTTTGAAATTCTGGCCATGAATCATAGATCCCAGAGAGATGAATAATAGGAGCAGTTGTTCGATGTTCAACAAGTTTAACCGTGCCATTTCGATCCATTTCAAAGGCATCTGAAGCTAAGAGGAGCAAATCTTGTGTACGTTTAACTGGAAGAAAACGTGATCGTGGAACTTTTAAAGCACATGCATTGGGGAAATTTCGAATGGCGCCACCGATGGAAGTTTCAAGTTGAATGATTTCTCGACCGTTTGAGAGTTTCTAAAATTGAAAGAGGATAAGTTTGTATTTTTGTTAAAAATGGAAATTGAAGGTGTACTGTAGGTGACACCAACAACTACCGTATACCTATATTTAAAAATATCAAAAGCTAACCTTTTTATTTGCAATTATTTCTCTTTTAATATCATACAGCCGATCTTTGATCGCTTTCAAATCAATCCAAATATTATTTGTATTAAAAATCTTAAAAGTTTTTGTTGAACAAAATTCTTCGATTCCTTCTTCTGGGACTTGTGGCATCTCTAAATGCATCATTCTCCCTTCAATTTCAATCAGCGATCCACCTTTAATATCTTGTGCTGTTTTATCTGTTACTTCCATAATATATTCGCGTTTATCATTCAACAAAGCTTTAATAAATCTTGGGTCTACTGTAGCACATGTGTTATCAATGTTTGATACAAAGATTACTTCAATGCCTTGGGAGAGAAGTTTGTCAGCAAGACTTGTCTCTGCTAAAGTTTCAAAAATATTTCCATGTCCTGGTGGATAGAAACCTTCAAGGGAAGAATCCTATAAAGTGGTTGAAAGTAAATGAGTGCTCCCAAAAGTCAAAATTATTGATCTGCAATCTAAAAAGCTGTTTTTAATTTTACCTTATAAGATTCTGGAACTGGCAATAATGTATCAGCATAAATTCTTGGACATTTTGATTGTACAAATTGTTCTACCGTAACCATTCGATCATGTGCAAACTTTTCAAGCGCTTTTGAAGTCTCATCAAAAGTTTTGAATGAATCCATCAACAACAGAAGGACTTTTGTCTCGTAACATTTATTGATTAGCTCAAGTTGATCAATAGCAATCTCCAAAAAAGTTTTTCCATTTTTTACATTAATCAATGATTTTGGTCCTTCACATCCCATTGTTGTTCCCAAGCCACCATTTAACCGGATTACAGCTAGTTTTCGAAGGAGGTCTTGTGATTCTGCTATTGAAATTTGACCAAGTTTTGATGAATCAATGTAGCGGTCTTCGGATGGAAGGGTCCATGATTTCCAATCAATTTGTGCAGGTTCAGAGAGAAATTGTTCATAAAGTTTTCGGAAAATTTGCATATCTTTTTTGGATCTCTGAAAATTTTGATGTGAGGCTTTATAGGCTTTTTTAAAAATGAATTTTCATTAATCACTTTTTTATTAAAGCTTTGAATTTTAAATCGTCGTTATACGCTTCTGCTCATTATTCAACTCAAAAATTAAATAGTTCAATGGAGCGAGTTTTTGGCTCTCTGGGAAAAGTTAGAAATCTCAAATAAAAGTCCCAGATTTTCATAGAAAATGCTTATGGTCACTTTAAACAACTCATTAAAAAGCTTAAAAAACAAACAAACATTAAAACTCACTTCATCGCTGACCAACTTCTCCAAGCATCCATCAATTTTTGATAACAATTCTTCTTTTCTTTCAACTTCCATAATGTTTAATTATTGTTTAAACTTTAAAGAAAAATAAATATATAACTTTTTTAACCCACGTGGAATTAATTTTTGTCTGTACACAAAAATATAACAAATGAAAAAAGACGGGAACCTTCAGTCAAAAATAGCCTTGAAAAAAGGGGTAGCGAGAATAATCATTTTTCGGTGATCAACGTCTGCGTCATAAAAAAAATATATTAAAAGATGGACAAATGTCATTGTTGATTTCTATTTTTGATAATGATGCAGTGGTATTGAGAAATAATATAAAAGAGTGTCCCAATTGTTTGAAATGAGTTAATAGCATAGATGATAGTATTTAGAAAATAGCAATAATTTACAATTTTGAGTTATTGTCATTTGCGATAGTAATGTATTTTTATTAATTATTTGCTAATTGCAATAATGTGAACAAAGACACTCTTCTTTGTTTGAAATTGAAAGAAAAAAAAATGCCTATGTTTGATGAGAGTAATTTAATAGCAACAATAATTTACACTTTTGAATTACTATTGTCGTTAGAATGGTTGATAAAATGTAGAACCCTTTTTTCTCTTATTTTTTTTTCATTTTTTAATTAATCCCATCTGGAACTCAAACAACATCCCAAACCCCAAATAATAACAAAAAAAATGAAAAAAAAGTTTTAAAAAATTCGTAGAAAACCGTAGAAAATCGTGAAAAGTTGTGGAAAGTCGTACTGACTTTTCTACGATTTTCTACGATTTTCCACGACTTTTCACGATTTTTTACGGTTTTCTACGAATTTCCTTCCATTTTTTGGTCATTTTTGGAGCTCCAAATGGGATCAAAGGGTATATTAGGGTCCAAAAATGATATAAATCTGTCCCCCAGATTCAAATGTCGAGTTCCTAAAAGTTTTATGTAATGTGGTCTTCTAAAAATTCTTTATTTAAAAAAATGGTGAAAAAATGAGAATCATAATTTAATTCAAATAAAAGCTACTGTAACTTTAAAAATTTTATTTATTTCAATAACAAACAACAAATAAAAAAAACATAACACTACTTTTCATCGATTGATATTTATCATTTTCTTGCAACAGAATCAAATCTAACATTTGTAAGCTCTGAAATTTCTTCTTCTTTTGCAAAGTTTTCAGTTTCAGCTTTACAGAAGATAACAAAAAAGATATTTGCTGCAATTAAAAGAACACCATAAATTCTAAATAAATTAGAATATTCCGAGAATGTTCGATCAGGAGTTAACATTGGAACAATGAAAGAGTTTGTTAAAAGTCCAAATGTGAGAGAAGCTTGCACAAATCCCATTACAACTGCAGGCTTACGAGTAGAGATTAAAACAGCAGATTTTGGGAATCCTCTAAAAAATTATACGTGTTGAAGTGGTTACTGTAATTATGGGAAATTACCCAGCGTTAAAACCAAGGAATGACAGAGAGATAACTGTAATAATTGTTGATAGCATTGTATTACTGGAGGGGATAAATGTTAAAACTATTAGCCCAATACCAGTTCCAGTGAATGTTAAAGTACAAAATAATCGGATCTGAAAAAATCTGTGTATTGTAGGAATTAGGTATATATCATGAAGGGATATATAAAATCCCATTCACCAGCAACAAACCTTTGTATGCTCATTAATAAAAGTAATTTTATCACTTAAAAGACCGGTACAGAACTGTAAAGTAAATTGTACAACCAAGGGAACAGCAGATAAAGAACCAGCAATTGTAATTGGCCATTTTATCACCCATACAAGATACATTACTAAAAAGCTAATAGTAAATTGAGCAGCATAAATATAACAGATAGCTGCAACACAGCATGCCCAAACAGATATCTTTGTTAAAACTCGATAAAATGGTACTTTAACATTTGCAAGTTCAACAGCAGACATTTTACCATGCGAAATTTTACGAAACTCTTTTTCTCCTACACTCCAATGGGTTTCAGGGTCATCACTGGAAATGTTGAAAATGTAAACATGTTCAAATTAGTACAGACAAACCGATAATTGAGTACCCACAACACTAAAAATAAGCCACAAAATGCTGCTTGAAAATAGAATACTGATGGCCAGCCATCTAAAAAAAATTGTATTTGAAAGAGACGGATTCTTTAAACACTTAAATAAACTAGGCTTTATTTAATAAAAATGGAAGAAAAATTAGAGATACAGGGTTTGTTAAAGGATTAATTAATTCCACGTGTAAAAAAATAAAAAAAAGAATTGCATCGACCGGGAATCGAACCCGGGCCGCCCGCGTGGCAGGCGAGCATTCTACCACTGAACCACCGATGCTACATGCAGGGAGCGTAAAAAAAGAGCGATAAACCTTTGTGTTGCTTGCAAGCGATAACACCACAAAAAGAAAACAGCCGCTCACAGATTTTGAGCTTTTTTTTGTCGCATTTTCTTTTATTTCATTTGATTTTTGATTAAAAAAAGGTTTGAAAAAATTAAATCGAAAAAATAAAAGAAAATTTATGCTAAAAAAAGGGAAAAACTGTTTTTATAAAAATGTCATGTGCTTGAAAGTGTTGATAATCTTCAAAAAAAATTTTTAGAGACAAAAACAAAAAAGCCAAAAATGTTTTTTGCTGCTTTTTTAAAGCCTATAAATATTGCTAATCATTGAATCAAGCAAAAGCGTCTTAGAAATGCCGTCATTCAAGCACCTTTTTCACGATGCTTTGCCAGCAACTGCCAAACCCAGATTTACGTAAATACAAGAAAGCTAAACTTACAATGATTTGCTAAATAACTGGCAATCGGTGTACTAAAAATAACTCATCAAAATAATTCAAATACATATTTGTATAACTTACGTAATAACAGCACAAAGCTGTGTATATCCTGTTAAAAGTGCAACAAATATGCCCTTTTCTTTTGGTGCGGCCCATGTTGTAACAATGGCCCCAATAACTGGATATGGATTACATTGACACATTCCCTGAAAATGTTTCTTTGAATAGTATAGAAAAAAATGATAAAACGAAATCGAAACAAAATAATTTCAGTGTTAAAGTGACAGAAACCGAAACAAAAGTTTTTGTTGATTAAAAAGTTTTTAGTTCTCTTTCTGGTTGACAGTAATTACATTATGGCAAAAGTTTACGTAAATGCATTACTATCCAAATATTACATCTATCCAAAAATGAAACAAATGTTCCGTTAAAACTTACTTGAACAAGTCTCAAAACCAGTAACAAATTAAAATTTGTAACTGTAGCCCATGGCGTTAACGCAGCAGCAGCAGTAGTAATAGACCCCAAAATAACTTGTGTCCTGTAAGTTCCAATCTTTTTCATAACCCATGTAGCAGGAAGTACAAAAAGTGCAGAACCAGCAAAGCTTGCCGCAAACAGTAAACTAATTTGAATTGGACTTAAATCAACTCTCATATCCTCTAGGGGAAGATTTGCATCTGTCCAATCAACATCTGTACCATTTAAATACTCTCCATAAAGAGGTGATGTTTCAATTTCAGCAACTTTAATCAATGCTGCATTCCAGCAAGTAATATTTCCCATTAACGCTGCTAAAAATAATGAGCCTTGAAGGGCAATAATAAATCGAGTTCGATTTCCACATTGTATTAGCGGCTTTGATTTGGTGATTTCTGTTTCCGATAAAGGAATTGGTGGATCAGTTATTGAAATTCGTTGAACTCGAACCATTTTTTAGGAACAGAGAGATATTTTTCTTTTATTGAAAGAAAAAAGACAGAATAAAACAAAAAAAATATTATGTAACAGTTTTTTTCTATTGAACCGGCAATGCTTTTTTGCTGTTGTTGAAGAAAAAAAGAGAAAGCATCAGACAATCTTTTTTTCGTAATCTCTCTTTTTTTAATGCTTTTTTTTTAAATCGAATGTGTGGTATTGACTTGCAAATTTTTAAACCGTTAAAAATGTGATGATTATGCAATTTTGGCTTTTTTTATAAAAAAGGGAGAGTTTATGTTGCTATAACTTGTGATTGTTATTTATAGCTTAAAAAATATAACATACATTAGGGGACAAAGTTTTCATGGCGTGAAATTTGAGCCAACAGCTCTAGCAACTCGGTAGGAAAAATATAAAGAATGTATTATGCGTAAAAGTTTAATGACTTTCTGTATAATTTAAAAAGATTTAAATGATTTTAAAAATGTTTTTGTCAAAAATTAGCGCTGTCGCCGGCAGCGATGTCGTCACTGATAGAGAATTCGAGTACAAAATAATGTTTTAATTAAACGCAGATAATCTTATTAGGATGCTAATTTTTAAACAATTATTTTTTCTATGTTTTGGAAGAAACTCGAAGCTCGCTGTTGCCTCCAGTATATTTGATTGCAAGCCTAACGCGCAACCATCTGCTCTGTCTGTCTGTCTGTAGTTGCCATCAGAGAGAAAATTTGAGTTCTGTTTCTTTCGTTTTTTAAAAATCTGTACATGTGCTTAATGTTACCGTAAACAATTATTTAAATTATTTAAAATTTTATTTTAAAACAAACAGTTTTTATATTTTAAAAAAGTTTAAAAAAGACTAATAATTGTGAAAACAAAAAACAGTACCGGTATAATTTTAAATTATAAAAAAAGACAAAAAAAGAACATACAAAAATACAAAATTAAAAACAAAACTAAAATTTATACATCTATCTCACCAACAGAAGGATTAGGCTTATTGCTATCACTTTGAAGACCAGGAATAATAAGTGATGGAAGATTAGAAGAAATATTTTTAGGAGTTGTAATCTGCGTAAAAGGAGCAGGATCAGCAGAACAAAAAACACAAAAAATAATATTTGTTACAATTAAGAAAGCAGCATAAATGTAAAAAACAATAGAAAATTGTGCATGTGTTCCTTGGGGGGTTAAACTTGGAACAAGATATGAACCAGCAAAGAGGGAAAGACATAAAATAACTTGCATCACTGCCATTACTGTAGGGGAGTATTGTTTTGCAACGAGTACAGCACCTTTTGTAAAACCACCAGCATTAAAGCCAAGGAGGGAGATCGGAATGATAATAAGGGTAACAGAAACAATGGTATTTGAAGAAGGAATAAGGCCGCAGATGATAAGAAGAAATCCACAGCCACAAAATGCAAGGGTATTGAAGAAACGGATCTGAAAATGAAAAAAAATAAAAATTTATAAATAATTTCCTTGACAACTTTAACACAAAAGATCAATTACTATCATCCTTTTTTAATAATTTTGTAAAATCCTTACCTTTGCTATATCTGAAATTGATGACAATCGATCAGAGATTGTTCCAGTTAAACATTTAAAAATGAATTGAAGAATCAGCGGAATTGCTGAGATAAATGAGGCAGTACTAACAGGTAGCTTACAAACATACACAAAATACATTGGCATATAAGTAATAGCAAATTGAGCAACCAAAAAATTTGCAGAAGTTGCTATCCATACAGCAATTATTGGGATATGTGTAAAGATTTTTTTGTATGGTGGAGTGACCTTTGTTGTTGGAGCAGGGAGACGACCATGTGAAATTTTTCGAAATTCTTTTTCAGAAACGAAAGGATGACGGGAAGGTTCATCACGGAAGTTGTATCCCCAGAGGGCAAGGAGCAAAGCACCAACAGCAGCATGAATGTAGAAGACACTATCCCATCCGAAGGCTGCAGAAGCTGCACCAGAAACAGGCATGGAAAAGATTGCAGACAGTTGAATGTAGCCAGTTAGAAGAGAAACGAACAGTCCAGATTCTTTAAGTGATGACCAGGTATTGGAGATAGAGCCAATGACAGGGAAAGGATTGGAGAGGGTTGTGCCTTGGATGATTCTAACTGCAAGAAGGACATAAAAATTTGTAACAGCAGCAAGAGGAGTTAAAGCTGTCGTCAACACCGATAACACTCCAACAGCAATCATAATTTTATGTGTACCAAATTTTTGTAGCAACATGTTTAGCGGCACTACACCAGCTAATGCACCAATAAAAATTCCAGCAAAAAGTGTTGACTTTTGTGCTGTAGTATATGGAATTCGTCGATCAGAAATAGCTAACTCTGGGGCATTAAAATCTTCAGCTGTTTGATTTTTGGATGGATCATAGATGGGAGAAGTTTTAATATCAATGAGAACTATCATAGCTGGATTCCAGCATACAACAGATGCCATTAATATCGCTAAGAACAAAGCACCTTGCACGAGAACAATAAAACGAGTTTTATGCCCACAATTAGTCACATTTCGACGGCATTGAATTTCCGCATCAACAGTAACGATTGGAAATTTATCATTGATACTAGACATCATTGAAAAGATAGATTTTTGAAGTAATATATAAAAACAGAAATGAATTTGAAAGAAATAAAACAGAACAAATTGTTTTAACCTATCACAACCATTTCACTGATATATTTATATATTCGAAAAAATTCGCTTCCACATGATGTATCAACTTATGTCGGATGTATGATCTATTGTGGGAACTATTTTTTGATCGATGAAGTAACAGCAGGAAAGCTTATGCAAATTATCTCTTAACAAAAATTTTTCAGGACAGTAGAAAGCACAGAGAGATCTATGGGTTCAATCAGTTAAAAAAAACTTTAGAAAATTGCTACATTAAAGTCCATAGAACAAATACAAACAAAAGAACAAAAGTTTGTGGTTATAGCTTGGAGTAAATGATCCAAACAGAGAAATATCAACAGAATTTAGAGGAACAAAATACAGAAAAATGTAAGCCACACAAAAAACATTGTAAATTTTAAAAACAATCAAAAATATTGATTTCGATTTTTGAAAAATGATAGTCAGTTTCGTTGATTTTAAAAAATTGCTTTAACCGAGCAAAAAATGTTTTATTGTAAAAGTTTTTTTTTCTTGTTTAAAAAAATTATTTAATGTAATAAGGTTTGTTTTGTATTGACAGTAACGCATTTTTGATAAATAACTGTCAAAAATGATAAAAATATATTTTTAAATGAAATTGTCAAAAAAATTACTTTTAGGTTACTATCATCGACGATAGTAATCTAAAAGTAACAATAATTTAACATGTAAAATTTTTTTCGATTTGTGATAGTAACCCTTTTTGCCAGCTTTTTCAAAAATCAATTTTAAATTTGATGACAGTAATTCATTTTTACAATTCTTATTCTAAAATACGTTACTTTCGTCATTCATAAATTCAGTTATTGATACTTTCAGTTGGAAATGAAATTATTAAAATTTTCGTTAAAGATATTAAAATGGTTGTTGCGATAAACGCCAGTAAATATTTGTTTGCAAATGACGATAGTAACAACGTTTTGGTCAAAGTTCTAATAATGGATTACTATTAAAAAAGACAGTAAACAAATTTGTAAATTATCGTTATTCGTGAATTACTATCATTTATGTTACAAATCCATTTTTGACGTTTTTTTCAAAGTTAATTGCTACCATTTATGATAAAACCTATTTTCGACCATCTTTTAACTAATTTAATTACCTTTGTTGATCAAATTAATAATTTAATTTGCAGTTAAAATTTTTTTTTTAAAATTAATAGCTGTTATTAAAAGGAAGCCAAAAATTTTGAATATCGAATTTTTTCATATTTCCAATTATCATTTTTATAAAAGCAAAGTAAACAGGATATTAAATTATGGATTGATTATTCATACCTTTTAAAGAAATAACAGCAAATATTGCTCATCATCAATGTTTCAAAAAAAGAGATATTTCTCGATCATGAAAAAGTTCCTTCCTCATTTTTGTGAAAAAACGATTTGCATTTTTTGGAGATGCAACACTTTTTTTCTCGATTGCTTCAAGGAATTAAACTGTGCAAACAACATCAGTATTTTTTTGATCGCTTTGATTTGATTTTTAAATCAAGCATTTTTTTCACTCAATCGTTTAAACTCTCTCTCTTTTTAAAAAGCAATATAGTGTTGTATGCGCATGTATTTTTTTTTATAATGCTTTTGCAACATCATTTTTTTTCTCTTTCCTCCGGCAGCAGCTGTCTATCTTTTAAAGGGAAGAGAAAAAATGGACGATAAAAAAAATTTCCTTGACCAGTCGTTCGTTCTCCCTTAAAGAGAGAGGGCGTGTTTTTTTTCACTCAATCCAAACATTTCAAAGAAAAAAAGAGAGGAGGATATGGTTTGAAGCAATATATTTTTTTTGTGTCTTGTTTACTTTTTTTCCTCTTCCGGAAATATTATTATTTTTTGATATTAGTGCAGGTGTGTTAAAAACGGAAGAGATATCTCCATAAAAATCGACGAGATTTGATATAGTATTTATTGTTCATTTTGATTTTTGCTGTTTAACACACTTTGCCAAGAAAAATTTTTCCTTGGTAGTGTGTTACCTGACGCCAATTATTTCTATTCTCATTTAATTTAAAAATGTTGCCCAATTTTTATTTTACAACTTTTTTGATATTATTACTTAACAGTAATTTTGTGATATCAAAAACAAAACCACAAGATTCAAAAATTGGTAGCCTACAAATAAATTATCGTGAAGCTTCTTCTTATATTGCTGCTGGAGGCACGCCTCCAACAATAGTATATCATCCAAATCCACCAACAATTATCCCACCTGTAACAACAAAACTAACTTTAACAACTCCCCCTCCCCCACCACCACCTTCACCATATGAAGAAATTCCAACCATGCCATTATTTGATTCAACAGCTTTAAGGGATGATTTACACGTGAGTAAATTTTTGAACAAATATAGTAATTTTTTTAACAGGTCTTTGCAAAATTAGATTCCAGATAGTAAGCACGAGACAAAATACATTGAATAAAAAAAATTTCCATTAATACGAAAGTTGCTTTTTTTGCTTGACTCTCTTTAAATTTTGGTCTAAAAATGCTTGAAATCAGAATTTTAAATTTCAAGCAAATTTTTTGTTGATCGACATTGAAAAACAGAAATACCGATATTTTGCAAAATCATTCATACCTAAACTTTTGTTCGTTAAACATCGGTTTTTTTCGAAATTGAAACTTGTCTCAAATTTTGGACTAAAAATGACCGAAATTAAAAAAAATCGAAATTTCAACTTTGATCTTTCACCTAATCGAAAAATCAATTTCGCTATCACAATTTAGTATCTTCGTTTTCAGGTTGTACATCCACCATCCCCAAATGAACAAGATTGGGTGATGGCAACTGGGAATGAAACGTCAATTGATAATGTCCTTGCCATTAGTTTAGTCTATGGTGGAAGGCTTGTTTCAATGGGATATTATTATCGCCTACAACAAATTTATTATTACGCTATTATGCATAAATTTGAAGGCCCTGTATTTTTAAAACCAAATCCTTACACGTATCAAGAGTTGATTAAAGTTGCAAGGTTAGTTTTAATGTTTTTATAACTGTAGTTTGAAAAATTGCTTTATTTGTTTTTTGAAGAGTTATTTGGTTATTCATTTGAAAAGCTGCTTTTTATGTTTAAAACAAAATTTCTTTTAGTTCGTTTCTACCGTTATCGACTTTAAACTGCAATTAAAAGTTTACTTCTTTTTAGCAAAATTTCGTAATTTCTATTTTTTTGTACGGGAAGACTTCGTGAAAAAAATCTAAAAAATCAAAGCAAAAATCATCCTTAATTCAGTATTGATTTTTAAAAAATTAAAGTATCAAGATTAAAGCCATAAATGTTAGCCAAAAAATGTCGAAAATTTAATAAATGATTTGCTGAGGTCAAAAACTGAAACTCTACTTTTATTGTATATTTCTACCACATTTTACGAAATTTTAAGTTAAAGTTGATAGCAAATTTCACTATTTCAGTTTTTAAAAACTTAAAATTTGCTGATTTACTTCTTGTTTTAATTTAGCTTCCTTGGGTTTAAATTTCACGAAATAAGGTTAATATCAATTTGAATCAGAGAAAAATTTTCTTTGATTTCCATATTAAAATTCATTTGTCACTTTTAAGTTGAAAGTAAAAATCTTAAAAAAACTAAAATTTATTAATTGAAGTCGAAATTAGTTTAATATACGTTACTTTACATTGACATTTCGATTTATTAGATTTTTGCTGCTGTTTCCCAAGTTTTATTTATTTAATTTAAACAAAATCTGAAAATTAGGCATTTGCAATTTTTTTTCTGCAAATGTAACAACTGCTACAATTAATGCTTCATTTGCAAGTTTAGTCATAAGAAAATAAGGTTTTTTATTGAGAGAATATTTTCATTGAATCATCTTCTTTTGTAATATCGTTGAATCATAGAATTAAAGCGATTAACAAAAAAAAATGTGTTTTAACAATAGGTTTTAAAAAATATTGTAACAATTTAGAACCGGATGTTTACATCTATAGATTTCATAGACATATTTATTTCCTTAAACTTCTTTTTTTCATTCATTCATTCACGAAATCATTTTTTACGGAAGCTGCTGCAACATTTTTTTGGAGACATGAACAAGTTTTTTTTCCGCATTTTTTTCCTCGATCAAAAAAGAAAAAAAAGAGAATCCGAGAAATGGACATGTCTCTCCAAGAAGTGAACAAGCAAGGGGTCGATTTTTTTAAATATTTGAATTAAGGACTACTACTAATAATGTGTGTTGCACTTGAATCTTAAGGAAAGAAGCAACAACATCAAGAAAAGAAGGTGCGCGAAAAAATGTCAAACTTTTTTATTGGGAGATTCTGCTTTTTTTGCTTCTGTCTGATGCGAGAAATAGAAAAAGAACGGAGGTGTTAGCAAATTTGACAAACTTTTTAATTTGAGGGATTAACAATAATAATAATAATAGAAATGAAGATTAGAATGATTAAAGCTGCTTAAAATTGTTGTAGACAGTTTTTTTGTGGTTAAACAATGTTTTTCTGATTTTACTTGTCTCAAATTCTGGTCTTATTTTGATTCTTCTATTTTTGTCATTAACAAACTCTTCTAAATTTTAATCAATTCTTTTCCATCCTTTTTCTGATGCCAATTACAAATCACAAAATTTGTACATTTCCGGATCTCACCGTTTATCAAAAAAACAATAAACATTTTTTTCTTTTATTATTGTAGAAGTGTTACAAAGTTCTAGAAAAAAACAAAAAAAAGTTCTTTGAAGCTTCTTTTTCATTGTGGAATTTCGAGAGAACTTTTTTGTTCCATTTAGAAGTTCCAGAAGCTTCTAGAACGATAAACAGAAAGAAAAAATTATTAATTTTTCTTAGACGCCGATGTTGAAGAAAGAGTCAAATTTAAACAAATAATCTTTCTCTTTAATTTTTAGAGAAAATGAAGAAGTGAATCTTGGATTAACGCAACTTTGTGGACAAGATAATGGAAAAGGAGAAGTTACATTTTCAACATATTGGGAACGGATACCAGGTGTAAGTCATCGAGTAAGTTTATTTCAAAACTATTTTCGTTTTATTGTCATACTGTAGTGTAAAATTATTTTATTTATCTCTTAACTTGAGAGATAAAAGCTCAAAAGTCTTGAGCTTGCTATTATTTATGATAGTAATCTATTTTTGACAACTCTAATCAAACAATGGTTACTGTAGTCGTTTGCCAACAAGCATTTTTTAAGTTTAAACATTTTTAATTTTTGTCATTGTTAATATACCAAATGAAAAATAATCAATCTATTAGAGATAATTCGTGTTAAATTGGTTGAATTTTTGATAAAAAGTATAGTCTTTTAAATAACAGACACTTTTTTTTCAGATATGGTTTCCTGGTACTCCTGAAGCAGATGTACAGCGACGTTTAATGGAACGTGATGGATTTCGTTTAATCTCATTATGTGGATATTCTGTTAAAAATCGAGCACAATATGTTGGAGTTTGGATGCAGCCTGCACCTTCTAAGCATCCCTATGAAGCATATTATGGATTATCGCTAGCAGAATGTATTGCAAAAGATAAATATTTAACGACAAAAGGATATGTAGCAACACAATTTCGAGTCTTCAACAATGGGCATAGCGTTCTTTGTACAGCAATATGGGAATATACTCCAGGAAAATCACATTCAATTGAAGTTGGAGAAAACTTGCCAAGAATGTATCGACGAATTCAACGCGCTGATATTTTGCCACGACAAGTTTCACATTTCTTTGATGCTGAAAATACTCTTAAATATGTTGTGCTATGGTCAAATGTGCACACAATGAGATTCCCAAATCCACCTGAAATTTGGAATGATTCTTCTGCTATTCCAGTAACGTATCTCAAAGGTGCCCCAGAGTTACTCTCTGATGCTCAGCTATCTTTCATCACAAAAAGAGTAGAACATTTTATGAAAGATTTGGATATCCCAGGACTGTCAGTTGCAATCTCAAAAAAAGAACAGCTAAAATTTGCTGCTGGTTTTGGATATGCAAATATTCGAAAGAAGGAAGCTGTAACTCCACATCATCAATTCCGTGTTGGATCTGTCTCGAAGCCAATTACAGCAGCAGCAATTTTAATTTTGGTTGATCAAGGAAAAGTTGAATTAGATGATCATGTTTTTGGAAGGACAGGGCTATTTGGTATGTTTATGTTTTTTTGGACCTTTTAAAATTGAAAACTGAAAAAGTGAAGCATTTTTGTGTCTCGAAATTGTGATAATCGTCTTTTCTCGAAATCATAAATATTGATGCCAAATTTTTTCTGCTGATTAAAATTTCGCTTAACTTTTTTTTATCTCGAAATCCAAATTTTTTATCTCAACTTGTTGATAATTCGGTTTTCAAAAACAAACATTTTTCTCATTTAAAATTACGGTAGTTCCGTTTCTCCGTAGATTAAAATCTTTCTGGTGATTGAGATGCCGATATTGCAGGTTTTCTATTTTCGAAGTTCTTTTTTGGCCTAATAGTAACCGAAATACAAATCAAAATTTCGATCATTTCAGTTTTTGCAAAGATTTGCTTTTGTTATAGTTTTTGTTAAACAACATCTGTAATTTTATTACTGTCAAAAGTTTTTCAGGAATGGAATTCACAAAGAAAAATCGATATGGTAAATATATTGGTGATATTACTGTCAGGCATTTGTTGGAGCATACAGCTGGTGGATGGAAGTGAGTTTAAATATTTTACAGATTGTCTAGATTTAACATTATCCAAAAAATACAAAATTTTTAAATCGAAAAATGCTTTTTATTATGCTTCTTATCTTTGTCGCTTTTTAAAGAAAGAAGATAGATGCTTTACTGCTTTTTTAAACCAAAAGATAAAAAACACTTAAATTTTGTGTTCATCTTTATTCATTTTTGTTTCATTATTCAGTAATCAGAGCAACAGAAGAAGAAAAAAGGCAACAAAGTATCTTCCTCTTTTTAGGTTAAACGTTTGATTGGGCTCAAGTCCATTTACTCGTAAAGCTGCTAATGTCAGATTTAGACAATTCAATCATTAAAAGTAACTATTAATAACAAATTCTTTTTAGTAATTTGGAATCAGATTCAGCATGGGTTGAACCACAACTATCCACCAAAGAACTAATAGAATATGTCCTCGAAAATGTTCCATTAACAGAAAAACCAGGAACAAAATGGATTTACTCAAATTTTGGTTATCAATTACTAGGATATATTATTGAAAAAACATCTGGACAATCATATGAAGAATTTGTTAAAAAATATATTTGGTCTGAAGTTGGTGTAAATGAGATACAAGTTGCCCGGCCATCACTGACAGAACGAGCACGGCGAGAAGTATTGTATTATATGTCGGGGAATAAAGTTGGCTTTAATCCATATGAAATGTTAAGCCCTGAAAGAATTGGTCCATGGGGTGGTTGGATTGCGTCACCAATAGAGTGGGTTTAAAAAATTTTAGAGAAAAAATAAAACTGATTTTTTATAGATTGTTGCAATTTATGGCACATTTTGATGGCGAGTAATTTCTTTGGTGATATAAATGATGGAAAAATGTTTTAGGGTTTGATAAAAAAGAAGATATCTTAAGCAAAGATAGTATAGATGAATGGGCAATTGCAACTAAAGCTTCTAATGACACCTATGGTAAGCTTAAGCTTTTAAAAAACTTCTTGCTCCTTTGAGAAAAGTATTTTTTTGCAATTTTGGTTAAAGATAAAAGACAATAATTGTAAAAATATAAAGAAAAAATAAAACTTTTAAAAAACAATTTTTAGTTTCTTTTTTTTCTGTTCTTTTTAAAAAAAAATTTTCAACACAAAAAAAGCAGCAGCAGCCACACTTTTTTCTATCTAAAAAACAGCAGTCAGTTTTTTCTTTCTCTCTCTTTGTTTTTTTGAGACACACACATTTTCTTTCCCTTTCTTTTTTTTTGACACAACAAAAGAGCACGTCTTTGGCTGTCTAGCGCTGCTCTGAAATTTCTCTCTCTTCCTTACAGCCAGTGAGGATTTATTTTTCCTTCAATGTTCAAAAAAGCTGAAATCATACTTCACAGGATCTTTTCTGTAGTATGTTTTCACATCGCTTTTTTTAAATCTGTAGTCAGCAGATTCCGCGATGATCGAGCTATAGTGTAGCTCCTGGAGCGTGAAGCTCGTTAATTTCTTTCTTCGGAAAGGAATTGACGTTGATGATCGCTGATTCTAGCTTCGGCTAGGATCTAAGGGAGCCACACTTGCTGAGCGGATCGAAAAAGCAAATAAATAATGCACAGATGTTTTAAGCTCGAAAAAATCTCTTACATTTTTGTCGATTAGATAAAACTTTTTAAATAAAAAAAACAAAACATTCCTAATTTCAAAAAATGATTAAACATGTTTTTTTACAGGACTAGGATGGTCATTAAATATTATGGGCTTTAATGGTTGGCAACATGATGGAAGAATGCCTGGTTCAGCAGCAATGTTAGTTCGACTAGAAAATGGTTTAGAAATGGCTGTTGTAGTTAATAAGGTTAGCAAATATTTTTTTGCTTAATTCATTAAATACAGTAGCCACTACATTTAATTGAGATATTGTTTAAAAAATGATTGTTTTTCTTATTAACCCTTTTGATACAGTAATCTTTTTTTGCAGGAATACAGCGAACGAGATTTTTTTCATGAACTTGGATATATCTTACATCACATTGGAAACAATTGTGATTGGTGGAACGATAAAACTGATCTCTTTATACATTCCAAATGAAAAAAAAAGATTCCAAAAATTGTAAAATTTCTGTTAAAAATTAATTTATATCGTTTTTGACGCATAAAAAACATGACATATAAAAAACTAATACAAATAAATTTCATACATAATTTTTATATAAATACACATCCTTCTTTTTTTGATCACACCATGCATATAAAATACATATTTCTTCTTCTGTCATGAACATTATGGAGCACCAGCCGAACCAGTTTGCATTGCTTTCTGAATAAGCATACGAGAAATTACGAGTCGTTGAATTTGTGATGTTCCTTCATAAATTTGATAAATCTTTGCATCACGGAATAATTTTTCTGCTGGATATTCAGTATTGAAGCCAGCTCCACCAAAAACTTGAATACAATTTGATGCAGCTTGTACAGCAGTATCAGAAGCGAAACATTTTGCAATTGAAGCCATATATGATGAACGAGAACCTTTATCAACATCTTGTGCAGCACGATAAGTAATGATTCGAGATAATTCAAGATTAATTGCCATATCTGCAAGTAAGAATGAGACACCTTGATGCTAAAAAATAATCAATGTTAGAATTATAGTAGACTTCATAACAACTTAAACTACAGTATGCCTTATATTATAAAGTTATTAAATATATATAATCATGGCTACAGTAAGGATGAATGCAGTACACAAAAAATGTAATTACATACCTGAGCAATTGGAACACCAAATGTTTTTCTTTCTAATGAATATTTTGTTGCTTCATCTAGAGCTCTCCATGCTAAACCTACGGCACCAGCAGCAACGCCAGGGCGTGTCTAAAAAATATTTTTTGCTATAGAATCAACTGTATTCCAAAACATACCATATCAAATGCGCTCATAGCAACTTTAAAGCCTTCACCAGGTTTCCCAAGAACATTTTCTTCTGGTACAACAACATCTTCAAATGTAACAGCCCGAGTATCTGCACATCGTTGACCCATATTAATTTCTTTTTTACCACGATTAATACCCGCTGCATCTCCATCAACAATAAATGCAGTAAAAGCTTTTCCTGCAGGAGTTTTGGGATTTGGATCTGTGCGAGCGAGCTGAAAGATAACAACAATGATAATTACAGTATATATGCTTTAAAAAACGAACAACAAAGAACCAGTTAGCATATCCAGCTCCAGTAATCCACATCTTTGAACCATTAATAACATATTTATCACCTTTCTTTTCAGCACGTGTTTTAAGTCCAGCAACATCTGATCCAGCATTAGGCTCTGTAACACAGTAAGCCTGAAATGTGAGTGTAATAATTTTGGATTTGAATACATGGTAATTCAGGAGTTGGTGTTTAATGATAAACTATGTCTTTTAGCTTCTGTAAGCTCATATCTTTATGGATGGAGGAATCACAGAAACTTACAGCATAATTCTTGTAACTTTCAGTTAACATTCCAAGATACTTCTTTTTTTGTTCATCATTCCCAGAGATATATACTGGTGCAATAGCGAGTGATGGTCCCATGATAGCTAATTGAATACCAGTACAACCATATGCAAGTGCTTCAACGATCATAGCAGTTTCCGTTGTAGTCAAACCAGGACCACCATATTTTTCAGGAATTTGTGAATTCATGAATCCCATTTCATGAGCTTGTTTAACAATATCCTATAAAAGAGCAGGAATAATTAATTGCAATTATAGTGCTATAGTAAAAAGTGGTATGTAAACAATTATCATACCCATGGAAACTCCATTGTTTTATCATATTTTGCTGCTTGTGGAATAATAACATCTTTAGAAAATTGAATTGCAGCTTTTTGGAATTCTTTTTGTTGATCAGTAAAATCAAAAGAAAGACATCGAACTTGTTGTTGTTTTTGAATGGATAAACGTCCAATACGAGAAACTTGTAATACACGAGTATTCATGGCTCTGCAAAGCAAATTAAGACCTACAGTACCCCCAGATAAACAACAAAATCTTCAACAAAAGATATATTCAAATGTCTACTGCAAGTACAGTGTATTTCTCCACAAAAAAAATGCAAATATAAATATATTTATTTAATATAATAAAATAATAATACATGACAATACAATGTAAATTTATCCGTATACAAGTTTTCTATGCAAAGAAATAAGTTCCATTTTCTTTAACTTTTTGAAGTAATTGACGTGAAATAATCATTCGTTGAATTTGTGATGTACCTTCATAAATTTGGAAGATCTTTGAATCACGATATAATTTTTCTGCTGGATATTCTGTATTAAATCCTGCACCACCAAAGACTTGAATACAATTTGAAGCAGCTTCTACAGCAGTATCAGCTGCAAAGCGTTTTGCAATGCTTGCATAATAAGACCCAGATCGTCCTTGATCAACTTCTAATGCAGATCGATATGTCATTAAACCTAAAACGTTCTTCATTACTAATGTTTCAATGTAAAGATCCAAACATACGTGCAAGTTCCATATTTGTAACAATATCAGCAAGAATAAATGCAACAGCTTGATGATTTGCAATTTGTGTACCAAATGTTTTTCTTTCAAGTGCATATTTTGAAGCTTCATCTAGACATCTTGCAGCAAGACCAACAGCAGAAGCAGCAACCAATGGACGAGTTTTATCAAATGTTTTCATCGCAACTTTAAATCCTTCACCATGTGCTCCAACGACTTGTGAAGCAGGAATTCGAACATCTTCAAATGTAATTCCACGAGTATCTGAGCAACGTTGTCTAAGATTAATTTCCTACAAAAATGTTCAATGATTACGGTAGAAGCAAAAATGAGTGCTTACTTTTTTGCCTTTAATAATTCCAGCTGAATCTGCATCAACTGCAAAAGCAGTAAAAGCTTTACCAGCAGGAGCTTTTGGATCAGAATCTGTTCGAGCTAACAAGAAGTACCAATTTGCCACACCACCATTTGTAATCCACATTTTTGAACCATTTACAATATATTCATCACCTTTCTTTTCTGCCTTTGTACGAATTCCAGCAACATCAGAACCTGAAAATTATGTATATATAAAGATGTAGCAAATCTACCATAATCCTTACCAGCTCCAGGTTCAGTAACACAATATGCACACATAACAGGTTCTTCAATCAAGCGAGTTAAAAACTTCTTTTTAACTTCTTCTGATCCAGCAATAATTAAAGGTGCAGAACCAAGATCATTTCCCATCATTGCAGTTCCGATTCCAGTACAACCATATCCAACTGCTTCACCCAATACAACATCCGCAACCAAATCAAGTCCAGGACCAGCACAAGATTCAGGAATTTGTGAATTTAGCAGACCTGCTTCATGTGCTTTCTTAATAATTTCCCATGGATATTCCATTCTGTAAAATGTTTAATTGAACAATGTAAAAGGGAATAGAGTAGTCTCACGTTTTATCATAATGTGCAGCTTGTGGCATAATTTCTTGTTTAACAAATGTTCGAACAGTATCTTGTAGACGACGATAATCTTCAGTTAGCTCTGAAATAAAGATTGATTAAATAAACAAGTAAGAAGCAATAAAAAAGTCACCAAAATTAAGTCCACTAAAATTTTGTTGTTCATGTTGTGCTGCTGAAAAATAACATAAGATTAGATAGCTATCATAGAAGAATAGTCAAAAGCTTACCAGGTGATGAAAAAGCTCGTCGAGCAACGGCAGAAGTTGTTCGGGTAAGAAGTTTTGAAGGGAGCATTGTTAAAAGTGGTGGTGAAGTTGCAAAAAACAATTGATGATTAAAAAGTCGAAATTCAAAGAAGAAAAAGAACGCGACTGAAAGAAATAAAAACGCGAGATGAAGTGAGAGAGAGTAAGCAAAGAAGAAAAATTTGAATAAAAAAGAAAAGCTAAATAATTTTTTTTCGTACAATAACAATGGAGTTTTTAAGCCTTTGGAGGCCATAGGGTTTATTTAGTTAAATAAAAAGTTTTAATATCATTTGATGGCAAATCAACAAGGCTATCTGCTGCTAAATCTGGAAACCTAGACTTTCAAATTTTTAATGCTCACAATTGTCAGCAAGCATCCTGTCTATGTTTAGCTTTAATACTATCAAAAAAAAGTTAAGCAAAAACACAACAATATAAAACACGAAAATCATAAAAATGTTTTAATATCAATTAAACCTTCCAAATACAATCACAATAAAACTGTCAAAAAACAATATAGAAGTCTCCAATTAAAAAGGGTCAAGGAAAACTACCAATAATTATTATCGACGAATATTAAAAGCCAATATTTAACACCGAGAATTTTTTCTTTATCACTGCTGTCAAAATTCAACGTGCACTTTGTCCTGCATGAAAAAAAAGTTTGTTGTCCCTTTGCTTTACCATTGAAAAGTTTGTTGTTCGTCTTTTCTTATCGTCGTCATCAGCATCTTTCTCAGTGCTCGATAATTGACCACCATGATGATAGTTGTTCCCTTTCGCTGCCACATGGCAATTTTAAAGGGACTTTGATCATTCAAATGAAAACAAGGAAAGGACAAAGTACGACAGAAATTTAACACAAAATTTCACGTTTTTTTAAGTCTCAGTTTTCGAGACTTGAAGAATATTTTAATCAATGTGTTTTTTTCGAAGCAAATGAATGAAATGAACGCCTCTTGTTTTTAGATTAGTTATAGACTACACAAATCGTGCCCTTTTCAGCAGCAATAACAACAAGTTGGAACGAGACAATGAATGGATGGATAATGAAAAACTAGAGAAAAACGAATATAACAGAGAAAGACGGCAACAAAGATGAACTGCAGCAAAAAATAATTTTGTGTCGATAATATGTGATACGTGAAATTATTTCTAACAAACGGTTTTTGTTTCTGTACATTCAAAGGAAACGGAAGGATAAAATATTTAAGGTTTTATAAAATTTTAATAGATAAAAGAAATTACGAGGTATTCAAGAAAAAACAAAGTGGACAAATTTAGACAAAAAAAATGTACACTGACATTTAAAAAGGTCCACATTTTGCCAATCATTTTCTAAAATTCTTTCCCCCCATTAATGCTCCCGTACTCCAACTAAACATTAAACCATCAAGTTAAAGTTAATGTAATATTTTTAAAAAACTTTTTAGCATTTTGATAGAAAATTTGTTAGTTAATGAATATGAATAGTAACAATAATAAAAGCAAGAGCAAGAATGCACATAAACCACAGTTGTTATAAAACTTGAGACTGTCTAGTTGTGGTTGCTTGACTGCTTTTATATTGTGAAGGTTGATGACCAAGAAGGCTTTGAGGGCTTTGTCTGGAATAGTCGATAGAGAACAACTTGAAAATCAGGAAAAAAAGTAGATGTCTAGAGTTAGGAACTAAAACACTGATGACAAAATAAAAGAAAAACAATTAATATTAAAAAAAATTTGTGTATTAAAATTTTAATAAATTTGGTTTTTTGAAAAAGAAAGAAATATGACACATACTAAAGTTTTTGACAGCTTTTTTTTGAGTATACTGTAGTTAAAAAGTGAAAGTAAAATAGTAAAATTACATTTTAAAATTTATTTTTTGTACACAAAAATTGAAAATAAAAACAAAAAGTTGCATAAATCAAAAAACATTTGTAACAATTGAGGTAGATAAAAAATAAAATGAGAATGAAAGTGTAGATGGTAAAAGATGTGTGAAAACTCTGCTATGGCTTCAAGGGATGACTATGAGGTAGCGGATACAGGAAAATATGCATTTACAAGTTGTTGAGGTAATATTTTGTTATACCATGTTTTAATCATTTCATAATCAATGCTTAAAAGAATCACACATTGAAAAATGAGTGCAATAACGAATGGGTATTTACTCTGAAAAATATTAAACAAAACGGCATTAACATAATAAAGATAGATACTCATTTAATCTAAGCTGTCCTATTACCAGTGAGAATTAAGGTTTTTAGCTAGCTGTACAGCTAAGGTTTTAGAGATTACGTTCGTATAATGTACCGAACAAGTGACTTCTAAAGTCTAGGATTTTGGTTTTCTCGTTTTTGAAAAATCAAAATATAAACGTATAATGACGAGGATAATTCTTTTGTTGATCCTAGAAAAAAGAGAATTTTATAATGAAATTTTTTAAAAATGTATGTATCTTTACCACATGAAATTTTCTTGTAACTTGAGCACAAAGGTTATTTAATTGAGGTTGTCTCTATAAAAAACTTTTAGTACATGAAAACGTTAGAAAATTAAAATTTGATAAGCTTATCAAATGATTATTCCTCTAAGCACTTCAACAAAGTTTGTTATGAATTGTATCTTGTTGATCAAAAAAGAAAGTAATAAACTGACCGATTGACCGAAGAAGATACTTTTTTTGCTGGAGCTTGTACTAATAAAACGACATGGAAGAATAGTAGATTGACTATTTGAAGATGCAAATACCCGAAAAGTTGATGATAATTTTACAGTTGAGTTGAGAGAGGTCCTTCCGAGGGAAGATAACATCCTGTAACATATTTAGATGAAAATACAGTATACACAAAAAGATTTCAGCAGTAAGAAAATGTGATAAAAACACAAGCAAACAAGTTTTAAACAATCCGAAGAAAACAAAAATTTAATAAATTTAAAGACGATTATATCATTTGTAGACGCGCTTCTTAATGGTAAGGATCCTGTTATGTTTCTACATGTTCTTAAATGGACGAGTTGGACAACGTGGAAGTCGACCAATATGGCCAATGGGAACTAGTTGTCTCATCAAATTATTCAAAAATAAATTTACACTTTTTGATAAAATTGCTGATAAGCTTATTGCTCTAATTGATCATGAACGAAGAACAAAAAAAAGGTTATTCAAAAGTTAAATCTTTAGTTGTAATGTTTAGTAGCCTTCGACAATATGATACAATTTTTGAAGCAAAATTTTAAACATCAAATTCTGTTAAAGTGATTATCAAATTTGAAGAAGTTCTTTCTGGATATATTTCATATGCAAATGATAGAATTGCAAAGGAAGCAACTTAAGTTTAACGATATTTTAATTCATCATCCAAGCAAAAGCTCTATCATTTTTTAAAAGATAATTTTTAATACCATAAATTGAAAAATGCTATGAAGTTTCTTCTTTTTATTTTTGATATTCGAATACTAAAAAGAATGTAGTAGTATACGGTAATTAGCGAACTTTTAATTTTGGCAAAATTTGAAACCAAAAAGTTTAGAAATAAAATTTTGGTATACGGTAGTTACAACAAATTTTCTTCGACAAATTATAGTCAACAAAATTTCGAGTTAGTTAAAATGATAGAAGATGCTGAATAACAGGATGCCGTGTATTTGTTAATAAAAAAAGCCTTTGAACCAAAGAAAATAATTTTTCACCAAGTTTATGAATAATTTTGTCACCATTCTGTTACATAAAAAACGTTATTATTTTGATAATGTTTTTTAAACGTAGATTAGAAGACCACAAATGATAAAGAGACATATGACTAATAGAATTGAGGAGGAAAGAAGATTGCTTGATAAGTATTTCTTTTAAATAAAAAAAGATGCATTAAAAAAGAGCAACAATTTCTTTGAACATTTAAGAAAAAAAGGTGTGTGATAATGGACCGTGTTAAAATCGATAAAATATGATTCATTGTTGATAACAAAAAGTTTCATAACAAAAAAATAGTTATAGTTTTTATTTTTAACGTTTTAAAAGCAGCATTAATTTGCTTTGAATAGATCTAGCTTTTTTTTCACCTTCATCAATTTTTTTTGTATCCATCAAATGACCAATGAGATACTCTTAACACGATAACCCTGTCATCTGTCAGATTTATTTTTTCTTTGAGGTGCTGCAGCTGCCACGACTCTTCTCCGTGTTTCTCTCTTTGCTGTTGATGCTAAATAAAATAAAATCAACGTATTTACAACACTTTTTTCAACGTGTTAATTTTCTATCTATCTATATGTATAATATATATTTGATTCTATTTAATCTTTAATCATTTTTTAGTTTTAACACACAATATAGCATAATAATAATAATGGCATCTGATTTTGGTAATCCGCTAAAAAAATTTAAGCTGGTATTTCTTGGTGAACAATCTGGTGAGCTATATTCTTTTTTGTACTTGAAGGACATGTCTTGGATTGGGGTGTTGAAATTTGGATATATCTATTTTTGATGATAATTCTTATATGGTTGTTTTGGGATTGGTTATTTTTGGATATATTTTGGTTTTGGAGTTTGTGATGCAGATGATTTGATTGATTAAAACAGCAGATATATATCAGAGGAAGCTCATTTCTGGACGGATAATTTCTGGGCAGAATAATTTTCTACTTTTATGAAGTACACCATTAACACAAAACGAATAAAAAGAACACAGTAAAAACTGCATTTATTGCTATATTTTTTGTGTAGAAAGAAAGTGCTCAAAGACAAAAGCAACGTCTTAATGATCTTGATTCAGCATTTGATAATATTGATGAAGTAATTGACACTCATAAAACTGCTATTCAATGTATGGAAGATAGTATTGGAAAAGCTGCCAAACGTACTCAATCAAAGCAAATAGGCTATAACAGAATCAATCCATCTTTACATTCACCAAATACTGCTTAATCGCCTGATAAGCCGACTTTAACAGCTACAAAGAAAGTATCAAAAACAACGCCAGTAAAATTGGAGTTAAAAGTAGTTACTCCTGCTGCTAATAAATCAAATGCAACTCTGCCAAACCTGCCTCCTAAACCCCATAATAAAATATCCAGCATCCAAAATGATCATCCTCGAAACAACCATACAAAAAATATTATTAAAAATACATATATCCAAGTTAAAGCATCCCAATCCAAGACACGTCCACTTTAATTGATACACATCTAATCTTCTCTCATTTTTCAGTTGGTAAAACTTCACTTATTACAAGATTTATGTATGATAGCTTTGATAATACATATCAAGCAACAATTGGTATTGATTTTTTATCTAAAACTATGTATTTGGAAGATCGAACAGTAAGTTTTTTATACATCTTATGGTTTGGCCATTTTTTGATGACGAAGAAGTGGGGATAAACTTCTATGAACAAAATATTTGTGAAAACTGGAAGATAGATGTTTATGGACGTGGTGATGTTTTGGAACAAAAAGTCTGGTTATAGATTACTTTTTTACTTTTTCTTCTTCGAAAACATCAGGGTCTAATCCTTCATTTCTTTTTTTTCTGTGAATGTGAAAAACAGTTCGACAATTCTTTAAATGCCCACTCGCTAGAATTCGGTCTTCAAATACCGTATCCCAAAATAACTGTCTGTCCACAACAGTCATTTCCTTTTTCAACATTTCCATCCTGTAATTTCCTGTCCTCAATTTTTTTCCAAATGTCAAATCCTCCAAAGTATTTGTCATCAAAAAACTTCCCCCAATGTCAAATCCTCAAGAATGGCCAAATCTCTTTATTTATTTATACATTATACTTTTTATACAAAAAACTAATACAATAAAATTATTATAGGTTCGATTACAATTATGGGATACAGCAGGACAAGAAAGATTTCGTTCATTAATTCCATCATATATTCGTGATTCAACGGTTGCGGTTGTTGTCTATGATATTACCAGTAAGAATTTGTTTTTTTGCTTTGATTGGACGTTTATTACTTGTCTTCTTTGTTGTTTCTTTGCTTGCCTTCTTTCCTTTACTTACTTTCTTTTGTTTGCTTGCTTTGCTAGCTTTCTTCTTTGATGGCTTCTTGCTTGCATTTTTGGAACGTGATTTTTTACCAGCAATACTTGAAATTGTTCGACGAATTAATGCTGCCACATTTTCCTTTTTCTTTGAAGGCTTTGATGCTTGCTTTGAGCCTTTTGATGGAGTTGCAGCTTTTGATTTTTTAGCAGTAGGTGTAACAACTTTTGGCTTTGCTTTCAATGGTGTTGATTTTGGTACTGTCTTTGAAGCAGTTGGAGTCGGTTTATCAGGTAACCGAGCTGTTTGTGGTGAATTTGAAATTGGAGTGATCCTAAAATAACAGCATTACTCAACGACAAATTATAAAAAATACTTACTTCAACTTTGATATTTCTTTTGCTGATTGCTTTGATAGATTCCGTTTTAATGCATCTTCATAAGCTTTAGCAGCTTTTCCAATACTTTCTTCCATACATTGAATAGCAGTTTTATGAGTATCAATCACTCCATCAATATTATCAAATGCTGAATCAAGATCATCAATTCGAAGTTTTCGTTTTTGTGCATTTTCTTCCTACAAAAGAATTAGTTTAATAAGCTAATTAACACAGTTATTTGAAACCCTCTAACTCTCTCATGCCAATTTCACCTGATCTTCGTTATTTTTGCCTCGATCACTTTCGATGGATTCTTTCCGTCTTTTGCCCAACTGTTTTAGTTTATAAAGTACGGTGTCTGAACAAAGTTACGATATAAGTTTATGTAATTCAAAAATTAAAGAAACTTAATACTAAGCTCAGATAGTAAGCTGTTAATTAATACAAAAAACTTACTTTAAGCTTTAAATATTCAATAATTTCTGGTTCTGTTGGAGTTGTTGAAAACATCTTTGTTGTATCTCTGTTTTAACTTTTTTACTGTTTTATTTTTTGTTCAATCAGTTTTTAATTCATTCTTCCTTTTTCAGATGCAAATTCTTTTCATCAAACATCTAAATGGATTGATGATGTTCGAACTGAACGTGGCTCAGATGTAATTATTATGCTCGTTGGAAATAAAACTGATTTAGCAGATAAAAGACAAGTATCAACAGAAGAAGGTGAAAGAAAAGCAAAAGAACTAAATGTAATGTTTATTGAAACTTCTGCAAAAGCTGGATATAATGTTAAACAATTATTTCGTCGTATTGCATCTGCTTTACCTGGTATTGAAGTTGAAAAGCCATCCGATACAAGACGTGTTGAAGATATTGGACCTATTAAACCAAGACAAATTGTTACAGATGAAGGAAGTTGCTGGTGTTAATCTTTGATATTTACTATTATTATTTTATTTATTTATATTAAAAGCTGTGTACTATTTTATTCTTTGTTTAATTAATAAATGGCTTTTTGTGGATTTGTGTTAATTTTAATATCAATTATTTAATTTATTCTTTATTGTTATCAAACATCAGCAATGCTTTTCAACTCTCTTTCTCTCTCTCTCTTGGGAAATAGCTTCTTATTTTATCTTTATTTTTATTTGCTCCATCTCTTTATAATCTTGTTGAAATAATATTACTTCTTTTTTTTGCGTTTCACTTGTGCTGCTAAACTGTTGTCATATTAATATGTTTATGGTTCCTTTTTTTACTATCATTATTATTAAATGAGCTAAATATTATTATTATTATATATGTTTTTTAATTCTTAGTAATACTTTTAATTGTTTTTTTCATTGATGATATTAAAAGCGGTGTATTATTATTATTTGTTTAATTGATTTGATAATTAATAAATGGCTTTTTGGGATTCTATAATTGTATTAACATGTAATCTTGACTTATTATATTCTAGGCTTACGGTAACCAAATAAAAATTTTACATCCATACTTTTAATTGAGCTTACTACACCTCAATTTTTACGCTGATTCTAAATATAAACTTGGTTTTCTTGCAACACAGTATCAACTTTTTAGATGTTTACATTTAAAAAATATCATTCATCCTATTTTAACTGACTTATAAGCTTGGTACCATTTCAGTATCCTTCTAGAAACACATTTACGAAAGAAAGACCCTTCCATAAAAGTTTCAAACAGAAAACGGCATTTTTAAATGTTTTAGAAAAACGTGGACAAAAGAAAGCAGGAAGCTTGTTTGGCATGGCGTTACTCAAAAGTATTCATTTGGAAAAAGTGCTCCCTCTTGTTTTTTTGTTCAAGAATTTTGTTTTGCAGATCTCTTTGAATGGCAATTTTTAGCATTTTAGCATAATTTCTTTATTTTCTGATTTTATTTTTTTTGTTAAAAGCACTATATTTTAATAAAACAATAATTTTTTTCTATAATTCTTTTTTTTTGCTTTCATCTCTAACCATAGATCGATTTTTTGAACAACATTGTGCATGCTATATCGCCTTCTTTTTTATTCATTTCTTTGGACCAGCCTTTTGTTTTTTTCAAAACGAGTCAAAATGTCTTTATTACTCAAAGAATTTTAACAAAGACGCTGTTTTGTTGCTATTTGTGTAAAACTTTACATATAATTTCTAGCATGAAATTACACAGGTTACACAGGTTACACAAATTATGTAAATGTGGTCAAGATGACATTCGAGAAGACCAACTTGGATTGTTATATTTTGCCGCATTATCTATTTTAATAATGACTTTTATTGAATCCGGTTATTTTGTATTTAAGGCAAATTATATTTCTGTAATTATATGTTATACGGAGTGTAAAGATTCACATTATTTGCCGACTGTAAACAATCAATCTCATAGTAATTTAAATATAGAATATTCGGAGGTAAGTTTTAAAATTACTTTTTCACCCTTAAGAAAAAACTGATTCTTGAAAAGAAATTATGTCGTCAGCTTAATAGAGCATACCCTCCGAAATTGACTGTAGAATACCTCGAAATTTTTTTTTCTTGATGGTATAACCTTGTTACGAGAAACAATTTTTTTCCTAACTTTGTTTAGGGACTGGCGTCGCAAAAAAAAGTAAGAAGAAAGAAGAAAAAAACGGAAGAATTTTTTAACACTGGGTGGCAATGGAAAAGAAAAAAAGAGACGAAAAAGTGCAAAAAAATGCACTAGGTGGCAATGCAGACAACAAAAGAGAAAAACTTTTTTCTTCCGTCAAAAATTGAAGAACTCTTCGTAGATTCTTCATAACTTTTTTAATATTGATTATAATTGATAGATCCATATTAAATTTATAACAAAATCGAAAAAAAAAATTTCAGACGCCGGTCCCTAACTTTGTTCTTTATTTTGTGACAAAAAAAACTCCGTTAAAGTCATTAAAAGCTATAAAATATAATTTATTTAGAAACTACAGCGTGAAAACTGCGTAAGAAAACGTTACGAAACAAGTATGGAAACCTTGGAAAGATTAAAGGCTAATGCAGTATATACCAAATATTTTATGCCGATAATTGCTTTCTTATTTCTTTTACCGCATTTTCCATCAGCAGATGAAATTTTAACATTAAAATTGTCTAATCCAACCAATATTGACTTGGAAATTTTATGTGATTTATTATGCATATTTGGTACTATTTTTATCACGACTACCTTTTCTTTCAGTAAAGTAAGAGGTGTTGATCATGATGGTATTTACAAAGCAACCTCGTGTTACAATGAATTAATTTTGAAATAAATTTATAACAATTCTTTGTCTTCTTTGTTTATTGAAATAAATTTTTGTAATGAATTTTTGGTAAAGTTGTATCACAAATTCACATTTTTTTTGTTTTAATATTAAACTTACAGTTAAAGATGTGCACGTTTTTTCAAAGTTGAACAAAAAATATAATTTTGGTACCATTCGATGCACAATTTTTTCGTGAGTAATAATTGATAAAAAAATAAAAATTGCCCGTTTGGAAAAAAAAGATAACCGACAAAGAAAAATTGAAAATACCGTAATTTTTTCACACAAAATCAATGAATGTTCAATAATTTATTTTAAAAAAAACAATTTTTTTTCATTATTATTTTTTTATGCATAACAAAGTTTAAGCGTTGTATCACATTTGTTATAACCAGGTTTAGTGCATTGGGCATTTGAAGTGCAACCGGTACCGATTGTATAAGCTGGTGTATTGGTGTATGGTTGTAAAGGAGTGACTGTACAAATGAGAACTGTTGGATATGGCATTTGTGAACATGGTGTATTAGTATATGCACAACCAATTTGTGTTGCATCTTCATATGCAAATGCTGCTGATCCATCTGTAACAACCATCCCAGAGCCTTGTTGTGCTGCCGTAAATGTTACAAGATATTGTGGGGCCATTGTAATTGCGTCATCTAAAAGGATATTTTAGTTATAGTAACTTAGAAAAAACTATAAGAAGACGTTTCTTTAGTTATCAAAGAGCTCTTTTTTGATAAAAAAATCACTTACTTATTGGTACAACAGATCCAAATGCCAATGTTGTGGTATAAGTTTTACCAATCAAAGCACCACTATTACATGTTTGAATATAATTAAGTGCTGCTGCTTCCAAGCTACAATTGTATGTTAACTTTTTCATATTTTGTGCTGCTGGTGCATAGATGCCATTCTTCATTTTAAAGGTACCCTTTGCAATTTCAGATCTCTTTCCATTGAAAGCAGTTAAAACAGAATTTCGTAATGCATTTGTCATTGTATTGATGCCATTTCCAGCTGAACAACCGGCCATTGGTGGTGATGGAGTAGTAGTGGTGGTAGTGGGGGCTTTCGTGGTGGTGGTAGTTGTGTTGACAGGTTTTACAGTAGTTGTGGTGGTGGTACCTGTGACATTGAGATATGGGGCAGCAACTTGAAGGGTCATACCACAGAAGTTTTGTCCTCTCTTGAATCGAACATATCCATTCTCTCCCCAATCAGCTCCTGAAAAAAAGAAAAGTCTTATTTCAAACAGTTAGCCTCGCAATTGATTTTGAAAAAAGATTTTAGAAGCTTATATTTTTACGGAAATTTTGACATTCGAGCTCAGTACCGGCTAAAATTTTTTTTAAAAATCAACAAATTTCGTACCCCAACTATTTTTAGCAATCCAAGAATCAGCTGTATATCCAACAACAACCATTCCATGCATTCCAATATTTGCAGCCATACATGCTGAAGCTGGAAAATCCAAGATCCCAGAGCTGTATGACATGAAAGCAGCAGGAACATAGAAGGCAATTGAAAATGGACCATAATTATAGAGTTGTGCAGCATAAGTTGATTCATCACTTCCAAAATTTCGATATCCACCAATGTAATATTTTTGATTGTTACATGCTGTTGTGCAGGTGCCATTTGTAGCAGTATAGGGTTGACAGGATTCTGTTGTAATGCCATTTGCTTTGATGTAGTTGAAAGCTTGAGTGATGTCACCGCCATTACCTATAAATAATGTGAATATAGGGCATTTCGAATATGGTTGAGTAAATGTTTTTTTTTGGGAGTTGAAATTGCAGCCAAATTTACGTTGGTCGAAAAAAATAATCTTTTTGATGAACTTACACTTATAATTAGCACCATTACAACTAACAAGATTTTGTTCCGATAAATCCAAGCTTTGATTATATTTTATAAGATATTGTGATTCTACAAGTGCCGTACTTGTGAAGGCCCAGCATGAACCACACTAAATAAAGTTTTATGATTATGAAAATTTCGCGGAGTTAGTACTTACTTGAGCTTGATTTTTAATTGGTGAAACTTTCCCATATGTTCGAAAATCGAATGCTGCCGGAGCAACAGTACTAACAAGGCCATCAAGAGCTGATCGCTTTCCTCGAGTTTCTTCAGATGGTGATGGGCGTTGAATTGGCATGGCACCAAAGAACTAGAAAATTTTATGAGTTATGCAAATTTTCTGTTTGTCCCTGCTCTTAAATACATCCTATGCTTCAAAATAGATAGACTTACTTGTTGCTGTTCTTCTTTAGACATGAGAGAGAATTTATTAACACCAAATTTAGCATTCTTAAATTTTGCTCTCAATTCTTCAATATTCTTTTTAGCTTTACGAAAATTTCCAAGTCGTCGTTTAACATCAGTAGAATTAGAATGACGAAATTTAAATTTATCCATTATTGCTGCAAATTCATCAACATCTGGTGCAGCAGCATCAGAGCCATTTAAAAGTTTCTTGAAATCAATGACTCCAGCATCCCCGCTTCCAGCAAAGAAAAAGATGATGGTAAAAGTAGCAACGGCAGCAGCAGTGATTGGAAGAACCATCCTTGCAGCAGCAACAGCGGCTTCCAAAAATTTTTATGCTTTTTTTAATGTTGTTAAGCTTCTTTTATACAACAAAAAAAAGGTTACAAAAGAGGTTTAACCTTTTCACTTCTTCCACCCACAGCTATTCCTATCCTTCACATGTGCTTCTTTTTTCTCCTCCCCGAGACGACAACATGGCAGCTGTGTTATCATTTATGAAACAAAAAAATTTGTTTAAACAATCATATATTTTATTGTCTAAAATTTTATTTCCAAAAATTGTCATGTGCTTATAAAAAAGCATGTTTTAATTTTTTAAAAAAGATTCTTTTTTTTGAAACCACCACCCAGATTTTTGATTGAAATATCTTTTTTTGTTGACTTTTCTTTCTTTTTTTTATGTGCCCTTTTTTCATGGGGTTAAACCTCAGCTTTTGCATCCCTCACCTGACAAATAAGGAAATATATTTTTTTCTCGAAAGCTTTTTGATTTTTTTTGGATCAAAGCCATTAAAGGTAAAAAATGAGATAGTTTCAAAAAAAGAGAAACATATTTTTAAAAATAAATTTTCATATGTTTCATTATTGTTATCCGTCAAATATGTTGTTATGAAATTGTAGGAGACAAAATAGAAAGAAAGTGCTATATCGAAGATGTTGGTGATACAGTAATCCATTAACAAAGTAATACAAATAAAATATAAACATTTATTTCGTTGACCCAAAAAAATCCGCTTTTTTGACTTCTGTAAGCTTGTATTTTCAAAGAATAATCATCGACGATGGAAACATCTTTTGCACTTAAAATTTCGGCATTTGGGAATACTTTGATAAACGGCGCCAAATTCAGATTTGACATCGATTGAGCTTAAAATGTAGATGAATTATGAGAATGCAGACATTCCTGCACTTGTTGGTCAAAAAATTAGTTTATTAGCTTTAAAAAATGACAAATTGGGAGCCATTTAAAAAAAGGAAAAATATCCAAAAAAGATTTTGTTATTTTTTTAAAACTGAATTTCTTCTACCAATTTGTCATTTTTAAAACTAATAAACTAATTTTTCGACTAACAAATGCAAGCATGTTTGGTTTTTCATAATTCATATAAATCTTAAGCGTTGTCGAGGGCAAATTTGAATTTCGCGCCGTTTACCATAGTATGTCCAAATGCTAAGATTTTAAGCTTAACTGGTGCCGGTCATTGTTTTTAACATTTCCATTTTATATCAATTTTCGTAATCTATTAAAACTTGTTAGCTAAGTAGAAAAGTGTGAGAACTATAAAATGCATGTGATGAATATTACAAGAATTTTTTGTACACCAGAATTGAATAGATTGTGATTTTCTCAAATCAACAAAAATTAGAATTGAACACAATCAAAAACCATGTATTATTACGTCAGTGATAGATATCTATTTAGTTACACACTTTTGTCAATTTTATTTTTTCTGTTTACGTGCATTTTAAAAAAAGCTTGTTTTATTACATTCATTTTAAAAAGTCGAAATTTCGACATTTTTTTTCCAAAATGTGCTTTAAGTTTTGGCAAAAACGTTTAATGAAAAAATTTTTTTAATGTTAAAATGGAATCGGTCTTAATTTTCTCAAATCTACAAAATTGTTAAATTCAACTGATCGAAAATCATCAATTTTTACGTCACTGATAATTGTCACACCTTTGTCAATTTAAGTTTTCTTGTTTGCGTGCATTTATTTGAAAATAGCATTTATTTTATTTAATTTATTATTTATAAAAAGCAAACATTCATTGCTAAAAATACAGTATGGTCAAATGACATAAATTTTTCAAATATCTGCCATATGTTTTTGAAATCATAGAAAAAAAAGAGATTGATAAAAAGGAAAAACTTCTTTGAGCTGAAATTTTATAATAAAATTTTCTCAAATTTACAAAAGTTAGAATTGAATACAATCAAAAATCATGTATTTTTACGTCACTAATATTTATGTGACTACACAACACCTTTGTCCTTTTTTCTGTTTCATTTACGTAAACTTTTCAAAAAAAAATAACGTTTTCCATTTTATTCAATTTAAAAAAGCAAATATTCATCATTTTTATTGCTAAAAGTAATACAGTATTCTCAAAAAATAAAAAAAAGTATTTCAATCATGTTTTATGCATAACAAAGTCTTAAAGAATAATCACATTTGTTATAGCCAGATTTTGTGCAATCACTGTTAAATACACATGAGGAATCAATGACGTAAAGGGGTGCATCAGGGGAAGCAGGAATAGGTGTAACAGCACAAACAAGAAAACCTTTTGTTGTTGGTGAAAAGCATGCTTGAGTACTAAAACCACATCCAATTGAAGTTGCATCATCATAGCCAAAATAGGCATTTCCAGATGAAACTAATGCATTGGTTTTTTGGGTTGAAATATTGAAAGAGAATAAATGGGAAAGAGATTGATCCAAGGCGGTCGCTGAAAATGTGGTTTTTGAAATAGCTTTAAATGCTTGAAAAAAAAGTTTCTTCGAAATGTTTCTCTTATGACAGTTGGGATGATTATGGATCAAATATAATGTATTTTTTAAGTGTTTTAATGGTGCTTGCTTTTTTTTGGCATAATAGATTCATTTTCAATGGGAGTGTTTGTTTGATCTTTTACCCACTGTCGGCAAGAAATCAAGGACTTTTGCCAATTATAGAGGGAACACAGCTCCCAAATGTCTTTCCTTTAATAAGGACTTATGGCTCAGCTCCAATAATAAGAAAAAATTTTACGCGGCTGCCTTTTTCTCACTTTTAGAAGTTGCCAAAAATTGAATTTAGGTAATCCAAAGTTTTCTTTAAAGAAGCTTCAAACAATAAAAATAAAAAAGACCTTTATTCTTATTGCAATAAAAAAACAAAATTTTTTAAAGATCCACTTTTTTTAAATGAGAAAAAATATTTGTTTCATTTTTAAAAATTTAATTATTTAAAAAAAAGCGTGAAGTTCAAATACTTTTTTAACACGATAAGAATTTTGCTCCTTTTTTTCCTGACAATTAAAAATTTAAACATTGTGTCAAATAGTTTTTTCACTCTTATAATTAAAATATCAACGTTTATCTCAAGCACTTTAAAAGATCATCGAAAAAATAGAACTGTGACGCTTTCAAGAATGACAAAATCTTTTAATCATTCCACGAGATCAAAGGTGTTTACTCTCAGAAATTAAGCCTTTTGTTCTGCAAATACAAAAAATCTTTAAAATTTAAAATGATATGTATCATCTCAATTTCAACAGCCGCTAAAAACTGTTTCGCTAAAATTTGCCAATATAAAAATGCCTATAATTCTTCAAAAAACAATCAAGTCCAAAAAACTTACAAATATTAACATCATATGGAAATGCCAAAGCAGAATTAAAAGAATTAGGAAGATAATTCTTATTACAGCTATCCGCGTATTTTTGTGCCGATGCTTCCAAAGTACAATTATAAACAAGCCTTTTGATATTTTTTCCAGCTGGTGCAAAATTTTCATTACTCATTTTAAAAAGTCCTTTTGCAATCTCCGATCTTTTTCCATTAAAAATTTTTAATGCATAATTTCGTGTGACATCATTCATCGTCGTTAAACCATTTCCACCCGGGCATCCTTTCATGGCAGATGGAATTGTTGTTGTTGCTTTAGTGGATGGAGTTGTTGTAGTTTTCTTGGTGGTAGTTGTTGTTTTAGTTGTTGGTGTGGTTGTTGGATTAACAATAGGTTTTTGAGTGATTGTTGTTCCTTTGATTGTTGTTCCTTTTGTTGTCGTTGACGTTGTTGTAGTTGCAGCAGCTTTTAAAGTTGTTGTAGTTGTAGAAACATTTAAAATTGGTGCAACAACTTCCAAATTCATACTACAAAAATTTTGTCCACGTTTAACTCGAACATATCCTTGTTCACCTGAAAAACATTTTTTGTGTTTATTAAGGCTTTGAAAAACTGGAACATCTGAATCAAAATTTTAATTTTCTTTCTTACCCCAATCAGTATCCCAACTATTTCGAATAATCCAATAATCTTCTGTATATCCAACAAGAACCATAGCATGTAGCCCCAAATTATCTTTCATACATTCAGACTCTGGCATATCTAATATTCCTGTATCATATGACATAAATTCTTCTGGTACATAGATAATTACTGTAGCCGGACCATAATTATAAAGCTTCTTGGCATATGTTGATTCATCCAATCCAAAATCATGATATCCAGAAATGTAATACTTCTTTGAATTACATTTTGTACTGCATGAATCTGCTTTTGCAGTATATGGTTGACAAGTTTCATTTGCAATTCCATTAGCTTTAACAAAGTCTAAAGCTTGTATAACATCTCCACCATCACATTTATGTGCGCCAGTATTACAATTAACCAAAAATTGTTCTGATAAATCTAAGCTTTGATTGAGACGAAGAAGATATTGTGATTCAACAACTGCAGCAGTTGAAAAAGCCCAGCAACTACCACACTGAAAAAAATTTGGATATGGAAATTTGTAAATAAGAAAGCAGCTCAAGAAAATTGGAATTGATCATTTTTTTCAAACAATTGAAATTTAAATTTAGCGCCATTTGGCAAAGTTTATTCAAATGCCAAAATTTTATGTACGATAAATGCTCCTGTCATTGATGACCCTTCCATGAAAAAATGTTCTCACAAAAGCCAAAATTTTGCGGTTAAAAAACCATCCCAATTTTATTTGAATCACTCCGCACTTACCTGTTCTTGATCCTTGATTGGTTGAACTTTTCCATATGTTCTAAAATCAAAAGTTGCTGGTGCAAATGTATCAACAACATTATCAAGGGCACTTCGAGTTGCACGTGATTTAGCTCGATTTGAAAGAACAACACCAAAATGCTGAAAAAAATGTAATTTTTTAGTTGTCTTTTTTTATCAAGTACTAGTGGTGACCCACCCCTTCGGGGTGGTCCACCAAAGAATTACAAATTATTGCAGTAATATGCACGCATTTTTGCCACTTGTTTGTTACTCCTTTCAAAAGCATTGTTTTTGCTTTATGCAAATTTCTCCTTTGCATTCTTTTTTTTTGTGATTGTGAATGAATAATAAAATGTGACAGAAAATGGAAAACGTTACCTTCTCCTTTTAGTTGGAGGAAAAGGTAAATGAGAAGAATGAAAAACAATTCATTTTTCGGTTAAAATTTCTAGCAGAAATTTCTTGTGTCCCCTAAAGTAAAAGCTATCAACCTTTAAGCTCTAATATAAAGAAGTTTTCCAGAGAAAATACAAAAAATGACAGTAATTAAACATTGACAAATGCCTGATTTTCTAGGTCAACTACAAGGATATCATAATTTGATGGAGAAGAAACATACACTTTGCATTTAAAAAATGTGTATGTTTTAAACGCCATTCTGACACAGTCAAAGCAATAACTAACGGGACACTTGTTCTCAATGATCCATAATAATTTTTAAAGCTGATGTTAGAAAGAAGCAAATTTGAACGGGACCAACCAAAACTTGCATACTTTTAACATCAACTCTAAAAAAGTTTTTCAACAGATTTTGAGAAACTTCTTAAAAATAATCATTAATTTTTGCTTTATTTTTTAACAAAAAAAACTGCCATCAAAAACAAACTTTATGATTTTCGAACCCTTAAAAATCTGCATGCTTTAACAACATTAACAAAGCTACAGTAGCCCTCTATTAAAATCTTCAAAGAATAACTTACTTTTTGTTTCTCTTCTTTAGACATTAAAGCAAATTTATTTAGCCGAAATTTAGCATTTTTATGTTTATTATGGAATCGTTTGAGCAGATCTTTGGATTTTCGAAAATGTCCAAGCCGTTTTCGAACTTCTCCTGCATCATCAAGCTTAAAGCGATGTCGACGATGATGTTTTGAAATTAAATTTGAAAATTCTTGTACATCTGGTTCTTTAAAATCCAAAATTTCTTGCAAATTTAAAGCTTGAATTGCAACGATGGAAAATAAAATTGAATTAAAAAAAATTAAAACAGAAACCATATTTCTATCAAAAACTTTTCAATTGCCCAATTTTGACTTAAAATTTTAAACCTGAACATTGCTTTTTATATATTTTTTTAAATGTGTGAAAAAAAGAAGCATCAAAAAACTAAATTAAACAAAGAATTTTTGTGTTGTTTTGTTGCTGTTTTTGGACTTGAAATACAATGATAAAATAAACTTTTTTACGCTAAAAAAATATTGGCCCTTTTTCAAGTATAAATAAAATCAAAACACATATGTAAACTGATATCTTTGAGAATTTAAAGCATAAACAAATTAATAAAAAAAAGTTTTTATCTCCATTGATGATTATTGGAGGTAAACACAAAGTTTTTTTTAAACTTTTATGCAGTCCTAAAGTAATTTTTAAATGGTTGCCATTCTGTCATTTTTAAACCTAAAAAGATAGTGTTACCGCCGTAATGTCCAATAAAGTCTAAATTGTTGGTTTAAAGCCCCAACCATAGTCACAATTAAATTTGACGCCATTTGACGAAATTTTTGATGCAATCAATGATGATCCATCCATGAAAATATGCGTTCACAGCAACCAAAAATGAGCTATTTGACATCAAAATTCAAATCGGCATACCTCTTGAATCAACGTATATGGACAATTTCTGAAGATCGTCTCAAAGCTTTAAAGGATTCAACGTCGGGTGAATATTCACAAAGTGATAAAATTGTTATTGGTTGTGAATCAAATTTGAAATATTATTTGCTAATTTATCCAAATGGTGATCAAGAAGGACCACGCGGAAAAACATGCATTAAATTACTTTTTGAGAAGCATTCAAATGAAAAAAAGGTTGACGTTGACTATACTTTTGGATTTAAATTTGCTGGCTTAAAGAGTAACAAATTGACTTACACTTTTTCTGAAAAAAGTGCTGTAGCAATTACAAAAGTGGATAGTATTTTTGATGAAAACAAGAAATTTATTGTTGATGGAATGTTTACTATGAAAGTTGAAGGTTGTATGAAGATTGAAAATGTTGAAGAGAAAAATATGATTATAATTCAAAAATTTATATGGGCCAAGAAAACTACCTATCGTGATCTCCGGAATATTGGTTTTAAAGATTTTACAATTAATTCTGAAGGCAAAGAAATTTGTGTAAGTTTTTTTTGTTATTTTTATTAGTGGTGGCGCCATTAAAAACAAAAACATTAATTTTCTTAGTGATCTATTACATTATTAAATTTAGGTTCATAAAAATGTACTTGCTGCTCATTCACCTGTTTTTGAAGCAATGCTTGAAGCAAGAGAAAATCGAATGGTTATTACTGATTTTACATATGATATTACTTTATTGGCTATTAAACTTTTATATCAACAAGTTTTTTTTGGCGATATTCTCTTCAGTGATGCTTTGGTACTTCTTCAATTTACAGATAAATATGATATGCAAGGCCATAAAGTAAGATTTTTTTAATTAATATTAATGAAGAGTGATTATTTTTTATTTTTAGGATGATCTAGAAATCTGGTTAGGTCATAACATTACTGTATCAAATATTTGTGAAATTGCAAATGCTTCATCTACATATAATGCTTCAAAACTTCAAAATAAATGTCTCGATTTCTTTGCTAATTATTTATCGATGAAAGTTGTTGTACCAAATATGGATTTACTTGAAAAAGATTTTTTTATTGCTGCTATTACTAAATCATCTGGTCATAAATCACTAACACTTTAACAATAAATGCATCATTTGTGTGATATGTGTATATGTAATCTAGTATTAAATAAAACAATTTGATTATCTATTGGGTGTTTTTAAATGATAGGAAATTCTATGATTGTTTCTCTTTTCATTTAGGGGATTCGATTCAAAAAGGACATAGAGGAAAATGAAACAAAACAAATGATGTAAATTTTTTTTAAAAATTTTTTGGTCATCAACTTTTTTCATTTTTCATTCATCGCAGTTCATTTGTCATCATCAAATCTATCTTCAACTTTCTACAAAATCAACTACTCATCAACGATCATCATCGAACAGCCAACAATCAATACATCAACAAAGAATCAAATATACAAATAAATACATAATGGCAGGAGGTGGTGGTGGAAATCGACTTGATATAGATGATCTAATATGTAAGATTCTAAATGTTGGTGCACCGGGTTCGTCTTTAACCAAGACTGTGAAAGAAGCTGATATCTTGAATTTATGTGAAATAACTAGAAATGTTTTTCTCCAGCAATCTTCATTAATTGAAATTGATCCTCCAATTCGAATTTGTGGTGATACACATGGACAATATGCTGGTATGTTTTTTTATGGACATTTTATGGAAGAATATGATTGAGAGAAAAAGTGGCAATGGATTGAGTGACAAAAAAGTGACCACCTTTTGCTTTACAAAAGATGCCATAGCTGTAAGCATGAAGCGCTTTTTGAGATGCTTGTCTCTCTGTTATTTGTCGTCACGATAAGATGTTATTACAACAATATGTGATCTTACTTTGCTTGATCATCGACATCATAAAAAGGACTACAAAATCGATGTAAAAACTTGTAATGGAAAATTTTAAAGCATATGTGTTTTAAAGCTGTTCCAACACTTTTTTGTTTCTTCCAAAAAAATCTTCAAAAGCGTTTTGATTTTCAACTACTGTCAGTGTTACAGTAACCCAACGTTGTAAAAAATATATGAAGATACAAAGTTGTCAACTTACGGTACAAAAAGAAGTCATCAATAAATGGATCAGTGTGTTCGGTTTTGTTTTTAACTTTCTTCAAGCTACGGTTGTAATATTGCCGCCACCTGTGAACAATGGCAAAACCATTTAAAAAGTTATTGATTAATCGCTACCGTTTTGTCATAAGTCTTCGCCCAGCTAAAGCTTTAGCATTGTCATTAGGAGTTGTTTCCTTTAACCTGCATCTAAACCCTATGAAAATTATAGCATAATAATGGATCTTTGATCTGAGGCAAAACTCTTTGAAATTTTATGATATTAGAATGTATCAGCGGTAGCAGCAGAAACATCATCATTATCTCTAAAAAATTTTTATCCATGAAAAAAAGAGATACTTTTTAACCATGGCATTGTTTTTTGCTTCTTAGCATGAATCACTGTCCCTTCAAAGCTCAACAATTGAATTCGCTTTTTTTGTTATTTATGATTTATAAAAACTTTTGAATGACAATTAAAATTTCGCAGTAACCAAAGGAGACCAAATAATAAAACAACTATTAATGCAATATTTTAGTCACTTACTTTTTACAACCAGTCCAACTGGATTGTCTTCAGAATCATCGATATTAGCTGCAGAAATTGCTTTTTAATCATATTTGTCATTTGGCTTCTTTAGAACATGAGTTATTGTAAGATAATTTTTCTTATGAGCTTCTTTAAAAGTAAAAAAAAATTTCAAAAATTTTGCTTATAGATTATTATCATAATTCGACAGTAATTGAACGGAGCCCAAAAAAGCTGCAATATGTGAAAGCTAATTTATTCGCTTACTTTTCCAATCATTGAGTAAAGTTAACAAGACTAATAGTAATCCCAATCAGGGATGTGCGGAATTCCGTTTCCGTTTCCGTTTTTACGGAATTTCCGTTCTTTTTTTGACTTCCGTTCCGTTTTCCGTTTCCGTAAAAATCATTTTTAAAAAATACCAGAAAAAATGCAAAGGGGGGACCAAAACAATTTTAACAAATTCGAAATTTCCGTTCCGTTTCCGTTAACGGAAATGCAAACTCGTTTCCGTTCCGGTTTCCGTTCCGTTTAAAAATCTCATTTCCGCACATCCCTGATCCCAATCATTTGCCGTAGTGGAAGAAATCCTATCTTTGTCATATTTGCTACCATTCATCCATAAATCTTTTCTTTCATTGAGGTTTTTGATTCTTTGGAATTGTTGCGGTTTATTAAAAGATCAATAAAATTCAACTTTTTTTGGTAATGTTAAAAATTTTTGACAGTAACAAAAACGAGTAAAAATTTTTCTTTTCTAGTATTATCACTACACGACAGAAACCAAAATTTATTCAAAAAATTGTTTATTTTTCACTTACGTTTCAAGGCATTGTTAAAAATTATCCGTGAATGGAACAACAAAAATTCTATTTTCTTCCTTGAAAACGATCAAGGTGTCATTCGGGTGGTATTATTAATGATTGAGGAATTTGCTTGTCACTTAAGTGGCCACTTTCTTTAAATTCCTGTTAAATTGATATATATTATTTTATAATTAAAAATTTGTTTTAGGTATGCTTCGACTGTAATGCTATTGTGTTTAATTTCGATTGCATTTATTACGGCATTATTAATATTTCGAAATGGTCTTTTACGTCAAGTTTTGCTAAATGAAAATCAATGTAATGATGTAGTTGCAACAAAAAATTGTCGGTCAACGCTACCTTAAAATAAAATGATAGATGCTTTTGACATGATTTGATTTCAACGACTGCTTCAACGATTCAGAGAGATTTATACTGATAATGACGAAGATATTGTAGCACAAAATGATTTTGTTTCAACTTTATCTATGCTACTTTTTTTATTTGCACAAACATACATTCAGCATGAGCCATCTGTTACTGGCATAACATGGTTGCGTTCTTCGTGAATTTGATGCTGAAAATAATAGAAAAGATGATTCAAATCAGCAAACAATTCATCGAATTCAACAAGTTCTTCGAGAAATTTGTACAAGTTTTGATATTGAAATTGCAAAACTTGATTTAATTCCACTTTTTAAAGCAATAGCTTTTACTATGATGATGTAACTGCTCAAGTTGCGAACGTTTAAGTTTATGGAAATCTTTCACCTGCAGCTTGGCTCTTTAGTTTTAATGTTTTTCTTCTTTAATTATCTCTTCTTTTAGCGCTGGTAGTACTGTGGTAATGTTATTCCATTTTTAAATGTTTCATTAATTCCTTTACTTGGATATCATTTAATTTTGTCATTTTAGTTTCTTTCGCTTCGATGTCAATGGAAATCTACTGCTCCATTTATTCTTGTTCTTTGACATTCGCTATCTTTTCTTTCAAATAGTTTTATCGTTTATGAACCATCTGTTATTCGATTCTGTCTTCAAACAATTAAGTAAGACTTTTAAGTTAATAATTTTGCAAGTTACTGTATTTTTATTGTTTTTTAGGAGAATATCAGCTTCACAAATATTTTGGAGTAATGAATTTATGCTTACGACGTATGAAAAATTGATTCAATTTTATCCTGATGTTCCGGTTTAACGCTTGTATAGCGTAAAACTTCTGGCATTTGTGAAGAAATTTTTACTGTTGCATATTGATGTTTGTTTTGGCCGCTATCATTTGCATAGCATGCTGATCGAGGTGTATCTAATCCATGGAGACGTTTTGGAACTTTAACAAAGCTATTGGTTGCATAAAAGAAAATAAGAGTATTTGTTATAAAAGTAAGGTTAGTATTTCTTTTACTTCCTTACCACATGCACCAAATGCTCTACAAATGATAAGCTTTCTACTACGTTAGTGCATATTATCTATCATATCTTTTTTAGATGTTACATTGTGATCAACAACGACCAATTTCATTTCAATATCCTTCAAAAAATGTTTCAAGTGAAACATGTGCACAAAAGTTAGCTTTACAAATGGCATTAAAAATTGGAAAATTATGGATGGATCAATAAGCCATGGTTAAATTCAAAACGTTTATATTTTATTAATCAAAAATGCTGTTAAAAAGTTGATTAATTCTTATCTTAATAATGCATATCAAAGTGGAAGAGATGGTGTTTCTCGATCAATATATTTTCATCGAAAGGAAAATCAACATCTCCATATCAACATGTGATGGAATTTGTAAGCGGTTCATCAAAATTCAGTGAACTTTCAACACTCAAAAGCTCTGATTCAGCTTCATCAATCTCATCATTACCAAAGCTACTAGATGTTGCACCATGTAAACCATTATCATCTTATTTGAAAATTCCATCTTCACCTGTTTCAACTGCTGTATCTGCTGCATCATAATGTAAACATTTTTAATATGCATTAAATTCAATTATTAATCATTAAATTTCAGGTCAAATATCCAGAAAATTTCTTCTTACTTCGTGAAAATCACGAATGCTCTGCAGTCAATTGTGTCGATCTTTAGAGAGTGTAATCATCGTTATCCACCTGTACTTCTTCTGATGATTTAATTGGCGGAGAATTTTATATATATATACTTGCTTTCTCCTCATTTTAAATTAATGGAACACATTTGTTTGTGCTAATGCATATTTTTTGTCAAATTAATCGTTTTATAGATCCGCCGTCATGATATCCACTCAGATACCAGCACTCATTACTGTATTTTAAATTAATTTGAATTTATTTTTTAGAGTGATTCACATGATTTGGTTTATGGATGGCTTTCTGATGCTCGTGGTGTTTCGTATCTGTATGCTGCAGCTGTTGTTGCGAAAACTTGTTACAATTTTTTCTGCACCACATTGTTGTGGACTGTCTGATAATGCAGCTGCTGCACTGCAGTGCTTTCTTTACAAATGAAAAGGTGTAGTGGACGCGCTGTAGTGCTGCAGTGATGAATGTTGTATCTGATGTTCATTTGCAATTTAAATAAATAAATTTTTTAATACATTTTTTTGATCGTTTTTCTTTAAACATTTTTGATGCGCCTTTTCTTTTGCTTGCTCTGGTTGTAAGCCAATTCCCCGTAAGCTTTTATAGTATATTTTGATTTTCGAGATGATGGTTGTTGCTTTCCTTCACGAGCAGTATTCAAAACAGGAGATCTTGCAGGACGAATTTCAGGACCTGATACAGGAGTAACATTTTTCCATTGTTCAGATGGTGTCAAAGGCCTGAAACACAAATATAAAGCATGTTGTAATTAAAACAATAACTTACCGTGGAGCTTCATGTGGTTTTGATTTTGAGTTAATTGGTGTAGCACTAAATGGTGTATGAGGTTCTGGTGAAATTGAACGAGCTGTTGGAGATTTTTGAGAAGCATCTGCACCACACTGAGAAAAAAAGTGTTACCATATCACAACTCTTTCGTTACCGTATGGTCACGTTTGGTGTGACTTCTGGCCCATTTACAGATGGTGTGACGAGATGAAACTAAAGTGTTACCATGATGTAACACTTTTTATTACCACATTTTTTTCGTTTGTTCCCTCCCCAGTAATACCCATTGTCCCTTTACAAAAACACACACTTTGCACATGATTATTTATAAATAATAAATTACAATATTTGCTATAACAATAACGAAAAAACTCAAACAAACAATAAGAAATACCTCAATATATAATACAATTACAAAATTAAATATCTGCTGCCGGAACGATGATATGTGGAGGACTTTGTTTAGGTGCCATAGAGAAGAAGAACAGAATTGCCGTAAGATGGTGCCATAGGTATGTGATGATATATCAGAGCTTCACAATGAAAGCTGCAGCAACATTCACAAGCTGGATCTAAAACTTATGAATGAAATAAGTGGCAGATAAAGGAAAAAAGCTTGCTTACCTAGTAGCTGCTACCTGCAGTACTTGGTTACACAATGGCCATGCTAAAGGTGTCGCATTGAGAAAAGGACTTAGATGAGCGTTGAAAAAACATATTAGCCCTATTCTACGAGTTGTTGAGATTCCGTACTAAAAATAAGAGTAATAAGAACGACTTGCAAAAATATGATTACCATTGTAAAGCTGGCGAACCATCACATTACACAGTTTGATGCCATACCTAAAAATGATAAAATTATAAGCTTTAGAAATATATAGTTCTTGCCGATGCCTTTTGTAAAGCTCACAGACATGCATTGTATCGGCATTGGCAAAAGCTGGAACAAAAAAGCAGAAGGTAGAGCAAAAATTGAAGCTACAATTTTTGTATTATCTCTTTGTTTATTTGATTCTTGTCTCCCACCTTTCGCCGATACTATGATGAACTGTCCGAAAAGCAAAGGTGGAGGTATTAAAAGCTAATGCCACACCCCCACCAGCTGATAGTCCCTCCATAGAAGAACAGTAATATAATAACTTACGTAACACCTCTTGCATCATTTTCGTAACACTTTTTGGGCGGTAACAGAAATTCTGGTAACACGTGGTAACATTTTTTTCTCAGTGCACAGGCAGTCTTAGGTCCAGGTGATCGACCATTTCGAAGAGATCGTTCAGAACGTTGAGGTGAATGATCCCGCCCAGTTTTTGGTGGAGGTGATATTCCAAGACCAGTACGAACATCCTAAAATTTTTGTTACAGTTATTCATGATGTAAAAAAGCTATAAAACTAACAGGTTCACGTCGTTGAGAAGTTTCACTTGGACGAGAAGAAACTTCGCGATCAGTTCGAGTTGAATGTGGAACAGAAGAAATACCAAGTCCAGTACGAAGAGACTTTTGAGAAGCATCTGCACCACAGGCAGCCTTAGGTCCAGGTGATTGACCAGTTCGAAGAGATCGTTCAGAACGTTGAGATGAATGACCCCTACCAGTTTTTGGTGGAGGTGAATATCCAAGAGCAGTCTTTGGTGATGATGATTGGGCACGACCAATACGTATTAAACAATATGCATCATGTCTCCCAAGTTCGACTCCAGCAAAAACTTGTTGTTTTTCAGCAGCCTTTACAAGATCGTTCCAAATTTCATTTGCTTTTGGTTCATTTAAAACTTCAACATTTGATTTTCGAGATGATGGTTGTTGCTTTCCTTCACTAGCAGTATTCAAAACAGGAGATCTGGCAAGAGAAACTTTTGGACCTGGTCCAGGTGTAATATTTTTCCATTGTTCAGCTGGTGTGAAATGCCTAAAACAGAAATAATAAGCATGTTGTAATTGAAACAAAAGCTTACCGTTGAGCTTCATTTGGTTTTGATTTAGAGCTAATCGGTGAAGTACAAAATGCTGTACGAGGTTCTGGTGAAATTGAACGAGCTGTTGGATAAACAGGAGAAATTCCAGTTATTGGTAGAAGTAAAGTCGCATCAGCAATCAGATAAGAATAAAAAAATAAAAGTGATTAAAAAAAAGATTTCTACAAGAACAGTATACCCCATCTACAAGATCATTAGGAACAACAAGACGAAAGAAATTATTTTGATATGGTTGCGAAGCAGTGGGATACTCTGGTGACGATATTAAAGGATACATTTCATGTACAGTTTGAACAGCTTGTTCATATGGTGGAGGTTGAGGAGAAATACCACGTCCAGTACGAAGAGATTTTTGAGAAGCATCTGCACCACGAGCATTCTTAGGTCCAGGTGATTGACCAGTTCGAAGAGATCGTTCAGAACGTTGAGGAGAATGATCATGAGCGGTAGAATTAACAGAACGACGCATATTGCACGTACATGGGAGCATTACCACAAGACCATAGTTTTTGCTAATAATATTCAAAAATTAGTATCCACTTTTTTAAATCGTTTCTTTTTTATGCAGTAACTGCGCTGTTAAAATTATAAACATTTTCCAGCAGTTTTAACTATTGCATTAATCCCGTGAAAAATAAAACTTACTCTACATTTTGAAAAAATGGACATCCATCAAAGTGGTATGTGGACATATTTGAAATCAGTTTCAAGTTAAAATATATTAAATCACCAAATTAGTTTGACTTTTCAGTACAATGAAAAGACTGTTTTTCCAAAATGAAAACGGAAAAAAATTATGTTCACATATGCAAATTTTTGTTTCCATTGTTTTGTCCTTAATTTAATAGCACTGGTTTAAATATGAAAATATATTTTTAATATCAAAGTTTCCAGAGGATCTTTGCTAGTTTTGGTGTAAAAATGCAAAAGTTCAAAGTATTTGTGAAAGGGTTTGCTAAGAAAGTAGCTCAAAAAATGGAATTGATTTCTTAGCCACAAATCGCTGTTTTGGTTTCTGTGAGCTTTATTTCCAGAGAAGGGTCATCACAGATGGGAACACCCGTTGTGCCTCTTGGCCATTGGAAACAATTTTGCTTTCAAACACAAAACAATTTTAGTTTTGCTTTATTATTAAATCACCCTACACTTACCTGTTCTTGATCCTTAAATGGTTGAGCTTTTCCATATGTTCGAAAATCAAATGTTGCAGGTGCAAATGTATCAACGACATTATCAAGGGCACTTCGAGTTGCACGAAATTTAGCTCGATTTGAAAGAAAAACACCAAAATGCTGAAAACGTTGTAATTTTTTAAGTTGTCTTTTTTGTGATCATAAAAAAAGTAAATTAGAAGCTTGACAGATAATTTAAAATTAACAGCAGAGATTTTTTATGTCCCTTAAGTAAATTTTCATTATTCCTGATTTCTCGATTTCTCGATTTCCTGGTAAATTTAAGTAAATTTTCATTATTCCTGATTTCTTATTTCCCCTTTTTCTGATTTTCTGGTTTCCCCATTCCCTGATTTTCTAGTTTTCATATTTCCCGATTACTTGGTTTCCTGATTTCCCGATTTCCTGGTTTCCCCATTCCCTTATTTTCCTTTTTTCTGATTTTCTGGTTTCCCCATTTCATGATTTTCTAATTTTCATATTTCCTGATTACTTGGTTTCCTGATTTCCCGATTTCCTGGTTTTCCCATTCCCTGATTCCCCCGTTTTTCTGATTTTCTGGTTTCCCCATTTCATGATTTTCTAATTTTCATATTTCCTGATTACTTGGTTTCCTGATTTCCCGATTTCCTGGTTTCCCCATTCCCTTCAGTGATGAAAAATGCGGCCGAAATTTCCGGCCGGCCGCGGCCGCGGGCCGAAAGTCGTCGGCCCGGCCGGCCTCGCGGCCTAAAATTTTCGGCCGGCCTCTATGTAAAAATTTTTTTGTTGCTTTTTTTCACCATCAAATATCACATCATTTTAAAAAGGTATAAATTTATTAAAACATAAGCAAACAAAACAAACAAACCGTAAACTAAATTAGAAAAATGTTAATAAAAAAGATATAAAAAGATTACACGCAAAAGCTAAAAAGCGATAATAAATAAGCGTGGCAAAAATATAAATAGGTAACATTAATTACAAAAAAACAAGAAGCTAAAAAATAGGAGAAACGATGGAAGAATAAAAATGGCAGAAAAAAATGATGAAGAACCATTTCGAAAATGTTTTTTTGAGCTGCAATGAGGAACAACATAGAGAAAGTTGGTGTGAAACAGTATGCTCTTATTTTTCGTGTTAAAAGCTAACTCCAATTCAAACGTACAGAGCAAATTGCATTTCTTTTTTTAGAGTCATGATTACATAAATTGCCTAAAAAAACTTTAATATTTTTAAAAAAAACTAAAAAGCGCGGCCTGACTCATCGGCCCGGCCGGCCGCGCGGCCTGAAAATATCAGCCGGCCGGCCCGCGGCCAGGCCGGCCGCATTTTTCATCCCTGATTCCCTTATTTTCCTTTTTTCTGATTTTCTGGTTTCCCCATTTCATGATTTTCTAATTTTCATATTTCCTGATTACTTGGTTGCCTGATTTCCCGATTTCCTGGTTTCCCCATTCCCTTATTTTCCTTTTTTCTGATTTTCTGGTTTCCCCATTTCATGATTTTCTAATTTTCATATTTCCTGATTACATGGTTTCCTGATTTCCCGATTTCCTGGTTTCCCCATTCCCTTATTTTCCTTTTTTCTGATTTTCTGGTTTCCCCATTTCATGATTTTCTAATTTTCATATTTCCTGATTACTTGGTTTCCTGATTTCCCGATTTCCTGGTTTCCCCATTCCCTTATTTTCCTTTTTTCTGATTTTCTGGTTTCCCCATTTCATGATTTTCTAATTTTCATATTTCCTGATTACTTGGTTTCCTGATTTCCCGATTTCCTGGTTTCCCCATTTCCTTATTTTCCTTTTTTCTGATTTTCTGGTTTCCCCATTTCATGATTTTCTAATTTTCATATTTCCTGATTACTTGGTTTCCTGATTTCCCGATTTCCTGGTTTCCCCATTCCCTTATTTTCCTTTTTTCTGATTTTCTGGTTTCCCCATTTCATGATTTTCTAATTTTCATATTTCCTGATTACTTGGTTTCCTGATTTCCCGATTTCCTGGTTTCCGCATTCCCTTATTTTCCTTTTTTCTGATTTTCTGGTTTCCCCATTTCATGATTTTCTAATTTTCATATTTCCTGATTACTTGGTTTCCTGATTTCCCGATTTCCTGGTAAATTTAAGTAAATTTTCATTATTCCTGATTTCTTATTTCCCCTTTTTCTGATTTTCTGGTTTCCCCATTTCATGATTTTCTAATTTTCATATTTCCTGATTACTTGGTTTCCTGATTTCCCGATTTCCTGGTTTCCCCATTCCCTTATTTTCCTTTTTTCTGATTTTCTGGTTTCCCCATTTCATGATTTTCTAATTTTCATATTTCCTGATTACTTGGTTTCCTGATTTCCCGATTTCCTGGTTTCCCCATTTCCTTATTTTCCTTTTTTCTGATTTTCTGGTTTCCCCATTTCATGATTTTCTAATTTTCATATTTCCTGATTACTTGGTTTCCTGATTTCCCGATTTCCTGGTTTCCCCATTCCCTTATTTTCCTTTTTTCTGATTTTCTGGTTTCCCCATTTCATGATTTTCTAATTTTCATATTTCCTGATTACTTGGTTTCCTGATTTCCCGATTTCCTGGTTTCCGCATTCCCTTATTTTCCTTTTTTCTGATTTTCTGGTTTCCCCATTTCATGATTTTCTAATTTTCATATTTCCTGATTACTTGGTTTCCTGATTTCCCGATTTCCTGGTAAATTTAAGTAAATTTTCATTATTCCTGATTTCTTATTTCCCCTTTTTCTGATTTTCTGGTTTCCCCATTTCATGATTTTCTAATTTTCATATTTCCTGATTACTTGGTTTCCTGATTTCCCGATTTCCTGGTTTCCCCATTCCCTTATTTTCCTTTTTTCTGATTTTCTGGTTTCCCCATTTCATGATTTTCTAATTTTCATATTTCCTGATTACTTGGTTTCCTGATTTCCCGATTTCCTGGTTTCCCCATTCCCTTATTTTCCTTTTTTCTGATTTTCTGGTTTCCCCATTTCATGATTTTCTAATTTTCATATTTCCTGATTACTTGGTTTCCTGATTTCCCGATTTCCTGGTTTCCCCATTCCCTTATTTTCCTTTTTTCTGATTTTCAGGTTTCCCCATTTCATGATTTTCTAATTTTCATATTTCCTGATTACTTGGTTTCCTGATTTCCCGATTTCCTGGTTTCCCCATTCCCTTATTTTCCTTTTTTCTGATTTTCTGGTTTCCCCATTTCACTAATTTTCATATTTCCTGATTACTTGGTTTCCTGATTTCCCGATTTCCTGGTTTCCCCATTCCCTTATTTTCCTTTTTTCTGATTTTCTGGTTTCCCCATTTCATGATTTTCTAATTTTCATATTTCCTGATTACTTGGTTTCCTGATTTCCCGATTTCCTGGTTTCCCCATTCCCTTATTTTCCTTTTTTCTGATTTTCTGGTTTCCCCATTTCACTAATTTTCATATTTCCTGATTACTTGGTTTCCTGATTTCCCGATTTCCCCATTCCCTTATTTTCCTTTTTTCTGATTTTCTGGTTTCCCCATTTCATGATTTTCTAATTTTCATATTTCCTGATTACTTGGTTTCCTGATTTCCCGATTTCCTGGTTTTCCCATTCCCTGATTCCCCCGTTTTTCTGATTTTCTGGTTTCCCCATTTCATGATTTTCTAATTTTCATATTTCCTGATTACTTGGTTTCCTGATTTTCCGATTTCCTGGTTTCCCCATTCCCTTATTTTCCTTTTTTCTGATTTTCTGGTTTCCCCATTTCATGATTTTCTAATTTTCATATTTCCTGATTACTTGGTTTCCTGATTTCCCGATTTCCTGGTTTCCCCATTCCCTTATTTTCCTTTTTTCTGATTTTCTGGTTTCCCCATTTCATGATTTTCTAATTTTCATATTTCCTGATTACTTGGTTTCCTGATTTCCCGATTTCCTGGTTTCCCCATTCCCTTATTTTCCTTTTTTCTGATTTTCTGGTTTCCCCATTTCATGATTTTCTAATTTTCATATTTCCTGATTACTTGGTTTCCTGATTTCCCGATTTCCTGGTTTCCCCATTCCCTTATTTTCCTTTTTTCTGATTTTCTGGTTTCCCCATTTCATGATTTTCTAATTTTCATATTTCCTGATTACTTGGTTTCCTGATTTCCCGATTTCCTGGTTTCCCCATTCCCTTATTTTCCTTTTTTCTGATTTTCTGGTTTCCCCATTTCACTAATTTTCATATTTCCTGATTACTTGGTTTCCTGATTTCCCGATTTCCTGGTTTCCCCATTCCCTTATTTTCCTTTTTTCTGATTTTCTGGTTTCCCCATTTCATGATTTTCTAATTTTCATATTTCCTGATTACTTGGTTTCCTGATTTCCCGATTTCCTGGTTTTCCCATTCCCTGATTCCCCCGTTTTTCTGATTTTCTGGTTTCCCCATTTCATGATTTTCTAATTTTCATATTTCCTGATTACTTGGTTTCCTGATTTTCCGATTTCCTGGTTTCCCCATTCCCTTATTTTCCTTTTTTCTGATTTTCTGGTTTCCCCATTTCATGATTTTCTAATTTTCATATTTCCTGATTACTTGGTTTCCTGATTTCCCGATTTCCTGGTTTCCCCATTCCCTTATTTTCCTTTTTTCTGATTTTCTGGTTTCTCCATTTCATGATTTTCTAATTTTCATATTTCCTGATTACTTGGTTTCCTGATTTCCCGATTTCCTGGTTTCCCCATTCCCTTATTTTCCTTTTTTCTGATTTTCTGGTTTCCCCATTTCATGATTTTCTAATTTTCATATTTCCTGATTACTTGGTTTCCTGATTTCCCGATTTCCTGGTTTCCCCATTCCCTTATTTTCCTTTTTTCTGATTTTCTGGTTTCCCCATTTCATGATTTTCTAATTTTCATATTTCCTGATTACTTGGTTTCCTGATTTCCCGATTTCCTGGTTTCCCCATTCCCTTATTTTCCTTTTTTCTGATTTTCTGGTTTCCCCATTTCATGATTTTCCAATTTCCATATTTCCTGATTACTTGGTTTCCTGATTTCCCGATTTCCTGGTTTTCCCATTCCCTGATTCCCCCGTTTTTCTGATTTTCTGGTTTCCCCATTTCATGATTTTCTAATTTTCATATTTCCTGATTACTTGGTTTCCTGATTTCCCGATTTCCTGGTTTCTCCACTCCCTTATTTTCCTTTTTTCTGATTTTCTGGTTTCCCCATTTCATGATTTTCTAATTTTCATATTTCCTGATTACTTGGTTTCCTGATTTCCCGATTTCCTGGTTTCCCCATTCCCTTATTTTCCTTTTTTCTGATTTTCTGGTTTCCCCATTTCATGATTTTCTAATTTTCATATTTCCTGATTACTTGGTTTCCTGATTTCCCGATTTCCTGGTTTTCCCATTCCCTGATTCCCCCGTTTTTCTGATTTTCTGGTTTCCCCATTTCATGATTTTCTAATTTTCATATTTCCTGATTACTTGGTTTCCTGATTTCCCGATTTCCTGGTTTCTCCACTCCCTTATTTTCCTTTTTTCTGATTTTCTGGTTTCCCCATTTCATGATTTTCTAATTTTCATATTTCCTGATTACTTGGTTTCCTGATTTCCCGATTTCCTGGTTTCCCCATTCCCTTATTTTCCTTTTTTCTGATTTTCTGGTTTCCCCATTTCATGATTTTCTAATTTTCATATTTCCTGATTACTTGGTTTCCTGATTTCCCGATTTCCTGGTTTCCCCATTCCCTTATTTTCCTTTTTTCTGATTTTCTGGTTTCCCCATTTCATGATTTTCCAATTTCCATATTTCCTGATTACTTGGTTTCCTGATTTCCCGATTTCCTGGTTTTCCCATTCCCTGATTCCCCCGTTTTTCTGATTTTCTGGTTTCCCCATTTCATGATTTTCTAATTTTCATATTTCCTGATTACTTGGTTTCCTGATTTCCCGATTTCCTGGTTTTCCCATTCCCTGATTCCCCCGTTTTTCTGATTTTCTGGTTTCCCCATTTCATGATTTTCTAATTTTCATATTTCCTGATTACTTGGTTTCCTGATTTTCCGATTTCCTGGTTTCCCCATTCCCTTATTTTCCTTTTTTCTGATTTTCTGGTTTCCCCATTTCATGATTTTCTAATTTTCATATTTCCTGATTACTTGGTTTCCTGATTTCCCGATTTCCTGGTTTCCCCATTCCCTTATTTTCCTTTTTTCTGATTTTCTGGTTTCCCCATTTCATGATTTTCTAATTTTCATATTTCCTGATTACTTGGTTTCCTGATTTCCCGATTTCCTGGTTTCCCCATTCCCTTATTTTCCTTTTTTTGCATTTCTTTTTTTAGAGTCATGATTACATAAATTGTCTAAAAAAACTTTAATATTTTTAAAAAAAACTAAAAAGCGCGGCCTGACTCATCGGCCCGGCCGGCCGCGCGGCCTGAAAATATCAGCCGGCCGGCCCGCGGCCAGGCCGGCCGCATTTTTCATCCCTGATTCCCTTATTTTCCTTTTTTCTGATTTTCTGGTTTCCCCATTTCATGATTTTCTAATTTTCATATTTCCTGATTACTTGGTTTCCTGATTTCCCGATTTCCTGGTTTCCCCATTCCCTTATTTTCCTTTTTTCTGATTTTCTGGTTTCCCCATTTCATGATTTTCTAATTTTCATATTTCCTGATTACTTGGTTTCCTGATTTCCCGATTTCCTGGTTTCCCCATTCCCTTATTTTCCTTTTTTCTGATTTTCTGGTTTCCCCATTTCATGATTTTCTAATTTTCATATTTCCTGATTACTTGGTTTCCTGATTTCCCGATTTCCTGGTTTCCCCATTCCCTTATTTTCCTTTTTTCTGATTTTCTGGTTTCCCCATTTCATGATTTTCTAATTTTCATATTTCCTGATTACTTGGTTTCCTGATTTCCCGATTTCCTGGTTTCCCCATTTCCTTATTTTCCTTTTTTCTGATTTTCTGGTTTCCCCATTTCATGATTTTCTAATTTTCATATTTCCTGATTACTTGGTTTCCTGATTTCCCGATTTCCTGGTTTCCCCATTCCCTTATTTTCCTTTTTTCTGATTTTCTGGTTTCCCCATTTCATGATTTTCTAATTTTCATATTTCCTGATTACTTGGTTTCCTGATTTCCCGATTTCCTGGTTTCCCCATTCCCTTATTTTCCTTTTTTCTGATTTTCTGGTTTCCCCATTTCATGATTTTCTAATTTTCATATTTCCTGATTACTTGGTTTCCTGATTTCCCGATTTCCTGGTTTCCCCATTCCCTTATTTTCCTTTTTTCTGATTTTCTGGTTTCCCCATTTCATGATTTTCTAATTTTCATATTTCCTGATTACTTGGTTTCCTGATTTCCCGATTTCCTGGTTTCCCCATTTCCTTATTTTCCTTTTTTCTGATTTTCTGGTTTCCCCATTTCATGATTTTCTAATTTTCATATTTCCTGATTACTTGGTTTCCTGATTTCCCGATTTCCTGGTTTCCCCATTCCCTTATTTTCCTTTTTTCTGATTTTCTGGTTTCCCCATTTCATGATTTTCTAATTTTCATATTTCCTGATTACTTGGTTTCCTGATTTCCCGATTTCCTGGTTTCCGCATTCCCTTATTTTCCTTTTTTCTGATTTTCTGGTTTCCCCATTTCATGATTTTCTAATTTTCATATTTCCTGATTACTTGGTTTCCTGATTTCCCGATTTCCTGGTAAATTTAAGTAAATTTTCATTATTCCTGATTTCTTATTTCCCCTTTTTCTGATTTTCTGGTTTCCCCATTTCATGATTTTCTAATTTTCATATTTCCTGATTACTTGGTTTCCTGATTTCCCGATTTCCTGGTTTCCCCATTCCCTTATTTTCCTTTTTTCTGATTTTCTGGTTTCCCCATTTCATGATTTTCTAATTTTCATATTTCCTGATTACTTGGTTTCCTGATTTCCCGATTTCCTGGTTTCCCCATTCCCTTATTTTCCTTTTTTCTGATTTTCTGGTTTCCCCATTTCATGATTTTCTAATTTTCATATTTCCTGATTACTTGGTTTCCTGATTTCCCGATTTCCTGGTTTCCGCATTCCCTTATTTTCCTTTTTTCTGATTTTCTGGTTTCCCCATTTCATGATTTTCTAATTTTCATATTTCCTGATTACTTGGTTTCCTGATTTCCCGATTTCCTGGTAAATTTAAGTAAATTTTCATTATTCCTGATTTCTTATTTCCCCTTTTTCTGATTTTCTGGTTTCCCCATTTCATGATTTTCTAATTTTCATATTTCCTGATTACTTGGTTTCCTGATTTCCCGATTTCCTGGTTTCCCCATTCCCTTATTTTCCTTTTTTCTGATTTTCTGGTTTCCCCATTTCATGATTTTCTAATTTTCATATTTCCTGATTACTTGGTTTCCTGATTTCCCGATTTCCTGGTTTCCCCATTCCCTTATTTTCCTTTTTTCTGATTTTCTGGTTTCCCCATTTCATGATTTTCTAATTTTCATATTTCCTGATTACTTGGTTTCCTGATTTCCCGATTTCCTGGTTTCCCCATTCCCTTATTTTCCTTTTTTCTGATTTTCAGGTTTCCCCATTTCATGATTTTCTAATTTTCATATTTCCTGATTACTTGGTTTCCTGATTTCCCGATTTCCTGGTTTCCCCATTCCCTTATTTTCCTTTTTTCTGATTTTCTGGTTTCCCCATTTCACTAATTTTCATATTTCCTGATTACTTGGTTTCCTGATTTCCCGATTTCCTGGTTTCCCCATTCCCTTATTTTCCTTTTTTCTGATTTTCTGGTTTCCCCATTTCATGATTTTCTAATTTTCATATTTCCTGATTACTTGGTTTCCTGATTTCCCGATTTCCTGGTTTCCCCATTCCCTTATTTTCCTTTTTTCTGATTTTCTGGTTTCCCCATTTCACTAATTTTCATATTTCCTGATTACTTGGTTTCCTGATTTCCCGATTTCCTGGTTTCCCCATTCCCTTATTTTCCTTTTTTCTGATTTTCTGGTTTCCCCATTTCATGATTTTCTAATTTTCATATTTCCTGATTACTTGGTTTCCTGATTTCCCGATTTCCTGGTTTTCCCATTCCCTGATTCCCCCGTTTTTCTGATTTTCTGGTTTCCCCATTTCATGATTTTCTAATTTTCATATTTCCTGATTACTTGGTTTCCTGATTTTCCGATTTCCTGGTTTCCCCATTCCCTTATTTTCCTTTTTTCTGATTTTCTGGTTTCCCCATTTCATGATTTTCTAATTTTCATATTTCCTGATTACTTGGTTTCCTGATTTCCCGATTTCCTGGTTTCCCCATTCCCTTATTTTCCTTTTTTCTGATTTTCTGGTTTCCCCATTTCATGATTTTCTAATTTTCATATTTCCTGATTACTTGGTTTCCTGATTTCCCGATTTCCTGGTTTCCCCATTCCCTTATTTTCCTTTTTTCTGATTTTCTGGTTTCCCCATTTCATGATTTTCTAATTTTCATATTTCCTGATTACTTGGTTTCCTGATTTCCCGATTTCCTGGTTTCCCCATTCCCTTATTTTCCTTTTTTCTGATTTTCTGGTTTCCCCATTTCATGATTTTCTAATTTTCATATTTCCTGATTACTTGGTTTCCTGATTTCCCGATTTCCTGGTTTCCCCATTCCCTTATTTTCCTTTTTTCTGATTTTCTGGTTTCCCCATTTCATGATTTTCTAATTTTCATATTTCCTGATTACTTGGTTTCCTGATTTCCCGATTTCCTGGTTTCCCCATTCCCTTATTTTCCTTTTTTCTGATTTTCTGGTTTCCCCATTTCACTAATTTTCATATTTCCTGATTACTTGGTTTCCTGATTTCCCGATTTCCTGGTTTCCCCATTCCCTTATTTTCCTTTTTTCTGATTTTCTGGTTTCCCCATTTCATGATTTTCTAATTTTCATATTTCCTGATTACTTGGTTTCCTGATTTCCCGATTTCCTGGTTTCCCCATTCCCTTATTTTCCTTTTTTCTGATTTTCTGGTTTCCCCATTTCACTAATTTTCATATTTCCTGATTACTTGGTTTCCTGATTTCCCGATTTCCTGGTTTCCCCATTCCCTTATTTTCCTTTTTTCTGATTTTCTGGTTTCCCCATTTCATGATTTTCTAATTTTCATATTTCCTGATTACTTGGTTTCCTGATTTCCCGATTTCCTGGTTTTCCCATTCCCTGATTCCCCCGTTTTTCTGATTTTCTGGTTTCCCCATTTCATGATTTTCTAATTTTCATATTTCCTGATTACTTGGTTTCCTGATTTCCCGATTTCCTGGTTTCCCCATTCCCTTATTTTCCTTTTTTCTGATTTTCTGGTTTCCCCATTTCATGATTTTCTAATTTTCATATTTCCTGATTACTTGGTTTCCTGATTTCCCGATTTCCTGGTTTCCCCATTCCCTTATTTTCCTTTTTTCTGATTTTCTGGTTTCCCCATTTCATGATTTTCTAATTTTCATATTTCCTGATTACTTGGTTTCCTGATTTCCCGATTTCCTGGTAAATTTAAGTAAATTTTAATTATTCCTGATTTCTTATTTCCCCTTTTTCTGATTTTCTGGTTTCCCCATTCCCTGATTTTCTAGTTTTCATATTTTCTGATTACTTGGTTTCCTGATTTCCCGATTTCCTGGTTTCTCCACTCCCTTATTTCCCCTTTTTCTGATTTTCTGGTTTCCCCATTTCATGATTTTCTAATTTTCATATTTCCTGATTACTTGGTTTCCTGATTTCCCGATTTCCTGGTTTCTCCACTCCCTTATTTCCCCTTTTTCTGATTTTCTGGTTTCCCCCTTTCATGATTTTCTAATTTTCATATTTCCTGATTACTTGGTTTCCTGATTTCCCGATTTCCTGGTAAATTTAAGTAAATTTTAATTATTCCTGATTTCTTATTTCCCCTTTTTCTGATTTTCTGGTTTCCCCATTCCCTGATTTTCTAGTTTTCATATTTTCTGATTACTTGGTTTCCTGATTTCCCGATTTCCTGGTTTCTCCACTCCCTTATTTCCCCTTTTTCTGATTTTCTGGTTTCCCCATTTCATGATTTTCTAATTTTCATATTTCCTGATTACTTGGTTTCCTGATTTCCCGATTTCCTGGTTTCTCCACTCCCTTATTTCCCCTTTTTCTGATTTTCTGGTTTCCCCATTTCATGATTTTCTAATTTTCATATTTCCTGATTACTTGGTTTCCTGATTTCCCGATTTCCTGGTTTCCCCATTCCCTTATTTTCCTTTTTTCTGATTTTCTGGTTTCCCCATTTCATGATTTTCTAATTTTCATATTTCCTGATTACTTGGTTTCCTGATTTCCCGATTGCCTGGTTTCCCCATTCCCTTATTTTCCTTTTTTCTGATTTTCTGGTTTCCCCATTTCATGATTTTCTAATTTTCATATTTCCTGATTACTTGGTTTCCTGATTTCCCGATTTCCTGGTTTCCCCATTCCCTTATTTTCCTTTTTTCTGATTTTCTGGTTTCCCCATTTCATGATTTTCTAATTTTCATATTTCCCGATTACTTGGTTTCCTGATTTCCCGATTTCCTGGTAAATTTAAGTAAATTTTCATTATTCCTGATTTCTTATTTCCCCTTTTTCTGATTTTCTGGTTTCCCCATTCCCTGATTTTCTTGTTTTCATATTTCCTGATTACTTGGTTTCCTGATTTCCCGATTTCCTGGTTTCTCCACTCCCTTATTTCCCCTTTTTCTGATTTTCTGGTTTCCCCATTCCCTGATTTTCTAGTTTTCATATTTCCTGATTACTTGGTTTCCTGATTTCTCGATTTCCTGGTTTCTCCACTCCCTTATTTCCCCTTTTTCTGATTTTCTGGTGTCCCCATTTTGTGATTTTCTAATTTTCATATTTCCTGATTACTTGGTTTCCTGATTTCCCGATTTCCTGATTTCCCCGTTTCCTGATTTTATAATTTCCCTATTTCCTGATATCACAAATATATTTCGCCACAAACTTTAAATCACCATGTAAAATGGCATGAAAAAACGGCTTTGCAGATTTGCAATTTGGGATGATAAAAATGAAAATGCAGGGATTGCATGCAGTAATGTTTTCTGATGCAAATGAAGTTAGAGTATGCTGTTTAAGTATAAAAAATGTTAAAATTTATTATGCTGGTAAATGTTGGATACTGTATCCATGTGGTAACAGATGAAAAAATGAAAATGCCAAAGATGTGCTTTTTGATGATGTTTATTAAACGTGTTATTTTTAAATGCTTATAAAGGCGACGAATCTATGTAGCATGAAAAATGAAAATATCTGAAATGCGTTTTTGTCCAACATTTGAGGATAAGAACTCCCTTCTTCCTGCGGAACCAATGACACTTTTCTGAAGTGTTAGAAAAGGTTTGAAAAGATTGTGATTGTTTTTCATCATGAAGTAAATGTAATGGATAATTGTTTGTTATGAAATGGAAGGGGATGAAAAACCAAAAATGAAAAGAATGTTATGGCAAACTAAAGATGCGAGAGCCGCAACGCGGCTCTCGCATTTTACCTTTTTTTGACCTACGTTTTCTATTGTTTCCTCTGGTTTTTCATCTTGTAATTTAGCATTGTTGCATGCATTTTCTTATTAATTGCAGATGGTGTAGTTCAAGCCGTAAAGATATAAGGTCATAAAAAGTCTAATTCATGTTTCTTCTGTATAAACACTTAAATCTATGCAACCTAATATATCTATCGTAAAGTCATTATTTACATGGCTTCTAATGTGTTCATAATTTAGGGCATTAGTTCCCGTATCTCTGCATGAATGATTATTTTCAAAAGAGTCCAAAATGCTACAAGCATTCTTCAACCTTCTTCAAATTCGTCTAACCTCGCGCTTTTCTTTCATAATGTTATGTGTGATGATGACTCTTCATTCAACATCATTTTAACATTAGATCAACAGCATACATCCAAATCATATTATCCTAAAAGCTCTTCCTTCATGACATATCTAACTGCATTCATACTAGCTACACCTTTATCTCGAACTGCTAGTAGTTTCTGTCAAAAAGTAGGTCAAAGTTAGATGGTGTTTAATGTAAAATAAATTTCAGTCTTAGTTTAGTTTGACATCTTTTTTATTAAATTTTTATCACAAACAAGAGCGAGTCGGCCGGCCGCATTCAGTGCATTTTAGCAACGGAAAGTAATAAAAAGGCTTTATCTTAGCTGACACAATTTTAGGTCAAGATATAACAATTTTCAAAACAACAGAAGAAACACGCGTTATTACGCAATAGCTTCCGGAAAAATTACCTCTAAAATGTTCCATTGCTACTTTTTCTTTCTTTTCCTTTGGTGGCTTATTTTATATTGCTTGTTTAAGAAATTTTCTCGTACAATATAATCAACCGCTGACTGGAGAAAAAGCTGTATATATTACATTTCCTTTTGAAGAGTTCGCGAAAGGGCCTCGTAAAATCGAAATTCGACTATATGTATGGCAAAACATAATATCCTCCCTATAAAAGGAGACGGTGACGCTTTCCGTGGCATTTTATTATTCATTCACAAAAAAAGAATAAAGGAAATTTGCATAAATCAACAAAGAAGTTGTTTTTGTTGTTTCATGCAAAACTGTTCATGAAGCTATGGTGAACCACCCCGAAGGGGTGGGGCACCGCTAGTTTCATAAATAATTAAGCATATTCCAAGCTTTTACAACCATCTAAAATCATCACAAACGAAATTTATAGACTAAAACGTTCATCGCCAGCTACTTACTGTGTAATAGCAAAATGCTATTAAATCCCTCAAACTCCAAACGCACCCGAATCCCTTACTATGAGCTGTCGATTCTTGCTAGACAAATCCGAGGGTGGCACCCAAAAACGGTCCCTTGTTAGCCTTGTTACAACTATATAGAAAAATTGAAATCCGTTTTTTATATTTTTTTCTTGCTGCCAAAAAGAAAAACATAAAAAACGTTGTTTTAAAATGTAAAAATCTACAGTATTTTTAACAATATAAAAGGCAGAATAAGTTTATTGTATAAATATCAGTTTAAAAAAATTACACTAATGAATAATAGTCGATGCTTTTTAGATGATTCACTACCATATGGCTCAGGAACTTCAAATAAAAAAAACAAAATATACGAATCTTTGAAAGGTACCATAAGAGATTTAAAAGTAATTTGATCAAATACGAGAATACTAAGAGTTGAATATTTGAGCGATTTCTAAAATACATTAAATATTAATTAATCAATGAATAATATTATTTAATGTTTAACTTTTTCATGTTATGTTATGCAATAATAAAAAAGCAACTTACAGAAAGATATGTAACAGAAAAAGTTATTTTTGTATAGATGGTGCACGATATCGAATCCATTGTTCATCTCGTCTAGGAATATCATCAAGAACAATAACTTTTTGAAGCTTCTTTGGTGAATTACATATATTACGAATAACAAAATCTTTACATGGACGTTCAAAAAATCATACAAATTGATATCGACGATTAAATTTTTTGAAGAAACTATATACACAATTGATTGTTGAACGATTATCGTGAAGTAAAAAGAAATTTTCTGGACAGTTGACCTAAAAAAGAGCAAAAGATTATAGATATAAAGAAAACAGTTCGGCTTACCTTTTAACAATAAAAGCAGATTAAAGCACTAAATTAAATGAAATAAACAAAAAAAAATGATGAAGATTGTTGAAGAAAAACATTTGTTTTGATAACAATGACATATTAATTAGAATTGAAAATGCAATTTGCAGAGTGATCTTTTGTACTAGTGATGCCAATTTTTTCTTTTACTTTGGCTTCATTGGGTCGGAAATTAATAACCCATATTCTTCCGGCGCAACTATAAAAGTAAAATTTATAACCGAAAAAAAAACGTTAAAAAACATACGAATGCTGAACACATCGAAAGATTGTAGGTTTTTCAGGATTAACGGTTGTTAAAGAAGGACCACAATTAAACGCACAATTGAGAAATACAATGTTGAAATTGTTTTGGTGGTTGTAAGCCAATTCCCCGTAAGCTTTTATAGAATATTTTGATTTCTTCTTAATAACAGTTGGTTCAACATTTTGTCCATGTGTATCACCACAAATTCGAATAGGAGGATCAATTTCAATTAATGATGGTTGTTTAAGTAAATCATTTATTGCTATTTCACATAAATTTAAGATATCAGCTTCTTTCACAGTCTTAGTTAAAGATGAACCCGGTGCACCAACATTTAGAATCTTACGTATTGAATAAATAATTTGTGATTTTTGTTCTGAAAAAATGTAGTCTAAATTTTAAAAATTTGTTTTGCTGCATGTATTTGAAAAACAAATACAGTATAATAGTACACAATAAATGCATATATTTAAAATTTCACAAAAAAATTCAAAAAATGTATCAATTTTTATTTTCATTTATTAGCAAAAATATATACATAAATCTTTCTACAACATTTACAGAAATTAATTACCTTGTGAAGTTCCACTTCCATTCAATCTTGCTGCAGTATGTTGTAAGAGTTGCAGTAATTGTTCTGGGCTTAAATCATCAATATTTGGTAGACCATTTGATGCAGATTTTTCGGTTTCCTGTTGAGTCCCTTCTTCTTTTACAGTCTCCTCTACTACAGTGTCATCTACTACCGTATCATCAAATGCTTCATTACCAGCAGGTGCAGAATATTCTGAATCATCTTTTGGCGAATCAATTTTTGGAAGAGCAAGCTCAGGCATATCAGCATCAACAGAACATAGGGTTTGATCATTTGTAACGGAATTACTTCTTTTTAGACGATGTTTTTGTTGTCGAATAATTATATCATTTATTTTAGGCTCTTCATCATCGGTAAGATTCTTTCTAGCCTTATCTTTTCGTAGACGTTCATTGGAGAGAGTTGTAGATTCTTTTGAAAGTGTTGGTGCTGAAGGTTTAAGAACTTTTGATGTTGTACATTCATTTGAGAGAGTTGTAGATTCTTTTGAAATTGTTGGTGCTGAAGATTTAAGAACTTTTGATGTTGTAGCAGGAGGTGCAAGGCCAGGAGACTGAATTTTTTGTGATGATGAAGCACTAAAAAAAGTTTAAATAATTGATGACGAAACAGGCTCTAGAATTCCCAGAAAATTTTGTTACCGAAAATTGGCATAAGAGGAAATGCAAAATTTTGTTTTAATCTCAAAAATATTAAACATTTCAAACATTTTTGGCCCCAAGTTTTCCTGCCTTTGTTTACAAAACGAAAAACTTACGTTGATGGAATTATAGGTTTAATAATATTACTTTTTGTTTTTGGCCCACTTGCTTTTGATTCAACACTTGCTTGTTTTCTAAAATAAGTTAATTTTATTAAGATTCTTTTTCCCTTGATTTGCAATGATAAACTTACGTTGATGGAATAGCACTTCTACTTTTATTTTCTGTTTTTGGCTTATTTGCTTTGGTTCCTTCACGCATATTTGTTTCAGATGGTTGAGATTTAACTTGTAGATTATTTCTAAAAAAGGTTAACTTAATTAATGATGAAACAAATTTTAAATTCTCAAATTTCTCATAGATTTTTTGTATCCCCCACAAAAATGCTATTAAAAGAAGCACAAAATTTTGTCACAAAGTTTCAAACATTTTTTGTTTCAAATAGAATGAAAATGTTTTATATTTTTGCAAATTTGCGTATAAAACATAGCAAGAACTGCAGTTCTCTGAATCCAACATTTAAAGTTTTCTCCTTTAATTAAAAAAACTTACGGTTCGACATCAATTGTAGAATCTTCAAGACTTTTATCAAATTCTCGTCGATCATCTGAAGTGATAGAGGGATCGGAACATGGATTTATTTCTTCTTCTTTAACGCCATTAGGTAACTAAAAATAGTATGTTTAGAATTAAAGTTATCATTACAAAGCTTTAGTAAATTAACTTACACGTTGTCGAACAGGTCTTCGAGCATTTAAAGATGAAGCTTTCGGAAGTTTAAAAACCATCTTTTCAACTTTTAATTCTCTAAAAAAATTTTACAATATTATTATCCATTGTCATATACAATTTTGCTTTTAAACATAACTCCCGCCTCATTAAACTTTAAAGCTTTTTCTAACAATTCACAATATTATCCCAAATGAAAAAGAAAACTTACTCAATAATTGCCATTGCTCCATTGTTTGTTAGGCCATCATATTTCCCTGTTTCTTTATCCTTCTTTGGCATCATTTTGATTGTATATTAGATCAATATATTTGATTGTATTAATAAAAATTTCTATTCAGTTGTATATCAATTTGTAATAGACGAGTAAGTCGCAACCAATTGCGATGAATTGAATTAGTATGAATGAATGGAAAGCAAGCTTTCCTCTCATGTCAACAAAAAAATGAAAGCAATTGTTTTGCCTCTATTCTAATTTTTTTTACATTGATTTGAATATTTATCTTACTTTTTTTTCCAATATATAAAAATGTCCTCAATTTAACAGCTATAATATACTGATGAATACATATTTTTAATGCCAAAGTTTTAGAGGATCTCTTTGCATATTTCGGTATAAAAATGTAAAAATTCAAAGTATTCTGAATTTTTTGAAATTACATTGGAAACACTGTTAAAAGCTATTGAAAACTATTACGAAACAAATAAAAGTGTCCTTAAAATTTTTGTGAAACATAATTGTTTTTACAAAAAAAGTTATGCTGTTTTGTTTCCTTGTTTCAACAAAGATCCTGTCTCCAAAAGGACACAAAAAATGAAAGAAAACAAAATATGTAAATTTTTCTTTGAAATTGTCATCAATTTTTTTCAACTTTCTCCAAAATAGCAAAAAGTGCCTTCAAGATATTAGCTCTAATTAAATGGGTGAAATATATTTTTGATGTAATATTTTTTGTATGGAATTGCTTTTTTAATTCTGATGTAAAAATATGAAAATTGAATGAATTCTGAAATTTTTGATAGAGTTATGAAAGCTCTGATGTCGAACAATAAAAATGATGATCAAACAAATAAAAGTATCCTTAAAACTTTTGTGAAACATATTTATTTTTGTACTCAAAAATAGTAATCCTTGTCATACATCCAAGCCATAAAAAACAATATCAATTTGTAGTTCAAAGCATTTACAGAATTTTAGAAAACAAAGATTTTATTGACCACAATAAAATGAAAAACCATTTAATTAATCACAAATAACAATTCAGAATATTTTCAGATCTATTATCATTTCACAGCTACTTCATCTTCTGGAGTTAAAATACATTTTCCATTATTTGTACATTCCAAATCTCAACACAGCAATTGTTCTTCAGATGATGAGCAAATTGATTGAATATCGTTGAATGCATTGTAATTCTAAAAAAACAAGATTAATTAGAAGCATTTATGGATCAAATCAAATGACGGACAGATTCAAGTTAAGGTTCTTCATGGATTTTAAAATGCTTCACAGTGGATTTTAAAGTTGCAGAAATGTTTTATATTATATTCCATAAAAACATGTTTTAAAAATGTTCTAAAAGATTCAATCACTGATGATTTGCTTGTTTATGTTTTACAAAAATTACAAAAAACCTTAACAGTTCTTTATTCAAGGTCATGGAGATGAAGCTAAAAAGTTTTTGATAGACCAATATTTTTTTCTCCAAACATGTAACTTGAATCATCCCGTCATTTAGTGTTTATAAAAAGACCAACACAAAAAACATACTTTCATATCACACAATTTGAAGATTGTTCCATCACATAATTTTCAGCCGTTTCAAACATCACAGTTATCATATCACGATATTCCTGCCGTTGTCTTTCACTTAAAGCTTTCAGTTGTAAATCATAATTGATATTCACTTGCTAAAATTTTCATTCACTTATTCCAACAGCAAGAAGAATATCACATACTTTCAGTTTTTCATTTATCACAGTTAAATTGTATGACGTTTGCTCCAGTTCTTCTCGTTTTTCCAGCGATTCATTGACAGTTAATTCACTTCACTTCGAAAACATTTCTATTCGCTGAAAATATAAAATATTATATATAGCTTGTAATGGTAAAAAACAAGAACAAACTTCTTCGCTCATTTTAGCTTCTTTTGCAACAATCATTTGGAGCTTATCAGAATCAGCGTTCTCCATAACAAATCGAAACTTTTCATCGAAGGTCATTTCCTTTTCATTTCGTTCATCGTTCTGAAAAAAAGATTGTGTATTGATAAAGTTACAGTAGATAAAATGGGATACTGTAATACAGTAGGAAAATTTTTAAGATATTTTTAAAAAAGCAATGATTTAATTCAAAGCTTGTTAAAAACTATAATTAATGAATAAAAGAGCAATTGGATAATCTCAAAGATTTCAAGAAAAGCATACCACAAATTTTAGTTTGTTAAATAATGGATACTGTAATCCACCAAAAATTAAAAGCAATTTTTTGTTAACCCAAAGGGATAAAGGAAACAAAAAAAATAGTAGTCTCAAAAAATATACAAAAAATCATATCACAAACTTTAGCTTATTTTATAGATTACAGTATGATGTGGGATAATGTAATCCAGCAAAACTTATAATTGTTAAAAAATGAATTTTCTAAAAAGCAACAAGATGTAATGCTAGTAGATGTTAAACATAATGGAAATAAGCTGCTACTGATGAACCAAGAGAATGAAAGGGAAATGGATATAGTAGTCTCAAAAACATACCATAAATCGAAGCTTTAAAACCATATTATTTTGTTTCTAATCCAATTTTTCTATATGATTACATTGTTTCTTGCCGATCAACTGATGATAATAAATATATTTTCCTAATCCTTGTTTCAGTGAAGCAAAATGGAATTATTTTTTGATCGAAGGTGCATAGCTCTGGTGGGACTTCTAGAGAATCTGTTGAGGGTTGATAAGTTTGTTCAGGAGATAATAATAATGTCGACATTTTGAATGTGGTTTTTGTAATTAAAGTTTAAAGTTTAATATTCTATTTAAAATTAAAGAATAGCAAAGGGTTAAAGATGGGCAAGTAAAAAAGCTTAAGTTAAGACATAGAAAGAACACGATAATGTATGGTCATTGTACGTGCTATTAAACTGTTAATTCATGATCTAATTGTTGAGTAAAAATAATAAATATTTGTTTAAAAAAACAAAACAAATTAAAACTTTTTCCAGAGCTAATATCAATCTTTTTTCCTTTTTCAAATTTTCGACATTCAATTTTTGTGGGATCCCTCTCTTTTTAGCTCTGATGTCTCTCAATGCCAACTCATAAAAGAGCTGGATTCAACCGGTTGGAGGACCCTGATGCAATTTCACTTTTTTATTATCGATGTCCTCCTAAAAGTTTTTTAATGTTTCTATCAATTATCTTTTCTTTTCTTTTCTTTGCTTTAATTTTATTTGTTTATGTTAGGTAAAATAATATCCTTCGTTTCTTGCAGAATTTTTAGGTAAATTGCTAAAAACAGAAACAGTTGGATGAGGTTTAATATTTCACGAGATCCTTTTTTGTATCGATGTCCCAAGTTACATTTTATTGTTTCTATTTTTCTATAATTATCTTATTTGCTTCAAGTTAACGTATTTTTATATTAGGTTAAACTAAATCTCATGCATCTGCCGGCATTACTGCAAAAGATGAACCCAATCCTTTTTTTGTATCGATGTCCCCAAAGTTTTTTATGTTTCTATTTTTTGCTGTTATTTCTTTCTTCGCGTCCATTCAATTAGTTTATATTACTTTATCCATATTCTTATTAATTACAGTATCTTTTTTAGGCAAATAGCTTACAAAATGGTTGCCACAGAAAATGGAAGCACTGCTGAAACAACTGCAGCAGCAACAACAAATGAAAATGTTGAGGCTTCAGGAACTCAAGGACAAGGTGATAATGAAGAAGATATTGTAACACCATGGGATGTCTCAGCAACAAGTGAAAAAGGTGTTGATTATGATAAACTTATCAGTAAGTTTTCTGTTGAACACGACTTTTCATTACTAATCTCTCTCTCACTTCAGTCAGATTTGGATGTCGAAAACTTGAAAGCAATCTTATTGAAAGAATGGAAAAGCTTACTGGTAAGCCTGTTCATCCCATGCTTCGTCGTGGTCTCTTCTTTGCTCATCGTGATTTTGGTACAATCTTGGATCGACTTGAAAAGAAACAACCATTCTTCTTGTATACTGGAAGGGGCCCATCATCTGGAAGTCTACATTTGGGGCATTTAATCCCTTTTATGTTTACTAAATGGCTACAAGATACTTTCAATGTTCCTTTAATTGTTCAAGTAAGTGAGATTACTGTAATATTGTTGATAATAATACTACTGTAACTTTTTAGATTACTGATGATGAAAAATATTTATGGAGAAATGTTCCTCTTGATGAGCTAAAGAAGATTGCCAATGAAAATATCAAGGATATTATTTCATGTGGATTTGATCCAAAGAAAACATTCATCTTTAAAGATACTGAATATATGTGGTATGTTACTTTCTGTTGGTGAATGGTGATCCGATTCAGTTTGATTCAAATGAACTGATCCGGTCTGATGAATTTTTGATGGATTCTAATATACTGTAATAATTGTTTGTCCATTTTTCAGTCCTGCATTTTATGAAAATATTCTCAAAGTCTGGAAAGTTGTTACGAATAATCAAGCTCGTGCAATATTTGGTTTTAAAGGCGAAGATTCAATGGGTAAGCCGTTCAATCACACTGTAACCTTCTCTACTAATTCTTATCATCACTTTTTAGGTAAATCAGCATTTCCTGCTATTGAAGCAGCTCCATGTTTTGCATCAAGTTTCCCGCATATTTTTGAAAATCAACAAACAAAGAAGATACCTGTAATGCCATGTCTTATTCCATGTGCAATTGATCAAGATCCTTATTTCCGTATGACAAGAGATGCTGCGCCTCGACTTGGATATTCAAAACCTGCACTTATTTATTCAACATTTCTTCCAGCTCTTCAAGGTGCTCAAACAAAGATGGCCGCATCAGATGCCAATTCATGCATCCATTTATCAGATACTGCAAATCAAATCAAGAAGAAGATTAATAAGCATGCATTTTCTGGTGGACAAGAATCTATTGAAGCTCATCGAGAAAAAGGCGGGAATTGTGATATTGATACTTCATTCCAATTTTTACGGTTCTTTGAAGAAAGTGATGAAGTACTAGAAGATATTCGTCAAGTGAGTTTTTGGGTTTGGATGGGTTTTTGGGAGGTTATGATCAACACACCTTTGAGCCACACTTTTACATTGTGGCGGCTAATGATTGAAGGGTCTTTGGCAATTTATTAAGGGACACGTATCCCTGGTGTCCCATCTTGCTGACGCCCTTGATTGCCTTAGCTTTAGACTCTCGTGGGATACTATAATTACATTAAAGAATAATCAATTCCTCATTTTTAGAAATATTCATCTGGTCAAATGCTATCTGGTGAAATCAAAGCTCTCGCAATTGCTGCCGTTCAAAAAGTTATTGGTGAAATGCAAGAACGTCGAAAAGCAGTGACTGATGAAACCGTAAAAGAATTTGCAGCAGTTCGTTCATTAGAATTCAAGTATTAAATCTTCATAATAAGAACTATCTCTCATAAATTATTTTTATTTCTGATAAAACCCTAAAGTAATTTCATTGTTGAGTTTTCCTTTCTTTTGTTGTTCCCCAATTCTTTTTCAACAAAAAAAACGTATCCCTGAGCTTTATTTATAATAAATCATGCTTATATTTTATATAAAATAAATAATTATTCTTTAATACATCAAAATACAGTAGATAGATCATTAAGATTCAGATAGATGAGTTGAACCATTTCTTTTAACGCGTTCCAGCAGAAGCAGCAAGTCGATTGATTTTTGTAGAAGGTCGAAGAATTTGGAATGAACAAACAAGATTTTCATCTACATTCATCATAGCTGCAGCATTATCAAATTGTCCACAATAATGAGGTGCTGAGAAGATAGTAACAAGCTTTCGATTAGCAAAAAATTCATAGCCATCTTGAACTACCTGAAAGAAATAGAAGAGTGTTAGCTGAGAGACTACTGTAGTTGCAAGAAAGAAGCTTACTTGATGTGCACGAGCAACCAAATCAATATCTAATTTTACAATCGTTTCTGTAACAACATCTGGTCCATAAACATATGATACACCACGAGTATTTGGCAGCCATCCACGAATCCAATTATCAGGATCTGACCATAACAAATCAATATGAAGTGAAGGATTTGGTGGATCAATAGGGCGTGTAATTTGTCGAAGCTAAAAAACTTTCAATCATTCATTAGAAATATCACAACAACAAAAGCCTTACTTGTTCAATAGTTTTTAATTGTGGAGATAAGCCGCCATGCATGCATAAAATTTTTCCACCAACAAGACCACAGAAAGGCATAGTATTGAATACATCTTGAAAATTTTGCCATAGACGAACAGATTGATATCGACGATTGCATTCTTCAAAGAATCCATAGACACGATTGATTGCGGAACATTCATGATTTCCACGAAGTAAAAAGAAATTTTCTGGATATTTGACCTGAAAAAATAGAGATGTGAATTCGTAATTGAATGGAAAGTGAAAGAGAAAAGTAAACTTACTTTATAGCAAAAAAAGAGACAAATTGTTTCCAAATTTTGTCTACCACGATCGACATAATCTCCCAAAAATAAATAATTGACACATGGTGGAAAGCCACCTCGATCAAATAATCGCATAACATCTGAAAAAATGAGTTCAGTTATTATCAATAAAGTAATATAAGGGATATTTTTAGTTTAACATGTTCCCACTTTTACCTACAGTATCCTTGATGGAGATATATGCGGCATGTGCCACATCGCAAAAATTTAGAAAAGAAAAAGTGGCAAAAGATCAAAAGCTTTTTCTTCTATCAAACTATTTTCTGCTTACAACTTTGACAGTAATGCACATAAAAAATAAACATTTATAAATATGTCTATAAGCTGTAGCATTTGATGGAATTTAAAAAACTGGAACTTGGATATAACATATTTTTTATTGTTGTTGATTGCTTCTTTAAGAAGTTTAAAGATAACAAAGGCGAATAAAGAAATCCCACAAGCATCATTTTTATTACCACCAGGTTACTGTAGCATCCTTGTCGTTTTTCATGGAAGAAAACTATTTTGTATGAATCATAAAACTGCTGATGGCTATCTTGTTAGTTAATTCAACGATAACCCAAGGACATGAAACATAAGTAGAAAAAAAGTTGAACTCTGAACTTTCAAGAAACACTAAATCATAATCTAAAAAGCTTTGAAGAGATAGTAAACTATATTTAGAGAAGTAAAAAGTGATCACTTGGTGGAATAGGTTGTTTTATTTCAAGGATAAAAAAAAAGAATTTTTAAACGACGAAAAATCTGGTGATGATATTCCTGCTGCTGCCACTGATAATCCATTATCGTGCTATAAGCTTTGAATGATTTTGATACAGATTAAAAGGAGCTGCTGGCGACAATATTACAGCTTTAGCTGGATGGAGACTTATAACAAAATGGGTGGAGATTTTTTGTATTGATGACTTCTCTCAAAAGCTTAAAAAAACAAGTAGGCAAGAAATTTTCGGTAATTATTTAATGTTGAGCTTTGAAGAATTAATTCTAAAAAAGAGCTAAAATGTACTTGATGAGAATCATTGTTTGAAAAAAAGGTTATATGTAGTAAGAGTTGAAAATCTAATGAAGACAATGATATTTTTGCTGCTGCTACTGCTGATGCATTTTGGTTTATTTGTGCTGCCATAGTTTAAAAAGTTTCCGCCGATGATTACAGGAAGTCAATGCTGGCAACACAATTACAATTGTAGCTCGATAACAAAAACGAATAAACAAATTGATGCATTCTTTCCGTGAATTGAAAGCTAAGTTGCCAGCTTTGTATCTTTATATATTTTTACAACAATGGATTACTGTAGCAGTGATAGCAATCCTCAATAAAAACATTTTTTTAAGTTTCTTTTGACAGTAGTAAAAAAGTGTGGGACATAGCAGCTTCAAAATACATAAGCTTTAAACTTTTCCATCTCGAGTTTTTACATTGCTTTTTGTAGTCATTTCTTTGATGTCGATGATCGTTTCTTTATTGCAGAAACTATTCAAGCAAAGTAATATCAGTGATTGTTGTAGATCATAACCTCTTATCGTGATGACAAATAACAGAGATAAACGTGCCAAACATTGTTTATATTTTTAAGCGCTTTATGATTACAGACATGGTTTTTTTTATAAAGCAAAAGGTGGCAATCTTTTTTGGCCACTCAATCAACTGCCACTTTTTTTGTCTCAATTCCCCTATTAAATGTCCAACCCAAAAAACATACCAGCATATTGTCCATGTGTATCACCACAAATTCGAATTGGAGGATCAATTTCAATTAATGAAGATTGCTGGAGAAAAACATTTCTAGTTATTTCACATAAATTCAAGATATCAGCTTCTTTCACAGTCTTGGTTAAAGATGAACCCGGTGCACCAACATTCAGAATTTTACATATTAGATCATCGATATCAAGTCGATTTCCACCACCACCTCCTGTTGCCATTATGTATTTATTGTATATTTGATCCTTTGTTGTTGTCTTGATTGTTGGTTGTTGGCTGTTCAATGATGATCGTTGATGAGTAGTTAATTTTGTAGAAAGTTGAAGATAGATTTGATGATGACAAATGAACAACGAAGAATGAAAGATGAAAAAAGTTGATGACAAAATATTTTTTTATAAAATTTACATAATTTGTTTTGTTTCATTTTTTACGTGTCCTTTTGGATCTCATCAAAACATGGATGAAAGAAGAAAAAACATTTTTGTTTAAACTTTTTGTTATTAGATAGAAGTGCTAAAAATACCCAGTAGATATCAAACAATTTTTTATTTAATGCTGGATTACAAAAAGAAGAAATCAAGTTAAAATGTGTAAGGCTTATTTCCAGCTGATTTGTTTATACATTCACTAAAAAATTTTGTCAAACAATTCCATATTTGATATAGTACATTTCGTCGATATACATTCAGCAAAAAGTCGATATACATAAGACATTTTGTTTAAAGCCTTTAAATTTTAGTTTACGAAAAACTTCTTTTAAAATTTTTAGATTTCATTATCAGTTTGTTAATTTGTGCCAGATCTGATATAAAAAATGTTGATATCTCAAACCATTAAATTTTCTCATTTGTTGTTGCTGTTATTAAAGGTCTTCCAGTTTTCAAGTCACACATTGCGAAAAAATCTTTCTCTCATAAAATGCTATAACGAACAAGGAGATATCATTTTACCCTAATATAAACAAATTAAAACTACGCAATCTGATGAAACAGAATATCGAAGGACATCGATAATAAAAAAAAGAAGAAGAAATTGCATCCGTGTTCTTTAACATTGGATCCAACTGCCATTTTCTTTTATGAGTTGGCATTGAGAGACATCAGAGCTAGAAAGAGAGGGATACCACAAAAATTGAATGTTGAACATTTGAAAAAGACAGCTATTAGCTCTGAAAAAAAGTTTTAATTTGTTTTGTTTTTTAATAAATGTTTATTACTTTTATATTCAACAATTAAATCATGAATTATCAGTTTAACGGTACTTACAATATCCTAACATTATCGCGTTCTTTCTATGTTTTGACTTAAACTTGTTCAATTGCATCTTTAACTCTTTGCTATTCATTAAATTTTTAATATTATACTAAACTTTAAACTTTAATTACAGAAACCACACATTCAAATGTCAATATTAACATTATCACCTGAACGAACATATCAACCATCTACAGATTCCCTAGAAGTTCCACCAGAGCTGTGTATTTTTGATCAAGAACTAACTGTTGGTCAATTTAAAAGAAGAGTTACATGTGAATGTGTAATTCCATTTGAAGAACCTCTAGATGTTCAAGTGATTCATTGTTTTGATGAAGTTATGAGAAGAGAGAAACTACCGTATCCTTTTTTTGATAGTAAGCTTTTATATTGCTGTGATTCATAAATGAATGTATAATTTTTGCAGCACTAAAGCAACGACTACGAAAATGGTTACTATCAGAAATTGATAGACTGGAAACTAAAACTGTTGATGAATGTAATAAGGTGGAAGAAGTTGATTGGAAACAAAATATTCTGGATTTTCGAGCAATGATGAATGAATTAAAATTTGTGGTATGCTTTTGTAACTACTACATCTATTTCCCTTTCCTTCTCTTGGTTTATCAGCAGCAGCTTATTTCGATGATGTTTAACATCTACTAGTATTAAACGTCTTGCTGAAAAATTCGTTTTTAACAATTAGAAGTTTTGCTGTATTACAGTATCCCATATCTGATGAGCTAAAATTTATGTTAAGAAGAACGAACAGCAATCCAATCTCATTCATTTAATTGACCCAACATTTAATCTGCTCAAATTAAGTGTACAAATTTTATGTCCATATTTTTTCGACGTCCTGATTTGGTTTATTTTGGATCCTACTTTTTTTCTTCTATTATATGCTTTTAAAGCTTGATAATATTGTCAAGATAATTTTTTTGGCAATTACTCGGCAAATTTCTCGACTTTTTTTTTGTCTAATTCTGTCTGACGAATTGATCTGCAATCCACTTGGATCAAATTAATCTAAAACTTGGTTAATTGAATTTTTAAAACTACATTTTTAAACCGGGTTCGACGTTTACGGTCCTTAAAATTAACTGCCGTTATTTTACCAGCTCGATGAATGCTTTAAAAAAAATTATGCGCTTTAACATTCTTTTTTAAAGATACAGTATCCCCTATTACACTGTAATCCAATAAATAAACAATCTGTTCAAATGAAATTGAATGAAGTGATATTTGCTTTAATAACATTAATCCGGCTTATTTGATTCAACAAAATTTGCAACCACAAAATTTTCCGTCGATGATCAGATCCTATAAATTTTTGGATTCAGTTTTCCTTGCTCTATTACTTGCTTTTTAAGTTGATTTTGATGTTGTTAAGAATGTTTTTTTAGCAATTTCCTAAATTTTTATTCATTAAACTTTTTCAACTTTTGAGTTTTTGTCTCAAATCGCCGGATGGATCTCATAGACTCAAATAACTAAATTTTTGAAATTAGAATTTTTAGATCGGTTTGCTTGTTCATTATCCCACATTAAATACATTTATTTTAACAACTTGAATAGTTTTTGAAAACTACTCTTTTATTATCTTGTTTTGAGCTGATACATTATCCCATATCTTTTGCTCTTACCGTAACCTAGTTTTCTAACATAATTTTATCAATACAATTTTTTTCAGAACGATGAACGAAATGAAAAAGAGATGACTTTCGATGAGAAATTTCGATTTGTTATGGAGAATGCTGACTCTGATAAACTACAAATGATCGTTGCAAAAGAAGCTAAAATGAGCGAAGAAGTTTGTTTATCTTTTTTTACTTTTACAAACTATTATAATATTTCCATTTTTTCAGAGAATAGCACTAATTCGTGCACGTGATTTTGAAGTTGATCGACTAACAAAAGCTTGTGAAACAGCTGTAAATGAATCGCTGGAAAAGCGAGAAGAACTCGAACAAACGTCATACAATTTAACGGTGATCAATGAAAAACTGAAAGTATGTGATATTGTATTTGCTGTTGGATTAATTGAATGAAAATATTTTAGCAAGTAAATATCAATTATGATCTACAACTTAAAGCCTTAAGTGAAAGACAAAGACAGGAATATCGTGATATGATAACTGTGATGTTTGAAACGGACACTGTACCAGAACATATTCGATCAGAATCTCCACCAGCATGTGTTATACGAAAGTGAGTTTTTGTGGATTGGCGTGGGCTTTTAATCATGGATCAACTCCAGCTTGAGCTCCAGTTCAAACTATGTGGTGGGGTTTTTCAACATATGCAGATATCTAGTTCGTCAAAAAATGTTTTTCTACTTATAAAACAGTTTTAAAAATATGAGGGCAAATAATCATGGGAACCATTCTTCCATTTAGTAAACTCTTTTTTAGAATTACAACAGATTCAACGACAACTCCACGTCCATCAACTCAATCATTACGTGATGAATCATTTACTATACATATTGGTACACAAGTCAAAACAACACATAATGTTCGAATAATGCAATCAAATTCTTTGGTAGAAAAGCTTCCAGCCTTTAATGATGATCATCAAAATCCTGAGCATGATTTCTCTCAACGATTATATACATTAATGAATTTATATGGATCTGATTTATCTGCAGTTGTGCTACTGTAGGTTTTAATTATTTTCTAAGTGATGAAGTTGTTTTTTACCGGCGAATCGTTACTTTTGAGTTTTGTGGGCTTATATTTGCAGGGATAAGTCGTGGCATGTGGGTGTACCTTTTGCACCTTGAATTTTGGCATTTAAGAATACTTCGCCAAATGGCGCCAAATTCAAATTTGGTCTGCTACCAGCTAATAATTGAAAATCTTGCTCCCATTTTGTCATTTTTGACGCTAGACGACTGAATTTTCGACCATTGTGTTCAGAAATATCTAGATTTTCATAATTATGTCAATTTTAAACTGGGCCAACGTCAAATTTGAATTTGGCGCCGTTTGGCAAAGTGTTTTCAAACGCCAAAATTTTAGGTGGAAAAGGTGCTCTACCTTGCCATGACTCATTTCTGAAAATATAAGCCCACAAAATTCAAAAGCAACGATTTGTCGTTAAAAAACAACTCGGAGAAGAAACAGTTTTTTCCAACATTTAACAGTATCCCTATTTTTTCAGAGTTGATCGAGATCCCAAATTCCACATTCATAATCGAACACAATTTTTTCGAATTTGTGAACGTACTACTGAACTACATTTTGATGATGTTGAAGTCCAGCTCAATACAACCGCACGACAAACATTTCAAATGAATAAAATTCGAAAGAATGATCTACCAGAATCTACATCATATGATATTCCATCAACGTGTTCAAAATTTGATGAACAACTTTGTGAAGTTGGAGATTTGATGGTCACAAAACATTCTAATTTAAATAATGCACATGTAAGTTTGGGATTGTGGGGATGATAACAGAAGGGTTACTGTAGATGATGAATGTTGTTGTTTGGGTAAATTATAAGAAGCTTTTCACGTTCGAAATTTTTAAAAATTGAGAAATATGCCTTTTTTACATTTTCTCTGAGGGCAAATACAGATAGAACAGTAGGTAGCGCGTTTGACTCGCACTCCAACAGTGAGGTTCGAGTTCCTTCCAAAAACATGATAAAAATTAATTTTTTAAAAACTATTAGTAATCAATCCTAATAATATTTAAGTATTATCTGCGCTAAAATAAACTAACAAAATAATGTTTCAATTAATTGGTTTTCGATTTTACTCGTTGCAAGGATACTGTAGTTTCGTTGAATAACTTAAATATAAATTTATACTTTTTTCAGGTAGTATTTCATCTTGTTGTTGACAAAACGCTTGAATCTGATGAAATTACAAGTCGAAATGCAATTATGCTTGGAGTTAGAAAGATTTTTCAAGCCGCTTCTATGTATACAATCCGAAATATTACATTTCCATTATTACTCGTCGAAAATACAACAGAGGTAAGTTTTTTATTACAACAATTGTTGCATCTCATATTGTTTCTTGTCCATTTTTCATCACAATTAAATACTACCTTTTATAGAACATGACAGTGCAATGGTGCCTTCGTCGAACTGATCTTGTCTTCAAATGTATCAAAGGTTTTATGATGGAATTTTGTTCTAATATGGCTCGAACTTCTGTGCTTTTCCCTGGATCAAAAGAAAGTATTCAAGCGAATTATACAATCAATTTCGTGCTTCCATCAAAGCTCTCTCAAAATGTTTTCAATCAAATTATTGAACAATTTTTACAAATATATAATGTTCGTGTTACAAAAATGGAAGGAAAGCTTTCAGAAGGCAGTAGCGGCAATGAAACAGAGAAGAAAAAGGAATCAAAAATCTTTAGAAAGTCTTTTAGAAAGTGATTGGGTATTGTTTTTATTTTTGTATTTTTGTTACTTTTAAATTTTTAAATATAAATAATTATTTATTCATTTTTCTTGTTAGTTGAAGATATGGTAGCTAAACATGTTAAGGAATTAAATATTTTTAAAGCAGATAATAATGGCACAAAAAATAAGTCATTTGGTTTACTTTGGTCAACACAGCAATGCAATGAACAATATCCTTCTCTTCCATGTTGCTATCAAAATAGTCACAGTAATAAAACTGGACAAAAAGTTATTTTTTCATGTATCTATCAAAGTAGATAACAAATCAAAATTAGCAATACTTTTTATGTTACTAGTCTTATAGAAAATAACGCAAAATTGGTCATAACTTTTGTTTTTGTATTACTATTAAAAAAATATGGTCCCACAAAATTAACAAGAACTGCTCTTTAAAGTTACTTTTGCTGCACCAGTAAAATAACATAAAATTGAAAAAATAGCGAAAAGATAATTGATTATAAGAAACAATCGAGCTCAAAAAATACAAAAAATGATGGAAAAGACGATTAGAAATCATTTTCCAAAACATAAGCTGACAGTATGAAGAATAACCACATTTAACATAAACGTCGAATTTAATGCACACGATACAAAATTAAACAATTTCTTCAATAATTGCTTTATATTGTTCGGTTACAGCATCAGTTTTCAATTGATGATGCATTAAAGTGTAAGATATCGATCCACATACTACTTCTGGTGATGCATTTGAACATGTAATATTTAGTTTTGGAGATGCATCTGGATCAGCAGTTTGTAACAAAAGCAGCTCCCTTGAATGCTTTTTTTCAATTTCGATCTTTGTATAAACGTTTAAGAAAAACTGCTTTTAAAAAATAATGTATTTTATTCTTTCCTTTTTTTTGTTTTTGTAAAACAAATGGAAACAGATGCTTTTTAGAATTTGCAAATTCGTTGATTCATAAATGCTTTTGTTTATACCGTAACTTTGATACAAAACCTATTTCACCCAATCAATAAAAGCTTTATTTTTCATCAAATGATAGACAAACTATGACAACTTTTGTTCTTGAAAACCTTAAATGTTTTTTCGTGAATTACACTTTTTGTTTTTACAATTTTATTAGGTCAACAAAAAATGAGTTGAAAAATAAAAAACTAAAATTTATTTTTTAGATTTTTTTTCTGGGAATGTCTGCAATTTTACGAGGAATTAAAAATTTTAAAGCTAAAACTATTCAAAAACTTATAAAACCAAAGAAAAATGGAAGCTGCGAAAGTTCGGTGAGTTTTTTTTGTGATTTTGTTAATAGCCGTATGAGGCTTTTCCGTGTCTATCTTGACCATGTTAATTACTTCTATTTTTAGACCACTGATTTTCCCATTGCTCTACAATGGATAATCTCAGAAGAATGCTTGCAATCATTAAGAAATAAACCATGTGAATTTTATGAAAGTGAAATCTTTGATGGTTCAGATGGCTTTAAATATTCTCTTAGAATATATCCAAATGGTGATGGAAAAACAAAAATTGGACAAACAAGAATCTTTTTTCGAATCTACCTTCAAGCAGCTCTCAAGATAGAAGCAGAATTTCGAATTTCAATTGAATCGGCAAAATATTTGAAGAAGCTAAATTATGTGTTTGAAAAATCAAAAGGATGGGGAATTAAATGTTGTTCAACAGAAAAATTTTTTGATCCAAAAAAGAAATATATTGTTAATGGATTTTTAAATATTCAAGTTCAAGGTGTTTTAAAAGTTACAAAATTGAAGGAAAAAGAAGGAATAGAAGAATGGAATGGTGGAGATTTTGGAGTATCGCTTTGGCATCGAGAAGGAACAAAAGATTTTACAATTATTGTTGATGGAATGGAATTAAAAGTAAGTTTGTTTTAATTATTGCGTTTTTTGTTGATTGTGATCATGGTGGAGTGACTTCTACTCTAACTGCAGACTTTTAATCATTTGAAAAAGGTTACAATGACTCCGGCTTTGAAGTTGCAACAACACCGGTAATATAGGGTAGATTAAACAAAATCGCTCGGCCATGTTGTACCGAGTTGTTCATCGAACTTTTTTTGGACGATTACATCGATCGCGATGATTCAACGGAGGGATGCTTATTTCATAAATTTTCTTTTATAACTTTTTTTAGGTTCATAAAATAGTCCTTTCAACTTGTTCACCAGTTTTTGAAGCAATGTTTGAATCAAATATGAAAGAAGCAATCGAAAATCAAATGTTAATCACCGATTTTACTTATCGAACTGTTGAAGCTGCAATCAAACTTTGCTATCATAAAAATTTTCCATCACCTGCTCTTTCAACTGATGACAAAATGGCACTTCTTGCATTCTATGATAAATATGATATTCAACATCCTAAGGTAAACTTTATCATCTATTGTTTTTACTACATTATCCTATTTCATTTATAGGCATATATCGAAAATTTATTGATTAATGAAATTACATCTTTAAATGTTTGTAAACTTTCAAATTGTGCACTTGCTACTAATTCTTTTCTTCTTCAACAACGTTGCTCTGATTTTCTTCGACAATGCTTAAAAGCTTTTGTTCCTATTAGTGATTTTGAAGATCTTGATAAAGATTTTGCTTTGAATGTTTTAAAAAATTCTTTTCATCATGTTTGTAAAACTGTTTAGTTTTTTATGGTATTGTGTTGTTTGGTATTTTTTGAATAAAATTTTTTTATTATATTTTTATGTGTTTTTTTGTGCAGAGTTCAAGGTTAGAAGAGAAATTGTAATCTGCAGGCTGGAGAGACAAATATTGGTATATATCAGTAATAAAAAAAGTTATAGTTATTATTACACGGAAAAAAGAAGAATAGTAATAACAAAAATATATTTGAAAAATGATTTTACTGTCAATTGCATGTTTAAAAAAAATTCATTTTGTTAGTTTCAATTGTTGAACAAAAGTTTAAAAGAACCTCACTTTCAGATCACTGCAAAAAATAACAATAATCAAAATCAACCAAAAATGTTTAAAGCTAAACTTTTGTTCTAAAAATTCAGTATTAGGATTACTATCAAAAAACTAATGCAAGTATAATTTAACAAAAATAGTGAAACTACAGTAATCCAGTATTAAAACTATTTAAAAAATTATGCAAATTACACAATTTGATCTAATAATTTCATCTTCTTCTGATCAAAATGAAAAAACATTTTCATCATCTTTGGCTAATGAACCATACATGTCAGGAGTTCTTCCAGCCCAATGCATTAAAGACATTATTGGTTCACATTCATCTTCTAGTGTTGCAGTTGAACATGTTATATTTGGTTCATCAGATGCATGCAGATCAGTTTTTTATAACAAAAAGCAACTTTATTGAATGCCGTTTTTTCCGTTTCTCATATAATAATATAAAAGCTTATGAGAATTTGCTTTCAAAAAATGTTGTACTTTTATTGTTGTTTTTAAAAAGCAAAAAAAAAAAACAAAAAAAGTTATTGAAACAAAGAAAATCTAACTAATGCATTTTGTGAAAAGATCTTTAAAAATATGACTAATAATATCTCTTTTGTGCGCCATTGTAAAAATATTTTATTCTTTTTCCTTTTTTGTGATCATAAACATTATTTATTGGCATACATATGCGCCATACAATAAAACTTCGAAAATGATTTTTTTGAGAGAGAAAGTTGTTATTCACGGATAACTATAAAAGCAAAACACAAACCAACAGCTGTGCTAATTTTGAACCATCCGAAATTTGCACTTTTTCTTTTTTGCGCTTTATGTTTTGGTCCAAACATCGACGTTCAGCTTATAGAAGATGCAAAAAAAGTTTCTCTTTTTCTGTCGAACTTTGAAGGACGTTTTTTTGCGAGTCTTCAATAGAAGTTCCAGAATCTTCGAAAACAAAAGAAAATGTAAAAAAAACACAAAGAATTCATCACCGATTTTCTGTTGAACATTGATATTCAGGATTTTACTTGTCTCAACACGAAAACCTTTCGCTCTCGCTTGTTATTTAAAATTTCGAAATCTTTTTTTGTAATCTTTTTTTTCAATCAATTTTTTTCATTGTTGTTCGTGCGTGATTTAATTAGTGTCTGAATAAACTTTTTTAAATAACTAATAATTTGCTTTCAGACATCTACAATGATTCCTTCAAAGAATGCCGGATTGTTGCATGATGCAATGGAAAAGCTTTTTGAATCTAAAGAAGATGCCGATATGACTTTTGTCATTAATGGAAAGGTAAAATATGTTTTCTTGTTCAACTTTCATTTATAAATGCAATTTTGCGTCATTCTTAAAATATTGGCACGTGTCAGTTGTCATCATTAAATAAAAAGTTAAGCTTGCATAAACCATGTATAGTATATAAGGATATACAAGAACTTGAGTTGTTTGCCCTAGCCATAAGACATGCCTTGACATCTCTAAATAGCCTTGATTGTTTGACTCAAGCTGATTTTAAGCCTCATAGTTCAACAAACAGCGCGTAATTACTTTTTTGATGAAATTAACATTGGTTAAAACTTTTTTAAAAATGCGTTCTTTAGGATTCAGCTTCCTAAAATGTTTTTGTAGCCATATCTTTACAATCCTAATTCCCTTAATTGTAAAGAGTTTAAGAACTAAAATAATGCAGTAAAGATTGTAGGATTCATTTTTAGAAAAGTATAATCATTTTTGGGAATGTATATGGAAAGAACACAGAATTTCTCCTTCCTATATACGATTACAACAGTAAAAAGAAGTTTCTAGTTGCTGTTACATTTTGATAGTAATTTTAAGAAACAACTTTTTTTAAACTTAAAAGTTTGTGTTACTATCGTTTTTTGATAGTTATCTAATAAATTTTGTATTAGTTACTTTTAAAAATGACAGTAACAAAAAAAGTTGAGTTTATTGTTGACTTTTTAAGTTACAGTAATCCATTTTTAAAACATATTGTTGTTAGTATCCTATTTGTTTGAGATAGTAATTCATATCCTTTCCATTATGATTGTCTTTAAAGATGATGGCTTATTAGTGAAAGCAATATGGCTGAATCTAAAATTCTATGCAGCAAATTTAACTGTCTGTTGAAAAAATTTTGCTTGCTGTGTGGGTTCCATCAATAATAGTTATAAATTTTAACATTTTTTAGGATCTTAAAGCTCATAAACTTGTTGTTTCTTTACGTTCACCTGTTTTAAAAGAAGCCATTCATGAATTATCTGCTAATCGTCGATATGAAATTAATAATCCTATATTTACTTTTGATGACTTTGAAAATTTTCTTCAATTTCTTTACACTGATAATTGTGACATCAATAAAATAAATGTTGAAAAAATTATTTATCTTGGTAAGCTTAATTACAGTACCCGTTACAATGATCTTAATTTAAATATTTTACAGGAAATATGTATGATGTTAAAAGTTTGCTTGAAAAATGTGTTACAAAAATTTCAACATGGTTTACTAAAGATAATATTTTAAAATATGCTGAACTCGGGCTTGTCTATGAGAATTCATGCACATTGCTTCATCGATGTTTTGAGGCTTTGCCATCATTTGAACTTTTATCTTTATCTTATATCTGTGATAATGATGGTGAAACACATTTAATTTCGCCAAATTTGGTACTTAAACTAGTTGAAGATTGTCCAAGGTCAAAAGTATGGTCAGAAGATTTGTTTTTCAAAAAGGTAAGAATTTCTTTTTGTGAAACAAAATACACGGCTTCTGAGTGGTCCAGTTCTAATCAATCTTTCACGTTTGGTGACGCCAAATGAATTCTAGAAGATTCTAGCTATTTTCAAATGCTTCAAATTCGCTGTTTTTCAGATTTATGAATGGGCTCAATTAAAAGTTGCTGAACAACGTGTTCTCCATAACCATGAAACTGATTTACAAACAATTATGGCTCCATTTATTCCACATTTTACTTTTGATCGAATTTCACCTTTAACTTTGGCAACGCATGTCTATCCAAGTGGCTGTTTATCTCATGAAAAATTTGCTGAAGTTATTTGTAAAGCTGTTATCTCAAAATCAAAAAGTTTTTAAATGCTTTTTTGTTTTTAATTTTTTGTAACAATTTTTTAATGTCTAAAGTTTTATAAAAATGTTTTTGTTTTTCAATTTGCGATGTTTTATCAAAGGTATCTATGAAATGTTTGAATGATAGTATCTGGATCTGCAGATTAGAGCTTTCCATCTCTTCCACGACAAATTTTTGATGAATCAAATAAATTCAAATGTTCTCTTACAACAAATTTGCATATATGTTTTTGTGCAATAACTTTTATCTCAAACATTTTATTCAACACATTTGCTGCTACCGTAACCTTCAATTATGAAGCTCTCTTTTGCTGCTATTTTTGCATTATTATTTTTTGTTGCTGTTGAATGCTTTATTGTTCCTGAAGATTGGCTTATAAAGTAAGTTTGCATCTTTCTAACTGCTCTTATTCAATGAATGTTTTAGACATGGTTATACTGTAAAGAAGCAACAACCTCCACAAGAAAAAGCACCATTATTGTCTTCACCACCACCAGGTAAGAATTCTCGTCGTTTTCATGTAAGAAAAGGTTTTCGTATGATTCAAAAAATAGATATTGGTACTGGCATTATTGTTCTGAATGATACGTTAAATAATAATGATACAATTCCTGTTGGTCCATTTACAAATGATTTTATTCAATGGCTTGAAACGTGAGTTTTTTTTATTTGGGATACATTTTGGCTGCTGCTGTAATGCAATCTTAGTAATCTAAAAAATAAAATTTGAAAATTTTCTGTGGAAAATCATAAAAAATTGCGGAAAGTCGTGGAAAACCGTGGAAAATGGTGCTTAATTTTCCACGACTTTTCACGGTTTTCTACGATTTTCCACGACTTTTTAAAACTATTTTCCATTTTGTTATGTCATTTTTTGAAGTTTGGGGTTCCCGAAAGAGTCAAAAGGTATATTCGGGTTCAAAATTGATACAGATATCTTCCCCAGGTCCATATGTGCAGTTCCTTAAAGTTTCACGTAATTTGGTCTTATAGAAATTGTTTAATTAAAAACTTGATCAACATTTTGCCACTCATTGTATCCTTAAATTTGTTTTGTTACTTTTCAAAATATTAATAAGAGAAAAAAAAGTTGAATTTACAATAACTTATTTTTAAAAACTATTGCCGTTATTATCTCACTTTCTTGGTTGTGATAGTAACACGACTTCATATATTCCTTTCAATTTTTGTCTTACTATCATCCAACTTTTTTTCAGAACTGGATATGCTGATTACAATTTCCCTTCTCTTCATCTTGGTATTAATGCATCATATGGTGGTAAAGAATTTCCGGAACAAGCATTGAATCATACACCAATAATCTTCATTCATGGAAATTCTGATGGCGCATTAGATGATGGAACAGAATATTCATCTGGCTTTTCATCATCAATCAAATATTTTCTTTCAATGGGATATACATCTGCAGAATTATATGCTGTAACATGGGGTGATAGAAAGTTGGACAAATCTTATTCTCGATTACATACTTGTGAATCAATGAGACGTCTTCGAATATTTATTGAAGCTGTAATGAAATATACAAAATCATCAAAAATTGATATAATTGCACATTCTATGGGTGTTACATTAGCTCGACAAGTTATTAAAGGTGGACGTGTTATGGATCTTGTTGAAAAATGTGATCTTGGACATCGACTTAACGTTAGAACTTTTGTTGGTATTGCTGCAGCAAATTATGGTTTATGTATATGTAATTATAATACTTCATTGGTGCTTCCAGTTTGTGCATGGAAGGTGAGTTTTGTTTTTTCATACATTATCATTTTTGATAGAGTAAAACTTTTTTAGTTTTCGATTACTATCAGTTTTTGTAGTTTTTGATTTACTATTGAACATTTTCAGCTCGGTTTCTATTCTGGTTCTGGCTGTCAAGACATTTATCCATGTACAACTCCTGAATCGAATATATCTTGTTCAACTGCAACTCCTGACGACGAATGTGAACCTATTATGTCTTACACTTTAATGCATTTAGCTGGAAGAACACCTGAAATTTATGGACCTTTAGTCAAAGATGGTGAAAAAGTTTTTTCATTTTGGTCAGAAGAAGATGAAATTATTGGATCAAATAATGTATGGGGACGAAAAACATCACTTATGCCATTTTCAGATGGTTTCAAAGTATTTCCAAATATGAAACATCATCAATTGAAAAGTGATACTGTAGCAGATCAATATAAAGTTATTGTTGAGGGAACTATTTAATGTTGTATGTGTTGTATTGTATTTAAATGTTTGTGGAAATGTGGTAATAAATAAATTTGAAATATTAATTGTGTCTTTTATACCTTAAAAAAGTATTTGAAAGTAACTTTAAAAGCAACTTTTTGCATTATCATCTTCTCCTTACACATTTGCAAAACCTCGACATCAATTTTCCAACTCCAATAATTCGATATATGATTCTTTATCCTCAAACTAATGCATTGTATGACAAATTTGTGAAAAATTGTAACTGGTTTTATTACAGAAACAAATTAACTATTTTTGAAACAAAGAAAGTACCTAACTTTTTTAATTTTATTAATACAGCTGCAGCTATAACTGTACCATCAGGACTTTTTGAATGGAAAATTAATAATGCTATTGAAGTGAAGGAAGATGATGCATGAGACTTTGAAAATTTAATTTAGCAATCTTTTCTATCGTTTTTTTTTGTTTTGTATTCTTTTTGTTGTATTTTATATTTCATGTTTTCACAGTGTATTTACACTTTTGGAAACATTTTTTGTATTTGAATATTGAGTAACCATGATACAGTCGAACCTCGTTATAATGCGGTCCAAGGGACCGCAAAAAAACCGCATTATAGAGAGGTTTGCATTATAACGAGGTCAATTTACATTAAATTCGCTTGAAGGGACCGCACAAAAACCGCATTATAGAGAGGTTTGCACTATAACGAGGCGCATTATAACGAGGTTCGACTGTAAAAAAAATTACCCAAAAAGTTTTATACAATCAAATGCACAAATTTTCTTCAATTACATTTTTTATCATAAGAGTTTATTGTGAGCTTATTGCTGTGTATGTTTAAAAGAAGTAAATTTATAAAAATCTTTATTATCGCAAAACAGTATAAAAAAACCTATAATACAAACAATTTTTTTTCACAAAAGAAAAAAACAAAAAAAGAATGAGATTTTTTCAATGACTTAATTATAAAAACAAAAGCTAGAGGCACTCGTATTGTTTTCTTTTTAGATTTAAATATATAAGCTATAAATAATAATAATAATAATGAATTTCATGAGATCATTGCGCGAGTGTTAATGAATTTAACAAAGAAAAAGACATGAAGGATTTTTCTTTTTCTTTTCTAAAGCCTAATATAGACCAGTTGTAATAGCACGATATTGATCATGTACGGTATCAGTTTTTAAAGCATGATGCTTTTTATTTGGATATACAATCATATCATCGGTATTTGGGATGAGAGATGTTTTACGCCCCCATACTGCATTAGGTCCAATAATTTCATCTTCTTCTGACCAAAATGAATAAACTTTTTCAGCATCTTTAAAATCAGAATCTGAATTAAGTTTCATCAAATTGGAAGCATATTCGGGATTGCATTGATGATATGGTTCTGCTTCAGCGCATGATACATGGGATTTATGTTTTGTAAGTGGCATTTTAAAAGATTTTCGGCATGTTTCACCAGAATAGAATCCTGTCTGAAAAAGAGAAGGTAATTAATGGCTGTTACAAGAGGCTATAATAAAATTTTGAAAAAACTTTAAAAGATAGTAACATTTTCTTGACGAATTTTTTAAATTTTTTGTTACTATCATTTTCGATAGTAATCTTTTTATTTAACTTTTCGCCATTTTCGTTTGCTATCATTTTTTCTAAATTTTTTACAAAATCTTTTTCATTCACTTACCATAACACCACAAGCTGGCATCTTTGCTGCAGTTTCTTTGTTACAAGTACAAAGCCCAAAATTAGCAGCAGCAATTCCAACCAATGTCCGAATTTGATCATTGATAGGTTTTCCAATCATACATGCTTCAATGTTATCACGAATTACTCCACCTCTAATTATTTGTCGTGCAAGTGTAACACCCATTGAATGTGCAATAATATCAACTTTTGTTGAATTTGTATATGTCAGGACAGCTTCAACAAATCTTCGAATTCTTAGTAGTGTTGCACAACTGTGTGTTCGAGTAAATGATTTTACAAGTTTTCGATCTCCCCATGTCATAGCATATAGTTCACCAGAGTGATAACCCTTTGAAAGAAAATGTCGAATTGATGCTGTAAAACCAGAAGAGAATTCTGTTCCATCATCTAATGCACCATCTGAATTTCCATGTATAAATATTACAGGTGTATGTTGAAGTTCTTGTTGTGCAAATTCTTTTCCACCATATGATGCATTAATTCCAAGATGAAGAGAAGGGAAATTGTAATCTGCATATCCGGCACTAAAAAAAGAAGTGAATGATAGTAAGACAAAAATAGAAATAAAAGATGGAATTACTGTCACTCACAAAATATGCGGATAGTAACATAAATATTAAAAAAGTAATTACTGTTACTTAGAAGCTCCACATTAGATTCAACTTTTTTGTTACTCTCAAAAAATTTCTTTGATAGTAACAAATGTTTCGCAAAAGTTTCATTTTTTGGATTACTATCAAAATAAACTAAAAAAAGATTACCAAGAAATTTAAAAAACTTCAAAGCTACAGTAACCCCTCATTCACAACAATAAAAAAATTCTTACTTGTCAAGCCACAATCTAAAATCTTCTGTAAATGGACCAGTAAGGCAATTAATACCAACAATAAAAATAGAAAAAATAATAAAAATATTAAAGCTCATACTTTTTTTTAAAAAAATAAAAAAAAATCAGAAGCCAAAGATATTTTTTGTTTGAAAGCTTCATTTTTGTCTAAATTTCATCCTTTTATACCCGCATTTTGAAAGGAATGGAAAATCTGTGCTGTGAACTTTTGACCAAGACACATTTTAAGGGCGGAGTTTTTACCATCCCATTTTTTTTACTTTATCAGAAGAAGAAGGGAGGGAGAGCTAAAAATGTAATGTAATTGCAAAAAATAGAAAGAAAGAAGAGACACGCCTTTTTTGAATTTACGATTTGTCTTTGGCTGAGGGGAGGCAAGAGAAGCGACAAACTACAAACCTCACTCGAATAAACAAAGAAAAGAAGGAGGAGGCGAAGTGGGGGATACGGTAGCCCATTTTTTATCATTTTTTAAAAAAAGCTGTTGTTGACTTTAACGAAGAAGAGAAAAAAAAAGAAGGTGAAAAGATCAAGAAAACAAATGACGACCAAAACATAAAAATTTTTTTTTGATAGTTCTGTGAATAGCAGACGATCAAAGGCAAGCAATGATAAAAGTTATTTATTATTACCCAATATTTTTTAAATATCACGTAACATTTGTGTTTCGGATCATAATTTTTTTGGTAAACAACTTGTATCATGAAGTTCCGGGTGTTAAAAAATGAAAACCACAATTATCTCTTAGAGAAAATGAGAGTAACACAAAAACGAAAAAGTGGATATTTTTATGTTACTATCCTTTACCAAAAATACTGTTACGGATAATTTTCGTAAACAATTTGTATCTTGAAGTTCCAGGTGTTAAAAAAAGATTCTTTGATCATATTTCCTTTAAAAACCTCTATTTTCTCTCAGAGAAAATGAAAGTAACACAAAAAACAAAAAATTTGCTATTTTTAAGTTACTATCCTTTACCATAAATTTTTTTAGGACACACATAAGAGAGAACTGAAAACACAAATTCTTTCTTTCTTTTTTTATCATCATCATCGTTCTCTTGTACTTTCTTTTTGGTTTCTGTGATATATAAACCATTTATCTTTAAGGGTATGTGTGCTAAATTTGTCGTATGTTTTATAAAAATTGACGTGATTTATCACCTTTTTTTTCGACAGTTAAAAAAACTTTTTTCTTTGCAAAATAATAAAATTAATTGTTATTGTGGTGGAGTGATTATGTGAAAATGCAAAAGTTTATTTATCATCAAAATTTCTATCAATTTATCATTGATAAGCGAAACATTTTTTTATTATCTTTGCAAAGAAATGATTAAAACACGTTTAACAATAACCGTAACAGAGTTTTGGTCGTTGTTCTAATTTGGTTATACACATACATGCAAACTTGAGAAAATGTTTTTTATACTAAAAAAATTTATTTGTAAACAAATTATAAAAAGCAAAAACGTAATTTTTGAATGTTTTTTGATATTGTTTTTGGTCAAAGTGGTCCATTGTGGTTTGTGATGTTTAATGACCAAAGAAATACTGTAAATGTTGAAATGTTAAAAGTTCTGGAACGGTTGATAGTAATCTTTGATTATGAAATATTGCGCAGTTTTGTTACTATCATTTAAATTAAAATTGTTTTTTTTCTCCTTGATAGAAATACATTTTTGCAAAAAATGTTCAAATTTCGTTACTATCGTTTGAGAGCAAGGTAATGAAAGTTTACTGTCAATGACAGTAACACGTTTTTGTAAGCATTACATAATTCTCGTTATTATCAGAAAAAAGTGTTTACTTGGAAAGTAACACTCAAAATGTCTACTGTCAATGATAGCAACGCTTTTCTGCAAAATATCGTTTTTCTTTTTTACTGTCATTTGATAGCAATCTTTTTTTTGCAAACTTTGCCATTATTTTGTTACTATCTTTTTTCTTGCTCATTTTTTCTAGAACTAATTTCCATGCTCAAAGCTGCAACAACATTTATAACTGTTTTTTTTGTTTTAAAGGGCACAGCAGTTATCTCTTCTTCCTTCCCTTTTATCACTTCCGTAATCATCATCATCACTTGTTTTTTCTGCCTTATTTCTTTATTTAGGTCATGAATCATGCTTCTATTTGCTAAAGAGCCATTTTTCAAATCGGTGCACATTTTGATTTATTGCTTTTTAACGATATTTCATGTATTTTTGGGTGTGGGTGTTTATTGAGAATTATAAACAAGTTGAATTAAGAAACATGTTTTATTAACTTGCTGCAGTTGTTCTTTGAAAGTCTTTAAAAAAAAATCTTTTTGCAAGTTAATGTACTTTGACTTTCTTTGTAAAAAGTAAAGTTTGTTAATTTCAAGCATTGTTAAACAGACAGAGAAATTCTCTGAATGTAAACATTTTCAAGAAAAGTCCTCTTTACTTCTTCACCCCCGTTAAAAAAATTTTTGTAACGGGGGTGGCAATAAATAAGAATAATTATCTAATTAGCATTAATAAAAGTATTAACAATTATTAATTAATTGTATAATTGAAAGAAAGTGGTAAATTTGTTTTTTTGTGAATGCTTCAATGAACTGAAAAAATTATTATTTAATTGGGTATTTGGTACTTTTGTTGATAGTAACACAATGATACTACAGTGTTGTCAATTAGTGTTACTTTCATTTGTAAATTTTAACTTTAAAGGTTTAAAAAGCTTTTTTTATAATAAAGTTTTATGGGCCTAAAGATTGGTGAAAGTTGTATTAAAAATGTCGAAATATCGAAAATTCTGAAAGAGCTGGTAGTACATTTTGATTACAAAATGTTGCATAATTTTTGTTATTATCATCAATGATAGTAACACATTTTTGTAAGAAATCGTGTTTTATTTTTGTTACTGAAGAACGCCATAGATGTTTACTGTCAATGAAAGTAATGCATTTTTGAAAAACATCGCACAATTGTGTTACTATCGTTTGAAAATAACTCTATAAATTTTTACTGTCAAATAATACTTTAATGATAGTAAGACAAAAAAAGTGCTAAAAATTCAAATGTTCAAATTATAGTAATAGTAGTACCATATGTTAAAAAACCTTTGACATTAATTGTCTTTATGAATGACTGACCAAATAGTCATAACAATAATAGTAATTTTTTAAAATTCAATCTAATTTTTACGCATTCATAACACACTTTTTTAATTTTTATAAATTTGTGTAACCTACGCCATTGAACACAAGAAAAATGACTAATGTAATCCCTTTTTTTGGTTTTTACAAGAAAGTGTGTGAGATGTTGTTTAGTAATACGTTTTAATTTAATAAAATGTCAAAAATATACTGTAGTGAGAAAATTTGCACTTTAACGGGTTTTTTTAATTTAAAGAGTAAACACTTGCTTTAAGCCTTCAAATATCCCTAGATTTATGAAAAATTGTTCAAGTATAAAAATTTGCGGAGTAGTAAATATTTGCAATTAAATAAATTTTTTCTATTGTTTTGCAAAAAAATGTTTTTAAGTGTGAACCAAAAGTGACTTACGTGAGATAGAGAGAGAGATATTTGAACAAAAAGGGGGTGTTAGACTTTATTTGATTTATCCTTGAAATTTAAGAGGTATTTCCAACAAAAAAGATCCATCTCACAAGAAAAAAAGCTACGTGGGATTTTAAGTGTCTATTGTTGAGGTTTGAGAAAAAAAAGTGACAACATTTTTATTGTAGTGATGTAGCTGCTGATGTCTGCACTTAGCTGCTATCAAGGGGTTAGAAAAATATATATGCGGATATATTATATCTCCTTAATCCGATTATTAAATCTTTTATTTGTTGTTTGCTTTATTTAGTGAGAAACAGATTAAAGGGCATATTACTGCCACTAGCTTCTAAAATGACAAACTGACGGGCATTTATAAAAACAGATTCAATAGCGAAAAGATGCTGTTAAAAACAAAGTCCTCAAAATACTTGAATCACCCGGTATATGTTGATATATTACATCTCTTTATTTAATCCGATTAAGTCATGTTTATATTGTTTGCTTCTTTTATTTAAAAAAAAATTGATGATATTTTGATATCTCTTGTAGCTTAAGATTTACTGTAGTTTGTTGTTGCCCTAATCTGTCATAATTTTGCTCATCCTATCTAGTTAGTCAACAACTCATAACACAAATATAAGAGATAAACAGCAATTCAATGACGATTAATATTTTGCACATCCTTTTGTTTTGGGTTCATCTTTTAAGTTAATCCTCTCTCACATTCAGTCAGTCAAATGTTTACAATTTTTTCTCAAGAAAAAACAATTAAATAATCTCATCAAAAAAGGTGATGTTATCATTTCCGTTAAGGCTAAAAAACACATAAATGCAGAAAAAGCTTTATATAATTACTTTGCTTTTCACAAGCTTATATCTTGCAAATTGCAATGTTAATGTAATTGTAAGGCACTTTACAGTAAATGCATTTAAAAAATCAGCCACGTTTTTTAAGTTAATCATTTTACATTGCTGAAACTTATGATAAATAATTTATCAGCCATAGAAAAAACGAGTTTTGTTCTTTGTCCATGGTGCAGTTGGAACAGAAGAAAAAGATAGACATGTCTATGTGTCTATGTGTAATTGTATTTAGACATTGCGGGCGACACAGACGCATGAGAAAGTTTAATGTTCCCAAAAAAAGTATTATTATTATTAATGACACCTACACTTAAACTGTACTTTCTAGTTGTTTTGTTGTTACAAAAAAACATATTTGAGCCTGTTCTTTTGGGTCATCTGCAACCAACACATTGATCAACAATATTTTTCTTATGACTAAAATGAAACTCATGGACTGATTAATCTATTTCCGCTACTGTGAATGTAAAAATAGACAAACCAAAGCAATTGCGATTTCAATCAATAAATTTTGATTGTTTTCGACTGTATGTTTTTGCCTGATAACATCGAAAATGTAGCAAGTTTTTTCCTGTTCGAAATTTTCATTCCGCACTACTCTAATCACTTTGAGAACTGATAAAAATTTGATAATTTTTAAAGGAAAAAAAAGTGACAAATTTGACACTATCAAAAGATCAACAATTTCTTGACAGACATTTGACAAATTCATTACCTAAGGTTTTTGCTGATAAATTGATGAAACAAATATTCCAGAAATGTCTATTTTTAGTTTTCCCCTCCTACAGACACAAACATGCACAACAAGTTTTTGATAAAAATGTGACAGTAACAGAAAAAACATAAAGTTAAACAATTTTTTGTTACTGTCAACACAAAAAAAGTTATTTGTTTATTACAAAAAAAAAGTTCTTCATTTTTTACTTTTCGGAAAATTCTGTGTTTTTTACGTAGGACAATTAATTCAGCGTTTTTTATAAAATAGGTAAAAAGAAAGTTGTGTGTTAATGGTATTCATGTATCTTGAACTCCAAAAAAAATCGAGAGAGAAAAAAAATCAGACGCAGTTTTAATAAATAATAAACTTTTGCACTTTTTTGCTAAAAATAGATTTTCTTTTCTTTCCTTTCTTTCTTCTTACTTCTTCTTTGCTACCACCACAAAAAAAGTGATGTTGTTACAACATTGTTGTATAACCATGAGAAACTAAAAAAAATTGAATTTGACTTTTGATTGTCACTTAATTTTTTTGTTTATATGGTTTCTTTAAGGAAAAGTAAGGGAAAAATAAAGAGATTATGAAATTAACAACCTTTTCAAAGTACTTTCATGGTACATTATTTTATATGGTTTCTGTATAATTTTGTGTTTATTGTTAAAAAGAAATGTTTTTGGGATTCTCAAAGAACTTAAAACTCAAAGCGGAACAAATGAATACTAAGATAACAGGATTAAGAAAATCCAAAAAAGGGATTTATTAAAAAAGAACTATAAAACATTGAAAAAATTTGTATCAAGCCATATAAAAAAGAATCTTTAGAAAATGTTTTTTAACAACCTACAGTAAACTATATTTGTTATTATTATTATTATCTATTATGAAGCCATTCAAGTATAAATTTTAAGAAAAAAATTCTAACAAAAACTACAGTAGGGCAGTAATAATAATTGTTTACTACTCCGCAAAAAATGTAAATAACATTAAGATTAATTTTTAGTCTTTGTACTACTATAGTAGTAGCTAATATTACTATTACTGCTAATACCACATGTTACCAAAATTGGCATTATTAGTTTCCAAGTATGCGTTTAATTTAATCTTTTTGTAAATAATTATTTTTTACTAATGTTACCTACAGTATCCTACATACATGTAAATGGATATCAATCCAAAAAAAGGTTTTCAACAACGTCGTGACAGTTTTTTTCAAAACATCGAAACATTGAAAGTACAGTATTATATCGACATTTGACGTCGAAATTTCAATTTCGCAGTGCCAAGGAATGCATTCCATAAACTTTTTTAATGATTATAAAAGTATCCTTCAAAAATTAAAACTTTTTTCAAATCACAAAAAAATTTGTGTGATAATCATTTAAAAATGGGTATATATTTAATTCGGTTAACGCCTTTTTTCGCCTTTTTCTTCGCTTTAACGGTTTTTTTTGATAAATTCTTAAATTAATCTAATTAAAGAAAAAAACATTTTTCTAAGATTATTTTTTTCTTCTAAGAATAGACCTTACTTTTATTATATAGAACGATTAATTCTTCTTCCCTATTAAAAAGATATCTATGCAATATGTTTTGAACAATTAAGTATGACATTTTGATCGCCATTATTTTTTTCTATGGGAAGAGATCATCATTACTTACTTAGTGTGGAAAGGAAAGAAAAAGATTGTTTTACGGGGAAGGAAAGTGAGTGGGAAAAGTAAAGAAGAAGAAGAATCTTTGAAGATAGCAAAAACACAAAGTTTAAAAAATAAAAATTTGGGTGTTTATGAAAGTTTCTAAATTTGGGACAAAAACATTACAAACTTTTTTTATGATACAAAACACAAAATTTTATTTGGGTGTTTTGACGTCATGAAATTTTGAAGTGGAATCAACATCTCGGTTTTGGAAAAAAATCAATATCAACTTGGATATTTTAATTTGCGACAAAACTTGGAAATCAGGCATTAGCAGTTCTTTCTCTTTTTGCAAGCTGAATGACAACACAGAACCGTTTAAAGAACAACTTTTTAAAAATTTGTGTGTTTTGAAAGAACTCTTTTTTGTAGCATTGTTTCTGCAGCGTTGCAAAAAAAGATAAACTTTAGACGTCAGTATTATTAAGTTTTTTTGAATGACATTTTTTGACATGATCATGAGGCATAGCAAACAAAACTTTTAAAAAAACTATGCTACCCATTTAAGAGAAACGTAATTTTATAGTTTTTATGGGAATATTATTTATAAATGATCCAATTTATGATAGCAGTATGAGAAATAATTACGCATAAAGAAAAGCCTCTGACATAGGTACTGTGGGAAATTTATGAAATAATTTGTTTTTTTTGTTTTTGTTCAAATGATCACTTGCAACTTTTATCTAAATTTTCAATTTAAATTAACTTTAAATATCTTAAGCCAGTTTTTAAGATCTGAAGTTACAGTATTCCAGATGAACATTAAATTTACTAAAAATGTCTCATATAAAAACTCAAGATTAAGATCATGGTCAAAAATTTGAATAATGCATTAAACATTAATCTAAAATCTGATAAGCTACAGTATACACAATATTACTTAAAGTATTATCAATTGATATACGTAAATTGTTTACAAGCTAAGAGATTCTAATATCTTTAATACGGGTGCAAAAAAACTGCAGAAAATTAATATCCTTATCTTTTTGCAGAAATTCCTTTTGGGAAGAAAAAAAATCAGTTTTTTATTAATAAATAATTCTTGCAATAAAAAGCTTCTTAAAGATGCTAAAAATGAAAAAGAAAAAAGGAATCCCCTTTCATCTTAATGTACATTAAAAAAATTTGTAGTTCTCTTTTTATATTACTAGAAAGCTATGGCTTTTGTTTAATTAATAAAGTATGTTCACTCAAATACAATTGTAGTCCTTTTTTTGTTAAGGGAAAATTTTACTTCCTTAAGGTTTATAAAACTTCAAAAGATGTTTGTGTGTTTTGAAGGCTATAAAAAAATTTTTTTTAAACTGCTATAAATTTTTGTTTTAAAAAAAATATGTAGATGATTAATCTAGTTTGTTGTTGTTTTTTGGTTTCTAAGGATTATGCATGCACAGATATAAAAAATAATAAGTGGAAAAAACAATATAATCTTCTTCTCCTTATAAATTGAAAGATAGAGAGAATTTTAAGTAATATTCTTTAATAATTTTAAAAAGTCACATTGTCTACTTCTACTTTGAGTCAAAGATGATAATGACCTTTTGTTCATTAAAGTAAAAATGGAAAATCCTCAACTGCAAAAAGAATGTTTTTTTTGGGGATTTTCCTTTTTTTAAACAAAAAATGTGGTTTTAGCTTTTGTACTGTTTTTGATAAAAAAAAATCCTTCCATTATAGTGTCCTATAAATTCATAGATGAAATAAGAATTCCAATGCATACAAAATGAATGGGGGAAAACACAAGCTACAGTAGCTCAGCAAAAAGACAATTCAAAAAAGATAGTAATTCAATAGCAGCAATAATTTACACTTTTGAGTTATTATCGTTTCTGATAGTCTTTTTTAATTGACAAAGTTCAATCTTTCTATTTTTTCAATATACAAAATGAACCGGAAAAAACACAGCCTATTGTAGCTCAATAAAAAGCATAATCCCTCAAAGGTTCAAGAAGCATTTCCATAAAAAAGTTTGTATTTATTTTTGTGTTTTTTTGCGATGGCATCATCTAATTTTTAAAAGTTTCTTAGAATAAGAAAATATAATAGTTAACCAAAAATAAATACTTTCTTTAATTAAAGCTCACTTTTAACTATTATAAGAAAAAAAATATATTTACAATTGCATACAAAAATTTAAAAAAAGAAAACTTTGTTGAATGAAAAGAGAGATAGAGTTTTTTAAATACAATTTGTCATTTCAGAGAATAAAAAAAGTATGTCTGCTAACAAGAATGAATGAATTAAGATATATTAAAAAGATCCTTAATTTAGATTTTGGGCTTTTGTACTATATTTTTTTTTCTTAGAAGTTAGTTGTCTGACAAGCAAAAAAAAGATGTCTATGCTAAAAAGATTAAAGAAGACCCGCTTTTTTCTACCCTAGAAGATAAGCACTTTTTTAAATAGCAAAAGCAGAAAATTAGGCATTCATTTAAACTTGTTATTTTTCTTTAACCAAATATAGTAATACAAAAACTGAAATTCTTGTCGCATTTTTGTTACTGCCCTTTGAAAGTAACACAAAAATGTTTATTGTCATTGATAGTAATGTATTTTACAAATGAGTATAGCACATTTGCTACTCTCATTTGTAACAACAAACATTATTATTATCAATGAAAATAACGCATTTTTTTAGTTGCTTACTATCATTTGATAGTAACACAAATGTAGCGATAATTGCTATTTTTCAGTTACTTTCAACAACGACAGTAATTTCAATTGTAACTTTAATATACAAAAAAGCCTACTGCGATGAATGTTTTGATTTTGATTGAAGCAAGAGTTGTCCTTTTAAAAACCTTAACTTAATTTTCATTACTGCTTTTTTTTGAACCCCATTCTCTTTTTTTCGTCATCAAATCAAAAAATTAAAAAAAAACAATATTAAATTTTAATGAAATTTATTATAAAATATAATGATGACGAAACTATCTTTCTTTTTGCTATCATTGTTTCATTCAAGCTTTTTCGAAACATGCTTGAATGAAATTTAAAAAACGGCAAAGTCAATGAAAAAGCTTACTTTAATGTGGGGGCTACAAACAAAAAAAAACAAACAACAATGAATGAATAAAATAAAAAAGCATTCAAAAGAAAGACTTCTGCAATTAGCCATTTATTTATTATTACATTTGTGTTTTCTCTACGTTTTTGAAAGGTTAAATTTAACGGAGGTGGTTTTGAATAGGCATTATTATATTTTTACGAGGTTGCTGCTGCTGCTTTGAATGAATGAATAAATTAATTATAAATTGCAGAAAAAAAGCTGAAGTTTTTTTTGTTTTGCAAAAAAAGATGAAGAAGAAGAGTGGGTAATGAATGAACGAAATTGTGTTTTGAAATTTTATTAAAAATGACTATGACTCAAAGAAAACAATTTGTAAAAAAAGAAATGATTCATAGCATACTGTAAGGGAAAGAAAAACATAAAGAAATTGAGGAAAAAATTTAAACATTTTAAAAGGAAACCTCAAATAAGCAATGGACTTGACATGGAACTGCCGAATATCAAGAATCTCGGAATTCCGAAAATACCTTTTTTTTCTCTTTTTTCCCTGATTCAAAAAATGGTATCAACATAAAAAAATGGTTGGATATTACTCAATTTTCAGCTATTTTTCTACATTTTTTTCTTGATTTTGCCTGATCCACGATGAATGTTTTTTTGCAAGACTACAACACTTCTTTCAATGAGATTTAACACACCTTTAAGGCAAACACATATCGTCTCATGTTAAGTATACTTAAGTTATCCATTAAAAATATAAGTCATAAATCTAAATATTACAAAAAAAAGCTTTTATTTTTGTTATTTTTTACCAAAGCTCTTTACCCTTTTAAATATTTTAAATTTTCTGCAAGACAAAAAATATCTACATCAGATTAAAGGCTACATTAAATGTTACAAGGATAAAGATGGTGGACTTTATCTAAAAATAAACTTTTTGACTTGAAAAAGTCAGAATGCAAATTTTTGCTTACTCTAGCAAGAAACAAACAAAAAGTTACAGTAACCTTTTTTAAAATTTTCTATCAAAAAAAAAGATATTTAAAAAAATTTAATATAAAAACAAGATTAAAAATGGATTAAGAGATAAAAAAGCATGCTACGTTCAAAGGGGATTGAGTTGTAAAAAAAAATTATTTTAGTTTTATCTCTTTTTTAAAGATGCTGTGAGATTTTGTTTTTTCAAAGTGCAAAAACAGATTAATTTTCCAAGTTATTAAAAAAGTGATGTTATTTGAATCTTTTTTAAGGTAGTTGCAAACAGTGCTAGAAGAAGCTCTTGAAGGTCAGCTTCCAAAATTATAAATGTTTTGGTATTTGTAAAAACGTCATTTGAACATCAGAGCTCAAATTCGCATAGTTCTACAGTTAAAGCGATGATAGTAGCATTAAATTTTTTATTTATAGATTTTAGCGTTACTATCACTCTTTTTATTGGAGCGATTTTTGAATTTCTGAGAGTAACAAAATCTTCAAAAATAAAAGTTTATTGTTACTCTCAATTTCGAAAAACTGCTTCAAAAATGCGATAGTAATCCAAAAAAAACGAAAAACAAAATCTTTTGGTTAAAAAGCCTATCCAATGCTGAGAGCAACGCTGTCATTTTAATTTTCCGATCTCAAAATCATTTCATTGAACCAACTCACAGATCAAGGCTAAACATTTCGCAACGCTCCTGTTTTTGCTGCTAAACTTGTTTCTATTTTTACTAATAACTAACAATCTAAAAAAAGTTTCTGGAACCCTCTCTCTGCAATAATCAATATGTATATCACCCCACGCATTGACCGGAAACAATCACATACACCCACAAAATTTATCAACGAAAACCAATCATTGATCATATATCAAGATCATCGTCATCATCACAAACTCTCCAATCAAAACATAAATATATATACAGGTCATATCTTCACCATCTTCTTCTTCACCAAATAGGGTTATTACGAAATATATAAATTAAAAAATGGTCACAAAAATTTTTATCATAAAATTTTATGATAACATTTTTATCACTGATCAAAGCACAGTCAAGAAAAATAAATTATGACGCAAAAAAGTCTTTGATTGTTGAATGTAGGTAGATGTTTTGTGTGCTATTTTCAGGGGTCATGAAATTAAATGGCAAAGAAAAAGATCTATCTGGAACCATGATAATACATAAAAATTACTTATGAAAATAAAAATGTTTGTGATCCCTAATCACTTATTTAGCAGAACACGAAAAATGACGTAACATAAAATTCCTTGTAACCTGATTGTTGATTATTGTTATGTTGCATACATAAATTTTTATAAAAGGGCACAAAGTGATCAAAAATTAAAAACAGAAACACTACGTCGACGAAAAAAGCAAACGTTTTATGATGGAAAACTATATGTAATCCAGCAAAGGACAAAAAGATTTTAAGAAAACACAAATTTGCTTTTGTGGATGGAAGATGCTTTTAATCTTTTACCGCTATCGGCAAAACTTCAAAGAATTTGGCTTATTAAGAAGAGAAAACATGCCACCACAGTTCCCCAATTACTGACCAAAGCACAACATTGAAAGTGATGCAACAAAAAATTCTTTGAAACTTGATCGTTGTTTCTTGCTTCTTTGGGTACAGTCATTAAAAGTACATCTCTCAAAAATTTAAACATATAAATTTTAAAAGTATTTTCACTGTCACATACCAAAACTCATGCCCATCAAGGCTATGAACAGTTCATAGACATATTGTAATACTTACGTCATTTATAAAACATTTTTTAAAGATTTAATGTAATAATTCTCTTTTACTTCCTTATAATTTAAAGCATATCTTGTAGTCGTTCATGTAGCTACGTAGCATTATAGTTTTGTATATTAAACTTTAAAGAAATAAATGGGTTAAGTTAAAACACAAAACACACACATTCTATTTGTCATTTCCTTTTCTTACTTACTTCTTTCTTACTCACTAGTTTTAATAATACAAATATAAATTTGTTTGTTAGGGAAAAAAGGAAGAAAGTGAGTAATATTTTTTATAAAACAGCAGACTGTGTGGAGACTAGCACAATTTAATGAGTAATAGCTATTATTATTTACAAAAAAAAGAGTAATTACAACTGGTACAAAAGTACATTTGGCTAAAGAAAATAATTTAAAAGGGCATTTTGCAGAGTTCATTAACTTTAATCATCTGCATTAAGCTTCAATGAATACTTCCACGCATAGATTTTGAAGGAATCAAAGAAAGTCTTTTCCAAAGTTTAAATAAACTAAAAGATAATGTTAGTTTAATTGATTATTGATTTACCGAAAACATTATTATTACAGTTTATTTTTGCACTGATAATATTTAAATATTATAAGAATTAATTTCAAAATCAATTTTTTGATGTTTTTGGAAGGAACTCAAACCTCACTGTTGATTCACCTCTATTTGATTGCAAGTTAAACTCGCTATCAACTGCTCTCTCTCTGTATTTGCCATCAGAGAAAATTTGAAGTAATTTTTTTTTTCATTTCCCATAAATGAAAAAAAACCTGTTGCAATAAAATACCTGAAATTTTCAGGTTTAATCACAAAAAAAGCTTACATGCACTTCTTTTTTTTAAATTTGCAAAGAACAAAACTACAGTACTCAAAATTCTGTAATTAAATTTTTACATCTCATTGCAGAAAATTTTAATGGGCTGCCTTTTTTTGTGTTTTTTTTTGTAATGCATTTTTTTGCAAAAAATAATTTTGTAAAAACATAATTAATTTTTTCAAAACACTATTTTGAACAAAATTATTTTTGGTCAGCTATACTCTTGCGCTAAAAAAAGAAAGCAAAAAAAGCGTTTGTAGTTTCTGTTCACTCTTTTTTGGTGTAGCATTTTAGCTTCAATGAATGGCACTTTTTTGCAAGGAGGGAGAAAGACATGGCATAAACAGAAAGTATACGGTAGATAACATTGCTAGAAATGGGAAAACACAAAGACAGAGTGCGACAAAGCATTGTTTCTAGAAAAATATGTCTGTTAAAAAAACATTTATCACCAAGGGAAGGACAAGGGGAAATCTAAATTCAGAAAGTTGAAATCGTAAAAATTTGGTTTTGTTTTTTTCTAAATGTACAAATTAAAATTTACTTGAAATTTCGGTTTAAAAAAATGATCGAAATCAAAAATTTGCATAATCTTGATAGAGAAGTTCCCGGCTTAAATCTATTTTAAAAATGTAAGCCTTGTTTTGTGTCAATAAAAAACTTTATTTCGGTAGTTCTAGTTACTTTTTGAACATTTTTTTGCAAATGATTTACATTTTTTGTTTTTCCGCGAATTCGTGAATTCAAATCTTCGAATTTCAAAACCTCAAATGCTTAATCAAATTTGTAAAATTTTAATAAATGTCATGTAAAAAAAGCTTTTCTCAAAAATAGACATAATAAAAGTTATTTAACAAAAAATTTAATTTCAACGAAATTAAAACTTTTAAATTTAATTTATACTTAATTCTTAAAAGCATTAAAATAATATATAAATCAACAACACTTTTTTTAAGTGATAAGCGTCAAACTTCACTTTAAAACTATTTTTTATGGAGGAGAGAGATTTATGTTTTTTTTATGTTTTTGTAGTGTAAAACAATTTATGTTTTGTTTCTTCTTTAAGGAAGAATAAGGTTAACAATTTTGACATCAAATGACAACAATATGATTACGGTAATGCATCATAGTTCACGTCAAAGGAAACAAAAAAATTCCCACCATTTTTCAAAGAAAAAAGATTTTACTTCCATCAAAAAATGAAGAAACAAAAACACAAAAGCATTCAAGTATATCAAAATTTAATTTTTTGCTGTTGCAAAAGATGCAAAACATTAAAAAGGTCACCCTGTAGCAGAAGTAAGGAGCTAAAAATAAGTATGTAACCAAAACCACCCAAAAAACATAAAAGGAAATCTGTGTTTTTGACGTTGCTTCTTTCAAAAAAAAATGCGGAGCAAAAAAGGAAATGAAAGAAATGTTTATGATCGCTTTCAAAAATGACTGCTGCCTGCCACCACCAATGACGCATTAAAAAAGGCTTTCTCCCTTTTTTTGAAACAATGCTTTCAAAAAAGCCTCAAAAAATGCTCTTAAAAAATGCTTATTCTTTTTTTAGAAACTTTCTATCCAAAAAAGTTTATTAAAGGAAACGAGTTCATGGAAAAGAGCCCGCTCAATGACAGAGGACGAAAATACACATCAGCAAAAAATTTTGTTACGTCAGAAGATTCAAAAACACGCACAAAAAAAAGAAATAGAAGGAGTATGAAAAGTTCAACGAAAAAATTAGATTTTATTTTGTGTCGTATAAGGTCAAAAAACAATTAAATAAATAAATGTTTGCTGAATAAGTTTTTGCATAACAACAATTTGTATTTTCAAGGGAACGTATTACTTTTTGAAAGTGGTTTTTTAGCGTCAGTAAAAGAACATTTTTTACTAGAATAGTCTCTGTTGCTCATAGTTTTAATGAAAAATTTAAATATGCAATTTTCTTTTTTAATGATAGTAATATCAAAATTTATATATTGCATAATTTGTGTTACTCTCACGACAGTAAATAAAAATTCAAAATTTTTTTTCACAAAATGGTGACTGCTAATTTTCTACAATCTTAAAAAAACATTTTAAATTATTGCGACAATGTTCGCTGCAAACCGTAGAAAATCGTGGAAAACCGTGGAAAGTCGTAGAAAATCGTAGATTTGGGATATTTTATGTCATGAAAAAACGTTGATAGGTGACTATTTTTGAGATGCTATACCTATGATATAGATTTAAATACAGTTATTTGGTATGAAAATGATTCCTAAATAATGTAGAAATAGATACTGGTGTTGGTTATCCCCCTTTTATTCATCAAAATTTGTCAACTAGATCACCATTTTTTAAAAAATGTGACATATTTTAGAAAAGTAAGATTTTTTATTGTCATATTTGTGTTACTCTCTTTACAGTCACTCTTCCCAGCATTACAAAAACACTAGAATTTTATTCAAAAAACTACAATATATCAACAACAAATAATAACAAAATATACCAGTATCACAAAACACAACAAAAAAAAGTAATCTCAAAAGCAATTTGAAACTTTATACCAAAATCTTATTAAAACCCGTATTGGTCGAAGAATGATGAGTTGAGCAAATAAATGAGGACGTGCAACAATTGCAGATCCAATAAAAAATAGAATTATTAAGCAATAAAAAATATATCTAATTTGAGAGTGAAGAATTGTCGAATCAATTGAAAGAGAATAGTCATCTGGTGGTAAATCTGCAGCATTTTCATCCAGCATTGCATCAAACGATGATAACTAAAAAAGGATGAACAGGTTATTTAATGAATAAGTTTGTTTCTACTTCGTATATATGAAGCAAGATCAAAATGAAAGATCTATCAACGTTTTTCTATAAGCTACTTTCCAAAAAAGTTTTTGCTACAGTAATTTTTACAAAAAAACATTTCTTAAAAATTTTTTTACAAACATCATTTCCTCATTTAAACTGTTGGAATTTTGAACCAAAAAACATTGCATTATTTTTACCAAAAATTATTGTAATTAAACCCTCACTATTCGAAACAACAATTATCTTGTCTTGTATTGCTATCTTAAAATAATCATTTCCTCCAAAAAATAATAATTAAATGCTTACCATTCTTGGTCCAAGTAATCTTTCAATTTCGATGATATCAAGTTTGCTGCTTTGTTGTTGTTTCAAGTCTCTGAAAAATGAATACAAAAGTTAATTTTGTTTTTCACTATTCTTAAAATTTTTTGTTTTAAATTTTTTAAAGCAACTACAGTAGTCAGTGCTGATTGTAACTGACGTTGAAAATTAGATATATTTATTGGAGTGATCTCTTGCTATATTTCAGTGGACCCCGAATTATTAAGTTCAGTCACAAAGAACATTAAGCAAGCCAGCACAATAGCCACCTCCTCAAAAAAAGAAAATAAACAAGTTATATATAACTCAATTTAGTCTGCTTCTAAGAACCGCCATTTACTTATTTTATGCTCTAACAAATATAATCAAATTACAAATAACTTACAGTTCAAAGGAAGCATTTTTAATGAAATGCGGTGGCGATGAATGCCATATACGACATGAGGGCAGAGCACGAAATATTGGTTCAAAAGTTGAAGTAAATGAAGAAACTACTGATGAATATTTTGCAAAATTCGAAGTCGTTATTCTTTTTGGAAGCGACGTATCTTGATCAGAAAGTTCTGGAAGGCTTGACTAAAAAATGGAAAAATTACAGTATGCAACTTTAGTGATAAAAATAAGCTTACTTGAATTAAATGTTTGTCAAAAATATTTGGCATTTGTCCATTATTTTCATTTGCTTTCATTAAAGCATCTATTAAATTAAAGCATGATCCATCTTCTAGACAATTTGAATCACCAAAAACTGATACAATTCCAGTGCCATAATTTGAAATGCCAAAGATTGGTAAATTTTCAGTTGTTTTAGTGCCATAAATAAATTCTGAGCCCTGAAATAATGCAAAACATTAATAAATGATAATTAACAAAATTATTGGCATGGAATTATTCATATGGAAAAAACTGCATAGGTATTTAAAAAAACAAGAGCTTATAGTTTTTCCTCAAAAAATATTTTTCACTGAAGTCTCAAATTTACAAATTTAACAATTTTTTTTATAAATTTTTAACACAGCTACAAACTTTTTTAAACTACAGTATTCTTTCAGTTTTGCAAAACACATTTTTAAATTTAAAAAGAAATGAACTTTCAACTTTTCATTGTTGTGTTACAGTATCCCAATCAAAATGATATCATTTTGTATTGTTTTATATTTCTATTGTTTCCATGAATCTATTCTTTTGTTGCTTTTTTAAATAAATTTAAAAAATTTTCTAGCATAAATAAACAAATGTATTAGCCTTTTTAAAATTCAAAAGTTAAGAAACTTTAAAAAAAAATTTTCAAACAAAAACAGCAAAACACATAAAAACTCTTTTTCTTGCAAAAAATATTACTGTTAAATTTTTAAACAAAGCTCATTTTTAAAGTTTTGCTGGAGAAAGCTTCTTTTAAAACAATAGCAAGTTTAAAGGTTACTTTTGAAAGTACTTTTATTTTGAATTTTTGAATGAGTGATGCCACTTTACTGTTTTACTTCAAACACACATACAAAAGCACAAAGACTACATTGTTCTTATTTTTTGTTGCTTCAAAAAAAGGAACGTGTAAAATACATTCCTTAAATTTTTACAATTTTTTATGGGGACTGTCACAAATAGTCACAACCAGCTATCAAAGGTCGGCTTTTAAAGGACAAATTGCACTTCAAAGAAAACTGTTAAAACTAAAAACAAAAATCAAGGATTATCTGGAGTGCCACATTGAGACTTCAATAAACATATTACTCTATTAATTGCATGATTTTCAGGTTCAACTTTAATCTGGAAATCTTTTTTAAACTGTCTATGAAAAAATGCACCAAAAATTACATTATTTTTATCATTAAAGGATACTGTAGCATAAATAAGGTTAAACAGAAAAAAAACGTTTTTTGTTTACGTGCCTTACGCAAGTTTATAAAGTTATAATTGTATTTATCCATAAATATAAACAATTATTAGAAAAGCCACCTGCTTTTTGAAGGAAAAATAAAACACGTCAAATTGTATGCATGACAAAATTATAATAGATACAGTATTCCATAATTGTTTTAAAGAAAGAAATTAAAAAACATGCAGCAGCAATGAACAAAAAAGTAATATTTTTTGCAAAAAAAAGCAGAGAGTATTTAGGAAAATTACTGTAGAAAAAAAAGCGATTAAAACTATTAAAGTTTGTTTCTAAGAAATGAGAGAGACAAATTTAGTCCGTGCAAAAAAACGAAGTGTACTTGAACTTTATCCTATGGTACATTTAACGTAATAAAAATACATTGTTTGATGCTTTAAAACGTAAAATTTGATCATCTTTCGTAAAAAATATAGTGACTAAAAATATGCTCAAAAACAAGTTATTAAAATTGTAAAAATAATAAATTTAATAAACTACAAAAATTAATGTAGTCTAAAAAGTAATTTTTATGGTAAAAGTACAAACGTTACTTTTTTAAAAAGTTTATGACAAAACAAGTTATTTTTGTAAACAGCATAAACTAAATACGTACTATTTGCAAGAGGAAAATTAAACTTAAAATGGTGGCAATTAAACAACGTTTCTATGAAAACAGAATTTTAAAATCTTGGTAACTGGGGATGCAATAACTCCAGAAGTTACGTTGAAATGGGGGAAAAACACAAATTTGTGTGTTACAGTACTATACTAACTATGAGAATAACGGTCAATAACTTTTAACATTCCAAGCTATTTTTGTTATATTTGAATCCAAGAAAACGAAAGATTTAAAAATGTGTGAACAAGCATGTAAAATCAGAGCAATCTGTCTATCAGAAGAAAAGAGCAACAAATCAAATATTTCACTTTAGATCACGTTAACGGAGAAATTTAAATCACAATCAATTCTTTTTAAGATGTAACTTTGTTTTAATTTCGATTATCGATAATTCTTCTTTGATTTTATTTCATTTTCGGTCAATTATGGGCAAAGATACGATACATTTCGACAAATCCGTAATTAACAACTCTCAATTTTTCTTTCATTTTTGATTGGAGAGAATTTTGGTCAAAGCTATGACCAAATGTGATCCGTTAAATGCCATTGAGCCCTTCGAGATGCCTCCTTTCTTCATCTTTTTTATAACAAGCGTTGTTTGATTAAGTTTAAAAAAATTGACGTCAAATTAGTTAATCTTTGAAGTAAAAGAAGAAATAAATATTCCTTGAGAACGATTTTCTATGGGATCAATAAATTATATATAATGGAAAATACACTTTTAACACAATCTTAGAAGGAATGATAATATTAAGTCAAGCCACTCATTCTTCAAAACAAAATTACCCTTTTTTTGTCTCGTCCTGTCATACATTTAAATATAAAATGCAAAACTTACAACGTCATTCAATTTTGCCCATCCAAGTTTCGCATTCTTCGGTGCTCTTATTATCGTTGAACCAGATAAAAAATTGATATAACTTTCACCAAATTGATATTTTCCATTTAAAATTATATCTCCAAATGAAAAGCCAAAAATATTTAATAATGAATTTAGCGCTGGAACATTGCAACCACCAGTTTCCGGAAACCATAATTTACCATTATTATCATCTAAGAATTGAATTTTGTTGATTAAAGTTGAATTGAACCAATCACCAAATACTATTAAATTGAGGTGGCTATTTTGAACTGCTTTTTGAATTTCTATAATTTCAGCTGGAAAATATTCTTCTTCTGGATCAATAATAAATAGTGAAGAATATGATGAAAGATTTGTGCAAGTTAATGGTGCACCGCTAATTTCTACAAAATACCCGCTTCCACGTAGATGTTCATATAAATCCTTGAAATTTGTATGTGGGTGATCAGCATTCCAATCTAGCGCCGAATTCTTCTGCTCTAAATTATCTCTTGCAAAATAACCAGGTGGATAACGCATTTGTCGAAATTGATCCCATAGAATTCGTTGAGATTTTGCAGGTGTTGGAATAATTTTCATACGAAATTTGAAAGTTGATTCATGAATTTGATTCACTGTTTTCACTTTCAATCTTATTTGTGCAGTTGCAGCTCCATTAAAGCTTGATGCTTCTGGTTTCACTTTAATAAATATTGCAAGATATCCACTCCATGGCCATATTTTTCGAGAATATTCTATTTGTACTTCTAAGAGGTCGCCATGTTCATCTTCAAATGGTTCAAAAATTGGTTCTTCTATTATTTCACCACCAATACCGTAACCATTAAGAATTGTAATCTAAAATAAGTTTGTAAATTAACAGAGATTATAGAGTACCATCATAACAAGCTATCAAGATATCACATACGCCATCAAGGGATAAGGAGATGAAGGAAAAATGAAATCGAAAGATAAAAAAACCTCCGCCGAAAGCGTCTCATGAAGACGTGAAATTTGGACAACTTCAAATATGTACAAAAACATACATTAAAAATAATTGGTATTGCATCAGCATAAATCGGTTGAGAACAATATGGCCACATATATGGGCATTCAAGGTAATCGATATAGGATGGAAAGAATCTGAAAAAGTACGATATATTAATATATCTTTTCGATTATCAACAGAAGAAACATTTCATGTAATTCTACTTTCATACAATGTAACATTGTAAGTCATGGCACTACAAAATCAAAATTCCAATTACAATCAGCGATATCCATTTGGAGCACCAACAATACTCCAAACACCGAAAAAAGTTTATAAACTTCGTAGAAAATCGTGGGAAACCATAGAATTATTTCCAGAAAATTGTGAAAAATCGTGGAAAACCGTGTAAAATCGTTCTAAATTTTCCACAAACTTTTTTTTTTCTTTCTTTTGGATATGATGTATTCTTGAGTTTCTAATGAGAGTCAGAGATCTCATCCTTAGATCTATATGTACTATTTCTAAATGATACACGAATTTTGGATATATCTAGAAATTATTTAAATATACAAATAGAGAAGAGCTCATTGTAACATTATTAACAGAAGCCCGGCTGATAAACTCAAAAGAAAGTCAAACAAAAAAGATGCCTTTTTTAAACAAATGTTTAAAAAACATAACAAAGATTAAAAAAGAAACTCACGTAATTTTCGGTGAATATTTTTGTAGGTAATAAAATGATGCTGGTAAATCCAATCTTCCAGCCCCTTGTTCAAACATTGATGCATTTGTCTCGAGCTTTTTAGCGCCTTCTGCAAGAACTTGTTTTATCATTGCTGGATTTCGTCTTTGATTTTCTGGTATTGAAGACAGCAATAGTGCAACAGCTCCTGTAATAACTGGTGCAGCTACAGATGTTCCAGAAAGGGATCGACAGCCACCATGCAAAGATGGACCAAATATCTGTGAACCATATGTTACAATATCAGGTTTTACACGACCATATCCAGCTGGAAGTTCCCAAGTTGTCATACCACGTGAAGAGAATTTTGCAATTTTTTCTTCCAAGTTTATTCCACCAACTCCAATTACATCACCTTGATCAGCAGGATTGTTCAGGGTTCTAAAAACCAAATATGATTAGTATTAGTATCATTTAAAAAATGGATCAAAATCATAGCCAAAATTGTGTCTCAGGAGTAACAAAGATGCAAGACATATATATGTCAGTGTTCCCAAATGCCAAAATTCTAACTGTAAAAGATGCTCTCGACAGTGGTGATCCTTGCCATCAAATATTAGCTTCCAGAAATCCATAGAAGCGATATATCGTCAAAAATCAAGAGGGTTATTTATGTGAACCATGTATATATCGGTATAAGAAACACAGTAAAAAAAATTCTGATCTTGTTTCAAATGACTGCCTTTTTGTTATTTTTGAAGCTAAATGGCTGATTTTTTGAACATTATATTCAGAAATGTCTGGATTTTCATAATCTATGACAATTTTGAGCTGGCGCGAGGTCAAATTTGAATTTGGCGCTGTTTGGCGAAGTATTCCCAAATGCCAAAATTTTATATGCAAAAAATACCCCCGCCAGTGATGACCCTTCCCACCAAATATGAGCCTCTAGAAGTTAAAGGGAGCGATTTGCGGTCCAAAACCAAGTTGGCAATCATGTGAAACACACTCTGCATAATTTCTATCGAGCTTGAATTTTGATTTCGAAATTCTAACATTAAGAAAAATTGGAATTGAAATTTCTCTCTAATTTCCCAAATCCCCTTATTACAGTGCTTACCCAAAAACAGGACCATCATTTCCAATTGCAGAGATAAGAATAATTCCATTAGCAGTAATTTCGAGCACTTTTGACATAAAAGGTTCATCAGTAAAATCTGGGCCACCAATTGAAAGATTTATAATATGAATATTTGATTGAAGAGCTATATTAAAGGCATCCAAAAACCATGAAGTTGTTGAAATTTGTTCATTTGTAAATACTTTATAAATGTGTAAATTTGATTTTGGTGCAATTCCTGAGCATCGACGTCTTGATGATGCAATAAGTCCAGCAACAAAAGTACCATGTCCAATTACTGAAAAATGTAAAATTATTAAAATGAATAATCAAGTACAAAAGATTTTGATAAATAACAAAACTAATGAGTAACAGCTGTTCAGTGGATGGTGTAAGCTAATGTTGATAGAGAATGTTTATATATTTTTTCGTTTGTTTTTGTTATTTTCGAAGCTTTTCGTTTTCTTTTTTATCAATGTTAGCAGTTGCGGAGTGGTTTAATTGTCATCAGAGTATTTTTTCTTATGCTCAAGAATAGTTTTTTATAATTTTTTAATTAACTACAGTATACCTTTTGTACATAAAATGATTAACAATAAGTCCACTATGCTTTGTTATTGTAACCGTTTGAAATCTTTATTAAGTCTTGTTAAAGCAATTCAAAATTTTCTGCAAACAATTTTTGAATCTACAGTATCCTTTCTTAGAAACATAAATTAGCAACAAATTTACGATGCACAATTACTGTGTTTTAAAGTATTTTTGATGTAAACATACCGGAAACTTTTTCATTTTTTTTTTGCCAAAACACACTTTGTAAACATCTTCCAGTTTCGTCAGCGCTTTGATATTTAAATTTTTACGGCGTATATTCTTCAAAAACAACCATTTCAATACAAAAAAACATCCTTTCAAATTTGCTTATCCTTTTGACAAAAACCCATTTTCTCATAGTAAAATTAATGAAACATTGCCAAAAACCCCTGCTAAGCAACATCCATTTTAGCAGATTTTTAAAATAAATAATTTTTGTTTTTTTTTCAATAAAGCATTCAAATTTCTTTGTTATTTTGTCATAATTGCATTAATAAACACAAAGATCAAAAGATGTCTATTTTACTTCATCTACCGCATCTTTCTTGTAAACAAAAGCTAACAATGTCTTGCCCGAATATACTGTAATTCTTTGAAAACGTCGTTTAAAGAATGCCAATATGTTTACTAAAATCTTATAAATGCCAAAATTGTTTACTCCTATTTTTGCCAACACTCTTTCAAAACAACTTTATCCTATTTTCATTTCAACAGCGCTTTGATATTCAAATTTTACGACTCCTGTTTCTTTGTTTTCAAAAAGAAAATATTCTTTCAAATTTTGCGCATTTTCACACAACAACCGATTTAAACTAATTGTAAATCAAAAGTATTCTTCTTTGCCATCTGCTTTTGCTTGTCAAAACATCATCTTCATTTTTTCGCCTTTTCATCAACAGTCTTAAATAGGCAGTGATGCAACACAACACTAAAAAAAAATTCATTGACCGCAATGACGCCGTAGAAAAAATATTTCTTAATCCGATTCAGACACACAGTGATTTTTGTTTTTGTTTCTTTTCAAAAAAAAAACGAAAAATAAATCCGGTTTCGTTTTCGATAAAATAAAAAAAAGCGAAGACTTCATTTCATTTTTTTAGTTTAAAATCGTATAGTCGTGCAGCTGTAATTTGTAAATGCTTAAAAAAACTCTAACATTCTGTAATAAAAAATTTTTTTAGTCTACCTACAGTATCCATTGCCAGTTTTTCATTGATAAAAATGTTATTAGCCAAGTAAGTTTATATGTTTGTTTTTAGTTATATCCCCGCAAGAGAATGGGAGGAGGGCTTGATGCCAAGTATGTTGAGTTATTGAGTAAATTCTGAATTGAAATATCAAATAGATCGAATTGGTGAGAAAAATAGTGTATCAAAAGATTGGTTGAATCGGATCTAGCGGATCCGATTTATTGCGTCAATTCATTTATCGAGTCAAGTTGTTGTTCACTAATCCTTGTAATTAACAACGCAACAGGGGGGAAAACAGCGAGGGATTTCCATCTTTCAAAAGTAAATCAAACAAAATCAGATTTCTTTGAATTTTTATAAAAGTCTTTCGTGTCTTTCTGCATTTTTCTATCCTCCAAGTCTTTGTTTGCTTCCAAAAAAAAGATGTAAGAACTCACAATCCGCTGAATTTCCTTCATTTGTAAAATCATATATACTTTTGACGTTCTTAAAAAATGTTCGTCTTCTTGTAATACCGGTATCAAAGACAGCAATATTAATACCTAAAAATATTTCTGTTAATCAAAGAGATTCATGTAGAGCAAGAGATTGTCCGGAAAACGCTACTTGCCAAGTAGTCACGCAATTTCTGAACAATTCCTTTTACTAACAACAACTAACCTTCACCCATATAACCTTTCATCCATAGCCTATCAGCTCGTATCAAATCAGCAATTTGTCGAATATCCAAATAATGTTTTGACGATGATTTCGCCGGCACGGATACTTTCTTGTTGAATCCATTTAAACTTCGAAAACGTTCTTTTTCTTCTGAGATTCTTGTAATTTCTTTTATTCTTGATATTGCTCGAGTAAAATTTTCATAGTTTTTGCTTTCCACTTTAACCAAATCAAAATCAGAATATTCTATTGGACGTTTTTGAATTTCAGAAATAAAAATGTTTGGTAATAAGCTTTGTCGAAATTTTGTTGAATAATATCCATTATAAGAAATAATAATATCTGAAAAAGTAATGGTTAGTAAGTTTTATAAAATCATAAACATTGGTGTTCGTTAGAAAACCCGTAACTTCTTTTCCTTTCATTATAAAAGCTTCTGGAACTCTTAAAAGATGTTTCAAGTTCAACAAAGAAAAAAGAAGAAGCTTCAAAGAACTAATTTTGTGTCTTCACAAAGTTCCAGAAGCTTCTAAGACAAAAAAAGAAGAAAAAATGGATTTAACAGTCTTCAGTTAAGTACCCAATGTTTAAAATTGTAAGTCAATAGCACAAACCTTTGTTCCCAGAATGCACAATATGAAAAAATGAGATCAATAACAGCAATATAAACATGTTTGATATTTTCTAATTTGAAATAAAAGTGATGATGAACAAAAATTAACCAAATAGTAGCTTTTTCTTTTTCATCCTGAAAATAGTAAAGATTATAAAGTATCTCAACAATAAATTTTTATGACAATAGAAAAAATGAGTTCAAATTTTCGAAAGAGTTTTTTCCGTGTCTAAATAATTTTTCTTATTACTTTTCTATACTTTCTCGAGGTGTTTTTTTATAATTCTAGTTTAACTCAGACTGAAAGCATATTCTCAGAGAAACAGCCTGACAAATATGCGCAACTGATAATTCTGTGAAATAAAAAAGCGTTTTGGCTTGGTTTTGAACGTAATAATTTCTTGTTTAATGATTCTCATTATTGAAGCAACACATTCATTCTTCTTATCTACAGTATACACGCGATATTAACTGTAATGATTTTCATTATCTTTTTCTATCATCATTTTTTTTGCGATTTCATCCTTTTCATTTTCAAGATAAACAAAAGCTTCCGTTTTTTCTTTGGAAGCATGTTTAAAAAAACCAACACATTCATTCTGTATACCATTCTCTTTTTACTGTAATGCTTTATCTTTCTTACCGTCTCAAAAAGTTTTTAATGCAATTCATTCCTTTTTAAAAAGGTTTAAATGGAAAATAATCTTGCAGCAGTAATATTTTTTAGCAATGCCAAAATGTGTTAAAAGTGCACTCGATAAATATCAAAAAGCTAACTTTCTTAGCCAAATACAAACCAAACTGATGCCTCAGTTTCAAGTTTAGAAGCAAACATTTATTCGAGTTGCGCCTGCTTCTTTAAAAATTTACACATTTTGCAAATCTACCGTATACCCACACACTTTTTACTGTAATGCTTATGATTATATTATCTTTCACTTCATCTTAAATTGAGATTCTCAATTATTTTATTGCAACTTAATCCTTTACAAAAAGATTATATTTTTTGCAACACTAATCTTTTCTAAAATGCTCTTTTTTTCTTTGTCAAAAAGCAAATGCCAAAAAGTATCAAAAATCAGTTCAGAAAAAAAAACATTTTAAGTGCATTATTGTTTCATTGCGTACTCTATCACTGCTCTCGAGAAAAAATCAAAAAACACAAATAACCATCATTAAAGTCTCTCTTCAACAAACGAGCAAAAGAGACCAGACACACCTCTCTCATTCCCTTAATGCTTTCTTTGACATTGAACAAAAAACATTCGAAACAAAAATAAATAAAATATTTTTCAACAGTTGATCAACCGATCATTATTTTTTCCTGCAAAAAAAATCAACAAAGATAATGTCTTAAACACTTTATGTTTTATATAAAACTATCTTTTCTCAAAAAAATGCATACAAATTTAAAAAATATTTTTTTAAAACCCATAATTAACAAAGAACCGATAGTAACAAAAAAATAAGAAAACAAAATTACAAAAGTTAAACAATAATAAAATTAAATTATAATAAAAACAATATAAAAACTATCAAAAATGAATGGGGAACAATTTGAGAAAAGAAAGTTAACTAATTTTACTTAATAATCTTTTTATAAATATTCTAACATACTCTTAAAACACTCTATTTAAAAACAAAGACTAGGAATTCTGTCCACAAAAAAAATCAAATAATTCCAAAAAAGAAGAAAAAGAGTCAATCAACCAATTATACCGGTAGAAATTAAATATATAATCTTTTGATAAATGCCAAATAATTGTTTTTATGATGTTGCTGATGTAGTTGAATTCAATGCAGTTTCTTTAATAATATTATCCATCGCAGCATGTATGACATCTGGACAAGATACAAAGCATCGTCGATCTTCTGCTGATAAAATTTGTCGAACTTTTTCACATAATTCTTCTTTCATTGTAACAAATAATGCCATAGCTCCCTGAAAAGAAAGCAATAAGTATATATTAAGAAACAGCACAGATGAAAAGCTACATTATCACTACTTTGGTAAGATGCTATATCAGTATTTCTACTATTGCAGTAGTCCACAATATCCCTCTAATGTTATCTAGTAAAAGCCTTACCTCTGGATTTTGATTAACAGCAAATTCAACCATTGGTAAATCACTTGCAGTATCACCACATATTAATACTTTTCCTGGACCCTCTAATGTATCACCAACTTTTTCTATAACCATTCCAACGCCATCTGCTTTATTCCATACTGTACCATCATTATGAACTACCACTTCAACTTCAAGCTCTGTAGATGGATCAAAATGAAGAATCTAAAACCAACAATAATGATTAATCTTTAAAGAAAATTATAACAGCTTTCAATAGCTATCAAAAAAGCAATACTTACTTGTTCATCAGGATCAACTCGATGCATTCGTTCTCTTATAGCATCTTGATAATTTTCAGATAGCTCTGGATCAACATGATTAAATACTGTCTGTACTCCAAGTGTTAGTCTATCAACTTTTGATTGCACTCCACTACCAACTAAACCAAATTGACTATATTCTGATGTCGATAATAGTTCTTCCATCTAAAAAAGAAACTACGGTATTAGTAGCTACTTTAAAATCATTAAGTCCAACTAAATAAAAGAATTTCAACAATTAAAATCTCTTACCTCTTCTTTAAATCGTCGAAGTGCGGCATCACCTTCTAATGGAATATCTTCATTATGAACTAGCCGCTTTCCACTCATCCACCATTCTCTTCCCCACGAACCACTAAATAATATTGGTCCATCAATTGGTAGAGAAGTTAAATCTAATATTCCAGGACCACGTAGCGGACCAGCAGTTAATACAGCTGTTAATCGAGTAAATAGTGATGCAAAATTTGCCATTCCAATTGCCGAATATGTTGGCTGTAAATTTGTAGCATATTGTGAGCAATAATCTTTCATTGTACCATCCCAATCTGTTATTAGTATTGGTTTTTTGCCCGTTTCATCATATGATTGAATAAAAAGTCGTAGAAATCTTGTACAGCATTCTTTTTCTTCCATAAATTTTGTAGGTGAAATTGGATGAAATGGTGATAATATTTGGGCAAGATTTACAAATTTTCGAGCATCATTTAACGTTGGGAGATTGTTATCACGTTTTGCGAATAATAGATTTTCGAGATATGATATATCTTTCTGAAAAAGGTGAGAATGTTAAAGTGGATAAGTAAAGGATACGGTAATTCAAGTATATATTGAATTACATTTTGACCAGCACACAGAAGTAAAAAAGAGCGATATGCGGTCAAAAAACAATTCCATATATTCTAAAATCCCCTTGTAGATAAATACATACCTCTAAACCCACAACTTCATCTTTAACATTAACAGAAAATTTATTATTCCCAGATACAATCATTTCACGTTGAAATTCTGCTGTTGATTCATCTGTCAGCTGATTGTAAACATCTTTAAGCTGTTCAATAAGTCCTTCATCAACATCTTTTTCATGTATTACAGAAGAAACTATCTTTCGACGAGCATCTTGCATCTGCAAAAATATGGAGTATTGATAAGAAAGAAATAAGTGTTAAAAATAAGACACAGAGGATTAACTGTCAATAGAAGAAAAACTAGGTGTAAAAATTCACACACCCACTAAACATACCCGATACATAAAAGATTTAAATTCATCAACAGATTCTGGCATTCGTGCATCTACTGAAATTGAAGAGGTTGATAAATCTGAAAAATAAATAGAAGGTATTAATTTCTTTTTTATCAATCTATCTGTCTATCAAATAAATGTAAAAGAAAGGAAAAGAGAGAAAAACAAGTTAGAAAATTTTTGTTAGTGTTATAAAAATGGAAATGTTTGGGGATAGCAACAGCGTATTTTGGTACTTATTATGGAGGTTTTTCTAGGGTAAAAATAAATAAATATTGATAGAGAAATATTACAGAATTAGGTTTAATTTATGGACTTAAATAATGAAAGTAACTATTAAATTTTTTAAGAAGATTACGGTAATTTTAATGGCGAAAATGCTACAAATTTACAACCAACTTATTTTGCAATTGGAATGGCAAATTTTGCATCGTTATTTACTCGTCTAACTGCTGGTCCGCTACGTGGTCCTGGAATATTAGATTTAACTTCTCTACCAACTGATGGACCAATATTATTTAGTGGTTCATGGGGAAGAGAATGGTGGATGAGTGGAAAGCGGCTAGTTCATAATGAAGATATTCCATTAGAAGGTGATGCAGCACTTCGACGATTTAAAGATGAGGTAATATTATATGATACTTTAATGTAGACATTTTGAAGATATATTGTAGTCGATGATCCGTATATTTTGTAGTAGTAAGCAAAAAATAACAAAAATTTTAAAGGTTTTATATTTTTTGATTACTGTCATTTAAACTAATTTTCAAAATTAGTTCATCTGCACATCCCCCTATTGATAAAAATCAATCCTCATCAATCTCAATTTCACTAAAGACTTTTTAAGTATAAAAACTGCTGCTAATAAGTACCAAAATATACTGTAAAAAAGGATAGAATATAAAAAATAGTAATAATGTAAATCAATAAAAATAATAGTAATAATCACCAGAATCATTAGATTGTATTCCACCATTTTCACAAATAACTCCATTACTAGTTGTTAACGTTGACATAATGGTCATTATTGTTCAAGAAGAAGATAGATACTTTTCTCAAAAAAATTTCTCGATTTTTGATTATCGTTATTTTTTTCTCCACTTTCTCTTCTTCTTTTGATATATATGAAAAATAAATTTTTTTGTTTTGTTAACAAAAGGTATTTGATCTTTTCCTTTCTTCCTTCCTTTTCGTTTTCAGTTTTCAGCACACCAAGTTTAATGGTCAATCGATCAAAGTTCTTTGTTTTTAGAGTAGAGTATGTGTGTATTAATTCTCTCTCTCTTTTCCTTTCTCTCTTTCACCTAAAAACAAACCAGTAGTAGTAGTAGATATGAAGAAGAAGAAGGCACGTGTAAAGCACGTTGATGATGCCAATGATAATAATTGTCTCGACCACATATATTTATATTTATCGCGTAAATATTGTTCTACAAAATATTGATGTTAAAATTTAAAAAGGTTTATGGATAGAAAGTGAGAGAAATACAAATGGATGTTTAAAAAATGAAGAAAAGGTTTACTTCAAATTTCATAGGACAGCAAAAGAATTGCAATCCAACATATGAGAGACAACAGCAAGGTATTAGTTCCTCTTTAAATATGAATTAATTTTTTGAAAAAAAATGTGTATTTAAAAAACCGATCTATTTCTCCTGAGAGAAAAAAAAAGTTATTCGAAAAAAATCCATGCTTCTTTTTAGATGTTACAGAATAGTGTTTACTGTAGGAAAGGAAAATTGGACAAAAAATGTGAAAAAAAAATAGAAGAAAACATTAAAAATTTTTTGTTTTTGTTTCAAAAAATGAAAGCTTTTTGCTTCAAGCAATGCTAGCAATAGCAAAAAAAAGCAAAGCACAAAAAAAATTTAAACGCTGATAGGATCTTAAAACGAAACTATTGGTTCTTCTTTCCTCTGGCTTCCAGCGTTGGCCAACGCTGGAAGCCATCTTCATGTTGTTCCACCAGCCCTTCACTTATTGATGGCTTTGGTTAATAAGCTTATTGAGTATTTTAAAAATTCAAGGTTAGTTTAAAAATTCAGTTTTACTGTATGTCATTAAGTTTTAGATTGGCATCAATTATTCAAAGTTTAAAAGTTGAACCGATACAGGGACGTTCCGAATATAATGGGAATAGCTGCCGGAAGATATTAAACTTTTTTCGAATAAATAAACCGCTATCAATTAGTGAATTAAATATGTTCTGTTTATTCAAGCAAGCAGCAACTATCCAAAGCTATGCAGTAGCAAGAAAATTATCAGCATGTGAAATCAATCAATTAGAAGATGCAATTAAACGACTATTTGATGATTTGGATGGACTTTTAAATTTTAAATTCAATAACAAGCTACACATTTTACGTTTTCATGTAATTCCTTTCACTCGTATTCATGAATCGTGGGGAAACTATTCTGAACAAGGAATTGAACGACTACATTGTTTGGTTAACGAATATCGAAAAAGAATTTTCAACAAAAATGAATTCAGAAAAAATATATATGCCATGCAAATGTTAATTTTGGGAACATATTTTTATGATTTAAAGTAATTGTAATTTTAATTTTACATGTTATTTTTATTTGTCTTATAGCTTTATTTTTTGTTCATAATAATCGTTTAAATAAAGATTTGTTATTTTAAAAATTTGGTCGTATTTGTTCAAGATAAAAAAGGGGTTAGGGATACGGTATTTTTGATTGCCGTATATGACCATTTGAGCTAAGAATCAACGAAATTTTTCAAATAAACATTATTGTTTCATTAATTAATAGAATGCCATTAATATTAAACACTAAAAATTATTTCAAGTGTACAAAAACCATCAAATTAAGCTATAAAAATGAACAAAATGGTGAAAATATTTTCTTCCTCATTTTAAAAGTAACTGAGGCGAAAAAATGTATATTATCTCTAATTGAATCGATAAAAAATTATCTGGCGAATATTTTAAAAAAATAAAATGACAAGATTAATAGAGATCTTCTACAGCATGCTTCAACGAAGCTTAAGTATCTGAACCTTTTTCATGCATAACGTTTTGTTACGCACAGATCTGATCGCAACTAGCGCCATTTGGCAAAAGCTATATATGAAATAGTAGGGAATTAGCTGCCGGATGGCAAGATAAAAAAGAAAAAGTTAAAAAAAATAATTTTTTAAGTAATTTTTGGTAAAATCTATAATTATTTTTTATTGTTAAAAAAATAAAAAAACATTAAATTCATTTTCCGTGCGAGAGTTCATGTTGCATTGTTACCACGCCGTGCCACCTGACTTTTTCTCTTTCTTTTTTTGACAAGCTTTTTGAACTTTTTTAAGCTGAAAAATGCCGTTTTTATCGCGTAACTTTTTTGGGCTAGCTTGGGCAAGCTTCCCGTTTTAACCAAAGATGTCTATTTTGATGGGCTATCGAATGGTACCAAATTCATTGAATCAGCAGGAATCAGTAAAAAGTTTTTCTTAAAAAACACAAAAAAATGCTCATATTGCATAGTTACCACGCCGTGCGTTGGTGCGTAAAAAAAACACGGCCAGCTGTTTGTCCTCAACGTTCTTGGGTCCTCTCTCTTCTTGCTCTTGGTTCGCACTCGCGCGTCAAAGGCTCTTCTTTTTTCGCTCGTTTTTTTTCGCAGAGGTTTTTTTTCTCTCCAGAGTTGCTCCTTGAATCCTGTTCCTCCTCCTTCGTTTGCGTGGATAAACTAAACTATAAACTTTATAAAATCTTATTTTTCTTTTTCAAAAGAAAGCTATAACTTTAAAGGAAAAAATACTACCCTAACATGGCGGAAGAAAGAACCCTATACATTTCTAATCTTGCTGAAAATGTTACCAAAGAACTTTTGGAAGAAATTTTCACCCAGGTTTGTGTTATTTTTTTCTTTGTTTTATATACTTGTTTATGATACGAGAGAAATGAGAGGGATAGATTGTTGTTTCTTTTTGTTTGCTTGCTTTCTCTTTTCGGTTTTTGACCAATGAACATCTTTTTTTGATGTTGTGTAAAAAAGAAAGAGAAAGATGTTTTTCGGTGCACATCTAGGTCTTTCTGTGATAGTTTTTTTTATTGCCGATGATTAAAAACGAATACACACAAAATTTTTTTGCAAGCTTGCAACACTAAAAAATATTCGTGAACAACATGTGATTCTTAAACCAAGAAAGCATTAAAAAAATAGCACTAAATTCCAGCGGCATTAAAAGAAACATTTTTGTAAACCAATCTATCGACATAGAAAAACACATTGCTTTTCTTAAACAAGCTAAAATGATTTTGTAAATTCCAACATTTTGTAAATCATCTCTCTTTCAGGTTGGACCTGTGGAATCTGTTTCTGTTATTGCTGGAGCAACCAGATATGCATTTGTTCAATTCATCGATGAAGAAAGTGTTCCATTTAGCATTAAAGTTATGGATGGTTTAAAACTTTATAATGTTCCTATCACTGTAAAGCCTCGTGCTGGTACTGCACAAGTATGTTTATACTTTCATCTTAAGGATGGACGAGGATCAATTTAAACTCTACTGAGTCATTGTTGGGTACTTGAGTTTTTACTTGTTGATTTGTGTCGACATTATCTGATGGTAAAGCAACAGCTCTGTATACTGATGGGGTTGGCGCTTGCCAGAGAAAAAAGAACAGAACCTGCTAGCAGAGCTTCAGAAGAGTTAATCGATCTTGATCAATCTTTAGCTTTTCTACCAAACTTTTTCTAAATATTGTTTATTTTTTTAGGATCGCATCTACAAAAGCCAACATGGACATCATCAAAATCATCGCCGACATAGTTCTGGTCCTTCACGACGTGAACCTCCTAATGATTATGTATCTGATTACCACCCACATTCAGCTCGCCGTACTGATAGTACTGGAGCATATACTACTTCCCGATATAATCAAACCCCTGGCCAACATCCTCTTCATTCTTTCATCCCACCTTATGACCCTTTTGCAACTCCATCTGGTCGACAGCGAACAGTTGGAGGATATTATTCTCAACAAAACCGTAGTAATTCTGCTGGACATCGTTCCAGCAATCATCATCACCATAATAATAATAACGGAAATCCGTGGCGTTAAATTTACTGTTTTGTTGCTATATACTTTTGCCATTTCGTGTTTTTTTTGTTGTTGATTTGAATTTTATATATGTTTACGTCTTTTCATTAATAAAATTTGGCCTCATTTTTAGCGATGGAACAACAACTCGCTCGACTTAATATTGCTGATAAAAAGCAGATTAAACCTGCTGTTCAATTTCTCTCCAAAAGCTCTGGCCTTGCTGGTGCTTATCTACTTAATATCAACAAAGGTCAGAAAGTTTATCGATATGATGTTGAAATTACAAAGCAACATCCAACTGATTCTGCAAAGAGCAAAACAATGACAAAACGGGCACCTGATGAGTAAGTTTTTATGAAAGATGGGGTACTGTAATAATGCATGTATTCGTTTTAGTGGTGAAGCATCACTTCGAAAGATTTTTAATATGGAAGTTATTGCTGTTTACAAGAAGGAAACTGGTAACTTTGGTATTGGTCCAAAAGGTGAATATCTTGTCTATGATGGTGGTAAACAACTTTATTTGGCTGCTCCAATGGTTATTGAATCTGGAAAGGTTTGTTTTTATCTAATTTTGGGTTCCAAATTGTTGGCAATTGTTCTAAGAATTTATGGGTATCCATAGTATTCCTGATTGGAGAAATTGCCCAAACTTTTCCGCAGTTTTTGATTTTCTATTGATATCCATTGTTTTACCCATTGTTGATATTTTGTACTAATTCAACTTCCATTTTTTCAGAAGCGTCGAGAATTCTCAAATGATATGTTTTCACAATTTTGTAAGAATCAACTTGCTGATTGCTCTGTTATTGTTGAAATTTCTCCATCACAACAGCATGAAATTAATATCTCTGATATGAAGGCTATGATGGATACACGGGAATCACCAGGTGATCGATCTATTGCTCAATTCTTGGATTTGCTTACAAGTCAATTTGCTGTTACTTCCTTAACTCATGTTTCTCTTGGTTTGGGAAAACTTTTTCAACGTCGAGGTAATATCCATACAGTAATCTTTTCCAGTTCTTACGATAATTGTGTTTTAGGAGAAGTTATGGCAAAGAATCGTGCTATGGAACTTCGTGCTGGTTTATCAAAAGGTTTGTTTAGATCATACTCGTTGCAGTGCTAATACAGTATTATTTTTTAGGTATTCAACTTGTTGAAAAAGATGGAAAAACTTCTGTTGCTCTCGTTGTTGACGGTAAGCATAGCTCTTATTTTCTGTAGATAAAATTATGTGTTCGCCTTTTTTTCAGCTAAAAAGACTGCATTTTACAATGCTGATGTTCTTTCCAAGATTCTTCATGGTGCTTTAGGCAAAGATGCTAAATATCAATTGCCAGTTTACTCTCGACTTTACAAAGATGTTCGTGCAACTTTGAAATATGCTCAAAATCGTACAATTGTTATTGTATCAATTGAACCAAATGAAATTGCAAAGAATGTAAAAATTAATGGTGGCTCTATGGTTGATTACTTCAAGAAGACATATAAAGTTGATATTGATGGAATGTTACCTGTTGTAAAGACTGATAAAGGTGAGGATGAAAAGGATACTGTGGCATTTGAAATCTTTGATTTCATTTTATTAGAAAGATTACTGTAGCTAATGTTGCAATAATTTGTTAATTTTAGTTATTTGAAATCTTTTCGGTTTTTGTTTATCTTGGGGGATATTGTAACTGTAGTTTAAATAATGTATTTCTTTTTTTCAGCTCTCTATCCTATGGATCAGCTCGTAATTTTACCCAACCAACGCGTTCCAATGGAAAAGCTTGAGTCTGTTTTTTATATTTATATTAGTTATTAATAGCTAATAATTGTTTTTGTATTTTTAGCGATGGTGTTCGTCGTGATATTCTTATGGTAAAGAACATTTTCTTAAACCGTACACTTTTTCATCTTCATATTTTTAGAGTACTGCTGTAGTTCCTGAAGAACGCTTCAAACGTATTCGTGAAGAAGTTGCAAATGCTAAGATCGTCCCATCAAATGCTGTAATGGAATTCTTTGGTGTTAAACTTGTTCCAACGATGATTGATGTTCCTATTCAAGTTCGGGAAGCTCCTCAAGTTCTTACTAGCAAAGGTGGTAAACAAGTTCCTGAACGGGTTGAACGTGGTGGATGGAAAATGCAAGGTATATTTTTTTTGAAAACTGAAGCATGTTACTATAGTCTTTTATTATAGGTTTACTTGCTCCTACTACTATGCTTAAGGATGGGGTATGTTACTTTAGTGTTTTTACTTTGGGTTACTGTATTTTTTTATTTTTAGTTTATTGTTCTTCATCCACGCGACTATGATCCAAGTGGATTCGTTAATTCCATCATTACAACAGCAAAGCGGCATAATTTGGTATGTTTATATCTTAATTTTTTTGGGAGGAATTTTATGTATTGTATTTTCAGATCCTTGGAAAACCAATTTATGAAGAAGTCGATTACCATGATTATCAAAGTATGATGCCAAAGTTCAAAGTTTTAATGGAAAAGAAAACTCGCTTTGTTCTTGCCTTTGATCATCAACGCATCAAATCACATAGTATGTTTACACGTGTGTTTGGAATTGTTATTCATGGCTGCTAATTTTTAGATAATTTGAAACTTCTTGAACGTGAATTTCAAGTTCTAACCATGCAGGTTAGAATTGAAACTGCAACCCGTGGTGGTGGACAAGGACAAACTCTTGAAAATTTGGTTCTCAAAATTAATGCTAAGGTTTGTTTTGAATCTTGTTCTTTCTGTACAGTAGTAATTTATTGCTTTTTTAGGCATCTGGTGTCAATTTTATGCCACAAATTGAAAAATGTGGAGCAGAATTAAGTCTTCAAAAGAAGGTTCTTGTTATTGGACTTGATATCTCTTTGCCAACTCGTGGAACTCCTAAAGAACTCTTTGAATTACGTAAGAAAGATTTGGGTGATCTTAGTTCACATGATGCGGCTATTGTTGGCCTTACTGGTAATTGTGGAAAACAACCCTATACTATCTTGGTAAGTTCTTATGGAGCTTTTTTTGGCATTTAATCAAAAATTTCTTTTCAGGGGGATTATTATTATCAAGCTGCCACACATGAAGTTTTGGATGCTGATCTTCTCAAAGCAAATTTTACAAAGATTTTGGAACGTTACATCAAACATCGTGGCTATTTTCCTGAAACTGTTATTATTTTCCGTGATGGTGTTGGAAATGGTCAGCTACATAAAACTACTCAATTGGAATATCCAGTTTTCGAACATGTTTGCCGAGAACTCAAAGGTCAAAATGCTTTTCCAAATATTGTTTATATGATTGTTACAAAGAAGCATAATAAGCGATTTGCTGTTGGTCCAGTTGGAAAAGAATCAAACTGTAATCCTGGTTCAGTTGTTGATCAAGGAATTGTTCGCCCTGATCTTCCAGAATTCTACCTTCAAAGCCATCGTCCAATCAAAGGCACTGCAAAAATGGCTCATTATTCAGTTATGATGAATCCAAAGAATATTTCCATGGATGCACTTGAAGCATTTTCAAATCATCTCTGCTACAATCATCAAGTAAGTTTTTACTTTTATTTCTTTCACTGTTATTTCTTACTAATTCTTTCTCATTTTTTAGGTTGTTACATCTGCTGTCTCTCTTCCTGAGCCGATTTATCACGCCAAGGAAATGACAAAACGTGGTCGTAACAATCTCAATGCTAAACGTGCTGCAAATGGTGGAAATGTTCCGAAATTACCTAATGGACTTGTTGATTGTAACAAAGTTTCTGGTGCCCTCAGCTATGGTCAAATTGGTCTTGGTGGAATCAAATTTGCTGCCTAATTATGTATCATATCCTTATACATACATATATATCATTTTTGCTCTCTTTTCTTTTGTTGTATTTATTTGACTATCACATTTTATCCATATGTCTTTCTGTTTTGGTTTCTTTTATAAATATATACGAGTTTTATTTGTGTTTTTTGATGGGGACAAAGGAGGGAGAAAAGACTAGTTGATTACATTACAGCTTTGTTGTTCGATTTGAGTTGCTATCTCTACAGTAACCTCAAACTTGGAAACATTAAATGCTTTAAATTTTTGGCATCTCTAGTATTACAGTATTTTTTATTCAAGGATGTTTACTCTTTAACCAAAAATGTTGTTATTGCTTTTGTTAATTGCTATCTTTCTTTTTATTAAAGCAGTTGTTTTTTGTAAAAAGTGAGAAAGTATAAACTTTTAGCATTTTTGCGAGTAACAAAATTCTACTCTTATAGAAGAATGCGATAGTAACAAAACTTTAAGAAAAAAAGAAATTTTAGATCACTATCATCAATTTTAACGGAAATTATGGTTTTATGCTTGAACAGTAACAAAAAAAAAGCATAATCGTTTGTTCGATTACTATCACTATTTTAATCAAAGCTAAATTTACATAAAAAGAGAGAGTAACAATAAAAGCTCACTTTTCAATATTTGTGTTACTCTCATAAATGCTACCGTATCCCTCAACTGTAAAACCCCATTTCTTCCAAAACACAAAAAATCAAAAAGAACCGTATTTATTTTATTTTTTTTGAATAACCGTAACAGCAAAAGTATTTTAAAATTAAATAACAATAAAGTACAAGAGAAAGTATACAAACAAATAATTTAAAAACATGGAAACAGTAGTAACAATCAATCAACAATTAAGGATACAATAAAAAGAGAAGGGTTAAAACTCAACAAAAAAGCTATATATATATCATACACGACGAATTAGTTTTGCATTATATAATTCTACTAGCATTTTAATCAAATGTTCAACAATACTTGGATTAACGAGCAGACCAACAAGCTTTTGATTTTCATTTGTTTGAATTCTTACAATTTGTATATGATTTCGTTTAAATTTTTCAAAAGTCTTTTCAACAGCTTGCCATGCTGTTAGAACTGCACCAGAGCAAACATAATAAGATCGAATTCTTTGTCCAATTTCACATTTTGGGCCATGCTTACATGTTGTTAGAGATGAATTATTGAATTTATGCATACATTGTGAAGCAGTCACTGAAATAAAAGGAAGGATTACTAAAGATGCAATCCAATACCGTATCCCAAGAAAAGAAAGAACAAAAAGAAACTTACATTCATATTGAGATTCCCATAATTTTTTGCATTCATTTAAATCTTTATATTCATGCCGATTTTCAAGATAAGCTTTAAGAGTACCAGCTTTTTGTTGTCGATTAATATTTGGTCGAGAAATTATTATTGCAGGTGTATCATTTGCCGTTGTAATTTGATAAACAAAACAAATATTTTTATGTGAAGTTTTTTGTGAAATTGTTGGTTCTGCAAATACTCCATCGGAATGTACTGCTGCAATACCTTTGACATCATTCCAAGTCAAACCACGATCAATAAGAATTTTGTGTAGTAGTAGTTCAAATGATGTTCCAGATAATTTTCCACCATAGATACGAGTTTCAGCACGAGTAACATGATCAGTGGATGAACCTGTAACACAAAAAAATGAGTTAAGTATCATACCTTTAATAATAGTTTTTCACTTACCAAGATCCAATGTTCCAGTATCATATGTACCTGCACGTTTAGCTTCTCGAACAAGATATGCAAAAATTGTCATATAATAATCAAATATTGAATTTTGTACATCAACTGGCATTAATAGCAGACGATTCAAAAATTTGTTAATTAATCCGTTCTCTCTGTCGACTGTTAAAATTCCATTTGTTTCTTTAAGAACACCAGTTCGAATTAAATGTCCTCGAGCTTCTGAAAAAGAAAAGCAATTAGTAATGATAAATATTGTATGTCAGGGTAGAACGTAGTAATGGCATCTATTTGGTAGAAGTTTTGCAAAAAAAAGACCTTCGAGGACTCGAACCTTGCTTATCTGCGCGCTATCCTGCTGCGTTAACCACTAGGCTACAGCAACCATAAATAAAAAGTTTCAACAAAACACAATAACTTTGTTTTAACATCTTTGAACTAATTTCAGCTTTAAAAGCTAACGAATCTTTTGAAGCTTTCCATTTGATGTCGCTGTGACGTTGTGGTTAACACAGCTGGCTCGTGTGCAAATGCCCAAGGTTCGAATCCGCGAGGTTCATTTTTGCAAATCATATTTTACCAACAACTATTGCTTTAAAATAACTCACCAGCAAAGAATTGATTATCTTTTAATCCATTAGTGGGACGACATTTGCATTCAATTGGATTCACAAAAGTTTTATATAGCAGCTGCAACGCTTCTTTACCATATTTATTTTCAATACTAAATCGACTTAAATCATCTGATTCTGCAACAGCACGACGATCTCCATGTGTCAAAGCACCAAGTGATTGCAGACGTTTTGAAGCTGTTGAAACAAAACGTTTTTCACCAGCAAGTTCAGAAATAAGGAATAAATATTCTGGTGGTTGCTCTTGATTTGAACGATGTGTACGACCAAATTGTTGTACAGCTTTATCAGCGGACCATGGAAGTTCCATTGTAATATGAACACGTTTTTTCTTATTTTCAACTCGTCGATCAGCATGTAGCGAAATACCAGATGATGCAGCTTCAGAGATAATTGCAATCAACTTTTTTCCAGACATAAAATGATCTTTTTCTTGAATATTAATAAGATCAAGATTAACATTTTCACCATCGTTTCGACGCTTGAATGACATTGTTCCATCTGGACCACGAACAACTCGTCCACGTCGACCAGTCATTTCTGCAACAGAATCAGGACCACCAAGTTGATCAATTAATGCATCAAGAGTATTAACTGGTAAAGTTTCACCAAGTTTTGCTGCTCTATCAAGGAGCTCTTCTTTAATAGCTTGTAGAGTTGTTGAAACTTCTGATGGACGAATCTGTGATAAATCCATTGTAAACAGTTCATTAGTGAAGCCAGAATCTGCCGAGTCTGATTTATTTGCAGCTACTTTTGCACCTTCTGTAGATTTAAGCTGTTGAATATATTTATTTGCAAAATCGCTAATTTTTTCTTCTTCTTTTTTTATTGGTTTCTTTTCTTTTTTAATCTTCTTAACAATAACAGCAGGCTTGCTCTTTTTGATTGTATTCTTTTTGATGACAGGTTTTTCAAATGTAGATTCACTAACTATTCGCTGCCGCTTTGTCCATGGATCAAATTTATCATTTGAATAATCACTAATAAATAGATTAATTGCTTTTGCATCATCATCTGAATCATCAGCATTTGTAGGTGAACCTTGTGTATCAGAATTTTGAATTTCATCATCATCTTCTTCTTCATCATCGTCATCAGAAGATGATAACTCATTCAGCAATTCTGCATATAAATCATTTGTACTATTATCAATTTCATCATATTCTTCTTCCTCTTCATTACCAGAATCAACTTCTTCTTCTTCATCAGATTCTTTTTGTTCTTCGTCTTCAGAATCATCAGATGAATTATATTTGTTCATTTTTTCATCTTCATCATTATCATCATCGCTATTTGCTGCTGTTGCTTCTTCTTCAGAATCTTCATAATCACCATTTAGCCTTGAACGCTTAGCTTCTCGTTCCATTTCATCAACATCAAATTGATTATGCTCTAAAAAATATTATTGCAATTATAAATTTTCAAAAAAACTACAGTATGAAGAGAAATGATAGAGCCATTTTAAGAATTGTTGAATTAGTTTTAAACAAATTGATAGCAACAATATTATGTTAGTTGCCTGGTTGCTTTTGCAGTAAAAACTACAAATAGCCGAAAAGTGAAAGTTTGGTATACGGTAGTTGTTATTTTTAGCAACACTGACATCCTTAATTAAAGTGAAGGGTTGATAAAAGAAGATAGACTGTAAAAAACAAAGTTTATCAATTTACAAAATAAAATTTTGACACAGTATTCCGAAAATAATCTAAGATATTTTTTGACAAGTTTGCTTATTTAGTAAAGTTGCCCCATGAATATTACTACGTTTTACTCTACTGAGCAATTATTATTTTTCAACAAATAATTCTTTTTTTTTCAGAAGCTCGAGGACATTTAATTCGAACTGGTGTTCTTAAAGAAACAAATGGAATTTTAATCGTTCACAGAGATTGATAAAAATTTTTTTGAATCGTTTGCTATTAATGCCTGTTGATGTACAAAATTCAATATTTGATTATTATATGACAATTTTTGCATATCTTGTTCGACAAGCTAAAAGTGCAGGTACATATGATACTGGAACATTGGATCTTGGTGAGTTGAAAAACTTTTTACAGGTAGAATATTACATATTTGTTTTGTTGCTAAACCACGGAAAGCCGAAATATGATTGAAACTTGTCAGCCAGCAAACTATTTTTCAATAAGAATTCATAAAGTTTTTAACAAAAACTCAAAAGCGATAAAAATTTAAACAATTCAAAGATGACTCTATCTCTTCTTAGATCACTGTAAAAAAACTAACTTCTTTTCCATTTTCTTTCTTCACTATCAATTCCACGAAATAGAGTTTTAAGTGGATCTTTTCCATCATAATCATCATCAGGATCAATAGGAAAATATTTTTCAATAAGCGATATCAGCAGCTGTTTAGGAGTTGATACAAATGTTTCAAGTTCACCTTCATTATCACCCAACGCTTCATTGGTTTGTGATTCACCGGTTGATTGAAGACCAATTACAACACATTTTCCTTGTTGTAGTGATTCCTTACATAATTCAACACACATTGGAACCTATAAAATTATTGTTGAGAGGTTACGGTAGATAGCATAAATAGGATATAAACTCACTTTAACAGCAATACATAAATGTTTAAAAAATCGTTGTGAAGCAGAATAAAAATGTGTCCATGCATTTTTATATGATTTTTTATTTTGTGCTGCAAGAAGTTCAAAGGCACGAGTAAATTGATTTTGAAGTTCTGCCCAAAATGCAACAGATTCATCATAAATTTTTTTGTATTCTGCAGTTAAAGGGACTTCAGAAACATTAAAATTAACACCATAAAAAGATAGCTGTCGAGCAATATATAACCCACGACGCTTCATATCCATTGCAACAAGTTCCATAGCACCCATACCACGTCGATTAACAATTTCCAAAAAATATGTAAAATCATGAAATACAGTTCCTGCACCCCATAATCCCAAGCGTTCCATATATGCCATATTTCGAGGTTCTGTTGCACCTGTTGCTGAAGCGTATACAATTCGAGCATTTGATAGAGCACGTTGTAGCTCAACAACACATCTTCCAATCATTGATGAACCAGTTGAACCAGATTTTGGACATAAATTTTTTGCACGATGACATTCATCAAATATTATACAACCATCATAATCTTTACCAAACCATTCAATCAATTGTTGAAGACGAGATTCACCAGCTTTTGATTTTCCAACTAGCGATGCATATGTTGCAAACATAATTCCTTTAGAAGTTGATTTACTTTGATCACGAATTCTACCATATTTAAATTTTGATAGCATATGAATAGGACAATAACCTTCTCCTGCAACATCTTCAAGATCACGTTTTGTATCATAGAATAAATCTGCTGAGACAGATAACCATATTGAACGTTTTCGATTAAGCTCATAATTATGTACAATAATACCAGCAATTGTTCGACCTTTTCCAACACCAGCTCCATCACCTGCAAGAGGAAAATGATTGATTAAAAGAATGTGATACACAGGGTTACGGCATTCTGGGCTTTTCTTTTAGCTATTAATGCCAATATAACTTCAGTACACAAAAAACTGATAGCAAAAATATAACCCAAAGTGTCGTTGCTAATTCAAAACATACCAATTAGAAATCCTCTTCTTGAACCATTTGCTAGCTTTTGTTCATGAGATTGACATGCATATATAATTGCTTCCATTTGTACACATGATAGTACACCAGAATCAATCCACCTTTCAGGTATTGCCACTGACATTGTAACATTTGGAGGTTCAACAGCATTCATTGCAGCAGTTTCAACAATTGTATGAGGATGTGGACCACCAGTTCGAACTTTTCGTGGAAAACATTCAACAAATGTTGAAGCTGTTGATAGCTAAAAAAAGTAGCAGATATATGATTGAAAAATTTTAAGGTACGAAATAAAATTAAAAAAGATCAACTACAAATTTTCTCAAAGACAGTTAGAGCAGTTGGTTGTGCGTATCTTATGTATTGAATTGCAAGTTCAACGCCCTATTGCTCTATCTATGTATTTGCCCTAAGGGAAAATTATAAAATAAACCTTTTTTTTATTTCCCAAAAACATTTTAAATGTGAAAAAAAATTAAACATACTTGTACACCACTATCATGATCTTCATTTTCTTGTTGTTGTTGTTGCGGTCTTGGCTGTTGTTGTTGTCCAGGATGTATTGCAATTCCATTTCCACGTAGTTGTTGTTGTAATAGCTGAGCCATAATTTTTTAAATTATTATTTATAATAAAATTTGCATAAAATAACCGCCAAAAAATAGCAGGAATTATATGTAATGGTTTTTTGCTTTCTTTCGAAATAATAGTAGCAGCCGTCAAATAAAAAGAGAGAAAGAAAGATGCTGCGTTCGTCGTCTCTCACTCGCGTTTATATATATTTTCTTTTAGTGCGATGACAAAAAAAAGTAGGCTCACATAGAAAAACAGGGACTCTCTCGGTTCGTTCCCATCTCCCCAACCAGACATTTAAAAGGCTGCTGTTGAAAATGTATAGAAGAAAAAAAGTGTCTTTGTTGCGTCAGCAGCAACATTAACAGTGGTGGTAGTTTTTTTTACCCTAAATTTTGCCCTTTTGGAATAAAACGTCTGGGGGGAGCTGACTGACTGAAGAAGACAACAAAAGAGAAAAAAAAATATAATAAAAGCATTTTTACAAAGGTATGGTGGGATCGGGAAAGGAATTGTTTAATATTATTAAACATATAAAAAAACACATAGTTTAACATTTTTTTATCTATAAGAAAGGCAAGATATTAAAAAAACAGCAACCAAAAAGATGTAAACAAATCAAAAAAATCAATATTGAATCATCTAAAATTCACTCAAATTTCTCATTTTGACGAATACAAAAGCTTAATCTTTGTAGACGAGGGCTTAATTAATAGAATAAAAACATATTTTAACAGTTTTTAGCAAAATTATTATCTCAGATACATAATTAAAATTCAATATTTTGTTGAAATAATTTTTAGAAAAAAAACATGCGATATTATTGTTTTGGCAAAATGTTACCTAATTGTACAAGCACTTTTTAGATCAGCTTTTTTTTCTTGATGAACAAATTTAAATTTTGGGACTGATGGTTTGCTTAGAAAATAATTAAACGAAAATTGATGGCACAGTGTGCTATCAGATTTGTTTCAACATAAACTTTGGCTTGATCCGACGAAAATTTGCATATTATTGAGCCTACAACTGATGATAGTAAAACAAATTTTTTTATCTCAAGATTTCTGCCTCGCTATCACTTTTTTTTGTTTACTTTTTTAAACCTATGAAATGCAATTATGCAAATTTTAAAAGCAATAAACCATTTATATATTTTCCCTTCCGCATTAACTTTAAATAAAAAAAAAACTTACTGGATACTGCCATGGATGATAATTTTGATTTCGACGAAAAGGTGGTGGTCGAATGCCTTGTCCTGGAAGAATTAATTTTTGTGATGCTTTAAATTGCATCACTTCTGGCTTTATGATTGTAGTTGTAGCAGCATTATTATTATTCTCCATTTGACGAGGATATTCAAATGGATTCTAAAAAAAGAAAGAAATAAAAGTAATGAAGAGCAATATATGATTCAATTTGAATCATCAATCCTCTGACAATTTTTTTGAATTAAACTTATTATATGGGGTTTTCTTGGTACAAAACTTCTCTTGTGATAGTAACAATAAATTTTGTTTTTCGAAATTTTAGCAATACTATCGTTTTTTTCTTAGCAATTGTTCCATTTTGATAGTAACGAAAACTGCTTTAACAAAAAGATGAATAGTAATAACAGCATGAAATGACAGTAATCCAAAAAAATTAAAGAATAAAAATTTTCAAAAGTATTTAATTTATTGCTATTCTCATTTTACAAAAAAATTCCCTCCAATGACACGATGATAACAAATTAAAATCTTTTATTTCAAGATTCCAGCGTTACTATCACTTTCTTTTTTATAAAAAAACACATTTTCGCATTTTTAATGGTAACAAAAAGACGTTTAAAACATACTTGTATTCTTCCTTTCAAAGAATGTAAAATTTTTGCTGGTTTTGAAACCTTTGAAATTTTTGAGTCATTTGATGTTGAAGCTTCAATCGAATTTTCATATGCAGCAATATGAAGTGAAAGGGTGCTGCTGCTGGTTTTGCTTCTTGAGGTATCATTTTTCCATCGCTTATTAGCAGCCTTTTCATCGTCTGTATCTTTGGCATTGAAAAGTGGTGATTTATGATTCTCCAGAGATGAAGTATTCGATGAATTTTTGTATGATTGTAAGCTTCCATTCTGTTGATTATTTTCAACAAATGTTTTTTCTGTGAAGTTTGTTGTAACTACAGTCGTACAAATTTTTTTTTAGTGCTCAATAAAGTTTACGAAAAAGTAACATTTTATCATATGCATTTTAACTGTCTGTGGAAAGCTTTAGCATTAGCTGAACCATAATTTTTTGATTCAAATGTTTTTTTTGGCAACTTTATGCACACAGTCTCTTTGATAGATCACGAGTAGAATTCATCACTGTAATGCTTTCTAAATGTTTTCATGGCTGAATCTTCTGGAGCGATAGAAAAAATGAACAAAATAGTGTTTTTTGTGTTATTATCACTCTCTTTTATTGGAGCAGTTTTTCGTAAACTGAAAGAACCCATAAAAGCTATATTTTTGGAAAATTTGTTACTTTTTAAAAATGATAATAGTAAGATAACATATAAGCCGAGATCTAGGGATTTGACTGAGAAATTTTTTTTTCATTCCTCTCTTTTTTCTTTCACTTTCCTTTCAGGGCTGCCGTGTTCTCAAAAGAAATCCTATAGCATTACTTACAGTAATTAAGCTAAAAAATCGAATCCCAAAAATTATAGGTAGTTTGATTTTAAAATCATTTTATTCAACTAGCTAAAGTTTTGTTCCCTTATCAAAAAAATATATCTTTAAAAACCTTTATTTTTTCGACAACAAGCTCTTCACTTGTATGACTGCAGTTTTTTTTATTTATTTACCACAATTTTTACCAAAATTTGATTTGCTATTAGATTGAACAGGTATTAGAACAGGACATTTATAATTTTGATTTAGATTCAGATTGGTAAATTCATTATTTGTATCATTGTAAAGGTTATTATCATTTTTTAGAAACATTTTGTCTTCTTTTGTTGCCATCTAAAGAAGCAGACGAACACGTTATTTGTGAAAAAATAAATAAATCTCGTACAGCACGTTGGGAAAACGATGGACAAACGATCCGCACGGGCGCACAAATGTTGATGGTCAAAAACTATTTTTTCAGTGAGAATCTATAGGAAAAGGGCTATTTAATACACCTAAAAATATTGTTCTTCGAAAATAATTATATCGAAAATTTTGCAAAAGAATGTTGTCAACCACGAAAAAAATACGAAAAACCTTAGTTTTGAAGCCGGTGCCTATTGAATCGTTCTGAAGCTTTGAGGGAACATCAATCTGGATCTGATAATTATATTTACGAGCCAGATTTAAAAGTTATGCGGCCAAACTGGTTTGTCAGCCAAAACCGCGCACTGCATCATTAATTGCTTAGAACTTAACTATTTTTTTAAGAATCAACTTCCGATGACTTGGGTTATCAAATATGGTGATGAAAGGATGTTCTGGGAAAATTTTAAAGCTTCGGTATTAAATCTAGTGATTTGCCATCATTTCAAACAATTACGTGTACCCAACAGTTTAAAATTTTATACAAACAACGAAAATATATTTTCGTGCTAGGACTTTTCTAATGCAATATGTTAACGTAATTATATATATTACTATATTTAAATATGGTTATTAAGCGCTTTTGGTGTATAAATATATAAAAATAAACATTCTGTCATATATTAGATCTTCATCCTGACAATAGGTAATTTATTTGTGTAACAAACAGTCATTTTTAGTGTTCTATGATTTATTGCTTAAATATAGGAGTTTAAGTTGATACCACATCTCCAGATTTGTTGAAACCTGGTGGAAATTTATCCAGTATATTTCCATGTGACTATATTTAATGGTAGAAGTCACCAAAAATTGATTTATATCATATTTAGTAATTTTTAACTAAATAATGATGCTGTAGATATTGATTTTAGCACTATTTTAGCCAAAAAAACATTTTCGCCGCATAAATTCAAAATCTGGCTCGTATATATGATTTTCAGGACCTGATTAATGTTTTCTTAAAGTTTCAGAGAGATTCAATAGGGCCCGGCTTCAAAACTAAGGTTTTAGTTTTAGGTGCAGTTAGTAACTAGTGAAAGCCGATATTTAAATCGCATGTTTTTGGTACCGTTGAACAGCATTTTTTTCACTGATTATTAATTTAATTTAAATATGCACATTTGTTTGTATATAAAATTAATAGAAGTAAAAGAAAATCGCTTAAAACCATTTTTGGCGTTATGTTACCTAAAAAACTGTCGTGCTAATTTCATCGTTTTCCCAACGTGCGTACAGTAATGAGCAGAAGGGGGTTAATTTGTCCTTTTGGATAATCACTGACAAAAAAAAGTTACTAATATGATAATAACTAAAAATTTCTGTTTCTCATTTTTTTCTATTACTATCATTATGCTACTAATCATAATAGTTTGGTACACGTGACCTATAATGAACAAGGCGAAAGTAATTCAAGATTTTGATTTTTATTTTTTGTTGTCACTATGGGATAATTAAACAAAAAAAAGTTAAACTGAAATGTTTTGATTATTATCGTAATGATAGTAACAGAGAAAATGGAAAACTTGTGTCCTGCTCAAAATGCGTCATAGTAATATCACAAAGTTTTTAGTTGCTACCAAAGCAGCTTATCCCCTTCTACTAATCACTGATCTCATCCCCTTTTTTGGAAATTAAAAAGGGTAAAAACAGAATATGAAAAAAAATTTAAAATTTCTATGCAATATGCAAATTCATAAAGCTCTGGATTGCTCATCCGCGAGAGAAATAACTCCTCAAAAAAACTTTGACCCCATAAAATCAAGTTACAAAACATGTCATTTTGCCATTCGGGGATTAACAGATTGTAAGCTTTAAATCTCTACGAATTTGCATATTATTAGAAAACGAACGCGCCAAAAAACTTTATTAGGAAAAACATGTTTTTTCAGCGAAAAAAGTTTCTTATTTTTTGTTATTGAAATCAAATTAAAAGAAAAAAGGCCCAAAAATAAATAAAGAACACAGACATTGCTCATTGAAAGTGAATATAAAAAAAGAATGTTTTCGAAACGCATCGTCTTTCGACAAAGTCTAAATTAAGACAAAAAAAAACTTTTTTAAAAGTTTTGGCGGCAGCCAAATAGATCGTCCTGTTTTTTAAAAATAAAAATGATGAAATATTGCAGACAGCGATAAAACTTTTTCTTAGACAATGAAAGACTGTCTTTCAAAATTTAAAAACTAAAAAATAAAGATATTTTTAAACACCTGTCGCCAGATGAAAAATTGTAAGCGGATCTTTTTTAATGCTTATTTCCTTTTTTGGCTGTCTGGAAAACCTCTATCATCATCTGCGTAAGATTTCATCAGTTTGTAAAAAAGTTTTATAAGGGAACATATGACCTTAAAAAAATTAAGAATGATTAAGTTTCCATATCATTTTTTTTCAATGACATCTACAGAAATTTTAGGCTACTATTAATTTCTCGGGAAATTAGACAACCTTATTTTTTTGTATCTTTTACAGGGCATGTTATTTGGGAAGTAAAACTTCCGCAGCCATTAACTCCAAGTCCATTAAAGAAAAAAGAAAGATGGCATAAAATGGTATTTAATTTTTACAAATGCATTAATTGTTTTAAGACATTGCTCAGTGATTTATGAAAGTGATTATTAACTTGCTGAACACGACAGACTTGTCTAATAGAAAAAAGGAAAGTGAAAGAAAAAAGAGAGGTGTGAAAAAAAATTTTTATTCTCATTTTTTGTTTTTTTTTACTGAGAATCATTTTTTTCGTTCCCTTTCCTTTTCCTTTGTTCTTTTTTTGTTTTTCTATTGTTCTTCTATTGTCTTTTTGAGCTTAATCTTAAAAAGCTAATATCTTTTTTAAACATTTATTACTTTAAAAAAGTGCCGTGTTTAAGTCAAGATAAGATTCAAATAAATAGGTCTATCAAATTACCACAAAAAGTGATAACATATAAACTGAGATCTAGGGCTTTGAAAAAGCCCAAACGAACAAAGAAAAAAGGTGCGAAGAAATTTTTTTCACACCTCTCTTTTTTCTTTCATTTTCCTTTTAGGGCTGCCGTGTGAAATGATTGCTGCTGTAACTTCTGGCTTTCAAATGACAGCCAGTTGCAAAAGTGAAACAATATAAATCATTTTTTTTAAATTCTGCACAGCAAAAATTAACTGACAAAAGATTAAAATAAAAAAATCACGATCAATCAAAAACATTTATCAAAAAATAAAACATTATTAAAAAACTTTACACTCAACAGAAAAATAGCAAAATTTACAAAAATGTAATTAAATTGGTGGTGGAAGTCCATTAAAGAATCGTCCCCAACCATCTGAAATTCCCATTTCAACTGCTGCTAATGAATCTGTTGCTGATGAAGTTCGCTGTTGGCTGTATTGTTGTGGATAATATCCACCTCGATATCCTGTATATGTTGATGCCATGCCATTGGAGGCAGAAGTTTGTGGTGGAATATTTGCAACAGTTGTTGGTTGTTGTTGTTTTGGAATATATTGATCCGTTGAATAAGAGGAAAATGACTGGGATGATGGAGCAAGGGAAGATAGCGAAGGGCAAGCACAGAGGCATTGACCGTTGATTACTGCACCTGAAAAAAAGAAGAAGGAAATTGTAAATGCTTTGTGTAAGGTGTTACAATAAAAAGTCACTATTTCAACAAATGTGTTTTTTTTGTTACTATTACTTTTTTTATTGAAACAGCTTTTTCATTGTTGAGAGTAACAAAATTTTCAAAAAATAAAATATTACTATCATCGTACAAACACTGCTCCAACAAAATGAGTGATAGTAATCCAAAAAAAAAACAAAAACAAATTTTTTTAACTGCTAACCTTCCAAAGAATTTGGGTATCAAAAATCCAGAAATTATCGTTAACTTCTTTTTTTATATGGTCAGTTTTCGTATAAAATGATAGTAACGCTGGAATTTTAAAACAAAATTTTTTCGTTACTATCACTTTCTTTTTTAAGAGCAGATTCTTGTTTTCATTTTCGAAAAATAAAATTTTCTTGTTACTCTGAATCTAATAAATAAAAAAAAAGAAAGATAAAATTTTTGAGGTTTCTATCCTTCCATAAAAAGAATATCACAAACAAAAGTTTATTTATCCTGTTTTAAAATTGTTTGCCTAAAATAATAGTACCCACCTGGTGTTATTTGGTTTGTTGTAATTGTTGGTTGAGAATTTGGATGGTATCGTTGCTTTGACATTGGCTTTGAGCTTGATTCATCTTCTAAAACTTTAAGGGTTTTGGATTATTGTATTCGAAGGAATATATTTGCGTAAGAAAATGTTCAATTTTGTTTTAAATTTCGACTTAAACAGTTATTTATGGCAGTTTTTCGTTCTTGTATTACCTTTCAAATCTTCACTAATTGTTTCAGCTCCAATAACTTCAGCGTCATCATTTGTAGGGGAAAGATTTTTTTGATCAATTCCTTTTTCCAGTAACTCAGCATATAGCTTTCCAATGTCACTTTTTCTTGTACATTCCAGGAGAGATGCTTGAAGACGATTATCAAATTCTTCTCTTGCATTACAGAGGCATTGCTTTGAATGTCCACTATCATTTCCACGGCAATGAGATTGTAAGCGGATACTAAAAAAAATTATCATTGTAGCTGATAAATAAACTAATGAGAGAAAGTCAGGTTTAAATTTGTTCAGTTTTGGTATTTTTAGTGGTTTAAAAAAGATGATAGTAACATGAAATTGTTAATTTCAACATTTCAGCGTTACTCTCACTTTTTCTAATAAAACATTTTTTGGCGTTTTTGAGAGTAACAACTTTTTCAAAAATATTAATTTTTTTGTTATTATTATCTTTTAGAAAAACGCCCCCACAAAAGGAGTGATAGTAACCTAAATATAGCAATAATCAATTTTTTGGTTACTTTCTCTCCATTTTTACACCCCCTTTAACTAACCTCTGAATACAACCTTGAAGAGTTTGATCACGATTTTTAATAATTTGTTGAATCTTTTCATCATTTTCTAACGCCTTTTCATAACATTCTATTTCATTCTGTCGTAGCACACATGAAGTATTTAAATTATTGCTAAAACATAATTAAGCAATTACTGTGACTTAGAAACTGTTTAACATACATTGCTGCTTTTGATGAATCCAAAATTCGACTTATCCCATCACCAAATAATCTACCGTAGTCCTATAAGAAATTAACATATAGATATTGTGGATGGAAGGAATGGTTTTACCCGTTTTGTGCATAGCTTTGAAAAGCCTTCTTTTGTTTCTGGCAAGCTCCACATTCGATCTGATAACTCTGTGCTAAAGACAATGGCTTCAAAAATTGAATTTTGTTCTAAAAATTTTTAGATTAGTATAAAAAATGGTTTTCCTCATTTGCTGAAAATTTGCATATCATTTACTAAAATTAATGAGAGAGTAACATTAGATTCTTTATTTTAAAATTTTAACATTACATTACTATCTTTTTCTTTTCCTCGAGCCATTCTATACATTTCTGGGAGCAACAATAATTACCAAACATTAAATATTGTTGTTACTTTCATTTTACGATAAACTGCTTCAACAAAATGAATGATAGCAATACAAAAAAACTAAAACTAACTATTTTTGTTACTATCTTTCCCAAAAAATTTACAGGTCCAATCATTAATTGGTAACCAGTTTTTATCCAACTGTCATACGAAAACTTCGCGATCGAAAAGAAAATCAAAAAAATTTTTTTAAAAAAATTTTTGCCCGTCCGACTGATAGATGTGATAATTGAAATCACAACTACGGTATGTTGAGGCATTGTTTGTTATCCGAACAATGGTCATACATTCTGTATACTTTGAAAAATTAATACAAAATGTCAAAGATGCTCAGAAAATGCTTAGAACTTTTTTTAAATGTTTACAACCTTTACTAAATCTCAATTTGAAACTTTTCCCCTCAACCATTCAAACACAGTGACAAAAAATTAGGAGTAAAAAAAGTTTCGCTTCGGCTGACAAACTGCTTAAAGAGATTGTTTTTTTAACAAACTATTTTTTTAATAAACAGTTTTATTTTTTTTAAATAAAAAATTTGCATACCATTAAATTCAATTCCAGTTCCACTGTAACCAAATGGTTGTTCTTCTGGACCACCAAGGCAAGTTTCAACTTGTGCTCGAAAACGTTCAGATGAATCAAAGAAGCTGTCATTTGCTAAAAACAAAAACTCATGTAAATTATTAAAAGTTGATGGGTTTAAATTTGAAGGGAAAAAGTAAAAACTTACGTGTTGTTTCGCCATTAAATGGAGCCCGAATAGCTCGAATTGCTTTTGAATAACAGTCATCAAAGGCAATCTTTTCTTGCATACATCTGAAATTTTAAAACTGATAATACTTATTGAAAAAAGTGAACGACTTTATCCGCCTTGGTAGTCTCTGTGATATGATAGCATAGCACATAAAGTGCAGAATGAAAGTAACTTATAATTATAGTTTTTATTTTTTTTCTGTTACAGTCATTTGTAACACTTCAGTCTAGTTATTTTTCTGTTACTATCGTTGTAACATTAACTGTAAAAAATTAATATCAAACATTTTAATAGTAACTAAAAATTCTTGTTTGACTTTTTCGTTTTACTATCATTTATGATAAAACAGGATAAAAATGCTGCTATCTCTTGCCACAAGAAACAATAATAACTAAAACTTACGCTGGATGTGAAAAACATTTTCGAAAAGCTAAAGCTTTTAAATCTTGTATTTGTTTTTCAAATTCTTCAATTAGCACTCCGCATCTTTGGGTTTGATCTGCACAGGGGGTTCGAAATGATACCTATAAAAATGTACTAATTAAATGTTTATTATTTGATCAAGGAAAAACATAGATTTTCTACTTTGCTTAATAATGGATAAACTTACAACAAAACTGGCTAACAACAGAAGGCAAAACACAAAAATCCTTAACAACATTTTTTAAAACAAAACTTTTTTTAAAATCAACTGAAATTTGCCACCAACAAAGTTTTAAATCTTTTTCTTCTGTTTATTCAAGGTTCCACCAAATCGTCCATTTATTTGGTTGCCTAAGAATATTCATCTCTTTTTTTATTGCATTATTTACAAACCCTTTAAAGTATGAATTGTTTAATGCCATTTTCAAGTGGACTAGTCACTTTTTTAAAAATGAAAAAAAGAGAATGAAAAAATGAATCATAAAAGAAAAAAGTTTTTATTTATAGGAAAAAGGAAGTTGTGTCTATTTTTCAAAGATTAGAAAAAAAAATGATGTTTCGTGTATGTGTTAATTTGCAAATACGGTATCAGCAAATATCATAATTTAAAAAAATGTTTCAAATATTGTTAAAAACCAGTTCATTTTTTTATATTATTCTTGACCTGATTTTTATTTTTTCACTCCAGACGTAAGTCAACAAAGATACAAGTTTCTGTAGCAGATGATCAAAATACGAACAAATCAAACAGTAAATAAAACAAAACATTCTATCAAAATAAAAAAAAGTAGTGAAGATTAATATTTAAAAAGATGAAAAAAAACGGATTAAAATAAACAGTGAATGATGGTTTTTGTTTTTCAGAAGCAAATTTGACGGAAAAAAGGATAACAGAAAAATTCTGTTATCCATGTTTCGCTATGTTAGGACCACTAAAAAAATGTCGAAAACAAAACATCGAAAACAGGTACATAAAAAATGTAAATTTTGATAAATGAGACATGTGCTTTGCGGTATGAAAGTTTTTTGAATTCAGTTTTTTAATGTGTAACAACTTTCTTCATAAAAAATTGATAAAAAAATGAATACAGTAAACAACAAAAAAATAAAGCTAAAACAGATAAAATAACATTTAATGGTTATAACGATTTTCCATTATTCTAAATTTTTCTTCATTTTGTTGATAATAAGTAATAACACGATTTGGAATTCCAGAAGCAATGACAGTATCAACAAGGGCACCAAGTTGGTTTTGATAATCTTGAGAAATATCCAAACGAAATGCAAGCCAAAGTTTTGCATTTTCTCAATTCTAAAAACAGAAATCATACAAATGGTAAAACAAAATTTAGTGGCTTACTTTAATAAATTCATCAAGGTCTTTAATATTGATAGAATCAGGAATATCCCATAATGCAAAGCTGCGAAGATGGCCAAGATTTTGAAGCTTCAAAATTTCTTTCATTGTAGAAGTTGTAGCTGGAGGATTTCCATGATTAAAATAACTAAAAATAGCACAATTAAAAAACAATAGTTATTAAAAAAAAGAAAAAGAAAGTTTTTTGGTTACTATCATCCATAAAAATTTGAATATTTCATATCGAAAAATTGACAACGCCAAAAAATTCGTATCAGTACAAAAAGTTCATAAAAAAACTTACTAATAAAATTCTTTAACAGTATTTGGAAGAGATTCCAGAATTTTTTCAAGCATAACAGCATTTCCATCATCATCAGTAATTTTGACATGATTAAAAGAAAATTTTTGAAATTTTATAGCAAATAATTGAAAATCTTTCATAGCAATTTCGTCAAAGGCAACCGTTAATCTAGCATTTTCGCATCGATAAAGTTTATGAAGAAGTAAAGTTGAATAATATGGAAACATCTTTTTGCCAAGAACCAAATCATTTGTAAGCCAAATATTGCTTGTAATTTTTGCATTATCAATTTTGATACAACATTTTCCATTTCTTTTTAAACATTCTTTTGCAGCATTGGAGCAAATTGTTTTTCCATCATTGTAAATAGAAGCAACAATCAGAAGAGGATGTTTTACGAAGAAATATTTACATGATTGTACAAGCTTAAGATAGACTTCTGGTGTTGAGGGATTTTTGGTAAAATAATAAATGATAGAATCTGGAAGAGAAAATATTTGTTTAATTGTTGAAGCTTCAGGCCATGAAATTCTGCGATAATTTGGATTTGATGGTGTTGAAATTAAAATATTAATTTGATCCATATCCTTTGAAAGCAAAAATAAATCTGAAATGAAAATGTTTTTAATAAAAAATTAAACAAGAAAATAAAAATTATATTATGAAATCGCGTAAAAAAGAACAAATATTATTAAAATGCCCACGATTAGCAATGATTTATAAACAAAATTAAATTTGTGGTAATTGATTACAACAAAAATAGCAAACAAGCCAGTATTTTTTTTGTCACTTTCATCTCTCTTATTAAAAAAATTTTCTTTAATATGAGAGAAACAATAGAATTGCATTTTTTCCAAAATTTGGTTACTTTTAAAAACGCAAAAATACCGTTGCAAAAAAATGTGGTGGCGAAATCTTGAAATAAAAAATATAATGCTACATCGCCTTTAAACTTTTTTTTGTTAAATAAATTTCTAATTTCAGGTTTCTGGTTAGTCATTATAAAAGAATCATCGATCAATTAAATATGGCGAACTTATCAATTAAATCTTTACCAAAAATTAAGCATTTTGTCTACTGCTATTTGAAACTAACTGATAGTAACCTTTACATTACGTGAATAATACAAAAATTTTATTTTGAGATCATGTACCATAAAAAATTATTATTTTAATAATACAACAATGATAAAAAAATACGCATAGTTAAATTTCAATGACAAAACTTAAAATCTTCAATATCTCGTGCAACAAGTTGACGTCTAAAATGTTCATAGCTATTTAAAAAAATAATACTCATAACATGAACATACTTATTTTGACAACCTGGTTGTGGACATTGACAAAGATGTCGACGTTCAGCACAATCTTTAATAAATGCAAGAATTGTTTGTTTTTGATAAATATGTCCACAATGAATATTTTGTACTGGTTCTGTAATTCTTTCTTTTGAAATTGGATCTTTTAATGGAATTTGTTGAAATATAATTTCTTTATCATTATCATAATTTTCAAAAAATCGTTTTTTGCTTTCTCTTATTGCTTCCTTAAATTAGGCTTATATATGAAAAGAGAATATGCCAATACAAAATGAATTACCTTGTGCTTAAGTACCATCATTTCAGAATTAAATTTATCAAGTGTAGAATGAAATGCTTTTCTTTCAGCTTCCCTTTCCTTCTCAGTTTCGTTTTTCAATTGTTTTGCAGTTTCTAATTCTTTTTCATAACTTTGATTATCTTCAAGCAATTTTTGATTCTTCTGTTCCATTTTTTTAATTTTAATTCGATGGTTTCAGCTTTATATTTTTCACATTGATATATTAAATTTTGATTTTCTCTTTCTAATTTAACAATTTCATTGCTTAATTTTTTGTTTTTAATTTCTAATACTTCAAATTCAATACGTGACAATGAAGAACTGCTTGGAGGTGAAAGTTTTCGCTTTTTTGCTGCTGATGGACCATTTTCTTCTTCTTCCATGGACATTAGATTTGAGGAATGATCAATTATGTTGATTGATGTTTGAAGAATTAAATGAAAAAAAAAGAGAGATGTCTAAAAAAGTAGGCGTTAAAATATAATTGTAAAAATATATTTATGCTAAAAGTAACAATTTTGTTGCAAATTCAAATCCACGCACAAAAGTAAAAAATGAAAAACAGAAATTCCCGCATATTTACATAAAAAATGGGCTGTCATATTTTGGAGATTAATAGTCTACCAATAAAACGGTCTATTTTTAAAAAAATGATCAATTGCAGAAAAAAGCGGGCAAATACCACCTTAAGAAGAAAAGCGAATTCTTCTTAAGGATTTGCGCCTTTGACTTTTTGCCGGAATTGTAAAAAGACGGCAAGAGATCAAAAGCCTGCTCTCTTGAAATTTTCAGTAAGTCAATTTTGGATGCGGTCTTGAAAGAAAACAATTGAGTAAACCCATCAATAACTTCATCAACAAAAATTTGAAAGGGTCTTTTCCTAACAATGGAAAATCCAAATACTATTCAAAAATAAATAATCAATCTCTCACAAGTCAGGAAGGGTTTACTGAGTGCCATTATTCCAGCAATGTTAGAATAGCAAGTATGTTTTTGAGAAAGCCAATCTATAACTTTTTGACACCTTAAAGTGCTGCTATAAAAACTTTCTAAGGAAGAAGGTGAGTGAAGTATCACCTCAAGTCGTGTCTCTTAGGTGATATTTCAGAAGCAAGGGAAGTGTACCCATAGGTTTCTTATATTTGTCCATAATTTTTTACAAGTTGTGACTCACAACATTGAAAACAAGTTAATTTGAGGGGTAAAACTTTTAGTAACATAAATCCTTGAACATATATTTTCTTGTCTCTCTTCTTTTTTAATTTAATTATTGTTTTTTTCAATTTCGGATTCGTTGTTGAAAAAAAATATGAATCTAATGGCAGTTTCAACATTTGGTTCAAATTTATCAAATAAAAATGGAAAAATTTCATGGCTTAAAGCTCAATCAATGCGACAAAGCTTCTGTCTTCCAGATTCCATCATTTATTATATTACAAAAAACCCCTCAACACCAGAAGCCTATCTCAAGCTGGTTCAATCAAGTAAATACTTCTTTGAAAAAAAACCTATTCTTATTGTTGCTTGTATATACGATGATATTTGGAAAGGAATAAGAATTTGTTCAAATAGTAGACAAGAATGCATTATCGCTTGTCAAAAATGTATTAAATTTGATGCTACAAAAATTATAAGTAAAATTTGGCTCACAAGTAATCGACGTCTTAATACCTACTGTTCAAGCTTTATACCTATTTCAAAGCTATATCGATGTGAAAATGCTAAATTAACAATTTCACATATTCAAATTTCTGAAAAAAGAATTCAATTACTTGCTTCAAAATTTAGCAAATTTTATTTTTACAATACAGTCGTTCTTGACGCCGACAGAAAAGTCAGTGTGCTTGAGAAGACGCTTGAACTAATTCCAAATGTTAAAGAATTCACTTTGTAAGCTTTTATCAATAACAAGGGGACTGTAAAGAGTTTCTATATCATTCTGTATTTTTAGTCAATTTTATGATGCAAAAGCAGCTGCTGCATCGACTTTGAAAAATATTTTAAAACTTCAAATATTTAAGAAACTTCGCAATTTTTCATTATTAAATATTCCTGAAGTTTTTAATCTTAAAGATCTTGATGAATTTATTAAGGTAGGTAAAGTACAAGATAATCCAAGTAAATTCGATTTTTAATGGGGCATGATTAGTGTTAAAAAAAGCAATTTCGATTTTATTTGGACCACCATCTATGATTTTTTTAAAATCTAAAACAAAGTCTTCAATTTTCAGAGTTTTAAAAATTCATCTCTTTTTCTTGAATTTTGTTAAAATATTTCTGAAGACTGCAGGATTCAACTTGATGGACTTGTTGATACTGTCATTGCATGTGAAATTCCAAATTGTTTTATTCAATATAAAGATCAAAACTATGAAAACTATGAAATTATGAAAAATCGTTATAGTTTTAAAATGTAATTTTACATTCATGATTGTCTGCTTTCATTACCATTCATATTCTACTGTTTACTGTGTTGTTTACGCTAGAAGACAGTATTTTTGCTGTTATTGTTCAAATGAAATCTTTAATTTATGTTTTTACTTCCTTATCTTCCAGCGGCTACTTTTAACAAGTTTTATTGTATTCAAATTTTTTGTTTTTTTATCATATAATGGTTTCTCTAGTTTTTGGATGATATTTGGCGGTGTTGCATATTTATGGTTTAAAAAAATTCATACTTTTAATTACAACACATTAATTTTTACATTTTTTGAAGTATGACTTCATGTTTACAGTAGTAACTGGCTTTTCTAAATCTAATTTTTTTTGCAGAGAATTGTTTTAAGCAAATATGGAATTCATTTATTTTGTTTTTATGTAGGATGTTAACAGCAGTGACATTAAAGAGATCTTTAGCTGGTAAAATGCATTTCAGAAATAGATAGATGTTCTTCAGCTTTTAGTGTACTTTCTTGCTTTTTTTCCATTTTATCATTTTTATTAGAAATGTTTGAATCTGCTTTATCGGTTTTGGCTTTTAGATTAGTTAAACATTTTAAGCATAATCCAGTGACAATTGCTGGGTGCATAAACAAGGTGCTAAAAAACTTTGTTTAATGTATATCATATACGCTCTTTTAAAAGAGATGCTATTTTTAGTATTCGTTTATACTGCATCAAGATCTTGCAAAAAAAATTAAACAGTGATCTTACCATTTTGGTTTTCATTTCATCAACTAACTGCTGCAAATACCTTCAACATTTTTATCCTCTCCATGCTTAAATAAATTTATCTTTGTCTCAACAGAGCTTGTTGATAAACATAAATTAAAATCCATAACCATCAATTGTTTGATTAATTACTTTTTCTCTTGGATTCCCACAAATTGCACAACATTTACAACAACTATCTTCCATTTTATCGGTTTCTTTAAATATATATATATATATATATAGGTTTATTATCACTTGTTGTTGGAAATCTTGACACACTGATAAAACTTTCATTATATGTGAATATGCTTAATCCATGGTGAGAACAGATGTATCAGCCTTTGTGAGGGTTAGTTGAATAATTTTTGTTGGTATAATTGGAAGGGTTTCAATTTGCCAATTACCTGCTATTTCAAGAATTAAATTAGATTGCCGAGATTGATTTAAAAAATGTGAACAAATTTTGGAAAGGTTACAGTTGTTTACAAAAAGCCGCAGGTTCTTGTATATCTAAAAATTTAATCAGTTATGAGATTTTCTTTAAAATTATCAAAACCAGGCTAAAAGTTATGTTTATGCAACTACTGTATTATTATTTAAGTAACCTACAATCATTTTAAACACCATTAATCCCGTGTCTTTTCTAAATACTAGCAACAAAAAAACTTTTTCACTCCCATTAAAATGATGCCCAATTGAAATTTCTGTTAAATCATAAGCTTCAAATATTTGTGAATCAGATTTCAGCTTATCCCATGCTGCTGTAGTAGTATCACCCGGGTAATCGTCATTTGCTTCTTCAGATTCACCAGCCAATGCCCAATTAATAGATGTTTTTTAATACTTGTTAAACAAAAAATTCTAACCATTTTTTCCATAGAAAAACAAATGTAGGGAAAAAGAAAAATGAATCAATATTTATTTGCACCCAAATCAAACAGCATTTTTTCATTGTGAAATAACGCACATTTTTTCTCATCTTTGACTCTTAAATTTTGTGTTCCCGTTTGTTTTTGTTAGAGTAAAAAAGAAAACATATGTGATAGACTTTTTTTGCAAGGAAGACGCACACTTCTCTTTTGTTGTTGTTTTCTACATCGAAGTTGTTTTGCCTCAAAAAATGCATCTCTTTTTTCTTTCTCTCTTTTTCTTTTGATGTTTTTCAAAAAAAGTTTGTTATAAAATATAAGACATCAAAAAGCACGACCACCGCACACAACAATAGAGTAGAAGAAAAAAAACCTTCTCTCTCTTTTTTTTTCACGTTTAACCTGATGCATATAATGGTGGAGAATAAAAAAATGAACTGCATCAATTTTCTGTTTCTTTCTTCTTTTTTGGTTGGGCTGCATCAATGTTGTCCGGCCCAAACAACAAGAAAACAAAGCATCAAAAATCTATCGTTAAAATGTGCCTCTCTCTCCCTCCTTCATCAAAAACTTGTTTGTTTGTGTCATCAAAAAAATGAATAAAAATGTAGTAACCGCTGCTGCACCCTCCAACATTTTTATTTTTTCTATGGAAAACACTGGGGGTATATAAGCCCTCAAATATTTTTTACCTTCTCACTCACTTTTTCTTCTTCGAAAAATGAATTCGACTCCCAAGAAATGCTATCAAGTGGTACGTTAAAAAAGTTTTTAAAATTAGCTATTTTTTTAAATTAATAATATAAAAATTTACTACTCTGTCATACTGTAAAATTTATAGGATCAAGGACATCCTGGTCATTCTTCAATGATGAATTATCGTTATGATGGACAACAATTACAACAACGCTCCAACAATCAAAATGCCGTACAACAATCAATGCCAGAGGGAGATCAAATGCAATATCGTCCTCTGCATCCTGCTCACATTCATCCAACATATGTTTATCCTCAAACAACTCCTGAATATGGTGCATCAAATCAAGGTCAACTTCATCAAGAAAATATGGTTAGTGGACAACTTCAATCAGCAATGAATCCTCAATCTCTCAATCTTTCTGGTGTTACTGGTAATCAACAATCAATGGGGCAATACATTACAACATATGGAAATGAATACGGTCAGAATCAAAATTATGGAACCTATGGGCAAATGCAACCCCTATCCAATTGTTCTTCTGGCTATTCAACATATCCACCATCTGTCAACAACGCTCAGCAACAACAAGGACAAAATGTCAATTCAACAGAAATATATGAATTTCTTTATCATCCAAAAAGCGCTGAAACTTACAATCACAATAATTATGGAAAAGCACCCCAACAACAAACTCCAAATCACCGTAAGTAATCTTTTAAATAAAACCTTTTAATGCCTTAACTTTAAAGAACAAACAAATAATTGATTTTCCTTTTTAACTTTAAACAAAACAGACAATCGATTCTCTTCTTTTTCTTGTTTTTCTTTCTTTTCATTCTTACCACAAAGAAAAAACTTCTTACTGCCACACTGAAAAACGTGTCCCGCCTGCTAAAGCTCAACGGTCAGTCTAGCGAACATGCGTCCCTTTTGTCAGCCCAAAACAACAAAGATGACAGCCAGCTGGCGGCGCCTTTATTTTTCTGAAAGAAAGTGAGACACACTACGGCTCGTATTGCACACTTTTACTTTTTCTCTGCCTCTCTTCTTTTTTGTCAATCTGCCTTGAAAGAAAAAAAAGGAACAAAGAAAAGAAGAGACGCAAAGAAAGATCAAAGGTGTGCAAAATAAGCCCTGATGGAGACACTGCAAATGAATCTTCGTTTCTTTGGTCATTAATAGATACAAACAACCAAACTACGTTTGTTGTCGGCTGCATGCAGTTTTTTGAAAAAAAGCGAATAAAAAGCATTGTAAATAAGGACCAGTAGCAACTCATGTTATAAATAATTTTTGTTAGATTATAGTGCTTTTGAAACTGAATAAAACTAAAACAAAGATAAACTTTAAATGCCGAAAGCGTCATTTAACCGCAAAAACTTCGTTAAAAAAAGTAAATAGCTTCCAAACATTTTTTCTTTTTTTTTCTTTGCACAAAAAAGGATGCACGCGTCTCTTCTTTTTCTTTGCGTTTTTGTCGATTTTTAGATAATCGAGATGGTTTCAAAAATAGTAAAAAATAAACTTTTGAAATGTCTTTACATGACCCTTTTTCGTATATTACATTGCCAAGTACAGTAAACAGAAATTTTATCAGTCATTTATGCATTGCTTTTTAGTCATATTTTTTTAGGGTAAGAGCAACAAATAAGATAAAGACAGAAAGCAAAACTTTTTTTTCGGCAAAAAGCAAGATCCAGATCACTTGATTTCCTTCCAACAATTGTTTTCTCTCGTAAGTTTTTTAGCTTATGTCTTTGCCATTTTTTTGCATGGGCCACAATGATTACATACAACATATTGTCGATCAAAAATGAGAATAAAACTGTAATAAATTAAAGCTAAAAAATTAAACACGTTTCATAAGAATTAAAATTACGATTTATACATACTATCTATGCCAAAAAAAGGGTTACTTATTAAATCGCATTCTTTTTTAGAATCAACCCGTCATGCTCGTGCTCACAGTGTTGCCAAAGAATCAAGTGATATGCCATCATCTTCCAGAAAAAGAATGAACAATACCATGAATCCTACAAATGAAAAGCGGAAAAAAGGACGTCCAACCAAATATGCATGTGACAAACATAAACCACATGGTGATGTGACTTGTGATGAATGCAAAAAGCTAAAAAAGGAACCTCGCAATGAATCATCCAATACTTATATTGCTAAACTTACAAGTGAACGTGATTTTCTTGAACGACATGTTGAACAATTGGAAAAGGCATTCTACTTTGTGAAAAATTTATTTACTGGACTCAGAAATCAGCTTGGACTTTCTGCACATGATACAGAATCAATTGATGCTACACTTTATGAACCAGAAATTGCTACTGATTTACCAGCAGCAGCAGTACCTATAAAAGAAGGAAAACATCGAAAATCTAATCCTTCCAAAAAGACATTAGCCGTACGTAAAAGCCGTGCAAAAACAAAAGATGGAGACCTTGTCAATTGTAATAAAAGTAATTTTTTTGCTACAAAACTTGGACAGTTTGCTGATGTCTTTGAACACATGGAAGTTGCTGTTGAACTTCGAATTGTAGCACAACAAGATTATGGTGCACCAAATTATCTTGCCTAAGTTTGCATTTTTTTCTTTTGCCATTAATTCTTAAACATTTCTTTCTCAAATCTCTTTAAAAACATTTCCATTTAAATACTTAAATCTCTCTCAAGTAATTGTATTAGAAGATAAATCTATTGTTCTTCAAAGTCTCTAAGTTTTATAATAGTATTATTGTTAAGTCATGATAGTCAAAACAACGCAGTTTAATAATTTTCCTGGTGCATATTTGTGTTTACTTAATAACTGGTAATAATTTTATTTAATAAATTTTAAATAATAGATATGTGTCACTGTTATAAACCACCAAAAAATTAGACAAAACATCAAGCAATAAAAAAAGAATGAAGCAAAAAAAAGAAAACTGTAAAAATTTCATTAATGATGTTGTAAAGGATTTTTCTAAAAAAATGTGTGAGATAAAATGTTTAAGAAATTAGCTAAGTTTTTTCATTATTTTCTGCTTTTGTAAAGAGTAAAACAAAGCTCTTAATTGTTATGGATACATTTCGGAAATATGTGAAGATTCACAGGATTTTAACAATCCTTGTTTTCGTTCTATTTTATCAATCATCATTATGTTTGTAGTTTCTTGATCTTGATGGGGGCATGATTAGTGTTAAAAAAAGCAATTTCGATTTTATTTGGACCACCATCTATGATTTTTTTAAAATCTAAAACAAAGTCTTCAATTTTCAGAGTTTTAAAAATTCATCTCTTTTTCTTGAATTTTGTTAAAATATTTCTGAAGACTGCAGGATTCAACTTGATGGACTTGTTGATACTGTCATTGCATGTGAAATTCCAAATTGTTTTATTCAATATAAAGATCAAAACTATGAAAACTATGAAATTATGAAAAATCGTTATAGTTTTAAAATGTAATTTTACATTCATGATTGTCTGCTTTCATTACCATTCATATTCTACTGTTTACTGTGTTGTTTACGCTAGAAGACAGTATTTTTGCTGTTATTGTTCAAATGAAATCTTTAATTTATGTTTTTACTTCCTTATCTTCCAGCGGCTACTTTTAACAAGTTTTATTGTATTCAAATTTTTTGTTTTTTTATCATATAATGGTTTCTCTAGTTTTTGGATGATATTTGGCGGTGTTGCATATTTATGGTTTAAAAAAATTCATACTTTTAATTACAACACATTAATTTTTACATTTTTTGAAGTATGACTTCATGTTTACAGTAGTAACTGGCTTTTCTAAATCTAATTTTTTTTGCAGAGAATTGTTTTAAGCAAATATGGAATTCATTTATTTTGTTTTTATGTAGGATGTTAACAGCAGTGACATTAAAGAGATCTTTAGCTGGTAAAATGCATTTCAGAAATAGATAGATGTTCTTCAGCTTTTAGTGTACTTTCTTGCTTTTTTTCCATTTTATCATTTTTATTAGAAATGTTTGAATCTGCTTTATCGGTTTTGGCTTTTAGATTAGTTAAACATTTTAAGCATAATCCAGTGACAATTGCTGGGTGCATAAACAAGGTGCTAAAAAACTTTGTTTAATGTATATCATATACGCTCTTTTAAAAGAGATGCTATTTTTAGTATTCGTTTATACTGCATCAAGATCTTGCAAAAAAAATTAAACAGTGATCTTACCATTTTGGTTTTCATTTCATCAACTAACTGCTGCAAATACCTTCAACATTTTTATCCTCTCCATGCTTAAATAAATTTATCTTTGTCTCAACAGAGCTTGTTGATAAACATAAATTAAAATCCATAACCATCAATTGTTTGATTAATTACTTTTTCTCTTGGATTCCCACAAATTGCACAACATTTACAACAACTATCTTCCATTTTATCGGTTTCTTTAAATATATATATATATATATAGGTTTATTATCACTTGTTGTTGGAAATCTTGACACACTGATAAAACTTTCATTATATGTGAATATGCTTAATCCATGGTGAGAACAGATGTATCAGCCTTTGTGAGGGTTAGTTGAATAATTTTTGTTGGTATAATTGGAAGGGTTTCAATTTGCCAATTACCTGCTATTTCAAGAATTAAATTAGATTGCCGAGATTGATTTAAAAAATGTGAACAAATTTTGGAAAGGTTACAGTTGTTTACAAAAAGCCGCAGGTTCTTGTATATCTAAAAATTTAATCAGTTATGAGATTTTCTTTAAAATTATCAAAACCAGGCTAAAAGTTATGTTTATGCAACTACTGTATTATTATTTAAGTAACCTACAATCATTTTAAACACCATTAATCCCGTGTCTTTTCTAAATACTAGCAACAAAAAAACTTTTTCACTCCCATTAAAATGATGCCCAATTGAAATTTCTGTTAAATCATAAGCTTCAAATATTTGTGAATCAGATTTCAGCTTATCCCATGCTGCTGTAGTAGTATCACCCGGGTAATCGTCATTTGCTTCTTCAGATTCACCAGCCAATGCCCAATTAATAGATGTTTTTTAATACTTGTTAAACAAAAAATTCTAACCATTTTTTCCATAGAAAAACAAATGTAGGGAAAAAGAAAAATGAATCAATATTTATTTGCACCCAAATCAAACAGCATTTTTTCATTGTGAAATAACGCACATTTTTTCTCATCTTTGACTCTTAAATTTTGTGTTCCCGTTTGTTTTTGTTAGAGTAAAAAAGAAAACATATGTGATAGACTTTTTTTGCAAGGAAGACGCACACTTCTCTTTTGTTGTTGTTTTCTACATCGAAGTTGTTTTGCCTCAAAAAATGCATCTCTTTTTTCTTTCTCTCTTTTTCTTTTGATGTTTTTCAAAAAAAGTTTGTTATAAAATATAAGACATCAAAAAGCACGACCACCGCACACAACAATAGAGTAGAAGAAAAAAAACCTTCTCTCTCTTTTTTTTTCACGTTTAACCTGATGCATATAATGGTGGAGAATAAAAAAATGAACTGCATCAATTTTCTGTTTCTTTCTTCTTTTTTGGTTGGGCTGCATCAATGTTGTCCGGCCCAAACAACAAGAAAACAAAGCATCAAAAATCTATCGTTAAAATGTGCCTCTCTCTCCCTCCTTCATCAAAAACTTGTTTGTTTGTGTCATCAAAAAAATGAATAAAAATGTAGTAACCGCTGCTGCACCCTCCAACATTTTTATTTTTTCTATGGAAAACACTGGGGGTATATAAGCCCTCAAATATTTTTTACCTTCTCACTCACTTTTTCTTCTTCGAAAAATGAATTCGACTCCCAAGAAATGCTATCAAGTGGTACGTTAAAAAAGTTTTTAAAATTAGCTATTTTTTTAAATTAATAATATAAAAATTTACTACTCTGTCATACTGTAAAATTTATAGGATCAAGGACATCCTGGTCATTCTTCAATGATGAATTATCGTTATGATGGACAACAATTACAACAACGCTCCAACAATCAAAATGCCGTACAACAATCAATGCCAGAGGGAGATCAAATGCAATATCGTCCTCTGCATCCTGCTCACATTCATCCAACATATGTTTATCCTCAAACAACTCCTGAATATGGTGCATCAAATCAAGGTCAACTTCATCAAGAAAATATGGTTAGTGGACAACTTCAATCAGCAATGAATCCTCAATCTCTCAATCTTTCTGGTGTTACTGGTAATCAACAATCAATGGGGCAATACATTACAACATATGGAAATGAATACGGTCAGAATCAAAATTATGGAACCTATGGGCAAATGCAACCCCTATCCAATTGTTCTTCTGGCTATTCAACATATCCACCATCTGTCAACAACGCTCAGCAACAACAAGGACAAAATGTCAATTCAACAGAAATATATGAATTTCTTTATCATCCAAAAAGCGCTGAAACTTACAATCACAATAATTATGGAAAAGCACCCCAACAACAAACTCCAAATCACCGTAAGTAATCTTTTAAATAAAACCTTTTAATGCCTTAACTTTAAAGAACAAACAAATAATTGATTTTCCTTTTTAACTTTAAACAAAACAGACAATCGATTCTCTTCTTTTTCTTGTTTTTCTTTCTTTTCATTCTTACCACAAAGAAAAAACTTCTTACTGCCACACTGAAAAACGTGTCCCGCCTGCTAAAGCTCAACGGTCAGTCTAGCGAACATGCGTCCCTTTTGTCAGCCCAAAACAACAAAGATGACAGCCAGCTGGCGGCGCCTTTATTTTTCTGAAAGAAAGTGAGACACACTACGGCTCGTATTGCACACTTTTACTTTTTCTCTGCCTCTCTTCTTTTTTGTCAATCTGCCTTGAAAGAAAAAAAAGGAACAAAGAAAAGAAGAGACGCAAAGAAAGATCAAAGGTGTGCAAAATAAGCCCTGATGGAGACACTGCAAATGAATCTTCGTTTCTTTGGTCATTAATAGATACAAACAACCAAACTACGTTTGTTGTCGGCTGCATGCAGTTTTTTGAAAAAAAGCGAATAAAAAGCATTGTAAATAAGGACCAGTAGCAACTCATGTTATAAATAATTTTTGTTAGATTATAGTGCTTTTGAAACTGAATAAAACTAAAACAAAGATAAACTTTAAATGCCGAAAGCGTCATTTAACCGCAAAAACTTCGTTAAAAAAAGTAAATAGCTTCCAAACATTTTTTCTTTTTTTTTCTTTGCACAAAAAAGGATGCACGCGTCTCTTCTTTTTCTTTGCGTTTTTGTCGATTTTTAGATAATCGAGATGGTTTCAAAAATAGTAAAAAATAAACTTTTGAAATGTCTTTACATGACCCTTTTTCGTATATTACATTGCCAAGTACAGTAAACAGAAATTTTATCAGTCATTTATGCATTGCTTTTTAGTCATATTTTTTTAGGGTAAGAGCAACAAATAAGATAAAGACAGAAAGCAAAACTTTTTTTTCGGCAAAAAGCAAGATCCAGATCACTTGATTTCCTTCCAACAATTGTTTTCTCTCGTAAGTTTTTTAGCTTATGTCTTTGCCATTTTTTTGCATGGGCCACAATGATTACATACAACATATTGTCGATCAAAAATGAGAATAAAACTGTAATAAATTAAAGCTAAAAAATTAAACACGTTTCATAAGAATTAAAATTACGATTTATACATACTATCTATGCCAAAAAAAGGGTTACTTATTAAATCGCATTCTTTTTTAGAATCAACCCGTCATGCTCGTGCTCACAGTGTTGCCAAAGAATCAAGTGATATGCCATCATCTTCCAGAAAAAGAATGAACAATACCATGAATCCTACAAATGAAAAGCGGAAAAAAGGACGTCCAACCAAATATGCATGTGACAAACATAAACCACATGGTGATGTGACTTGTGATGAATGCAAAAAGCTAAAAAAGGAACCTCGCAATGAATCATCCAATACTTATATTGCTAAACTTACAAGTGAACGTGATTTTCTTGAACGACATGTTGAACAATTGGAAAAGGCATTCTACTTTGTGAAAAATTTATTTACTGGACTCAGAAATCAGCTTGGACTTTCTGCACATGATACAGAATCAATTGATGCTACACTTTATGAACCAGAAATTGCTACTGATTTACCAGCAGCAGCAGTACCTATAAAAGAAGGAAAACATCGAAAATCTAATCCTTCCAAAAAGACATTAGCCGTACGTAAAAGCCGTGCAAAAACAAAAGATGGAGACCTTGTCAATTGTAATAAAAGTAATTTTTTTGCTACAAAACTTGGACAGTTTGCTGATGTCTTTGAACACATGGAAGTTGCTGTTGAACTTCGAATTGTAGCACAACAAGATTATGGTGCACCAAATTATCTTGCCTAAGTTTGCATTTTTTTCTTTTGCCATTAATTCTTAAACATTTCTTTCTCAAATCTCTTTAAAAACATTTCCATTTAAATACTTAAATCTCTCTCAAGTAATTGTATTAGAAGATAAATCTATTGTTCTTCAAAGTCTCTAAGTTTTATAATAGTATTATTGTTAAGTCATGATAGTCAAAACAACGCAGTTTAATAATTTTCCTGGTGCATATTTGTGTTTACTTAATAACTGGTAATAATTTTATTTAATAAATTTTAAATAATAGATATGTGTCACTGTTATAAACCACCAAAAAATTAGACAAAACATCAAGCAATAAAAAAAGAATGAAGCAAAAAAAAGAAAACTGTAAAAATTTCATTAATGATGTTGTAAAGGATTTTTCTAAAAAAATGTGTGAGATAAAATGTTTAAGAAATTAGCTAAGTTTTTTCATTATTTTCTGCTTTTGTAAAGAGTAAAACAAAGCTCTTAATTGTTATGGATACATTTCGGAAATATGTGAAGATTCACAGGATTTTAACAATCCTTGTTTTCATTCTATTTTATCAATCATCATTATGTTTGTAGTTTCTTGATCGGTTTTGGCTGTTAGATTTGTTAAACATTTACAGCATAATCCAGTGACAATTTCTGTTTTCCAATTACTCGGAGCATAAACAAGATTCTAAAAAATATTTTTACGTTAAAATGTATAATTAGTTAAAACAAAAAATTGAGGGAATGTAAAATGTTTTTTCTTTTAAAAGTGAACTTAAAAAGATGATTATTTTATTTTTTGTAAAAAATATTTCAACTGATTTTGCAATTATTTCCATAAAAAATTTTAGCCCACGATATTGCGAGTTACTGTAAGCTTAGGGCTATGCAAAAAGCCATTTTCAACAGATTCATTTTTTTCTTTTTTTTTGTTAAAATTTTTCGCGTTGAGAACTTTATTTTACAGAAAATGGTATTATAGATATTGACAGCATTGCTAATCATTAAGAAAAACATTAAAATCTACTTTAAAATTAATACTATCTTTTTATCTAGGCATAAAAAAGAGTTGGCTAAAGTATATGCAGCTCACGAAATTGTTGTACCACATCACATTGTCGTTAAAACAATGACTTTTGTAAGAAACGCTAATACAACCGTTCACTATTTTTGCTCATACAAAAAAGGGTTTGCGAGGGTTTCTTAAATCTTTTAATATATAATTGAGTAGATAGATACGGATATTTTCATACTAGGCACAAGTTTCCCAGAGTTCTCCGAACAAAGTTATAACCAACAAACATAAGGAATATGAGAAACATAGGGTATACTTGTCACTTTTTTTACTAATGTGAAAAAGGGCCTCCGAGTGCTCCTTAGATCTTCTAATATATTATTTCTAACATAAATAGGAACATTTTAATACTAGACACAAGTTGTCCAAAGTTGTCCAAAAAAAGTTCTAGGTAAAAACATACGAAACATGAGGAATATAAGCTTTCCTTATTACTCTTTCTAACAAAACAAAAAAGGGACGCCAAGGGATGCTTAGATTCTTAGATATATTACTCAGGACTTAAATTCGATTCTTTTAAGAGTATTTACAATCACCCTCGACAACGCCTCCTAAATTTCTAACAAAAATATGATCAATATTACCTTATCCTTAATTGATTTGATACTATAACATATATTATAACAAAAACATCATTCGGTATTTTCTAACCAAACTTCTTATATCTTTGTAAATATCATAAAAGTCTTCAGTGATACAATATCAATATAAAAATAGTTTATTCATATTATTTAATAAATATTACAGCACAACAATATGATAAAAAAACGAATAATGTTGAGCTTTAATATATACCACGTACTGAATCCTATCCATAGAACTTTTGTAAGCTTGCCTGAATATACAAAAGAGATTAATCGTTAAAATATGATATATAAACAACAAACAAAACTATCTATGACAGCAAATTAAAGTCCTCCTTTTTGTTGAATCACAACCATGATTTTTCATTATTGTTCCTTCTTGTCTTTTTGTAGTGGTTACTGGTGGTGCCAAACATCGTGAAAATAATATTAATAGCAAAGAAATAAACTTTTACTACATTTTGTAAATATAAATATAAACATTTAGAAAAAAGAAGCACACGATGCTTTGTAAAAGTTGTAGTTAGCGGTGGTTTGGCAAAGTGATTAGCAACGCCATCAAGGAAAAAAGATGTTCAAGTTTAATTTTTCATTCTGAATCCGTATTCTGATTCTCTTTAAGTTATCTCTTTTCAATTTTTATTTTTTTGTTTTACATAATTTAGAGCATTGAAAATCCGACATTTTGAGCCCGAGCTTGCCTTTTGTAACACCATACAAGCAAAAATTTTGTAAAAAAATGAAAATACTTGCATAGCCCTATGTAAGCTGAAGATAACTTATTTGGATCTATAAAGAAGTAAAAAATATGTTTTTGTCTGCTTTTATAAATTGCTTTTTAGTTTTTAATTGTTTAATAAACAAAAACATCGAAAACACATTTTTGAATGCCCCTTTTTAGAGCTAATCATAAAAAGAATTTCTCGCTATAACAAAAAAACCATAAATAAAAAAGTCTTACCATTTTAGTTTTCATTTCATCAATTAATAGGCGCAAAATATCTTTAGTTTCCATACTATCCTTTCCACGTTCAAATAAATTTATCTTTGTCTCAACAGAGCTTGTTGATAAACATAAATTAAAATCCATAACCATCAGTTGTTTTATTACTTTTTCCCTAGGTTCACCGCAGATTGCACAACATTTACAACATCTATTTTCCACTTCATCGACTTCTTTAAAATGGTAAACTGGCTTATTATCGCCAGTTTACCATATCGGGGAATCTTGAAGTATTAATAAAGCTTTCATTATCTGTAAACACACTTAATCCATTCAATGTAGAATTTTCGGGTGTGTCAGCTTTGGTAAGAGTTGGTTTAATAATTTTTGTTGGGAACAATAGGAAGGGTTTCTAATTGCCAATTACCTGCTATTTCAAGGATCATATTTGATTGACAAGCATGATTTAAAAAGTGTGAACAAACTTTGGAGAGGTTACAATTGTTGACAGACAGGTATTTAAATTTCTTGTTTTTTAGCAAACATGGTAGTTCACCCAGGTTATTATTGCATAGTTTTAAAATTGAAAGATTTGATGGTAGCCGATTCCATAAAAGTTCTCCCAAATTTGAATATTCGTCGAATTTGTTGGAGCTTAAACTAAGATATTGTAGGTTACATAGGCTTTCAAAGCCAATAGGAAGGGATGATAATTTGGTATTAGATAAATCGAGAATACTGATTTTTTGAAAATTATTTACAGCTGAAATCTTATAAATCCCCGTGTCGCTTAAATTTAATTTTTCAATATTTGAAGGCAAAGATTCCCATGAAATATTATTGAGATCAGGATTGTTGCTTAAATTAATGGATTTTAAATTTTTCAATTTTGAAATGGATCTTGAAATAAATAAAATATTATTGTTGCTTGAATCCAAGAATGTTAAAGATGGCGGAAGTTTTTTGAAGAAGCATTCACACAGTTCATTGACACCTGCATGCTGTAGTTGAAGGATGGTGAGATTGAGGAAATTTGAGCTTAATGGAGTAAGGGAATTTGCATATTTTGGTAGCAATGAATAAAGTGCACAAGTGTCATTTGAACTTTCTGGAGTAGTGTTGATTAGAAGCTGATAATTACAAGATAACAAATCTTCATCTTGATTAAACGATGTTGAAGGAAACGATGGATATTGTAGCTGTATTGGCTCACTTGTTGCATTACTTTCATCAAAAGGTGTTTCTGTCTTCAAAAGTTCAATTCCAGAATTAAAGTTGACATTTGATGCATACATATCTATCGTATCTCGTTGACCAAAATTATGGAAATTTTCCATTCTATTTTTTAGCTCCTCGTTTTGCCGCTGATAAAATTGATGATTCTTTTCCAAGATTTCTTTTTCACCTTTGTCTTTCATTCGAACCCGTTGAACTAATAGCCTCTGCTTTGCTGTCCTTGTAATGCTACCATCTGCAGGAACACTTGGTAGTGAAGCTTTCAAAGCATTTTCCCTATCATTTATCATTGTTTCAAATATACCCTTTTTATTCATCATGTCGTGAATAAAGGACTTTTGATCTTCTGGCACTTCATCATTGACAAACATTTCATTTAATTTTTGGAACAAATTTTGATTTTCCATTTCTAAATGTATTACTTCATTTTTTAATTGCTTGTATTTTTCTTCTTGCATTTTAATAATATCTTTTTTTGATGACTGAATTTTTGCTTTTTTTCTTTCTTCTTTATTAGAATAGTTAATGGGACATCCCCGTTTTCTTGGATTCCGTGATGTTTCAGAGCTGATTTTATTAAAAGAATCCATTCTAATACTAAATAATCAATAACAATTTGAACATATACATTTTTCCTTTCCTTTTTTTTTCAAGATACAATAAAGAGGCAAAAAATAATAGATGCGAATAAAAAGAAAAAAAATAATGCACACGATGAAAAAAAGAGGCCACAAAAAATTTTAAACACAAACGAAAAAAAGGAAAAAAAAAGAGGCTGAGAAAAAAAAAGCAGTGTTTTAAAAAAATGGAATGTTCAATGTGTTTGTCTTTCCTTTGTGGTTGAATTGTGCTAGCAAAAAAGAGAGAGAGAGAATTTTGTATTTCCATTTCAGATAATATACGATTAAAATTACAATGTTTTCTGTGTTTTAAAATTATACTGCATTGCATCCGATATGTGCAATTGTTTTATTCTTTATCTCGAAAAAATTAAAGTAGCTTACATTGCTAAACACGTTTTAATGTTTTGTTTTTTTGTTTGGTTTTCTTCTGACAAAGTTTCTTTCAAAAAAAGTTATTTGTGCATATATTAATTAAATATTTATTACTAGTTATTAAAAAGGTACAAAGATGTACCAGAAAACAGTTATTTATCCTAACAAAAACAGAGTTTTTAAATTACCGAAAAAAATAAGATATATCACCGAATACAGCTTTTAAGTATTTAAGTAGCTTTTAAAGGAAAGTTAAGAAAGGAAATGCTTTAAATTAAAACAATAAAAAACTAGCATGAAAAAGTTCTGGCAAGAAATGCACCTTCAGAATTATCTTAATGTTGCATAACTCGAAATACAGCAGCATATTGCATGTGTTGAAGGATACGAACATACTCTCCAACTGTTGTAGCTAATTCAATACTTTTTGCAGTATTATCAGCTTCTTCCTCTTGTGCTTTTGCTCTGGTTTTTTGAACACCCTTTTTGGCATTGATACGATCCATTGCTTCTGCTGATAATCCCAAAACAATCTCCGGTTCACCAAGCACAGCATCAATGGATTGTCTATCATTTGCAGAAAGCCCAGGTTCATTCATGAGAAGAGGTAAATGGTGACGGAAATACTGATAAATTGTCGACAAAAGATGAGCGTGTTCCTTGAGATTTACACGCATAAGTGCAATTTTTTGTTCATATGTTGTAGAAGCAATTGATTTAGATTCATCTCGAAGTTTGTTACATTCATCACAGCTTAAATCCTTTTTCAAGAAATGTTCATCGCTGCATGCAATTGTAATTGGTGCACCTTGCTTCCGCTTTCGTCTTGCAGGAACCATGTTATTGTTCATCACTTCAGGTGAGGATGTTGGCATTTTACTTGATTCTGTGGAAACATTATGAGCAAGAGGATAATGTGCTGGTTCTAAAAATATTTAGTTTAGCAAGTATTTTAATATTTTCTTTTTTGTATTTTATTCCTCAATATAGCAACGTTTTTTAAAATGTTTTTGGATACTATGATATATGCTTAAGCATTTATTTATTTTTAATCAATTAGAAATTCGTTACTTTTTTAAAGTAAATTAAAACTTTGTTGTTTGCATTTAGACCAAGACAGAAAAATAGTAAAAAATCAGCTGTTTAATGCTAATATTTTTTTTGACAAGAATAGGCTGCTTATTATCTTTGCCATGTAGCACTCAAAGACAGAAAAAAGGGTATTTATAAAAGGAAATAAAAAGTTTTAAAGTTAACGAATCATTTGTGCAAAAATATTTACAGAAAAGCAACTTACGTTGGTATGCTTGTAGTTGTTGGGGTGCATTTCCAAAATCAACATGCATTTGGCCCTCAGAGCTTAATGCTTGACCATAAGAGGATGTGCTCATATCATGATAAAGTCTTTTATTATTTTCAGCTCCACCGATATTTTGGTGAGGTTGTTGTTGCCAAAGATTATTGCTTGATGGTGAATTAGATGAGCTGCTATGGGAATGAGGATAAGATGAATATCCTGAAGAGCTACTGAGAGGTGATGAATAGGGTGATTGCATTTGACTTTGCATTCCAAAATTTTGACCATATTCATTTGCATTTGATTTACCTTGCTGCCACATGGGTTGTTGAAGGCCAGTAACACCAGAAAGATTGCGAGATTGAAGATTCATAGCTGAATCATGAATTTGTACATTAACCGCCATATTTTCTTGATGAAGTTGAGCTTGATTTGATGCACCATAATCATGAGTTGTTTGAGGATAAACATATATTGGATAACTGTAAGCAGGATGTGTTTGATGAATTTGACCTCCCTGTGGCATCGATTGTTGTACGGCATTTTGATTGTTGGAGCGTTGTTGTAACTGTGGGCCATCATAGTGATAATTCATAATTGAAGCATGACCAGGATGTTCTTGATCCTAAAAATCTTACAGTATAATAAACAGATATAAGCTAATTAAAAAAAATTTTTTAACCTACCATTGCATTTCTTTGATAACCATAATCAGAAGTTGACTTCATTTTTGATGGAAAAAATAAAATGAAGAAAACAGAGAAAAGCAATTTTCTTTTATATGCGAAAATTAGTCCAATACTTGAGGGGCGGTGCGATGATTACATGATATTTAACTTTTTTTGATGAAAAACATAAACAACTTTTTTTGAGGAAAAAACAGCAAGAAAGAGAGAAAAGTGGTCGAGATTTTTTTGATGACGCTTTGATTTTTGATTAATTTTATTGTTTTCACGATAAATAACATTGAGGAGTGTTATTATCCACGTTTTCTTGATTTTTAACATTTTTGTTAAAAAACATGTTTTTGAGGAAAAAAAGCGAAAAACATGAAAAGTTGTTTAACGTTATTTTTGGACGAGGGAAAGTTCTTTGATATCATCTTCAGCGACCCCAACACTGCCAACTGACAAAACAGCATCAAAAAAAAGGCGAAAGGGAGAGAAGAAGAAGAAACAAAAATTGAGGCCTCAGACAAAAATTGAGCAGCAAGTCAGACGCTAGTGTTTTTTTTAATGTGTAGTAATAAAGTTTTTCTGACATACACGCACAAGAGAAAAAAAACAACAACAGAAAAAAGGAAAGAGAATGCATTTATTGAGGAATGGAAATTTTTTTTGATGAAAAACATTGAGGCTCTCTCTCTTTTTCTCTTTTCTTTTATTTTTCAACTGCAATAAAAAATGGTGACACAAACTATATGCATCAATGATGAAGGGGTGTGCGTTATTTCACAAAGAAATGCAGCTTTTTTGACTAAAAAATAAATATCGATTCATTTTCCCCTTATACATTTCTGAGGCTCCTTTTTTCTGAAGTAAAAAATGGTTAGAATTTTTTGTTTAACAAGTATTACAAAGCAGCTATTATTTATTGACAAATCTATTAACACCGCATTAGCCGGTCCATCATCAGAAGCAAATGACGACTATCCGGGTGATAATACTAAAGCAGCATTGGAGAAGCTTAGAAACGATTGTGAAATATTTGCTTTTTATGAGTTAACAGAAATTTCAATTGGCCATCATTTTAATGGAATTGAAAAAGTTTTTCTGCTATTAATTTTTCGAAAAGATTCTGGGTTGATCGTCTTTAAAATGATTGTAGGTAATATCATAAAATTTCCAAAATACAAAAAACTGCTTTTAGCCGGGTTCCATAAAATTTCAAGAAATTTCCAAAGATGTTTGTCAATTTACAGTTCCAACATCTTCACTTTTTTCAAATATCGACGATTTTGACCTTGTTATAAGGATTCGTTGTGTAAGTATTGGACATTACGTTTGATGGAAGTGAAAAATTTTTTTTTAAAATTTAGATTAAAAATACAAGTGTTCGTGGTATCTCAGAAGTGGAAATAAAATATTATGAAAAAGTGGTTAATGATATTAAAGTTTTATGCAAAAATAATCAAAGTGGGTAAATAATTTCATTACAATATTTTTTACGTATTTTATTTAGAAATGCAAGAATTTGCTTTTGATAAAATTAATTTTGAACTTCCAAAACAAAGTTCACAAAAAGTGCTGAAACAAAAAATCATAGATATTAGAACACTAGTAGAATTGCTATGTGATGAAAGAACTGGAAGTATTGAAAATATACCAGAAAATGCAAGATATAATCAACGAGCTACTTGTTACAGTAAGTTTCTACAATTTTCGATGTATGTAAGAATTTAGTGGTAAGCTTCAACTTTTTATTCATTTATTTCAAGAAAGTGGCGAGCAAGAAAAATGGATAGAGATATAAATTTCCTAAAAGGGTTAATGATATTAAAGCTTTAAAAAAAGAGCTCATAGTCAAAAAGATAGTTAAGCATATGCTGTCATTATACTATTGTTGAACTGTCATAAATTTAAATAGTTCGAAATACGCATTTATAGAGTTAACAGAAAACGCTAAAACCAGAAATACCAGTATCTCAAGAAATCGAAGCCCATCTCTTACAGTGGATGATGATTTACTTCTCACTTCTTTTTATGATGATGATACGTGGGTATCCACTACAGCCTCTCCTACATCTTCAGGTGGTTCAAGAAAACGAGGCCGTCCAAGGGCTTATGAAACTAGAGAAGAAAGAAAAAGAGCTCATAATCAGTCATCTAAAAAATATATGGAAAAGCTAGAAGAACGATACAAATATCTACAAAAAGAAGTCCATTTACTGGAGATGGAAAATCAAGATTTATTTGAAAAATATAAAGAACTATGTGCCAGGGGGGCAGTGATGGAAGAAAGATTAACTTTACAAAATATGTTACATGAACGCGATAATTTTGAATCTTCAATAAATGATAGAGAAAATACAGTGAAAGCTTCGTTACCTAAAATTGATGATCACTTTTCAAGAACAGCAAAACAGAGACTGCTAGTTCAACGAATTCGAATGAAACGAAAGACAGAAAGGGAAATGGTTGAAATGAAACATCGATTTTTTCTACAGCAAAATGAAAAAATTAAAAAGAAGATTGAAAGTTTACGAAATCTGATTAATTGGAATAATAGCTTAAATGATCAGAGGTCAAGTAATTTGATGGAACATGGTGTCGAGTTTTTTAAAACAGAAACACCATTTGTTGAAAATGAAGCAACAAGTGAACCTATTCAAATGCATCTACCGTATCCATCATATACATCCCCATCTGCTGATCAATGTGATGATTTTGCAATGGTATCTTATAATTATCAGCTTCCAAACAATACTATTCCAGCAAATTCCAATGATGCATGTTCACTTTATTCTCTGCTACCAAAATATTCAGCTTATATTTCACCCCCAAGCTCTAATTTTGCCAACGAAAACGCCTTGAAACTACAGCATGCAAATGTCAATGAAGTGTGTGAATGCTTCTTCGAAAAGCTCCCACCATCTTTAATTTTTTTGGATTCAAGCAACAATAATATTTCATTTTTTTCAAAGTCCATTTCAAGATTGAAAAGTTTAAAAACGCTGAATTTGAGCAAAAATTTTGATCTCAGTTTTATTCCATGGGGATCATTGCCATCAAGTATTGAAAAGCTAAATTTAAGCGACACGGGGATTGACAAGATTTCAGCTGTAAATATTCTTCAAAAAATTAAAATTCTCGAACTTTCAAAGGCAAAATTATCATCACTTCCAGAAAGTTTTGAAAATCTCTTTAGCCTACGATATCTCAATTTAAGTACCAATAAATTTGACAGAAGTTCAGATTTGGATGAGCTTTTATGGAATCGGCTACCACCAAATTTATCAATTCTAAAGCTATGCAATAATAATTTGGGTGAACTACCATGTATACTAAAAAGCAGGAAATTTAAATACCTTTCTGTTAATAACTGTAACCTCTCCAAAATTTGTTCACGTTTTCTAAATCATTCTCGTCAATCAAATATGATCCTCGAAATTGCTGGAAATTGGAAACTTGAAACTCTTCCAATTATTCCTACAAAAATTATTCCACCAACTCTCACCAAAGCTGATACACCTGAAAATTTTTATTTCAATGGATTAAATGTATTCACAGATAATGAAAGCTTTATCAGTATGTCAAGATTTCCCACAACAAGCGATAATAAACCAATCTATGAATTTAATGGATGTAATAAAGTGGAAAATAGCTGTTGTAAATGTTGTGCAATTTGTGGGAATCCAAGAGAAGAAGTAATCAAACAATTAATGGTTATGGATTTTAATTTATGTTTATCAACAAGCTTTGATGAGACAAAAATTGATTTATTTGAACATGGAAAGGATATGGATGTTGGAGATATTTTACAAAAACTAATTGATAAAATGAAAAATGAAATGGTAAGATCTTAAAACATTAATGTTTTCTTTTGTTGAAAATTTTTTAATGCGAATTTTTAACTTTATTCATGGGGAAGCTGCACAACAAATTTCGTTTATTTTAAATAGTACAGTTTTGTAACACAAAAAAAGGATACATAGTTTTTTTAATTTATATTTTTTAAACACGCCATTTTTTCATTGGCATGATTATATTGATAAAAATGATAACATTTTTCAGCACCTTGTTTATGCTCCGAGTAATTGGAAAACAGAAGTTGTCACTGGATTATGTTTCAAATGCCTGACAAATTTAAAAGCTAAAATTGAAGAAGCAGCAGCTTTAAATGCTTTCAATGATGATATTAAAACGGCACGAAAACAAAAAAATTTTTTAAAAGTCGAACAACCTTCACTTTTTTCTGAAATTTATCATAAAAAATAAAAATTTTCTTTCTATCGCTGTAAAGATCTTTGAAATAATGAAACTTAGCATTTAATAATCATTCTCCAAAAAACAATTAAAAATAACAGTTGAAGTAAAATGATTAAAAACACAAAATTAAACAAAAAAACATAAAATATGTGTTTTTGTCATCATTTATACAAAAAAAAGACGCAATAAGATTTTTTAAAAGCCATTTAGCTCGAAGTTAAAATGTTTCAAAAAACGATGTAAAAACGTTTTCTTTTAAAGCAGCTCATAGACGCCTTGAAGATAATAATTTTTTATAAAAAACTTAATTAAATTATTGATTCACAAATCTTTCAACAAACTTACAAATTTTTGGCGGTTAAAAATATAGAAATTTTTTTTGTTAACAAAACTTGCAGAGCGAGTCACCCATTTTTTCTTCAAAATTTTTATTTTATTTAGTTCTCTTTAGATTTTTCTTGTTTGAAAAAATATGGATCAAATGATTATTCCAAAATCATTTCAACTTCCAACACCAAATGATAGAAATGGAAAACTTCATGGCCTGAAGCTTCATCACTGAAACAATTATTTTCTCTTCCTTCTTCAATTATTTATTATATTACCAAAAACCCCTCAACTCCAGAAGTCTATCTCAAGCTTACTCAAACATGTAAATATTTCTTCGAAAAACATCCTCTTCTTGTTGCTGCTCGTATTTATGATTTTGGAAGGCATCTATGTTCAAACGATAGAAATGAATGTATCAACAACAGACAATATAAATGCTGCGTAAAAGTTGCCAAGATTCGAAGCAAAATTTGGCTTACAAGTGATCTTTGTTTTTCTTTTATCACAAATCTAGATGTTGCACCATTATTTATTTCCAAACTTTATCGATGTGAAAATGCTCAACTTTCAATTACATGTAGTAAAATTGCTATGAAAGATTTTGAATTATTTGCTTCAAAATTTAAAAAATTTGGATTATTCTATGCTAAAATTGTTGATATTGATGGTAGTGATGTAATGGTTGAAAAAATTCTTGAATCAATTCCAACGCTTAAAGAATTCCATTAGTAAGATTTTATAAGAAAAATTTTTTATGTTCACAAAACTCAATTTTTTAGTAAAAATTATGACAACACACCTGCAATTTCAATTTCAACTATGAAAAATATGTTGAAACTTAATAATCTCAGTAACCTTAGAATTTTTGAAATGTTCCATATTTCTGAAGTTATAAATGTCAATGATCTTTGCGAATTTTTTAAGGTATTACATTACGTTTTTTCATTATTAACATAAATGCCCTTTTTCAGCGTCAACAAGATACAAAAATTCAACTCAGTTTTTATTCGGATATTTCTGATGGATATAAGAATCAGCTTGATGGACTTATTGATGGAATAATTGCATCGAATATTCCTGATCGTCTTATTTATTATTCTGGACAAGATCAAGATAAACTTCAAATTATGACAAGTCGCTATAATCGCTAAACTGTTATTTTTGTGTTTTTTTATTGTTTCGTATTCTTTTTGATTTGCTGTATTCAAAATTTTTTGTTTTTATTTTTTATTACAAAACTTTCATAAAAACCGATTTTAGATATCTAAATTTGATGCTTTATATTTATCGTAATACAAAAGTTTTTTGTTTAACTTTAAAATTTTTTGAATTAAACACAGTTTTTAAATAAAAATTTAAAATTTGCAACAGTGATGTCACATAAATTTTATTATTATTGTCTTGTCTATATTCATTATCATGGAGATTACTAAAATAGATTACGGAATGTCATTATTCCAGCATTGTTAGAATAGCAAGTATGTTTTTAAGAAAGCCAGTCGATAACCTTTTACACCTTAAGGTGCTGCTATTAGAACTTTTTAAGGATGCCTTCCTTCTTCAGCAACTGAAGTATGACATTAGATCGAGAATCTTAGGTGACACTTCAGAGACACTGTACCCCATAGGTGACATCTTATATTTGTAAGTTCATTGGTTAGTCCACAAGTTCTTACAAGTTGTGACTCACCACACTAAAAACAAGTTAATTTCGGGGGTAAAATTTTTGGCAACAAAATTATTTATTGTCTATCTTCTATAAAATCTCTTTTAATTTAATTATCATTATCTTTACTTTAGGATTTTCACTTTTGTTGAAAAGAATATAATGTATCAAACGGCTGCTTCAGCATTCGATTTAAATCCGTCAAATAAAAATAATGGAAAATTTTCATGGCCAAAACCTTCATCAGTAAAGCAAAGCTTCTGTCTTGCAGATTCCATTATTTATTATATCACAAAAAACCCATTAACACCAGAAGTCTACCTCAAGTTGGTTAAATCATGTAAATACTTTTTTGAAAAACTGCCACTTTTAATTGTTGCTCGTATTCATGAAGGAGAAAAGAGCATTTGTTCTTCAAATGATGCAAGAGAATGTTTTGAAAGAAATCGAAAATGTTGTGTTAAATTTGATATTACAAAGAATAAAAACAAAATTTGGCTTACAAATGAATTAAATTATTCTTCTTTTGAATTACCGAATTATGCTCATTTGCTTCTTTCAAAAACTTTATCGATGTGAAAAAGCTTATTTTTCATTTTGTCATCGTGAATTTGCTTTTAAATATTTTCAATTATTTGCTTCAAAATTTCAAAAATTTGGCATCTTTTATACTAACGTTTTTGACAGTGATGGAAAGGTTGTTATGCTTGAAAAGATTCTAGAATCAATTCCAAATGTGAAAGAATTTACTTTGTAAGTTTAAAAAAAAGTAAACTTGTAAAAATTCAATTTTCAAATATTCAGCTCATTTAACCGTGAAATTCCTGCAGCAACTAATGCAACAATAAAAAATATTTTAAAACTTCAAAACCTTGGCAAACTTCGTTCTTTTTCATTACTTTGTATTCCTGAAATTATTAATGTAGAAGATCTCAAGGATTTTATGGAGGTAAATAAGTAGCTTCTTTAAAAATCACAACAATTAACCATTCCGTTGTAGAATTACACAAATACAAAATGCTGGTTCAATTTTCGCTTTAACATCTCTGAGGGATACAAAAATCAACTTCATACCCTTGAAGATAACATAATTGCATCTGGAATTCCTAATCGAGTTATTTGTTATCGTAGACAAAAGAAAGAGAAACGTAAAATTATGGAAAGCCGCTATTCTCATAATCATTAAAATGAATATTATCACACATTCTTTTATAAAGTTTATTAAATTTTTCTGTTTTATTCAATATTTTTACTGTATTGAGTTTTTATATAATATTTTTGCCGTTTTTTAACTAATTTTAGTTTCAGTTTTATTATTAATATGCCATATCTATAACTGTAGAATATGCAAATTGACAAAAACTGAAACAAGCTTTTTGTTAAGAGAATTCTATCAGAAGATTGAATTCAATTGCTTTATCAATGTTCGCTTAACTATAACAAAAAAAAGTTTGTCAGACAACGCGAATATGCCAATTTCGTTGAAAACCAAAAAAAATCTTGCTAAGCAAATTTTTCAATGCCCAACAAAAAACTATGTGCGTTCATTTTTCTCGAAAAAGAAGTCTAGCATTTGAGGCTTTCTCTTCTCTCTCCATTTTGTACCCTAGCAATAAAAAGACAAACGCAAACTATATGTGCATCAAAAAATGAAGGCAGTGTGTGTTGTTTCTTGATGAAAAAAATGCAATTCTTTGACTAAAAAATAAAATATTGATTCACATACATTTTCTTTATACATTTTTGAGGCACGTTTTTTTGTTACGTAAAAATAATAAAATAATGGTTAGAATTTTTTGTTTAACAAGTATTAAAAAACAGCTGTTATTTAACTATGAATCAAGTAATGCTGGTGCTCCAATTGAAGAAGCAGAAGATATTTATCCTGGTGATAATACAAAAGTTGCATTAGAAAAGCTAAAAGCTAATCCTCAAATATTTGCTTCATATGATTTAACAGAAATTTCAATTGGGCATCATTTTGATGGGAGTGAAAAAGTTTTTTTGTTATTAGTTTTTAGAAAAGATAGTGGTTTAGCGGTGTTTAAAATGACTGTAAATGTTTTTTGGCATAGTAATATGCAAATTTATGAAAGCGCTTTTGAGTCTAAAAACATTTGGGACAAAAAAACTTGCTGAAAATTCTTTACTCTTTCGTCTAAAATATTTTTTCTTGAGTGGCAATAGACACCGAAAGTTTCACAAATTTGCATATTAACATCATGGGTGTTATAATCGCTTACAAAATAAAGTTTTTAGCCTGGTTCTGTGAGATTCCAAGAAATTTCCAAAGAAATTTGTCAATTCACAGTTTCAACATCTTCGCTTTTTTCAAATATTGTTGATTTTGACCTTGTTATTAGAATTCGTTGTGTAAGTGTTAAACATAATTTTGATGTTTTGTAACAAAAAAATTTTTCTATTTTTTTGTTGATAATCAAGAAAAACAATGGCAAACGATCCATTTAAAAGAAATTTAATCTTTGTCGTTTCTTTCTTCAATTGTTCTGATCCCTGAATCACTTTATGAAACGATAAGAACAGAAAAGAATTGAAAAAAAAAGAGAGAACACAAATTTTATTCTTTTATCGTTTTTCAAGACAAGATTTAGAGAAGGGATAAGTGAAGAAAAAATGCGTCAAAATATTCACTTCCTTTATGTATTATGTTAAAATTTAGATAAAAAATACAAGTATTCGAGGTATTTCTAAAGTCGAAAGAAAATATTATGAAAAAGTGGTTAATGATATTAAAGCTTTATGCCAAAATAATCAAGGTTTGTAAAAGTTTAAAATAATACATATTTTCGAGATCCTAAAATGAAAATAATTTTAGATTTGCAAGAATCTGTGTTTGAAAATATTATTATTGAACTTCCAAAACAAAGTTCACAAAAAGTTTTAAAACAAAAAATAATAGATATTAGAACACTTGTGGAATTGCTATGCGATGAAAAAACTGGAAGTGTTGCAAATATACCAGAAAATGCAAGATATAATCAACGAGCTACTTGTTATCGTAAGTTAGAGCTTTTTTTTGTTGCTTTAGAATTCCGCAACGATAAGTTTATACATGCGCTAACCAAGAAAATCTATTTTCAGCATAAATGAGTAGCATACGATATCATCTGCTACTTGAAGCTAGAAATTGCTTGTTTTTGTGTTTTAGAACTTGTGAACGACATAAAATGAAAAGCTTTAAAAATCCAAAGAAGCAATGTTTCATATAATTAGCAGACGATATTTTGGGATTATGGTCGTTAAACATTTGCATAGATTTTTTTAAAGGGTGAATCACGTGAACAGGTTGTGTAACAAACAACTGCATTTTAAACCATGTTGGGTTTCTTTGTCAGAAAATCACATTGTAATGGGAATGAAAAAACTGCAACGACAGAATTTCGTGTTGTACCTAAAAATAAAAGGATTTTATTATTTTAATGAGATCCTCTTTCTTCTTTTCCTTTTTTTTTAAATCTACCACAAAAGAAGGACAAACACGTTGACATTACATTTTTTTGTCACCTATAATTTTCTTTTTACTCTGCCTCTTTTATTTCTGTTCGTCCGCCTATAACGTTTTTTGCGACCTCTTTTTTTCTGGCGCGTTAAACACTTTTTTTTTCTTTGCCTCTTTCTTTTTTGTGTCTAAAAAACAGAAAAGAGAAAACGAAAAAAGTGTTCTTTGTTGGTCGCTATATTTGTATTGATTATTACTTTGTATACATTTTGTCGTATTTATTGTTATGAATGTTTCCAATATAACATGTCTAAATCCTAGCCATGAATCTTGGCCGCCAGAAGAACAATCAAATAATGGAAATGAAGTATCTACAACTACAAAGATTAAGAAAATTCGAGGAAAGAACCAGGCATATCGTTTTCTTATAAAAGTTGCCGAATTGAATGATGTTAATGAAAAGCGAAAAGAAGCTAAAATGAGATTGTAAGTTTTTACAACAGCGAAAAGAGGGTTTTGCTTAAACTATGGTTTTTAAGTGTTCGTGAAGTTCGAAATGAAGGATTAAGATATTATACTTGTCGGATTAGATCTTGCTCTTATAAATGGAAAACATATTTAACTTCTGATTTTGATTATGATATTCATGAAACAATTGAACAACATAATCATACACCCACGGCAGAAGGAAAGAAAGAAAGTTCACATGTTGATAACGATGATAAAAGTCAAAATAATGATTCTCAGGATCCAGAATCCAGCGTTTATCGAGAAGTTGAAATGTCGACAGAGACTAACTTTAATACTACCCATGAAATGCCAGATATGCAATCAAATAATGGAGATGGAAAAGTATCTTCTACTAAACAATTCAAAAAAGTTCGAGGAAAAAATCAAGAGTATCGTTTACTGACAAAAGTTCCAGAATTGGCTGATATTGATGAAAAACGAAAAGAAGCAAAAATGAGATAGTAAGTGTTTAACGATAACGAAGAAAGTGCAAAATATCCTAGAGATCCCAATTTCCAAATATTAGATATGCAAATTTTGATTGGATAGAGATTAACACAAAAATTTAGTTTTCATTATTTTTATTACTATCACTTTTTTTATCGAAGCATTTTTTTGTAAATTAAATAACGCTTATTTATTAAAAATTATCTAACTCTCGAATATGCAAAGAGCTTCATGCTTTTTGTGTCGAATATGCAATATTTCAACATGTCAAGAAGTTTTAAAACCTTAATGGTGGATTTTTTGGAAGAATTTGTTTAAAAAAAGTTTTTAGTGTTCGTGAAGCTCCAAATGAAGGATTAAGATATTATACTTGCAAGGATAGATCTTGCTCTTATAAATGGAAGACATATTTAACTGCTGAATTTGATTATGAAATTCATGAAACAACTGTACACCATAATCATACAGAAATGATAGAACGAAAGAATGGATTATCTCAAGCTCAAAAAGAAATTATTGATAATAGAATTCGTGGAAGTGAATCTTTAGATCCAGAATCGATTCGAAATGTTTTTCAAGACATGGGAGTGGCAACTGGAAATTGGCCTTCGAATGAACAAATTACAAATTACGTCCAAAATTCAAAAAGAAAGATTTATGCGAATGCAAATTTTTGCATGGATGATAATATTAAAAATATGGTAGGTAGAAGGTGTTAAAAAAAAATTTCAAGCTTGTTTTTATGCAGTTTTTTGGTGGAAAAAAACCACCTCTGGATGGAAAAAAATGTACAAGCCAAAAGAAAACTTGAATTTCTTTTTTACACCAAAGTAAAGATAGTTAAATAAACAAAATTCAGGTAAATGAAGTTCTGACTGAAAATCCTGATATTGTTAATTTTCAATATAATTTAAATGATGTTGATACAGCTGAATCAAATTTGATGACATATGAGGAATTGATAGAACTTCAACGACAACATGAATCTCCAGATGGTATGTACAATTTGGACTTTCTCTTTTTTATTTTGATTTCTTTTATTATATTTCCTTGTTCATTTACTAGTAGATTTAATAAAAATAATCTACAATTGTTCGTCAAAAAATTGATAAAATTGTAGGCGCCTATAAATTTTCTCTTGCGACAAAAACTTATTGTCAACATGCTTGTCTATCTTTTGCGGATGAATGCTGTTAAAAAAGTGGAAAAGGCAAAATAAGCACTCACGAAAATAATAAAATCCTTTTATTTTTTTTTAGCACATTATCAAAATTTTTAGTTTGCGCTTTTGATGTTCTTGTTTTCAGTGCTTCTTTTCTAGCAAAGAAGCGGATTAAAGTGTGGCACACATTAAGCATGACCCTTCAAATATACCTAGCTCTAAAAAAGTAGGTCCATAGCGTTGTTTTAGCACATATAATAACTTTTTGCCTTTTATCCTTAAATGTTTCAATTTTTTAGATTATTAAAATTAACAATAAAATTGCAACAACTTAGATAATTAAAACCATTCTTTTTTTTCAGGATTAACAGAAAATGATAAAAGCAGAAATAGCCGCTTATCAAGAGAACAGAGTTCATCAGTTACAATGGATGAATCACATTCACTTGAAGGTACTTCTTATGACGGCGATAATTATATGGGACATTTTGGAGAATTCAATGATACCACCTCTCCGACATCAAGTAATTCCAGAAAACGAGGCCGTCCAATTGCTTACTCAAATGAAGAAGAAAGAAAAAAAGCAAAAGTTCAATCATCTAAAAAATATATTGAACATCAAGAAGAGAGATATAAGCAATTAAAAAATGAAGTGATTATCATGGGAATGGAAAATCAAGATTTGTTTCAAAAATTTAATGAACTGCTTGTTAATGGAGCAGTGCCTGAAGATGAAAGAACATTTCTTCAAAATATGTTAAATGAAAAGGGTATATTTGAAACAATGATAAATGACAGAGAGAATGCTTTGAAAGGTTCATTACCAAATGTACCTGCAGATGGTAGCATTACAAGAACAGCAAAGCAGAGGCTATTAGTACAACGGGTTCGAATGAAAAGAAAAAAAGAAAGGGAGATTGTGGAAAAAAAGCATGCATTTTATCAGCGGCAAAATGAGGAGTTGAAAAATAGGATAGAAAATTTGCATAATTTTGTTCAATGGGGTGTTGTAGGCGGAAATGAGCTAAATGAAATGGTGGCAAATGATTCTGAAATTGAAGTTTTGAAGACAGAAATTCCTTTTGATGAAGATGATGCAATAAGTGAACCAATTCAGCTACAGCTGCCGTATCCAACAATTTCTCCGCACCCAGATGAATATCAGCCATCAATGCTATCCGATCAATATCCGCTACAAATTAACATTGTTCAAGAAATTTTCAATGATCCTTGTTCCCTATATTCTTTATTACCAAAATATGCAAATTTCATTACCCCTTCAAGCTCAAACTTTATCAACTTAACCACTCTTCAATTACAGAACGCAAATGTCAATGAAGTCTGCGAATGCTTTTTTGAAAAATTACCTCCATCTTTGACTTTCCTGGATTTAAGCAATAATAGTATTTCATTCATTTCAAAGTCAATTTCAAAACTAAAAAATTTGCGAACTATCAATTTGAGCAATAATCTTGAGCTTCAAAATATTCCATGGGAATCTTTACCACAGAATACAGAAAAGCTAAATTTGAGCAATACGGGTATTGAAAAAATTTCAGCTACAAGTAATCTGCAAGAAATCAACACTCTTGAATTTTCTAATACAAAACTAACATCACTTCCTATTGGCTTTGAAAGCCTTTGTAACCTACAATACCTCAATTTGAGTTCTAACAAATTCGACAAAAATTCAAATTTGAAAGAACTTTTATGGAATCGACTACCACCAAATTTATCAATTTTAAAACTATGCAATAATAACCTGGGTGAACTACCATGTTTGTTAAAAAGCAAGAAATTTAAATACCTTTCTGTGAACAATTGTAACCTCTCCAAAATATGTTCACATTTTTTAAATCAATCCCGTCAATCGAATATGATCCTCGAAATTGCTGGTAATTGGCAACTAGAAACCCTCCCAATTATTCCATCAAGAATTATTCTACCAACTCTCACCAAAGCTGATACACCTAAAAATTTTGTTATCGATGGATTAAGTGTATTCACGGATAATGAAAGTTTTATCAGTATGTCAAGATTTCCTACAACAGCGGATAATAAACCAATTTATCCATTTAAAGAGTGTGATGAAATGGAGGAATCTTGCTGTAAATGTTGTGCATGTTGTGGGCATCCGAGGGAAAAAGTAATAAAACAATTAATGGTTATGGATTGTAATTTATGTTTATCAGCAAACTTTGATGAAACAAAGATAAATTTATTTGAAAATGGGAATGATGATAAGGAAGTGAATAATATTATGGAACAGTTAATTGATAAAATAAAAAATAAAATGGTAAGACAATAATGTTTTTTCTCTTCTCATTTACTGCTCATTGCGACAAGCCCTTGTTTTATAATTACACAATTTTTGTTTTTTTTAATAATTATTTATTTCAGCACCTTGTTTATGCTCCAAGTAATTGGAAAACAGAAGTTGTCACTGGATTATGCTTAAAATGCCTGTCAAATTTGAAAGCCAAAGTTGATGAAGCAGCTTTAGGGAATAAAATGAAACAGCAACCAGAAAATGCATTACTGAAAGCTGAAGAATCTTTATTTACTTCTGATATGCATCATATCAATTATCATTAAAAAAAGATCTATGAAATAATAAAATATTGTACTTTGCAACCATAATGAAAAACAGTAAAATAAAAGTGCCATAAACTGTTCAATGAAACGTTGCAAAATAGAAATTTGAAAAATATCATACCCTTAAAGTAATCAATAATAATAGATGGATTTAACAGGGCATGGGATGAATTGACAACCCTAAGTTCCCTTTTTGCCATTTATCAGAATCTCATTGCCTAATTTTCTAGAAAAAAAGGAAGGGAGTCCTGCTTTTTTCGGATGTGAAAAAAGAGACGATCGATAACTATAGTGCTTTATATTTCCACTTCACCATGCTGTGGGAAAACAGACACTTGGCGGACAAAAAAACGGACAGTTGGCGGACAAAAAGGTAAACTTATAAAATTTCGACGAATATCATATAATGAGAAAAAATCATGTCCCAAACTCGTATCAACCCGATTTGCACTAAAAAAACTGTGTTGTAATGGATAACTTTTTCATAACTTACTAATAATAGATTTTCAGCTTCTTCTAACAAAAAAGTTTTTGCAATATCAGTACTATCGGGATTAATAAGTTGAACTCTGCCAATTCTTTGAAAATTGAATTAGTGTTGTAAAGTGTTTTGACATGAAGTAACCCAATATTAGCTATTAAAGCTTTCTTTGTATGAAATGAACATACTTTGACAGTTTTAACTTTTCTTCCAAAAACAGTTTTGCCATTGTAAATGTTCAACACGACATCCAGAAAGAAATTTTAAATTAAATTTTTCTCAGATATTATGTATTTTAGGATAAAATTAGCACTTATATAACTTTTTTTACAGTTTTTGTTTCATAACTTTTTCTGTCCGCCAACTGTCCTATTTTTCTGTCCGCCAAGTGTCTTGTCCGCCAAATGTACGGGGTCCCCATGCTGTGAACCATTTAGTTATTTTTTCTTAGTCCTTAATTAGTACCGATAATCTATTCCTTGCAAGATTGCAAAGAAATTTTTTCTTTTTTCTTTCACATTTCTTCTCTGCTCATATAGAAAAACTATTTTTTTTATGAATCAAATGAATGTTTCAAACTCATCTCGTATGCAAATATCTTCAAATAAAAATGGAAAATTTTCATGGCTTGAATCAATCAAACAAACATTTTCTCTTCCATCTTCTATTATCTATCACATTGCGAAAAATCCATCTTCATCAAAAGTGTATTGTAAATTAACTCAATCATGCAAATACTTTTTCGAAAAGAACCCTATTCTTGTTGGTGGCCGTATTCATCGTTATGGAGAAAAATTTTGTTATAATAATAGTCTCAAATGTAATTATATGTGTTGTGTTACATTTGATATTACAAGAATTACAAGCAAAATATGGCTTACAAAAGAATTGGATATTTTTGTTACCATTGATATTCCAATATTTGCTCCATTAATTATTTCAAAGATTTATCGATGTGAAGAAGCACGACTAAAAATAAATGTTTATGACATCACTTTAAAAGATTTTCAACTACTTGCATCAAAATTTCAAAAAGTTTGCTTTCTTCATGGTAAATTGATTCACGAAGATGGAAGCGCTGCTATGCTCGAGGAAATTCTTGAATCAATTCCTAATGTAAAAGAATTTCAATTGTAAGTTTTTAATTTTTGAAAAAATATTATTTTGTTAAATACTATTTCTAGTCACAATCCTAAATCTACAGCTTCAACCATGAAAAATATTTTACAATTTAAAAATCTTGCCAATCTTAAACTATTTGATTTGAATACTATTTCTCAAGATCTTAATGTTAGTGATCTGGGTGAATTTATGAAGGTAAAATAAGATATTTTCCTAAAATTAATATATGCGTGTCTTTTTAGCGTCAGAAAGATACAAAATTTCGGCTTTTTTTCGACAGGGACATTTCTGACGGATATAAAAATCAACTTGATCAACTTATAGATACTGTAATTGCTTCTGGAGCTCTAAATCGGTTTATTTTCTATGATAAACAAGATCAAGAAAAACTGCAAATTATGAAAAGTCGTTATGACAATTTATGGTCTTAAATTTTTTATTGTTTACTATGTTTAATTTTTTTTTGTATTTACTCCTTGCTATAGAAGTTTTTATTCATTCTAAAAAAATAATTACAAAGAATTTTTTACACACATAAATCATAGGTTTTACGGGATTTTAAATTATTATGTTTTCTTCATTATCGTTTTAGTACTTAAGGACAATAGTTTTTTTTTCTGCTTTATTGTTTTAGGAATTTAACAAAGCTTTAAAGGTCGAATCAAGTATTTTTGTACAATAAATGAGTACAATAGCAAGGATGAATTAAATAATCCATTAATAATACGTTTTAAATATTTGAAAAGTATTCATTATGCAGAATTTTGGATTTTTTATGGCAAAAATGGATATCGTCTGCTTTTTATTAGCTATATCCATTTGTCTATTAAGTCCCTAAATCAAATTCGGGGGCAGATATTTTGTTCCTAGTTATCCCTTACGAAGACAAGTATATCGGCAAAATATACATATGTGAGAAAAGATCAAAAACAGATGGTGTTTTAAAGAGATGAAAAAAAGGATGGATGCAAATTCATTTAATAAAAAGAGTACATATTTGTTCAATTTAAAAGTGCAAATAAACAGAACAAAGATTTTGAAATAATTAAATTATTTTGCTTAATAACTTAGGTTTATGCTACAAAGTAAGGAAATCACATGAAATATGTTCGGACTCAAATTACTTGTTACTGCTGTGACGGTCACCTTGTTAGAATTGAAGTTAACTCATGGTTACTAAAACATTATAAAAATATCGTGCAATTTCTTTCTATGGTAAATGTCCCAGAGCAGTGCTTATTTATTGATTGCTTTTAAAAAATGAAAAATACAGTTTTTCTTTTATAAAAGCTAGATTGAAATGAAAATGTCACAATACACTGAGAAAAAGCCGTGACGTATTCATCACTTTTGCATCACTGACAGTGACGAAAAAACCCTCACTGGTGACGAATTCATCACTGATAGTGATGAATTCGTCACAGCTTCATCACCAGTGAGGTTTTCTTCGTCACTGCTTTTTTCTCAGTGTATGAAGAACAAAAGGACAAATTTTTGGCGGTAAAAAATATTAAAAATTTTTTGCTAACAAAGCTAACAAAATAATTCATTATTTTTTGTTTATTATTTAACAATTTTTTTTGTAGATTAATATCATAGCTATTTAATTAAATTTCGTTTCAGATTCATTCTTAATTTCAAATAATATGAATCATATGAATGTTTCAAAACCTTCAAAGCAAAATGGAAAAATCTCATGGCCAGGAGCTTCTTCATTCAATCAAATGTTTTCTCTTCCGGATTCTATCATTTATTATATTACAAAAAATCCTTCAACTTCAAAAGTCTATCTCCAGCTTGTACAATCATGCAAATACTTTTTTGAAAAACATCCTCTTCTCGTTCTTGCTCGTATCCATGATGACGATGGAACGAAATTTTGTTTAAATGGTCAAGACGAATGTGAAGATAAAAGCAACAAGTGCTGTATCAAATTGAATATTACAAAGATTACAACCAAAATTTGGCTTACAGATGAATTTGATTTTTTTTCAACAGATGATGCTCCAAGATTTTCACCATTACTTATTTCCAAAATTTATCGATGTGAAGAAGCTAATGTGTTTTTTTCTTTTAACAAAATTTCATTAAAAAATTTTCAATTACTTGGTTCAAAATTTCAAAAATATAATTTCTGTAATTCTTCAGTTACTGATAGCGATGGAAATAATGTAACGCTTGAGAAAGTGCTTGGATCCATTTCAAATGTAAAAGAATTTAAATAGTAAGTTTTTTTGTTGATAAAGTTCTATAGTTTTTTCAATGCTATTTTTTCAGCGATTTCCGCTTTTGTGCTTCTGCAGTTACTGCTTCCACAATGAAAAATATTTGCAAATTTCAACATTTTGGTAGCCTTCGTTACTTTTGTTTAGAAAATATTCCTGGAATTATCAATGTTGGTGATATTCTCGCATTTATTAAGGTAAGGAAGAACTTATTATTTACAAAATCTGTATTAATTTTGTCATTTTTAGCGTCAAAAGGATACAAAAATTCTGTTAACTTTTTGCAAGTATGTTTCTGATGGATATAAGAATCAGCTTGATAAATTGAGCAATATTATAATTGGATCCAAATTTACTAATTGCTGTATCAATTATCGTGGACAGGATAAAGAAAAATACCAAATCATGCATGCTCGTTTTCGTCGTTAAACACCATTTTTTGTATTATATTTTATTCACATTTTTGTTGCCTTGTTTTTTATTATAAAGTTTTCTTTTTTCTTTTCTACAGTAGTAAAAGAGTTGGATAAAATTCGTACTATACCTTGAAATAAATGTACTAGAAATAACACTAACCACATACAATTTTATCTTTTTTTATAAAAAAAATTTTTGTAAAGCTGTTTATTAAATTACTGCAGTTTTCTCATTTCTTAAATTTTATCTGTTGAATGAGGATTAAATTGTTGAATGACTTTTTTCTATCAAAATGTAAAAACTTTAATTTATTTTGTAACCCATTTAATTGTACACTGAGAAAAAAGCAGTGACGAAGAAAACCTCACCGGTGATGAAGCTGTGACGAAATCATCACTATCAGTGATGAATTCGTCACCAGTGAGGGTTTTTTCGTCACTGTCAGTGATGCTCGGGTGATGAATGCATCACGGCTTTTTCTCAGTGTATAACTTGAATTGTAATTCTTTTTTATTGTATTTACTCTCTTGATTGTATATTTTTTATTTTATATTGTATTAATATACTTTTTGCATGTATTTATAAATAAAAATAAATAAATAAATAAACAATTTTTAAAGGAAAAATATAGAAGCGAGCGTGGATTTTTGATGATTGAAAACAAAAAAAAAGCAAGCGAGAGAAAGAGGGGTGATTTCAATGGTTGAAAAAAATATATAAAAAATAGCAGAACTCAATCCCAGCCATGAGGTCAAATCATATCAAACCTCGTGGCTGGGATATTTTGGGACCTCTTTGGGGTCATTAAAGTCATCCCCAATGCATCTTACTCATTTGTGATGACGTCAAAAAAGTGCAAAAAAGGATTACATTATTTTTCTGCAGCAAATGATTACCATATTCGGGTTAAGTAACTTTTTGTGGCATGGGTACTGCCACAACGATATTATTTTGTTTTTGCTTTCTGCAACATCGATCCAACTGATAGAAAGATAAAAAAGATTGGCGAACTGTTTTCCTGAAAGATGGTTTTACAAAAATTAATAAAAACAAAATAAAACTTACGAAATGATAAAAAGTAAAATCATAGAAGAAACATGAAAAATTTGTTTCATCAAAGAAATGCTAGTAATAAAAAGAAATTTTCGAACATTCCATCCAAAATCAAATTTATCAGAAGATGGGCCTTTTAAGAGATCAGTGGTATGAATAATAACAAGAATTTCATAAATTATTAGAATTGTCGAAGTAATTATGGATTGGATTAATAGATAATTTTCATATTTGTGTTTCATCTGTGTACTATTACGTTTGATATGCCGAGCCAAGGCTGTTGAAATCCCCAAACCTAAGGCGGCAAAAGCGTTAATCAAATTTGAAGCAATTACATGGGTTGGAAGTGCAGTAGATGAATAAAAATCAGTTTCACATTGTTGTCGTGTTTCTTCAGATAAACAAAAGCGTACATTTCCAATCGTGTATCCACTTAAAAGAAAAGGATACAAGGCAACAAGACCAAAAATTATCTTCAAATTTCGATCACTCCAAATTTGTCCATGTTTTTTGTAACAAAAAATTCCAGTAAATCGATTCAACACTAGCACAGTATTACAAAACGCATAAAATCGATATAAATACCATTCAGAAATAATTGGTAAAAAAAAGTTAAAAGAAAAATGTGTCCAATTTGCAAGTTGATATATTACGGTGTGAATAGAATATACCATATACTCAAATAATAAAATAAAAAAATATGCTGAAGAAAAGGATGCCAATTTTTGAATTATTATTCGGTAAAAAAAGAAAAAAGCAAATAAAATTTCTGTAACAAGACAGAAATAAATTGTTACATTACCAACACCTCTTAAAATATCAGTAATACGTATATATTGTTGCACATCTGCTGGTAAAGAATTTATGTAACTTTCATTCATCCAAGAATAGTATCACTGCAAAAAAACAAAAATTATTTCAACAAAAATTTTCAACAACAACTTTTCTATAATTTTGTGAAAAGTGATGTTTTACGCTTTGTATAAGAATGTTTATTTTTAGATGTAATTGCCTATAAACAAAAGTATAAAAGTTACTGCTTTTTATTTTTTCCCTTTTTTGGCACAAAACACATATTTAATAAAATTTAAAAATGCAAAAACTGTAGTAATTTAATAAACAGCTTTACAGAAGTAGTTGTGATTAATGTTATTTCCAGTACTTGGCCCCCCTTGCGGTGGAAACTTTTTTTATTTTTTTCATTTTATTTACTCCTTTAAGAAGTGTACAAAAACAGTACAAAATTTTACAGTAAAACAATGCGTTAGGTACAATAGAAAAATACGATAAAAGTACAGTAATAGGGTACAATAAATTATGATATACAGCACGATTTTTTTTGAGAAAGTCAAGCAGTTTGAACCCGATTTGGCACCGAAAAAAAATGACGCATAAAGAGGTATAAAGTACATTTTTGGGGTAAATATGCCCCATAAATACCTAACAGAATGGGATCATTTGCTTTTTATGAAATCAATGACTTTCTGTCTCCTTTATGAAAGTCATCAGTGGTAATTCGTCGTGCTGGAACAATTAACTACTTTTTTAGTCCTTAATAAGGGCCTCGAATTTATTTCTTGCACATAATCTTTTTCTATTCTTTTACCTTTTTTTGTGCATATTAGTTTTTGGTTTATGAAAAAAAATGTATGTTTCGGCTGCATCTCTTGCTCCAACATCATCAAATAAAAATAGAAAAGTCTTATGGCTTAAAGCATCTTCAATGAAGCAAGAATTCAGCCTTCCAGATTTTGTTATTTATCATATTACGAAGAATCCGTCATCACCCGAACTATATTCAAAATTAATTAAAAGTTGTAAATATTTTTTCGAAAAAAATCCTATCATTACTCTTGCTTATATTCATGATCGTGGAGAAAGTTCTTTAGAAATATGTGATAAAAAACATTGTATTAAAAAAGATATTGCAAAGCTTAAAAACAAAATATGGCTTACTAATGAACTCCGTATTTCCACATTCAATTCAAATGTTACATCATTGCTCATTCCAAAACTTTATCGATGTGAAACAGCACAACTAACATTAACTTGCTCCAATATTGATATAAAAGATTTTCAATTGCTTGCTTCTGTATTTCAAAATTTTGATCTTTATACATTTATTAATTCTGATGATGGAAGTGTTGTGATGCTTGAAAAAATTTTAGAATGTATTCCAAATGTTAAGAAATTTAAATAGTTGGTTTCTTTTACGGTTTAAAAAAGTTTTATGCAAAACAATTTTTAGTTTATTTCCTTATAATGCTCTTCCTGCAATCACTGTTTCTACTATGGAAAATATTTTGCAACTCAATAATCTCGCTAACCTCAAAATTTTTAAATTGTCCTCTATTCCAGAAGTTATGAATATCAATGATATTAATGAATTTATGAAGGTAAATAAAAAAATGTTCTTTTTGCTATTGATGTTATATATCCATTTTTTAGCGACAAAAAGATACAAAATTTTGCCTTCAGTTTTCTTTGAATATTTCTGATGGATATAAAAATCAACTTGATGAACTTATTGATGGAATAATTACTTCTGGAGTTCGAAGTCGTATAATCTTTTTCTGGGGACAAAACAGCAAAAAAATGAAAATTATGCAAAGCCGTTATTGTCATTAAACAAAATATCAGAACTGTATTTCTTCATTCATCTTCTGCAAATATTCTCCAAAATTGAAAGCCGTCGAACCCATTTAAGCATTCATTAACCTACATAATTTTTTTCCCGATAGAAGAAAATGTTGCTGGATGTTTTTGAAAGCCTTCACTTTTGGTGAATATCTATAAAAGAGATCCGGTTGTGAGGAAAGTTGTCGTATTCTACTTTTTGTTTAATGTCTTTTTTCTTGTTTTGTTGTCATTTTTAAAAATAAAATTTTAATATAGTGGAGTTTCTCCATTAATTAAATCATTTTCTGTTAAAATAGATCGACTTATCGTATCGAAACGAAATTTGTTAATCCACTTTTGATGTCTTTTAAAGAATTGAGTTTTAGTATCTCTCTGTAAACAATTGTAACCTCTCCAAAATTTTTTGTAACATGGATGAAGCAAGAACTTAGAATATAAACCAAAAATGCAAAGACTTTCAAACACTGTCTTTTTGTTTTTGATGTGTTAAATGGAGAAACTTTTACTACCGTTTCCTAAAATTTTTATAGGTTAAAAACGTTAGAAAAATATGATTACAGTTATCATTATACCAGGGAGCGTTTAAATATTCAGATTCAGGCATTCAGTAATCTTTACATTTTTTGGAAAATGAAGTTGTTGAATGCGGTCGAAGGACTTCATTTTTGCTAAATATATGCAGAAAAAAATTGGCTTTGATCATCTTGAAAGTTGTCGTATATGACTTTTCATTTACTGCCTGTTTTCTAGTAGCCCTGTTAATTTGAAAAAATCTTTAAATCGTGGCGTGTCTACTTTAGTTAACTCATTATTAGTTACAACGATAAGTTCTTATAAAAGAATTCAAAATATAAACACCTTTCACCCCGGAACGGTAATCTCTCAATATTTGTTCACATTTTTTAAATCAACCTCTTTAATCAAATATCGCGGGTAATTAGCAAGTAGAAACTCTATTCCCGCAAAAATTATTCCACCAACCCTTGCCCAAACTGATACACCAGAAAATTTTACAATGAATGGATTCAGTGTATTTTTTTTATCATAACTTCTAGATTCGCTACATCATTGGATAATTAACTGGTATTTAAAAAAAAACGCTCAGAAAAAATGTTGTCAAGATTACGGCTGGCATAAGAATTTCGGTTAAAAACGTTTCTTGAAATTTGATAACAAATATTCAAAAAAAGATTTTTATTTCACGAAAATGAGCATAAAAAGTATTAGCTAAAAACGAATACAAACAAACGAGAATTTTTCAATAAAAAAATTTATTTGAAAGTGCAAAAGCATGTGTGAAAAATGAAAACAATAAAAAAAACATAAAAGTTCTGAAAAAAAGAGAAAAATATAAAGAATAGTTATTTAGATTCTTGATAGAAAGCATTTTTGAGCAATTTTAAAGCATATTCTTTATCAAGGAGAACAAAATCGGAGATAGGTGTTGTTTTCTGTAGACACGCACGCAAAAAATCAGAACATTTTTCTTGAAGATTTAAAGCATTTGAAATGAGAGAACAATTTGCAAGACGACAAACATTTGATTCATCAATTTCAGAAATCAAAAAGCTTTCCAAATTTTTCTAAATATACATATTTAAATATTATAATAAACGTATAAGAAAAATGTTACCTTAAGCAATTGAATTTCGTATTTATCAAAAAATTGAAGAATTTTCATTTTACAATCCATAGATGTTGAAGAAGACAAATTTTGATTGTAACAAAGTTTGACAGCTGCTTCAACAACATCAAATGAGAAGTCAGTAATATCCATCTTATTTTCTTTTGCTTCTTTCATTCCAGATTTAAACATTTTTGAAAATACTTGAGATTGAGCAGCAAGAACCCATTTATGTGCCTAAAATAAGTTGAATATTATGGTATATAAAAACTTTATAGAACTTACAGTAATTTTTTGTTCACCAACAACAATTGTAAAATCTTTATTTTCTTGTTTCCATAAGCTTGAACACAAAAAATTAGCGTGATCACTGATATCCAATTTTTTGATTTTGTTCTTTGGCACAATCTTTGAAAGCCATAAATATCCTTCCATTGTAACAACAAGTTTTCCATTAACAATATATCCATTTTCTTCATCAAATAATTCTTCAGTTGAACAAATTTCACCACCATATGCATCATTTCCTTCAAAATCATGTTTATTAGCAAGGGAAAAATTTGCAGATTCAATTGAAATATTAAATTTAGCTTTAATTTTGGCTTGGTTTGAATATTCAAGAGCTAAAAATACCCATGCTTGTCCTTTACGTTCTTCAGTATCACCATTTGGATAAAGTTCAAGATAATATTTAATATTAGAATTCTTTGAAACAGTGAAAGTTTCACTGCGTAAACATTCACCATTTTTATATATATTTTCTAATTCGTCACTTGACCATTTAATGGCAACTGGACATTTGTAATTCTATAAAAAACAAATATAAATGGGTAATATATTTAAATAAAACAACTTACAATTGTATCAGCACGACCACTCATATTTGGCTTTTTTCTTTAAATTGTTGAAACAGCGAAAGAAAAAAATAGATTGAAGCTAAAATTCTTTTGACCAGGTTGTACAAAAGTATTTATTTGCAAATGACTAATTTTGCGTTTTCAAATTTTATTCCAGTATTTTTATGACCTTATTTCTGCTTGTTCCATTGTTCTCTTTAAAATGCCTCCTGAGCTTTATGTTACTTTTTATTCGCTTTTTAAAAGAAAGTTTTTTTCTTTAATCGTCAAATAAATTGATTTATGTATACCTTTCGTTGTGATAGTAAATCAATTTTTTTATATTTTAGTTTTTATTGTTACCTTTCTAAGGATTGCAACACACAAAAAACATGATTTAATAAAAAGGGGGAAAATTTCTTGTCAGCTAACACATTTTGCTTACTTGTGTCTGTTTTTTTAGCACAAAATACATGTTTATTACAAAAATTTACAAAATAAAGTAATCAAAATAAATTTAATTCAAACATAAGAAGCCACGTTTATTTTTCAGTAGGATCAATAAGTGGTTCAAGATCAGAATTAATCGGACTAAATGATGTTGAAATAGCTGATGGTAGAGTAGCTCGAACCTTTTGACTGCTAACATTATTATTTCTATCCATTCCATTTATCATAGCTGATGTTGAAGTGCTGTTTGCAGTTTGTGGCTTGACATATTGCGGAGTATGAACAGCAATATTATCATGAGGTTCATGAATATGCTCATTTAACCAATATGTATTGACATCACCCTTTCCCTTGACATGCACAATTCCACGTTTTGTTAGCTTATATTCATTCACTTCCATCAACATTTTTGCTGTTGTTTCAGACATTTGAATTTGATTCGGGGGACAATTCGATTGCATCCGGGATGCGAAATTTACCTGCAAAAAAGAGTTTTTTAAAAGAGTTTTTTTAAAAAAAGTTAGTAATTGAAAAATTAAGAAAAAAAATTTTCAATTGTTTTTATTATCTGTCATATGCCATTAGGAGCTCTCAAAAAAGTTAGCGAAAAACAACGATTAACGTTAAATTTTTAAAATTAAAACATTTCTATCACTTTTTTTATAATAAAAGCTGTTTTTTTTCTATTGATGTTAATCCATTGGATCAGTCTCATTACATTGATTCCCGCTTTCGCTTCTCGTAATGGAAGCGGAAGCGTTAAAGGAGCTAATGGAAGCGGAGCGGAAGCAATTGAAAATGGAAGCGCGTCTTTTGACCTTGGCAAAGTTGCTGAAAAAGTATAAAATCTTGCAATTTTTCATTATCCTCAAAATCTTATTCTCATAAAAAGGCTTAGAAATGAATACCCATGGTTGTCTTTCTACTTTTTTTCTAAAATTACTTAATAAAATTTAATTTTTGATTTTTAATAACAAATTTCTTTAAAAAATAGCAAGAAGCGGAGCGGAAGCGGAAGCGATTCATTTAAAGAAGCGGAAGCGATAAAAGTAGGAGCACACTGTTTTCAAAGCAAAGTTTTCTATTGTTACTTTCATTTTACAAAAAATCGCTTCAAGGGACAATAATCAAAAAAACGATAGCTAAGCATTTTTGTTAGTTTTGCTGAGGAGCAACAACATAGTTTCCATAAAAAACAATGATAGTAATATTAAATTTTTTATTTTAACAGATATTGTTACTATCACTCTTTTATTACAGCAAGCTTATTTGCAATTTTTATTAATATTACAACATTACTCTTATTTTACAAAAAACAACAATGCAAAAAACTCACCGTATCACCAAAAAGACAAAATCTAGGAGCTTTCAGCCCAATAACTCCTGCAGCAATTGGACCACAATGATATCCAATTCGAATTTGTAGCTTCCATTTTGGTAATGATCCAACTGTGTAAGTATATGAAGCCTAAAAGCAGATATCTTTAATCCCCTCCCGTATCGAGCTTAAACAAACTTCACGAAATTCTAATGCAATTTCACTAATTTCAAAGACATGCCGATTCTCATTTTCATTTGGGACCCCGCTTGCAACCATATATGTTTCACCTGTGGTTTCAACCTTATAAGCATCATGTCGACTAATAATTTGATCAAACATTGTAAAGACATCATTAAGGAAAGTTACAACTTGATCGGGTTTTGTATTGGTTAAAATAAACATAAAATCAACAAGTTGACAAAAGAGTACCGTTGCAGCTTCATATGATCGAGGCTCAATTACTTCACCAGTTTTAAGCTTTTGTGCAATTGAGCTAAAAAAAGTAGTGATTGATTCATAAAAACATTTTAAAAAAACTAGATGAAAAAAATGATAGTAAAAGATTTTCAAAAGTTTCACAATTTCTGGTTACTGTCACACAATTTTTTCATTAGTGATAAACTATTGCCTTTTTAAACTGTTAGAAAATAAATGAATGCAATTTTATTATATTGCAAAAAATTAAAAAAATTTGAAGCAAAAAATGATAGTAACCAATTTTTGAAATTTTTTGTTTTTTAGGTTACTGACACACAACCAATAGTAAGACTTTGGGCTATTGAGCTGTAAGAAAATAAGTGATATAAACTCAATGAGGGAGTACAATGTAACAACTCAAAAAAATTGTAATAAAAAATGAAGGAAAAAATTATAGTAATCGTATTTTTTGGTTACTATCACAAACTAGATTGCTTCACTAGTTTTAAGCTTTTGGGCTATAGAGCTGTAAAAAATTGATTGAGTTCTAAGAAGTTATTATCAGACAAAAATTTTAAACAAAAAAAAGAAAAGGGATAAATGATAGTAATCGGTTTAAGAAAGTTTTGCATTTTTTATTTACTATCACAAGTGTTTCCAAAGCGAAATTATTTTTTAAAAAAACTTTTAAGCCGCTTAGATTGAAAGTTAAGACGAATTTCGAAAAAAACCGAAATTTATTGATGATCAAAATTTCGATTAAATGTAAATTTTGATGTTTTCGACATGGATAACAGTTTTGGCGAAATCGTGTGAAAAAAAAACGATAGTAATTTTTTTTCTGTAAATTTATTATTTTTTCATTACTATCACAAATTGATAGTAATCAAAAATTAGTTTTTTCATAAGTTTTGATTATTATCACGAAAGCTTTTAACACTGAAAATTTCAAAAAAAATTTTAACCTCTTTAATATTTAATGGGTAAAAGTTTTGACAAAATTCGTTGAAAAAAAGAAAGCATTTTTTTGTGTAAATTTTTGATTACCATTACTCAATGATAGTAATTGAAAAATTAATCTTTTCATAAGCCATGAATACTATCTCAAAAAAATATTAATGCAAAAACCTCTAAAAATTTAAACTTCTTCATTTTCAGCTCTCAAAACTTACGGAGGCAAAATTTCACATAGTAATCGATCCGTCTGCTCTTGAGCTTCAACAAGCATAGCACCTCTTTCAGCAACAATTGACTCTAAATTTTGTGCATGCTTTTCATTCCTAAAGAAATAAATTATTTCAGTTTCATTGTAAGTAATTGCTTTAAACATTACATCCGAATCATTTGATCCACTAAATTTCCCTTTGTCGACTGGAAAGCTGCCGAGATAACTTGTGAAATTGCTCGAACTTTTGGTCGTTGTGATGCAACAGATTTCCAACATTCTTCCATTATTTCGACGAGCGTCTTTTCTTGTGGAGTGTAATCTTCAATTGTTGGACGTAAGCCATCATTGATAATTTTGTGAAAGAGTTCTAAAAAGTTTTTAAATGTTATGTATGTAAGTTTTGCATATTGTGATACCTTTATGACCATAGGTAGTTTTTTCATATGGACCAATTCGAAAAAGAATTTGATAGAGGATAATGCCAAAACTGTAGAGATCACCATAATGATCTCCTCGTGGATATGATTTACCAAGAGCAACACCTTGTAAATGTTCAGGAGCAATAGCATAGTACACTAAAAATTAAATGGTAATGGTTAGGGCTTTGCAAAATGGAAATTCTGATAGTCGAAATTGAAATTTCCAAATTATGCATAATTAAAATGTTTTTGATTTCGATCAATAGATTTCGATTTTTTTGAAAACAGAATATCAAAATTTAAGACCATAATTTTACGCGGCAGACCTGTCTAACAGAAAAAAGGAAAGTGAAAAAAAGAGGTGTGAAAATTTTTTTTATTCGCACTTTTTTCCTTTGTTCTTTTTTTTCCTCAGAATCAATTTTTCATTCTTTTTTCTTTGTTTTTCTATTGTCTTTTAGAGCATAATCTTAAAACCTCATATAATTTTTAAAATTTACAAATTAAAAAACTGCCGTTCTTAAGTCAATATAAAATCCTAACAAATAGGTCTGTCAAAGAATCACAAAAAAAGATAACATATAAACTGAGGTCGAGGGCTTTGAAAAAGCCGAAAAGAGCACAGAAAAAAAGGTGCAATTTTTCTTTTACTTTCTTTCAGGTCTGCCGTATTTAGGTATACGAGCACATTCTTATTCGTGTGTTTTTTGAAAATACAAAGTTAATTGTAAAAATGTAAGTTTAGATAAATTTGGTATTTGATGTACAGAAGGATAGTAGCTCAAAAATTTACAATCACTGTTTTATTTGTTACTATTCCAACGAGATGCACAAATTACCTATTGTAATTTGTTTCAAAAATTATCTTGTTCAAATTAGAATAAAAATGAGCACATCCTGTATACTGTATGTGACATACAAGAATATTTTTGACCTTCAATTTCCCAGATACTGCATAGGCAAATTTCTGATAGTAGTCAAAGAACTTTTACTCGTTTTTTTATTACTCTTTTTATTGGAGCGGTCTTTCGTTAAAAATTATGGCGCGTTTTTGCAAAGTGTCTTCGGTGACAAAAGTTTCAGTATTTCACTTATGCAAATTAATACTCTAAAAAACTTACATTCAAATGGTATATTTTCAATCACTCGTAAATTATTTGATTCAATTAAATTATGTAGCAGTTTTGTAACACCAAAATTTGTCAACTTCAAAACCCAATTTGCATCTATCAAACAATTCGACAAACTCAATAACCCATGATATCCAACAGGACTTTTATGCAAATATGCAAGCCCTTTTAGAATATCGCGTAAGAAAGCAGATCGAAATGTTTCATCCAACTTGAAATCAGAATCAAAGACATAATCCTCCAAAGAAGCACGTTCAACCAAATTATGCAAAATATAAAATTTATCTCCATCATTATAGCAGATTCCAATGAAATTTGTTAGATTGTCATGATTAATCCTCTTTAAATCCATAATATAATTTAGCTCATCTTTGCCGAAACGAATATGGGACATATGTTTGAGAGCAATGAATTCAGCTTTTGTTGTTTCTAGAATTGCATATGCTGGGATTACACGACGTTTGCTGGATAGGGTTGTAGCATCAGGATTCCCGCCTTTCCCTTTTACAGATGATTGCTTATTTTCAATAACTTTTATTGCAGTTCGAACAATCTTCCAATGCATTCGAAAAGCATCCAAACGGCGTCTAAAAATTGATAGAATGCGATAAGAAATTGAAGTGGTATTATTAAGATTACTATCGTAACCAATGACAGTAATAAAAAAATCAAAATTTTAACATTTTTTGTTTTTTGCTTTCAATTTCTAATTTCTAAAAGTGTGTTTATCAGGACTTCCATATGGGCAATTACATATCACAGCTACTCTTTAAAAAAATGTTAATCTTCTGACGTATGATAGTAACGAAAATTTTGAAAGTTTTTAAAGTTAAAACTTTTTAAATATTAATCACAACAGTGAGCTTAAATATAATTGCTAAATAATGAAAGCTAAGAATTTAGAGGTAGGGTAAAAAATGATAGTAACAAAAATTTTTACACTTTTATATTTTTCGATTACTATCATTGAGTGAAATGTTGAATTAATGTAAATACATATTTGTAAATATCAGAAAGAGCATCAACGTGTAAATATAATTATTAAAATAAAGGAAATTACGAGTTTAAAAGCATGATAAAAAAATGATAGTAACAAAATTTTTGCGGTTTAACATTTTTCAATTACTATCATCAATAGTAAATTTTTTTATTCTTTTAAAAAAAAATAAAAGCAGAAATAACGTCTGGCTTATTACCACAACGTTAACGTGATTGATAAAAATTGTAAGAAATGAGATTAAAATTGACGGTAAAAATGATAGTAATAAAATTTTTGCGGTTTAATATTTTTCGATTACTATCATTGACAAATTTGAATAAAACTTAAGCTATTTAAAAAGGAACTTACTGTCGTCGATAAAAGAAGAACATAATCATAATTGCAATGAGAAAGATAGCAACTCCACCACCAATTATATATGGAACATAATTCGTACAACCACCCATATATACGCATTGATCCAAGGTTGGATTTCGACCAGCTGACCATTCTTTATCATTTACAGGTGTAAGGGTAACTTCAAAGCAACGATTTTGTGTACATGTAGCTTTTGTGAAGTATGCCATATATGCAACTGTTAAATTGCCATTTTTAGCTTGCCATGAAATTGAGTATTGTGGAAGTCGAATTCCTGCTGCATCAAATTCAATTGCACCAAATGGAAACTGGGTTATTTGAGCAGATTTGAATGTATTTGCAACAGATGTACCAGTCATTGATCCAGCTTGTCGGACGCCAATGCAAACACCATAGCAGGCTAGATAGGTCATGTAGTATTCATGAAAGAAATCCTGAAAGGAGCATAGATGAATTGTATCATGGGATATGCAAATTTGGCATTAGATGACAAGAGGGAAAATAACTCATGAATTCGGATGTTCATATTTTTCTGTTACTATCAAATAATTTTCTTTCTCGTTTTTGATATAGCTATGATAATAATCAAAATTTGATTTTTACATTACTACCATTGGGATAGTAACACAGAAAATAAAAATAGCAAACTTTGTGTTACTATCAGTCTGCCTCATTAACTGCAAATTCATCACTAATTATAGTGATACATTATTTTTTTTGTTTTTAATTTTTGTTGTAACATACGGCAGACCTGAAAGGAATGTGAAAGAAAAAAGATAGGTCTTTGTTCTTTTGTGCTTTTTCACAGCCCTAGATCTCGGCTTATACGTTATCTTTTTTTGTGATTATTTGATAGACCTATTTATTTGGATCTTATTTAAACTTAAGCATGGCAGATTTTTAATATATAAATTTTAAAAGAAGATATTAGCTTTTTAAGATTAAGCTCAAAAAGACAGCAGAAGAACAAAAGAAAAAGAACAACGGAAAAAAGTGAGAACTAAAAATTTTTTCACACCTCTCTTTTTTCTTTCACTTTCCTTTTTTTCAATTAGACGAGTTTGCCGTGTTGAAAAAAAGAAAGTGAAACTATCATTTAGATAGTAACACGAAAAACACATTTCAAACATTTTGAGTTACTAATATTTGTGCTCATTAAATGTTAATTTCCCTAAAACTTACACTATTATAACTGCTTCCAGTTTTGTTAGAAAGTTGTGCATTTACTATAGCATAATTTGGATAATCTGGTGTTAACTAAAACCATTAAATAATTTTGTTATGCAAAAAAGAAAGAACAAATTTACCATTAAAATTGAAGTTGCAGCAGTTTTTATACTTTTTGCACAGTATTCTGCAACATTGTTACAAATCAAAACAACAGTGTAATCCAATCCCAGTGAAGCAAGATTTAGTTTATCAACTGCACGGCCAAGTTCAATAAATGTGCCATCAATGACGATTACTGTAAATGTATAGACAAGTTTTAGAAGGGGATTAGCAAGTGCTGGGATAGTAACTTTTTTGACGAGATTTATCACTTTTAAATTACTATCATAAAATATCGATTTTAGGTTTTCACAGAACTTTTTTAGTTTCAATGTACAAAAAACGCAGCTTTTTTTGGATGCCTGATTATCAGGGTCATCACTAAGAAAGCAGTTTTTTTGCAGATGCCGCTACCTATTAAACTTACATTTAGTATCAGTTTTCATTTTATCAATATTTGATACCATATTGCTCCAATTTGCTTCTTCCATTGCTAACACATTTGTAATATTGATTGTACTAATTTGTTTCAAATAATCTTGTATTCCAACATATAACGGAACATTTTTGATATTTGTTTGTTTTGGTCCAACTAATATCATCTGAAAATTTCAAATTTTTAAAGCCCAAAATTCTTTTTAAACCAGTGATGGGCAGAAGTGGACAAATTGTTCAACTTCTGTGGACATCGTCTGCTTCTTCAGAAAAAAATAGCAAACGATATCCACGTGGATGTGGAGCAATACGAAAGTAACTCGAAATATTCGGTTTTACATTTTAGTTGTTACTATCACTGAAACAGTAATATCAAAAAACTAAAATTAAATGCTTTAGTCACTATTATAATGATAATAAAAGAAAAAAGGGAAAATCATATAATATGATTACTATCACAAAGATAGTAACACAAAAAACTGAAAAGGAAAGTTTTAAATTACTTTCACCCTGTTCATAATTAGCTATAATATTACATAAAATGCAAATAACTCAAAATTTCCATTTCTATTTTTTGTGTTAATATCCAAATGATAGTAAAATAAAAATCTAATATTTTGGTTACATACCGATAGTAACACCAGAAATCGAAAAAGTAAATCTTTCGGGTTACTATCAAGGTCGCAGTAAATAATTTGATTACTATTACAAAAATAGTAAAATCAAAAACAGAAATGTTGAATTACTTTTATTTTTTTATTAAATTCTCAATTCCCAAAGAACACAAATTTGTCCACTTCTGCTCATTAAAAAACATACTTTATTTTCATTTAAAACTCCCGCCAAAGCTTTTAATGTTAAAGCAAGTGAGATAGCAGTAGTATCATCAAATTGAATAGAAGTTGGATAAAGGGCAGAATTAAAAATCCCCAAAGTATTTCCAGATCGAAGAAAGATAGGAATATTCCAAAAATATGAAAGTCTTGCAATTTCCATTGTTTCAACATTACAGTCATCAGCAATTAAAGCACGAATTCCATTTCGATATACCATTTCACCGGCATTTGCGGTTCCAGTTGCTTTAAAGCTATTATCACAACCGGTACCATTGAGAAGGCTGAAAATGGAAATTGATGAAAAAACAGCACATTGGATTTGTGACAAATCATTTGTCGGGGCAAATTTTTTTTTCAAGATTAAATGTTATACATCACTGGATGATAAAAACCAGAACAGTAACAATGACATAAAAATTTCATATGCATAAATCGTATTTTTTTTCGGCCACTTTTTTTCTTGGAGCGGTTTGAGAGTAGCAGCAAAATTTTATTTTTTTAAAATTCGATGACTCTCAAAAATGCATAAAAGCCGCTTTTATAAAAAAATTGATAGCAACGCTGAAATATTGAAAATTTTATGTTACTCTCATTTCTCCTGCTGGAGGGAAATTAAAATTTTGTCAGAAAATAGTTACAAAAGCTTTTTTTTTTGGATCCATGTGCTTCTTCTTCACTTTAGTCATAAAATTTGGATGAAAGGAAAGCAACTGATTTTATTTTTTCGTGTTACTATCAAATTTTAAATGACAGGAATATAACCGAAAAAAATTTTTGTTTTTGTGTTTTTGATTACTATCACTTATTTCACTGGAATGGTTTTTTTGAAAAATGAGAGTAACAAAACAACTATTTTTATTGAAAACTTTGTTACTCTCAAAAAAGCAAAAAAAAAAAAAAGTGATAGTAAGGCTAAAAGTTGGACCTTTGAGCTTATCCATTCAGGAGGAAAGAAATGTGCCGCCTTTGATGTGCGGTGGCAACAAATTTCTTTGATTTAAATGGGATAGTCAAAATTTTCGATATATTTTCTCAAAGACACTTACATAACAGGTTGTGGACAAATTCCCGCTGCTCTTGCATCTTTTAAAGCTATATCACAAATGGTTACAATTGTTTTATCATTATCAATAATTCCAACTGCCATGGCATCTGTCAATTGACCATATGACGTTTTTAAAATCATAAAAATTACTGTAACACATGTTACAACATTCATCCATAATAAAAGCTTCATTTTTTAAACCATAAAAAATGTTTTTTAACAAAGTTTTATTTTACATCAATGAATGAAGAAGAAAAGAAGATTCACACTTGTGTAAAGTTTTTTTTGCTGTTTAAAAAAATTGGATAAAGCCTTTTTTTTCTTCCGTTACCAAGGGGATGGCGCTCTTTATTTTTTTTAAAAGCATAGGTAATTTTACTCGTCTTCAAATTGACTTCTTTTTTTTTTCTATAGGGAATTAAATGCTACTAATAATTACCTACTACACATACACACTAATGTTGACTCTTTCATAACTAAAGAAATAAGTAATGTTTTTTATTAAAATGAAAACATGTGTTGAAAAAAACTACTTTAAAAATTTGGAAATCTAGCATTTTTGGAGCAATTTTTTATATAGAAAGTTTTAATAAGAATAATGACAGTAACAGAAATTTTTTTATTTTTAGTTTTTCTGTCACTACCCTTCCAAAAAGGGTGTACGGAGAAAAAATAAACATATAATAATATCTGTGAGTGATAACAAGTTTTTGAAAATATCAATTAAGATCCTAATATCGATCAATATGTTGGAAGGCGTTTTTACCTACAATTTATCTCTTGCATTTACGTCCAACACCATATGCACAGAAAATTTTCAATTCGGTAGAAATTTAAACTTTTTTATTTTTGCATAAAGTTTATTTTTTCACCGTTTATTTTTTCTCCTAGTGCCCCAAAAAGATTTGGTTATCAAAAAAAAAGTTAAAACATTTATTTGTAAACAAAAATTTGTTCATCATTCATGAATGCTCTCTTGACAATATCTCTTTTAATTTGTCATAACAAAAGCTCGATGAAACAATCGTTTTCTAGTATTCACAAAACAGATAAATTTATTGTAACAGCAAAAACAAAAAGAAATCAACAATTGATAAAATTACAAAAACTATTTTTAAACAAATCTAAAGCAAAATCTTTGTCAAGGATATCAAAATTTGCAATTGGATGCTTTCCAAAACAAAAGCGTAAACATTCAGTACTTTTAATTTGAAGATTTCTGGCATTGGTATTGTAGGATAGCTTGATAAAGGCACAAACATTTGTTGGATTTAGTTCATTCATTAAACGATTTTCAATGTTTTCCTAAAAATTATGCAAATTTTTTATGAAAAGATAGTAATCAAGAAATCGTGTTTTTGTTATTTTTGATTACTATCACTCTTTTAATTATTACAGGTTTGTGTAAAATAAGAGTAACACTAACAATTGTAAAATTTTTTTCTCAAAATACTATCATGCAATTAAAGAAGCGACAGTAACACAGTTTTGTTAAAATAAAAATTTTAATGTTATTATCATCATTGAGCCTTACCTTAATTGTTTGAAGATTATACATTTCAGCAAATTCAAGAAGTGACATAGCAACTTCCGTTACAAAAGGATTGACCAATGAAGGGCTATAACAAAGCTTAATAGCAATTTCAACAACTTCAAATTCAAATCCGTGAATTACAACTTTGCTTTCTTGAGCTTCTTTAGTGTGGGGTTGTAACATGGCTTTAAAAACTTCTGAACGAGCAGCAAGAATTGTTTTGTGAGCCTAAAACGAGAACATTGCTAGAAATTTTGGGTTAAAAAAAGTTTTCTCTAGAAAGATAGTAACTAAATTATAATGTTATCACATATTTTGATTACTATCGTTTTCATTGTACCAGAGAAGATTTTCGTAAAATGAGAGTAACAATATAAAATTCATGTTGAAAAAGTTTGTTTTTCTCAAAAATGTAAAAAAAAACAATACAATAAAAAATGATAGTAACAGAAATTTGTTAAAATAAACAGTTAAATGTTACTATCATTGTTTATTCCTGGGAAATATGTGGATTTTCAGTAAATCCAGAAGGATTTTATGGCAAAGAAATACATCTGACAACACTAGCGGTTTGGAACTTTTTGACATAAAAATTTTGTTATTTCGATATGCAGGGATAGCAACAATAAAATGAAGGTCTCGAGTTTTTGGATTACAATTTTTGTAAATATAGTAGCAATGAAATTGTATTTTTGTAAATTTCGATACTTTTAAAAATGCAAAAAAAACTACTGCAATTAAGAAAAAGGAGAGAGTAACACTAAAATTTCAAAATGACAACTTCAGTGTTACTCTCATAATTTTTATCGAAGAATCTGCTGTGAATTTTTAGCAATTAATGACAAATATAAAGAATCTCATCAGAGCTTAACTACTATATAAAAAGGTTTGTGAAATATTTATGGAAGACAGTAACGAAAAAAGTTGATTTTATTTAGTTTTCTGTTACTATCACTTTTTTACGGGGGAAGTTTTTTTGTTAAAAGAGAGTGCCAATAAAATTGTATTTAAAAAAAAAATATTTCAATGAAAAAAATGATAGTAACAAAATGAAAGATTTACTGTTACTTTCATCTTTACATTGTTTTTCAAAGGATATGTATTACATCACTCACTTTAATTTCTCTACCATTAACAAAAATGCTAAAATCTTTATCATCATTCTTCCACATGCATTCTCCAAGCTCTTCACACTTCCATGTCATTTGTTGTGTCATTGCAACAATAATATCAGTATTTCGACCACCACGTAGACATCCAGTAATTTTAATATTCATATAACCATCAATAATATATCCCTTTTGTGGATCCATGAGATCTGTACCAGCAATATTTAAGGCATTTGTATTTGCAGAAATATGATATATGAAATTAAAATTTTGTAGCAGATTTGCAGATTCAATTGAAATTTGTAGTTCAGCTTCTACTAGCTCTTCACCACCAATTTCAACAACAAAATAAATACCAAAATTTTCATTAAATTTTTTGAAGTTGAGAGAATATGTAACATTTAAAAGACCAAATGCACAAAAGGTATCACTTTTAATAATATCGTCCCTACACGGAGGTCTACCGAAAGATAATCCTCGGGGTAGAACTCCTTCATTCATAATTCTATCTAAACTTGCTTTACAAATTCGACATTGAATAGAAATTGGTGATTCAATCATCTAAAAGTATAACGTTAAAAGTTAACAATAAAACTGTCCTGGGGAAATTTTTAGATGTACTTTTAGCTGACAGTTTTGCAATATTAATCTTTAAACAAAAACTAATTGCGCAGTTTCTGTCAACAAACTACGAGATTTTTTAATACAAAATAGTTTTTCACTTCTTAAAAATACACATACCTTTCATTAAAAACGATGGTTAGGTTTTAAAGGTGGTGGAAGCAGCAAAAAAATTTCGAAATGTAAAATTTCACTGCAAAAAAAATTCTTTTTGGGCAAGTGTACATAAATGACAATGAAGATTTCAAAATTTTTGTCTACCACTATCACCTTTTATAACTAGCCAAAAGTGATATGAGAATAACAATAACTTTTTTTAATTTAAAAATTTTTTTCTTACTGTCACATTCTTAATAGAGCGGTTTAATTTTCACTTTTTTTTTACAAAAAACTATTCTGGCAAAAAAGATGATAAAAGCATTAAATTTTTAACTTGAAAATTTCAATGTTACTATCACGTTTTTCACTTTGAACTTTTCCTGCACTTTTGTTACTAACAGAATTCTCAAAAAAAAATTTTAATATTACGATTCCTATATATTTATAATCATTTACTGTTAATGAGGTTCTGCTTAGTTTTAACACAAAAAATTGCAAGCTAAAGTAAAATCTCAGTGTTGGTCTGGTTGGATACCTTGTGGCTAATATTAAGACATAATTAAAACTTACATTTAAGAAATCAAAAATATGCAAAGACAATCTGAGGAAAAGTAGTCAACCAACTGGCAAAAATATTTTTTAGAAAAAAGAAAAAGACAAAAACTTGGCTTGCTTCCTTTTTGCGATCAAGTGAATATAGATAAATAGATAAAAAAATAAGTACTACTGCTGTTCTGGGTTTTAGACCAATATTTTGTCAATCAATAAATGCCAAGACTGTGTAATAAAAATGAAAAGAATAGTGTGGGAAGGTTTGCACTGTCAGCTAATCAATAAATAACATATTTCATGCCATTGCATTTTATGAGCGCCATGGCAAGACATACATATATGTCCTGCCATGGCATGCTACCACACCTAATATAATAAAGTTTAAAAAACATTTTATTCATAAAAACAAAAATCATCAAAAAAAACAATATTATATACAATTATTGCAACAATTAATAGCATAAAAATATATACAAAGTTGCACAAACAAAACCCAATAAAAATTTTAAGTATTAATAGGACCACGTAGAAGTGGATCACCAGAAATTGTTGGAATAACTAAATCATCCATATTTGGTAGAACGATATGCTTTGCAAGAATAAGTTTTACATTTGATTCCATAAAATCACTTAACTTTGAAATATCAATTGTTCGATCACCAATTTGTGGAACAGTTTTAATCTTCATTTCAGGAGGGGATCGAAAACCATACCTAAAAATGGAAATAATTTACAAAGATTACGGTAGCACGAAAGTTGAAGGATACTGATACTTACCAAACACGATCAGATGGTGGTGCAGGAATATTTACAGCTAGAGTACCATGAACATATGTAACATCAACATTGATTGTAATAGTTTTAGCAGAAATTTTTTCAATTGTTTTTCGAACTTTTTTAATTTCTGTTACTTTCTTCGCTAACTTTGAATGAACCAATCGATCTGCAATTCCCAATAACTTTCGAGCAGTTTTCTTTCCAGTCTTTTTCTTTGATCGAACTTCAATTTTTGTACCTGAAATAATAAAATTAAATAGATTACGATAATGACAGATTTTGCATGGTATTCAAATGAAATTGCAGGATTTTTCCCCTCGTACACCCCTTTCCACTTACCAAAATCTTCATCTGGTGACAGCTCTGGTGATAATGGAACATCTTCATCATAATATGCATTAGGTGTATTTCTCATTGATAACATTCGACCAGCATGTAAACCATCTGTACTTGGTGCCATTAAAGTAATATCAGGATTTGATTGTAGTTTCATTAAATCACAATGTGTTTCCATTGTCATTTTCATACTACCTTCATAGAGAATTTCAACTGAAAACATATATTTTTTTAGTAGTGTTGAAAAAATTTTTGTATAGCATACCATCAAGCCAGATACCCCATTCATCAACAGATGGTGAAAAAATTTTCGTTACTTTTGGCACGGCTGTTCCCATATCAATATTTGTTAGAACTAGCTCATCCATAAAATGTGGTAACTAAAAAATAATATTGAATTAGGAATTAGGTTAATTCACATGAATACTGTCTACTATTTTACTACTCTAATCTAGAACAGAAACTTACATGAAGTGTTGCAATCTTTGTTTGAGCTTTTCGTCGAATTAAATCAATCCAACCATCATCTCTTGCAAGATCATAAAAAATTCTTGTTGTTAGCAAATTTGCAACGACAACAAAATCTGATGTTGCATAATGTGCAGGTTGATTCCAAAATTGCTTTCCTAAATCCATTACAACAAGATTTTCTTGTGGTCGAATAATACTATTCCATAGAAATGATGACCGTGTTCCTGCCCCACTTGCAGCATCTTCTGATCGATTATCATTTACACTTGTTAAAATATTATTTAGTAGTCGATTAAATTCCATTTCTTTAATTAAATATAAATAATATTCACGATTAAATGATGGTGGTAAGCTTGGTTTTGTTCCAGGTTCATAGATTCGATCAATAGATACCATTGATTTGGTGCAATATTTTGTACACGCTTTTCGTAACACATGGAACCAGCGTTCTTTTTCACGAGCTGTTCGTGCAAATAAATAGATATTTCGTGAGGCAGAAGAATTTGGTCCAGGGAAGCATCTTTGAAGTCGATCCAATGGAGATGAAACTAAATTTCCAGCTGACAGTGAACGACGTAGGCCAATCATTTTTTCTAAAAAATTTTTGATTAATAATTTTTTTGAGGAAAATTGAACCTACCATTAGACGCAATTGAAACATTATCAGCATCATATTGATCGTCATAATATCCATCAGAATTATAACCAGTTTCAATATCACTTGCTTGTCGAGTATATCTCTTTGCACGAGATGGCGCATAATTGTCAGAATCTACTGATGACGCAGATGTAAGTGAAGCATTTCGACGACGACGTTTATTCTTATTCTTTTCTTGTTGCTTTTTAATCATCTTTTTAACTTTATTAATTGGATTATGATGCTTCTTTTGATCACCTTCAAATACTTCTTGTTGTAATTTGAGAAATCTTTCTTCATTTCGTGAATGAACTTCACAATCTGGTGAAGCAAGCTTTATACAAATTGGATATCGACGACTAAACCAACGATTTCTTGCTAAATCTTGTGGACGTAACTTGACCTGAAAAATTGAGTGGTTGTAAGAATGTTAAAGAAATTGCCAGTTCCCCAAAACACCTACCATTGCATTAGTCAAATCATAAATACTTTCAGAAATTACAACAGGATCTTCATTCAAAAATGTTGGATCATCGGGTAGTGCATGTTTAAGCATATTCTTTTCAGGTCTTTGAATTCGAAGCATATTTCCTTCAAGTCTAACCAAAACAGGTTGAATTTCATTGTAATGAAAAGTACTAATATTATATGGTTCATTTAAAATATTCATCCATCCTATAGTAATTATTGTTAAATATGTGACTTTTATAACTCTAAAAAAAGCAATACCTTTATGAGTTTTTTGAAAACAATCTTCTTTGATACTTTCTTGTCGAAGTTCTTCTAAGCGTTCTTTTTTGAAAATTTTATCTTCTGCATCTGGTTCAATTGGATCAGAAACATAATAAAGCAGGAATAGAGTAAAGCATGTATAAACACCAAATAAGAATCCAGAAATGAATACTAAAAAAGGGTACAGTAATTATCACTGGACTATCAAAATATTGGTTACTGTAACCAAAGAAAAGTAATAAAACTTACATGGAAAAATGAAATAAGAGATCAATAAAAATGCAAAACCAAAATATCGTGCTTGTGTAAGTGGTAGACGATTATATCGAGCATACAAATCACTCATAAATCCATTGATATCATTAGGATATACAGGTTGAAGGTTTTCACGACGACTCTGAAAAAATATAATTCAAACTCAAACTTTGGCATTTATGTTATCACAATCAAGTCTGAGAAAAAAAACTCACATTTGTTGATGTAATTGAAAGCCCATCAGCTGCCCGTGGATCATTTGGTGTAAGAGAATATGCACTTGCAGATGTAACAATTTTTGCATCACCACTTGCAAGATGTTTTTGTTGTTGTGAACGTTCTAATGAATATAGTGGTTCTTTTTCTGTCAATACCATTTCAGCAGATTCCGGTAGCACAATTGCTGGTTGAGCTTGTACAAGATCTGGTAACACAGTATTCGTTGGTAAAATTGCAGGCGTAATTGTTTCACCAATTTTTTTACCGTCCAAGTAAATATCAGATTCTACAACTGGTGGTTGGTGATTAGGTTGTTCAACAAGTTTTTCTTTTATTACAACTAAAAAAAAGAAGAAATGATTAATAGCGCGTTTAACTGAAAGTCAGGAAATTCTTTTTCATTCTATGTTTGTTCTAAAAGCTTCTGAAACTTCCAGAATCGAAAAAACAAAATAAAACTTACTTCCAAAATCTGTTTCAGGTTGAATTTTTGTGCTTGTTGTTCGAATACTTGATGTTTCTTCAGTTACTATTGTTGCTCTCTAAAATAAATTATAAGTTAGTTAAAAATGTTGAGCTATCAGAATCCAGATAAAACACGAGACAATTTATAGGTTTTGGTTTAAAAAAAAATTATTTTTAGGATTTGAACCTTGATTTCTGCTGCATGTTGGCGTGACGCTTTAACCAATGAGCTACAGCAACAATGAGAAAAAAAAGTGTCAAAATAAAAAAAGCTTTGGAAATCAAGGTCAAAAGAAAAATATCAGGTCAAGCGCTCATGTTTTATTTTTAAAGCTTTTCTTTCGTTTGAGCGTGTAACTCAGGGGCTTACGCTGCAAGCTAATGTAGGAGTTTCAATACGGAGAGTTCGTTGTACAAAATTTTAAAGCGATTGCCAAAGCATTGTTTGATTTGGACCCAATCTATTCTAATCAACAAAAATTTAACGCAACAATTTTATTTTTCACTGATTATTCTACCTTTTAAGCTTTTTAAAAAATATGGTCTTTGAAAAAAATATATTAACTTCAAAAAATTTCAAAAGCTTTACAGTGATAACGCGCAGTCTTATCAATGCACCTCAAAAAACACAACAGTATTTTTTATGTGTGCATGTTTCTTGTTCATAACCCCAAAAAAATAGAAACCTTAGCACCATTTTTAGAACATCAAAAAGCTTATAAGAAAAAAAAATAACGCAATAAAAAATGTGTCAACAAAAATCACAGAAAGAGGCGTCAAAAAGGCTAACAATATAGAAAGAAGGTTTCGATATCTAAGGGTCACTTATAAAAAAGCTATTGCTTCAATTTTTAAAATGACTTACAAGATTATGAATCGATGCTTCATCATCTGCTTCTAAAGAAGTATCATCAATTTGTACATTTGAAATATTATCTTCATCACTCCATTGTGAACTTCTTCGATGAGCGTTAACTGTACATTCTAAAAATAGTATTAAGGTTAAATGTGTTTTATATATCAAATTTTAGCTATTTGTAAAAAAAAAACAATAACATAAAATCTTACTTGGATGTGTAATAGGAGTATAAGCTGGTTCAATCGGATAACCGGGTTCCATTTGACTTCATATAAAATCTGAAAAAAAAACAAAATCGATTAAATTTTATGGAAACATCAACAAATAAAAATTTGCATTTGTTGTTTTCAGCCAAAAACATGCATAAAAAATAGATGTTTTAAAAAAACAAAAACAATTTAAAACGTCAAAAAATGATTTCTATTTCTGCAAAAATAAAAAATCCAGTTAAACTTATAAAATAAATTCTTTATAAAAAACCGCAATAAAATTTTTTACAAAATGTACAAGAAAAAAACATAGCTTTCCCATATGTTTTTTTACCACCTCTCTACTACTATCTAACAACAACACCAACATCAATAACTTGAACAATCACAGAAAAACGCCAATGATTAAACAACACAAAAAAATAAATAAACAAAATTTGAAACGAACGAAATAAAGGGAACAACAACAAGCGTGCATGAAAGACACACTCCTTTCCCAGGCTCGAAGCCTCAGCAACAAGAAAAAAGAGAAGAAACACTGAGAAGAAAAAGGTTTTCGATGCTGCTTTCTTTTTTAACGTATTTTGAAGTAAAAAACAAGTGGAAAAGTAAGTGTGTGTTCAACGCTTACTCATGAAAAAGAAAAAAACAGAGAAGAGGGTGCTAGAAAATATGAAAGAAAGAAAAAAGAGAAAAATAAAAATTTAAGGATTCATTGAAATTTTGATTCTTTAAAGTCATTTGAAAAACAATGTTTTTTGATACAAAAAAAATAAAACTGTTTCTCGACTCATCAGTTTTAAAAAAATAAATGTATTAAAAGAAAAATAATTCATCAATTGTATTTTAAAACTATTTCAAATCTGCATTTTAAAGGTTTGCTCTTTCCATGCTTCAAAAAGCTTTCATGGAAAATAAGAAAAATGAATAAAAACCGAGAAATGTTAAACCACAAAATTGTGGTTGGTTGGGAAACTATTTTCAAATACCATTATTTCAAATTTTTGCATTAAACTACAACAACTAAACTACATTATCTTATTTTAATGATTGTGAGATATCAAAAACTACACGTGTTTGTTTATCTTTCATTGAATGCTTTGAATATTTAAGTTTTCAATAACACCTCTGCAATAAGATTCTTTTAAGCCTAATTAAATTATGATATGATGGGTTGCATAAGTCTTGTAAAAATCTCCTTGGGGAAAGAGGGGATATGGTTACATCATTAATAAAACAGCTCCCATCATTCAACTTACTACTCTCCAAAATTTTATTACAGTATGAATAAAGACATATTTCGCTATTAAATATGGTAAAGGATTAATTTTTTTCACGCATTTAATGGAGATAAAAACTTGTAAAGGCATAATTTGACGACTTTTTGTGAATATTAAAATCAAAGAAGCAAGCTACTTCCTGTTTTCTACAAGATTTACAAATCTCTTTAAGAACAACAGCAGTTGCAGAGATCTTGATTGAAAATTATCATCATTTTAAAAAATTTAAAGTTTGCTCAAGGCAGTATTTGCTCAATATTGCGTCAAAGTGTGTAGGGTTTAAGAACTGATTTGATGGCATGTCAAAAGTTAAAAATCGTGTTTCTGTTGCAATTGTTTGTAATGAAACGAACTTGAAATTGTTACTATTAATTACATTTGTTAAAATCTCTTTTTCAACTTTTATTGTTTTTTTGAGGATACAAAAAATTTTATTCAACAGTTTTTCAGTAAACTTCGACAAATGCATAAAAACCATAAAAAAAAATCAATTAAACTTTATGTCATGTATTCATCAAGCCGTTTCAACTGTTTTCCATCTTCACCAAAATTTGTTGGATCTAACCATTTTGAAATAGCTTCATCAATTTTCGGCCATTCTTTATCAATGATCGAAAATAATGCAACATCATAATTTCTTCCTTTGATAACAACATCTTGTCGAAAAACTCCTTCAAAACTAAAGCCATATCGATATGCGGCAACCTTTGATCTTTCATTAAAGATATCACATCTCCACATACATCGTCGATATCCAAGGTCAAATGTTGTCTGAAAATGATTAGCTTTAATATTACTTCCTTCGCTTTTTACTGAATGTTATGCAAATTTTCACCGATTAATTTTTAAAGCACATTTAAAACCCCTTACTTTCATCATCAAATAAACAGCTTCAGTTCCCATTACAGTTCTTCGAAGCACATCAGAATAATTAATACTACCAATTTCAAGGACACCATTTTCTTGATCAATTCTTAAGAAAGCTGCAGTTCCAACAGCTTTATTCGTTTCATTACAAACAATTGCAACGGAAACACGATTTGTAACTTTTGCCATACCATCAAACCATTGCTTAAATCCTTCAATTGAATCTGGACGAGTCGCATAAAGAAATGTCCAATCTCGGTCATCAGGGGATTGATGGTAGACATGGTAAAGATCTTCAGCATGTGAATGATTGAGAAGTTCAAGGCGGCATAGACGACCTTTGCAGAGACCTTCTTTTGGTGATGGTCGAAGGGACCAATTGGGAACAGATGAACCAAGTTGAAGATTGTATTTTTTGTCGACAACAGTTGCAGTGATGTTTAGATCATTCAATTTTGTTTTAAGTTTTTCTTTTTCATGTTGTACTTTTGCCACCGGTACATTTGTCTCCATGGATTCTGTTAATAATTGCTCCATATCAGTCCATTCATAATCAGTAATTCCAAGTAGCAACTCATCGACATTATGATTCTTTCGAACTCTTGCATTTCGTAGCACACATTCAAAGTTTAATCCAAGCTTGAATGCCAGATCAATTGAATATTCATCAAAAGCATTACAACGCCATTCACATCGTCGATAACCAAGTGAAAATGCTCTCTAAAAATTGAGTTTATAAAGTGGCATTTTTAAAATGTGGTTTTTGAAATCTTTCTTCTTGCTTAAGCTCGTATTTAGAGGGAAAGGCCATCACTGCCGCCTAAAATTTTATGGGGTCCTTACCTTCATTAATAGCAAGCCAGCTTCTTGTGCAATTTGTGACTCATCAATTGAACAAATAACACTAATTCCCAAGATACCATTTTCTGGTACAATTTTTCGATATTCTGCAACTCCTTTTACAGCATCATCAACAATAATTGCAAATGCAATCCGTACAGGATATTCAAAATCTGATGGAATTTTGAACAAAAATTTATTTACTTCATCGCCTTGTTCAGCGTTCTTTTGAAAATGTCCATGAAAATATCTCCAATATTGTGATGTTGCTGACTGATCATTTAAGATAGCTGACAATTCTTTTTCATGGTGGTGTTGTAATGCTTCTAAGCGACAGTGCTTGCCAACAATGGGATCAGAACTTGGAAGAGGTTTAGACGTCCAATTTGGAACTGCAACACCAAGGGGTTGATTGTATTTGTTATGCTTAAGAAATTTTGTTAGTTTAATAAATATTAATTTTAAGCTATGTTCTTACTTGTGGCACTTTGGTAGGATCAATAATAAGTAGTTTATCAAATCTTTCGTTTGGTCTCATTATTCCTAGGCTTCTAAATGGAAGTTTCAATGAAAATGCACTGAAATTTCCAAGTTTTTGCGGAGAAATCAGAGAAGTTTGTCGCAAACGTTGGTATATAAACAAGAGGTTTCTCATAAAAATTTGAGATAATTTCGTAAAAACAACGAGGCTGATTGCGCACACCTTCCTTAAATGTTGCTCTAATTATATTCAAAAAAATAATAATGACTCAATGGTCTGATACGAGAATCTTTAGCCTTATTATTTTAATCTTTAATCTTAAAAAAAGTAATTTTCTTAAATCTCAGAAATAAAGCGATATTAGCGCAAATGCTCACGGATGTATTAATACAGTTTTAAGATTAGACAAGAGTAAAAACAAAAACAAAACAAATAAAACAATTTGCATTGTTAATTTAAATACTTTTTAGATAAAAAAATCAATTGACGAAAGGTCAGAGAATATTTTCCTTTACTTGATAAAAATACACATTTTGTATGTTGTGTCTTTTATCTATTTATATTGACATAGACATAGACAACATGTGTTGCTTTTGTTTCTAGTCTAATGCTTGCACATTTTTATGCAATAATGAGCAAATATTGCCTCGAGTAAACTTTTTTTTCTTTAAAATAAAGTTGATTTTCAAGGATTTACGGAAGCGGTTTTTTTATGTAAGAAGTGCCACAAAGCAGCTATCAGTGTTATCGATTTTCAAAAAAGCTCGATGCCGACGCCAACGCCGACGCCGGCGTCGGCATCGGCGTTGATGGCGTCGACGCCGAGTGACGCCGGACGTTGTATATTCATAGGTGTAAATTAACAACGAAATTTTTGTTTAAAAAACAACATAGTTTAATAGCTATGTACGGGAACCTCTTTTTGTACAGACACATTCTAGAAAAATGCCAAAAACCGACAAAAAAAACATGCTTCAGCTTAGAAGACACATCACTCGGCGTCGGCGTCACTTCCGGCGTCGACGCCGATCACCACCTATCGATGCCAACGCCGATGCCAACGCCGGCGTCGGCGTCGGCGTCGGCATTGGCGTCGACGCCACGACGCCGGCGTCGGCGTTTCGATAACACTGGCAGCTATGGTGATAAAGAAATCAAATGAATGGCTGACAAGGAAAATAGGATGAATCAAAAAATTTGTTATCGTTTTTTGATTACTTTCTCTCTTTTTTATAAAACAAAAGTTACAAAAAAATTATCCAAGAGATTCAGCAAGATATCCACAGCAAATTGTCGTTCCGAGGTAAAACTTTTACTATTTTGATACGTAGTTTAAGGGAAAGAAAGTATTCAAAACATTTTATTGTTAACATTTTTAATTACTATCGCTGTTTTCTAGAAAATCATATTTTATTGTAATAACAATGAAATGTTATTTTTGAGAACTGTATTGTAAAAAAGTTGGATAATAATGGTGAAAAAATGCTATGAGAAGTTTATTGTTCAAGGAAGAACAAATTTTGTAACAATCTAATAACTTCTGTTGAAAAAAATAAATTTTTAACCAGATATAATACTTTTTTTCAGAGTAAATCCCCCCTATTTTGCCCAATACTCATCGTAGTAAGGGATAGATAAAGTTAAAATATCTGCGGCCAAATTCTCGATATCTGGATTTAACAGATATATGCTAATAAATAGCAGATAATATCTATTTTTGTTATAAAATTTAGATATCAATGATTTTAAAAGGGTTCAATAGCAAGAATAACCTAAATAATCCATTTATAACATTTGACAAGTATTCAATATGCAAAATTTTGAATATTTTATAACAAAAATAGATATCGCCTTCAATTTATTAGCTATATCTACTAAATCCACAGATCGAGGATTCGGCTGCTGATATTCTATCCCTAACTATCCCTTACTATGTCGAGTATTTAGGCAAAATATGAGGGTTTCAACTCCGGCGTCCCCTGGATATCTCTGCAATGAAAATTCGTATCTCGAGATATCTCGGCAAGCCTACGGCAGAACTGATTCTTTAACAATTTTATGATTATTAAATTTTTAACCAGAGATAAATCTTTTTTATACCAAACATTACGGAATGACTGAAATCAAAAAAAATGAGACAAAATTTTAATGATTTTTTCTTGTCAATAGAAAAGTTTCAAACAATATACTGTAATATTTGTAAATTTCACTGACATTTTTTATTCAAGACAATGTAAATTATGACACAATAGTGTACTACAAACTAATTACTGAAAAAAGAATGATGCAATTTCTATATTTAGCATTTTACACATGTTCTTTTAACGCACTTTATTTTTTCTCTCCAAATTACGCTATTCAAATTTAACTCCATTATACTATTATTTATATTTTAGAATTACAGCCAAGTTCTTGTTTTTCTGGTAAAAATTATTACCGTTCTTAACGCATTTTAAAATTTGTCACGAAAAATAACATTTTATTGAATCCACCTTCATTATACAGATTATTATTTTTTATTAGATTTGCAAATGGCAATTGGATTTTGGAGCAGGTTATAAAAAGGGGAGAGGTTTTTTAAGTGTTTTTTACTTATTTCTTACTTATGTTTTTGTTTTTATTTTGAATTTTTGGCTGTTTTACTAAGGCTATATTTGTTTGTTGGTTTATAACTGCTTGTTTGACTTTTTAAACTTTGATCTGTAACTTTTTTTTCAAGTGCTATATTAGTAGTCTAAAAAATCAAGCATTTTGCTAGTTCAAATACGCAGATATTTTTGGAAAAAGAGTAATGAAAACAACTTGTTGTTGTCTATTTTGATTACTATCTCTCGTTTTATTTTGAGCACTTTTTCATAAAATGAGGGTAACACTAAACTTTTATATTTTTTTGCAAATTTCTTTACTCTCAAACGCAAGAAAAAAGCTCCAATAAAAATGTGATAGTAACACTTTGTGTTACCATTATCGTTTTCTCTGTAGAATATGCAAATTTTTAGCAAATTAATTAAGTTTTGTTAGATTTCGTTTCAGATATTTAAATTTTTTTAGAATAATAGTAAAAAAAAACATATTGTTTTCATTTTTTGGATTACTATCACTCTATTAACTGGAGCCGTTTTCTGCTAAAATAAGAGTAACAATATAATTTTTTATTTTTTGAAAGCTTTGTTAGAATAAAAAATACAAAAAACTGCATCAACGAAAAAATTGACAAATTTAATGTTACTATCATCAATTTTACCAAAAATTATGGAAATGTTTTATGGTAGAATAGTGACCAAAAAGATTGTGTTTTTATTTTTGTGATGACTATCTTTTTTTTATCTGAGCACTTTTTCATAAAATGAGGGTAACAATAAAATACTGTTTTCAAAAATTTTGTTACTCTTAAAAATGCAAAAAAAAACGTTTCAATAGGAAAAATGAAGTATGAAATATAATGTTACTTTCATCATTTTATCATAACTAAATAATATGCAAATTTGCAATAGATTAAAAAAATCTCATTAAGATTTCCTTTTTTTTTCAAACACCTGCAAAAATTATTGTTTACAAAATTTGCAAAAAACATATACCAAACATTTTTGCATATCCAATTTAAATTCCAATTTTTTACTTTTCTCTTTTTTCAATCTTTGAAAAAGAATTCATTTATTAATCTCAATGGTCGCTGAGGTGTTGCAACTGACTTCTATTTTACAAGGTTTTTTTCTGCTTCGAATGCATTTCTAATACTTGTGACTTTAAAAAATTTAGTTTCCTTTTTAAGCTTTCCTTTTGTTCTTGAAATTAATAGACTTCTATTTTTCTGGTGAATGAATGGCACAAAAGGAGTATTAATAGAAATTGAGGGGGAAATTAATTGAAAAAAAAAGTGCAAAGCTACGATTATAGCGTTAATTATTTCTACTCGTTTTTGTGGACTTGTTTTTCTTTGAACTTTGAAATACGAAAAAAGCGTTTTTTTTTTCATAAAGTAGCTGGAGCAAAAATTTTTGGCAACAGAAGAAAATTTTGCTAACACGTAGTTGATATATATTTCATGCGATTTTTCTACTATTCAAGAGGATTTATAACGTTTTTTACGTGCCCTCGTTCCCAAATGTCATATGTCATTTTCATATAGATTGAGTAACACACGATATCGCCTGCTACTTTCTACTTAAAATGCTTGTTTTCCGTAATTATAAAGTCGTTGTAATGACAGAAAATAATTTTTAATCACTAAAAAAATCATTTTTTATCACTTACATGTTTAAAAACTCAAAAATGTACGTAAAATTTAAAAAATACCTAAAAGAGAACGTTTCTAGATGTCATCACGAGTTAAGTAAGTTACAAGCATATTATTAAAATGTGTTTCAACAATTTTTTATCTGTATTTAAAAAAAATTTAAATTTAAAGGTCTATCTAAGGATGGAAAAGGACCTAAACCTTTCAAGAGAACCGTCCCAACTGTAATACGCAGATTGAGGTGAGACATATTTCATATGATTCCCCTACTATTCAATAGGATTCTTAACGATTTTTACGTGAATAGTAGGGGAATCATTTGTAATTGCTTGCTCTTCCTTAGTTTCTATCTTTTGAGATTGTAACTTCTTTTTTGTGTAATTTCATAATTATTATTTTTCTTTAAAAAACAAATTTACAAAAATCTTTAATCTTTTCGTGGTCTTATGATTTAAAATTTAGGAAATAAATTTCAGCATATACAAAAATGAGCTTTTTTATACTTTTTGCGTAATTAATTAAAAAATAATATTATTTGCAGACCGTGAAAGCTGAAAATGAAACTTTCATAATCTTAATTGCTTTTAAAGGTTGTTACTTTTACACCTGTGACTTCTTTTTGTGATTGCTTATTTCTTTTTAATTTTTTTTATGTTTCTGTATTTTTTTAAGTTCAGTAGAATTAAATATTAATAGTTATTTCTTTAGTACATTATGATACTGTAATTCAAAAATACACCTGGGTTATTTTTTGTGATATTTAATAAACTTTTTTTTGATGATATTTTGCGTTTATACTTTGCCCATGTTGAGCTCTATTTTCTTGTTTATGATTGCTACTTTACTTATTTCTTCTTATTAAAGCATTTTTTTCAAATATAAAAGTTTGCATATCCTTCTGTAATAATGATGATTAATCACTGATGATAGTAACGTTAAATTTTTCATTACAGGTTTTCATCGTTACGATCGCTTTTATCCCGAATTAATAAAAAAAAAGAAGGTGGAAAAGAAAAACTGTCCATAAAAACTTACTATAATAATCGTGTGGATTCAGGATTCATCTAAAAACATAGAGAAGGAAAAATATACACATTTAATGGGGCATCCCTGAAAGAAAAGTGTGAGGAAAAAAGAGAGGTGTGAAAAAAAATTTTTTCGCACTTTTTTTCCTTTGTTCTGTTGGGCTTTTTAATTTGATGGATTGATTTGTTAGGATATTATCTTGACTTTAGCACGGCGGTTTTTTAATTTAAAAAAAAAGATATTAGCTTTTTAAGATTTAGCTCAAAAAGACAATAGAAAAACAACAGAAAAAGAATGAAATAAAAAAAATTATGTGTTTTTCTCCGTCTTCCTTGTTAGTTTGGGCATTTTATCAAAGCGATTTTTTTACATTTCTGAGAGTAACAAAAATTTAAAAAAAAAGCTCTTAATGTTAATTTCATTTTTTTACAAAAAAACCGCTACAACAACTGCAATAACAGTAAAAAACAAAAAGAGATTGTTCTTGGTTGTTCTTTTTCTAAAATAATTGAATACCTGAAATGAAATAATACTAAAATTAATTGAAATTATTTAAATTAGCTGTTTATTTAATATTTAAAAATAACATATTTCTACAGTCAAAACAATGATAGTAACGTTAAATTTTATATATCAAGATTTTAAAACTACTATCATTTTTTTAAAGAAGCAGCGTTTCTTGCGTTTTTGAGGGTAAAAAAAAACAAACCTTTTACTATCACGTTACGAAAATTGCTATTTTTTGTTACTATCCTTCCATAAAATCACAATTTAATTTTCTTTGTAAGCTGTTTTTTGATGACTTTTTGTTTTCAATTTTTTTCCCATTAAAAAAATGTTTTACAACTGCTGATTAACTTACTTACCTTTTTCTCATTAAAAGCAGTTTTTTTGTTGTGATAAATACAAATTAGATTGCTCAAAAAACTTTGACCTTGTAGTTTTAGTACATATTTCAAAGAAAAATACATACGCCTTCTGCTTTTTCTTTGAAATGTAATTGGATTGACTTTCTCATTTTCTTGTTATTAATATTTAATCTATAATTGATAAATCTTCATGCCCATTTTTTTCTACAATAATAACAGAAAGGTTTACATTTTTAGGGTAAATAAATAAGTACATAGTCATTAAACTGAAATTTAATTTAATGATTAGGTATGACTGTGAACTGCTTTTTTTTGCTACAAAACGGGTAAAATAGCCTGTAATAACACGCACTTTTCATTTTTAGGGTAAATAGGTACATTGTCATTACATTGTAATTTACTTTAATAATATGGTATGGTTATTAACTACAGCAAGGACAAAAATGTTTTAAAGATTTGTACTTGTTGTTATCTTAAAAATTTTGCAAAACAAAGTTTGTGAGTAACATGTTAGCTTAATCAAAAAAAGTACCTAACTTTATTTTGTTAATGCATGCATGATAGAGCTCATATGACTAATTAAATTTAAAATAGAAAGTTTTTGAGGGGTTGACACATGTTCAAGATTTTAGCTTGCTAATTGTTGCTGTTAAATGAAGGATATGATTTATTTGACTAAAATTTTTCTTTGTTTGCTATAGATTTTTGTGTTTTCCAACAAAGATGATAATAGTAACATTAAATATGGTAGTTCAAAAATTTCTGTTTTTATCATTTTTTTATTAGAGCCATTTTTATCCTTTTTTGAAGGTAACAAAACTTTCAAAGATGAAACATTGCTGCTACTGTCATTTTATGAAAATCACGTCAATAAAATGAGTGATAGTAATCCAAAAATTTGAATAATTAATTATTGGTATTACTTTCTTTTCAAAAAAAAACGTATATCGAAATTCTTATCGTAAAAACCTATGTTTTACTCAAATAAAAATATCAGCTGGTCAAAACAAATCATGTATAACCATTTTTCAAAAGTAATAATGATTTTTTCCAAAAAAATGTTTTTCATGGTGGAGACGGGATTCGAACCCGCGCGTGCATCTGCACAGGGGAACTTAAGTCCACCGCCTTGGACCGCTCGGCCACTCCACCAACGACAGAGATCTTCAAAAAAAGAACCATAAAAAAGATGCAAAAAAATAGTTTTTAATCTGATTTTTTTTAATTCATTCACTTTTTTGACATAGGGCATGTAATCATATTTTTTGTGACTAGGATAATAAAAACAAACAACAAATTGCGGTCAACCATAAACTATTGGTGATAATAATTTTTAACTTTATGAATCATGAGTCAATCTGATATCTATTCATTACCGTAATTTACTTGTTTTTTGTTTGGCAAAATTGTAGCTAATGAGTAAGATTTAATTATTAATTTTTGTTTTGTTTTCAAACATTGTTTGTATCTTTGATTCTTTGATTTCTAGAAGCTCTTAAATTTTAAATGTTTATTTGTGTTTGTTTGTTTTTTGGAGTTAAATAGATTTAGCAAAATTTCTAAATTTAGAGCTTAAATTTCGCTAATTTTTAGATGTTTAAAGAAAAACATTGTTTTTTGCTCAATATTTTACGGCTTCTTCTGTTCCGCCAATAAGTAAAAAAAACGTGCCAAACCTCAAAAAACTTCTATCTTCTTCTTATCACTATCTCACATTTCAACCTTGTTATTCCTAATTCTTCTTCTACTTTCTCAAACTAAACTTTTGAAACCTCTTTTTTTCTGTCTCATATTTTTTAAAAGAGAGCAAAATATTTTTGGAATGTTTTTTTTTCACACGTTATTCAAAGCTTTGTAAGGGAACGTGTATATACGTATTTGTTCATTTTTGTGGAAAAAGAAAAATGAAAGTGTCAGCATTTTTTAAAGAATTATTGTTAGCTCCAATGAACTTTTTTTAAAAATAAAAGTAGGTCAAAGTTTGAAAGTGTATGTTTGTGGTTTAGGCTGGATACGAACAAGTGTTCTTCAGCTGCCGAAGTTAAAGGTCAAGACTTAGTGGTGGCTTTTGTAGGCATTGTTGGAATCGTTAAGGTCGAATTCTGTCTTAAATTCAGACATGCTACAAGTTTATTTTACGGTCAATGATTTGAGGGGGGTAACAAAAAAGGTTTTTTAATAAAGATTATCTTTATGCTTGACTGCTAACAAGTAAAAATAGTATAGCAGAAAATTAATATTTTTAACAACAACTTTTCTTTATATAAAAATATAAATTTGAAATTTGAGTCAGATGTATATGGTGTCATTTTTTTATGTTTTTGAGGGAGTCAAGATTGAGTGTTAATTGAAGAAAAAAATGATTACTTTTTTAACCTTTTTGAGAACTTCTGAAGGTGGCTACAGTCATTAATTATTTAAAAGTATTTAGGTAATGTTATTTCAAAAACGTTTCAGGGTTTTTAACAAAAAGTAAGACTAATGAGAGTAACACAATTTTCTTTTCGATTTGATGTTTTAGCATTACTATAACTTTTTTATTAGAGTAATTTTTTGCGTTTTTAATAGTAACATAATTTGCATAAATAACGATATTTTTAGTATTATTTTGCTTTAATAAGCAAAGTGATAGTAATGTCAAACTTTTTATCGCTATTTTTGTTGATATGATTTTTTGCACGTTTGACCGTAGAGTTATTCAAGTGAAGCCGGTGTTGAAGTCTCATATTTTGCTTGCATGCTCGTCTAATTATGGGATAGTTAGGGACAAAATATCAGCGGCGCATATGGCCTTCTTAGGATTTAATAGATATATATGTTTATTTATTTATTTATTTAGAACCTTTTATCTGAACGAAAGGGGACACATTACAGCACCAAAAATTAGATAAACAAAGTGAGAATAATTCATGAGTTTTTTTATTAGTGAATTTCGTAAGATTATCCATCCATCTTTAAGGTGGTCTTCCAATAAGACGTTTAGCATTTGGAGTCCATTCAGTTAGTATTCGATTCCAGCGATCTTCAGGAAGCAACATTAACTTTTTGATTAATAGCAGACGATATCTATTTTTGTTATAAGATGTCCAAAATTCTGCATAATGTATACTTTTCAAATATTATAAATGTGTTATTAATGGACCATTTAAGTTATTCATGCTATTAAACCACTTAAAAATTATCAACATTTTTATAACAAAAATAGATATCATTTGCTAGTTATTAGCTATATTCATTTATCGATTAAATCCTAAGAAGGCCATATGCGCCGCTGATATTTTGCCACTAATTATTCTTTACTAAGACGAGCATACAGGCAAAATATGAGGCCTCAACTCCGGCGTCACTTGAATACCTCTGCGGTCGATAAAACAATTTACGAACTAAAAGAAATACCTGGAATTTTGATGGAATTCCATGGCGGTCAAAAATGTTGTCACCTTTCTACGTCATTTTCAAACTTCGTGATATTTTTATCTTAAAATTATCAGAATTAACTTTGTCTTTCTTGTCTTGTCATCTCTATAAGCAGTAATTCTTTTCATTTAAAGTATCTTTTGAAACAATTGAAATCTTCCGGTTCATAAAAGAAATGGAGGGGAGGGGGATTAATCCCTTTATACTCTTAACTTTTTTAGACATATAATAGGCATTTGTTGATGTCATTTGCGATATATTCCATAAAGGAAGTTTTCATTCATTCTTATATCTTCTTCACTCTTTCTTTGAGACATAACTCATTTTTTATCTTACTACTTTTATTATCTTCCGAATCCTCCTACTTTTTTTTTCTTTTTTTTAAATGCCCATTTATTTTTTATACGCTTGCTTTTAGCTGTGTTTTGTTTCTGCATTTTTTTACTTACTTTTACTTATATTTTCTACTTTCAAACAACAAAAATTTATTCTGAAACAAAAAAGCCGCTGCCACTTTTTTTCATCTGTCGTCAAAAAAAACTCCGCCTTTTTTATTAATCTTTACAACCTTTTTTTTCTTGTTTGTCTTTTTTGAACACTTTTTGTATCTGTTTTGTTATCTTTATGATATCTTTTACTTTTTTGGACTTGAGGTAAAAATGAAAAATTGTAAAAAAGTACAAATATCAAGTTCTTTCGTAAAAAAGTGTTGTCTGAAATTTTTAAAGTTTCAAAGAAGAAACAATAAAAGTTATATAATTTTTTATGGATTTCAGTTTAAATAAAATTCATAAAAACTTGTAAATTTGGTGTTGTAATTCTCCATGTTTTTAAAGTTTTATGGTTTAGGAAAATTTTAAATGCTTTCAATGTATACTGTATTTTTGATATATATCCGTTAATAAAAAGTATTACTTCGCAGTTAAATTTCTTTGTTCAATTTTGGTCGTGATTTTTAAAAAGTTTCTATGCCCAAATTAAATATACTGTATTTTAGATATTTTACTTCGACAATATTAACTAAAAATGTTGGATAAATGGGAAACAATTGCATATTCCCTTGGGATAGTTGTATGCTTTTCAAATTTTATTGTTTCAACGTTAGCTGTAATTGTACAATTTCGTGAACGAAATCGATTTCATCTTAATTATATGTAAGTTTTGACTTTTAGTTGATTTCTTAAATGTAATTTTCACGAGCTTTTTTGTTATCATTAAATCTAAAAATTAGGCACTTTGGCTGTAATCTATGCAAAATTGACAATGCCTGATTTTAAAATGCAAAAATTTGAAAAATTTTTGTTAAAAAACTTTAAGAAAAAAAACGATAGCAATCGGTTTTCGAAAGTTTGGAGTTTTTTGACTACTATCACAAAAATGAAAACATTGAAAAACTAAAATGTTTGCCACATGACAATGAAGAATTGATATTTCGATTTCTATCAGCCCAACATTTACTTTGATTAATAAGGCGGTCACTTTTCTCGCTTTTAATTTCGCATATTCCTTCAAAAACTTTATCATTGCCTGTAACCGATAATCAAAAGTTCTAAAAAATACAGTTACAAAAAGTAACCTAATGTTTGACGTTTTTATTTAATATCACTATTTTTGGTGCAAAACTTTATTATTTTTCTTTGCAATCCTTTCCGGTGTTGTTTTTGCTGTTTCTTTTACATAAATCATCTTACCAGCCCCACAGTAAACATCGGAAATAGTTATAAAAAATATATGTATATATATTCTTGCTAACCTCACGTACATTAACAATAGCATAATAATTATTTTAAAAGATACAACTTCCTTTTTCCTTTCAACAATTATTTATTTATCTTTCTTTTTTTATCCTTGGGTTAGTCATAAGATATGCGTGTTTGGATGTGGCTATTTTTAGCAATCAAGTTTTTGCCCTTTACTTATGAAGATTTATTTTCTCTAGTTTGATTCAAGAGAAAGCTATTATTCCAGAAAATTCTTTTAGTTTTATGGATACCACCTCTGGAATAAAAAACATATTTACAATAGTTGGTGGTCACAAAAAAGTTTTTTAATTAAACTTAAGATTATTAAGCTCATTTTATAATTAAAAGGATAAATTTTAGCATTTAAAGTTTCTTAGAAAATTAAATAAAACGAAAAAAAAATTATTTAAATTTGTTATAACAAAAATGTTTACTTTTTTGGGTTGTAAAAAACAGAAGAGTATAAATTTTGATCAGATCGTGAGAAAAGTTTCTTAAGTTTAATTATATATGTGCCATTGTGTCAAATGGCACATATATAATATTTAAACATTTAAAATGACTACAAAAAAGTTTCAGCTATAGCCAAATATGCTTTAAATGGAATAAAAGTTTTTTTTAGAATGTATCATGTTTTCTATTTTGGGTAACAAAATTATGCAAATGTGACTAGCTTTCTTGAAAGAGATAGGAAAGAAGCGATCTAATTTTGTTCTGTTTTGGTTCTTTTTGTTGCAACTTTTTTTATAGTTTTGAAGAACAAATGAAAAAACGTAATGGTTCACTTTTAAATGAAAAACTCCATTTCGTATACGTTTTATATCAAGCAAACAGAAAATTTTTTGGAAGGATAGTAATCAAACAATTGTGTTATTGTTTTTTTGGATTACTATCTTTATTTTTAATTAAGCACTATTTTCGTAAAATGAGAATAACATTAAAAATTTAAGTTTAAAAATCATGTTAAAAATCAATCAAATAAAGAAAGTGATAGTAACATTGAAATCGTAAAATCCAACATTTAATGTTACTATCCACATTTGCACTGAAAATTTTGCAAATTTTTTACCTGATTTAGACCAACTTTTTTGTTGAAGCAATATTAGCAAAATTTGCATAATTTTCTACTTATTTGTTTATTGAAAGTAGTTTATTTATTTCGGTTTTTGATTTTTCGTCTTTTAACAACTACCTAATAATCTTAAAATAATAATTATTTACTATTCATGTCATGGCACTATTTCAATCCACAAATTACGTAGCTTTTTTCTAACCTTTTAACTTTTAACGCACAATTGACTTAATTACCTGTATTTTTCATAACTATTGTAGCCATAAATTTTGTAAATATTTGCAAAAAAACCAGCTAATAGTACACTATACACGTGTATACTGTAACATTTAAAAGATGTAAAATTTAAAAAAAACACAAATTTGTTACACTCTACTGAATTAAGTTTTAATAAAAACAAGCTGACAAAAAAAGCAGCACTGAGATGATAGTACTTGTTGTAAGGCTAGATAAGCACGAATGAAGATGTCTCATGAGATTAACGTCAAAAAAGAGCAACAATGACAAAAAGAAGACGTCATAAAGATAACACTTTATTTTTTTGATGCAATAAATAATAAACAAGTTGCTTTAAAAATATTTAATTAATTACTGCAAAAAAAGTGGATGAAAAATATCGAGGGACTTGGATTTAATGAAGTGATGCGTGTAAATGTTTTAATTTGCATGTAAGTTGAAAGTTTTTTTAGGTCAATGGGGAGTTGGAATTTGCATGTTGTAAATACGTGGTTGAAAGCAATAGGCTAAAATAGTTACAGCTGTAAACATGCCCTTAAGGGATAGTTTTACTGTATTTCTTACAAATATATATTCAAATCTGTAAGTATGCCCTTAGGGGGAATGTATACTGTAACTTTTTTATTAAGCATGTTGCTTTTTTTATAATTGAAAAAAAAAACATGTAAACAACTTTATATTGAGTGAGTCATAAGCAATTAAATCTTTACATACTGTAAGCATCTAAAAATGTATTATGCAGGGAAAAAATATAACGGGTTACAAGGTCAAAGTACTGCAAAATTGAAATCTTAAAAAACGAAATCGCAATATTAAACTGAAAAAAAGTTTTGTGATAGCAATCAAAAAATGAGAAAACTTACATAAAATTGTTACTATCATTTTTTGCCGAAATGTTCGCTTTTGTCAGTTTAATCAGAATCAAAATAATTTCAATTTCAATCAGTAAATTTTACTTTTTTGTAATATCAAAATTAAAGTTTTGTGATAGTAATCGAAAAATGAAAAAACTCACAAAAAACAATTACTCTCATTTTTTTACAAAATTTTTGTCAAATTTTATTAACTTTTGCATTTGCATAAAAACTAAAAATCATTAAATTCACAAATCCTTATTTTTCAGTCTATTACGAATTACATACTTTATTGCCTGTTATGGTATATCAATTGGACATCTTGGTATCAGTGTTACCGTGCTTCATTATGGCACGTCAACACCAACAAATTTTTATACCCTATGGTTTTATTTACATTTCTTAAAATCATATTGTGTTAATTTGCTGCGGTAAGTAGCGACTTTTAAAACTGACAAAAACAATTTCAGTGAGAAGTAAAAGTTTGTTTTTTTGGAAGGATAGTAACAAAAATCATGGTGTTTTCGGTTTCTGAATTGCTATCACTCATTTAACTGAAGCCGCTTTCACCTAAAATAAGAGTAACAATAAAGTTTATAATTTTGGAAACTTTATTACTATCATAAATACAAAAAAAAGACTGTTTCAATGAAAAAAAGTGATAGTAATGCTGAAATCTTGAAATACAAAATTTAATGTTACTATCCAAAAGCGAACCTGCAATTTTGTTAAAACACCAATAAAATAATGTATAACAATTTTTAGGCTAGCACTAATATCATTTTGTATTGAACGAACTGTAGCAACAACTTTTCGGCAATGTTATGAAACACATCGAATGTTTATTTTAGTTCCGCTTATTTTATCATTTTTAAGTTATGGCCTTTCATTCATTTTATCATCAATGGAAAATATTTGTAAGTTTATTTTTTTCAAAACTTTTTTGCACTATTTTCTCATGAGAAAAGAAAACTTCCTGTTTTTGCGTACTTACTTACCTTTCTATGTGCAAAAAAAAGTGCTGCTAATCTTTTTGCTGACTCAATTTCTGAAATTTAAAATGCAAAAAGTGTCTGGTGCTTTTTATTTAATATTTATGCAAAAAGGGTTTTTGGTTTTATTCAGTGTTCTTTCGCCGCCGCCGCCGCCGGCGGCGGCGGCGATTTTTGAGCAGCGGCGGCGGCGCTGATTTTTGCCCAAAATTTTTTAAAATCGTTGGAATTTGTTTAGATTTCACACAGATTAATTAAACTATTGTGCATATTAAATCTCTTATTTATTCCCATTTGATGGAACAGATTTCACCACCTTTTCTAATGCTGTAATGTCATTTTAAAATTCGATATGAAAAAAACCGAAAACTTTTGCTCCTCGTGGCAAAAATATTGCAGAAAGTATATCAAACCTATTTTCCATCATGCCTGAACAATAGACAATGAAATAAAAAATTTTTAAAAATTTTGGAATTTTCACGTACTCCCCCCTTTGAAAAAAATTTTTGGGCTCTGGCGGCGATGCTCGACCAAAAACGAGTACACTGGTTTTATTGAGTTTGTTTACGAAAGAATAAAATATTACTATTACAGCTACGGTAATAGAAGGTGCAATAAGTATGCAAATTTGTAGAACTTTGACGCTACTATAAAAAGGCTTTTTTCGACGGAACAAAATTACTCAAGAAATACTGTAATAGAATGCATTTTTGTTTGTCATTAAATTTTAAATTTAAATTTTAAAAAAACATAAATTTGTTTTTGACCTTATGACTTTTTATACTTTTATTCATTCACACTTTTTTCAAGCTACATCTAAATATTGTCTATTAAAAACTTATAAATAAATCTATAAATTTAGACACTGTTTTCTATCTATAAATAGTAAATGTTTTGTTTATTTATTAATGAAATCTTTTCCTTTTTTAGGGTATTATGACGAAATTGTTGTATATAGCATTTATATGGGAATGGATGTTTTACATTGGATTGTAAGTTTACTTTACTTTTATGCATTGGAAATAGCTAATAGTAATGCCAGATAGTAACCAAAAATAATTAATATTCAATTTTTATCGTTACTGTCTCTCAGTTTTAAAGCAGTTTTCGTAAAATTATGATAGTAACAATAAAAGTTTATTTACTCGAAAATTTTGTTACTATTGAAAATATGAAGATAACCGCTTGAAAAAAAAGAAAATTGATAGTAAATATTCCAATCTTAAAATAAAAAGTTTGTTATTACTATCATATTTTTTAGTGGAGAATATGTAAATTGTTTTTGGAGAGACAGTAACAGAGGAAACTATTACTATTGTTTTTTACTATTACTATCACTTTTTTTATTGAAGCAATTATTGTTTAATGAAATTATGTTACTATCAAAAAAGATAATGTCATTTAAATAACCAAATATACTTTTTTTAGTCCGCAACTATTCTATCTAAATATAATTGGAGAATTTTAAAGAATAATCGAGCAACAAGATCCAATAAACTTTCACAACGCTATCAAGTAAGTAATATAAAAATAGATATGTAAAAATTTTAATTTTTGATGTTTTGAAAATTAAAATTCTATTTGACGCATAAAAAAGCTTCTAAAAATAGTTGAAACATTTAACTGAAATTTAAGAGCATCTGTTTTTTTAAGGTTAATGAAAATATACGAGTACTGGAAATAATTTTACCAATCTCACGAGTTGGTTGTATTTTTACACTTGTTTCAACATGGATCGTTATGGTAGTACTACTAACAGCTGTGGATAATAAATATGCTGCACCTCTGTATTATATGGTAGGTGTCTTTTTTTTAAATCACATTTCACCAAATGATAGAATGCCGATTATCTGCTTTCTGGGCATAAGGTGACATGAACACCAACACTTTTGGCAATGTATAATATAAAGTCAAAAGCTTGGCATTTACATAACAAAACAAAAAAATTACTAATTACTTTTTTACAGGTTATCAACGCCTTTGTTACTGTAGCATTCTTTATGTCAATGCGAGCACAATCAATAACACCAAGAATTTTATGTCGAATAATTTTATGTCAAAGCTCATATCGTGGCAATGAAAGATCAATCTCACCATCACATGTAAAAAATATCTTAGGTGAAGAACTTATCATTTATCACCATGGTGATGATCACTTTAAATGTCTACAAGATCAATGGCATGTATCATTCACAAATTTGCATACAATGGATCCAAAAGGGTCACCAATATGAAAATGCTGATTTTAGAGATAGAATATTTTTACAAAACTGTTTATCTTAATTTGCTTAATAAATTTTTTTAACATACTATGCTTTTTGTTATTTACATATTTACCATCAATGATAGTAACAATAAATCATGTGTTTCAACAATTCAGCGTTACTATCACTTTTTTTTGTTGAAGTTGTTTTTTGCATTTGAGATAGTAACAAAATTTTGAAAACAAGTGGTACTTTCATTTTAGGGGAAAACGGGTTCAATTAAATGAGTGATAGTAATCAAATAATACGATAACAAAATTTTCTTTGTTACTATCACTTTTTTTAATTTAGCAGTTTTTTGTACTTTTTAAATGAAATTTTACTGTTACAATCTCTTTGGAAAAAGCTGCTCCTGTACAAAAAAATGATAGCAATCAAAAAATCGAAAACAAAATTATTTTGTTGCTCTCATCTTTTAACGAAACGGTTTTGTTTTGCATTTTTGTGAGTAACAAAAATTTTTTAAAAAACGTTGTTTCATTGTTACTTTCCTTTTACGAAGAATTGCTCCAACAGAAAAACTGATAGTAACCCAAAAAAGACAAAATCAAATGTTTTGATTACTATCCTTCCATGAAAAAGCTGCATATCATAATTAAAAAGACTTTCAACTTTAAAGGACAGTTTCGTTTGTATATCTTGTAGTTTATGTCGAAATTAAATTTTAAAAAGTTATTTAAAATTTTAGTTTTTTATTATTATTTATTGATGCTTTTAATTTCTTAAAAGCCGTCTTTTAGAAGAAAGATTTTTTCTTTTCAAAAACCGAGACAAAGACATGGATTTAGAATATTATTTTATAAAGAATATTATTGAAATAAAAAAGCATAAAAAATGGCAGATAATCTTTTTCTTTTTTAATCTTTTATTTATTACAGTTTTTAATTTTTTGCTCTAGGTATTTAAGTAGGTAAAGTAGAAGGTTAAAGTTAAAGTCATTTTTTTCAAGGAAGTTGTATCTTTTAAAATAATAATTTCACAAAGTAGTATTGTCCAAAAGTGTAAGAAATCAAAATGCTAAATATTATACAAGAAAGTATTATAATTTTTGCTGCTGTTTTATGTTCGTACAATATGCTGGTGATTACCATACAAGTTATCTTTAGCTTTATTATTAAAGCTTTTCATGCAAATTTTCGGTAAGTTGAAATAGGTTTTAAACGTGTTAAAATTTTTTTTCGTGCACGGTTTCAAAAAAATTTGTGGTATCATAAGAAGAAACACTATTGCTTTAAAAATGCTACTATCAGATAGCAATACAAAATGAAAGAATATTATGTAAAAGTGTGTTACTATCAGATAGTAATATAATAAAAAAAATAATAATTACTAAAAATAGTTGCATTCAAAATCGCATATCGTATGACTAACCCCAAGGATAAAAAAAGAAAAGATGAATAAATGAGGCTATAATTGTTAAAGAAGGAAAAAGGAAGTTGTATTTTTTTAAATAATTATTATGCTATTGTTAATGTACGTGAGGTTAGCAAGAATATATATACATATATTTTTTATAACTATTTCCGATGTTTACTGTGGAGAGATGGTTTCTGTAAATGTAATAGCAAAAAACAACACCGGAAAGAATTGCAAAGAAATATAATTATAGATTTGCACCATGTTCATTATTTGAAGAACCAGCACTAAACATCTTAACCGACTCGCACTCCTTAAAGAATATTTCTTAAAAAATTGATTTTTTCCCCAAATGTCAAATTTCAAATTTTAGAATTGTTTATTTAAACTTACTTCTTGCAATGGGCTTTATATGTTTTGGATTTTTTATTTCAATTATTTATATGTTCACTGAAGATACCCTCATCCCAGTTGGAACAAATAAAGAAGCATTTAAAATTGTTGAAGCTATTGCTCTCTATGGCAGTTATATGATGAGAACAGTATTTTCAGCATTCTTTATTGAACGATCATTTGCAACATTTATGAGTAAAACATATGAAAAACGACATTTTTATATTGTTGGAATTGGTGTTACGGTTTTGGTTGTAAGTTTTTCTATAGAGGGATACTGCAGGGTTTCCTTGGCTCGCAAATTTTTTCTGTTGCATTCTAGAAAAATAATATGGATAGTTTCCATCAGCAAGTTATAAAATTCTTTTTGATTGAACAATGCCTTGCTTTTTTATGCAAATTTGTAGAAAAGATAGTAACATAATAATGTGTTATTGGTTTTTTTTGTTACTATCTTTTTTTTGTTGAATCAGTTTAAGTAAAATAAGAGTTACAATAAAATTTTATTGTTATAAATTTTGTTATCTTTAAAAAGGTTAAAAAAATACTGTTTCTATGAAATCAAGTGATAGTAACGCTAAAATCGTAAACCAATAACTTTAACGTCACTATCACATTTTCTATCACTTCAACAAAAAAAGAAAGCGGAGCCAAACTGACAATTTCGTTAGGATATGTTGTTTTTAGCAAATCAAGTAAAACAAACTTTTTCAGCATGTTTTTACTGTAACTCTTATGGTTTTATGGTATTTTAGAAATGATGTTTATGGAAATGGTAAGCTTGAAAACCAATGCATGATAATAATTTGATATCAAATTTCTAGCATTGATAACGTCAATAATTCAACAAAGCTTTTTAATTTTTCTTGATATGACTTCTATTTGTGTAAGTTTTCTACAAACCTGATGAACAATATGCGACTGTCCAGAAATTACGTGATCTTTTTTTCGTATTTTTTGAACCCCTCCCACCCCCTTGGTGATCTTTTTTGCTTTGATCTCGTGCCGCTTTTCAAAGCGGCGTTATAATTCGGCTTACCCCTCCCACCCTATCGTCGAAACACACAATTAATTGTAAATAAACAGTTTTGAGTTACTATCAAAAAATTTTCTTTATATCAAATCAATTTTTTTAGCTTAACTTTTTAATTTCATAATTTTTATAGTGTGTTTTTGGTCTTCGAAGTTACAATAAGCGCCTTCAAGCAGCATCCAACAAATCTCGTCTAGAGCTATCCGAACGATATCAAATTGCTGAAAATATTCGTGCAATAAATGCTATTGGACCAATTTCATTAATCTGTGGCATTATCAACCTCATCATCAGCATCACAAATATTACAATAGCTATGACACAATTTGAAAAATATCATAGTACAATTTTTACATTTATGATGAATATTAATGTTGCTGTTGCTTTAACGCTAGTCCTTAAAAATAGTGTATTTTTAAGAAAAGTTGCTGAATTGCTTCCAATAATTGAAAAATTTTGGAAATCATTTTTGGATGTTCCAACTACTTTAAAAATGGCTTTACAACTTACATCATTGAAAGCAGAAAAAGGACAAGATGTACATTTTGAAGGGCTTAAACAAATGTGGGCATGAATTTAAAAACTATCGAAATAAATAAAATTGTTTGATTTGTTTAACGTTTTTCTACAGATGGATTTGTTATAAACACAGAAATATTTCCTTCACATGTGTAATAAAAGTTATTATTATTATTTATTCTACATGCCGGCATGCATGCCCGATTGCATGCTGATAAAAATACAATCTCAATACATACAATGTAAAAAAAGTAAACAAATTAAAACCTAAAAATTTTTTTGGTTTTTATTTTTTTAAACAAAAATCGCAGAAGATAAATAAATAGTTTCACTTTTTGGTTTTGATTTTAATGAATACTGTGGTAATTTGACATTGAAAATAAGAAACATAAATAAAATATTGAATTGTTGACAAATAAATAAGTGAATTGCTCTTTATTGTCGATAAACGGGTTTGAATTCAAAGTATAGTAAACCTTTGATTTTCAATACATAACGAAGTGTTAAGAAACATTTGATTTTTGATCGAAATGAGTTGATTTCCAGCTGGTATGTTTTCAATAAAATTTTGGGCAATCTATTCTTTCAATTACTGATTTTTTAGTTTTTTGCCTATTTTAAAATCATCAGCACCTTCTTAATATAGCAAATATTTATCATTCGGAATACAATCAAAATTTAAATTTTTTCCTTTGACTATAACGTCATCGAATAAATCCTGCAAATCATTTGAAAATTCTGGAAAAGGCAGAAAAATTGAAAATTCTTTTTCGCTTCTGCAACCATGCTTGCATAGTGCATGTGAACTTCTTCTGGCATTCTACCATCACATCCCGCAGGAAGCCGTCATAAACGGCATTATTTTTTTAATAACGCGGCATTTTGTAGTTTCCTGATTTATTAAAACACGTTAAAGGACATGTTTTAAGAATTTCAGTTTTAGACTAAAAATGCCAACCATATTTCTTTTTTATATTGTTTTTGAGCTTATTTATCCACTAAAAATAAAATAATATGGTTGAGATAGTGCATGAATAGCTGAATTTTCGACAAGTGATCCTTCAAGGACATGTTTTAAGAATTTCAGTTTTAGACTAAAAATGCCAACCATATTTCTTTTTTATATTGTTTTTGAGCTTATTTATCCACTAGAAATAAAATAATATGGTTGAGATAGTGCATGAATAGCTGAATTTTCGACAAGTGATCCTTCAAGGACATGTTTTAAGAATTTCAGGTTCAGACTAAAAATGCCAACCATATTTCTTTTTTATATTGTTTTTGAGCTTATTTATCCACTAGAAATAAAATAATATGGTTGAGATAGTGCATGAATAGCTGAATTTTCGACAAGTGATCCTTCAAGGACATGTTTTAAGAATTTCAGGTTCAGACTAAAAATGCCAACCATATTTCTTTTTTATATTGTTTTTGAGCTTATTTATCCACTAAAAATAAAATAATATGGTTGAGATAGTGCATGAATAGCTGAATTTTCGACAAGTGATCCTTCAAGGACATGTTTTAAGAATTTCAGGTTCAGACTAAAAATGCCAACCATATTTCTTTTTTATATTGTTTTTGAGCTTATTTATCCACTAAAAATAAAATAATATGGTTGAGATAGTGCATGAATAGCTGAATTTTCGACAAGTGATCCTTCAAGGACATGTTTTAAGAATTTCAGGTTCAGACTAAAAATGCCAACCATATTTCTTTTTTATATTGTTTTTGAGCTTATTTATCCACTAAAAATAAAATAATATGGTTGAGATAGTGCATGAATAGCTGAATTTTCGACAAGTGATCCTTCAAGGACATGTTTTAAGAATTTCAGGTTCAGACTAAAAATGCCAACCATATTTCTTTTTTATATTGTTTTTGAGCTTATTTATCCACTAAAAATAAAATAATATGGTTGAGATAGTGCATGAATAGCTGAATTTTCGACAAGTGATCCTTCAAGGACATGTTTTAAGAATTTCAGTTTTAGACTAAAAATGCCAACCATATTTCTTTTTTATATTGTTTTTGAGCTTATTTATCCACTAAAAATAAAATAATATGGTTGAGATAGTGCATGAATAGCTGAATTTTCGACAAGTGATCCTTCAAGGACATGTTTTAAGAATTTCAGGTTCAGACTAAAAATGCCAACCATATTTCTTTTTTATATTGTTTTTGAGCTTATTTATCCACTAAAAATAAAATAATATGGTTGAGATAGTGCATGAATAGCTGAATTTTCGACAAGTGATCCTTCAAGGACATGTTTTAAGAATTTCAGGTTCAGACTAAAAATGCCAACCATATTTCTTTTTTATATTGTTTTTGAGCTTATTTATCCACTAGAAATAAAATAATATGGTTGAGATAGTGCATGAATAGCTGGATTTTCGACAAGTGATCCTTCAAGGACATGTTTTAAGAATTTCAGGTTTAGACTAAAAATGCCAACCATATTTCTTTTTTATATTGTTTTTGAGCTTATTTATCCACTAAAAATAAAATAATATGGTTGAGATAGTGCATGAATAGCTGAATTTTCGACAAGTGATCCTTCAAGGACATGTTTTAAGAATTTCAGGTTCAGACTAAAAATGCCAACCATATTTCTTTTTTATATTGTTTTTGAGCTTATTTATCCACTAAAAATAAAATAATATGGTTGAGATAGTGCATGAATAGCTGAATTTTCGACAAGTGATCCTTCAAGGACATGTTTTAAGAATTTCAGGTTCAGACTAAAAATGCCAACCATATTTCTTTTTTATATTGTTTTTGAGTTTATTTATCCACTAAAAATAAAATAATATGGTTGAGATAGTGCATGAATAGCTGGATTTTCGACAAGTGATCCTTCAAGGACATGTTTTAAGAATTTCAGGTTCAGACTAAAAATGCCAACCATATTTCTTTTTTATATTGTTTTTGAGCTTATTTATCCACTAGAAATAAAATAATATGGTTGAGATAGTGCATGAATAGCTGAATTTTCGACAAGTGATCCTTCAAGGACATGTTTTAAGAATTTCAGGTTTAGACTAAAAATGCCAACCATATTTCTTTTTTATATTGTTTTTGAGCTTATTTATCCACTAAAAATAAAATAATATGGTTGAGATAGTGCATGAATAGCTGAATTTTCGACAAGTGATCCTTCAAGGACATGTTTTAAGAATTTCAGGTTTAGACTAAAAATGCCAACCATATTTCTTTTTTATATTGTTTTTGAGCTTATTTATCCACTAAAAATAAAATAATATGGTTGAGATAGTGCATGAATAGCTGAATTTTCGACAAGTGATCCTTCAAGGACATGTTTTAAGAATTTCAGGTTTAGACTAAAAATGCCAACCATATTTCTTTTTTATATTGTTTTTGAGCTTATTTATCCACTAAAAATAAAATAATATGGTTGAGATAGTGCATGAATAGCTGAATTTTCGACAAGTGATCCTTCAAGGACATGTTTTAAGAATTTCAGGTTTAGACTAAAAATGCCAACCATATTTCTTTTTTATATTGTTTTTGAGCTTATTTATCCACTAGAAATAAAATAATATGGTTGAGATACTGCTTTTATAGCTGGATTTTCGACAAGTGATCCTTCAAGGACATGTTTTAAGAATTTCAGGTTTAGACTAAAAATGCCAACCATATTTCTTTTTTATATTGTTTTTGAGCTTATTTATCCACTAGAAATAAAATAATATGGTTGAGATACTGCTTTTATAGCTGGATTTTCGACAAGTGATCCTTCAAGGACATGTTTTAAGAATTTCAGGTTTAGACTAAAAATGCCAACCATATTTCTTTTTTATATTGTTTTTGAGCTTATTTATCCACTAGAAATAAAATAATATGGTTGAGATACTGCTTTTATAGCTGGATTTTCGACAAGTGATCCTTCAAGGACATGTTTTAAGAATTTCAGGTTTAGACTAAAAATGCCAACCATATTTCTTTTTTATATTGTTTTTGAGCTTATTTATCCACTAGAAATAAAATAATATGGTTGAGATACTGCTTTTATAGCTGGATTTTCGACAAGTGATCCTTCAAGGACATGTTTTAAGAATTTCAGGTTTAGACTAAAAATGCCAACCATATTTCTTTTTTATATTGTTTTTGAGCTTATTTATCCACTAGAAATAAAATAATATGGTTGAGATACTGCTTTTATAGCTGGATTTTCGACAAGTGATCCTTCAAGGACATGTTTTAAGAATTTCAGGTTTAGACTAAAAATGCCAACCATATTTCTTTTTTATATTGTTTTTGAGCTTATTTATCCACTAGAAATAAAATAATATGGTTGAGATACTGCTTTTATAGCTGGATTTTCGACAAGTGATCCTTCAAGGACATGTTTTAAGAATTTCAGGTTTAGACTAAAAATGCCAACCATATTTCTTTTTTATATTGTTTTTGAGCTTATTTATCCACTAGAAATAAAATAATATGGTTGAGATACTGCTTTTATAGCTGGATTTTCGACAAGTGATCCTTCAAGGACATGTTTTAAGAATTTCAGGTTTAGACTAAAAATGCCAACCATATTTCTTTTTTATATTGTTTTTGAGCTTATTTATCCACTAGAAATAAAATAATATGGTTGAGATACTGCTTTTATAGCTGGATTTTCGACAAGTGATCCTTCAAGGACATGTTTTAAGAATTTCAGGTTTAGACTAAAAATGCCAACCATATTTCTTTTTTATATTGTTTTTGAGCTTATTTATCCACTAGAAATAAAATAATATGGTTGAGATACTGCTTTTATAGCTGGATTTTCGACAAGTGATCCTTCAAGGACATGTATTAAGAATTTCAGGTTTAGACTAAAAATGCCAACCATATTTCTTTTTTATATTGTTTTTGAGCTTATTTATCCACTAGAAATAAAATAATATGGTTGAGATACTGCTTTTATAGCTGGATTTTCGACAAGTGATCCTTCAAGGACATGTTTTAAGAATTTCAGGTTTAGACTAAAAATGCCAACCATATTTCTTTTTTATATTGTTTTTGAGCTTATTTATCCACTAGAAATAAAATAATATGGTTGAGATACTGCTTTTATAGCTGGATTTTCGACAAGTGATCCTTCAAGGACATGTTTTAAGAATTTCAGGTTTAGACTAAAAATGCCAACCATATTTCTTTTTTATATTGTTTTTGAGCTTATTTATCCACTAGAAATAAAATAATATGGTTGAGATACTGCTTTTATAGCTGGATTTTCGACAAGTGATCCTTCAAGGACATGTATTAAGAATTTCAGGTTTAGACTAAAAATGCCAACCATATTTCTTTTTTATATTGTTTTTGAGCTTATTTATCCACTAGAAATAAAATAATATGGTTGAGATACTGCTTTTATAGCTGGATTTTCGACAAGTGATCCTTCAAGGACATGTTTTAAGAATTTCAGGTTTAGACTAAAAATGCCAACCATATTTCTTTTTTATATTGTTTTTGAGCTTATTTATCCACTAGAAATAAAATAATATGGTTGAGATACTGCTTTTATAGCTGGATTTTCGACAAGTGATCCTTCAAGGACATGTTTTAAGAATTTCAGGTTTAGACTAAAAATGCCAACCATATTTCTTTTTTATATTGTTTTTGAGCTTATTTATCCACTAGAAATAAAATAATATGGTTGAGATACTGCTTTTATAGCTGGATTTTCGACAAGTGATCCTTCAAGGACATGTTTTAAGAATTTCAGGTTTAGACTAAAAATGCCAACCATATTTCTTTTTTATATTGTTTTTGAGCTTATTTATCCACTAGAAATAAAATAATATGGTTGAGATACTGCTTTTATAGCTGGATTTTCGACAAGTGATCCTTCAAGGACATGTTTTAAGAATTTCAGGTTTAGACTAAAAATGCCAACCATATTTCTTTTTTATATTGTTTTTGAGCTTATTTATCCACTAGAAATAAAATAATATGGTTGAGATACTGCTTTTATAGCTGGATTTTCGACAAGTGATCCTTCAAGGACATGTTTTAAGAATTTCAGGTTTAGACTAAAAATGCCAACCATATTTCTTTTTTATATTGTTTTTGAGCTTATTTATCCACTAGAAATAAAATAATATGGTTGAGATACTGCTTTTATAGCTGGATTTTCGACAAGTGATCCTTCAAGGACATGTTTTAAGAATTTCAGGTTTAGACTAAAAATGCCAACCATATTTCTTTTTTATATTGTTTTTGAGCTTATTTATCCACTAGAAATAAAATAATATGGTTGAGATACTGCTTTTATAGCTGGATTTTCGACAAGTGATCCTTCAAGGACATGTTTTAAGAATTTCAGGTTTAGACTAAAAATGCCAACCATATTTCTTTTTTATATTGTTTTTGAGCTTATTTATCCACTAGAAATAAAATAATATGGTTGAGATACTGCTTTTATAGCTGGATTTTCGACAAGTGATCCTTCAAGGACATGTATTAAGAATTTCAGGTTTAGACTAAAAATGCCAACCATATTTCTTTTTTATATTGTTTTTGAGCTTATTTATCCACTAGAAATAAAATAATATGGTTGAGATACTGCTTTTATAGCTGGATTTTCGACAAGTGATCCTTCAAGGACATGTTTTAAGAATTTCAGGTTTAGACTAAAAATGCCAACCATATTTCTTTTTTATATTGTTTTTGAGCTTATTTATCCACTAGAAATAAAATAATATGGTTGAGATACTGCTTTTATAGCTGGATTTTCGACAAGTGATCCTTCAAGGACATGTTTTAAGAATTTCAGGTTTAGACTAAAAATGCCAACCATATTTCTTTTTTATATTGTTTTTGAGCTTATTTATCCACTAGAAATAAAATAATATGGTTGAGATACTGCTTTTATAGCTGGATTTTCGACAAGTGATCCTTCAAGGACATGTATTAAGAATTTCAGGTTTAGACTAAAAATGCCAACCATATTTCTTTTTTATATTGTTTTTGAGCTTATTTATCCACTAGAAATAAAATAATATGGTTGAGATACTGCTTTTATAGCTGGATTTTCGACAAGTGATCCTTCAAGGACATGTTTTAAGAATTTCAGGTTTAGACTAAAAATGCCAACCATATTTCTTTTTTATATTGTTTTTGAGCTTATTTATCCACTAGAAATAAAATAATATGGTTGAGATACTGCTTTTATAGCTGGATTTTCGACAAGTGATCCTTCAAGGACATGTTTTAAGAATTTCAGGTTTAGACTAAAAATGCCAACCATATTTCTTTTTTATATTGTTTTTGAGCTTATTTATCCACTAGAAATAAAATAATATGGTTGAGATACTGCTTTTATAGCTGGATTTTCGACAAGTGATCCTTCAAGGACATGTTTTAAGAATTTCAGGTTTAGACTAAAAATGCCAACCATATTTCTTTTTTATATTGTTTTTGAGCTTATTTATCCACTAGAAATAAAATAATATGGTTGAGATACTGCTTTTATAGCTGGATTTTCGACAAGTGATCCTTCAAGGACATGTTTTAAGAATTTCAGGTTTAGACTAAAAATGCCAACCATATTTCTTTTTTATATTGTTTTTGAGCTTATTTATCCACTAGAAATAAAATAATATGGTTGAGATACTGCTTTTATAGCTGGATTTTCGACAAGTGATCCTTCAAGGACATGTTTTAAGAATTTCAGGTTTAGACTAAAAATGCCAACCATATTTCTTTTTTATATTGTTTTTGAGCTTATTTATCCACTAGAAATAAAATAATATGGTTGAGATACTGCTTTTATAGCTGGATTTTCGACAAGTGATCCTTCAAGGACATGTTTTAAGAATTTCAGGTTTAGACTAAAAATGCCAACCATATTTCTTTTTTATATTGTTTTTGAGCTTATTTGTCCACTAGAAATAAAATAATATGGTTGAGATACTGCTTTTATAGCTGGATTTTCGACAAGTGATCCTTCAAGGACATGTTTTAAGAATTTCATGTTTAGACTAAAAATGCCAACCATATTTCTTTTTTATATTGTTTTTGAGCTTATTTATCCACTAGAAATAAGATAATATGGTTGAGATAGTGCATGAATAGCTGGATTTTCGAAAAGTGATCCTTCAAGGACATGTTTTAAGAATTTCAGGTTTAGACTAAAAATGCCAACCATATTTCTTTTTTATATTGTTTTTGAGCTTATTTATCCACTAGAAATAAAATAATATGGTTGAGATAGTGCATGAATAGCTGGATTTTCGAAAAGTGATCCTTCAAGGACATGTTTTAAGAATTTCAGGTTTAGACTAAAAATGCCAACCATATTTCTTTTTTATATTGTTTTTGAGCTTATTTATCCACTAGAAATAAAATAATATGGTTGAGATAGTGCTTTTATAGCTGGATTTTCGACAAGTGATCCTTCAAGGACATGTTTTAAGAATTTCAGGTTTAGACTAAAAATGCCAACCATATTTCTTTTTTATATTGTTTTTGAGCTTATTTATCCACTAGAAATAAAATAATATGGTTGAGATAGTGCTTTTATAGCTGGATTTTCGACAAGTGATCCTTCAAGGACATGTATTAAGAATTTCAGGTTTAGACTAAAAATGCCAACCATATTTCTTTTTTATATTGTTTTTGAGCTTATTTATCCACTAGAAATAAAATAATATGGTTGAGATAGTGCTTTTATAGCTGGATTTTCGACAAGTGATCCTTCAAGGACATGTTTTAAGAATTTCAGGTTTAGACTAAAAATGCCAACCATATTTCTTTTTTATATTGTTTTTGAGCTTATTTATCCACTAGAAATAAAATAATATGGTTGAGATAGTGCTTTTATAGCTGGATTTTCGACAAGTGATCCTTCAAGGACATGTTTTAAGAATTTCAGGTTTAGACTAAAAATGCCAACCATATTTCTTTTTTATATTGTTTTTGAGCTTATTTATCCACTAGAAATAAAATAATATGGTTGAGATACTGCTTTTATAGCTGGATTTTCGACAAGTGATCCTTCAAGGACATGTTTTAAGAATTTCAGGTTTAGACTAAAAATGCCAACCATATTTCTTTTTTATATTGTTTTTGAGCTTATTTATCCACTAGAAATAAAATAATATGGTTGAGATACTGCTTTTATAGCTGGATTTTCGACAAGTGATCCTTCAAGGACATGTTTTAAGAATTTCAGGTTTAGACTAAAAATGCCAACCATATTTCTTTTTTATATTGTTTTTGAGCTTATTTATCCACTAGAAATAAAATAATATGGTTGAGATACTGCTTTTATAGCTGGATTTTCGACAAGTGATCCTTCAAGGACATGTTTTAAGAATTTCAGGTTTAGACTAAAAATGCCAACCATATTTCTTTTTTATATTGTTTTTGAGCTTATTTATCCACTAGAAATAAAATAATATGGTTGAGATACTGCTTTTATAGCTGGATTTTCGACAAGTGATCCTTCAAGGACATGTATTAAGAATTTCAGGTTTAGACTAAAAATGCCAACCATATTTCTTTTTTATATTGTTTTTGAGCTTATTTATCCACTAGAAATAAAATAATATGGTTGAGATACTGCTTTTATAGCTGGATTTTCGACAAGTGATCCTTCAAGGACATGTATTAAGAATTTCAGGTTTAGACTAAAAATGCCAACCATATTTCTTTTTTATATTGTTTTTGAGCTTATTTATCCACTAGAAATAAAATAATATGGTTGAGATACTGCTTTTATAGCTGGATTTTCGACAAGTGATCCTTCAAGGACATGTTTTAAGAATTTCAGGTTTAGACTAAAAATGCCAACCATATTTCTTTTTTATATTGTTTTTGAGCTTATTTATCCACTAGAAATAAAATAATATGGTTGAGATACTGCTTTTATAGCTGGATTTTCGACAAGTGATCCTTCAAGGACATGTTTTAAGAATTTCAGGTTTAGACTAAAAATGCCAACCATATTTCTTTTTTATATTGTTTTTGAGCTTATTTATCCACTAGAAATAAAATAATATGGTTGAGATACTGCTTTTATAGCTGGATTTTCGACAAGTGATCCTTCAAGGACATGTATTAAGAATTTCAGGTTTAGACTAAAAATGCCAACCATATTTCTTTTTTATATTGTTTTTGAGCTTATTTATCCACTAGAAATAAAATAATATGGTTGAGATACTGCTTTTATAGCTGGATTTTCGACAAGTGATCCTTCAAGGACATGTTTTAAGAATTTCAGGTTTAGACTAAAAATGCCAACCATATTTCTTTTTTATATTGTTTTTGAGCTTATTTATCCACTAGAAATAAAATAATATGGTTGAGATACTGCTTTTATAGCTGGATTTTCGACAAGTGATCCTTCAAGGACATGTTTTAAGAATTTCAGGTTTAGACTAAAAATGCCAACCATATTTCTTTTTTATATTGTTTTTGAGCTTATTTATCCACTAGAAATAAAATAATATGGTTGAGATACTTCTTTTATAGCTGGATTTTCGAAAAGTGATCCTTCAAGGACATGTTTTAAGAATTTCAGGTTTAGACTAAAAAGGCCAACCATATTTCTTTTTTATATTGTTTTTGAGCTTATTTATCCACTAGAAATAAAATAATATGGTTGAGATACTGCTTTTATAGCTGGATTTTCGACAAGTGATCCTTCAAGGACATGTTTTAAGAATTTCAGGTTTAGACTAAAAATGCCAACCATATTTCTTTTTTATATTGTTTTTGAGCTTATTTATCCACTAGAAATAAAATAATATGGTTGAGATACTGCTTTTATAGCTGGATTTTCGACAAGTGATCCTTCAAGGACATGTTTTAAGAATTTCAGGTTTAGACTAAAAATGCCAACCATATTTCTTTTTTATATTGTTTTTGAGCTTATTTATCCACTAAAAATAAAATAATATGGTTGAGATACTGCTTTTATAGCTGGATTTTCGACAAGTGATCCTTCAAGGACATGTTTTAAGAATTTCAGGTTTAGACTAAAAAGGCCAACCATATTTCTTTTTTATATTGTTTTTGAGCTTATTTATCCACTAGAAATAAAATAATATGGTTGAGATACTGCTTTTATAGCTGGATTTTCGACAAGTGATCCTTCAAGGACATGTTTTAAGAATTTCAGGTTTAGACTAAAAATGCCAACCATATTTCTTTTTTATATTGTTTTTGAGCTTATTTATCCACTAGAAATAAAATAATATGGTTGAGATACTGCTTTTATAGCTGGATTTTCGACAAGTGATCCTTCAAGGACATGTTTTAAGAATTTCAGGTTTAGACTAAAAAGGCCAACCATATTTCTTTTTTATATTGTTTTTGAGCTTATTTATCCACTAGAAATAAAATAATATGGTTGAGATACTGCTTTTATAGCTGGATTTTCGACAAGTGATCCTTCAAGGACATGTTTTAAGAATTTCAGGTTTAGACTAAAAATGCCAACCATATTTCTTTTTTATATTGTTTTTGAGCTTATTTATCCACTAGAAATAAAATAATATGGTTGAGATACTGCTTTTATAGCTGGATTTTCGACAAGTGATCCTTCAAGGACATGTTTTAAGAATTTCAGGTTTAGACTAAAAATGCCAACCATATTTCTTTTTTATATTGTTTTTGAGCTTATTTATCCACTAGAAATAAAATAATATGGTTGAGATACTGCTTTTATAGCTGGATTTTCGACAAGTGATCCTTCAAGGACATGTTTTAAGAATTTCAGGTTTAGACTAAAAAGGCCAACCATATTTCTTTTTTATATTGTTTTTGAGCTTATTTATCCACTAGAAATAAAATAATATGGTTGAGATACTGCTTTTATAGCTGGATTTTCGACAAGTGATCCTTCAAGGACATGTTTTAAGAATTTCAGGTTTAGACTAAAAAGGCCAACCATATTTCTTTTTTATATTGTTTTTGAGCTTATTTATCCACTAGAAATAAAATAATATGGTTGAGATACTGCTTTTATAGCTGGATTTTCGACAAGTGATCCTTCAAGGACATGTTTTAAGAATTTCAGGTTTAGACTAAAAAGGCCAACCATATTTCTTTTTTATATTGTTTTTGAGCTTATTTATCCACTAGAAATAAAATAATATGGTTGAGATACTGCTTTTATAGCTGGATTTTCGACAAGTGATCCTTCAAGGACATGTTTTAAGAATTTCAGGTTTAGACTAAAAATGCCAACCATATTTCTTTTTTATATTGTTTTTGAGCTTATTTATCCACTAGAAATAAAATAATATGGTTGAGATACTGCTTTTATAGCTGGATTTTCGACAAGTGATCCTTCAAGGACATGTTTTAAGAATTTCAGGTTTAGACTAAAAATGCCAACCATATTTCTTTTTTATATTGTTTTTGAGCTTATTTATCCACTAGAAATAAAATAATATGGTTGAGATACTGCTTTTATAGCTGGATTTTCGACAAGTGATCCTTCAAGGACATGTTTTAAGAATTTCAGGTTTAGACTAAAAATGCCAACCATATTTCTTTTTTATATTGTTTTTGAGCTTATTTATCCACTAGAAATAAAATAATATGGTTGAGATACTGCTTTTATAGCTGGATTTTCGACAAGTGATCCTTCAAGGACATGTTTTAAGAATTTCAGGTTTAGACTAAAAATGCCAACCATATTTCTTTTTTATATTGTTTTTGAGCTTATTTATCCACTAGAAATAAAATAATATGGTTGAGATACTGCTTTTATAGCTGGATTTTCGACAAGTGATCCTTCAAGGACATGTTTTAAGAATTTCAGGTTTAGACTAAAAATGCCAACCATATTTCTTTTTTATATTGTTTTTGAGCTTATTTATCCACTAGAAATAAAATAATATGGTTGAGATACTGCTTTTATAGCTGGATTTTCGACAAGTGATCCTTCAAGGACATGTTTTAAGAATTTCAGGTTTAGACTAAAAATGCCAACCATATTTCTTTTTTATATTGTTTTTGAGCTTATTTATCCACTAGAAATAAAATACTATGGTTGAGATAGTGCATGAATAGCTGGATTTTCGACAAGTGATCCTTCAAGGACATGTTTTAAGAATTTCAGGTTTAGACTAAAAATGCCAACCATATTTCTTTTTTATATTGTTTTTGAGCTTATTTATCCACTAGAAATAAAATAATATGGTTGAGATACTGCTTTTATAGCTGGATTTTCGACAAGTGATCCTTCAAGGACATGTTTTAAGAATTTCAGGTTTAGACTAAAAATGCCAACCATATTTCTTTTTTATATTGTTTTTGAGCTTATTTATCCACTAGAAATAAAATACTATGGTTGAGATAGTGCATGAATAGCTGGATTTTCGAAAAGTGATCCTTCAAGGACATGTTTTAAGAATTTCAGGTTTAGACTAAAAATGCCAACCATATTTCTTTTTTATATTGTTTTTGAGCTTATTTATCCACTAGAAATAAAATAATATGGTTGAGATACTGCTTTTATAGCTGGATTTTCGACAAGTGATCCTTCAAGGACATGTTTTAAGAATTTCAGGTTTAGACTAAAAATGCCAACCATATTTCTTTTTTATATTGTTTTTGAGCTTATTTATCCACTAAAAATAAAATAATATGGTTGAGATAGTGCATGAATAGCTGGATTTTCGAAAAGTGATCCTTCAAGGACATGTTTTAAGAATTTCAGGTTTAGACTAAAAATGCCAACCATATTTCTTTTTTATATTGTTTTTGAGCTTATTTATCCACTAGAAATAAAATAATATGGTTGAGATACTGCTTTTATAGCTGGATTTTCGAAAAGTGATCCTTCAAGGACATGTTTTAAGAATTTCAGGTTTAGACTAAAAATGCCAACCATATTTCTTTTTTATATTGTTTTTGAGCTTATTTATCCACTAGAAATAAAATAATATGGTTGAGATACTGCTTTTATAGCTGGATTTTCGAAAAGTGATCCTTCAAGGACATGTTTTAAGAATTTCAGGTTTAGACTAAAAATGCCAACCATATTTCTTTTTTATATTGTTTTTGAGCTTATTTATCCACTAGAAATAAAATAATATGGTTGAGATACTGCTTTTATAGCTGGATTTTCGAAAAGTGATCCTTCAAGGACATGTTTTAAGAATTTCAGGTTTAGACTAAGAATGCCAACCATATTTCTTTTTTATATTGTTTTTGAGCTTATTTATCCACTAAAAATAAAATAATATGGTTGAGATACTGCTTTTATAGCTGGATTTTCGACAAGTGATCCTTCAAGGACATGTTTTAAGAATTTCAGGTTTAGACTAAAAATGCCAACCATATTTCTTTTTTATATTGTTTTTGAGCTTATTTATCCACTAGAAATAAAATAATATGGTTGAGATACTGCTTTTATAGCTGGATTTTCGACAAGTGATCCTTCAAGGACATGTTTTAAGAATTTCAGGTTTAGACTAAAAATGCCAACCATATTTCTTTTTTATATTGTTTTTGAGCTTATTTATCCACTAAAAATAAAATAATATGGTTGAGATAGTGCATGAATAGCTGGATTTTCGAAAAGTGATCCTTCAAGGACATGTTTTAAGAATTTCAGGTTTAGACTAAAAATGCCAACCATATTTCTTTTTTATATTGTTTTTGAGCTTATTTATCCACTAAAAATAAAATAATATGGTTGAGATAGTGCATGAATAGCTGGATTTTCGAAAAGTGATCCTTCAAGGACATGTTTTAAGAATTTCAGGTTTAGACTAAAAATGCCAACCATATTTCTTTTTTATATTGTTTTTGAGCTTATTTATCCACTAGAAATAAAATAATATGGTTGAGATACTGCTTTTATAGCTGGATTTTCGAAAAGTGATCCTTCAAGGACATGTTTTAAGAATTTCAGGTTTAGACTAAAAAGGCCAACCATATTTCTTTTCTATATTGTTTTTGAGCTTATTTATCCACTAGAAATAAAATAATATGGTTGAGATACTGCTTTTATAGCTGAATTTTCGAAAAGTGATCCTTCAAGGACATGTTTTAAGAATTTCAGGTTTAGACTAAAAATGCCAACCATATTTCTTTTTTATATTGTTTTTGAGCTTATTTATCCACTAGAAATAAAATAATATGGTTGAGATACTGCTTTTATAGCTGGATTTTCGACAAGTGATCCTTCAAGGACATGTTTTAAGAATTTCAGGTTTAGACTAAAAATGCCAACCATATTTCTTTTTTATATTGTTTTTGAGCTTATTTATCCACTAGAAATAAAATAATATGGTTGAGATACTGCTTTTATAGCTGGATTTTCGACAAGTGATCCTTCAAGGACATGTTTTAAGAATTTCAGGTTTAGACTAAAAATGCCAACCATATTTCTTTTTTATATTGTTTTTGAGCTTATTTATCCACTAGAAATAAGATAATATGGTTGAGATAGTGCATGAATAGCTGGATTTTCGACAAGTGATCCTTCAAGGACATGTTTTAAGAATTTCAGGTTTAGACTAAAAATGCCAACAATATTTCTTTTTTATATTGTTTTTGAGCTTATTTATCCACTAAAAATAAAATAATATGGTTGAGATACTGCTTTTATAGCTGGATTTTCGACAAGTGATCCTTCAAGGACATGTTTTAAGAATTTCAGGTTTAGACTAAAAATGCCAACCATATTTCTTTTTTATATTGTTTTTGAGCTTATTTATCCACTAGAAATAAAATAATATGGTTGAGATACTGCTTTTATAGCTGGATTTTCGACAAGTGATCCTTCAAGGACATGTTTTAAGAATTTCAGGTTTAGACTAAAAATGCCAACAATATTTCTTTTTTATATTGTTTTTGAGCTTATTTATCCACTAAAAATAAAATAATATGGTTGAGATACTGCTTTTATAGCTGGATTTTCGACAAGTGATCCTTCAAGGACATGTTTTAAGAATTTCAGGTTTAGACTAAAAATGCCAACCATATTTCTTTTTTATATTGTTTTTGAGCTTATTTATCCACTAGAAATAAAATAATATGGTTGAGATACTGCTTTTATAGCTGGATTTTCGACAAGTGATCCTTCAAGGACATGTATTAAGAATTTCAGGTTTAGACTAAAAATGCCAACCATATTTCTTTTTTATATTGTTTTTGAGCTTATTTATCCACTAGAAATAAAATAATATGGTTGAGATACTGCTTTTATAGCTGGATTTTCGACAAGTGATCCTTCAAGGACATGTTTTAAGAATTTCAGGTTTAGACTAAAAATGCCAACCATATTTCTTTTTTATATTGTTTTTGAGCTTATTTATCCACTAGAAATAAAATAATATGGTTGAGATACTGCTTTTATAGCTGGATTTTCGACAAGTGATCCTTCAAGGACATGTTTTAAGAATTTCATGTTTAGACTAAAAATGCCAACCATATTTCTTTTTTATATTGTTTTTGAGCTTATTTATCCACTAGAAATAAAATAATATGGTTGAGATACTGCTTTTATAGCTGGATTTTCGACAAGTGATCCTTCAAGGACATGTTTTAAGAATTTCAGGTTTAGACTAAAAATGCCAACCATATTTCTTTTTTATATTGTTTTTGAGCTTATTTATCCACTAGAAATAAAATAATATGGTTGAGATACTGCTTTTATAGCTGGATTTTCGAAAAGTGATCCTTCAAGGACATGTTTTAAGAATTTCATGTTTAGACTAAAAATGCCAACCATATTTCTTTTTTATATTGTTTTTGAGCTTATTTATCCACTAGAAATAAGATAATATGGTTGAGATAGTGCATGAATAGCTGGATTTTCGAAAAGTGATCCTTCAAGGACATGTTTTAAGAATTTCATGTTTAGACTAAAAATGCCAACCATATTTCTTTTTTATATTGTTTTTGAGCTTATTTATCCACTAGAAATAAAATAATATGGTTGAGATACTGCTTTTATAGCTGGATTTTCGACAAGTGATCCTTCAAGGACATGTTTTAAGAATTTCAGGTTTAGACTAAAAATGCCAACCATATTTCTTTTTTATATTGTTTTTGAGCTTATTTATCCACTAGAAATAAAATAATATGGTTGAGATACTGCTTTTATAGCTGGATTTTCGACAAGTGATCCTTCAAGGACATGTTTTAAGAATTTCAGGTTTAGACTAAAAATGCCAACCATATTTCTTTTTTATATTGTTTTTGAGCTTATTTATCCACTAAAAATAAGATAATATGGTTGAGATAGTGCATGAATAGCTGGATTTTCGACAAGTGATCCTTCAAGGACATGTTTTAAGAATTTCATGTTTAGACTAAAAATGCCAACCATATTTCTTTTTTATATTGTTTTTGAGCTTATTTATCCACTAGAAATAAGATAATATGGTTGAGATAGTGCATGAATAGCTGGATTTTCGAAAAGTGATCCTTCAAGGACATGTTTTAAGAATTTCATGTTTAGACTAAAAATGCCAACCATATTTCTTTTTTATATTGTTTTTGAGCTTATTTATCCACTAAAAATAAGATAATATGGTTGAGATAGTGCATGAATAGCTGGATTTTCGACAAGTGATCCTTCAAGGACATGTTTTAAGAATTTCATGTTTAGACTAAAAATGCCAACCATATTTCTTTTTTATATTGTTTTTGAGCTTATTTATCCACTAGAAATAAAATAATATGGTTGAGATACTGCTTTTATAGCTGGATTTTCGACAAGTGATCCTTCAAGGACATGTTTTAAGAATTTCAGGTTTAGACTAAAAATGCCAACAATATTTCTTTTTTATATTGTTTTTGAGCTTATTTATCCACTAAAAATAAAATAATATGGTTGAGATAGTGCATGAATAGCTGGATTTTCGAAAAGTGATCCTTCAAGGACATGTTTTAAGAATTTCATGTTTAGACTAAAAATGCCAACCATATTTCTTTTTTATATTGTTTTTGAGCTTATTTATCCACTAGAAATAAAATAATATGGTTGAGATACTGCTTTTATAGCTGGATTTTCGACAAGTGATCCTTCAAGGACATGTTTTAAGAATTTCAGGTTTAGACTAAAAATGCCAACCATATTTCTTTTTTATATTGTTTTTGAGCTTATTTATCCACTAGAAATAAAATAATATGGTTGAGATACTGCTTTTATAGCTGGATTTTCGACAAGTGATCCTTCAAGGACATGTTTTAAGAATTTCAGGTTTAGACTAAAAATGCCAACCATATTTCTTTTTTATATTGTTTTTGAGCTTATTTATCCACTAAAAATAAGATAATATGGTTGAGATAGTGCATGAATAGCTGGATTTTCGACAAGTGATCCTTCAAGGACATGTTTTAAGAATTTCATGTTTAGACTAAAAATGCCAACCATATTTCTTTTTTATATTGTTTTTGAGCTTATTTATCCACTAAAAATAAAATAATATGGTTGAGATAGTGCATGAATAGCTGGATTTTCGAAAAGTGATCCTTCAAGGACATGTTTTAAGAATTTCATGTTTAGACTAAAAATGCCAACCATATTTCTTTTTTATATTGTTTTTGAGCTTATTTATCCACTAAAAATAAAATAATATGGTTGAGATAGTGCATGAATAGCTGGATTTTCGAAAAGTGATCCTTCAAGGACATGTTTTAAGAATTTCATGTTTAGACTAAAAATGCCAACCATATTTCTTTTTTATATTGTTTTTGAGCTTATTTATCCACTAAAAATAAAATAATATGGTTGAGATACTGCTTTTATAGCTGGATTTTCGACAAGTGATCCTTCAAGGACATGTTTTAAGAATTTCAGGTTTAGACTAAAAATGCCAACCATATTTCTTTTTTATATTGTTTTTGAGCTTATTTATCCACTAAAAATAAAATAATATGGTTGAGATAGTGCATGAATAGCTGGATTTTCGAAAAGTGATCCTTCAAGGACATGTTTTAAGAATTTCATGTTTAGACTAAAAATGCCAACCATATTTCTTTTTTATATTGTTTTTGAGCTTATTTATCCACTAAAAATAAAATAATATGGTTGAGATAGTGCATGAATAGCTGGATTTTCGAAAAGTGATCCTTCAAGGACATGTTTTAAGAATTTCAGGTTTAGACTAAAAATGCCAACCATATTTCTTTTTTATATTGTTTTTGAGCTTATTTATCCACTAAAAATAAAATAATATGGTTGAGATACTGCTTTTATAGCTGGATTTTCGACAAGTGTTCCTTCAAGGACATGTTTTAAGAATTTCAGGTTTAGACTAAAAATGCCAACCATATTTCTTTTTTATATTGTTTTTGAGCTTATTTATCCACTAAAAATAAAATAATATGGTTGAGATAGTGCATGAATAGCTGGATTTTCGAAAAGTGATCCTTCAAGGACATGTTTTAAGAATTTCAGGTTTAGACTAAAAATGCCAACCATATTTCTTTTTTATATTGTTTTTGAGCTTATTTATCCACTAAAAATAAAATAATATGGTTGAGATAGTGCATGAATAGCTGGATTTTCGAAAAGTGATCCTTCAAGGACATGTTTTAAGAATTTCAGGTTTAGACTAAAAATGCCAACCATATTTCTTTTTTATATTGTTTTTGAGCTTATTTATCCACTAAAAATAAAATAATATGGTTGAGATAGTGCATGAATAGCTGGATTTTCGAAAAGTGATCCTTCAAGGACATGTTTTAAGAATTTCAGGTTTAGACTAAAAATGCCAACCATATTTCTTTTTTATATTGTTTTTGAGCTTATTTATCCACTAGAAATAAAATAATATGGTTGAGATACTGCTTTTATAGCTGGATTTTCGACAAGTGATCCTTCAAGGACATGTTTTAAGAATTTCAGGTTTAGACTAAAAATGCCAACCATATTTCTTTTTTATATTGTTTTTGAGCTTATTTATCCACTAAAAATAAGATAATATGGTTGAGATAGTGCATGAATAGCTGGATTTTCGACAAGTGATCCTTCAAGGACATGTTTTAAGAATTTCATGTTTAGACTAAAAATGCCAACCATATTTCTTTTTTATATTGTTTTTGAGCTTATTTATCCACTAGAAATAAAATAATATGGTTGAGATACTGCTTTTATAGCTGGATTTTCGACAAGTGATCCTTCAAGGACATGTTTTAAGAATTTCAGGTTTAGACTAAAAATGCCAACAATATTTCTTTTTTATATTGTTTTTGAGCTTATTTATCCACTAAAAATAAAATAATATGGTTGAGATACTGCTTTTATAGCTGGATTTTCGACAAGTGATCCTTCAAGGACATGTTTTAAGAATTTCAGGTTTAGACTAAAAATGCCAACAATATTTCTTTTTTATATTGTTTTTGAGCTTATTTATCCACTAAAAATAAAATAATATGGTTGAGATAGTGCATGAATAGCTGGATTTTCGAAAAGTGATCCTTCAAGGACATGTTTTAAGAATTTCATGTTTAGACTAAAAATGCCAACCATATTTCTTTTTTATATTGTTTTTGAGCTTATTTATCCACTAAAAATAAAATAATATGGTTGAGATAGTGCATGAATAGCTGGATTTTCGAAAAGTGATCCTTCAAGGACATGTTTTAAGAATTTCATGTTTAGACTAAAAATGCCAACCATATTTCTTTTTTATATTGTTTTTGAGCTTATTTATCCACTAAAAATAAAATAATATGGTTGAGATACTGCTTTTATAGCTGGATTTTCGACAAGTGATCCTTCAAGGACATGTTTTAAGAATTTCAGGTTTAGACTAAAAATGCCAACCATATTTCTTTTTTATATTGTTTTTGAGCTTATTTATCCACTAAAAATAAAATAATATGGTTGAGATAGTGCATGAATAGCTGGATTTTCGAAAAGTGATCCTTCAAGGACATGTTTTAAGAATTTCATGTTTAGACTAAAAATGCCAACCATATTTCTTTTTTATATTGTTTTTGAGCTTATTTATCCACTAAAAATAAAATAATATGGTTGAGATAGTGCATGAATAGCTGGATTTTCGAAAAGTGATCCTTCAAGGACATGTTTTAAGAATTTCAGGTTTAGACTAAAAATGCCAACCATATTTCTTTTTTATATTGTTTTTGAGCTTATTTATCCACTAAAAATAAAATAATATGGTTGAGATACTGCTTTTATAGCTGGATTTTCGACAAGTGTTCCTTCAAGGACATGTTTTAAGAATTTCAGGTTTAGACTAAAAATGCCAACCATATTTCTTTTTTATATTGTTTTTGAGCTTATTTATCCACTAAAAATAAAATAATATGGTTGAGATAGTGCATGAATAGCTGGATTTTCGAAAAGTGATCCTTCAAGGACATGTTTTAAGAATTTCAGGTTTAGACTAAAAATGCCAACCATATTTCTTTTTTATATTGTTTTTGAGCTTATTTATCCACTAAAAATAAAATAATATGGTTGAGATAGTGCATGAATAGCTGGATTTTCGAAAAGTGATCCTTCAAGGACATGTTTTAAGAATTTCAGGTTTAGACTAAAAATGCCAACCATATTTCTTTTTTATATTGTTTTTGAGCTTATTTATCCACTAAAAATAAAATAATATGGTTGAGATAGTGCATGAATAGCTGGATTTTCGAAAAGTGATCCTTCAAGGACATGTTTTAAGAATTTCAGGTTTAGACTAAAAATGCCAACCATATTTCTTTTTTATATTGTTTTTGAGCTTATTTATCCACTAAAAATAAAATAATATGGTTGAGATAGTGCATGAATAGCTGGATTTTCGAAAAGTGATCCTTCAAGGACATGTTTTAAGAATTTCAGGTTTAGACTAAAAATGCCAACCATATTTCTTTTTTATATTGTTTTTGAGCTTATTTATCCACTAGAAATAAAATAATATGGTTGAGATACTGCTTTTATAGCTGGATTTTCGACAAGTGATCCTTCAAGGACATGTTTTAAGAATTTCAGGTTTAGACTAAAAATGCCAACCATATTTCTTTTTTATATTGTTTTTGAGCTTATTTATCCACTAAAAATAAGATAATATGGTTGAGATAGTGCATGAATAGCTGGATTTTCGACAAGTGATCCTTCAAGGACATGTTTTAAGAATTTCAGGTTTAGACTAAAAATGCCAACCATATTTCTTTTTTATATTGTTTTTGAGCTTATTTATCCACTAAAAATAAGATAATATGGTTGAGATAGTGCATGAATAGCTGGATTTTCGACAAGTGATCCTTCAAGGACATGTTTTAAGAATTTCAGGTTTAGACTAAAAATGCCAACCATATTTCTTTTTTATATTGTTTTTGAGCTTATTTATCCACTAAAAATAAGATAATATGGTTGAGATAGTGCATGAATAGCTGGATTTTCGACAAGTGATCCTTCAAGGACATGTTTTAAGAATTTCAGGTTTAGACTAAAAATGCCAACCATATTTCTTTTTTATATTGTTTTTGAGCTTATTTATCCACTAAAAATAAGATAATATGGTTGAGATAGTGCATGAATAGCTGGATTTTCGACAAGTGATCCTTCAAGGACATGTTTTAAGAATTTCATGTTTAGACTAAAAATGCCAACCATATTTCTTTTTTATATTGTTTTTGAGCTTATTTATCCACTAAAAATAAGATAATATGGTTGAGATAGTGCATGAATAGCTGGATTTTCGAAAAGTGATCCTTCAAGGACATGTTTTAAGAATTTCATGTTTAGACTAAAAATGCCAACCATATTTCTTTTTTATATTGTTTTTGAGCTTATTTATCCACTAAAAATAAGATAATATGGTTGAGATAGTGCATGAATAGCTGGATTTTCGACAAGTGATCCTTCAAGGACATGTTTTAAGAATTTCATGTTTAGACTAAAAATGCCAACCATATTTCTTTTTTATATTGTTTTTGAGCTTATTTATCCACTAAAAATAAAATAATATGGTTGAGATACTGCTTTTATAGCTGGATTTTCGACAAGTGATCCTTCAAGGACATGTTTTAAGAATTTCATGTTTAGACTAAAAATGCCAACCATATTTCTTTTTTATATTGTTTTTGAGCTTATTTATCCACTAAAAATAAGATAATATGGTTGAGATAGTGCATGAATAGCTGGATTTTCGAAAAGTGATCCTTCAAGGACATGTTTTAAGAATTTCATGTTTAGACTAAAAATGCCAACCATATTTCTTTTTTATATTGTTTTTGAGCTTATTTATCCACTAAAAATAAAATAATATGGTTGAGATACTGCTTTTATAGCTGGATTTTCGACAAGTGATCCTTCAAGGACATGTTTTAAGAATTTCAGGTTTAGACTAAAAATGCCAACCATATTTCTTTTTTATATTGTTTTTGAGCTTATTTATCCACTAAAAATAAAATAATATGGTTGAGATAGTGCATGAATAGCTGGATTTTCGACAAGTGATCCTTCAAGGACATGTTTTAAGAATTTCATGTTTAGACTAAAAATGCCAACCATATTTCTTTTTTATATTGTTTTTGAGCTTATTTATCCACTAAAAATAAGATAATATGGTTGAGATAGTGCATGAATAGCTGGATTTTCGACAAGTGATCCTTCAAGGACATGTTTTAAGAATTTCAGGTTTAGACTAAAAATGCCAACCATATTTCTTTTTTATATTGTTTTTGAGCTTATTTATCCACTAAAAATAAGATAATATGGTTGAGATAGTGCATGAATAGCTGGATTTTCGACAAGTGATCCTTCAAGGACATGTTTTAAGAATTTCAGGTTTAGACTAAAAATGCCAACCATATTTCTTTTTTATATTGTTTTTGAGCTTATTTATCCACTAAAAATAAGATAATATGGTTGAGATACTGCTTTTATAGCTGGATTTTCGACAAGTGATCCTTCAAGGACATGTTTTAAGAATTTCAGGTTTAGACTAAAAATGCCAACCATATTTCTTTTTTATATTGTTTTTGAGCTTATTTATCCACTAAAAATAAAATAATATGGTTGAGATAGTGCATGAATAGCTGGATTTTCGAAAAGTGATCCTTCAAGGACATGTTTTAAGAATTTCATGTTTAGACTAAAAATGCCAACCATATTTCTTTTTTATATTGTTTTTGAGCTTATTTATCCACTAAAAATAAAATAATATGGTTGAGATAGTGCATGAATAGCTGGATTTTCGACAAGTGATCCTTCAAGGACATGTTTTAAGAATTTCATGTTTAGACTAAAAATGCCAACCATATTTCTTTTTTATATTGTTTTTGAGCTTATTTATCCACTAAAAATAAGATAATATGGTTGAGATAGTGCATGAATAGCTGGATTTTCGACAAGTGATCCTTCAAGGACATGTTTTAAGAATTTCAGGTTTAGACTAAAAATGCCAACCATATTTCTTTTTTATATTGTTTTTGAGCTTATTTATCCACTAAAAATAAGATAATATGGTTGAGATAGTGCATGAATAGCTGGATTTTCGACAAGTGATCCTTCAAGGACATGTTTTAAGAATTTCAGGTTTAGACTAAAAATGCCAACCATATTTCTTTTTTATATTGTTTTTGAGCTTATTTATCCACTAAAAATAAGATAATATGGTTGAGATACTGCTTTTATAGCTGGATTTTCGACAAGTGATCCTTCAAGGACATGTTTTAAGAATTTCAGGTTTAGACTAAAAATGCCAACCATATTTCTTTTTTATATTGTTTTTGAGCTTATTTATCCACTAAAAATAAGATAATATGGTTGAGATAGTGCATGAATAGCTGGATTTTCGACAAGTGATCCTTCAAGGACATGTTTTAAGAATTTCATGTTTAGACTAAAAATGCCAACCATATTTCTTTTTTATATTGTTTTTGAGCTTATTTATCCACTAAAAATAAGATAATATGGTTGAGATAGTGCATGAATAGCTGGATTTTCGAAAAGTGATCCTTCAAGGACATGTTTTAAGAATTTCATGTTTAGACTAAAAATGCCAACCATATTTCTTTTTTATATTGTTTTTGAGCTTATTTATCCACTAAAAATAAGATAATATGGTTGAGATAGTGCATGAATAGCTGGATTTTCGAAAAGTCATCCTTCAAGGACATGTTTTAAGAATTTCATGTTTAGACTAAAAATGCCAACCATATTTCTTTTTTATATTGTTTTTGAGCTTATTTATCCACTAAAAATAAAATAATATGGTTGAGATACTGCTTTTATAGCTGGATTTTCGACAAGTGATCCTTCAAGGACATGTTTTAAGAATTTCAGGTTTAGACTAAAAATGCCAACCATATTTCTTTTTTATATTGTTTTTGAGCTTATTTATCCACTAAAAATAAGATAATATGGTTGAGATAGTGCATGAATAGCTGGATTTTCGACAAGTGATCCTTCAAGGACATGTTTTAAGAATTTCATGTTTAGACTAAAAATGCCAACCATATTTCTTTTTTATATTGTTTTTGAGCTTATTTATCCACTAAAAATAAGATAATATGGTTGAGATAGTGCATGAATAGCTGGATTTTCGACAAGTGATCCTTCAAGGACATGTTTTAAGAATTTCATGTTTAGACTAAAAATGCCAACCATATTTCTTTTTTATATTGTTTTTGAGCTTATTTATCCACTAAAAATAAGATAATATGGTTGAGATAGTGCATGAATAGCTGGATTTTCGAAAAGTGATCCTTCAAGGACATGTTTTAAGAATTTCATGTTTAGACTAAAAATGCCAACCATATTTCTTTTTTATATTGTTTTTGAGCTTATTTATCCACTAAAAATAAAATAATATGGTTGAGATACTGCTTTTATAGCTGGATTTTCGACAAGTGATCCTTCAAGGACATGTTTTAAGAATTTCATGTTTAGACTAAAAATGCCAACCATATTTCTTTTTTATATTGTTTTTGAGCTTATTTATCCACTAAAAATAAGATAATATGGTTGAGATAGTGCATGAATAGCTGGATTTTCGAAAAGTGATCCTTCAAGGACATGTTTTAAGAATTTCATGTTTAGACTAAAAATGCCAACCATATTTCTTTTTTATATTGTTTTTGAGCTTATTTATCCACTAAAAATAAAATAATATGGTTGAGATACTGCTTTTATAGCTGGATTTTCGACAAGTGATCCTTCAAGGACATGTTTTAAGAATTTCAGGTTTAGACTAAAAATGCCAACCATATTTCTTTTTTATATTGTTTTTGAGCTTATTTATCCACTAAAAATAAAATAATATGGTTGAGATAGTGCATGAATAGCTGGATTTTCGAAAAGTGATCCTTCAAGGACATGTTTTAAGAATTTCAGGTTTAGACTAAAAATGCCAACCATATTTCTTTTTTATATTGTTTTTGAGCTTATTTATCCACTAAAAATAAAATAATATGGTTGAGATAGTGCATGAATAGCTGGATTTTCGAAAAGTGATCCTTCAAGGACATGTTTTAAGAATTTCAGGTTTAGACTAAAAATGCCAACCATATTTCTTTTTTATATTGTTTTTGAGCTTATTTATCCACTAAAAATAAAATAATATGGTTGAGATAGTGCATGAATAGCTGGATTTTCGAAAAGTGATCCTTCAAGGACATGTTTTAAGAATTTCAGGTTTAGACTAAAAATGCCAACCATATTTCTTTTTTATATTGTTTTTGAGCTTATTTATCCACTAAAAATAAAATAATATGGTTGAGATAGTGCATGAATAGCTGGATTTTCGAAAAGTGATCCTTCAAGGACATGTTTTAAGAATTTCAGGTTTAGACTAAAAATGCCAACCATATTTCTTTTTTATATTGTTTTTGAGCTTATTTATCCACTAAAAATAAAATAATATGGTTGAGATAGTGCATGAATAGCTGGATTTTCGAAAAGTGATCCTTCAAGGACATGTTTTAAGAATTTCAGGTTTAGACTAAAAATGCCAACCATATTTCTTTTTTATATTGTTTTTGAGCTTATTTATCCACTAGAAATAAAATAATATGGTTGAGATACTGCTTTTATAGCTGGATTTTCGACAAGTGATCCTTCAAGGACATGTTTTAAGAATTTCAGGTTTAGACTAAAAATGCCAACCATATTTCTTTTTTATATTGTTTTTGAGCTTATTTATCCACTAAAAATAAGATAATATGGTTGAGATAGTGCATGAATAGCTGGATTTTCGACAAGTGATCCTTCAAGGACATGTTTTAAGAATTTCATGTTTAGACTAAAAATGCCAACCATATTTCTTTTTTATATTGTTTTTGAGCTTATTTATCCACTAAAAATAAGATAATATGGTTGAGATAGTGCATGAATAGCTGGATTTTCGACAAGTGATCCTTCAAGGACATGTTTTAAGAATTTCAGGTTTAGACTAAAAATGCCAACCATATTTCTTTTTTATATTGTTTTTGAGCTTATTTATCCACTAAAAATAAGATAATATGGTTGAGATAGTGCATGAATAGCTGGATTTTCGACAAGTGATCCTTCAAGGACATGTTTTAAGAATTTCAGGTTTAGACTAAAAATGCCAACCATATTTCTTTTTTATATTGTTTTTGAGCTTATTTATCCACTAAAAATAAGATAATATGGTTGAGATAGTGCATGAATAGCTGGATTTTCGACAAGTGATCCTTCAAGGACATGTTTTAAGAATTTCATGTTTAGACTAAAAATGCCAACCATATTTCTTTTTTATATTGTTTTTGAGCTTATTTATCCACTAAAAATAAGATAATATGGTTGAGATAGTGCATGAATAGCTGGATTTTCGACAAGTGATCCTTCAAGGACATGTTTTAAGAATTTCATGTTTAGACTAAAAATGCCAACCATATTTCTTTTTTATATTGTTTTTGAGCTTATTTATCCACTAAAAATAAAATAATATGGTTGAGATAGTGCATGAATAGCTGGATTTTCGACAAGTGATCCTTCAAGGACATGTTTTAAGAATTTCATGTTTAGACTAAAAATGCCAACCATATTTCTTTTTTATATTGTTTTTGAGCTTATTTATCCACTAAAAATAAAATAATATGGTTGAGATACTGCTTTTATAGCTGGATTTTCGACAAGTGTTCCTTCAAGGACATGTTTTAAGAATTTCATGTTTAGACTAAAAATGCCAACCATATTTCTTTTTTATATTGTTTTTGAGCTTATTTATCCACTAAAAATAAGATAATATGGTTGAGATAGTGCATGAATAGCTGGATTTTCGAAAAGTGATCCTTCAAGGACATGTTTTAAGAATTTCATGTTTAGACTAAAAATGCCAACCATATTTCTTTTTTATATTGTTTTTGAGCTTATTTATCCACTAAAAATAAAATAATATGGTTGAGATAGTGCATGAATAGCTGGATTTTCGACAAGTGATCCTTCAAGGACATGTTTTAAGAATTTCAGGTTTAGACTAAAAATGCCAACCATATTTCTTTTTTATATTGTTTTTGAGCTTATTTATCCACTAAAAATAAGATAATATGGTTGAGATAGTGCATGAATAGCTGGATTTTCGAAAAGTGATCCTTCAAGGACATGTTTTAAGAATTTCATGTTTAGACTAAAAATGCCAACCATATTTCTTTTTTATATTGTTTTTGAGCTTATTTATCCACTAAAAATAAAATAATATGGTTGAGATAGTGCATGAATAGCTGGATTTTCGACAAGTGATCCTTCAAGGACATGTTTTAAGAATTTCAGGTTTAGACTAAAAATGCCAACCATATTTCTTTTTTATATTGTTTTTGAGCTTATTTATCCACTAAAAATAAGATAATATGGTTGAGATAGTGCATGAATAGCTGGATTTTCGACAAGTGATCCTTCAAGGACATGTTTTAAGAATTTCAGGTTTAGACTAAAAATGCCAACCATATTTCTTTTTTATATTGTTTTTGAGCTTATTTATCCACTAAAAATAAAATAATATGGTTGAGATACTGCTTTTATAGCTGGATTTTCGACAAGTGTTCCTTCAAGGACATGTTTTAAGAATTTCAGGTTTAGACTAAAAATGCCAACCATATTTCTTTTTTATATTGTTTTTGAGCTTATTTATCCACTAAAAATAAAATAATATGGTTGAGATAGTGCATGAATAGCTGGATTTTCGAAAAGTGATCCTTCAAGGACATGTTTTAAGAATTTCAGGTTTAGACTAAAAATGCCAACCATATTTCTTTTTTATATTGTTTTTGAGCTTATTTATCCACTAAAAATAAAATAATATGGTTGAGATAGTGCATGAATAGCTGGATTTTCGAAAAGTGATCCTTCAAGGACATGTTTTAAGAATTTCAGGTTTAGACTAAAAATGCCAACCATATTTCTTTTTTATATTGTTTTTGAGCTTATTTATCCACTAAAAATAAAATAATATGGTTGAGATAGTGCATGAATAGCTGGATTTTCGAAAAGTGATCCTTCAAGGACATGTTTTAAGAATTTCAGGTTTAGACTAAAAATGCCAACCATATTTCTTTTTTATATTGTTTTTGAGCTTATTTATCCACTAAAAATAAAATAATATGGTTGAGATAGTGCATGAATAGCTGGATTTTCGAAAAGTGATCCTTCAAGGACATGTTTTAAGAATTTCAGGTTTAGACTAAAAATGCCAACCATATTTCTTTTTTATATTGTTTTTGAGCTTATTTATCCACTAAAAATAAAATAATATGGTTGAGATAGTGCATGAATAGCTGGATTTTCGAAAAGTGATCCTTCAAGGACATGTTTTAAGAATTTCAGGTTTAGACTAAAAATGCCAACCATATTTCTTTTTTATATTGTTTTTGAGCTTATTTATCCACTAAAAATAAAATAATATGGTTGAGATAGTGCATGAATAGCTGGATTTTCGAAAAGTGATCCTTCAAGGACATGTTTTAAGAATTTCAGGTTTAGACTAAAAATGCCAACCATATTTCTTTTTTATATTGTTTTTGAGCTTATTTATCCACTAAAAATAAAATAATATGGTTGAGATAGTGCATGAATAGCTGGATTTTCGAAAAGTGATCCTTCAAGGACATGTTTTAAGAATTTCAGGTTTAGACTAAAAATGCCAACCATATTTCTTTTTTATATTGTTTTTGAGCTTATTTATCCACTAAAAATAAGATAATATGGTTGAGATAGTGCATGAATAGCTGGATTTTCGAAAAGTGATCCTTCAAGGACATGTTTTAAGAATTTCATGTTTAGACTAAAAATGCCAACCATATTTCTTTTTTATATTGTTTTTGAGCTTATTTATCCACTAAAAATAAAATAATATGGTTGAGATAGTGCATGAATAGCTGGATTTTCGACAAGTGATCCTTCAAGGACATGTTTTAAGAATTTCAGGTTTAGACTAAAAATGCCAACCATATTTCTTTTTTATATTGTTTTTGAGCTTATTTATCCACTAAAAATAAGATAATATGGTTGAGATAGTGCATGAATAGCTGGATTTTCGACAAGTGATCCTTCAAGGACATGTTTTAAGAATTTCAGGTTTAGACTAAAAATGCCAACCATATTTCTTTTTTATATTGTTTTTGAGCTTATTTATCCACTAAAAATAAAATAATATGGTTGAGATACTGCTTTTATAGCTGGATTTTCGACAAGTGTTCCTTCAAGGACATGTTTTAAGAATTTCATGTTTAGACTAAAAATGCCAACCATATTTCTTTTTTATATTGTTTTTGAGCTTATTTATCCACTAAAAATAAAATAATATGGTTGAGATAGTGCATGAATAGCTGGATTTTCGAAAAGTGATCCTTCAAGGACATGTTTTAAGAATTTCAGGTTTAGACTAAAAATGCCAACCATATTTCTTTTTTATATTGTTTTTGAGCTTATTTATCCACTAAAAATAAAATAATATGGTTGAGATAGTGCATGAATAGCTGGATTTTCGAAAAGTGATCCTTCAAGGACATGTTTTAAGAATTTCAGGTTTAGACTAAAAATGCCAACCATATTTCTTTTTTATATTGTTTTTGAGCTTATTTATCCACTAAAAATAAAATAATATGGTTGAGATAGTGCATGAATAGCTGGATTTTCGAAAAGTGATCCTTCAAGGACATGTTTTAAGAATTTCAGGTTTAGACTAAAAATGCCAACCATATTTCTTTTTTATATTGTTTTTGAGCTTATTTATCCACTAAAAATAAGATAATATGGTTGAGATAGTGCATGAATAGCTGGATTTTCGAAAAGTGATCCTTCAAGGACATGTTTTAAGAATTTCAGGTTTAGACTAAAAATGCCAACCATATTTCTTTTTTATATTGTTTTTGAGCTTATTTATCCACTAAAAATAAGATAATATGGTTGAGATAGTGCATGAATAGCTGGATTTTCGAAAAGTGATCCTTCAAGGACATGTTTTAAGAATTTCAGGTTTAGACTAAAAATGCCAACCATATTTCTTTTTTATATTGTTTTTGAGCTTATTTATCCACTAAAAATAAGATAATATGGTTGAGATAGTGCATGAATAGCTGGATTTTCGAAAAGTGATCCTTCAAGGACATGTTTTAAGAATTTCAGGTTTAGACTAAAAATGCCAACCATATTTCTTTTTTATATTGTTTTTGAGCTTATTTATCCACTAAAAATAAGATAATATGGTTGAGATAGTGCATGAATAGCTGGATTTTCGAAAAGTGATCCTTCAAGGACATGTTTTAAGAATTTCAGGTTTAGACTAAAAATGCCAACCATATTTCTTTTTTATATTGTTTTTGAGCTTATTTATCCACTAAAAATAAGATAATATGGTTGAGATAGTGCATGAATAGCTGGATTTTCGAAAAGTGATCCTTCAAGGACATGTTTTAAGAATTTCAGGTTTAGACTAAAAATGCCAACCATATTTCTTTTTTATATTGTTTTTGAGCTTATTTATCCACTAAAAATAAAATAATATGGTTGAGATAGTGCATGAATAGCTGGATTTTCGAAAAGTGATCCTTCAAGGACATGTTTTAAGAATTTCAGGTTTAGACTAAAAATGCCAACCATATTTCTTTTTTATATTGTTTTTGAGCTTATTTATCCACTAAAAATAAGATAATATGGTTGAGATAGTGCATGAATAGCTGGATTTTCGAAAAGTGATCCTTCAAGGACATGTTTTAAGAATTTCATGTTTAGACTAAAAATGCCAACCATATTTCTTTTTTATATTGTTTTTGAGCTTATTTATCCACTAAAAATAAAATAATATGGTTGAGATAGTGCATGAATAGCTGGATTTTCGACAAGTGATCCTTCAAGGACATGTTTTAAGAATTTCAGGTTTAGACTAAAAATGCCAACCATATTTCTTTTTTATATTGTTTTTGAGCTTATTTATCCACTAAAAATAAGATAATATGGTTGAGATAGTGCATGAATAGCTGGATTTTCGACAAGTGATCCTTCAAGGACATGTTTTAAGAATTTCAGGTTTAGACTAAAAATGCCAACCATATTTCTTTTTTATATTGTTTTTGAGCTTATTTATCCACTAAAAATAAAATAATATGGTTGAGATACTGCTTTTATAGCTGGATTTTCGACAAGTGTTCCTTCAAGGACATGTTTTAAGAATTTCATGTTTAGACTAAAAATGCCAACCATATTTCTTTTTTATATTGTTTTTGAGCTTATTTATCCACTAAAAATAAAATAATATGGTTGAGATAGTGCATGAATAGCTGGATTTTCGAAAAGTGATCCTTCAAGGACATGTTTTAAGAATTTCAGGTTTAGACTAAAAATGCCAACCATATTTCTTTTTTATATTGTTTTTGAGCTTATTTATCCACTAAAAATAAAATAATATGGTTGAGATAGTGCATGAATAGCTGGATTTTCGAAAAGTGATCCTTCAAGGACATGTTTTAAGAATTTCAGGTTTAGACTAAAAATGCCAACCATATTTCTTTTTTATATTGTTTTTGAGCTTATTTATCCACTAAAAATAAAATAATATGGTTGAGATAGTGCATGAATAGCTGGATTTTCGAAAAGTGATCCTTCAAGGACATGTTTTAAGAATTTCAGGTTTAGACTAAAAATGCCAACCATATTTCTTTTTTATATTGTTTTTGAGCTTATTTATCCACTAAAAATAAAATAATATGGTTGAGATAGTGCATGAATAGCTGGATTTTCGAAAAGTGATCCTTCAAGGACATGTTTTAAGAATTTCAGGTTTAGACTAAAAATGCCAACCATATTTCTTTTTTATATTGTTTTTGAGCTTATTTATCCACTAAAAATAAAATAATATGGTTGAGATAGTGCATGAATAGCTGGATTTTCGAAAAGTGATCCTTCAAGGACATGTTTTAAGAATTTCAGGTTTAGACTAAAAATGCCAACCATATTTCTTTTTTATATTGTTTTTGAGCTTATTTATCCACTAAAAATAAAATAATATGGTTGAGATACTGCTTTTATAGCTGGATTTTCGACAAGTGATCCTTCAAGGACATGTTTTAAGAATTTCAGGTTTAGACTAAAAATGCCAACCATATTTCTTTTTTATATTGTTTTTGAGCTTATTTATCCACTAGAAATAAAATAATATGGTTGAGATACTGCTTTTATAGCTGGATTTTCGACAAGTGATCCTTCAAGGACATGTTTTAAGAATTTCAGGTTTAGACTAAAAATGCCAACCATATTTCTTTTTTATATTGTTTTTGAGCTTATTTATCCACTAGAAATAAAATAATATGGTTGAGATACTGCTTTTATAGCTGGATTTTCGACAAGTGATCCTTCAAGGACATGTTTTAAGAATTTCAGGTTTAGACTAAAAATGCCAACCATATTTCTTTTTTATATTGTTTTTGAGCTTATTTATCCACTAGAAATAAAATAATATGGTTGAGATACTGCTTTTATAGCTGGATTTTCGACAAGTGATCCTTCAAGGACATGTTTTAAGAATTTCAGGTTTAGACTAAAAATGCCAACCATATTTCTTTTTTATATTGTTTTTGAGCTTATTTATCCACTAGAAATAAAATACTATGGTTGAGATAGTGCATGAATAGCTGGATTTTCGACAAGTGATCCTTCAAGGACATGTTTTAAGAATTTCAGGTTTAGACTAAAAATGCCAACCATATTTCTTTTTTATATTGTTTTTGAGCTTATTTATCCACTAGAAATAAAATAATATGGTTGAGATACTGCTTTTATAGCTGGATTTTCGACAAGTGATCCTTCAAGGACATGTTTTAAGAATTTCAGGTTTAGACTAAAAATGCCAACCATATTTCTTTTTTATATTGTTTTTGAGCTTATTTATCCACTAGAAATAAAATACTATGGTTGAGATAGTGCATGAATAGCTGGATTTTCGAAAAGTGATCCTTCAAGGACATGTTTTAAGAATTTCAGGTTTAGACTAAAAATGCCAACCATATTTCTTTTTTATATTGTTTTTGAGCTTATTTATCCACTAGAAATGAAATAATATGGTTGAGATACTGCTTTTATAGCTGGATTTTCGACAAGTGATCCTTCAAGGACATGTTTTAAGAATTTCAGGTTTAGACTAAAAATGCCAACCATATTTCTTTTTTATATTGTTTTTGAGCTTATTTATCCACTAAAAATAAAATAATATGGTTGAGATAGTGCATGAATAGCTGGATTTTCGAAAAGTGATCCTTCAAGGACATGTTTTAAGAATTTCAGGTTTAGACTAAAAATGCCAACCATATTTCTTTTTTATATTGTTTTTGAGCTTATTTATCCACTAGAAATAAAATAATATGGTTGAGATAGTGCATGAATAGCTGGATTTTCGAAAAGTGATCCTTCAAGGACATGTTTTAAGAATTTCAGGTTTAGACTAAAAATGCCAACCATATTTCTTTTTTATATTGTTTTTGAGCTTATTTATCCACTAGAAATAAAATAATATGGTTGAGATACTGCTTTTATAGCTGGATTTTCGAAAAGTGATCCTTCAAGGACATGTTTTAAGAATTTCAGGTTTAGACTAAAAATGCCAACCATATTTCTTTTTTATATTGTTTTTGAGCTTATTTATCCACTAGAAATAAAATAATATGGTTGAGATACTGCTTTTATAGCTGGATTTTCGAAAAGTGATCCTTCAAGGACATGTTTTAAGAATTTCAGGTTTAGACTAAAAATGCCAACCATATTTCTTTTTTATATTGTTTTTGAGCTTATTTATCCACTAAAAATAAAATAATATGGTTGAGATACTGCTTTTATAGCTGGATTTTCGACAAGTGATCCTTCAAGGACATGTTTTAAGAATTTCAGGTTTAGACTAAAAATGCCAACCATATTTCTTTTTTATATTGTTTTTGAGCTTATTTATCCACTAAAAATAAAATAATATGGTTGAGATACTGCTTTTATAGCTGGATTTTCGACAAGTGATCCTTCAAGGACATGTTTTAAGAATTTCAGGTTTAGACTAAAAATGCCAACCATATTTCTTTTTTATATTGTTTTTGAGCTTATTTATCCACTAGAAATAAAATAATATGGTTGAGATACTGCTTTTATAGCTGGATTTTCGACAAGTGATCCTTCAAGGACATGTTTTAAGAATTTCAGGTTTAGACTAAAAATGCCAACCATATTTCTTTTTTATATTGTTTTTGAGCTTATTTATCCACTAAAAATAAAATAATATGGTTGAGATAGTGCATGAATAGCTGGATTTTCGAAAAGTGATCCTTCAAGGACATGTTTTAAGAATTTCAGGTTTAGACTAAAAATGCCAACCATATTTCTTTTTTATATTGTTTTTGAGCTTATTTATCCACTAAAAATAAAATAATATGGTTGAGATAGTGCATGAATAGCTGGATTTTCGAAAAGTGATCCTTCAAGGACATGTTTTAAGAATTTCAGGTTTAGACTAAAAATGCCAACCATATTTCTTTTTTATATTGTTTTTGAGCTTATTTATCCACTAGAAATAAAATAATATGGTTGAGATACTGCTTTTATAGCTGGATTTTCGAAAAGTGATCCTTCAAGGACATGTTTTAAGAATTTCAGGTTTAGACTAAAAAGGCCAACCATATTTCTTTTCTATATTGTTTTTGAGCTTATTTATCCACTAGAAATAAAATAATATGGTTGAGATACTGCTTTTATAGCTGAATTTTCGAAAAGTGATCCTTCAAGGACATGTTTTAAGAATTTCAGGTTTAGACTAAAAATGCCAACCATATTTCTTTTTTATATTGTTTTTGAGCTTATTTATCCACTAGAAATAAAATAATATGGTTGAGATACTGCTTTTATAGCTGGATTTTCGACAAGTGATCCTTCAAGGACATGTTTTAAGAATTTCAGGTTTAGACTAAAAATGCCAACCATATTTCTTTTTTATATTGTTTTTGAGCTTATTTATCCACTAGAAATAAAATAATATGGTTGAGATACTGCTTTTATAGCTGGATTTTCGACAAGTGATCCTTCAAGGACATGTTTTAAGAATTTCAGGTTTAGACTAAAAATGCCAACCATATTTCTTTTTTATATTGTTTTTGAGCTTATTTATCCACTAGAAATAAGATAATATGGTTGAGATAGTGCATGAATAGCTGGATTTTCGACAAGTGATCCTTCAAGGACATGTTTTAAGAATTTCAGGTTTAGACTAAAAATGCCAACAATATTTCTTTTTTATATTGTTTTTGAGCTTATTTATCCACTAAAAATAAAATAATATGGTTGAGATACTGCTTTTATAGCTGGATTTTCGACAAGTGATCCTTCAAGGACATGTTTTAAGAATTTCAGGTTTAGACTAAAAATGCCAACCATATTTCTTTTTTATATTGTTTTTGAGCTTATTTATCCACTAGAAATAAAATAATATGGTTGAGATACTGCTTTTATAGCTGGATTTTCGACAAGTGATCCTTCAAGGACATGTATTAAGAATTTCAGGTTTAGACTAAAAATGCCAACCATATTTCTTTTTTATATTGTTTTTGAGCTTATTTATCCACTAGAAATAAAATAATATGGTTGAGATACTGCTTTTATAGCTGGATTTTCGACAAGTGATCCTTCAAGGACATGTTTTAAGAATTTCATGTTTAGACTAAAAATGCCAACCATATTTCTTTTTTATATTGTTTTTGAGCTTATTTATCCACTAGAAATAAAATAATATGGTTGAGATACTGCTTTTATAGCTGGATTTTCGACAAGTGATCCTTCAAGGACATGTTTTAAGAATTTCATGTTTAGACTAAAAATGCCAACCATATTTCTTTTTTATATTGTTTTTGAGCTTATTTATCCACTAGAAATAAGATAATATGGTTGAGATAGTGCATGAATAGCTGGATTTTCGAAAAGTGATCCTTCAAGGACATGTTTTAAGAATTTCATGTTTAGACTAAAAATGCCAACCATATTTCTTTTTTATATTGTTTTTGAGCTTATTTATCCACTAGAAATAAAATAATATGGTTGAGATACTGCTTTTATAGCTGGATTTTCGACAAGTGATCCTTCAAGGACATGTTTTAAGAATTTCAGGTTTAGACTAAAAATGCCAACCATATTTCTTTTTTATATTGTTTTTGAGCTTATTTATCCACTAGAAATAAAATAATATGGTTGAGATACTGCTTTTATAGCTGGATTTTCGACAAGTGATCCTTCAAGGACATGTTTTAAGAATTTCAGGTTTAGACTAAAAATGCCAACCATATTTCTTTTTTATATTGTTTTTGAGCTTATTTATCCACTAAAAATAAGATAATATGGTTGAGATAGTGCATGAATAGCTGGATTTTCGACAAGTGATCCTTCAAGGACATGTTTTAAGAATTTCATGTTTAGACTAAAAATGCCAACCATATTTCTTTTTTATATTGTTTTTGAGCTTATTTATCCACTAGAAATAAGATAATATGGTTGAGATAGTGCATGAATAGCTGGATTTTCGAAAAGTGATCCTTCAAGGACATGTTTTAAGAATTTCATGTTTAGACTAAAAATGCCAACCATATTTCTTTTTTATATTGTTTTTGAGCTTATTTATCCACTAAAAATAAGATAATATGGTTGAGATAGTGCATGAATAGCTGGATTTTCGACAAGTGATCCTTCAAGGACATGTTTTAAGAATTTCATGTTTAGACTAAAAATGCCAACCATATTTCTTTTTTATATTGTTTTTGAGCTTATTTATCCACTAGAAATAAAATAATATGGTTGAGATACTGCTTTTATAGCTGGATTTTCGACAAGTGATCCTTCAAGGACATGTTTTAAGAATTTCAGGTTTAGACTAAAAATGCCAACAATATTTCTTTTTTATATTGTTTTTGAGCTTATTTATCCACTAAAAATAAAATAATATGGTTGAGATAGTGCATGAATAGCTGGATTTTCGAAAAGTGATCCTTCAAGGACATGTTTTAAGAATTTCATGTTTAGACTAAAAATGCCAACCATATTTCTTTTTTATATTGTTTTTGAGCTTATTTATCCACTAGAAATAAAATAATATGGTTGAGATACTGCTTTTATAGCTGGATTTTCGACAAGTGATCCTTCAAGGACATGTTTTAAGAATTTCAGGTTTAGACTAAAAATGCCAACCATATTTCTTTTTTATATTGTTTTTGAGCTTATTTATCCACTAGAAATAAAATAATATGGTTGAGATAGTGCATGAATAGCTGGATTTTCGAAAAGTGATCCTTCAAGGACATGTTTTAAGAATTTCATGTTTAGACTAAAAATGCCAACCATATTTCTTTTTTATATTGTTTTTGAGCTTATTTATCCACTAAAAATAAGATAATATGGTTGAGATAGTGCATGAATAGCTGGATTTTCGACAAGTGATCCTTCAAGGACATGTTTTAAGAATTTCAGGTTTAGACTAAAAATGCCAACCATATTTCTTTTTTATATTGTTTTTGAGCTTATTTATCCACTAAAAATAAGATAATATGGTTGAGATAGTGCATGAATAGCTGGATTTTCGACAAGTGATCCTTCAAGGACATGTTTTAAGAATTTCATGTTTAGACTAAAAATGCCAACCATATTTCTTTTTTATATTGTTTTTGAGCTTATTTATCCACTAAAAATAAGATAATATGGTTGAGATAGTGCATGAATAGCTGGATTTTCGACAAGTGATCCTTCAAGGACATGTTTTAAGAATTTCATGTTTAGACTAAAAATGCCAACCATATTTCTTTTTTATATTGTTTTTGAGCTTATTTATCCACTAAAAATAAGATAATATGGTTGAGATAGTGCATGAATAGCTGGATTTTCGACAAGTGATCCTTCAAGGACATGTTTTAAGAATTTCATGTTTAGACTAAAAATGCCAACCATATTTCTTTTTTATATTGTTTTTGAGCTTATTTATCCACTAAAAATAAAATAATATGGTTGAGATAGTGCATGAATAGCTGGATTTTCGACAAGTGATCCTTCAAGGACATGTTTTAAGAATTTCATGTTTAGACTAAAAATGCCAACCATATTTCTTTTTTATATTGTTTTTGAGCTTATTTATCCACTAAAAATAAAATAATATGGTTGAGATACTGCTTTTATAGCTGGATTTTCGACAAGTGTTCCTTCAAGGACATGTTTTAAGAATTTCATGTTTAGACTAAAAATGCCAACCATATTTCTTTTTTATATTGTTTTTGAGCTTATTTATCCACTAAAAATAAGATAATATGGTTGAGATAGTGCATGAATAGCTGGATTTTCGAAAAGTGATCCTTCAAGGACATGTTTTAAGAATTTCATGTTTAGACTAAAAATGCCAACCATATTTCTTTTTTATATTGTTTTTGAGCTTATTTATCCACTAAAAATAAAATAATATGGTTGAGATAGTGCATGAATAGCTGGATTTTCGACAAGTGATCCTTCAAGGACATGTTTTAAGAATTTCAGGTTTAGACTAAAAATGCCAACCATATTTCTTTTTTATATTGTTTTTGAGCTTATTTATCCACTAAAAATAAGATAATATGGTTGAGATAGTGCATGAATAGCTGGATTTTCGACAAGTGATCCTTCAAGGACATGTTTTAAGAATTTCAGGTTTAGACTAAAAATGCCAACCATATTTCTTTTTTATATTGTTTTTGAGCTTATTTATCCACTAAAAATAAAATAATATGGTTGAGATACTGCTTTTATAGCTGGATTTTCGACAAGTGTTCCTTCAAGGACATGTTTTAAGAATTTCATGTTTAGACTAAAAATGCCAACCATATTTCTTTTTTATATTGTTTTTGAGCTTATTTATCCACTAAAAATAAAATAATATGGTTGAGATACTGCTTTTATAGCTGGATTTTCGACAAGTGTTCCTTCAAGGACATGTTTTAAGAATTTCAGGTTTAGACTAAAAATGCCAACCATATTTCTTTTTTATATTGTTTTTGAGCTTATTTATCCACTAAAAATAAAATAATATGGTTGAGATAGTGCATGAATAGCTGGATTTTCGAAAAGTGATCCTTCAAGGACATGTTTTAAGAATTTCAGGTTTAGACTAAAAATGCCAACCATATTTCTTTTTTATATTGTTTTTGAGCTTATTTATCCACTAAAAATAAAATAATATGGTTGAGATAGTGCATGAATAGCTGGATTTTCGAAAAGTGATCCTTCAAGGACATGTTTTAAGAATTTCAGGTTTAGACTAAAAATGCCAACCATATTTCTTTTTTATATTGTTTTTGAGCTTATTTATCCACTAAAAATAAAATAATATGGTTGAGATAGTGCATGAATAGCTGGATTTTCGAAAAGTGATCCTTCAAGGACATGTTTTAAGAATTTCAGGTTTAGACTAAAAATGCCAACCATATTTCTTTTTTATATTGTTTTTGAGCTTATTTATCCACTAAAAATAAAATAATATGGTTGAGATAGTGCATGAATAGCTGGATTTTCGAAAAGTGATCCTTCAAGGACATGTTTTAAGAATTTCAGGTTTAGACTAAAAATGCCAACCATATTTCTTTTTTATATTGTTTTTGAGCTTATTTATCCACTAAAAATAAAATAATATGGTTGAGATAGTGCATGAATAGCTGGATTTTCGAAAAGTGATCCTTCAAGGACATGTTTTAAGAATTTCAGGTTTAGACTAAAAATGCCAACCATATTTCTTTTTTATATTGTTTTTGAGCTTATTTATCCACTAAAAATAAGATAATATGGTTGAGATAGTGCATGAATAGCTGGATTTTCGAAAAGTGATCCTTCAAGGACATGTTTTAAGAATTTCATGTTTAGACTAAAAATGCCAACCATATTTCTTTTTTATATTGTTTTTGAGCTTATTTATCCACTAAAAATAAAATAATATGGTTGAGATAGTGCATGAATAGCTGGATTTTCGACAAGTGATCCTTCAAGGACATGTTTTAAGAATTTCAGGTTTAGACTAAAAATGCCAACCATATTTCTTTTTTATATTGTTTTTGAGCTTATTTATCCACTAAAAATAAGATAATATGGTTGAGATAGTGCATGAATAGCTGGATTTTCGACAAGTGATCCTTCAAGGACATGTTTTAAGAATTTCAGGTTTAGACTAAAAATGCCAACCATATTTCTTTTTTATATTGTTTTTGAGCTTATTTATCCACTAAAAATAAAATAATATGGTTGAGATACTGCTTTTATAGCTGGATTTTCGACAAGTGTTCCTTCAAGGACATGTTTTAAGAATTTCATGTTTAGACTAAAAATGCCAACCATATTTCTTTTTTATATTGTTTTTGAGCTTATTTATCCACTAAAAATAAAATAATATGGTTGAGATAGTGCATGAATAGCTGGATTTTCGACAAGTGATCCTTCAAGGACATGTTTTAAGAATTTCAGGTTTAGACTAAAAATGCCAACCATATTTCTTTTTTATATTGTTTTTGAGCTTATTTATCCACTAAAAATAAAATAATATGGTTGAGATACTGCTTTTATAGCTGGATTTTCGACAAGTGTTCCTTCAAGGACATGTTTTAAGAATTTCATGTTTAGACTAAAAATGCCAACCATATTTCTTTTTTATATTGTTTTTGAGCTTATTTATCCACTAAAAATAAAATAATATGGTTGAGATAGTGCATGAATAGCTGGATTTTCGAAAAGTGATCCTTCAAGGACATGTTTTAAGAATTTCATGTTTAGACTAAAAATGCCAACCATATTTCTTTTTTATATTGTTTTTGAGCTTATTTATCCACTAAAAATAAAATAATATGGTTGAGATAGTGCATGAATAGCTGGATTTTCGACAAGTGATCCTTCAAGGACATGTTTTAAGAATTTCAGGTTTAGACTAAAAATGCCAACCATATTTCTTTTTTATATTGTTTTTGAGCTTATTTATCCACTAAAAATAAAATAATATGGTTGAGATAGTGCATGAATAGCTGGATTTTCGAAAAGTGATCCTTCAAGGACATGTTTTAAGAATTTCATGTTTAGACTAAAAATGCCAACCATATTTCTTTTTTATATTGTTTTTGAGCTTATTTATCCACTAAAAATAAAATAATATGGTTGAGATAGTGCATGAATAGCTGGATTTTCGACAAGTGATCCTTCAAGGACATGTTTTAAGAATTTCAGGTTTAGACTAAAAATGCCAACCATATTTCTTTTTTATATTGTTTTTGAGCTTATTTATCCACTAAAAATAAGATAATATGGTTGAGATAGTGCATGAATAGCTGGATTTTCGACAAGTGATCCTTCAAGGACATGTTTTAAGAATTTCAGGTTTAGACTAAAAATGCCAACCATATTTCTTTTTTATATTGTTTTTGAGCTTATTTATCCACTAAAAATAAAATAATATGGTTGAGATACTGCTTTTATAGCTGGATTTTCGACAAGTGTTCCTTCAAGGACATGTTTTAAGAATTTCATGTTTAGACTAAAAATGCCAACCATATTTCTTTTTTATATTGTTTTTGAGCTTATTTATCCACTAAAAATAAAATAATATGGTTGAGATAGTGCATGAATAGCTGGATTTTCGACAAGTGATCCTTCAAGGACATGTTTTAAGAATTTCAGGTTTAGACTAAAAATGCCAACCATATTTCTTTTTTATATTGTTTTTGAGCTTATTTATCCACTAAAAATAAAATAATATGGTTGAGATACTGCTTTTATAGCTGGATTTTCGACAAGTGTTCCTTCAAGGACATGTTTTAAGAATTTCATGTTTAGACTAAAAATGCCAACCATATTTCTTTTTTATATTGTTTTTGAGCTTATTTATCCACTAAAAATAAAATAATATGGTTGAGATAGTGCATGAATAGCTGGATTTTCGAAAAGTGATCCTTCAAGGACATGTTTTAAGAATTTCAGGTTTAGACTAAAAATGCCAACCATATTTCTTTTTTATATTGTTTTTGAGCTTATTTATCCACTAAAAATAAAATAATATGGTTGAGATAGTGCATGAATAGCTGGATTTTCGAAAAGTGATCCTTCAAGGACATGTTTTAAGAATTTCAGGTTTAGACTAAAAATGCCAACCATATTTCTTTTTTATATTGTTTTTGAGCTTATTTATCCACTAAAAATAAGATAATATGGTTGAGATAGTGCATGAATAGCTGGATTTTCGAAAAGTGATCCTTCAAGGACATGTTTTAAGAATTTCATGTTTAGACTAAAAATGCCAACCATATTTCTTTTTTATATTGTTTTTGAGCTTATTTATCCACTAAAAATAAAATAATATGGTTGAGATAGTGCATGAATAGCTGGATTTTCGAAAAGTGATCCTTCAAGGACATGTTTTAAGAATTTCAGGTTTAGACTAAAAATGCCAACCATATTTCTTTTTTATATTGTTTTTGAGCTTATTTATCCACTAAAAATAAAATAATATGGTTGAGATAGTGCATGAATAGCTGGATTTTCGAAAAGTGATCCTTCAAGGACATGTTTTAAGAATTTCAGGTTTAGACTAAAAATGCCAACCATATTTCTTTTTTATATTGTTTTTGAGCTTATTTATCCACTAAAAATAAAATAATATGGTTGAGATACTGCTTTTATAGCTGGATTTTCGACAAGTGTTCCTTCAAGGACATGTTTTAAGAATTTCATGTTTAGACTAAAAATGCCAACCATATTTCTTTTTTATATTGTTTTTGAGCTTATTTATCCACTAAAAATAAAATAATATGGTTGAGATAGTGCATGAATAGCTGGATTTTCGAAAAGTGATCCTTCAAGGACATGTTTTAAGAATTTCAGGTTTAGACTAAAAATGCCAACCATATTTCTTTTTTATATTGTTTTTGAGCTTATTTATCCACTAAAAATAAAATAATATGGTTGAGATAGTGCATGAATAGCTGGATTTTCGAAAAGTGATCCTTCAAGGACATGTTTTAAGAATTTCAGGTTTAGACTAAAAATGCCAACCATATTTCTTTTTTATATTGTTTTTGAGCTTATTTATCCACTAAAAATAAAATAATATGGTTGAGATAGTGCATGAATAGCTGGATTTTCGAAAAGTGATCCTTCAAGGACATGTTTTAAGAATTTCAGGTTTAGACTAAAAATGCCAACCATATTTCTTTTTTATATTGTTTTTGAGCTTATTTATCCACTAAAAATAAGATAATATGGTTGAGATAGTGCATGAATAGCTGGATTTTCGAAAAGTGATCCTTCAAGGACATGTTTTAAGAATTTCATGTTTAGACTAAAAATGCCAACCATATTTCTTTTTTATATTGTTTTTGAGCTTATTTATCCACTAAAAATAAAATAATATGGTTGAGATAGTGCATGAATAGCTGGATTTTCGAAAAGTGATCCTTCAAGGACATGTTTTAAGAATTTCAGGTTTAGACTAAAAATGCCAACCATATTTCTTTTTTATATTGTTTTTGAGCTTATTTATCCACTAAAAATAAAATAATATGGTTGAGATAGTGCATGAATAGCTGGATTTTCGAAAAGTGATCCTTCAAGGACATGTTTTAAGAATTTCAGGTTTAGACTAAAAATGCCAACCATATTTCTTTTTTATATTGTTTTTGAGCTTATTTATCCACTAAAAATAAAATAATATGGTTGAGATAGTGCATGAATAGCTGGATTTTCGAAAAGTGATCCTTCAAGGACATGTTTTAAGAATTTCAGGTTTAGACTAAAAATGCCAACCATATTTCTTTTTTATATTGTTTTTGAGCTTATTTATCCACTAAAAATAAGATAATATGGTTGAGATAGTGCATGAATAGCTGGATTTTCGAAAAGTGATCCTTCAAGGACATGTTTTAAGAATTTCAGGTTTAGACTAAAAATGCCAACCATATTTCTTTTTTATATTGTTTTTGAGCTTATTTATCCACTAAAAATAAGATAATATGGTTGAGATAGTGCATGAATAGCTGGATTTTCGAAAAGTGATCCTTCAAGGACATGTTTTAAGAATTTCAGGTTTAGACTAAAAATGCCAACCATATTTCTTTTTTATATTGTTTTTGAGCTTATTTATCCACTAAAAATAAGATAATATGGTTGAGATAGTGCATGAATAGCTGGATTTTCGAAAAGTGATCCTTCAAGGACATGTTTTAAGAATTTCAGGTTTAGACTAAAAATGCCAACCATATTTCTTTTTTATATTGTTTTTGAGCTTATTTATCCACTAAAAATAAGATAATATGGTTGAGATAGTGCATGAATAGCTGGATTTTCGAAAAGTGATCCTTCAAGGACATGTTTTAAGAATTTCAGGTTTAGACTAAAAATGCCAACCATATTTCTTTTTTATATTGTTTTTGAGCTTATTTATCCACTAAAAATAAGATAATATGGTTGAGATAGTGCATGAATAGCTGGATTTTCGAAAAGTGATCCTTCAAGGACATGTTTTAAGAATTTCAGGTTTAGACTAAAAATGCCAACCATATTTCTTTTTTATATTGTTTTTGAGCTTATTTATCCACTAAAAATAAAATAATATGGTTGAGATAGTGCATGAATAGCTGGATTTTCGAAAAGTGATCCTTCAAGGACATGTTTTAAGAATTTCAGGTTTAGACTAAAAATGCCAACCATATTTCTTTTTTATATTGTTTTTGAGCTTATTTATCCACTAAAAATAAGATAATATGGTTGAGATAGTGCATGAATAGCTGGATTTTCGAAAAGTGATCCTTCAAGGACATGTTTTAAGAATTTCATGTTTAGACTAAAAATGCCAACCATATTTCTTTTTTATATTGTTTTTGAGCTTATTTATCCACTAAAAATAAAATAATATGGTTGAGATAGTGCATGAATAGCTGGATTTTCGACAAGTGATCCTTCAAGGACATGTTTTAAGAATTTCAGGTTTAGACTAAAAATGCCAACCATATTTCTTTTTTATATTGTTTTTGAGCTTATTTATCCACTAAAAATAAGATAATATGGTTGAGATAGTGCATGAATAGCTGGATTTTCGACAAGTGTTCCTTCAAGGACATGTTTTAAGAATTTCATGTTTAGACTAAAAATGCCAACCATATTTCTTTTTTATATTGTTTTTGAGCTTATTTATCCACTAAAAATAAAATAATATGGTTGAGATAGTGCATGAATAGCTGGATTTTCGAAAAGTGATCCTTCAAGGACATGTTTTAAGAATTTCAGGTTTAGACTAAAAATGCCAACCATATTTCTTTTTTATATTGTTTTTGAGCTTATTTATCCACTAAAAATAAAATAATATGGTTGAGATAGTGCATGAATAGCTGGATTTTCGAAAAGTGATCCTTCAAGGACATGTTTTAAGAATTTCAGGTTTAGACTAAAAATGCCAACCATATTTCTTTTTTATATTGTTTTTGAGCTTATTTATCCACTAAAAATAAAATAATATGGTTGAGATAGTGCATGAATAGCTGGATTTTCGAAAAGTGATCCTTCAAGGACATGTTTTAAGAATTTCAGGTTTAGACTAAAAATGCCAACCATATTTCTTTTTTATATTGTTTTTGAGCTTATTTATCCACTAAAAATAAAATAATATGGTTGAGATACTGCTTTTATAGCTGGATTTTCGACAAGTGTTCCTTCAAGGACATGTTTTAAGAATTTCATGTTTAGACTAAAAATGCCAACCATATTTCTTTTTTATATTGTTTTTGAGCTTATTTATCCACTAAAAATAAAATAATATGGTTGAGATAGTGCATGAATAGCTGGATTTTCGAAAAGTGATCCTTCAAGGACATGTTTTAAGAATTTCAGGTTTAGACTAAAAATGCCAACCATATTTCTTTTTTATATTGTTTTTGAGCTTATTTATCCACTAAAAATAAAATAATATGGTTGAGATAGTGCATGAATAGCTGGATTTTCGAAAAGTGATCCTTCAAGGACATGTTTTAAGAATTTCAGGTTTAGACTAAAAATGCCAACCATATTTCTTTTTTATATTGTTTTTGAGCTTATTTATCCACTAAAAATAAAATAATATGGTTGAGATAGTGCATGAATAGCTGGATTTTCGAAAAGTGATCCTTCAAGGACATGTTTTAAGAATTTCAGGTTTAGACTAAAAATGCCAACCATATTTCTTTTTTATATTGTTTTTGAGCTTATTTATCCACTAAAAATAAAATAATATGGTTGAGATAGTGCATGAATAGCTGGATTTTCGAAAAGTGATCCTTCAAGGACATGTTTTAAGAATTTCAGGTTTAGACTAAAAATGCCAACCATATTTCTTTTTTATATTGTTTTTGAGCTTATTTATCCACTAAAAATAAAATAATATGGTTGAGATACTGCTTTTATAGCTGGATTTTCGACAAGTGATCCTTCAAGGACATGTTTTAAGAATTTCAGGTTTAGACTAAAAATGCCAACCATATTTCTTTTTTATATTGTTTTTGAGCTTATTTATCCACTAAAAATAAAATAATATGGTTGAGATAGTGCATGAATAGCTGGATTTTCGAAAAGTGATCCTTCAAGGACATGTTTTAAGAATTTCAGGTTTAGACTAAAAATGCCAACCATATTTCTTTTTTATATTGTTTTTGAGCTTATTTATCCACTAAAAATAAAATAATATGGTTGAGATAGTGCATGAATAGCTGGATTTTCGAAAAGTGATCCTTCAAGGACATGTATTAAGAATTTCAGGTTTAGACTAAAAATGCCAACCATATTTCTTTTTTATATTGTTTTTGAGCTTATTAATCCTCTAAAAATAAAATAATATGGTTGAGATAGTGCATGAATAGCTGGATTTTCGAAAAGTGATCCTTCAAGGACATGTATTAAGAATTTCAGGTTTAGACTAAAAATGCCAACCATATTTCTTTTTTATATTGTTTTTGAGCTTATTTATCCACTAGAAATAAAATAATATGGTTGAGATACTGCTTTTATAGCTGGATTTTCGACAAGTGATCCTTCAAGGACATGTTTTAAGAATTTCAGGTTTAGACTAAAAATGCCAACCATATTTCTTTTTTATATTGTTTTTGAGCTTATTTATCCACTAGAAATAAAATAATATGGTTGAGATACTGCTTTTATAGCTGGATTTTCGACAAGTGATCCTTCAAGGACATGTTTTAAGAATTTCAGGTTTAGACTAAAAATGCCAACCATATTTCTTTTTTATATTGTTTTTGAGCTTATTTATCCACTAAAAATAAAATAATATGGTTGAGATAGTGCATGAATAGCTGGATTTTCGAAAAGTGATCCTTCAAGGACATGTATTAAGAATTTCAGGTTTAGACTAAAAATGCCAACCATATTTCTTTTTTATATTGTTTTTGAGCTTATTTATCCACTAGAAATAAAATAATATGGTTGAGATACTGCTTTTATAGCTGGATTTTCGACAAGTGATCCTTCAAGGACATGTTTTAAGAATTTCAGGTTTAGACTAAAAATGCCAACCATATTTCTTTTTTATATTGTTTTTGAGCTTATTTATCCACTAGAAATAAAATAATATGGTTGAGATACTGCTTTTATAGCTGGATTTTCGACAAGTGATCCTTCAAGGACATGTTTTAAGAATTTCAGGTTTAGACTAAAAATGCCAACAATATTTCTTTTTTATATTGTTTTTGAGCTTATTTATCCACTAAAAATAAAATAATATGGTTGAGATAGTGCATGAATAGCTGGATTTTCGACAAGTGATCCTTCAAGGACATGTATTAAGAATTTCAGGTTTAGACTAAAAATGCCAACCATATTTCTTTTTTATATTGTTTTTGAGCTTATTTATCCACTAAAAATAAAATAATATGGTTGAGATAGTGCATGAATAGCTGGATTTTCGAAAAGTGATCCTTCAAGGACATGTTTTAAGAATTTCAGGTTTAGACTAAAAATGCCAACCATATTTCTTTTTTATATTGTTTTTGAGCTTATTTATCCACTAAAAATAAAATAATATGGTTGAGATAGTGCATGAATAGCTGGATTTTCGACAAGTGATCCTTCCTGCAGAATGTGACGGCAGATGATAGAACGTGATGAAAGGTGAAAGAATTACTTCAAACACTTAATTTCTGATCTTTAAACAAATCATAAAATGGCTGGCATTCTGCCATCACAACTCGCAGGAAGCCCACACAAACGGCATTTTTTTCATAATAGTACAGAATCATACGGCTTCCTGCAGAATGTGACGGCTTTTTATGGTAATATGACGAATTGATGTTGTCTTTATGTGTTTTTTTTTATTAAATCAGTTGCTTGAAAAATGCAATATTATAGTTTTGATTTTGATTTTTACAGTTTTTTCTTGAACAATGTAAATGTTTATTCTTCGTCTGTGAACGTTTGTGGGTTTTTTTTGTTTTTATCAAGTTACATGAATTATTTTTACTGCTGATGGTGGTTTTTACTTGTGACACTTAGGTTTTGTTTAAGAAAATGGCATATCCTAATGAACGTTTTTTTTAATGAAAAGGAATGTTTTTTTTCACTTGATTTGAAATTTGCATTATGACCTTTTCAATCATTTTTTTTCATTTGTTCCCTCTTTGTCTGTTTTGAAAAATTTTTTATTTTGGAGATTGTGTGTAAGGATGATGACCACACCATCATCGCCAACAAATTCATCAAGTGGAATTTCTTCTTCATCAAATTGTAATTCTCGAGAAGATGGTAATGAACTTGGAAAACAAATTATTGAATTGATTTCTCGTTTAATAAATGAAGCAGATCCAGATACTGAAAAAATTAATATTGAATTTACTTTTACTCCATTTCAAATGAATAAAGCTATGGCAACTGGAGAGTAAGTTTTTTTATGATATTGGGATATTATGGGATTGAATTAAGCGATGACATAATTGTTTTCTGCTTAGATATTATTATTATTATTAATTATTAAATCGACCACTTAGAAGAGCGTGGGGTGGTCGATTGGCTGGATGCTGGCCTCTCAACCGTTCCCTCACAGGTTTGATCCCCATGCTTTCTCAACCCAGGCTTTACCATTTGAATGCTTTTTTTGTTACCATCTTTTCATTAAAAAACTTGTATCCTATATATTGCTGTTACCTATTTACTAATTACAACATTATTCAGATCAAAAGTGATTAATGCTTCTTTATCTCTACGTGGTGCTTCACAATCAAGTGCTGCTGCAAAACAACAAAGTCATGGAAGAAGTCTTCGACAATCATTATCTACTCCATTAACATTTTCTTCTGATAGCAATATTTCATTATCATCATCATCTGCTTCAATGTCACCTTACAAAACAACAACGGATTCAAAATCAAATGAAGAATCAATGAAACTTGATGAACTTAGCTATGCATATTATGAGTACGTTTTATTGCACTGAAAAAAGCGGTGACAAAAAAAGGACTTCACTGGTGGTGAGTGATGGATGTGTTACGAACGTATCCGGCAAGAATACGTGTCTGACATTTACTCGGTGGTGATGAACACTTATCACTAGTGAAGCTTTTTTTGACGGCACATTGCTCATTGATGATGCACAAAAATATTCACAGCTTTTTTTCAGTGCATTATTTCAACCCTATCTTCTAATATTGCAACATATATTTTTAAGATCACTTGTACAACAACAACGTATGCAACGACAATATCTTGAAGAAATGCCACCAATCCCTGAGTCATCAACAAATGGAGGAGCAACAATGAAAAAGAAGAAATCAAAAAAGGAACATCGTCATCGTCGTCGCTCAAAAAATAAGTCAAAGAAACGTGAAACATCTTCTTCATGCCATGCAACAGAAGATACTGAAAGAAATTTAGAAAGTAAGAACTCCAAGCAACGTCATCATCGTCGCTCAAAAAAATTAAAGAAATGTGAAACATCTTTTTCTTCAACTTCAGCAAGTCAAATGGATTCTAGCAATAAAAGTTTAAAGAAGAAGAAATCTTCAAAAAAGCTTAAAAAAGTTGAAAGCAATATTTTTTCATCTAATTCAACTCGATTAAAAGATGCTGCTGCAATGGCTTATGAAAGTAAAAGAACAAAGAAATCTTCAAAGAAGCATAAGAAACGTTCTTCAAATTATTCATCTCAATTAGAAGATGCTGAAATCAAAAGTTTAAAAAAGAAATCTAAGAAAAAATCTTCAAAAAAGCATCATCATTCTCGACGTAATGGATCACCTGTTGGAGAATACAGTAAGTTTTTTTTATCAATTTTTGAGGGAAAAGTAGGCATAGATTATAGAATGTGGGAGTGCTGAAAAGAGCAAAGGTTGCAGAATAGTTTGGCTTTTTGGATTAATCTGCAAGTTAGGTGTGGTTGATTTTTGTGCTAGATGTGATACATCCAGATGCAGGAAAATGAAAAGATGACAAATAAGATTTTTTACGTATTGATAGTAATCAAAACAATTAAAAACTTTTAAAATTTTCTTTACTATCCTTGTTACAGTATACACAAGTGTCAAAAAAATACGCAGGACTTCTTTTTTCTAACAGAAATACCTTGCCCGTTAAATTATTCAGAACATTTTGGGGTATGGTAGCAAATGATATTAACAATAATTTTACACAAGTTTTTTTTATTACTGTCTATTCACAAAAATTTTAACTTATTAAGAAAAAAAAGCGTACTGCAATTTTACCATTTGTGAAACCTTTTTATCATTACGTTATGGCAATAACAATCTCAATGCGGTTGTCAGTGAGAGCAACAAACATGTTGCATTTTTTTGTTACTATCATTGCAATAACAAATTCATAGTTATTGAGAAAGAGAAAACTGTCACGCTAACCCATTTCTGGCAATAACAATTTCAGCGGTGGTAGTAAGTAATAGAAAGAACGATTTTCAAGTTTTCCTTTTTTTGGTTACTATCATTTTGAAACATTTTAAAACTTTGGTGAAAGAGTTTACTGCCATGCCTTCAGTTACGTTAAGGTTTTTGGCAATGACAATTTTGATGGATAGTAACAAAAATTTTTATGATTTATCATTTTTTGGGTTACTAGTAATAGCTATCATTTTAAAAAAATTTCACACTTTTTGAAATTCTGTTAACCCATTTCTGGCAATAACAATTTTGAAGCTACTCTAACCTAGTTGACGCCCTTCAAAGTTATAACTGCTTGTACTTTTTTAAAATACTTTGTAAGAATTAATCATTGAATTTCAATTTTAGATGCAAATTGATACACTCAATGAATGAATGAATCTCCACCCAATTATCAACTGTCATCAACAACATCAACGCCAAACCTCCTCCTTTCTTTCGTTCTTTCTTTCAACAACAACAAAAATTATCGTATCTCTTTTTTTGTGCTAAAAAGTTTTTTTTAAATGTATTATTATTGTATCTACTTTGTATTAATTCTTTGAATAAAAAAAAGGCAAAGTTTTTTTTTTGAATTGGCAATTGTTTTTAATGACAAATAGAATAGAAACCAATCCCTGTAGTCATCATCACAAAAAAAATTACTGCCTATCCTTCTTATCTTTTTAAAAGATTATTTTTACACACCCATAAAAAAGAAGAGGGTACCAAGAAAAAGAAGTTATGACTTTTTAAGCTTAAATTGGAAGGAGCGGTTGTAGGAGTAAATTTTGATCGGAGGGTGAGACACTATTGTATGATAAGAAGAACGCATTGTTTCAAAAAAGTTGTATTAAAACTACTGATTTTTTTGTTCTTTTTCTTTTGTTTTATATTTTGGCTGTGGTTGTTGCAAGCTCTAGCCAGAGAGAAAGTAAGCAAAAAAAAGATGAAAAATAAATTTTTGCTTTATTGTTTTTATTTATTTATTTGTTGTTTTCTTTAGTAAGTTTCTTTTTATTATTATTGTTTAAAATATAGGGTTCAAAAATAGGCTGTAAAAATATAGAAGGATAGTAACACTTTTTAGCAAGTGTAGCCACTTTAAGATTACTATCGCTTATAATTAAAAACTTTTAACAGAAGAGCCTATATGTTTTTTATTGATGGTGTTTTTGGTTCAAAAAAGACCATAAGAAACAAAATGGTAGTAATTCATTTTCGTTAAAGTAATCACTTTATAATTACTGTCGCAGAAATTTCTTATTTATATTTATTTAATAAAAACTTTTAATCAAAGAGAATTTATAAAACTTGTTCTCTCAGGACTGAACCTGAAAATCAGGCATTTAAGAAAAAACAATTTTTTGCTAATTTTATCAAAAATTTGTTTATTTGTGTTACTATCATCTGGGATAGTAAAAAAGTAAAGGCATTTTTTTATTTTTCTGCTTACTATCACATATTTTTAAAAAACTTTTTTTAAATGGCATTCATGAAAGTTGTTCATTTTTGTTACTATCTGTGATAGTAATTATTACATTTCGAATAATCAAAAAATTTTAATTAAAATTATTACAAGCTATTTTTAACCCACTTTTTTTCAGTTGCACAGCTGCTGTCTCTCAATGTGATAAAGATGACCAACATTGTCATCGCGCTGAAAAGCAATCAGGTGTAATTGCAAAATATGAAAAAGAACTTGCAAAATATCATTCAATCCTAGCTGATTCAAATTGCTCAATTTGTAATTTAAATGGTATAAATCCATGTCAAAATGGTGGAATTTGTAAAGTTTTGGATAAATATACTTATGTGTAAGTTATTGGTTTTTTTGGTGATTATCAACGATAGTAAACAATTTTTGACAATGTTACTGATTTCTGTTTATATCATTGATAGTAAGCTTTATATCAAAAATTACTATCAATGATAGTAACAATTTTTCAAAAATTACTCTTGTTTTTTGTTACTATCATTTTTTTAAAAATTTCTCTTCAGATGTGACTGTCCAGATGATTATGCTGGTCCTAACTGTGAACGACATGTTGTTTGTGGACCACTTGATTGCCCATCTTCAGCTATTTGTACTGTATTTAATCATAATAAAGTTTGTTCATGCCCACTTGGATATACTGGTGATCCAAGATATGGTTGTACAGTGAGAACTGCACGTGGATGTATTCGTGGTGATCCACATTATTCAACTTTTGATGGAAGTTATTTTACATATATGGGAACATGCCCCTATACAATTACACAAACATATGATGGCGCTTTTAATTTAACAGGATATAATGAATTTCGTGGAAATAGTCATAGGTAAGTGATACAAAGGAGAATATCCCTTTTTTTGCCCGTGTTGAGTCAAACTATGCCGTAGGCTCCATTTCTGGTGGTGAAAAAAGGGAGTAAATTACTCAATTAAAGTATCTCGCATAACTTTGTGTACCAAAAACGTGTAGAAAAAAACTTCTACCCAGTTAACGCCCAGTAGTCCATGTGATAAACAAAACAAAAAGCGTTCATTCATACATTGTGTATTGTGGTTATTTTTTGGAAGCAATGTTCACTTCTTCTTTTTTATGCTTACTCCCACACACTCAACATTCTTGTCTTTCTTTGCTTATCTCACAAAAGTCACAGTGGTTGAAACAGGAAATAACTTTTTTTTGCGGTATTCGGTGCATTATATTTCGATTACTGATAAAAACTACAGTATTTTAAAAGAACATGCAGAAAAATTAAAAGAACACCAATTTTCTTAAATAAAGCAAATGCAAAATAAGTAAGAAAAATTAAACAGCTTAAGATTATGTAATTATTCTTTTTTGTGTCGGGATTAAGCATGGAGCTGGCCCATTTTTTCATGGCCCGGCCCGGCCCTGGCCCGCGAACCTTCAGCCCGCCCGGCCCGCGGCCGACCCGGGCTTTTATGAAAATTTATTTTTTTTAAATTTTTTTTTATTTTTTTTTGAGGGGTCTAACAAGAGCCAAAATTTGTGTTTACACCGTCTATTTTATTTAATGCACTTTTTTAAAGTCTTTTTTTCAAAAAAAGGGATTTTTCAATTTTTTTAGTGGTCAAAAACAATACAAAAAATTGCAAAAATGAAAAATTTAAACAATCGAAAAAGCCCGCGGGCCGAAATTTCAAGCCCGACCCGCCCGACTCGGGCCCCGGCCCAAGCGGGCTCGGCCCGCCCGCGTCCATGTTTAGTCGGGATTAGTCACATAAATCAGCATTCTGTTTTTTATGATGACACAAAAAGAAGCAAATCAAACGCATCTTTGGTCTCTTCAACTATTTGTGATAGTAATTGATACTTTAAGAATTTTTTTATTTTATGTTACTGTCGGTGATAGTAATTTTTTTTAAAGCTATACTTTTATTAATAATAGTAAGCAATGTTTCAAAAATTATTTATTTTTGTTACAATCATTGATAGTAAACGATTTTTGAGATTATTGTCAGTTTTTATTACTATCGTATAGTTTTTCAGTTTGTTCCATCATCACTGATTTTTTTAAAACATGAGGATATAAGGTAACTGTTAGTCCTCCCAGGGTTTGAAAAACAAAATTTGCATAATTGACTCCAAGAAAAAAAAAAGAGTTAACTAAAATTAAAATTTTCTTAATTTCATTTGTTGTAAAGCTCTTCATACATAATTTTTAACATCTCCATCCATTTTCAGCATTTCATACCTTACATCATTTGATCTATTCACAAAAAATACAAACTTTAAAATTACCCCTGACCTCAAGCTCTACGTAAATGGAATTCGACATTTCTTTCCACATTATTATCCATCACTCTTTAATCCAATTGTAAAAATTACAAAATGGTTTGATCATGTTCGAATTCATGATTATTCAACGGGTGCTATTATTGATTTCAAAAATTATCAGCTATGTGTTTCGGTACCACAAAGTTCACTCTTTTATGGCACAGGTAAAACTGGTGGAGTCTTGGGTGATATTGATGGCACGTGTAATGATGATTATCGACTTAAAAATGGCACCGTTTTTAATATTTCATGTAATCAAGATAGTTCAATTGAGGCTGCAGTATTTGCAGATTCATGGGTAACAAATCCAAATTATAATAATTGTGTCTTGGGAAAAATTATTCAAAATAATACTAATTGTGTAAGTTTAGTTTTTTATGGGTTGTGTGAAATTTGCATATTCTACAGTAAAATTGATGATAGGAACATAAAATGTTTTGTTTTGGACTTTCTGTGTTGCTATCAAATTTATAGTAGAGCAAATTTTTACAATCTTAATAATAACAAAATCTTCAAAAAAACAAAAAATTTTATTGTCACTCTTATTTATGATAAATCGTTGCAACACAACAACGACAGTAACACCAAATTTTTTTGTTTCAAGATTTTAGCCTTACTATCATTTTCATCAATGGACAGATATTTTCGTATTTTTGACAAAAATCTTCTTTTTGTATGTTAAAAAATTGATAGTAACATAAAAATTTTCATTTCAAGTTTTCAGTGTGACTATCATTTTCTTTTAATAGAGTTATTTTTATGGTTTTGAAAGTACCAAAATCTATGTGAAAATGAAATTTTATTGTTACTCTTATTTTACGCCAATTTATTCCAATAAAACGAATGATAGTAATCTAAAAAAGGAAAGTTTAAAAACTTTTGTTACTGTCATAAAAAAATTTAATACCAGCCTAGCCACAATTGTTTTTCCATAATTTTTCTGCAATAGAAATGCATTTTAAAATTTAAAAGATACAAGTGAAACAGTGCTGAGAGTAATGCAAAATTTAAAATTTCAAGGTTTCAGCGTTACTATCACTTTCTTTTAATTAAGCGATTTTTGAGAGTTACAAAATTTTCAAAAAATAAAATTTTTGTTGTTACTCTCATTTTTCAAAAAACCACTTCCTTAAAAGAGTAATCAAAAAACGAAAACAAAATGTTTCTGATTACTATCCTTCCAAAAAAAGTTTTTTTCTGCTAACAACAAAAACTTTCACTTTTCAAATTCTAGGATACAAGTGATGCCCAACTTCAATGCTCATCTATTCGTGATGCAATATCTGGTACCGGACCATTTGCAAAATGTCAGCGATTAACATCAGCGGTGATTCAACAATACTTTGAAGATTGTGTTTTTGATGTTTGTCAAGGTTTCGATCGATGTGATCTTTTGGATGCTTTTGTAACTTCTTGCCTTGAACAAGTTCCATGTTAGTCTGCATCTTTCGATATAGCAAATGCTAATCGCAAAAGCTCATTTTTAGTCACAAAAATTGATGCTTGGAGAGATATAACAAATTGTCCATGGCCATGTCCAGAATTCTCAGATTATTCCCTTCAGACACCAGTCTGCCAAAATACATGTGCTGATCCAAATTACAGTAATTCTTCGTCATGTCATGATGGATATCAAGAGGGGTGTAAATGTTGGCCAGGATATTATTTAGATTCCGTTGGAGATAATGGCTTCTCATTTGCTTGTAGACGATTAGAAGATTGTGGGTGCACAGATTCATATGGAAATTATTATCCTCGTAAGTTTAAGGAAGGGCGGTTTTTGAAAATTTGTATTATCGATAATATTAATATTTTTTTTAAAATTTGCATATTTCCATAGATCCTATTAAGACGGCATTAATAAAACCTTTTTTTAGCTAATACCCATTGGATGAATGAAAATTGTACAGTATATAGTCAATGCACAGATGGAAAACTTTCTAGTCAACCTGTTGTTTGCTCTATCAATGGTCAATGTGATATAACAAATTCTGGTGAACCAACTTGTCAATGTGATCCTGGTTATACTGGTGATGGATATTCATGTGTAGATATCAATGAATGCCTAGATCCTACAGTATGTGATGCAAATATTGGTCATGGTGTTTGTGTTAATACACCTGGAAGTTATTATTGTAATGTAAGTTTAGAACTACAGTGCACTGCACAGCAAATTGTTATTAAGGGAATACACTGGATTTGACAGAATCTTTATGAGACTTTGTCCTTGCAAAATAAATCCATGCATTCATTTTTTTAGTGCACGAATCCCTGGGGTGGTGATGACTGTCAACTATATCAACCAAAGCGGCATTGTGCAGATTGGTATGTCTATCATGGAGCACATACCAGTGGAACATATAATATTAGTATTGGCGCTGATCAAGTTGTTACAGTAGTTTATTGTGATATGGAAACCTCCGGTGGCGGATGGACTCTTGCATCACATGGAAATTCATCAGCTGGAAAAACATATAATCAGTATACTGATGGATTTGGTGATCCATCGGCACAAAATGTTTGGCTTGGACTTGAAAATTTATATCAAATGACAAATCAGACAAAGACATCGTTGAGGGTAGTAATTGAACGATGCCGAGTTAATGATGTTCCAGATACTACTCGAGAATGTACATATCCAACTTTTGCTGTACTTCCTTCATCAGCGGGGTACCCAGTTTATATCCCAGAGCTTTGCTCTAATGGTAATGAAACAATCTTTGATGGCTTTGATGGATGGATAAGATGGCCAAGGAATGAAACTGGTCCAATCTTTACAACATTTGATCGAGATTCAACACCATATAATTGTTCAGCAGAATATAAAAATACTGGTTGGTGGTATTATGATAAACAAGCTGGGCTATGTGGAGCAGCAAATTTGAATGGTCTTCGACAAGCTTGTAATGATAACTACCTTCCACAAGGATATCTTACATGGCATTATGATCCTGTTGAAGATGCACGAATGTATTTACGGCCATTTGGATATCCAAATTATGATACAAATGCACATTAAATATAAAATTTGAGACTGTTAATATAAGAGATTTGTAAAATTTTTAAAATAAAAAAAACTATTTTTTAGTACTTTATTAAACCATAAAAACTAAAAGCAATAATCAATTCATCACATCAACACATCCATAAAAAAATACACACATAAATAAATTAAATTATTAAGCAACATATCGATAAACTTGTTGATCATGATCATCTCGAGCAACATATTCTCTTTCAATTAATGATTCAATTCGCTTTTTAACATCTTGATTACGAGCTGGGAATCTCAATACAGTGAAGAGTTCATTGATTAAAGCAGTATGATTAAGATTTTTATGTTGTTTCATAATTCGTACAATATTTGCTGAAAAAAAGAATAAATGGTTACGGTAATTCTAAGCAATGATGGTTAGTGCTAGATAAAATGTAAGTTTGAAAAAAATTTCGATTGTATTATCTTATATAACCTCAACTACAGTAACCAAAAATATACATACCATCAATAACATATAAACGATCTTGTTCAACTTCTTCTTCTGTTTGTTGTTGTTCCCGTTCAGTTTCTTTCATTTGAACTTGTGAAATTTTAATTTTATGCATTTTATCGGTAAAGTCATCATTAAATGTAAAAACTTCATCTGGCATAATCTTTTGTTTTTCTGCTTTTGTTCGTTTTAAAATTGGTGTTTTTGATGCTGATAAAGAGATCATTGTACGAATAAGTTCATTGTTTTCTGAAAAAGAAAAGCATGAAAAAGTATATATGAATCAGAGCTTTATGAAATCAATATTTTAATTTAAAAAATTTTTTTGAAAGGAAAACTTCTAATTTTTACAAGTTTTAAGCATAGGTTGTTGCATGCTCATTTTCCTTAACGATTTGATTACAATTGTCAAGGTTATGAAGTTTGCTTTTTAATTTCGGCCAACTACGAACGACAAAAATTTGATTTATAAAAATTCATCGCAGATAATTGGCCCAACTAGGTAACATTTAAATGGATTACTGTATTTTTATTAATTTCCGACAATTTGAAACATTCTTGAACAATATCACAAAAAATTTCGTTCCTCCCATTTTGAAAACCCAGGGACATAAAAACACAGTAATCCGAAGGTAGAAAGACTCTCATTCTATAAAATATTTTTTAAAAGTCAAAATCTCTTACCAATTTTAGTTGCATCTTGAATTTCTTTAAAAGTATATTGATCTCGATCATTATATAATAAAAGAACAAATGCTTGAAACATTGATACTTCTAGTTCTTTAGAACCCTAAAAAACAAACATAAATATAATTAATATCAAGACAGTACACTTTATCAATTTCCCAAAATCACAAAAATAACTCACATTTTTAAATCTTGAATTCATTGATGCTGATGCAAGATTATATTGCCATGTAAGTTGTCGACCTTTATTTTTTGATAAATAAAATTCTTTAAATGCTTCTTGAAGTTCATTCAGTTGTGGTGGAATTGTAACTTCCATTGCATCATATGTTGGCCATGAACCCATTGTTAAAACATTTACATTAAATTCTGCTGAAGAACTGATGGAATTTGTTTTTTCAATATGCTTAAAAAATATATATATTTTGATTATATGATGGAAAAGTTGTTAAAGAACCAAACATACAGTTCTAAATGCTTGTAAAGTATCTTTTGAGACATCCATATCTCGAAACATTCCTTCTAATTTTGATGTAAAACCAGGACCACATTCTGAAAATATAAAAATTACAGTATCTTCTTAATGAAATACAAGGCGATTTAAGTGAATAGCTGAAATGGCTTTTGACGGCAAATTCCTATGTCAAAATTTTAAATGAAGAAGATGCTCCTAGAATTAATGACCCTTTCCTGAATATATATGAGCCCATGAATAACAAAAGCAATGCTGTCAAAAACCACCTCCGCAATTTGCACTAATCCCTTTGAATATAAAAAAACTTACCACTTCGAAGTTTTGAAAGCATTGCTTTTTCAGCATCTACAGAAGCACTTTTACCACACAATAGCCGTTTTGCTAAATCTCTTTTATAAAATGCTTCAAAGACATCTTTGCCTTGAATAAATCGAAATAGCAAAATTACACGATCCATAAGTTTATCAAAATCTGCATCATTATAACTTTTATTTGCAGCTCGCATCTTTGTATCCATATATTTTGCTGAAAAAATATTGATTACAGTAATATTTAAAATCTTCAGTATCCAAAGAAAAAGCCATACCAATAAGTTCAGCAGGTTTATTTGGTCGTGTATTAACGAAATAGCTGAAGGCATCCTTTTCAGCTTGAATAAATTTATCATTATGATCAAAACATTGTGTAATAACATTATCAAGCTTTTCTTTCAACTGCAATAAATCTTCAACTAAAGTTTTATCTTTTTGTTCATCCAAAACACGATCTTTTCCAACTTTCTAAAAATTGGGACGATTACAGTAAAAGGCAATGCTTCTAAGTCAACTTACTTTAATATAATTTGCAAAAGCATTCTTTAAATGATTATGTCCATCTTTACAATCACGTAATAAATCATAAAATGATTGTAAATCTTTGATATGATTACCATCAAATAATTCATCGGCACCTTTAAGAATCATTTGATCACATAAATCTTCTACTATCTTTGAATGTACTGTTCTATAGAGTTTTTGCTTCGATGATGAATTAAGATATCGTTCAACTCGATGTGCTTCTTCTGCAATTCTTTCATTTGCATATGCAATATATCCAGGAAGATCAACTTCTTCAAATCTAATCACAGCTTCAGCAGAATAAAATTTTGATGTTGCAAGAATAAATTTTGGTTCAAAGATAGAATCATATTGTCGAAGGCTACTAAACATTACAACTAACGATTTAACTTTTGAATAATCAATTTCTTTTGTTTTTCGTTCATGATCAATTAGAGCAATAAGCTTGTCAGCAATTTTATCAAGAAGTGTATATTTATCTTCAAACAATTTGATGAGACAGCTAATTCCCATTGGCCATATTGGTCGACTTCCACGTTGTCCAACTCGTCCATTTAAGAACATATAAAGATATGATAGAATATCCTGAAAAATGTTATTTATATATATGCATATTTCTAAACTGCTATAATTTTTTGTCTACTCTAGTACGAGGAACTTATAGAGCCACGTTTAAATTCGCTAATTTCCCAATTCTTTTGAATTATTTAAAATTGCGCGCAGCACAGTGTACTGTGATTGTGAAAGTAATTTATTAGTTACAATGTTTCAAAATATAGAGAATTTAAATCTCAGTTAATTTTACAGCAAAAATTAAAAACTGAAATTACAGTAATTTAGATTTTTTAGCTAAAAAATTTGTTAACAAATCAAAACTATAACTTTTATGGATTTATTGTCGGGTGGCGTTAAAGTGAAGACAGAGACGGATAATGTGTAAGCCATGATTGGTTCTTACTTTTCATTCACCTCATTCTTTGATGACGCGTGTTTCTCAATATATTTTACTTAACTTTAATGGCTGTTGTAGTAATGAAAAATTATATGTTACACAGTTTTCGGTATAAAAAAAGCCATTTGGATATTGTAAAAACTTTGAAATATGGCAAATAATACAGCATCCTTTCTATTAAAAAAACCAACGATCACCAAAATTTTTGAAATACGAAATTTTTTGTGATATCAGGTTACTGTAATTGCAATCATTTTTTCTGTCTATTTTTTATTACTTTTACCAACTATGATTGGATCAATTCATCTCATAAATTGTGAATAAAATTTAAAACCATGACACAAATTCTATAAAAGAATGAGCTAAGATTCTGCCAAATAAAATATTTGCAATTATAGTATGCTGAATTTCCTTTTTCAGCCGGTTTCATACACTTCACATAAAGTAGAAATTGACCAAAATGCCAGAATACGTCAGCAATCAAATTAATTTTAATATCAGTAAATACAAAAAAATCTTTAAAACCTAAATTTAAAAAAGAAATATCGGGTTACTGCATTTTTAATCTTAGCTTCATATCAATCCTTTTAGCAGCTTTGATTTGTTTAATATTGAAAATGAGTTGATGAAAGCTTTTAAAGCTTGGAAAAACGATTACATACTTACCACAAGCTTTTATTCTGTTAAACAAAATTTCTTTTAACGACAGTATATTCAACTCACAATTATAAGAGCCAAAAACTGTCGTATTTTTAATTAAAAAAATATCACACAATCTTAAAAACCTTAAAAATTGAATTTTTCCGTAAAGTCGGGTTACTGTAGGGTAACTGGATTAATATTTTTTTCTGATCCTTCTCTGTTTTTAGCAATTACAAATCTTTGAAGACGGATAAATGAAAGCTTTGAAATTAAGGAGATATGTAGGCTATATAAGCGAGGATTCAGCTACAGTCGAACTTCTTAATTACATTCACCTCACCTCGATCTTACGTGGGTTTTTTTTGTTTCTTTGAAAAAGGTAATAACGAGGTTCAACAGTAATTACCTAAACTTTTTTTAAGCTGCTTTATACTAAACTTTCGTTTTTTTTGTGCTTCTAGGTATTGAAAATTGGCATTTGCAAGCCCGAGATTCTGACCATTTTTTTCGCGATATCTGCCCTTGATCAGAACGAAATTATATCGAAAACTCGTCCAAAGAACTCTAAAGACCAACAAATTCAACCGTGGCTCTATACTTGACTGGTAGAGTAGATAAATATAAAAACTTGTTTAAAAAACCTACCAGCTTTCTCTTAAAATCTGTCCAATTACCATATACTCGATCAATAAGATCATCAGAATCTTCACCGTCAACAGTTTGATCAAAAATTTTTGGAATATATTCTTCCATAACTCCACGAAGTCTAGTAGTAAGAGAATCAGATTGTCCATTATTTACAATATCAGCAACAGAAAAGGTTAAAAATCGAATTTCTTCTTGTCCAGCATTTGGATCTAAGATGGTTCCATTTTGAAGAATTGAAATTGTATTTGCACGAATTGTATCCCAATTATCATCAAAGTAATCTTTATCATCATCACCATGGCCATCTAAAAAAGAGAGAATGCAAAAATGAAATGTTAAAGCTATAGTGCTCCACAAAAGTACAGAGATGTAATTTATTAAATTACAGATGTCCCATAGTTGTGATAAGCTACATAATTCTTACCAATAAGCTGATATTCAACTTTTTGTTCATCTGATACTTCATCATCATCACCATAAAAAGATTTTTGTGCAATATATCGGCTATGCTGAATTTTATATTCTGATTCAAGCATTTGAGCTTTAATCTAAAACTCATAAGGGGATAAAAATAATAATAAATTATAGATAGTAATGATACCGATGGTTCTAACTCTTCACCAGCAGCTCCTCCAAATTGTTCATCAGCATCCATTGGTTCATCACCATGTTGAATAAAGCTATGAATTTCTTCTTCATCCGATTCAGACAAATCTAACATTGGAATATCAACTTCCATTTTTTTGATATCTACAATAATTATGAAATAGAAAAAAATTTTAAATTTTAAATTTTTTTATTCTTCAAGTCTGCTTTGCACTCTAGATTTGATTCGTGCTAGGAAAAAAGAAGGATGTTTAATGACAATGAGCTTAAAGTACAGTATTTGTTTGATTGTTATTAATAGTTTTATAAAATACATATTTAAATCACCTTCAAGGTCATCACGTCTTTCGTTTCCAGTTGTATTATCACATACATCACCAGTGGATACAATAGCATCAGCATTTCCATTGTCATTTTTTGCAGCTATAGATTGATTTGGATTAAGCAATTTTTGGGATGCTTTAAATTGCATTACTTCTGGATCAGTTGCAGATTGACCTTTTTGTTGTCTTGGAAATTCGAATGGATTCTAAAAATGTTATCACATTTTATGTACTCGCTTGAAATAAAACTCTTTTTACCTTAACAACAGCTGGTGAAGCAGTTGTAAAAAGTTGTTTTACATTTTTCCATTTTTTTACAATGCTATTTTCTGTTTTAATGCTTTCTTTTTCATCATTTAAAGTACCAGCAGCAGTAGCAGGAGCAACTTCAATGGAATTTTCATATGCAGAAATATGAAGTGAAAGGGTGCTGCTGTTTTTGTTGGCATTAAAAGAATTGTTACCTTTAAAACAAAAATCTTTCTGAGCATTTGCTTTTCTGCTTTCGAATACTTGCTGAGATATTTCTGGTGTTAATCGTTGCTTAATATCACCAACATCTTTTTGTAATTCATTTGAATGAGTTAATCCTAACAATTTTTTAAAGCTACAGTACTTTTTAAACAGAAATTCAAATGCTTTAATCTAGATAAATGTATAACTGTATTCATTATCGTAAATACTGTTAATCCATAATTTCTTATATGGTGAGTAAATATTTTAATTACTACGTTACTTTTTTAAGATATATTTTTCACTATATTTATTCGCCACATTAAACATTGCACCTAAAATCCCTTTTAACTTTAAATTTTTAATGACAGCATTTCCTGCATCTCAAATATGATATACTGAAATTAAAAAAGACTGCAGCTTTAATTATGTCATTATTACCATCTTTTCTTTTATCTTCCGCACAAGCACTCTTTAAGCTGTTTTCAACATCTTGAGAAAAACTATGATTGTTATAATTTAAGTTGAGGTTATTATATTGGCTTTTATCAGTAGAATCGACAAAAATCTGTTGTTTGTCTTTAAAGAACAAACAATGATTTTTTGTTGTCATCTGAAACAACTTTTTACAATTTTTTATCAAAATACTGAAAAAAAAACGCGCACAAATTATGGTAACGCAATACGATGTTCTTTTTTATTAATATACTTTAAAAAGTTTAGGTCAAAATAATATTTAATAAATATTTCCGTTAAATGTGAAAAAATGTTAACGCGACAATTCTTTGCTTTTTCAAGCAGTTCCAATAATGTCGTTGGCATAAACTAACAGCAAAAGCATTGTGTCCAACAATAAGAGTGACGCAATCTTTGGCATTGCAAACTCATTTCAAAATATATTTATTTGAACGACATTTAAGTCCTTAAGTGCTTTTTTTCAAAACAATATTTGTCATAAACTTTATAGTTTCTACTACTACTTTTTGTTTCATTTTCCGAAAACTACAGTAACCTTTGTTTTGCAACACCATTTTTAACAACAAAAAAATTTTTGAATAAAAATTTTTATTATTACTTTTTACAACACACACAGAAATACATATATAAAAAGACAAAATATTAGTCATTCAAACCTATGGTAGACTTTTCTTTCAATCATTTTCTTTAAGAACCTAATTTAATACATCAAAACCAAATCCGCTACGTTTTGAATCAGCAATTCGTGGATCAGGACGTCCTTTGATAATTGGTGGAGAACGAAGTGGTAATGGTACAGTAGGACAATCACCAAGCTCTTCATCAAAATAACCATAGAATGTGCATTTATCTGCCCATTGTCCACCAACATATTCAAATTCAGCAAGACGATTAACACCAAGATCAGCAAAACCAGGCAAATTTGGCGATAAAATATCATTGGTGCATTCCTAAAAGTATTGTATAAAAAGGATTAGTGTAACATGAGTGTAAAAACTTACAACATATTCAATCCATTCCCAATTTAGCGGAACTTTGCATTTGAAAACTTTACCCCATAGCTGTGTACCCCAAGCAAGTGTTCGGAAATATGGATCAAAAAGGCCATGTCGACGGAAATGATAATTAAATTGTGGTGTACATCTTGCTCGCTTATACATAAAATCAATTAGCTCACCAAGCTTGTAACAATGTGGTCCAACAAGTTCATACGTTTTTCCATCAGTTGTTGGATCATATACTGCTTTTGCAATACCAAGTGCAACATCATTAACCTTAAATAACAGAGAATTACAAAAATCAAATATGCAAAAAGAAAGAAACATACATGAACAGGCATTTTATAAGTTTGTTCACCAGCTTTATAAAGCCATACTAAATCAAGTGGAGTCTTTCGGTAACGGCTACAATAAATAAAGATAAATTGATCATTCATTCCATACATAACAGATGGACGAATAATTGTTGCATTTGGAAATTCTGCCCGGACTGCTTCTTCACCCTTTCCTTTTGAACGAAGAAATTCTGAACCACCTTTAATCATAACACCTTTTGGATCTGGAGTTGCATTGAGAGCAGAAACATGAATAAAACGTTCAACACCCATTTCTTTTGCAATTCTTGCAATTCGTTCTGCACCTTTTACATGAGTTTCATCAAAGCTGTAATTTCTGAAATAGAAAAATATTAATCCACTGTAATAATATAGCTTTCAGTATGCTTACCCAGTTGGCATATTTGTACCAATAAGATTGACAACGACATTACTATATTTCAAAGCTTTTCGAATGCTATCATCATCTTTTAGCTCAAATAGAAAGAATAAAATTTGTCCAAGTTCACCAACAATTTTATTTTCACGAATATAATATGGATCACAACGATATGGAAGAATTAGTTGACTACCATTTTTAGCTAATCGATTAACAACTGGTAAACCCAAAAATCCTGTTGAACCAAATACTGTTACAACATTTCCAGAGAATGCTAAAAAAGTATAGTGTTGTTTAAAAGATAGTTCAGTTAGAATGCAGTCAATAGCATCTTTTATCTCCTACTAAAAACTCACATGCTCGACCACCAGTTCCTTTACGAAGTTGTGATAAATGTGATGTTATACGTGGTTGTGGAACATTTTCAATATCGTGATATTTATGTTCTTGTGGTAGATTAGCACCCACATCAGTTGAGTATGGAGCTGTCCAGCATATTGTTGTTGATAGTTTTGTCGTTGAATTGAGAGTGGTTCGTCCAAATGAGGATAGCATCCTAAAATAGAAATAATTAGTAGGTACTTAAAGTAAAATTAGTAAGATATTAGCAGTAATGAACGTGATAAAATTGGAAAAAAACAAAAATATTTTTTTTGCTTACTTCAGAGAAAAAAAATACCAACCTTCATGTTGGCGAGTCTTGACACGAATTATTGTTGTTTATTTTACAATTTTATTAAATAAATTTTTTTAAATTTGAAAGATTTGACAATAAAAGTTTTTTGAGCAAGTAAAAAATAAATGATTTTGTACGCTTCCCATTCACATTCAGCTTTTGTACGCCTTCTGGTGACCGGCAGTCCAACAATTGCGACTCTACAAATTTTTGATCAGACATTTTCTTATCTTTCTGCTTTTTATTTTTTATTGAATTGTTTTCCTTCGTTTAGTTAATATGCCCAAAAAGAAATTATCCGGTTGTTAAATATGGAATAACTTCCGTAACATAAAATTGTTTTGTAAAATGATCGGGTTTGACTGTTCTAATCTTGATTTTGCAGATCTGTGTTCTTCTATAATTCAACAAGTTTTTTTTCATCGAAAGATATGTTGTTTTAGTTTCCACCACTTCAAAAAATTGTTGATTGTTTTTATGGTGTCTTCTTTAGTTTTGTCTCGTAATGTTGAATGCTGTGAAGTCTGTTGTTTCTCCTGTTTTTCTTTTCGAAATAGTCTAGAACCATTTTCGCATTGCATCATTCTTATGCTTTTATTTTGCTTGCTAACCAGAAAATATTTCAACACCGCATTTCGACGGCTCAGACGAACATTTTCACATTCTTTCATTGCAGTTTTTAACAAATATTTTTACGATAAGCGTAGCACCGACGATAGTGCTGTCTGTAGATTGTAGATACATTTTATTGAAAAAATTTTATTCTTGTCATTTCGCAGTTGAATAAAAACCTTTTATGATTTTTTTAGAAAAATGTCCACAAAACGAGCAGTTTTAATTGCAAAAGATTGTCGTCTTTTATCAAATCAACATAATTATGGTACTTCACTTGGCGCTCAAGATCATCATCAATATAGCAGCATTAATTTAAATCAAAATTATAAAGCAGATATTGAAAAAATTGTTGTTCATTCTGAAAGCAATCATTTTTTAAGTAACAATCGAAAGGATTACGGTAAGAGTGAAACAGAAGGCTGCAGTTTTTTTTGATAAAAAAATTATTTACTTGATTCACAACTTGAGTATTTAAAAGTGGCAAATGCAAATACTTTTATTGTTACAGTATAACACTGAAATCTGAAAAAATTCATTAATTATTTTCAAAAACTGTAGCCTCGCAAAATACAATAGAATTTGCTAATCATGACAATTTCCAAAGAAGTAAATCTATCCTTAATTCATGGGAAAGAAATGCACCTCTTAAATCAAATTTAAATTATCAAAATTATCTTCAAAAAGATAAAAAACAAACTTGTAAAAGCAATGACGATTTAAACAAAAGCACCCTTTCACTTCATATTGAAGCTTATGAAAATAATGCAATAAAAAATAAAGATATTAATGATGGAAAAATTGGAGAGATTAAAAAATCAAAACTAGTACGTGATTTACAAAATTTAAAAAATACTGTAGTTGGAAATAAACAACACATTTTCTTGTAGGATGTCTTTGGGTTTTGTCGACAACAAAAAGATGAAGAATTAATGGAAGCAGAAGTTATGGCATTCAAATTTTCAACAAAAATGATGAATCCACATAAAATCGAAAAATATCACGATATTGAAAATGTTCCACAACCACGTATAACATCACATTTATCACAACTTCGTAAAGGAACTGGTGGTCGAGCATGTAAGTTTTTTATAAATGATAAAGGATGCTATTGACTGCATTCTTTACCTTGTTGAATATGTCTAAACCATTATTATATTTTTAGCATTCTCTGGAAATGTTGTAACAGTATTTGGTTCAACAGGATTTTTGGGTTTACCAGTTGTTAATCGATTAGCTAAAAATGGTAGTCAACTAATTCTTCCATATCGTTGTGATCCATATTATATTCGTGAAAATAAAATTGTTGGTGAACTTGGACAAATTTTATTCTTTCTATTTGAGCTAAAAGATGATGATAGCATTCGAAAAGCTTTGAAATATAGTAATGTCGTTGTCAATCTTATTGGTACAAATATGCCAACTGGGTAAGCATACTGAAAGCTATATTATTACAGTGGATTAATATTTTTCTATTTCAGAAATTACAGCTTTGATGAAACTCATGTAAAAGGTGCAGAACGAATTGCAAGAATTGCAAAAGAAATGGGTGTTGAACGTTTTATTCATGTTTCTGCTCTCAATGCAACTCCAGATCCAAAAGGTGTTATGATTAAAGGTGGTTCAGAATTTCTTCGTTCAAAAGGAAAGGGTGAAGAAGCAGTCCGGGCAGAATTTCCAAATGCAACAATTATTCGTCCATCTGTTATGTATGGAATGAATGATCAATTTATCTTTATTTATTGTAGCCGTTACCGAAAGACTCCACTTGATTTAGTATGGCTTTATAAAGCTGGTGAACAAACTTATAAAATGCCTGTTCATGTATGTTTCTTTCTTTTTGCATATTTGATTTTTGTAATTCTCTGTTATTTAAGGTTAATGATGTTGCACTTGGTATTGCAAAAGCAGTATATGATCCAACAACTGATGGAAAAACGTATGAACTTGTTGGACCACATTGTTACAAGCTTGGTGAGCTAATTGATTTTATGTATAAGCGAGCAAGATGTACACCACAATTTAATTATCATTTCCGTCGACATGGCCTTTTTGATCCATATTTCCGAACACTTGCTTGGGGTACACAGCTATGGGGTAAAGTTTTCAAATGCAAAGTTCCGCTAAATTGGGAATGGATTGAATATGTTGTAAGTTTTTACACTCATGTTACACTAATCCTTTTTATACAATACTTTTAGGAATGCACCAATGATATTTTATCGCCAAATTTGCCTGGTTTTGCTGATCTTGGTGTTAATCGTCTTGCTGAATTTGAATATGTTGGTGGACAATGGGCAGATAAATGCACATTCTATGGTTATTTTGATGAAGAGCTTGGTGATTGTCCTACTGTACCATTACCACTTCGTTCTCCACCAATTATCAAAGGACGTCCTGATCCACGAATTGCTGATTCAAAACGTAGCGGATTTGGTTTTGATGTATTAAATTAGGTTCTTAAAGAAATGATTCAAAGAAAAGTCTACAATAGGTTTGAATGACTAATATTTTGTCTTTTTATATATGTATTTCTGTGTGTGTTGTAAAAAGTAATAATAAAAATTTATATTCGAAAATTTCTTTGTGTTACAATTGGTGTTGCAAAAGGAGGTTACTGTAGTTGGTGGAAAATGATGCAATGTTATTCTTTGGTTTGGCTTTAAATTTTGAAAGAAGAGCCAAAATTTAAAAAATTAAATTACATTATTCTTATGTTTGAAAACTGTTTGCTTTGTGATTGTCTGTGTCTTCATTCGAAAGTCGTTTTATTCTTTTTCTTCAAAAATAAAAAGGCTGTCATTACTATGACTTTTTGTTTTTTATTATATTGTTTTTGGCAAAATATTAATTTGTACCTCAAAAGGGTTGAATCTGATAATGCTAAAAATTATAAAGTTTTTGATTAATATTGTATTGAAAAAAAGCACTTAAGGACGAAAATATTGTTCTAATAAATATGTTTTGAAATGAGTTTGCAGTGCCAAAGATTGCATCATTCTTATTGTTGGACACAATGCTATACATCTTTTGCTGTTGGTGTAACGACACTTTTGAAACTGCTTAGAATAGCAAAGAATCGTTGCGTAAACATTTTTTTACTTTCAACGGAAATATTTATTAAATATTATTTTTGACATAAACTTTTTATTAAAATATATTAATAAAAAAGAACATCGTATCGCGTTACCACAATTTATGCGCATTTTGTTACAGTGTTGTAAAAAGTAATAATAAAAATTTTTATTCGAAAATTTCATTGTTTTAAAACTGGAGTTGCAAAAGAGAGGTTACTGTAGTTTTTGAAAATGAAACAGTGTTATTCCTTGGATTGCTTTTCGAAAAAGTTGTATTTCATCGGGACATAGAAAAAACAATACATTGTTCATTTTTGTAGCTTTGAACAGAAACTATAAATTTTTTTGATAAAAGTAGAAACAAAAATAGAGACCAAAAGTCATTTGACTTTTATCAATCTGTCTATTCTTCTTTTTCTCACCTTTGCTATCAATGACAGCAGCAAATTTTGAAGACTTTTTGAAGCTTTTAAAAAACAAATAAGTTTTAGGATTGCTTTTAATTTCTTTTGATTTTCTTCTACAGTGCTTCCAAATAATTATAAAGCTATCCTATATTTGGTTTAAGTTTTGTTTAGTGTTTAAAAAACAATTTATAGGTTAACATGTAATACGTCAGCGATTCATATTCAAATAGTTGATTTTCTTAATTTTAAAATAAGGTTGTTTATTTTTGCTTATTAGTGTTTCGGTTTTTTATTCACTTTGTTCTGAAAATTACATTATCTTTGCTTAGAGATTGATAAATAATAAACAGATGCAGCAGCAGCTCCTCCACTTGAAACTTTTAACATTTTTCCAACAAAATTTTCCTAACGCGCATTTCTCGACTAAAACATTCGATGTCGTTCTTCGTGGAAGTGTCTCTCTCACTTTTTTGCGGGTTTAAAAAACTTTATTTATTTACAAATTATTATTACTACTTTTATATTACAGATCCACCAAACACCTATTTAAAAAGCCATGTCAATTGCAGCAAGTACAGAAGTATCAGCAGCTGCACAACGATTTTTAACTGTAAGTTTTGCTGTTGTTGAATGAAAGCAATTGTACTATGAAAAACTATTATAATTAATTTTTAGTTCCTTAATCGTGCTGTTACTCCCTTCCACGCAATTGCTGAACTCTCAAAGAATCTTCAACGTGATGGTTTTAATGAGCTACGAGAATCAGAAGAATGGAAGCTTCAACCTAATGGAAAATATTTTGTAACAAAGTAAGAGATTTTATCCTTTGTGTTTTTTCTGTATCTATACACAAATTCCTTTTTAGAAATAATTCAACAATTTTCGCCTTTGCTATTGGTGGAGAATTTCGTCCTGGTTCTGGTTTTTCAATGGTTGTTGGGCATACCGATTCTCCATCTCTTCGAATTAAGCCTATTTCAACTGAAACATCTGCAAAATTTTTACAAGTTGGTGTATCAACTTATGGTGGTGGAACATGGCGATCATGGTAAGCTATACAACAGATATAGCAGCAGCAATCTGCTGATTTTTATGGAATAAAACTAAATGCAATTTTATAGGTTTGATCGAGATCTTGCAATAGCTGGTGAACTCACCTATAAACGTGATGGACATCTTCATAAACAACTTGTTGATTCAAGAGATCCAATTTTATGTATTCCAAATTTAGCAATTCATTTAGAACCTGATCGTGAAAAGACTACTTTCAATAAAGAAGCTGAACTTCGACCAATTCTTTGTTCTGAAGCTTTTGCAAAATTGGTAAGCTCTTCTTTAAAAAGACAAGCTGCAGATTACGAGCTTAGCTTATGGCACTGCTTCTATTTCATAGCTCTTATATATCTATCTCTTTCGTTTTTCAGCAAGGAAATGAAGCTTTTAATGCATCTAATGAAAATGGACCAAATATTCTTGAAGATCATCATCCAATTTTTCTTCGATATCTTGGACGTCTTGCTAATTGTGAACCAGAAGAAATTGTTGATCTTGATTTATATCTCTATGATGCACAACCTGCTGCTATTACTGGACTTTTCAAAGAATTTATTTCTGGACAACGTTTGGATAATCTTGTTGGGGCTTATTGTTCTATTGAAGGCTTGTTAGAAAGTTTAGTAGATAATTCATTAACAAAAGATTCAAATATTCGAATTGCTGCTGCATATGATAATGAAGAAGTTGGATCTGCATCTGCACAAGGTGCTGATTCAAATTTTAATGAATGGTGTTTACGTCGAATTTATAATGAACTTGGTGAATCACAAGCATCTCTCTTTGAACGAGGAATTGGTCGTTCTATGATTATTTCAGCAGGTATGCTTTTTTAGCTAGGAAGGGATACTGTAGACTTGTGATTCGAATAAATGCTTGCAAGTTTTTTAATCGCTCTCTTTTTTTATAGATCAAGCACATGCTGCACATCCAAATTATGTTGCTCGACATGAAGATGCGCATAAGCCAAGCTTTCATGGTGGAGTGGTTGTAAAAATTAATCATAATCAACGATATGCAACAACTTCAACAACTCATTCAATTTTAAAAGAAATTGCATATTCAGCTGGTGTACCACTTCAACAATTTGTTGTTCGTAATGATATGGCTTGTGGAAGTACAGTTGGACCAATGCTCTCAGCTTCCCTTGGAGTTCGTACAGTAGATGTTGGATGCCCACAACTTGCTATGCATTCTATTCGGTGAGTTTTTAGTGTGTTATGAATAAAGAGAAATACTGTAATTGATGTATTTTTTAGAGAATTTGCTGATACTAGTTCAATTGCATATGCCACCAGACTCTTCACTGAATTCTATCGTCGCTTTCCAACTGTAATTGAAGACTTCAAGCCTTAAATTTAGTATTATTATTATTTCTCGTGTATTATCTATTATCTAAAAGTTTATTATTATGATGTGTATTATCTATTACATGCAAATAAAATAAAGTATTTATAATTGACAAAGCTTTTGAATATTACAAATCAACTTTTGAAGTAGAAAATTTGCTATAATTGAAGGGCTTGAATCAAGGATAAAAAGCGAAAGTTTTTGTTTTTGAATTCCTATGTTTCGACTGTAGTTCTGCTGCTATTGTTGTAAAGCTTACCATGATTACTTTCAACATGTTTGTATGTACTGTTTGTTTGTTGTAGCATGGTGGATTAGAGTTGTCTGAATGGTGAAAAGGTTTTTTTCATAAAATAACAGTAACACTAAAATTTTGTTTTGGAAAAACAATTTTTACTATTAAAGCAGTTATATTTAAATGCACAATAACTGCTTTAATATAAAAAAAGTGATAATAACGTTGAAATTTAGAACTAACAAACTTGTATTACTCACAATTTTCTCTTTCTTTTTGAAGTATAGAAAAATTTTCAAAAGATAGTAACCAAAAAACTTAGATATTGCTTTTTTAGATTACTGTAATTCTTTTTATTGGAGGAGTATTAATGGGAGTAATGATAAAAACACAAAATCTATTAAAATTTAAATATAAAGAGTTTAAATTCACCTGATTTTCTTCTTTTTCTTTCATCAGTGTTTCGGCCCATTACTCTATTTGATTTTTGCTACTTTTAAAAATGAATCCGTTAAAAAAACCTGATAGTAACAAAATTTTTAGAAACAATGCCATGAAAACTTAGCATTGGGATACTGTAAGAATGCAATTAGTTTTTTATATCACGGGTATTGCCGATAATAAAATAAGATAACACTAGCATGCTATACATAAGTTTTTAAACGAATTATACAACTCATCAAAAATGTTTTTTACTTTAAACTTTAAAGCTAAAAGTTTATTTGATTTTAATGAACACACACTCAAATTTGAAGAAGCTTCACAATGTTTAACATACACTAAAAATGTCTTAACAAGAAAATAAAACTTTAAAAACCTTTAAAAAATTTTTAAACAATAACAACAGTACTTTTTTTGTATCAATTTTCAATTATAATTGTGCTGATTAAAAAGATTTATTTTATTTATATCATTTATTTCCAGTCATGGCAACAACAACAACAACTCAAATAGATACTGAGAATCCAGAAATTCTTCCAAGTCCTTCAACATCATGGTTCTCAAATTTTGATCCAGCATTTCCAACAACAGCATTTTCAATTTTTACAAATTTTGCTTTAGCTAATATGTTTGTATATGGTATTACAGGAAGAGCTCGGTTAGCGTAGTAAGTTTATTAGCTTTAATTATGTATATAAACTTATTAAATCTCTTTTAATAGTTTTTCTGGTGTATCTACAATTCCAATTTCTTTATTTGTTTCTATAAAAGCAGCATCAGAAGATTTTGAACGATGGAAAAAGATGCGACATTTAAGAGAAAAAGGTTTACCAGTAAAGCTAATGCCATATCCATATAAATTTGATTGGGAAGAACATGAAATACGGCTACGACAACAAAAGTTAGAAAGAGAAGTCAAAGCTGCGGCTGCTGCAACTGGTGATGGTAGTGGTGAAGTGCTAAGTGGAACAACTCAAAATAAATAATAATAGTAATAGTAGATTTTGTTAGGAATATTTATATATGTATTTGTTGTTTGTTTGTTGTATCATGTACGGTTTTTTGGGAAAATAAAAAAATGTTTAATTCATATGATTTTTAAGGACAAATACAGTCGGTAACGAGTCTGACTTGTAATTCAATATGTTGTTGGCAAAATGTGTTTTAATGACAACTGAAATATTTAAAGTTTTTACACAACAAAATGCTGCTGCTGATTTCGCGCTATTTTTTCCAATTTTCAATCATCTCTCGTTCTTTATCTTCTCTTTCTTCTCTTCCATTTCCTTCTTCCTTTATGTAAATATCTTCTCCCCTATCATTTTTCACCTTTTCCTTCTACTACTAACCCTCTAACATCTTTTTTTCTCTTACTAATCCCATACATGGCTCGAACTCGGGTTTGCTTTTTCTTTGTTTCTCATTTTTTTCTTTTAATCACACTTTCAACATATTTCAGCGACCAGGTATTTCAAGACTTTCACCTGTTCAATCGACTGCAAAACGTATTATTGATAAAGTTATTAATAATACAACAAAGAAAAGTAGTAAAAAGAAAGTACAATTTTGTAAAATTGTACATAAAAAGAATATTACACCGCGAGCTGAAAAAGGTGCTGCACAAGGTTATTTTTACGTAAGTTTCTTATCAATGGAGCTTGGATTAAAGTTTGGGAATGGTATTTGCTTGCTAAGGATTTTATATCTTTGCAAAGAGGGCTTCAAGGATTCGAACCTTGGTTCCGACTGCATGCTAGTTTGACGCGTTACCGCTGCGACTTAGCTGCACAAATGGGATATTTCTTTCGTAGCTGCTGTGGCTTAGTGGTTAACGCTGCAGGCCTACATGGAACTGGAAATAAGGTTCGAGTCCTTGTTGGGTTTCTTTGTAATACTTTAAAACCATAAGCAACTTTTCTCCAGATCCAGCGTTTTTATATAATTTCTTTATTTTTGAATCTACTTACTTTTATATTTTTAGGGTGGCGATCCTGCTTTATCGTTTACAGAATTAACTGATCAATCGGCACAAAGTATTACTGCTTCACCTGAAAATTCAATAAGTGTAACTCCAATAATTGAAAAATTTGCTGGTATTTCTTTTGAAGTATGTTTCTTTATCTATTATTCCTTCATCTTTTATATTCAACAGCTTATTCATTTTTAGAGATCTGATCCAAATCAAGGTAATACAACTCCACCACGTAAAGTCGAGTCTCCACTTTCTTCTACTGCTCTAAAAGAAAAGCGTGAAAGAAGAAGAAGCAATTTATATGTTAATATGTCAGGAAGTATTAAAACATTCTTTAATCCAAAACCTGGTAAACGTTCTGTACCATCAAGGACATCGGTAAATTCTTTCTTTTGCAAGATTGCTGTAGCTCTACTAACACTTTATAACTTTTTAGGCTAAAGAAGAAGAAGATGCTGAAATTTTATTTGTTGATGAAGTAATTAATACAAAAAAGAAATCAATCTCTACATCTAAAGCTCGTACAGATTCAACCACTTCTGCTGCTGCTACCTTAAAACCTCGTAATTCAAAAGCTGTTACAGCTTCTTCTTCCAAAGCTCGTACGGGTTCAACTTCATCTGCAAATGCTCAAACTGCTGCTGTATCGTCTTCATCACATTCAATGCCTGCTGATTCTGCACCAGCTCGTCCAACGCCAAAGCTATGGGTTGATGCATTTATTCCAACTTCAGAAGCAGATATAATACATGGACCATCATTAGATTCATTGAAAGAATGGCTAAAACGTTGGCATAAAAAGCTTACGATATTAGCAAAAGCTGAAAATGAACCGCCAAATAAAAAGCGTAAAAAGTCATCATCTCGAAAACATGCTAAAGAAGATGAATCAGATTCTGATTATGAAGTTGAGAATGAAACAGAAGAACTTTGTACAACTTTTGTATTATCTGGTCCAACAGGTTGTGGAAAAACCTCATTTGTACATCTCTTGGCAAAAGAACATGGCTTTAATGTTATTGAACTATCAGCAAGTGATGACCGATCAAGTTTAACAATGGCAAGAAAGCTTCAAGGTGCAATGGAAAATTTTGGTGTTCGTGGTCCTGGTGATATTCGTACAGCATTATTTGGCGGTGGTGGTGCAGCACAAAAATCAAAAACATCTGCATTGAAATATAATCTTGTTTTGATAGATGATGTAAGTGGATATGTTTCCTGTACAGTTCTCTAATATCGAGCTGTCTTTCTTTGGGTTTACTGTATTACCTTACTAATCTTATGTTACTTTTTTAGGCTGATGTTGTATTCAAAAGTGATGCAGGATTTTGGTCAAAACTTGGAACATTTTCAATAGAAACAAAAATTCCTATTGTTCTTACATGTACAAATCGAAGTATTGTTGTATGTCATATGGAAAATTCTGAATTTGAAAAGGAACATTTTATAAAGCGTGAAAAGACTATTATATCTCGACATTTAAATGTAAGCTTTCTAAGTCTACTATATCCTTATTACAATAACTATTTATAGGAATGGATTACTGAACATTCTGGTATTATTTTTGATAAAAATATTCTTCGTACTACAGTAAAAGAATCAAATCAAGATATTCGAAAAGCTTTAAATAATTTACAATTTAATGGAAATCGGCTATCGATCGAACAAGAAAAGCATGAACTCATGTTGTCAAAGGAACATAAAATTTCATCGGATAGCTTGGCAGAACTGGATTGCATTCTTACAAAATGTAATGAATTTGAAAGAAGAACAAAAATTCGATGGAATGCAAAACTTTTATCAAATATTGATTATATTCCTGGTAGATCTCCTTTACATACATATGATATTCCGGCTGTTGATAATAATAATGAATATTTTATTAAAGGTAAGGGTTTTGTAGTATGAATTACTGTGGAAGGGATACGCTGGGTGGCTTTCAAAAAGCTGCGCTGGACCCACGATTTGTTCACCACTAATCATTGCTTATGTTTCTCTTTTATAGATCTATCACTTCTCATGTCAACAAATTTACCAGAAGAATATCGAACATATGAAAAATGGGAAGAAAGGCTATCAACAAATTTGTTATCACGTCATGAATGTTATGCACCAATTTTACCAGCAGTATATGATGCATATAAAAGAAGTGATCCAGCATCGCTGCCAAGAATTATTGCATTATATGAATTACCAGTATTAGCAGCAATTCATCGTGGATTTAATGATCGAATGAATGGAAAGAAAGCTTCTAGAAGAGTCTTGCATCCCTTTAATCATGTTGATTTGAATGTTGGAAGAGCTTTGGATTGTCATGGAACTCTTAATCAAACAATTGATGAATATTCTAATTGGCTTGTCGTAGATGAAGATAAAGTTGATAGTTGAATTATTAATTTTTTATTGTGAAATTATGTGTTATATAAATATTTCTTTTCTTTGTATATAAATTGAAAATACACATGAAACAATGCCAAAAAATTGTGGGTTGAAATTTAAGACAATATTTTGGCAGCTACTGTAGATAGGATTGAATCGGGGGATAGTAAAGTTCTGCAACAAGTTTAAGATTTGGATCAAGAGTTTTATAGCACAAGTTTGTTTTATTACTTATCGAATTGGATTAACTACCGTTTTTTTTGTTAATTAATAGAAGTGGACACATTGAAAATATCAGAAGCCAAAATGAAACTGATAAATCGAAAATGCTTTCCAAATTTTTGAGTTTAAAGCCAAAACGAATTTTTTTTGCCAGTTTATGTGGTTGAGTGGTCAGCGCGTCGAATGTTTGACCAGTTGATCCCAGGTTCGAATCCAGATGGGGTTGTGAACCCATTGTAAACATAGATAAAGGAAGATATGCAAGCGAATATGATTGTTCACAAAGAAAAGTAGATCATCAAAGTTCAGAGCAGGAAGAAGTAATTATTGCACTGAATCAACTTTTTTCAATTACTTTGAAAAGCACAATTACATTATCATCAAAATGGAAGAAAGAAAACAGGAAGACGGGGAAACAGTTGAAGCACTTGAAGAAGATGAAGAACAAATTAGCACCATGGCTTGTTGTTTTAAAACAAACTGATTAGACATTTCTCGGAGAAAAGAATATGATGTTTATTGCTTTTTTAAAAGCTTTAAAAATGTCGTTCAATGTTTTGTAATTTCTTATTTTTGTTATTGAATGCATGTTAAACAAAATATCAGTGAAATTAAAATCATAAATACAAAATAAATTTAATTTTATGAACATCTAATGTTAGTTTTAAAACATTTTACAATAGCAGTCCTTTTGAACTACAGTATGACAGCACTATTCTTCATCTCTTCATCAACGATAAGAAAATTTTTAAACATGATTCATTTTAAAAACACTTTATTATCAACTTTTTTATATACCAACATAATTAATAAAAAAAAGATATAGAATCAAAATAAAAGTGCTTTTAACACACTATTGCCAAAGAAACAAAACAATAAAAAGAAGAAGAAAGAAAATACCCTTGAAAAAAAACAAAATTCAAAAAAAAAAACAAAAGAAAATGCAAACAAAAAAGAATCGTCATAATAGGTTTTTTTATGGCCATGGATATCAAAAGTTATAATAATAACACAAACACTCGAAATAATGCCCATAAAAAGAAGAATTAATATCCACCAAAATAATAATAATAATAATAATATCAATTATATAAATAAAAAAAATAAGGCACAAAAGAATAAAATCTACAAAAAAAGAAACAACAAGGAACACTTTTTTTTTAAAAATAATAGCTTTGACATGGAGTTTTCAGTCAGAATTTCAGTCGATAGTTGAAAAATCAAAATCACGGAAGAGTTTATGGTCGGCATCAGTGATTGCTCGCTTATCTTTTGCAGGTGAGAATTTTGGTGTTTCACGTGTAAATTCATCATCAAAATTTGAGACATCTTCTGGATTTTTCTGAAAAAAAACAAAATTAATCAGTTATTTTCGGACTCAAAATTTTGTTCTTTAAAATAGTAACAATTGCAGTCAACGATATATAATACTAATTCTACAGTACTCCCTTCAACAAATTAAAATAAACACTTACAATTGTTGGAATAAAATTTGGTTTTAGCTCTTTTCTTAATAAAGCATCAAATTGATGATTGATAAGCTAAAAATTAGAACAATTAATACACATAAATAACAAAAAAAAGCAAAAACATACCCCAAAGAATCTTTGTCTCTTAACTTCTGCAGCATCTTCTTCACCAGATCCAATACGCTTTTCAGGATTCTTTCTCATTAACTAAAAAAAAACAGATCATCATTGTACCACTCCTGTATGTCAAAATAATAAATCAAACATACCCTTCTCATAATTGCAATAGCTTCAATAGATAAAAATCTCGGATATCGAACATCATCATTTACAATAGAATCAAAAATTTCTTCTTCATCTTCACCACTGAATGGTGGTTCCCCAACAAGCATTTCAAATATCAATACACCAAGTCCCCACCAATCTATTGCACGAGTATATGATGTTTCAGTGAGAACTTCAGGAGCTAAAAATTCTGGTGTTCCACAAAATGTTGATGTGCGATCTGTTGCGCCCATTCCTTCTTTGCATAAACCAAAATCCGCAAGTTTGACATATCCTTCACGATCAAGCAGCAAATTATCAAGTTTAAGATCACTGAAAAATGGAAAAGGTTTTTAAAAAAATGCATATTAAAGTTTAAAAAAGTACAGTATGCTAGAGTTCGCAAATTAATCATAATTTTAAATGCTGCAGTATGATATAATTAAAAACTATCTCAATCAAAAATCTATTTCCCACTCACAAATCTACAGTTTTACAATATCTTTCTCAAAATAAAAACATACCGATAAATAATTTTATGTGAATGTAAAAATTCTAATCCCAGTAGCACACATGCAGCATAGAAGCATGCTCGTTCTTCACTAAATATATCATCATGAATATGTCGCATTAAATCACCACCCATTGAATATTCCATAACAAAAAAGACATGTTCAGAAGTTTGAAAACCAGCAAATAAATTAACCAAAAATGGATGCTTATTTCTTGATGCAATTTCAAAAATTCTTTTTTCAACCATTAATGATTCTACTTCATCTCTTGCAAGGATATCACCCTTCTTCAAGACTTTAAGAGCATAATATTGCCCATTTGCTTTAAATTGTGATAAAATAACTTTTCCAAAATGTCCACGACCAAGTACTGAGATAAGGCGGAAGTTATCAACGCTTACGGGACCTGATGATGCACCTGTAAGATGTTGCTGATGATGATGAGGTTTAGAAGATCGTCGAGAGATTGATGTAAGAGATGATAGGTCTTCTGCTAGTTGAGTGGAAGTAGGAAGATGTGAACGTGGTGCTTTTTTAGGTGTAATATATTCATCACCATATGCAGAATCTTGTGATTGTTGCTGTTGAACTTTATTCACATTAGGAGTTGATTGTCGACGTGCAGAAGTTGGAGGTGGTTGTCGTAAATCTTCTAATGTTACAGCTTGCTTTGCTCCATGCGATGATGATAGAGATGGAGGGGTAGGTTCTGGAGTTGGAACATATACAGATTTTGACATCATTCCTGTGGTTGATGAAAGTGGTGGGGGTCGAGCCGATGACGATGGAATATCATATGATGTCTGTGGAGCTAGCTTCAAAGGCAACGTGCTACTCTGCCTTGCATTATATGACTGCAATCCAACTGGAGAAGTAATAGGTTCTCTTGTAGGTGAATTTGAACCTCCACCATTTTTCAACACTCGACCCCATGCTGCAACACCCATTTGCTTTTTAGCAGTATCAATTCCACGACGCTCTTTTACACGGAATAGTTTCTTTTGTCGCTCAAGTTTAGGCTTTCTTGAGACAACAGGATCAAAATATGCAAATTCAAAAAATATTGCACCTTGTGGTTCAAGTGGTAATGTAATACCTGTTGTATCTTTTCTTTCTTGCTTTTCTATTAAATTTCCAAGCTTTAGTACCGTAAATGCACACATTGAACGATGATCACGATAATATATTTCTATTTCAAGTTCACGAACCTATAAAAAACTTTATGTTAAAATACAGCAAACGAAACTACTACTAGAATACAGTAACCCAGTTATTCAAAAAGCCCAAAACCCATCCTTCAAAAAACATACCCTATCAAGATTTATTGATGCTTTATGATTCCAACATTGTCGACCAGGTTGCCGAGCTTCCGTTTGAGCAACAATATGATTATCAATTCTTAGCACAGCATATACTTCATCAGTTAATGAACCACGAGCATTTTGACTAAAATAAAAATATATTAAATATTTAACTTCCAACATACATGATACAATAAACTATCAAAATTTTGGTGCAAAACAAACCACTACAAAAAAATTACTTTGCTATTTAAAAATTTATAAAACGGATAAAAGGGGTAGAGAGGGGGAATAGGAAGTATTGGGATTCAAATAAATTGATATAAAAAACTGACACATTTTCATTGTCAATCGGCCTGATCGCTGCAATACTGTTACTCCTGGATGCAAACGGATTGAACATGTATGGCCTTAAACTGTATTAGAAAAAAAATGGTGAGAAATAGAACGTGTGAGTTTGGATAACAGTAATAATCTGAATTAAATAGACTATCTATTTCATACTTTTGTAAGTAGTAAAGATTAGACAAATCTATCAACTTCAGCTCATCACTGTTTGGATGGAGAAAAATATGTATATGAATAATGAAGCACAGCAAAAGCAAGTGAAATGCAATAATTACAAAAAAAATACTGTGCAGTGCTGTTTATGGTGGTTCAAAATTTTAAAACAGATAACATACCTATATTGTCTTTGCATATTTTTTGATGATTTAAATTTTCCTAAATCAGAATATGAATTTCCACCTCCGGATATTGATGAAAAATCTGCACGATTTGCAGCACGACCTGGGATATCATTGATAAGATCTTGACAGCCATGAATGCTAAAAAAGTAAAAGAGTAGAATAAACGTTTTGCCACTACACTGTGACAACAGAAGCAAATTTTAAAACTACATTTGATAAAATAACTATTAATAATAAAAAAACTCACTTCAATTCTAGCTTCCCACTAACAGCTAATGTTGGCATTGGTGGACCACTACGTCGATGATCAACAGAATGTCGAGGAATTGTTGATGCTTTTGGTGTTGTTGCATCACCATACATACTACTACCATATGATGCTGGAGGTGAAAACCTACTATCATTGTTACCTCTTGAATCAATTTCTTTTCGGATTTGTAATCTTTTTGGTGATTCTGATGGTAATATATCCATATACTTTTTCAACGATAACCGAATAAGATCTATTTTTTCTTCTGCTTGTATAACAGCTTCATGAAGCTCTTTATAATTTTTTTCAGATTTTTTTGAATCTTTCATTGTTCTTAACATATTCAAAGCACCATCTGTTAAAGCTGTTTCACGATGAAGACGATACAGTAGATCATCAACAATTGCATCAGATTTTGATTGAAAATTTGCACCATTTGATTGTTCTTGAATAACTAGACGATCAATTTGCATTTTAAGATATGTTATTTTAGCTTTATTATCTTCAAATAATTGTCGAGTTGATTCCATTAACTTATGATTATATGCTCGTGGATTTAGTTCACAACTAAAAAATTTTTCAAATCCTTCTTTTACATTTAGCTCTTTTTGTAGCTCTTTCTCCAAAGCTTGTCTTCGAGAAGATTCTTGTGGTAATTGTTGTTGATCTTCTTCTTCACCATTTGGACTTTGAACATTTTCATTTGTTTCTGAAAAAAGTTAATGTTTTTAAAAATGATTGTTTTTGAAGAGCTTAAAAGTACAGAGTCTAATTTCAGGCCAGTTGATAAGATAATGATAAAACTTGATTTTTGACGTAAACAATTAAGAGTGGATTAAAACTTGTTAATTTAACGGTCCCAAACCAGTATTTTTCTAATGCCATTTTAAAAAAATTATTTCCGTTCAATTTGCTTTTAAATTTGTCAATTTTTCATGCATGTTTGCTTAATACTCTTTTTTTTAAAAACCATTTATGTTTGTGTTTGGAAGTCAAATGAAAAAGAAAGTGACTATTGGGAATTGAAAGAAAAAACTTGATTGACTAGACACAAAAACTTCTTTAAAGAAAAAAAACTGTCTTCCAAATTAAAAAAAGGAGGAACTAGAAAGACTGTCTACAGTAATCATTTGAACTATTAAACGGTTTGTCTTAAATCAAGAAATTACAATTCGTCCTGCTTTAAATAATTCATTTTTCCCAAAACATTAAAACTAAAATTTAAAAAGCAAAAACAATGACTAACAAATTTCTGAAATTATACTATTTTCAAGTTCAATTTTTTTAACTAATAATGAATAATAATTATTCACGTTGATTCATCACAACAACGGCGAACCTACAGTATAACAAAATCAAATATGACGCAATTACAGATTACGGTAACTAAAGCAAGCAAAAAAACACATTTTTTCTCAAAACTTCGAAAAAGCTTTTAATAATTCAATTATTATTATAGTTGAAGATTACAAATAACAGCAAATGCACAACTACAGTATGACAAATGATAAACCGAAGAAATTAAAGATTACCGTATGTATGAAGAAAAAATGCATTTTCTCACAAAAACTATCTCCTTAAACCTGTTGAGCGTGTAAACCTTTTTCTAGTTACAATAGAAAGCATAAACCCTAATTTGAACAAAATCTATTGCTGTTTGTCGATAGATATAAAGCTTCTTGATTCAACGGCAATTAATTTCACCAAGTCATTGTCTATTATCGACAGATTTACAAAACCTAAAATACAGCATGACAAAATCTAAACATCAGCACTTTAAGGTTACGGTACATCTGAAGCAAACACTTTTCACAAAACTATCGCCTAAAAATTTTCCCTCTTTTGTAAAGAATTTTTTAATAACAATCAAAAGCTTAAACTTAAATATAAACAACATTATTGCTGTCTATTGATGTAAATCTCTTTGATTCAGCGACAATTAATCTCACAAAATAATTGTCTATATTGTCGACACTTAAGCAAAAAAGTCCGTAAAAGCTTTAAGGTCAAAGTAAACAACATAACACATGTCGTCGTCGAGAGATGATTGCTTCTTCTTTTTTGCTTTTTGCAATTGTTGCTTTTGCAGCATTTTTAAAGTTGTTAAAAGACAGCAAAACTCTGTTTTGTTGCTGCTTTCAAAAATTTATGTTTGTTTCGAACGTTTGAGGTGTTAAAAAAACTACTGTGCACTTCCATTTTTTTTCACGATAATCTATGAACATTTTTGAAGAATTATAAATGCATATATTATAAATTGTTGAATATTATATAAAAAGAAATTATCATTTTGGACGTATAAAATTTTTTTCTGGAAACTATTGAAATTGAAAAGTAGAATTTTTCAATGATAAATTCTTCTCGCCTGTTAGTAAGCTCACTGGCTTCTATTACTTTGCTATCTAAGTAAGAAAACAAGAAAATAAGATGTAAAACATTTGTAAAAAAAAGAGGGCAAAATTGAAATCAAGCAATGCTTAGTCATCAGGGAATATAACAACCACAAGCGGAAGAAGAAGAAAGAAATGAATTGCTTTGCCCTTGCTTGCTTGCTGATAAAGCGAATGTCATTTTTCTCTCTTTACTTTCTTTTTATTTTTTGCTCTTGCATTTATGTTTAAGCATTTCTTCTCAATTCTTTTGGGACAACAAAATACTACGGGAGTAAAGCAAAAGACGAAGAAAAATGAGAACTTCCGGTAATAAAAACGAAGCGAAGAAAAATCGTTTATAAACTCTAAAAATAGAGAGATAATGTTAAAAACTAACCTCTAACATTACCAGTCATATACATTTGTATAATATTCATATCATTTTGCATATCACTTATTAAATCACATAAATCACGAATTTCATGTTTTGTTTGTTCGAGCTGTTTACGATCTTTTGATAGTTTCTAAAAACGTCGTATTAGTACAAGTAGAGAGCTAGCTATATATTCTCCCAAACCTGAATTCTAAGACATCCTTCTTTCAATTTCATCTGTTTCACCAGTTCAGCTTTTATAATTCGATGTAAATCAGATATATCTTTTTGAAAAGATTTTGTTGACCATGGAAATGAATATTTTATTGCTAATTCTGCAACTTCTTCTGGGACTTGCTCCATCGATGATAAATCAGAGCTAAAAAATAGTGAGGATATTAGAAATGGTTAAAAAACAAAAAATGGGTTTGAGAGATTCATTATTATACATGACTACAAAGTACAGATTTTGGGGGAACAAAAAAGGGTTTCCTTCAAATTTTCCCTGAGGGCAAATGCTGATAGCCCAGTTGGTAGCGCGTTCGACTTGCAATCGAATAGAAGGGAGTCAACAGTGAGGTTCGAGTTTTTTCCAAAACATGAAAAAATTGGTTTTTTAAAGATTAACAGAAATTACTTCTAGTAATATTTAAATACCTCAGGCAATATTTAAAGTTAGCTTTTTTCTTCGAATTTTGTCTTAAAAATCTTTAAATGTAAAAGCAAAGAAGATGGAAAATAAACTATTTTCTTCATTTAAAGAGTGTTCCATTGACCAAAGAAAAAAATTCCTTTCATGCTATGCTATTATAAGAAAGGTTATCAATAAAAAAAAGCTTAAATATACAAAGGCAAAGTAGTAATAATATAATTCTTCCAATATCAATGGAACGCGTGGAATGCATTCTTTATTGTTGTTTTTTTTGGTGACATAAAAAAGGAGAGGAACCGTTAAAAATCAAAAAAACGCAGCAGCAGTACACATATACAGATAGGTAGGTAGGTGGACATTGAAATGAAAAAAAACTTTTTTTCAACACAAAAAAAAATTTTTAAACGAAAAAAATGTGTAACAAAAAAGGGGTATTAAAAGGATTAATTGAATTTGTTATTTAAATGTCCTTATTAATGTTTTTTTTGAGGAGGAAAAGGAAAGAAAGAAATTAAACAACAACAAACCTGCAAGGCTCAGAATGACTGGTCATGGCTAACATGCCACAGCCAATCCTGGAATACTTTTGAATATGAATATATATTGTAGAAAATATATCACAGAAAAATAATCAATATCAAAGAAAAAAGTTGAAAGATGCCTGAAAAGTTAAAAAAGTAATTTAAAAATACAAATAATAGTAAGGATTCTTGATATATGGGCTTCAATTTATATAAATATATGTCAAAAACATACACACGCAGCAGCAAAAAGCAAAAAAAAGCAATCATCAAAAAAATTTTAAGTCAAAAAAGAAAAAAAATCTATTACTACAACTACTAATAGTACTTGGTGGTTGCTGTTGTGTCAACATGGAAAAAAATATATAAACTTCACGTGAGATTAAAAAATTTAAAAAGGAAAATGTGGAGAGAGAAAACAATTGAAAAAAAAATAAAATGGATGAGTCAGAAAAAGAAAAATAATTTGGAACAAAAAAACGGTTTTTTTTCCTTTCTGACACAAACACAAAAAGAAAAAGCTTTTTTTAAAAAATTATAATTCCGCCAAGGGTCTTGCAACGAAAAGAGAGATATGGAGATGAGGGGTTTTTGGATTGAAATATACAAGAAGATTTTATAGAAAAAATAAATCAGGGATAAATTTTTTTTATTATATTTTGTCTAAAAAGTGTTACTGTAATTTTCGATAGTAACACAAATTTAAGATTTTCTTTAAGCATTAATTTTTGTTTGATTGTAACAAAAATTTAAGAAATGTTGTCCAAAAGTTATTACTTTCTTTCATAACACAAATGTTATAAATTTTGTCCAAGAACAATTACTATCATTTTTTTGATAGCAACAAAAATGTTGAAGAAATTGTTAGAAAAATGTTACTATCAAGATTATTAAAAATAGAGAGACATTAAAAAATAATTGCCTGATTAGCAACGGCTTTTTTTAAAAGAAAAAGTTCAACATTCTAACATCCAAAAAGAAAATTCAATCAGAAACTTTTAAATTAAAAAAGAATTAAAAAAAGAAATTAACGAAGAAAAAGAAAAAAAAATCAGTCAATAAAATATCGTCGTCGTCGTTGGCTAGTTCTGTTGTTGACGTCGTTGACGGTAATCAAGAAAGAAGAAAAAAGAGAGTTAAAAAAGCAGCAGCAGCATCCTTTCCTTCTTCCCCATCATCAACTCGATGTCGTTAGGCTTGCTTTGCTCGTTCAACTTTTTTTCCTTTGCTGCTGCTGCAAAAGAAAACCGTAAAGTGGCGGACAATGATGAAAAACTAAAAAGGGGGGACGCAACTACTACTACTACCAATATCGTTTTAGTTTCGTTAGTTCGATATATAGGAGCTGCTTGCCTTTCAGTTCAACAGTGAATATCGAAGGAAAAGAAGAAAAATCGCTTGCTGCTCAAAATAAAAAAACCCGCGCTCACTTTTTCTTCTATCCTTCCTTTTCATCGTCTTCTCATTTTCCCTTTCTATTCTATTATATTATATATTGATGGTGGTATATATATAAGGGGGAAAAAAGGAAGGCAAAGGAGAAGAAGGAGGACGACTGTGTTTGTCGTTCGTCATCGTTTTATTTTTGCTGAAAAAGTTGCCTGCAGCAGCTCAGTAAAGAAATAGGAAAAAGTGAACGTCGTCTCGTTTTCTTTCTCTTTTCCCCAATCTTTTTTTTCCTTTCTATTTATTTTTTTAACTCGTTGTTCTATCCATCAACAAGCATCATCATCAACATCTGCAAGTAGCAACAAATCAAAGGAAATAAGGCTTTTGTGATCTTTTTTTGTTCTATTGTTGTTGATGTGTCTAATTAAAAAAGGTGAAAAAAAGCCTTCAAGTGTGCGCCCTAAGGGTTGCAGTGTCATGCCCATTTACGTTTTTTAAAGATCGTGAATTTTCTACTATCACTTTTGTTTTAGCTTTTTTCGGATTAACTATGAACTAATACGTGCCAATTAATGAAATATCCAAAAAAAAGTAGGGATAGTAAACAAAACTGCAAACTTCAAAAAACATCAAAGGATTTGATAGTAACTAAAACGTAAAAAAAACAGGTTATTAACTGTTACTGTCATTTTTAATCGTAAAACAAATTTAAGATATTGTCTCAAAAGCATTACTTTCCCTTTGATTTATAAAGACTGTGCAAAAAGCATTACTGTCGTTTTTGACAATAACACAAATGTTATAAGTTTCGTCTAACAAGCGTTACTCTCATTTTTGATAGTAACACAAATTTAAAATATTGTCTTAAAAGCTTTACTATCTTTTTGGACAATAATATGAATCTGAGAAATATTATCTAAAAAGCGTTACTGTCACTTTCGATAGCAACAAAAATGAAAAGAAGTTGTTCGAAAACTGTTACTATCATTTTTGAAATTTTTAGAAAATTTCTGCTTCTATTTTCGCCTGGAATTAGACAACACTAATTTGGCTTCATAAAATACGTTAAATTTTTTAATCAATTATTCAATTTTAAATTTTGCAAAAATCAATTTGATTGGGTTTGCTGCTATCATTTTTATCATTTTCGACAAAAACCACCAAAAAGATTCCAATTAAACAAAGAAAAATTACGGTACTTAATCCCATCTATACCTCTTGACAAGATTACTTAATCTTTGGACGTAAAAACTTATTTCAAACAAGCATGAACTTGTTTTTTTTTAAATGACTAACACCTCACAACTAATTTGATCATAAAGAAACATCAATGAAGACGATGAAGATGACAATGAGGCAATAAATATAAAATAAAATTAAAAAAACGTGACTGACAAAAAACAATGGAGCAATGAAAAAAAAAGAAATAAAATAAAGAAGACAGGAAAAAGAGAGGAGCATCATCAGGTTTCTTACTTCTATCAGCTTCAAATATAAAAAAAAACTTTTAACAATGAAAAAAACAAACGTTTTTTTTTGCAGCAGCATCAGAAATAGCAGAAAAAAGAAGGAATTGAAAAGTCGTTTTTAAATTAGTAACAAAAATAAATATACAAAAGAGATGATGCCATTACTATTCCCTAAAAAAGGAGAGGTCCAAATTATTGTATAAGATTATTACAATCAGTTGATAGTAATCTGTTTTTGTAGAACAATGCTTAAAAAGATGTTACTCATTTTTGACTGTAAACCTATTCGCAAAATTTTGCTTAATTGTTGTTACTATCATTCTACAGTAACCCATTTCTCCAAGTATTATCTGAAATTGTTACTTTCAATAGACAGCAAAGTATTTTTTGAAAAATATTGTATCAAAAACGTTACTATCCTTTGACAGTAACACAATTTTCCAAAATATCGTCTAAAATCGTTACTATCGTTTGATAGTAATTTGTTTCAGTAAAAAGTTATTGAAAGATGTTACTATATTTTAACAGAAAAGAATTTTTAGCAAGATTTTGGTTCAATGTTGATAGTAACGTACTTTTTTAAAAGTATTATCTAAAACTTTCAACTGACAATAATCTATTTTTGTTAAATATTACTAAAAAAGTGTTACTCTCATTTGATACTAAATGAATAAGACAGGAAGAAAAGTATTAAATCTGCTTCAAAAAAACTTCAAAGAAAAATCTTTTAACATAAAAAAACAAACGTTTTTGCAAAAAGAAGGAATCGAGATAAATAAAAAAAAGTCTTCTCTCTTTTAAATTAGTAGCAAAAAATAAATACACAAAAAAAACTTATTTAACATTGATGCCCCACTACCACCAAAAAAAGAGAGGTTCTAAGACTTTAAGCAAACAACAAATTTTTTGGAAGGCAATTGAGCCCTATGGGGGTTTTAGATGGCAGCAGCAGGCAATTGCCTTCCAAACTAAAACATTTATTTTTGGCGCATCTTTATTCTTTTTTTGTTGTGTTAAAAACTTTTTTTCCCCGCTACTGCTGTTGGTGTTGCTAAGTTGCTGCTGGTGGATGCTTTTTTAAACTCACATGGGAATTTGTTGTTTTAAAGTTGTAAGTTGTAAGCTTAAATTCAAGGAAAATATATAAAATTTAGAAATAGTAAATTTTTTTAAACATTTATTTTTTCGTGTTTGCTATTTTGGGCATTTTGCCAATGTAGACGTCGTCGATGTTGTTGTTAAAAAAAATTTGTTGCAATTTTTCAAATCTGTCATGCGTTTTTTTCAGAAAAAAATATGCGTACAATTCTATTTTTTACATTAATCATCTTATCTTCTTCTTTTTATTTTACTGCTGTCAACAGTAAAGAAGATGACGAACAACTTATTGATCCAGAGCTAAGAATAGATAAAAGTTTATGGAGAAATCCAAATGATCCACTTGAAAGATATGGTCTATCAGCTAGTTGTGATATCGATGAACATATTGAAGCATATAAAGAAGTAAGTTATTTTTGGAGATTTTAGAAAGCATAAAAGTATAGTAAAACATTGTTTTGATAGTAATTTAAAATTATGGAATTTTGGTTTTTATTGTTTCTCTCTTTTACAGTAATAAGTTTTAGAAATTTGATTCAATTTTTTTATTACCGTTCGATAGTAACTCACTTTTTCTACAGTATTTTCTTTAACTGTTACTGAATTTCAAAAATCCCACATCGTAGTGCCATTATCACACAACAAATCATTGCAAAAATAAGTAAAGAAAACTTAAGCCAGTGTATATAGATAGGTGAAGGAGAAAAAAAATTTTTCGATTGCCATTTGCATTGTATCTGCAAGTCCAATGAATACACTACCAATCATTTCACCGATAACATAAAAAGCAACTGACAAAATATTTGTTGGAGAATCGGATAATGCATCTTTATAAGATTGTACACATGGATCTTCTATTCGAGAAAACATAGAACCAAAATATGTATCTCCAGTAGCTTTAGTAACACGATTAGATGATAATAATAATCAAAAACCTTCTACAAGTATTGTAAAAGCTGATATTAATGGAAACAGTGAACAGAAACAATATTTTTCTGTCTGCCACGCATCTTTATAAGATTGTACACATGGATCTTCTATTCGAGAAAACATTGAACCAAAATATGTTCCAATAGCTGAGAAATATCCTCTTGGTTCACATGGATTACCACATCCCTGAGTTTCACCTGCCATACCTTCGACTAAAGCTTTCCAAAAGAGAAGGATATGTGTTAGGGGAATACTGTAGCAGGAGTAATAGAAGCAGTATATATAGCTTAAACAAAACTGCTCCATGTGTTTTGCTTTACTGGTGCTTTCTATTCTCCATTACATTTTTGCCAATATATATTTGTATACGTCAAATCTCTTTAACTTTTCTTTTTTAGATAATTGATCGAAAAGATGAAGAACTTCGTACCCTTCAACATCAACTACAACATAACTCTGAAACTTTTACAAAATCTATTATATCTATTATCTTTCATGGCTTGGGAATTAATATTGAAACTGATGATGCAGCATTTATGAAAGCCGATGTAACACTACAAAAATCTGGTATTCAAACTATTAAACGATTTTTATCTGAACCAACTCCATCTGAAGCTTTAAAAGCAAGGGTAGAAGGTGAATTAAAATATTTTTTAATGCCGGTAAGTTTATTTTGAGCACACAAAGCTATGTATTGCTTACTGTAGTTGCTTAACATGCTATGTAATAAATAAAAGCTTTTTAGGCAGCAGAAGTACGTGAACATCGAATGATTGTATTTTTTCGACAACTTATACCATTTTTAATTGGAATAAATATTATTTTGGTGATTTTTGCTTTAGCATATTTTAATATTCTTCGAAATAAAAGGCTGCTGATTCTTTGTATTTTTGCTGGGCTATTTGTTCATCAAGTTAATCAAAAAGTTAATGATGATTATCAAGTAAGTCTTCTACAAAGTGCAACAGGGTGAAGATGTGAAACAATTTTGTTCGAACATCTTGTACTGTTTCTATTGCTTTGTCTACAGTATCCTGTAATACACATTCCTCTTTTTCAGAAAGCTTTAGCCGAACGTATGGCACGTGAAACTCAAAGAAGTGGTAATCCATGTGAACCAAGAGGATATTTCTCTGCTATTGGAACATACTTTGGTTCAATGTTTTCTCGTATTGAAGATCCATGTGTTCAATCTTATAAAGATGCATTATCTGATTCTCCAACAAATATTTTGTCAGCTGCTTTTTATGTTATTGGTGAAATGATTGGTAGTGTATTCATTGGACTTGCAGATACAATGCAAATGGCAATCGAAAAATATTTTTCTCCTGCACCTATCTATATTCAATGGCTTAAATTTTCCTTACTTATTTTTGCAATGATTTGTGGAGTGATAATGGCATTACGATTTTGGCAATTTGAAGTTCAGCTACCATTTATTAAATTTCAGTGGCGTAAGTATTTGGATTTTTTAATACATGGACTAACAAGTAGAATTGAACACACTTTTTTTGACAGCAAATTATTCCTTTTTGCTTCCTTGAGGTTATATTTTCAGGAAAGGGCTTTCGCTGGTGGAAGCATATTTTGCACCTAAAATTTTGGCATTTAAAAACACTTCGCCAAACGGCGCCAAATTGAAATGTAGCAACTTAAAGTTAGCAGTGAGTGATTTGAGATCGAAAAATCCATGGACAATCCTTTTCATTATCTGTACTAACCTCTTCTGTTTTTTTGTAGGTATTGGAGATGGTGGAGCTCCTGCAATTACACATGTACATCAACATCACTCAGAATTGACAGAATCAAAACTCCAAATGGTCCGTGATCGTCAACCTCAAACTAATGCTGATAATTAATTGATTCTTTTATTCCTCTTTGTTGTTGATTTGTGATTTGCTCTTTTTAATATCATGTTTTTGTAATTCTTTTTTTAAAGTAAATTTTTGATTGCAACAATAAATTCATTCTTTTGATTGTAGGTATTAGATTTCATTTACATTATACTTATAATACTTTTTCAATTATTGTTTTCTGTATTAGGCAGTTAAATATGTTGCTTTTTTGATTCATCTACAGTATCCAGTATGACCATATAGTGTTTAAACATTTTTTTAGCACATCAAAAAAACTAATTTATTAGGAGATTATTAATGTACTCTGTGAACATCTAAATACATATTATAAACGCTGATATTAATGAAAGAGAATATCAACAAAATCTTTCAGCTCGTGGCAATATTAGTAATGGAGGCGCTGCTGCTCCTGCTGTTATCAAAAATGATTCTTTACAAGTTACTATTCTTCCTGCTGTTAACATGTTGCTTCTCTCTTTAAATAAGAAAAAATTGATTGTTCTATCATCAATAAGTATACTGTAGTCCAACTGAAAATCAAAAAAAGCTAATCAAGTTTAAAAACAACACAATGCATTTGAATACTTATAGAGTACTGTAATAAACTTATAAAAAATCAAAGTTTTTTGAACACTATTTGGTCATACTGGATACTGTAGATGTATCAAAAAGTAACATATTAAAATTACCAGATAGAAAATAATAATTGAAACAATGTTATAAATATACTGTAGATGGAAATAGAAATCTTCAACAAACACATTTATTATTGCAGTCAAAAATTCACTTTAATCAAAAAAAAGAATTACAAAAACATAACATTAAAAAGAGCAAATCACAAATCAGCAACAAAAAAAAAAAACGAATAAGAGAATCAATTAATTATCAGCATTAGCTTGAGGTTGACGATCACGGATCATTTGAAGTTTCAATTCTGTCGATTCTGAGTAAGCCTTGAAGGCACTAATGACAGCTTAGTAATATTCATGACGAAGTGATTCATTTGCGAAAAATATATTACGGACATAAATACCAGAAACGTTGATATAATTTTGTTGTAACAAAAGAAAGAAAGAAATGGTGAACAACAGGCATCACAAAATTGTTTTACTGTTAACGTACATGAAGAAGATCATGGAAGTAATGATGATAATAAAACATTTTGCAAGTATTATAAATGCTAATATTGATGTAAGCAATGAACAACAGCAACAACAAAATCTTTCTACTTGTTGTTCAATGGGGGACAAAATATGATCTTCCATTTTTTTAATTAAACAATTTCTAGAAGTCCAAAGTTCATGAAAGCTTCAGGAATATTAATTATGGACCTGAGGAACAATACTATATCTCTTTTAGAACCATATGTATCTTGTAACTCCATCTGGAGCCCCAACAATGCTCCAGATCCCAAAAATTGACAAAAAAATGGAAAGCTGAAGAAAAACTTCTGTCGGCTTCAGAATCCAAGGTTTAAACGACTCGATATTTTTTTCCATACTAACATAATAGAGAAAGTTTTTCATCATTAAAGTGTTTATGGATATTATTAAAAATTCCAATTCTGTTTTTAGTTTTTAGTAAAAATTTTTCTTTTTGAGTCATGTTTTTTGATTTTATTTTTTACTGTTTTGTTTCTTTATTTTATATGATTGGAAATAAGAACGGCATAGTGGCACCTTTATCGTAAATCTACAAACCTCTTATTATTGCAACAAGGGCACATGCCCCTAGTGCCCCCTTGCTGCATCGTGTTCAACGTGCAAGAGATACTGTAGCATGTGCAAATCATGAAACGACAACAAATGATCGCGATTATACTCCAAGATGTCATCGTGATCCTAAAGCTTTCACAGGCAATGAAAAAGCAAATCAATAGGGACATGAACCGAAGGTTTCTAAGAATAGCTCTTACAAATCCGGGGGAGTTGATAAGTATAAATTTGAATTGTATTATTTGCATTAGTTCATGGCGTTACGCGTTTCAATGACAAATGCTCTCTCTCTCTCGTTTTTTGTTGTTAAAGGGACACACAAACTTTGAGTGTGGTATGAATAATTCATTTTCAAATTTTGCGGCAATTATTCAGTTCAGATGACAAGCAAGGTGCAGCAATAAAAGCAATTTTCTCTTTAATTTTCTCCTGTCTCTTTTTTATTAGCGATCAACCAGAGCTACAAGAAGGTTGAATCTGAGCCGTTGTGCAATTAAATAAATTATACTGTAGAGCAACATTTGGAAAAATTGTTTAAATACATCTTTTTGCTGTTGCTGTAGATTTTTTCCAAGTCTTTCGTTGCTGACTTTTTTATTTTGTCTTTCATTCACCTTCTTCATCATGATAAATCCAATGATTTTTTTAACTGTTTTTTGACTTTTCCCTTCTTTTTTAGCAGTAACGTACTTCGTGGACAAATCAAATAATGTGGTTTACCGCCCGTGTTAGATTTTGAGCAAAAATTAAAGGTTCCGTATTCCTAGTGTTAGAGTGCTTTAAGAACGAAAGGTGCTGAAAGCAAAAACCAACTAAACATATGATTGCCACGACAAAATTATTCTTAACACGATCCTTTTTTTGTTTTAACCAATATGCCATTTGTTCATGCGGATGACAAAGATATACTCTTTTTTTTTATTAATTGATTAATAAATTTTTAACTCGATTTCTAAAGAATGCGTGCTTTCTTTTGTTTTTTAGCCACAAAATTTTGGATAAAAGCAATTGATAGTGTAAGAACTTTTTCAGATATTTATTTATATAAATTGATCATGTCACGACCATGTATTTTTTCTTTTGATAATGCTGTAATACAGGATTTTGCTTTTCCATCTCCAGTTATTCGATATATTTGCATAAATCCAATTCCATCTTCGGCTTTTATTTTAAAAATATATTATTGTTGCAAATATTTTTATTCAAATATGAAAATTATTCCTGTTGATGGTATTTCGCATCTCGTACAAGGGGAACAAATAGATTTAAAACTTGAATGGAATAAAAAAAAGATAGAATATGAAGAAAATGAATTTTATAAATTTGATTTCAAATTTTTTTGTAACGGGATAACCGATATTGATTGTGGAAGAGATCCCTTGATATTTTCATATTTGTTGAATAAAAAAATTTGGCATTTAAATAGCTGCCAATTATTTCTAATAAATCAATGTTTAACATTAAAAGAATATCAAATGGTCGCGGATCTTGCCGTTTCCTTAAGCCTCTATGGTGTACAAATATTTGCGCATAATGGTAAAAGTGTTTTAGCAGTGGATGAAATTTTAGGCATGGCTCAAAATCTCAAATCTTTTACTTAGTAAGTTTAAAAATATGTTGTAAAATCTATGGGTTTTTATGCTATTTACATATACGAATTTTAAAGATTCATCAATAACTTAAAAAAAACTTAGTATTGTGTAGGCCCTAACACCTACTGTTGATCCCTAATGCGATACCCGTGAGTCGACGTTACATATTTCCTTGGAGGAGGCTCAGTTTTAACCTGGGTGCCATCCATGGAATTCATTTTAACCTCGGATCCACCGAGCACCCAACCACTCAATTTTACAATGTTTCGTCTTCGGCCGGACTCGAACCTGGGATCTCCAGGCCGAAGATCCACCGCGCTACTCCACTATGCCACTGAGCTGAGTCGGCTAAAAACTGATGTGGATTATAAAACTTCAAACTTTTCTGCACATGAGGATCAAAAAATCAGCCTGCTAGGGTCTAGTTCTGGCTTCAAAAATGATAACATGGCAACCATTTAAAAAAATTAAAGGAAAACATCAAGTTTTTTTTCACAAAATGCATTTTTTGATGCTAAACTTAAAAGTACAAAACATTCTTTATAATATAAAGCATGCTATTTATAATTGTTTAGTGTTTTTTTCCATTTTACTGTCCAAAAAGTTGCGAATCCAAAATTTGGGTGAAACGAATTATCTTTCTGTATTTGAGGGTGCCAAAAATTTGTGCAAAACATGCTCCCCTTTGTTTTTGATATGCCCACGTTTTACGTTAGAAATCATCTTGAAGCAATTCGTAAACCTAAAACGTTGGGACATTTTAAATGGAATGCTCAGTATTTCCTTTGTTTATAAAAAACATTAAATAATATTAAATAATTACCATTTTTTTAGTTGGCAAAACAAAAAAAATTTGAATGTTATTAATACTGAAACAGTAGAAAATTTGTCCAAATTAAAAAAATCCGTGAAATTACGACGTTTTTCACTCACTTATGTTCCTGCAAATTTTGATGCATATTTATTTTCAACATTTGTAAAAGTAAGTTTAAAAATCTATTTCTCAAAATATTATTTTTGATTTACCACGATTTTACGTCTTTCAAGAGACCGTAAAAATAAAGTAAAAATAAAGTTTATTTGCATAGATTTTCCGTTGGAAAGACCTCTGAAAAAGGACGTTAGATCGAGGTCGATGTAAAGCTGTGGAACGTAAAGTTGAGGTTCAACTGTATTTCAATCGTTAGAATCAAAAATATTGATTAAATTTTTATTTTTAGAATAATTTTGAAAAACATGGCCTTTGCAGCATTAGTTTTTACGGTGGTATTTATGCACCTACTCCTGCACAATTTGAAGCATTCAAAGCAATTTTCTTTAATGAAATTTGGGGTGATGAAGAATATAAAGATCTAGAACTATATGCTGATGTATCGACCTGGCTATCAACATATTCGTAATGCATGAATTTAATTTTTTTACCTTAGCATTTCACGGACGGGAATTGTTCAGTTTTTATCTTTTTCTTTTTGTATTTGGCGGCTTTTAATATCGCTCTTTCTTTGAACATTACATTACCCTTTGGCTTTGGTCATCAACCAATAGTTTAAAGATTTTTGTTTTTTTAAACAAGTCGTGTTTTATCGGCTTTTTCTTTTTTTTGCAACTTTATGTTGCTTTTAAAAAGCTTGTTGAAATCAACATTCTTTTCTCTTTATCTCTCCTTTTCTTTTAATTATTTTGCTCGATCTCATATCTAAATAAATTAAAGATTATCATTGTATACACACTCAAAGACAACTCTTTTAATATGGGTACCATATCGTCAGAAACTGCAATCCGTAATTAGCCTCAGAACGACACGAAAAAGAGTCTGAAGCAATTTGGGTCTTCTTCAACGACTGACAACTTTTTATCTCGTTTTATCGCTTCTTTTTTATTTTATCTATGCTATGAAAAAAATAAAAATCCAAATGATCCACTTGAAAGATATGGTCTATCAGCTAGTTGTGATATCGATGAACATATTCAAGCATATAAAAAAATAAGATCTTGGTTCACATGGATTACCACCTCTTTGTATTTCACGTGCCCTACGTTTGGCTAAACCATTCTGAAAAAAGTTATAATAAGCAACAAAAATCTACTACACGCATTGTAAAACCTTATTTTTTAATGTAAGGATGTTTTCTATTTTTACCGTGGAAGTTAACTCAATAAAATTGGATGAGATAAAAGTGGAAAGGATTATTAAAGCATTTATATTTGTTTAATGGATACTGCAGGATTTCAGTGTTGATGATGTCAAAGCTGAAAAAAATATATAGTTTAAATACATACTTTTCAAGATGCCAGAAGAAACGCGCAATACAAAAATAGATTGTTGCATCATCAATAGGTATACTGTAAAATAAAATTGAAACTAAAAATCAAGTTTAAAAACAACGTTCTGCATTTAAATGTTAATAGAATATTGTAAACTTATAACAAATCAAAGTTGTTTTTAACACTATTTGATCATGCTGGATACTGTAGATGTATCAAAAAGTAACACATTCAAATTACCAGATAGAAAATAATAATTGAAAAAATGTTATAAATATACTGTAGATGGAAATAGAAATCTTCAACAAACACATTTATTATTGCAGTCAAAAATTCACTTTCATTAAAAAAAGAATTACAAAAACATAACATTAAAAAATCACAAATCAGCAACAAAATAAAACGAATAAGAGAATCAATTAATTATCAGCATTAGCTTGAAGTTGACGATCACGAATCATTTGAAGTTTCAATTCTGTCAATTCTGAGTAAACATTGAAGGCACGAATGGCAGCTTGGCAATACTCATGACGAAGTGATTCATTAGCTAAAAATATATATTACTGATATAACTGTTCAATAACCATAAATAAAATAAACTTACGTTCATTAATAATTTCATTAATAGAAAGTGGTCGAACAATAGTCGACTGATGAATTTCAGCAGCTGCAGCAATAGGAGCAGCACCTGGAAAAGAATCATTTTCCATAACCCGAAATGGAACAGCATTACCTTGATCACTGCTAGTACCACGAGAAGAAAGATTTTGTTGTTGTTGAGCAGCTACAGCAGGAGAAGCACCTTGAAAAGGATCATTTTTAATAACAGCTCTATCAACTGGAGTAGTATTACCTCCATTACTGCAAGTATTACCACGAGCAGAAAGATTATTTTGTTGTTGTTGTTCTTCATTGCTTCCATTAATAACACTTGCAGAAAGTTTTACAATACGTGTAGACGGTTGTTGATTATTATTGTTATCATTACTGCTTCCATCATCTTCTTCATGTACGGTAATAGTTGAACGTGATGGATGTTGTTCACCATCTTTATCACCATCTAATTTACCATAACAAAAATCAGGGGTACAGTATCTAAAAAATGGTAAAAAAAGTTAAATTCTGAAGTTAATTGTCGTGTCAGCTGGCAAAGCTACTTTAACACTTGTTTTCATAAGCCAACAAAGTCTCTTGTAATCCTTTAAAGCTATTTACCTTTCAATTTCAACAACCAGTTGATTTTTTTCAGATAAAGGACCACGTTTCTTTGATGATTTCTATAAAAAGACTATATAAATATTTCAATCAATAAAAACAAAATCACTTTTGTTAAAATTCCAATTGAAGCTGGCCAACGCTTTTGTGCAAGATATTCAGGTGTTTTATCCATAAAAATTCCATTCTTTTTACATTCTTCCAGTACTTCATCCCATGATGGACTTTCAACGTGTAGACATTTTTGGGATTTACACCTATAAAAAGATATATAAAAGCGTTAACAGAAGTATTAAAAAGTTGTAAATTACAGCTTGTAAAAAAGCACAATCAAGCGACACGAAAAAAATCGCGAATGACAAGAAAAAGCAAAAATGAAATCGGACGTGTTTGAAGCGAGTGATTGTCTAACGATGAAAATGTTTAGATCTTTCAGTTCAAGTTTATCTTCCCAGCTACCTGTAAAAAAAGAAGCTCCAAGTAAAAGGGTAAATTAAAGGTAAAAAAAGCCGGAAATGAAAAGTTCAATCAAAAAAATGTGTTGATAAACATAAAATAGGAGGCTGTTATAAATAGATTTATCTTTTGTTTATGCATTCGTTAATTAAATGTTAATTATATTTATTAATAACTGCAGTGCGGCAGTGTAGCAATTCAAGTTTAAAGAATTTTTTATTGTTTAAACTTGAAAATGCTTGAAACATAAAAATATATATTTTTGTTACAACAAAATAACGATAAAGATGGTAACAACATCCATCACAAGATCATTCAACTATTACCGTACATGATGAAGATGATGGAAGTAATGACGATAACAATAATCAAAAATCTGCTACCACTCATGTAACAGCTGATATTAAAGAAAGCACAACAAAATCTTTTTGCATGTGGTGAAGCTGCATCATCAAAAGGTATACTGTAAAATAAAATTGAAACTAAAAATCAAGTTTAAAAACAACGTTCTGCATTTAAATGTTTATAGAGTACTGTAACAAACTTATATAAAATCATTCTTGTAAAAAATTGACAAAAAAAAGTTTGAATACTACGTGGTCATACTGTAAATCAACCAAAAAGCAAGATCCTAGTTTGACAGAAACAAAAGTACGGCACTATAATTGTTGTTGGGAGACTAAATAGTCCAACAAAAAACAATGCTTTAATTTTAATAGATGTCTTAAGCAACATGAGAAATAACAACAAAAGGCAGTAATGAAAAAATCAGAGAATGGTTAAAACAACAAAAGATATGTTTCGTTTCGTACGAGCTAAATATATATTCATCAATCAAAGACTTTTTATTTTTCAACAGTTTTATTTTGCAATTAAAATACAACAACAAATAATCATTACATTAATCATCAAATTCAAGTTCACAAACAACTTGTTCTTCAATTTGCTTCCAATTTAAAACAAATTTAAGATGTTCAATTTGATCACCAAGCATTTGTTCAGCATTTTGTCCAGCAATCGCACGTTGAAGAGCTTCACCATAATTTTCACCAGCAGCTGCACGACTTGCAGCAATATCCAAAACACGAGTTGAAATGTATGCAGGATCTGCCGAAGAAGTTGATGGCTGTAATAGTTCACATATACAAAATAATTTCATAAAAAAAGACACCCAAAACATACCATATCATTTGGTGCAGGTTTTCGTTTGAATTAAAAACAATCATGTCATTAATTTATAAATCATAGTAAGAATAGAAAACATACAGTTAAAACTATACTATCACGTGGTGCAAGTACTCCAGATGCCTCTTCAGCAATAAAAAATTCTGATGGAGCAGACAAATTGAACTCACAACTCTTTGCAACATTATTAATTTTCTTAATTTAACTTTTAAAGATGTTGCAAAAAAAAGATATTTTTTAAATGAAGCAATGAAGAAATGTTCAGTTTTTTTTAAAGTCAAATAAGCCCTGATAAAGATCAAATGAGGAAGAATATACAAGCTATAGCTGGAACAAATTTAGACGACATCGGGTGTGAGCTTACGATTTATGTTGTAAGTTGCAAAAGTTGAAAAAAATTATACCGATTTTTATAAACGTAAAAAAACTTTTTTTAAGTATAAAAAATGTTTTAATGATATTTGAATAACCGTTTATTTGTTTTATTGCAGTCATCTATGAATAGAATGTTTCATTGAAAATTGTAATCCAAGTTTAAAGTTTAATTACAGTATTTTTCAATGTTTTTTTAAACACCAGAAACATTGATATAATTGTAACAAAAAAAAGATAGAGATGGTGATCAACATCCATCACAAAATCGTTCAACTATTACCGTACATGAAGAAGATGATGGATGTAATGATGATAATAAAAATCATTCTTTTACAAATATTATAAAACCTGATATTTATGTAAGCAATGGACAGCAACAACGACAACGAAGTCTTTCTGCTTGAGGTACTAGCAGGGATGGTGATGATGCTACTCCAAAAGCTGTTATCAAAAATGATTCTTTTCAAGGTGCTACTCATACAGCTGCTACAGCTGAAATTTAGCAGTCGGTTATTGATCAACTCATTTTTGTTAATGAAATTATTTATGAACATTTTTTCCATTTTTTTTGTAGATACTGACTCAAAAAAACTGGATGAGATAAAAATGAAATCACATAAAGAAAAAATTGAAACATTTTTAGTTATATTTGTTAAATGGTAACTGCAGAATTTTAGTTTTGGTAATGTCAAAGTTGAAAGAAATATATAGTTCAAATACATACTTTCAAGATGTCAGATGAAACGCACAATACAAAATGTTTTTCTCTCTTTAAATAATAAAAAAGATTGTTCTATCATCAATTAGTATACTGTAGTTTCAGCGTATATTTATAACATAAAAAATGTTATAAATATACTGTAGATGGAAAGAGAAATCTTCAACAAACCAATTTTATTATTGCAATAAAACATTCACTTTAATCAAAAAAAAGAATTACAAAAACATAACATTAAAAAGAGCAAATCACAAATCAGCAACAAAAAAAACGAATAAGAAAATCAATTAATTATCAGCATTAGCTTGAGGTTGACGATCACGGATCATTTGAAGTTTCAATTCTGTCGATTCTGAGTAAGCCTTGAAGGCACTAATGACAGCTTAGTAATATTCATGACGAAGTGATTCATTTGCGAAAAATATATTACGGACATAAATACCAGAAACGTTGATATAATTTTGTTGTAACAAAAGAAAGAAAGAAATGGTGAACAACAGGCATCACAAAATTGTTTTACTGTTAACGTACATGAAGAAGATCATGGAAGTAATGATGATAATAAAAATCAACGACATTTTGCAAGTATTATAAATGCTAATATTGATGTAAGCAATGAACAACAGCAACAACAAAATCTTTCTTTCTACTTGTTGTACAATGGGGGACAAAATATGATCTTCCATTTTTTTAATCAAACAATTTCTAGAAGTCCAAAATTCATGAAAGCTTCAATAATATTACATTTGGACCTGAGGAACAATACTATATCACTTTTGGAACCTTATGTATCTTGTACCTCCATCTGGAGCCCCAACAATGCTCCAGATCCCAAAAATTGACAAAAAAAAAATAAAAAATTTCTGTTATTATAATTTTACTATGGTAAGATAAAAAATGTTATTAAATATTTGTTGTTCTTATTTTATTTTAAACATTGAACTAATTCTCTTTTTATTCAAATTTCAACAAACAAACAAAAAAACAAACAATTCAAATCAATACTTACAAAAAGAAAACAACAAAAGAATGCTATTTTTAACTAAGATGCTTTATTCAATTCAATATACTATTTTTTTGTTAAGGAACTAATTGTCGTGGAACTAGTTGTTATATGTCGGGAACTAAGTGTCGCTATGACACTTAGTTCCGGAACTAAGTGTTATGGAACTAAGTGTCGCAGAACTAAGTGTCATTTTGCCCAACAATGTTCCAGATCCCAAAAATTGACAAAAAATTAATGGAAAGCTGAAGAAAAATTCTAGAAATAATAGTAAAGGCCTATAAACACACATATATAACAAATCAAATATGGCGAATCAGATTTTTCTGTTTTTGGGATTCTGGCGCCTTCATAATCCACGGTTTCAGGAGGCGAAACAAAATTTCTTTGATTTTCGTGATTTAAGTATGTATTATAATGTAATCAAATACGGGGAATCTGAAGAAAACACTTTTAGATTCATCTGAATTCAGAATTTTCGGATTCTGAAACCAGAATACTCGGATTCAGAAGACCGAAGAATGCATTTCCGTGTTTTTTATGCTTTTTTATATCTATTATAGGGTAACCAGCTCCGGGGAATCTGAATACAACATTGTCAGAGTCCTCAGACTTCAGAATCCGCGGATTCAGAAGACTAGTAAATTTTTTTTGTGTTTTTTATGTATGAATATACTTTGCATTTCAAAATTTTATGGGGAAATCGAAAAAACATTCCAAGGTTTAAACGACTTGATATTTTTTTGCATACTAACATAATAGAGAAAGCTTTTCATCATTAAAGTATTTATGGATATGATTAAAAATTCCAATTCTGTTTTTCGTTTTTAGTAAAAATTTTTCTTTTTGAGTCATGTTTTTTGATTTTATTTTTTTATTCTTTTTTCTTTAAACTTTTTGGGACAACTTCTAAATCTTATCTTATCTCGATGAGCTGCCATTTTTTCTATATTGGGAAGGGTAGTCTGAACACATTCTCTTATGCAAGGCATAACAACAAATTTTTTATCTTTTTGACTATCCCTAATAGGGTTGATGGCGCGCCCAAAATCTGAAAAAATTGGGCGCGCCCGGGCGCGCCTGGGCGCTGTCGCCCGAATTGAAAAATTGCGTAAATATTAATTTTTTTTGAAAAAATGTCGAAAATTGTTATTGAAGCTTCTCATTTTGTCGGCTAAACATTCTTTTATGATTTTTTTTTGATTTATTATACATTTAATGACAAATAACTGAAATTACAAAACTACCGTAACCCGGGTTACTCTATTAAGAAAAAGATTTCGAGATTAAAATGCTGTAACAGCTAAATCATTACATTTTCAAGGCATAAAAAAAGAATCTAGCTAGTAAAAAATCAAAATTTTTGAAAAATTATTGAAAATTTTGTGTTCGAAAAGCTCATCGCCCGGGCGCTTAGACGGGCGCGCCCAGGCGATGACTGCCTAAAACTTGGGCGCGCCCGGGCGGGTGCGCCCGGGCGCTGTCACCCACATCAACCCTAATCCCTAACAAGCTCACAATCAGAATGTTAAGAACAACTATTTTGGCACTTTTTTTGTTTTATATGGTTGGAAATAAGAACGGCACAGTGGCGCTTTTATCGTGAATCTACAAACCTCTTATTATTGCAACAAGGGCACATGCCCCTAGTGCCCCCTTGCTGCATCGTGTTCAACGTGCAAGAGATACTGTAGCATGTGCAAATCATGAAACGACAACAAATGATCGCGATTATACTCCAAGATGTCATCGTGATCCTAAAGCTTTCACAGGCAATGAAAAAGCAAATCAATAGGGACATGAACCGAAGGTTTCTAAGAATAGCTCTTACAAATCCGGGGGAGTTGATAAGTATAAATTTGAATTGTATTATTTGCATTAGTTCATGGCGTTACGCGTTTCAATGACAAATGCTCTCTCTCTCTCGTTTTTTGTTGTTAAAGGGACACACAAACTTTGAGTGTGGTATGAATAATTCATTTTCAAATTTTGCGGCAATTATTCAGTTCAGATGACAAGCAAGGTGCAGCAATAAAAGCAATTTTCTCTTTAATTTTCTCCTGTCTCTTTTTTATTAGCGATCAACCAGAGCTACAAGAAGGTTGAATCTGAGCCGTTGTGCAATTAAATAAATTATACTGTAGAGCAACATTTGGAAAAATTGTTTAAATACATCTGTTTGCTGTTGCTGTAGATTTTTTCCAAGTCTTTCGTTGCTGACTTTTTTATTTTGTCTTTCATTCACCTTCTTCATCATGATAAATCCAATGATTTTTTTAACTGTTTTTTGACTTTTCCCTTCTTTTTTAGCAGTAACGTACTTCGTGGACAAATCAAATAATGTGGTTTACCGCCCGTGTTAGATTTTGAGCAAAAATTAAAGGTTCCGTATTCCTAGTGTTAGAGTGCTTTAAATGCGAGAACGAAAGGTGCTGAAAGCAAAAACCAACTAAACATATGATTGCCACGACAAAATTATTCTTAACACGATCCTTTTTTTGTTTTAACCAATATGCCATTTGTTCATGCGGATGACAAAGATATACTCTTTTTTTTATTAATTGATTAATAAATTTTTAACTCGATTTCTAAAGAATGCGTGCTTTCTTTTGTTTTTTAGCCACAAAATTTTGGATAAAAGCAATTGATAGTGTAAGAACTTTTTCAGATATTTATTTATATAAATTGATCATGTCACGACCATGTATTTTTTCTTTTGATAATGCTGTAATACAGGATTTTGCTTTTCCATCTCCAGTTATTCGATATATTTGCATAAATCCAATTCCATCTTCGGCTTTTATTTTAAAAATATATTATTGTTGCAAATATTTTTATTCAAATATGAAAATTATTCCTGTTGATGGTATTTCGCATCTCGTACAAGGGGAACAAATAGATTTAAAACTTGAATGGAATAAAAAAAAGATAGAATATGAAGAAAATGAATTTTATAAATTTGATTTCAAATTTTTTTGTAACGGGATAACCGCTATTGATTGTGGAAGAGATCCCTTGATATTTTCATATTTGTTGAATAAAAAAATTTGGCATTTAAATAGCTGCCAATTATTTCTAATAAATCAATGTTTAACATTAAAAGAATATCAAATGGTCGCGGATCTTGCCGTTTCCTTAAGCCTTTATGGTGTACAAATATTTGCGCATAATGGTAAAAGTGTTTTAGCAGTGGATGAAATTTTAGGCATGGCTCAAAATCTCAAATCTTTTACTTAGTAAGTTTAAAAATATGTTGTAAAATCTATGGGTTTTTATGCTATTTACATATATGAATTTTAAAGATTCATCAATAACTTAAAAAAAACTTAGTATTGTGTAGGCCCTAACACCTACTGTTGATCCCTAATGCGATACCCGTGAGTCGACGTTACATATTTCCTTGGAGGAGGCTCAGTTTTAACCTGGGTGCCATCCATGGAATTCATTTTAACCTCGGATCCACCGAGCACCCAACCACTCAATTTTACAATGTTTCGTCTTCGGCCGGACTCGAACCTGGGATCTCCAGGCCGAAGATCCACCGCGCTACTCCACTATGCCACTGAGCTGAGTCGGCTAAAAACTGATGTGGATTATAAAACTTCAAACTTTTCTGCACATGAGGATCAAAAAATCAGCCTGCTAGGGTCTAGTTCTGGCTTCAAAAATGATAACATGGCAACCATTTAAAAAAATTAAAGGAAAACATCAAGTTTTTTTTCACAAAATGCATTTTTTGATGCTAAACTTAAAAGTACAAAACATTCTTTATAATATAAAGCATGCTATTTATAATTGTTTAGTGTTTTTTCCATTTTACTGTCCAAAAAGTTGCGAATCCAAAATTTGGGTGAAACGAATTATCTTTCTGTATTTGAGGGTGCCAAAAATTTGTGCAAAACATGCTCCCCTTTGTTTTTGATATGCCCACGTTTTACGTTAGAAATCATCTTGAAGCAATTCGTAAACCTAAAACGTTGGGACATTTTAAATGGAATGCTCAGTATTTCCTTTGTTTATAAAAAACAGTTTATGCTAATATTAAATAATATTAAATAATTACCATTTTTTTAGTTGGCAAAACAAAAAAAATTTGAATGTTATTAATACTGAAACAGTAGAAAATTTGTCCAAATTAAAAAAATCCGTGAAATTACGACGTTTTTCACTCACTTATGTTCCTGCAAATTTTGATGCATATTTATTTTCAACATTTGTAAAAGTAAGTTTAAAAATCTATTTCTCAAAATATTATTTTTGATTTACCACGATTTTACGTCTTTCAAGAGACCGTAAAAATAAAGTTTATTTGCATAGATTTTCCGTTGGAAAGACCTCTGAAAAAGGACGTTAGATCGAGGTCGATGTAAAGCTGTGGAACGTAAAGTTGAGGTTCAACTGTATTTCAATCGTTAGAATCAAAAATATTGATTAAATTTTTATTTTTAGAATAATTTTGAAAAACATGGCCTTTGCAGCATTAGTTTTTACGGTGGTATTTATGCACCTACTCCTGCACAATTTGAAGCATTCAAAGCAATTTTCTTTAATGAAATTTGGGGTGATGAAGAATATAAAGATCTAGAACTATATGCTGATGTATCGACCTGGCTATCAACATATTCGTAATGCGTGATGGTGATGATAATGATATACTGTCATCACTGCCGCAACTCCACCCAAATTTCTAGAATGGGAAATGTCTTATAAATGTTCAAAATAATCTTTTTTTGCGTATTACGAATTTAATTTTGTTACCTTAGCATTTCACGGACGGGAATTGTTCAGTTTTTATCTTTTTCTTTTTGTATTTGGCGGCTTTTAATATCGCTCTTTCTTTAAAATAAAAGATTATTATCGTATACACACTCAAAGACAACTTTTTTAAAATGGGTACTACATCCTCAGAAACTGCAACCCGTAATTGGCCTTAGAACGACATAAGATCGTTCAACTATTACCATACATGAAGAAGATGATGGAAGCAATGATGATAATAATAAACCTTCTAAAAATATTGTAAAAGCAGATATCAGTGAAAGAAATAAAGAACAACAACAACAAATGTTTATTGTATGCTTGTCCAATGAAAAAATTTCCAATCTTTTCAACAATAACATAAAAAGCAGGTGATAAAATGTTTGTTGGAGTATCAGATAATGCATCTTTATAAGATTGCACACATGGATCTTCTATTCGAGAAAACATTGAACCAAATTGCTGAGAAATATCCTTCTGGTTCACAGGGATTACCACGTCTTTGTGTTTCTTGTATCGTTCCTTCGGCTAAAGCTTTTTGAAAAAAGGTGATAATAAGCAACATAAACCTTCTACAAGCATTGTAAAACCTTTAATTAATGTAAGGATGTTTTCTATTTTTACCGTGGAAGTTAACTCAATAAAATTGGATGAGATAAAAGTGGAAAGGATTATTAAAGCATTTATATTTGTTTAATGGATACTGCAGGATTTCAGTGTTGATGATGTCAAAGCTGAAAAAAATATATAGTTTAAATACATACTTTTCAAGATGCCAGAAGAAACGCGCAATACAAAAATAGATTGTTGCATCATCAATAGGTGTACTTTAGTTCAAATTAGAAGCTAAAAAAAGCTTATCAAAGCTGTTTGAATACAATATGCTCATATTGGATACTATAGATGTATCAAAAAGTAACATATTAAAATTACCAGATAGAAAATAATAATGGAAAAAATGTTATAAATATACTGTAGATGGAAATAGAAATCTTCAACAAACAAATTTATTATGGCAGTCGAACATTCACTTTCATTAAAAAAAGAATTACAAAAACATAACATTAAAAAGAGCAAATCACAAATCAGCAACAAAAAAAACGAATAAGAAAATCAATTAATTATCAGCATTAGCTTGAGGTTGACGATCACGGATCATTTGAAGTTTCAATTCTGTCAATTCTGAGTAAACATTGAAAGCACGAATGGCAGCTTGGTAATATTCATGACGAAGTGATTCATTAGCTAAAAAAAGTATTACTGATTTAAGGTTGTCCCGTAAGATCATAATAAAATAAACTTACGTTCATTAAAAATTTCATTAATAGAAAGTGGTCGATCAATAATCGGTTGATGAATTTCAGCAGCTGCAGTAGCAGCAGTATGAGCAGCACCTTTAAAAGAATCATTATTGATAATCCGAAATTGAATAGCATTACCTTGATCACTGCTAGTACCACGAGAAGAAAGATTTTGTTGTTGTTGAGCAGCTACAGCAGGAAGAGCAGCACCTTGAAAAGATTCATTTTTAATAACAGCTCTACCAATTGGAGTAACAGTACCTCGATTACTGCTATTACCACCACGAGAAGAAAGATTTTGTTGTTGTTCTTCATTGCTTCCATTAATAACACTTGCAGAAAGTTTTACAATACGTGTAGACGGTTGTTGATTATTATTATAATTATCATTACTGCTTCCATCATCTTCTTCATGTACGGTAATAGTTGAACGATTTCGTGATGGATGTTGTTCACCATCTTTATCACCATCCAATTTACCATAACAAAAATCAGGGGTACGGTATCTAAAAAATGGTAAAAAAAGTTAAATTCTGAAGTTAAATGTCGTGCCAGCTGATAAAGCTACTTTAACATCTTCTTCATAAGCCAACAAAGTCTCTTGTAACCAAACAAAAAAATACTTACCTTTCAATTTCAACAACTAGCTGATCTTTTTCAGACAAAGGACCACGTTTCTTTGATGTCTTCTATAAAAACACTTTATATAAATATACTTCAATCAATCAAAACAAAACCACATACTCTTAAAATTCCAATTGAAGCTGGCCAACGCTTTTGTGCAAGATATTCAGGTGTTTTATCCATAAAAATTCCATTCTTTTTACATTCTTCCAATACTTCATCCCATAATGGACTTTCAACAATTTTCGTGCTATTATCTTTTACAATACGAGGATAATACTTCTTGAGAATATTCAAGAAGGTAAAAGTATCTTTACGTTCTCGAGATCTTGAACGACGTGTAGACATTTTTGGGATTTACACCTATAAAAAGATATATAAAAGCGTTAATAGAATTATTTAAAAGATGTAAATTACTGCTTATAAAAAAGCACGATCAAGCGACACGAAAAAAATATACGGAAAAAAATCGCGAATGACAAGAAAAAGGAAATCCGATGTGGTTGATGCGAGTGATTGCCAAATGATGAAAGTGTTTAGATTTCTCAGTTCAAGTTTATCTTCCCAGCTACATGTAAAAAAAGAAGCTCCAAGTAAAAGGGTAAATTAAAGGTAAAAAAAGTCGGAAATGAAAAGTTCAATCAAAAAAATGTGTTGATAAACATAAAATAGGAGGCTGTTATAAATAGATTTATCTTTTGTTTATGCATTCGTTAATTAAATGTTAATTATATTTATTAATAACTGCAGTGCGGCAGTGTAGCAATTCAAGTTTAAAGAATTTTTTATTGTTTAAACTTGAAAATGCTTGAAACATAAAAATATATATTTTTGTTACATCAAAATAACGATAAAGATGGTGAACAACATCCATCACAAGATCGTTCAACTATTACCGTACATGAAGAAGATGATGGAAGTAATGAAGATAACAATAATCAAAAATCTGCTACCAGTCATGTAACAGCTGATATTAAAGAAAGCAAGGAAGAACAACAATAAAATCTTTTTGCATGTGGTGAAGCTGCATCATCAAAAGGTATACTGTAAAATAAAGTTGAAACTAAAAATCAAGTTTAAAAACAACGTTCTGCATTTAAATGTTTGTAGAGTACTATAACAATATTGAATACACGTGGTCATACTGTAAATCATCCGAAAAGCAAGACCCTAGTTTGACAGAAACCAAAGTACGGCACTATAATTGTTGTTGGGAGACTAAATAATCCAACATAAAACAATGCTTTAATTTTAATAGATGTCTTAAGCAACATCGAAAATAACAACAAAAGGCAATAATGAAAAAATCAGAGAATGGTTAAAATAACAAAAGATATGTTTCGTTTCGTACGAGCTAAATATATATTCATCAATCAAAGACTTTTTATTTTTCAACAGTTTTATTTTGCAATTAAAATACAACAACAAATAATCATTACATTAATCATCAAATTTAAGCTTACAAACAACTTGTTCTTCAATTTGCTTCCAATTTAAAATAAATTTAAGATGTTCAATTTGATCAATTTGATCACCAAGCATTTTTTGAGCATTTTGTTCAGCAATTGCACGTTGAAGAGCTTCACTATAATTTTCACCAGCAGCTGCACGACTTTTAGCAATTTCCAAAACACGAGTTGAATTGTATGCAGGATCTGCGGAAGAAGTTGATGGCTGTAATAGTTCACATATACAAAATAATTTCATAAAAAAAGACACCCAAAACATACCGTATCATTTGGTGCAGGTTTTCGTTTGAACTAAAAACAAACATGTCATTAATTTATAAATCATAGCAAGAAAAGAAAACATACAGTTAAAACTATACTTTCACCAGGTGCAAGTACTCCAGATGTCCTTTCAGCAATAACGAAATCTGGTGGTGCAGACAAATCAAATTCACACTTTTTTGTAATATCATTTTTAATAGTGATCGAGCCTTTGTAATCGCTCTTGCGAACTTTTTGAAGAATAAGCTTCATCTAAAAAAGAACATTATTAAGAAGACGTCTCTGTTAGGGTTTATATATATAAAACTTACATTGAGAAACAGAAAATGAATATAACGGTAGAAGTAAACGAGTAACACTTACCCTAAAAAGATGATCATAATAAAAACAAATCGGTAATCATAAAACACAAAAACGACAAAGTAAAAGAATTAAATAAGCGAAAAAAAAAACACGCAAGTTTTTTCAATAAAAAGTTGAATGTAAAAAAGATGGGAGTGATTCAAAAAAGGCAAAGAATGGCTTGAATAAAAAAAAATCAAGCAATTCTTTTTTTCGAAGGTAAGGAAAAACTTAAGGTGAACATTTTGCCAATCATTCTGGGAATTACAAAAATCAACAAAAGCCATTGAAGATTTGCTTTTTTTTTTGAAATATTATAAATGTTCTTCATTTAACTCTTTAAAATGTAGCAAAGGTTTTTTTTTCTTTAAGCAATGAAGAATTGTTCAGTTTTTTTTAAAGTCAAATAAGCCCTGATAAAGAACAAATGAGGAAGAATATACAAGCTTTAGGTGGAACAAAACTAGACGACATTGGGTGTGAGCCTACGAGAATCTTTCATGCTAAGCTGCAAAAGTTGAAAAAAATTATACCGATTTTTGCAAACGTAAAAGAAAAGAAACTTTTTTTAAAGATTATTTTAATTACCATTTGTTTGTTTTAATTATTACAATCCATGAAGGTAATGTTTCATTGAAAATTGCAATCCGTGTATAAAGTTTAATTACAGTATTTTTCGTTGTCTTTTTAAACACCAGAAACATTGATATAATTTTGTTGTAACAAAATAAAGATAGAGATGATGAACAACATCCATCACAAAATTATTCAAGTATTACTGTAAATGAAGATGATGATGGAAGCAATGATGATAATCAAAAACCTTCTACAAGTATTGTAAAAGCTGTTGTTAATAAAGAAATGAAGAACAACAACAAAATTTTTTGTATGCTAGTGCATTGAAAACACTGCCAATTATTTCACCAATAACATAAAAAGCTGCTGACAAAATATTTGTTGGAGAATCAGATAATGCATCTTTATATGATTGTACACAGGGATCTTCGATTCGAGAAAACATTGAACCAAAATATGTCCCAATTGCAGAGAAATATCCTTTTGGTTCACATGGATTACCAAGTCTTTGAGATTCACATGCCATACGTTTGGCTAAAGCTTTCTGAAAGAGAGGTAATAATAATCAACAAAAATTTTCTACAAGCATTGTAAAACCTTATACTGATGTAAGCATGCTCTCTATTTTTACAGTGGGAGTTGATTCAATAAAATTGGATGAGGTGAAAGCACATAAAGAAAAAAAAGGATTATTGAAACATTTATAATTGTTTAATGGTTACTGTAAGTTTTCCGTGTTGATGATGTAAAAGTTAAATGAAAATGTAGGTGAAACAAATACTTACAAGATGTCAGAGGAAATGCACAATACAAAATATGCTGCTGTCTTTAAATAAGAAAAACAGATTGTTCTATTATCAATAGGTATACTGTAGTCTAACTGAAAATCAAAAAAGTTCATCAAATTTAAAACAACATTTTGCATTTGAATGCTTATAGAGTACTGTAAAAAACTTATAATAAATCATTCTTTTGAAATGTTAAAAAATTGTTTGAATACTATTTGGTCACACTGTATACTGTAGATGTATTATAAAGTAACTTATTAAAATTGCCTGATAGAAAACAATAATTAAAAAAATGTTAAAAATATACGGTAGATGGAAATAGAAATCTTCAACAAACAAATTTATTATTGCAATCAAACATTCACTTTAATCAAAAAAAAGAATTACAAAAACATAACATTAAAAAGAGCAAATCACAAATCAGCAACAAAAAAACGAATAAGAAAATCAATTAATTATCAGCATTAGCTTGAGGTTGACGATCACGGATCATTTGAAGTTTCAATTCTGTCAATTCTGAGTAAACATTGAAAGCACGAATGGCAGCTTGGTAATATTCATGACGAAGTGATTCATTAGCTAAAAATATATATTACTGATATAACTGTTCAATAACCATAAATAAAATAAACTTACGTTCATTAATAATTTCATTAATAGAAAGTGGTCGAGCAATAGTCGACTGATGAATTTCAGCAGCTGCAGCAATAGGAGCAGCACCTGGAAAAGAATCATTTTTAATAACAGCTCTATCAACTGGAGTAGCATTACCACCATCACTGCTATTACCACCACGAACAGAAAGATTATTTTGTTGTTGTTGTTCTTCATTGCTTCCATTAATAACACTTGCAGAAAGTTTTACAATACGTGTAGACGGTTGTTGATTATTATTATTATCATTACTGCTTCCATCATCTTCATCATGTACGGTAATAGTTGAACGTGATGGATGTTGTTCACCATCTTTATCACCATCCAATTTACCATAACAAAAATCAGGAGTACGGTATCTAAAAAGAGTAAAAAAAGTTAAATTCTGAAGTTAATTGTCGTGCCAGCTGATAAAGCTACTTTAACATCTTCTTCATAAACCAACAAAGTCTTTTTTAACCCATTAAAACTACTTACCTTTCAATTTCAACAACTAGCTGATCTTTTTCAGACAAAGGACCACGTTTCTTTGATGTCTTCTATAAAAACACTTTATATAAATATACTTCAATCAATCAAAACAAAACCACATACTCTTAAAATTCCAATTGAAGCTGGCCAACGCTTTTGTGCAAGATATTCAGGTGTTTTATCCATAAAAATTCCATTCTTTTTACATTCTTCCAATACTTCATCCCATAATGGACTTTCAACAATTTTCGTGCTATTATCTTTTACAATACGAGGATAATACTTCTTGAGAATATTCAAGAAGGTAAAAGTATCTTTACGTTCTCGAGATCTTGAACGACGTGTAGGCATTTTTGGGATTTGCACCTATAAGAAGATATATAAAAGCGTTAATAGAATTATTTAAAAGATGTAAATTACTGCTTATAAAAAAGCACGATCAAGCGACACGAAAAAAATATACGGAAAAAAATCGCGAATGACAAGAAAAAGGAAATCCGATGTGGTTGATGCGAGTGATTGCCAAATGATGAAAGTGTTTAGATTTCTCAGTTCAAGTTTATCTTCCCAGCTACGTGTAAACAAAAAAAAAGCTTGAAGCGAGAAGGTGAATTGAAGGCAAAAAGGTAGAAAGAAATTCGGCAATTGTAGTGAAAAAAATAAAATTCCTTTTTTGCAAGAAAAATAAAAAAACAGGCTGTTACAATTATTATTTCTATAAATAAATTTATATAAGTTAATTAAATGTTAATTAATTATTAATAACTGCAGTCGATTACACAAGCATCGATAATAAAAAAAGACAAAACAAAAAATAATGATTAAAATTAGAGCGAGAAAGAGAGGATAAGGTTTGGCAAAATGTATCACGACATTTAAAGTGATTCAAACATCCAACTATTTTTAACATACTGTATTTCTTCTAATTGAAGCATCTTCTATTTAAAGCACAATAACAAATCTGTACAATAGAGCTTGTAGAAGAGCCCAAGTTAAATAATGATATGGAAATGTTGCTAAACAGCATTTTTAGATGTATCAATTGAAAGAAATAGTTTAAAAAATAAATTTTTTACCAAAGATATAAGCATTTTTAAAAATTAAAAGCCGAGCAAAATGTTGCTTTGAAAAATAGAAGCACATTGCATTAATTAGAAGAAATACGGTAGGCAAAGAAGTAATCCAGACGATAGCAAAAGAGACGCTCTCTCGTCATTGAAAAAAAAATGATTCAAAAAGAAAAGTGCTTGTAGTTTCCCGCGCATTTTAAAATTTTAATGTAGTGATCGACGTTGCTGTTGTTGATCTAAAGCTTGAGCTGAAGACATTATTCAAAAATGCCAATACGAGATCAGAGAAATATTATTTTTTTTAACAATAAAGTCTAGTAAAAAAGTACAAGTACTTACATATATGCTTATTCAATTTTTTTGTTTTGCACAATCAAAAAATTATTTGTGTTACTTTTTTATGCACCATTACAGTAGACTACTGTTATTATTAAATAAATGTTTTTACGAAATTAATATGTTATCATTTTTTTATTAAAAATTTTTTTTATTATTTTGTTTAAAGAATTCTTTTAGCTCTACGTTTATCATTGCTGTAAGCAACGAAAATTGCCATAGGAATGAATAAATGTGGATTGTTCACTTTGACAACAAGTTTTTGAGCAAGAAAATGTTAAGTTTGAAAAAGCATTTTTGTCATTTTGCTTCCATTTTGTCTTTTTAGCTACAATGCATCGTCTAAAGCTAATATTCCTTTTATATTTTTGGACTCAACAGGTAAGAAAGAAGTTTGTAGAAAGCAAAAATAACCTTATATTTTTACAGATTCTCCCGTCCCAAGGGCAAACAACAACTCCATCATTAAAATATTATAAAACGATAACTCATCCAAATTCTCTATGTTCAACAACAACAACGTCAACATCTACATCTACATCAACTACAGCTGAAACATCTTCATCTACAGCAACTAATGTTGAAACGTCTTCATTTACAACAACTACTGTTGAAACGTCTTCATCGACAGCAACTACTGTTGAAATGTCTTCACCAACGATAAGCACACATAAGTTAGATACTCTTAATCCATCTGATCAAACTGCAACAACGAATATACAGGAAACAACAAGTTCGAAAATTGATTCCACACTTTCAACAGCTTCCATTAATATGACAACCGCACCGGATACAACTTTGAATTCAAAAACTATGCCAACAGCAGGTCAACAACAAAAAACAACACCAACCAAAAGTGATCCAACACTTTCAACAATTTCCACCAAATCGGCAACTGCACCGGATTCAGCTCTGAATTCAAAAACCATGCCAACAACAAAAGTACAACAACAAACACCAACCAAAAGTGATCCAACACTTTCAACAGCTTCCACCAAATCGGCAACTGCACCGGATTCAGCTCTGAATACAAAAACCACGCCAACAGCAAGTCAACAACAAACACCAACCAAAAGTGATCCAACACTTTCAACAGCCTCCACCAAATCGGCAACTGCACCGGATTCAGCTCTGAATACAAAAACCACGCCAACAGCAAGTCAACAACAAACACCAACCAAAAGTGATCCAACACTTTCAACAGCTTCCACCAAATCGGCAACTGCACCGGATTCAGCTCTGAATTCAAAAACTATGCCAACAACAAAAGTACAACAACAAACACCAACCAAAAGTGATCCAACACTTTCAACAGCTTCCACCAAATCGGCAACTGCACCGGATTCAGCTCTGAATTCAAAAACCATGCCAACAACAAAAGTACAACAACAAACACCAACCAAAAGTGATCCAACACTTTCAACAGCTTCCACCAAATCGGCAACTGCACCGGATTCAGCTCTGAATTCAAAAACTATGCCAACAACAAAAGTACAACAACAAACACCAACCAAAAGTGATCCAACACTTTCAACAGCTTCCACCAAATCGGCAACTGCACCGGATTCAGCTCTGAATACAAAAACCACGCCAACAGCAAGTCAACAACAAACACCAACCAAAAGTGATCCAACACTTTCAACAGCCTCCACCAAATCGGCAACTGCACCGGATTCAGCTCTGAATACAAAAACCACGCCAACAGCAAGTCAACAACAAACACCAACCAAAAGTGATCCAACACTTTCAACAGCCTCCACCAAATCGGCAACTGCACCGGATTCACCTTTGAATTCAAAAACCACGCCAACAGCAAGTCAGCAACAAGCAACAACAAAAAGTGATAAAACACTTTCAACAATTTCCACCAAATCGGCAACTGCACCAGATACAAATCTGAATTCAAAAACCACGCCAACAGCAAGTCAGCAACAAGCAACAACCAAAAGTGATCCAACACTTTCAACAGCATCCACCAAATCGGCAACTGCACCGGATTCAGCTCTGAATTCAAAAACCACGCCAACAACAAGTCAACAACAAACACCAACCAAAAGTGATCCAACACTTTCAACAATTTCTACCAAATCGGCAACCGCACCGGATACAAATCTGAATACAAAAACCATGCCAACAGCAAGTCGACAACAAGCAACAACAAAAAGTGATAAAACACTTTTAACAGCTTCCACCAAATCGGCAACTGCACCGGATTCAGCTTTGAATTCAAAAACCACGCCAACAGCAAGTCAGCAACAAGCAACAACCAAAAGTGATCCAACACTTTCAACAGCATCCACCAAATCGGCAACTGCACCGGATTCACCTTTGAATTCAAAAACCACGCCAACAGCAAGTCAACAACAGAAAACAACCAAAAGTGATTCCGCACTTTTAACAACTACCGTACAATCAGGAACAACGACCAATGAAAGCAAACAAAACCCAACAGCAACACTTACAGTTGAAACTAATGAACTATCTTCAACAAAGCCATCACCTATTTCATCAACAACTACCTTACATTCAGAAACACCTACAACCGAAACTAATGAACTATCTTCAACAAAGCCATCACCTATTTCATCAACAACTACCTTACATTCAGAAACACCTACAACCGAAACTAATGAACTATCTTCAACAAAGCCATCACCTACTTCATCCACAAATGCCGTACAATCAGAAACACCTACAACCGAAACTAATGAACTATCTTCAACGAAGCCATCAACTACTTCATCCACAAATGCCGTACAATCAGAAACAAAGACCAAGGATAGCACACAAAAACCAAAAAGAACACATGCAACCGAAACTAATGAACTATCTTCAACAAAGCCGTCAACTACTTCAGCATTTTCGAAAAGTACAGTAACATCAAAAAGTGTCACAAATACAATGCCAAATGTTGTTATTAGCAGTTCAGAGCCTTGGTGGAAAGATGAAAAACTCTGGAACTCAATTTCTGTTTTACTTACATCATTTTTTGTTTCATTTTTCTTTGTCATTGGAATGTTAATTATTGGAAAAGAATGAAATTATGTGATTGTTTGAATAAAATAAAGCTTTTGAAACAAGTTTAAAAAGTTTAACATACAAAGAAAAAAACATGTGTCAAAGCTATACAAAATCGGTGTTTAAATTGTTACCCCCTACTACAGGCCTGTATACAGGGTGAATCAAGTGCCGAGTTGGTTTTAGACGGCAAATCGCTGCTGTTGATTTCTGGGAGCTCATATTTGGAGGTATAGGTCATCACTGACATGAGCATCTTTTGCATATAACATTTTGGCATTCGGGAACACTTCGCCAAACGGCGCCAAATTCAAGTTTGACTTTTATCCAGCTTAAAAATATAAATGGGCGTGAAAATCTAGACAATCCTGCACACAATGGTTGAAAAGTCTCTAGCTTCAAAAATGATAATATGGCAGCCATTGGAAAATAAAGTTTTAAACATGAAAAATTTTTAAAAAAATTCAGAATTTTCAAATGGCTGCCATTATGTCATTTTTGAAGCTACAGACTTGATTTTTCAACCATTGTGCAGGAATATTCCTTCTGAAATTAAGAATATCAAAGGCATACCCCCACCGAAATGGATTGTACCCACAACGAAAAAAATCCTAATGCCTGCCGGCGTCGTGGTAACACTGCAAAAACCACAATGTCGAAGTTTAAAAAAATTCTTAGCTTTGCATTCCACAAAAAAGGTTAAATGGTTTTTTTAAAAAGATTTTGTAGGCAATGCACTTTTATTAGGGTGTACCTACAAAATTCATTAAGTCAATAAAGAGTAGGTTGCACATTTTTGTTATACTGTAATCTTTAAGTCAAAAATTTCAACAAAAAAGAATTGTTTATTTTTCAGCTTAAAATCGCGTGCAAGATTGTAAATTTTTTCCCCTAGAATTGATATCACACCTCTGTAAATATTTTTGTTTCTGATAAGTTACTACTACTACTACTTCCGCCTCCCTACAAAAATGATCAAGTCCAGGGATGAATAGGTACATTCTGTACTTATATATTTACTTTTTAAAAAAAAAGCATTGTTATATATTTCGGCAATGATCAAAGCACACAGAAAGAAAAGAAAATGTGTAAAACTGAAGAACAAATAATAAACTTTTTTTTATTGAAAGAAAAAAAACTCGTGTGATTTTAACAGTTACAACAACTACAACAAAAGAAAAAGGTGATTTAAATTTTGACGTTGTTAAAAAAGTTTTTTAAGCAAACATTTGAATGCTTACTTTTTTTTATAAAGCGGAAGCCAGACTGCCCCCTTGAAATATTTCTTTTTTTTGCCCCCTCGTTCAAAAAGAAAAGAACAACTATTTTATTTATTGTTTGTTTTTAAGAAACAAAGAATTTTTTTGATTATTGCACCCGAGGTTTATAAAAGCGATTTACTTCAAACATTTTTTTATTGTGAAATGTAAACGGACAAGAAAGAAATTGTCAGTTTACAACATTTTATTTATTTACAGAAGAAGGTCGAAGAGTATTTTCCTTCTTCTTCTTCTTCTTTTTCTTCTGATGCGAGGTGTTATAATAAAATTTACTGTAGATGTTTTCCAGTTACATGAGAATTAGGCGACCACTTTTCAAGAACAGTTAGTGAAAAAATGTTAACTAATCTCGTGGGATTCTATGTATTTTTCTGTGAGGGTATTGTTGCATGTGATAACTACAAAGTGTTCTAACAAAATTGCTGCTATTTTTGGCTATCAATTTTTTTTTCTATTACGTTCTAACAAAGAGTGATAGCTCATTTTTTTTTCAGCATCGGATAGGACTTTTTTAGTTTTTTTTTCTCAAAACATCACACGATAGTAATATTGAATTTCTTATCTCATGATTTCAAAGTTACTATCACTCTTCTTTTTGAAGTGATTTTTTTTGTAAAACAAAAACTTTTTTTAAAATTTTGTTACTTTTAACAATGCGAAAGATTGTTTTAGTAAATAAAAGCCTAATAGTTACACGGAAATTACAAAAATGGTAGTAACCCTAAATTTTTTATTTCAAGATTTTAGCATTGCTATTACTCTTTTTTTAATTGCTTTTTTGTTGTTTCCCTTATTTTTAAAAGCAGTATTTTTGCTATCAGTTTTTCAAAAGCCGCTTCAATCAAAGACATGATAATAACACAAGAAACAAAAACAAAGTTTTATTTGATTACTGTCTTTTCATAAAATTCAGCAACTCTTTTGTTTCAAAACAATTTTGTTCTTTACAATACTGTAATTGCGTGCTGTATTGTTAAAGTTTATTTAATTATTTTTGTTACTGCTGTAAATTATTATTTTTTTCATTTTTAGGTTTTTATTGTCAACATGACAAATTCTCATTCTTCAGCCGATTTAGTTGAAATAGATTTATCACAAAAATTGGAGGGTAATAAATATGTTGATATTGAAAGCGCTGAATCTTCATCAAGTTCTATTTCATCAGAAGTTTCTAGTAAACAGAAACCTGAAGTTCCAGAAGTGTCAGAAGAGACTACAAATGGCTCACAATCTAGCAATGAAACTACAATGGATAATGGTATTATTAGATCACGCAATATTGTCATTAATGAAAACCATGAAAGCTCACCAATTCGTCCACAAAATTTGTTAATTGTTATACCAGATAATAGAGCAAAGCTATCAATAGCACCTTCATATGTTTCACAACAAAGTATTTTAAGTACTGCTTCAACACCAGTCAGCGAAGCAGAGCCATGGCCATATAATCATTTTGCAAAGTAAGTTATTGCAGTTGATGGGGATTGCTATTTTAAGCAAAGGTTATATGACAAAACTTGAAAATTGAGCATTTTGCAATTTTGATAGTAATCTATATTATCAAAAAATAATATTATATTGTTACTCTCATTTTTAGAAATCCGCTGAAAAAATGATAGTAATTGAAAAAACGAAGAAAATAAATATTTTGGTTACTATCCTTCCATAAAATATTTGCATATCTTTCTGCAAAAGTGGTGATAGTAATCTAAACTTTTTTATATTCATAATTTCAACATTACTATCACTTTCTTTTTTTGTTGAAACTGTTTTTTTGAGAGTAACATGAATTTTTAAAAATGACATTCTATTGTTACTCTCACTTTTAAAATACTTCCGGAAAATTGATAGTAAGCAAAAAATTCAATAATAAACATTTTTCGTTACTCTCTTTTCAAAATAATGTGTAAATCTGATATTGAAAATTTGAATCTCGTAAGCATTCTCGTCTTCGCTAAACTTTACTGATCCTTTACTACAAATCTATTTCATTTCAGAAATTACATTACCGGACTAGTTACAGTATTCTACGCTGTTATTCTAATCATTTATGCAATTGTGCTAGAACTATCGGGATGGCTTGCTGATGAAAGTGACAGTCTATCAATGAAAAGAATTGATAATAATTATAATGCATTTAATTTTTATATGTATATTGTTTCATTTTTATTTTTTGGATATTGTTATGCTATGGTTTTGCTAAAACCAAAACGCCTGAGGCTTTATCGATATATTGAAAAAAAATTTGGTAAACAAAATAATTCTGAGATGGATTCAGAAGAAGGAGAAGAATTTGGAACTGTTATGCCAAATGTTGGAAGTTTATATCTTCGTCTTGGAGCTGTTGGTAAGAGATTGTTCTGTTATTAAGATTAGACACAAAGTGATAGTAATTACAAAAAAACAAAAATGAATTTTTTTGGTTACTATCTTTGTAAAAAAAGAGTTGTTTTGAAATAAAACAATTATTTGGTTTTTATGAAAAGATAGCAACCAAATACTTTTGGTTTTCCATTTTTGAGATAACTATCAGACTTCTAGCAATTTTTCAAAAAATGAGAGTAACAATAAATTTACTATTTTTGAAAATTTTTGTTACTCTCAAAAAATGCAAAAAAAAACCGCTGATAGTTACCACTTTTTGACTGCTCTCCTTCCAATCTGGCCAGCTGGGACTGCAAAACTCAACCCTCAAAAAAAATTTAAAGCAAATGTTTTTTAGTGTTTGCTATTGTTGCAGTTGTATATTATTCATATGCAGCATATTTGCATACATATTTTGAAGTACATATTCTTGTAATTATATTTACAATTTTACAAACACATTGTTTATATTGTAATTCTACGGTAAGCTTCTTTAACAAAATTAGAGCAGTTTTTACGAATTTGATACATTGAAAATGAAAAAAAGATGAAAAAAAGTGACACATCAAGCTGTTTGAGAGAATGCATTGAAAGTAATTAAAATATTTTTAGATGTTTAATTCCCAGCATCACCTCATTTCTCGCTTTGGAACCATGCATTTAGTAGCAGCAAATTTAATAAATTGGTTTGAATTTTTAATTATCAAAAGTAAATCAACACATTCCAGTCTTGGGTAACTACATTATCATACTGTAACTATAAAGAAGTAATTTTTTTTAGAAAAGTATATAAAATTAATAAAACTACTTACATGGCTTTGACAGCAACGACAGAAGCACCAGATTCATCAGAATCTTCTGAAGAAGAATTAGATGCAGATGATGATAGCAATGATACCGTTACTAGAATTGCAAGAGCTGCAATTGCTGTTGTAACTAAAAATGGAAGTGCATATGTTACCGCATGTACAGATGTTGAATGTGTAATGGGTAAGAGAAATACATTATCTTTTTTCAAACCCATAACAACAAAACAAATTTTTTTAGGCAGTTTCACAAAAGTGTTTTATACAGCTGTTGTTGAATATTCATTGATAGCAGCAGCAGTAATGTTTATTGTTTGGCATAATATTGAACGAGCACAAGATCATCAGCTCACACATCGAATCAAGAAAAAAAGTACAATTCGAATTAATTGTTCTAAAACTATCTTTGGTAATATTTTTATTACAGCTGTAATTAGAATATAGAAGCTTTAACAACATCTTATTTTTTTCAGGTCTTTTTGCGGGTTTTGGTTTCCTTGCTGGAACATTCATTTCAATGGCACTTTTTTATGGATTTTCTGGTTTAGGAAAATACTATGCCGCTGCACATGTTTACAACATTACAGACATTGTACAAGTAAGCGATACATTGTTCTAATTAAAATTCTATATTTTTGATGAAAGATAGTATGGATTACTCCAACTTTTTTTTTTCATTCAATGGGCAATTTTTCAAAAAAGGATAGTAACGCTGAAATCTTAAAAATACTAAAATTCGTGTTACTCTCAATTGTTGTAACGAAGAATTGTTTTTTTAGCATTGCATTGGAATTGTTGCTTGTGCCTTTGCGCTATGGAGGGTAAGATTGTTAAATTACATTCATCGTGACCCACATTCACATGATCCACATCATGCTGCACATGCTAATCAAGTAAGTGCCTATTTCTGCATAAATAACAAGATTCATAAACATTTTTTAGGAACTTTTGGACATGATTTTACTTGCAATTGGGTTGATAGGAGAATTGATGTTCTCTGTTTCTGGGCTAATGGTAAGCTTTTTTTATAAAGAAAACCCAGATCTTCGATGGAAAATCCTGTTTATCAAAACCCTATAAATTACCTGAATCTTTTTAAAAACTCATTTTTTTCAGGGAATCTGTACAACTAAAATGTGGGAATCATTCGCCTCCACATTAATAGCAGCACACGTCTCTCGAATCGTTCAATCTGTTTTTCAATGTTGCCTAATTTGCATAGCTTCGAAGCTAAAAGTCAGCAGCAAGCGGAAACATGAACAACCAGGAAAACAAACAATTACATTTTTAATCATTATCAATATTGCTATCTTTATTATGAACCTTTTTGAATCGGACAAAGTTGGCACTTCTGAAGCTGTCGTAAATTTTTATGGCAAAGAAAATTGGGTGTTTTTAGTGCGAACTTTCTCACCCTTAACAATTTTCTTTCGATTTCATTCGTCTGTTTGTTTAGCAGAAATTTGGAAGAATACTTATGCAACTAAACATTAGTATTTTTTTATAAATTTAAAAATTAAATTAATACGGGGCCATGTTCTTTTTTTAAATAAAATGGATGAATTTCGTTGTATTGAATCTCGCGCATAACTTCATTCTGCAAATCTAGCCAAGATGAAATCGTTCAACAAAGGTAGTTTGACATTTATTATCATAAAAACACATAAAATTTACCAAAAAAAGTTGTTTAAAACAAATCAAATATTTGTGCTAATAATTTTAGAAGAAACTTTTTTCGAAGACAATATAAAAAGTTTCGTCGTTGAATTCTTTTTACATTTTAATTTATCCCTAATCTTTTTGAAGGTACTTTTTGGATGAAGCAAACAAAAACCAAAAAATTTAAAGCATTTTTTTATGCATGAAGAATATCCACTCAAAATTGTAAGAATAATAAAAGAATCTAAAAATACTCGAATAATATTTAAGCAAACAGTTGTAGAAAAATATTGTAAAAAGAATAGCCATACAGGAATTTGTTTATAAATAATATAATTAAAAATGCCTATATTTGTATTTGGTATTGCTTTAAAAGTTAAATATATCTGTATAAAAGTTATTACAAATATAATAGACATTGTGCAACATTGAAATCCAATAACGCATGCAATCTTTGTCAAAGAAATCAGTGAGCTTCGATTACTGATATTACTTTTAAGTTGAAATTTTAATTGTAAAATAATTTTAATGAATAATAAAAGAGCAAATAAATTTGATGCCAACACTGCTGTAGCTGAAAGAATATTTGGAATATTTTTCATTGTAATTATCCATGCCGAAAATTGTTCATTTGCTTGATTTTTACATCTAAAAAATTCTTCGTTGTTTTGAAAACATGCTAAAGAACTGTTAAATCCGGAGCAAAAAGTTTTTTCACAATCTTCAAAAATTTTTGCACCATTGAAAATTGAATATATCACAGCAAATGGACGAGCAGCTAAGAATACAATTGACAAAATATTAAAAATTGCAATAAAGGCAAAAGTTGTTAAAGATTTTGAAAAAATTCTTTTATAAAATATTGGAAAATAAATTCCAATAAACCGTGAAAAAGCTAACAAAAAGATTGGAATAAATGCAGAAAAACGAATTGAATCCCGTATTGCACTAAGAAAATAGTTCATAATAGATCCATATACAGTAGGAAGATTGTAGAAACATGTATTTGATTTTGTCCATTCACTATAAAACCATCCTTGTAGCGTTGGTTTTTGGCATATAAAATCATAACAAACAAATGCATCCCATATTCCTTGATTTAACAAATACCAACGATAAGATTCTTTTATTCCACCAAAAAGTGAAATAAGAATAATCGGAAGTACAAGTAAAAAAGAGATATAACCAAATTGAATTTTTTCAAGAATAAATGGAAGTTGAAAAATAAAGCATGATAAATTTGAATCTACAAATGCGGGTTTTCCTGGAGCATGACATGGCAGGGTACCATATTCAAGGGTTGAAGCAATATCCCCAACGCTATTAAAATCGACATAATAAGTAAAACTTGTTTTTGGAATATTTTTTTGTATCATTTGCCGGAAACTATTGTATTCTTTTTCAGCATTCATATACATGGGATCATTAAAATTTGAATGTAATTTGTAATATGTCAAATTTTCATAAAGTTTTTCCAAAAGTGTTAAATTGGCCGTAATATCCATTACTTTATGAAACTTGTGTAACAAAAATACTATAATTTGAAGACCTTTTTCCTTCTCAAAAAACCTGTTAAATAATGAAACAAAAAATTTTGAATAATGTCAAAAAAGAAAAATTAAAATGTATCATTAAATTTTTAAAATTTTAATGTCAAAACTCTCAGAAAATGCATATAATAATATAGCTATATTAATTCTCGAGCTAAAAAATTACAGCTTTAAAGTATGTATTAAAACGTTTTTCAGCCATTTCCTAAAAAACATTTAAAAGATGTTATAAAATTTTTAGTTCCTCGTTGACTTCAGTTTTTCAACTTACACCAATCTTTTTTGCCATTCCATGAATGTTACAGCTTGAAAAGAATTCCCCTTGCCCGGTTTTTTGTACTTTAAGGTCATCGTTGGCTTCCATGATAGTGTCTTCAAGAGCATCACTGCAACAAATAAATTCACTATCTTTCATATGACATTTGGAAGGTAGACCATCGCCATGACCTCCATCGCCCCCTTAAAGCTTAATATTTTCTTTGAATTTCGCTTTTTGTAACTACCAATTGGTATTTTAAAATTTTAATTTTACGTTGTTAAACACTAATGCATACTTGTTTACTGTAATATCATGAAAAAATTTTTTCTTCAAATTTCATATTGCAGTTTTGTTTTTAAAGAAGAATAGTATTATTAAAGTGCAAAAAGTACATACAAAGAAAAATAAACGAATGGTTTTTCTCTGAAATAAAAAAATTTTTTGCTCATTTTTTGACAAATATTTTTCTACACAAAATTATTCAACGAGAACTGCGATCATTGACAAAGTCCTAATACATGCTGGTTCTTAAAAGTTAAAAAAGCTTGATGTTTTCCACCTGTTCATAAAATTTTAACCTTTAATTAAAAAATTTGTTATATTTCAAAGAAAAAGAAAACACGAACAACCAGCAACATTTTTAATAATTATAAATATTGCTATTTTTATTATGAACCTTTTTGAATCGGACAAAGTTGGCACTTCTGAAGCTGTCGTAAATTTTTATGGTAAAGAAAATTGGGTGTTTTTAGTGAGGACTTTCTCACCCTTGACTATCTTCTTTCGATTTCATTCATCTGTTTGTTTAGCAGAAATTTGGAAGAATACTTATGCAACTAAACAACATTAGCAATATTTTATTTGTTAGTTAAATTTAATAATTTTAAATACGGGCCATGTTTTAATTTTAATTATCACGGTGATAAATATAGTTTTTTAAAATAAATATTGATTTTTTTATGCCATAACAAAACTATCTGTGGAACATCAAAAGCAAAGCAATCTTTGACTATTGGATAGGTGATCACAAACTATTTAAAAAAAGACAGTTAAGAAATCCGTTTTTATAAACGTAAAATAGTTCCCAAGACAATTAACATATGGAAAAAAATAAAATGTTTTTCGTGGCTTTTCATTTTTTTTTTCATTCAAACAACACAGAAAAATGTTGAGTGCTCATCCTTTACGACCTTTATGAAGAATATTTCAAACGATTTTTTTCATTTTGTTTCGTTTGATCATGTTTTTGAAATTTCTAAGAAGCTTGCATAAGTTTTAGTAGACAAAGTTTTTAAAAGGCAGACAAACACGTGTAAAAGAATGCTGAAAAATTTTTGGATTATTTAAAAAAAAAGAAACTTGGACAAGTCTTTTTCTTAAATTATTTTTCCGTAATCAGTTTTATAAAAATACTAAAAACCATCATGTTATGCGTGTTGGTCAATATAATATTGACGATTTGAAACTGTTTTATCTCATTTGTTATTACAATTTGCATTTCTATTTTACTTTCATTAAATGTTCAGAATTTCTTTTTTATTTTTAAATAAACACTTTTTTTTTAATAAATTACAGTAAAAAATTTGTTTTTAAGATTTTGTCGCAAGATTGTAGCTTTATTTTATTTCAGGAATAGGATTTTCATGCAAAGTGATTTCGTCTAAACTTTGAACTTCCATTACTAAAAAAGATGTTAGTTCACTTGTAAGCTTAGAAAATAGATTTAATAAAAAATAAATATACCTTCTTTTTTGAGCTTTAAAAATTTTTGACATTTCATTGCAGTTGTAAAGGATGAAACATCCAAGGCTGCAAGACCGATAGTCACAACAACCAAAAGAATTTTTGGGATTATTCCATAATCGCTACTATGATACATCAATAAATAAATAGTTCCACCAAAGTTAATTCCAACTAGAATTACCTGAAAATTGAAGAGTTACTTAAGGATTACAGTGTTTATAGAGGAAAATTCCGAAAACAAATGAACTTTGTTACCCTTTAACTAAATTTAACCAAATCTTAAAATAGCTGCCGTTTTCTCATTTTTAAAGTTAAAGACTTGATTTTATCGACCATTTTGTGAAGGAAAGTCTAAGTCATGTTTTATATCATTTTAACGATTTTGCTTGCCCTCTCAAATATAATTTTACGTTAATCATCCGGTATTGTTGTTAAAAAATGTTAAAAGATCATTTCTAAAACTCAAGACCGTAGAGATCTCCAATTCATTCCAGAATCAAGACGCCATATTTGACCTAGTAAGGGAGCTTCCAAACCCTCGATCTGTGGATTTGATAGTTAAAGGGATATAGGTAGCTAATAAATAGTAGACGATAACTATTTCTGTTATAAAATTTTGATGATGATGATTTTAATAACAGAAATAGTTATTAAATTAATGGATTATTTAAGTATAATAGCAAGGATAACTTAAATAATCCATTAATAATACATTTATAATTTTTGAAAAGTATTCATTATGCAAAACTTAGGATATTTTATAGCAAAAATAGATATCGTCTGCTGTTTACCAGCTATATCCATATATCAATTAAATCCACTAATTAAGCATTCAGCCGCTGATATTTTGTTGACGTGAATGAAAACCAAACGCCAAAAAAGATTTAAATGTTTACTATAAAGGGTTTAATTCACTGTTTTTTTTCAAAAAATTTAAACCTCTCGCATGACACTAAACCGAAATACGGTTTGCCAAAAACACTTTTTACAAAAAAATGTTTCCAAAATTTTTTAAAAAAGTTTAGTTTTGAACAAAATAAACCAGGTTGGCAAAAGGTTCTTCCATGTAAATGAACTCATGGTTTTTCTTTAAACCTTTTCTGTTTTCTGTCTTATAGAAAGAAGAGAAATTAACACTATTACTGAACACTAAAATAAATTAACAAAACAAACTTACAATAACAAGATATAACGGATAAATATAATTATGTTTTGTTTTTCTTAAAGCAATGAATGGACAAATACATAACAGCGCACAAATCACTGACAGAGCAACAATATAAGGATTGCCGCTGATAAGTGCAATTACAGCATAGACGATACTTTTGATTGCTAAGGTGCTAGCAATAAATATAGTACAAAATAAAAGACTAAAGCCACATCCACCTTTCCATTCATATTCTTTCTTGTCCAATAATTCTTGGGTCTTCATATTTTACAGAGAAAATCAAAAAAGAAACACACTGTCAACAACAATGTGTTTTTAGAGGAAGTGAAAAAAAAGAGGAAAACACCTTCAACAAAGAGAGAGAAATCGATTTCCATATTCCATTTCAAATTTAAAAAAAAAGCAAAAGTGAAAGAAAGAGAGCAGAAAAGCAGCCAACCACTACTACTTTTTAATAAACATGAGAAAGAAAAGCAGCTGTTATTGTTGTTACTCTAGTTTTTGATCATGAACTTTAGTGTTCTTCTCATAATGTGTTTTGGATTTATTGTAAAAAAAAGAATGCAAAAAAGCTGTCCTAAAATTACGCAATCTTTTGCCTTTTTTCACACAGCAGCCCTGAAAGGAAAGTGAAAGAAAAAAGAGAGAAAAAATTTTTGCATTTTTTTTCTTTGTTTTTTTAGGCTTTTTCAAAACCCTTGAGCTCGGCTTACATGTTATCTTTTTTATGATAATTTGATAGACCGATTTATTTGGATCTTATCTAAACTTTAGCTCGGCAGTTTTTTAATTTACAAATTTTAAAAAAAGATATTAGTTTTTTAAGATTAAACTCAAAAAGACAATAGAAGAATAAGAGAAAAAGAATGAACAAATGATTCTTTGCAAAAAATGAAGAAAGGAAAAAAGTGAGATAAAAATTTTCTTTTCTTTCACTTTCCTTTTTTCTATTAGACGGGTCTGCCGTGTACGGTAAATTTTGTACAATGCAATGTTTCAAAATTAACCAATAAAGGGCACTGAAGCTCATTAAGAATGTTTTTTAGTAACTTTGGTAAAAAAATTTTTTAATTAAAAATTTTTAAAGAATTTTGCCTTTTAAGCCCGACATGGTTTTGAAACATTAAGCTAATTTTCCTAAAGTTAAACCTTTTTCGATGTTTGAATAATTTTTTTGCTTTTCAGATATGTTTGACATTTTCCTTGTGATGAAATACCTGATTTATTTTTTAAAGGGTTGTTTGAATAGGAAAACCATTGTAAAATTCAAGTTTATGTTACATACAAAAAGCGCTGTTTATATCTGTAAATGTTCCAGGTGTAAAATCATATGACCATTCACCAGTTGCTTCGTTGCATCTTATCGTAGCAGGTGATCCAACAAAAACAATCGTGGCACCAGACTGAAAAAAGATCATTCTAATATAACACTGAATCTTTGTCTATGAAAAATTTATTACCCGAATTCGAACCATTGTAAATCCAGGATTACATGTTACAATAACCGTTGTTATACAAGTTGAAGCATCAGTAGTTGGACCGGTGAGAGTTGTTGAAAAATCTACTAAATCAATAGTGCTGCATCCGGTAGGGGCACATACTGGTATAACTGTTGTCGTTGTCGTTGTGATGATTGGAGAAACAGTAACTGAAAAACAATAAATTGATCAACGTTGAAAAAAATAAATTTTCGTTTTTGTTTTTGAGCAATATTCCATTTGTAAAACTTACATGCGCTTGTTGCAGTAGTTACTGTCGGACCCGTAGCAGCAATAAAAGTAGGTACACAAGCCCTACAGTAATTTACAACAGAAAATAAAAGTATTATTAAATACATTTTAAAAAAAAGCCGTATATAATTATCAAATAAAAAATATCATTTTTTTTATTTTGGGTGAGATGAAAAATGTAGTAAGAAAAAATCCTTCTTTTTTTTTATTTTTCAAGTTTTTTTTTGAACTTGTTGTAAGAAGGTTGAATTAAAAAGTTGATATATCAATTGTCATAGCATCAAATAATCTCTCATCACATTTGATTTCTGGATATGCAAGATTTTAAAAAAAACCGGCTTAAAAGTTTTCTTGTTTCTAAAATGTGTTTTAGAAATTATGGACTACAATGATTCTATTTTTATAATGAACAGGTCAGTCGTTAATTTGCCAGCTCATGTGGTTGAGTGGTTAGCGCGTAGGATGTTCAACCTGGTGATTCCTGACACAGTCTAACACTAAAAAACATGAGGGGTTGGGAGCTTGACAAATCCGAAGTTAAAACGAGTTCCATGGGTGGCACTCAGGTTAGAAATGAGTGCTTCCTTATGATGTTTACTCGTGACTCATTACAGATTAGTAAGTGTTAGGCCTATAGAACTTGTTTCATAGTGCAAAAATCTTTATATTAATAACTATTTCAAACATTCACAAATTACAACACATTTTTAACAATTTCTATTAAATTCTTCATTCCTGGTAACAAATCAATATCATCACTGCGAAAATTTTCATAAAAAACTCGATAAAATATTTCAAAAATCTGTAGTAATATTCTTTCGCAATATTGATTAATGAGATGTAAATGTAAATGAAGAGATCGATTATCAATTTCACTGTAGCAACTTGCGAAAATGTTATTCACAATAATATCTCCGCTATCCGTTAATGGTGCGTAAATGCCTTTCTCAAAGATGGTTTCAATTTTTGAAATCCGTGTTGCGACCATTTTTGATGAGTCATTGTTTAACGATAATAAACAATCAGATGGCAAAATGTTTTCCGCAAAAGTTGAAAAATATTCGTATTGGTTATTGACGTAGCATTTGGCTGAAATTGAATTATGATTAAATATTTGGTTTAGGGATAGCCAACATTTGGAGTTTGATTTTTTGAAAGCTGTTTTTTAAGGATGCGGCAAGTTAGATCAAAAAATCAATAAGGATCTTCATGAAAGTTTCTAGAAGATTCTTTATCGAAGCTTCTCTAAGGATATGCATAGAAATTTCTACTAAGGATTTTCATAGAAGTTGTAAAGAATAAGGCTTTAGCCAAAGCTACAAAGCCAATGGCACGCACAAGCACCGCCTTTCTTTCTATTGTAACCTAAGAGGTTCTTTTCCTTTCTCTTCATTCCTTCCTTCTTCTCAAGCTCTTAAACAGCCACTTTTGTATTTCCTCTATTTTATGTATTGGATTTAAACTGTAAGGAGTTTTAATAAATCAGTAATTAATATCTCAACACCTCTCGTACCTACAACGACAATTCATCAATTTAAATATCGGCAATCCGACACATGGGGGCTCAGCCTTTTAAACGAGATTGGTAAATATTTTATTTATTTGTTGTGCTATTATTCTCCTATTTTTGCTGTTATTCATTATTTTTATTCGTCGATCAGAGCTGGTGTGTATTTATTTAATATTTTGATCAATTACCATTCAACATTAATCCCTGTTGGATTGCTTGCTTCTTCCCGTCGTGAAAACAATTTTTGGATGTTCGTTTGTTCGTGATTGCTTTGCTGCTCTCAGGTGTTGGTCCCGCTGCTGTTCTGCTGTTCCAAACCAGGTTAATTAAATCCTAAATTGAGGTAGCTTTGATCTTGTGACTTAGTCTCTTTCACTTTCTTATTCCTGTTTGAACATTTTTGTTTTCATTTGTCTTGAAACTTTTGGGCATTTTTTTGCAAATTGTTTCATTTTTTGCAAGTTTTTCTTTGTTTGGTTTTTGTATATTCGTGTCATTTGATACGTCTTATTCTCGGCTTTTTGTCTTTTGTTACAAAAAGCGCAAGTTTTATTGGTCTGACCTCTAATCTCAGCACTTAAGTATTTCCTTTTTTTGGCCACTTTTTTGTTTATAACAAAGGCACTTGATAATGTCGGATAATTGCATCGTCTTGATAGGATCTCTTTTTGCTAAGCAACAAAAGAGGATTGCAAATGCTAAAAACTTTTTGGATCAAAATGGTGTATACACCACAGCGCGGCGAAATGAAGGGATTAAATTGAAAACTTATTTAATTGCCCTACGCAAAGAATATGAAAAAATTGACGAAGAATGGAAGCGAATCGTAAATAGCATCAATGATCCTACTGATAGGACAGATGCACAAGCATTATATGAGTTACATGCATTTAATACTCATGATGCTACTAAAATGCCGTATCAACAACTAATAAGAGATCTCTCTGATGCTTCAGAAGAAACTGAAGCAGAGATAAATGTTATTGAAACGGAATTAGCAGCTGCTGCAAGTGCTGCTACAAATACTGCTGCTACAGCTAATGCTGTAAAAGCAGTGAATGCTGCTGTTGCTGCAGGCATTCCTGTTGCAGCAACTACAATTAATGTCCCTAGTCAACTTCTTTTGTTAAATAACACTGTTGCAGAAACGAAACAGCGTTTATATGCTGGTGATCCAGAATACTATAAAGGGTTTATTAGTGAATGGGATAATACTGTAGGTAATAGAACTGATATCACAAATGTTGTGAAACTTCAGTTGCTCAAGCAAAGACTTGATGGTCCAGCTTTTGATGCAGTTCATCGGTTTAATACTGATGCTGGTTATGCTGAAGCTTTAAAAAAGCTAAAGCAAAGATTTGGGCGTGATGAAGATGCAATTCAAATTCTTCTGAAAAAATTGCATTTGCCTGTTAAAGATAAAACTGATCTTGATGCAGTTCGAAAAGCATTTGATGATTTCGAATTTTATCTTACAGCACTTCATGATTTTGGTGAAGATATAGAATCAACTAATTTTAAATTAGCTTTAAAGGATAAATTACCTCATGAAATTCTTATTAAACTTTCTGATTATGAGCGTAGTTTAAATACTGGTGTTGCTACTTTAACTGATTTTCGGGCACGAGCAGATCGAATTCTAGCTGATTATCATAAGGTTTATGGTAGATTTCTTCCACGAAATCCAGAAGCTACCAAGCATTATCCAAATGCAAAAATAGTTGCTGCTGTTGCAAGTCAAGGTGAAAAACTTCAACGTTCATCACCGCAAACTAAAGTTAGCAAACCTCCACCACTTAATTGCTCTTTTTGTGAAGGCGCTCACCGATCTGAAGATTGTACAAATTGCACAACTTCAAAGAATGCAAAAGAAATAGCACATGCTAAAAAACTTTGTTTAAGATGTTTTTGTGCAAATCATTCACGCAAAAGTTGTGTTAAAAAGATTGTTTGCAAGCATTGTGCCGGCAATCATCATGCAATTTACTGTCGAAAAAATGAAATTTTCGATGAAGTAAAAGCATCAGAATCTGATGAAACTCTTTTGATAACAAAGGAGATTCTTGTTTCAAATCCACAAACTCCTGATAAATGGCAATATGTCCTCGCTTTTGTTGATCCTGGTTCACAAGTAAATCTTGTTGATGAAAAACTTTGTGAGAACTTAAATTTGCATGGAGTTAAAAAAGTTGCTGAACTTCGTGGTGCTGATGGTAAAAAGATTTCTGCTGGAAAATCTTTTTCTTTAAATTTGCATTTAAAGAGTGGGAAAATTTTCCCAATTAATGCTCATGGAACACCAAAAATGGTTAAAAAGATTTTGGTTCCAAAAATACCGGTTGATAATTGTGAAGCTCATCCAAATGAACCTTTGCCAATTACAACTGGTAATCCAAAACTTTTATTGTCCATGAAAGAATTTAATGCTTTAATTCTTCATGAAAAAAGCAAGAAATTACAAAATGGTTTCTCTGTAATTGATTCAAAATTAGGGAAAGTCATTTGTGGTAATGGTCAAGTTGAACGACGAAAAAGTAACGATGCTTCTAAAGTAGTTGCATCACTTGTTTATCAACAAGCAGTTGTTGATCAAAATCAGTCTGCTGGAGTTACTGTTTCACTTGAAGATAAAATTAATCCTCAAGATGATTGTACTGCTAAAACCCCAAGCAAATTGCTTTTGGATAGTAAAAATGAACTTTGCAAAAGTTCAAATGCTATAAATTCTGCTAATTTTTTTCCAAAAGCTAAAACTCCTGTTAAAAAGAAATTGCCAAAAATTAAAAAGAAACGGCATCTTTTTACAAAAAAATTTTCTTTTTCTTCTGTTAATCAACTGAAGAAAATTGTTGTTGAAAATCAAATTTCTGATTTTTCAAGTGATCATTTCCTTGCAATGATCAAATATGCATTAAATGCAATTGCTCTTTTTAATTATAAAAAGAAGCGCAAAAAACTTTATGCATCATTTTGCAGTTCCAGGTAAACCGTAATCCTTTGTTGCGCAAAATGTCCTACTCAAGCGTTCATTTTCCTCATTGTCAGTTAACAAAGCTTTTGATATTTTTAACTTTTCAAGTTCCTTAACAATATTGTAATTGTCCTCGTAACATGCACAATTTTCATTTCGAAATTTTCTCTGTTTTTTATCTATTTTCGATTGTTTAATTTTTCTGGAACTTTATTTAAAATCAAAGCTACTCTCATTTATCTTGGAATTCTGTTACATTATTACTCTAAATTTTTTGTTGTAATTCTTACTGAAAAATTATTTGTTTTGTTTGTAATAATGAAATTTAATGCTAAAATTTTTGTTATTGTTGGTGTTTTTTATTTTTGTTGAAATACTTTTTTTTAACTTTCTTTTGCTAATTGTATTCAAAAGTATTGCTTACTTCCCTCTTTATTGATGTCCATCTGGAATCAGTCTAATTCTATAACACCATTAACAAAATTTGCATACCCAAACTTTTGTCGGGGGAGTGTAAAGAATAAGGCTTTAGCCAAAGCTACAAAGCCAATGGCACGCACAAGCACCGCCTTTCTTTCTATTGTAACCTAAGAGGTTCTTTTCCTTTCTCTTCATTCCTTCCTTCTTCTCAAGCTCTTAAACAGCCACTTTTGTATTTCCTCTATTTTATGTATTGGATTTAAACTGTAAGGAGTTTTAATAAATCAGTAATTAATATCTCAACACCTCTCGTACCTACAACGACAATTCATCAATTTAAATATCGGCAATCCGATACAGAAGTTTCAAGAAAAATCTTTATCGAAAGTTCTAGAAGCATGTGTCTAGAAGGATTCATCTGAAAGCTTGAAGGAGAAGATTCATCGAAGCTTAAAAAAGGGTATGTTTGGAAAAACAAAAAAGCATGCAAGAATGATTCCATATTAAGAATGTTTAACTAACTTGAACAATCAACTTTGTAAATATAATGTTTTCTTGTAATCTTCAAGATATTTCCATTTTCTAGTGTAAATTTTAGAAACTCAGCTTCTTCTTCAGGCATCCGATGTAGCCATGATAGCATTTTGCTATATCCAATTCTGTTATCACCAGCTGTTAAAATCCAGTCATCATTGTTTGTCAGTTCATCCAATCTCTTTTTTTGATTATTTTTTAACGTTACAATTGTATCCCCCGAGTAGCATTGCATCATCATTGGAGGCGGAGGTGTTGGGGTAACTGGAGGCGGAGTAACAGGAGTGACAGGTGGCGGGGTTGGAGGTGGCATCTGCACTGGAGGTTGCGGCATTGCTGGTGCAGGGGGTGGTGGTGGTGGACATGCATCAAGTTTAACTTTAGTATTACCATTTCCATCACTTCCAACATCAGGTTCTTCTTCTCCATCTGGAGGCTCTTCTCCACTGCCATCAACATCAGCGATAGGAGCTTGATATAATCTTGGATGATGAAAAATTGGAGCTTGATAAAGTCGTGGTCGTTGTCACTCTGTTTCTGCTGCCGTTGCAGCAGTTAAAGCTGTACCCCCCGTAACATCAGGGGCATCAGAATTATCAGCAATTGAATCGAGGGGTGAGAGAATCTGGCAGGCATCAATTTGAACGGGAGTAGAATTTTCTTCACACTGAAAGAATTACCGTTATCATTGCACATCAACATACTAACTTTAGTAAAAAATGTCTTACCCCATTCCATCGATTATCTGATGAACTTCCGCATCCTTTGATCTTTGGAATTTCAAGTTCATCTTCAATGCCATTGTCAAATTTAAATACTGAAACTTGGAATAACTTTGGCATATGCATTTTTCTGGCCAAGCTGGGATTGACAAAAAATGAGTTTGTAAATGTATGTGGGCCAGAATCAGCAGTTTTACATTGATATCGATTTACGTAAACTTTGTACAAGGTGCTGAAAACTGTTAATTAGAAATGATTATATGTCACATCGAAGAAAACCTTCACACGGGGTGTGGCACAATGAATAATACATACTGCCATGAGGAAAAATAGAAAAACTGTCCTCGTAGCATTAGTGTCCATTTCCCAACACTTCGATATTGTTTTACAAAAATCGATAAGCAACAAACAAAAAACCCCTTACATTGGATCCATTGCAACTTTAACAATATTACTAATATAATCAAATCCAGCCATTTTTCCATCAACTTTTATATCTCCGCCTTCAACACTGCCACCATTTTGTATGATAAAAGTTTTTAACAGTTTCGATGCTTTAAGAGCATCATGTTTACAACATCGAAAATGCAATGGCTTGGAAATACTTGTATTTGCTTGAATTCCACCGATCCATTCACCATCTTTATTGCAAGTTATTGAAACAAAAGTCTTTTGGCAGGTCTAAAAATCAAGTAAAGCAAAACAATTAAAAATTGATTATGCGCAAGAAATATTTACCGCAAAATTTAACATTCCATCCATGTGTGACTTTTTATTTGAGCCATAGAATTGTAGTCGACTAATACTGTATCTTTGATGGACATGTGCTTTGGGCCAATTGAGACATTTTGGTTTCATACATTTTAAAATGAAATCATTGGTTTCAGTTATCTTAAAATATATCTGTATAAGTAACCTTTTGCTCAAAACTTGTGTCCAAGAGATTGAGCCAAAAAAGAAGTGCAAGTCAAACAGAAGTCTTTGAGAGATTTTGCTTCTTCCTTTCTTTGATTAAAATTTTGACAAAAAAAGATTACTTCAAAGGAATACGGTAATGCATTATTGCCACAAAAAGATGCTTCCCCAATTTTGGTAATAATAATTAGAACATTACAAAAAATTATCATAAAAACAAATCCCATTTTTCTTTTTTTCAGTTAAAAAAGAAAAAAAGAAATTTCGAATATCTTTTTTTTCTTTTTCGTTTTCTGATGTCAGATGATGAGGTGGGCTACGTAATTTAAGTTTTTTTTTCTCGAATTCCTTGTTTTTGACCCTTTTTTTATTTTACTGTGAAGTTCAACACGTTTTGTAGGGAAGAAGAAAAAAAAGTGAAAACGATCGAAACCCGTTTTTGTTTTCAAATTTAATTGAAAAAAAGATGTGTAAAAATCTCTCGGATATATCTATCGCCAACGTTTTAATATGTTTTGATCGTTATTATTTATTTCCTTCCTTTTTAAACACAAGATATATATGATCATCATTGAAAAGTGTGATATAGAAAAAAAACGGGATTCACATAAAAGCATGCCCTTGAAAATTTTTAAAACGTGTTTTTTTCTATTTCCAGAAAATTCTTGCTTGACGTTTTTTATTGTTAAATTTGTTTCGAGTCAAAATTAGAAAGAGAAAAAAAGAGCTTCATCACTCGAAATTGTTTTTAACAAAAAAGTAAAAGCTGGGGAAAGATGAAAGCAATTTTCCTGTCTATATTTATTTTGGTTATTTTTGTACAAAAAGTAAGTTTATTTTTTTGTTAATAAAAATAAAGAACGTGAAACATAATTATATCAAAATAAACAACAGAAAAAAAATAATACTTTTTCAAAAGAAAAAAATATGACTGATTTCAATGAGTCAGAGAGATGAGATCAGCGGCCAAAAAGATTGTCTTTTATTTGACAAAGTTTCGCTTAAAATCTAGCTTTGAACTTTTTTGAATTCTAAACGGTTTTCAATAAAAGAAATAAAGCCTTGGCTATAAATAGTTTTCTTAAAAGAAGTATATTTGGAACAAATTCTTTTTTTCAATCAGATGGCAAAACATTTTCTGAAGAATATATAAATTTCGATTTGCTGTAAACTTTTAAAAATAAATTCTTTCTTTTCGCCAAAAAGATTTCAAAAAATTTTTAAATTCAAGCCCTTAATCGAAATTATTAGCATCTTGTTTTTTAAGTCATCTTCTCAAAATAATAATTCTCGAACTCCACGAAGATGTGTTCGTCGAGGTACAGATGGCAGTGAAGGAGGTGGTGGAGGAGGAGATGGAGGGGATGGCGATGGCCTACCTTCAGAATGTCATATGAATGGTAGTGGATTTATTTGTTGTAGTGATGCTCTTGAAGACACCATCATGGAGGCCATCGATGACCTTAAAACACAAAAAACCGGGCAAGGAGAATTCTTTTCAAGTTGTAACATTCATGGAATGGCAAAAAAGATTGGCGTAAGTTAAAAAGCAATAGTCAACGAGGAAAGCAGAAGTAATGAAATAAATTTAGGAAATGGCTGAAAAACGTTTTAATACATCAATGGAAACTATTGTTGGAATCACAAATTTTGCTTCAAGAACTAGATTTTCTGGTAATTTAATTTGTAAAGTTAAAGCCGAAGGAAAGTGAGTTTTTATAAGATTCATTTTTTACCCAACAAGTTTTCCCTTCAAATTACATTTTTTATCCTTCCTTTTTAGATTCATTCTTGCATATGGTACCCCGAAGAAATTCAACCCCCTGGATAATATTCCCCTGCCATCACCTTTCAAACGTCGTCATCACACTTTTACTTATAGGTTGTAAAAATTTTTTTAAAATAAATTTATTTATTTCCACGTAATTTATTTATTTATTGATGCTTTTGTAATAAATGTGTTGCAATTAAGAAAACATACAAGAATACCCGTGACAGAATCATTAAAAAATCTTATTTCAGTAAACAAATCTAATGTTTAATTGCATAAGTATTCTTCCAAATTTCTGCTAAACAAACAGAAGAATGAAATCGAAAGAAGATGGTTAAGGGTGAGAAAGTTCTCACTAAAAACACCCAATTTTCTTTACCATAAAAATTTACAACAGCTTCAGAGGTGCCAACTTTGTCCGATTCAAAAAGGTTCATAATAAAGATAGCAATATTGATAATGATTAAAAATGTAATTGTTTGTTTTCCTGGTTGTTCGTGTTTCCGCTTGCTGCTGACTTTTAACTTTGAGGCTATGCAAATTAGGCAACATTGAAAAACTGATTGAACGATTCGAGAGACATGTGCTGCTATTAGCGTGGATGCGAATGATTGCCATTTTCTCATATTACAGATTCCCTAAAAGAAGGATTTTTAGCAGAAGTTTGCTAAGTTTTTTAAATTTTTGAAAAGATGTTAAAATTGGTTTTAGGGGTTACCTACCATTAGCCCAGAAACAGAAAACATCAATTCACCAATTAAACCAATTGCCAGTAAAATCATATCAAGAAGTTCCTGAATACAACATTGAAGTAAGGTTTCTTAAAAAGCTTTTTAAACATACTTGATTGGCGTGTGCAGCATGATGTGGATCATGTGAATGGGGGTCACGATGAATGTAATTTAACAATCTTATCCTCCATAGCGCAAAGGCACAAGCAACAATTCCAATGCAATGCTAAAACAGTTTTTTTTCTTATAACTTCTCCGAGCAACTGTAAAAAAGCAGGTTTATTAACAAAATAAACGTAAATTGCTTGAAAACGCCATTGTTGCACAAGCCGAAAATAAACATTTTTAAGATATTTGTAACCCAATTCTTTCACGAATGTTTAAAAAATAGAAAAAAAAACTTACTTGAACAACATCAGTTATGTTATAAACTTTTGCAGCATCATAATATTTTCCTAAACCAGAAAATCCATAAAAAAGTGCCATTGAAATGAATGTTCCAGCAAGAAAACCAAAACCAGCAAAAAGTCCTATAAAAGCTTACTGTATTCAAAATTTATAACAAAAATATTACCAAAAATAGTTTTTGAACAATTAATTCGAATTGTACTTTTTTTCTTGATTCGATGTGTGAGCTGATGATCTTGTGCTCGTTCAATATTATGCCAAACAATAAACATTACTGCTGCTGCTATCAATGAATATTCAACAACAGCTGTATAAAACACTTTTGTAAAACTGCCTAAAAATTTGTTTTGTTGTTGTTTTTAGCAATTAATAAGTTTTTTATTTTACCAAAGACGCATTCAAGTGCCATATTGCATGTTACAGTTTCGTCGCTATCATTGCCAGATGGAACAATCATCGCAGATCGAACTAGCCTACCTATGGTATCGGTATCTGTATCTTCTTCACTAGACTCTGGAGCATCTGTTGTTGTAGTTGTAAGATAGTAGGGAAGAGTTTTGTTAACTTTATATGCTTTTCTACAAAAAAAAAATTAAATTTTTTAACAATGTATGACGTCCCAATAAAATTTTGAGTTCTCTTTTAGCAGTCAATTTTTGATTTTAACGAAAACCCTTTATAATAATCTTACCCAAGACTTGTTTGTGTTGATTCCGTTTTAATAAATAAAAATTGAAACCAATTTATTAAATTTACAGCTACTAAATGCATAGTACCAAATCGATTTATCAATGAATGTCGGGTATCGAACATCTAAAAAGCAGCTATATTATTCAAATTTCAATCGATAAAGTGAAGCTTACTGTAGAACTACAAAAAATGAAATGTGTTTGAACCAGCGTAAAAATGACACTAAAAATATCAATAACAAAAACAAGCCGAAGATAAGCAGAATACGAAAAATGTACAGCTGCAACAATTGCGAATACTGAAAAAGCTTTTCTTGAGTTATGCTAACAAAAAGAGACAAATCAGTAATATGGAAATAAAGCATTAAAATCAAAGATAGAAATTTTTGAACTTGAGAATGCAAGTTTTTTTGGAATAATAGTAACAGAAAAATCGTGTTTTTACTTTTTTTTCATTACTATCACTTTATGCCTTGTAGAAAAAACAGCAAAAAGAATCTCTTACCAACAGCTCCAAGTCGAAGATATAAACTTCCAACATTTGGCATTACTGTCCCATATTCTTCTTCTCCTTCTGAATCCATCTCAGAATTATTTCGTTTAAATAGTTTCCTTTGAAAATATCGATAAAGCCACAGTCTCTTTGGTTTCAGCAAAACCATGACATAGCAATATCCAAAATACAAAAATGCCACAATATAAGTATAATAATTAAATGAATAAAAATTTTTAAGCCATTGTTTTCGACGTTGTTCTTCGCTGTCATCGGTCAATTGATAAGATAGCTCTAATACAATTGCATAGATAATAAGAATAACTGCGTAGAATACTGTCAGCAAGCCGGTGATGTAATTTCTGAAAATATGATAAATGAGTTCACTAGTTCTATTCTGACGCACAATATTTCAATCTTGATGATAATAATTGTTAGCTTACTATTGAAATAAAGACTTTTCGATTTTAGATAGTAAGCTAAACATCATGTTTTTGTTTCTTTTGATTAATAGCTTTCTTTATATTGGAGCGACTATTTTTAAAACGAGAGTAACATTTAAATGTTGCTTTTTAATGATTTTCTTACTTTCAAAAAGCGCAAGAATATTCGCTCTAATAAAAAAACAAATGATAGCCACAGCAGACATCTCTAATAGAAAACAAATTTGCACAGAATCATTTTTTCATTCTTTTTCCTTTGTTCTTTTTTTGTTTTTCTTTTCTTCTTCTATTGTCTTTTTGAGCTCAATCGTAAAAAGGTAATACCTTTTATTAAAATTTATTAATAAAAAATCTGCCGTGCTTAAGTCAAGATAAGATCCAAATAAATTGATCTATCTAATAATCACAAAAAAAGATAACTTACAAGCCGAGATCTAGAGCTGTGAAAAAGAGCAAAAGAACAAAGAAAACAAGGTGCAAAGAAATTTTTTTTCACACCTTTCTTTTTTCTTTCCCTTTCCTGCCATGTAGCAAAGGTATAGATTTTTGAACTAACACATTCAATGTTACTATCACCGTTTTTACTGAAGTATATGCAAATTTTTAGCAAACTATTATTTATAAATATGCCCTGCAAGTATGAGAGTAAAAATAAGATTTTGTTTTTGTTTACTCGCGAACATGCAAAGAACCGGTATAATAAAAAAAGTGATAGTAACAAAGATGTTTAATATCTTAAAATTATATGTTACTATTACATTGTTACCGATGAATATACTAATTTTTTAAAAAAAATTACTGTCATCAATCAATAGCAACCTACTTTGCATAATGATTATATGGCCATGGTTCTGCTTCACTAGCAGATACAGTTGAAACCATACTGCGCTCAGAAGCATTTGATGACGTAATTGATAGCTTAGATCGATGTCTAATTGGAACATTTAATAAATCTGGATTACAGCTTGCTACATCATTAACATCAACATATTGATTAGCATTTTCAGGGACTGCTGTTGTATTTTCATGCTCGACCATAATTTGAGGAGTTGTCATTTTTGACAAATAGATGCCTGAAAGCATTGATATATATGTATGTGAATTAACTTGTAACATAATATTTTTTTAAAAACAAGATTAAAAACATTTTTTTACATTCACAGTATTAAGAATACTGTAATTGTTAAAGATTTTAATAGAAAAAAAATGGTTTAAAAATAGCTTTCAAAAAGCAACAACTATTTGTTAGAGCCACGAAATGTATTAAAGACAAGAAATGTAAACAATATTGCCCTCATTTTTTAGGGCATAAAATATAACCATTGTATTATCATCAATCTTGTGAACAGTAACAAGGTTCTTCTTAAAAACAAACAATCTAAACAAAAAAATTTTTAAACAAAAACTTTTGTTGCTTTTGTTAAAAACTCTTTTTTTGTTTATTTAAAATCTTTAAAATCAAAAAAAGAAGAACATTTTGTAGTAGTTGTTAAATTTTAAATGTGTCTTATGTGTGTTTGTTAACAGACTTTTTTATATTTGTTTTTATGCATTTTACACGTTCTTCTATTTACTTGTGACAGAAAAAATGAAAGATTTAAGAACATTGTGATCTTTAACATTGTCACACTTGTGAAGTGCATTACTTAAAAGTAACTATAAGCAACATTTACAAATATGAATGCTTTTTGATTATCGAGGTATGCAACAAATAAAACAGTGTATAAAGAACAGAAAAGGAATAATCAGATTTTTACTATGGGTGACAAAATGTTTATCTCTTTTTCTCTTATTTTTTCCGTTTTTTAATTTTTAGAAGACCAAATTACATGAAACTTTTAGAAAATGTACACATGGACCTGGGGAATAGATCTATATCACTTATGGACCCCTATATACCCTCCCTTTGACTCCGTTTGGAACCCAAACAAAATCCCTGACCTTAATAAATGACGAAAAAAATGGAAAAAAATTTATTAAAAATCTTAAAAATCCTTGAAAAGTCGTGGAAAATGTAGCACGACTTTTTACGACTTTCCACGATTTTCACGATTTTCTACTATTTTCCACGATTTTTTGCGGTTTTTTGATAATATTTTTTAAAGATATTTTAAGTTCTTTTTTATTAATGTTAGTCAATCATTTCATCATTTTTATCAAATATATTTAAAATAAACAGAGAGAATAAAAAAAGGACACTAATCATCAAGTAAATTCTTAACAGCTTCTGTATCAACGGTAACATTTTGATCACTCATCATATCACCAATTCTTTTAACTTGTCGCTTTTGGGCTTTTGATTCACAACCATAATAGATTAAAAGTAATGGAATAATTGTAAGTGCACCAAATGGACCCATCTAAAAATTTTACAATTGTGTGATCGCTTTTTTCATTAAAGAGGTTTTTCGTAAAATTTTTTTTTTTTACTTTTAAAAATGAAAGTTACTATCCTAAACTGCGAAAAAAAGCTGCTTCAAAAAATGTAAGTTATAGTAAAACTATATTTACAAAAGAAAATAGTTAATGTTACTATCAATCTCTGGCGGGTTTCGTCAAATGATAGAAACAAAAGAAATTCATTTTTTAAAAATTAACGTTACTCTCAAAAATCTGTAACAAAAAAAACTTTTAAAATAAACAATTTGTGTTACTCTTACTTGGCTTTTGCAGATTTTTAGCCAATTTTTTGTCTTTAAATCAACAATAATTTGATTATTATTTTTGTTCAACTCTAACAAAAGCGTTTTTTGGCCAAAGTTTTGTTGGAATATCCCTCATTTAAAAAACTCTTACAGTTTGAACCATTTTAGAATTATAAAATAGATAGACATCAGCAGTAACAAGTTCATCACAAAATTCTCCAGAATATGGTTTTTCACAAATACATTTTTGATAATATTCATCTTGAACTCCATTTGTGCAATTCAAGAAATCACAATATTCACCATAATAATGTTCTTTGCATTCAATGCAGCTAAAAAATTTAGAGGTTTAGAAAAGCTAATATAAAGGAAACGGATGATGTGTTTGTAATAAAAGTTTTTATAAGCTTTTTTCAGTAACACAAATGATAGTACCATTTTATTTATGATTCCAAAAATTTTGTTACTATCATTTTTTTTTTATTAGAGCTACTTTTTGCATTTTTAAGAGTAACGAAATTGTCAAAAATATTAGTTTTTTGTTATCCGTAGAAATGCAAAAACTAGTAAAATGAGTGACAGTAATCAGCAAAACCAGAAACGAAATATTACTATCCTTTCACAAATTTTAGCATATTCTCCAGTACGGCCAAAACCGCCTCAAAAAACTAACCTTCCATTGGAAGAACGAGATTTTCCATGACAATACATTGCTCGTTCACAATGTTCACCAGTGTAATTATAATTGCATTGACATTTTCCATCATTTTGTTCTCGACCATTTAAACATCTAAAATAGATAATTTAACTTTATAAAATCTTGTCCACTGATTGGAGCTACAAAAAAAAGAAAGTATGAGATTTGAAACAACCTTTTATGTCCCAGGTTGCCCTGAAGATCACTACTTTAAGCAACTTACACATGTCTTCGATGTTTATGATGACCATGATGTTGATGTTGTGAAGATATCTCTGCACAAATTAATGTAAATAATACAGTAGCAAATAAAATCAATACTGTTTGTCTGAAACTCATCTTTTTCACCTAAAAATTTAAAGGTTGTTTTTAAAGAAAAAATATTTTTAATTAAAAATGTTTTTTAGAGGCGTCTTGAAAAAGAGTTCAGATGTTTGCCTCCAAAAAAGAAGAATTGTACAAAATTAAAATGAATCAGTCAAAAACAAAATGATTTTAAAAAACGCGTTTTTCACATTGAGGACGATTAAAGAAAGAATGGTTAGATAATAGAAGAGTCATTTAAAATTATAACAAAATACTTGAAGTTGTTGTTGATCAAATTAAAAAAAGAGAATGTTTAATTGGCAAAAATTACATTGAATCAAGTCAAAAAATCGATAATTAAAATAACAAGGAGGTTCTCAAAGTTCAAGAAAGCAGCATTTATAATTTTTTTAAAAAGATTTATGGTTAAAACTGAAAATTTGGCGTTTAATCGGTTTTTGTTCATTAAAGCTGCAAAAAAGTTACAATGGAATTACTCCATTAAATATCTTATTTATAGATTATTAATACGTAAAAGTAAAAGCTTATGAGCGTTGAGGACATGGTCACATGCAAAAAAAATGCAAGACGGACAAGATTTGATTTCTTTCTCACCTTCAGAAAAAGATCAAAGATACTTTTAATTTTAGAGGAAGCATACGCCTCTACTGACACTATTGTAATAAAATAATAGCTTGGCTGAGAAAGAAAAATATGAGAAATTGTTTATAGCGGAAATTACAAATATTGAGAAACATGTAAAAACAGCCAGTGCAAAAATTACTTTTTAGGCGAAAAATAAAGAAAAAGAATATTACAACACAAACTGTTTTTTTACACATAAAGCAAAATGTCGTAATAAATTATAGCACACCGCATTAATTCTCTAAAGCTCAAAACACATATAAAACAGTAATACCGCAAGGGGAATGATTCCACTTTTTAATAGCTGCATAATATTTTAGTTTTTAAAAAAGCGGAACACAGATTATAATTAGCACTTATAATTTAACATGTAAAATAAAGTGTTTAAGACGTTAAACAAATTTTTTTTATTATTATACTTTGGTTAAAACAGGAAATCGAAGTTTACCAAAAATGAAAATTTTAAAGGCTATATTCATTTCTGCAATATCTGAATTTTTGAAACTAGGCGATTTACTTTTTTGATCACTGTCTATATATGTCAAAAATAGTATTTCGGTGAATAATTCAGGAATCAGACATAAGAATTAACGTTTTGTTAAAAATTACGTAATTCTACTGTTTTAGAATAATAAAGAGATATAAAACTCGCAAGCAAAAATGAATTAAAAGTAACATCTTTAAAAATATAAACCACAATTATTGCCTTCCAAAAATATAAAAACTGTTTAAAAAAAGTGAAAAAGATCCTAAAGCCACTTTTTATAAACATTCACCAACGGCCCACTTTCTTTTATCAGAAAAAAAGCAAATTTGTCAAAAATATTACAGTTTTTGCACAAACTTTTTTTTACTAATCTCTTTTTTTTTGCTGAATCAACCCGCTGAATACAAACACGTCATTCCATCATATTTCATTTTCCCTTTTTTTCTTTCCTCTCGTATTCTTTTTTTCTATCAAAACCTAATTAAAAAAGTCAAGAAAAAACCATAAATTCTCTCCTGACTGAAAAAGAAGTTTTATTTTTCTAAATGATTCAATCAAACAAAATAATAACAGATGACCTTGGAAAACATCAAACAAACCGAAAGAAAAATAAGATGGTCCTTGCCTAATTTCTTTATTCTATTGGAGAACAACAATAAGCAAAGTTATAAAGGGTTGTAGATTTTAATTAGTTGAAAATAATTTTTGTATGAATTTTAAATAGAAATTTATAATGCAATAAAGAACATTTTTGTATTCTAAAAAGCGTAGACAAATTTGAATCTCTGACTTCATTGATTACTTTTCTGTTTAATCAGGATAGATGACTGGAATTAAAAGAAAATGAAATTAACGCAAATCTCATGGTTTTAATTTGTTGTAATCACTCGGATTTGATAATGTTAGTAACAAAAAAAATGGGAAAGAATCTTGGTTACTATCACAACGATAGTAACAACAAAAAGCCACAATTAATTATTTTTATGACTAATGTGAATGAAAGAAGAGAAAAAAAGTGGATACAAATGCTATCAGTTACTTTCATTTTGCTTGTCATACGCTAAATTTACGAATGACAAACAAATATAAAAAATTTTGTTCGCATTTGTTATTCTTCACTAGAAATCCACTGTATTTTCATCAACACAAAAATATGCAAATTTATTAAAACAAAAAATTTTCAAAAAAGAATTCTATACGATTCTATAAATCAAAAATACAGTATATATTTCAATATTCAAAAATAATACGTGAAAGAAATTACAAAATCTGTTTTTTTTCTTTTTTAATGTCCACCAGCCATAAATTTATTTAAATCAATTTTAATTGAGCTTGGATTTGCAGCCATTTTGTTGTCCATTGTTTGAACGATTGAAAATGAAGAAACTCCGGGAACTTTAAGCCCGGGGGCAAGGGATGGTGCATCATCTGGAGTTGAAGGAATGGGTTCAGGCTTGCAATCTTTTGGTGCACCATTTACCCCGCATGAATATTCATGGTATTCAATTGATCCGCCAATACTGTAAAGGGATAAGAGGGATTAGAAATGGAGAAATTTATGAACTGTGACACGACTCAACCTGTCCCGAGATTATCTCCGAGCGTCCCGGAGCCAGAGCGATGGAGTGAAGATAGCGAGGACACCCAGGCAACCCTAATCCTTCAAAAAAATATTCTTACCGATAACATCGATGTACCATATGCTTTTCTTCATCAACAATATCATCACCAATTTTCATATCTCGTTCATCATCAGCATAGCAACCTTAAAAATTATTTTTGTCACTTTTATCAATTTAAAAGTGCTACAAAGCCTTACCAAGAATTTTAACTTGTCCATGTTCACATTTATATTTTAAATGATTTTGTTTAAATTCTTCATCTTCTTTATATTCTTTTCCATTTTTTGTGCAACCTTGTGCTGAAACAATTATTTTATGATAAGAAACAACTGCATATTTATTTCACTGAAGAAGTAGTAAACATGTAAGCATAAAAAAGTTTAATTCCATCATGGATTAGTGGCATTTTTCAACAAAAATCAGTTTTGAATAACATGAAAGTTTTTTTTATAAAAGGATAGTAACTATTAAATTTTGCTTTTGTTTTCTTGAATTACTATCCCTCTTTTTATTGGAACGTTTTTTTGTGATAGTAACATTAAAACTTTCTTTTTGGAAACTTTTGCTACACTCAATAATGCAAAAAAGGCTTTAATAAAAAAGACAGTGTAAATTGTTGAAATAAAAAATTTAATGTTACTGTCATTTTTTCTTTGACAAGTCAAAAAAAATGTTGCTCTCCACAAAAAACTCAGCAGCTGCCGTCACTTTTTCTTTTCTCTCTCTTTGTTTCTTTTTTTTGAGACGCACGCTTTCTTTTTTCTCTTTCCTTTTTTTACACAACAAAAGTGCGCGTCTTTGGCTGTCTGGCGCTGCTCTTAAATTTGTCTCTTCTCCTCCCAGCCAGTGGGTATTTATTTTTCCTTCAAAGTCAATATTTTTGAAATCATACTTCACAGGATCTTTTCTGTAGTATGTTTTCACATCGCTTTTTTTAAATCTGTAGTCAGCAGATTCCGCGATGATCGAGCTATAGTGTAGCTCCTGGAGCGTGAAGCTCGTTAAATTTCTTTCGAGAAATTTAACGTTGATGATCGCTGATTCTAGCTTCGGCTAGGATCTAAGGGAGTTACACTTGCTGAGCGGATAAGCGAAAAAAAGCAAAAAGAAAGTAATAATTTAAAAAGAGCATGAGACCTTTGTGAATGGATGTCAATTATATTTTTGCCATCGTAAAAGGGAAAAAGAACTTACAACTAGCAGAATATCTTAAATCGCCATCTTTTTCTTCACAATAATGAGTAACTTTTCCATCTTCTTTTTTAGCTCCACGTTCAAGAGGTACTTTTTTGTCATTGGCATCAAGGTAATAGCAACCTATAATTTGGAAACGTTTAATTTATTTAATTGTGTTTTGTGCATATTTTCATGTCAATTTTCTTTTGCAACAAAAAGAAAAATTAAAAACTTACCAATAACTTTATATCCATCATTTTCACATTCCATTCGAAGAAAACCAACTTGAACTTCATCTCCAACATGATAACTTTTGCCATTGTAATTACATGCATTTTCTAAAATGTTTTTAACCTTTAAACAAAAAAGAGCTAAAACATAACAAACAACTACCTTGTGTATAAATAACAGAATTATTAGGATATGCTTGACATTTATGCCAAAATCCTTCTGCATCCAAAGTATCACCAACTTTAATCCATTGTTTATTTGCACGGGCAGAACTTTGACAAGCTGAAAATTGTTTGAATGGGTTAACTGTTATTTTTTGTTAAAAGGGTTTATTGCGTCATTCTTATGTAATCAAAGGTCATGCAACGGAAACACTTATAAATACAAATTCAAGGGTAAGAATTACGGGAAACCCAATAATACCATTTTTTGAAGTATCTCATTTGTTCCTAGGGGGTGCCAAGTCTTAAAGTTGAAATGACGCTTGATTGCATCATTCTTACGCAACAAAAAACCCCCAACAACAAACCCCCCAAAATCACTTACCAACAACTTCTTCAATTCCATCATTACACTTATATTTGAACTTTCCATTTGGACGAGTATATTCATTTCCATGTGATTGTTCACGGCCTTGAATATCTAGACAACCAAATGATCCTTCGCTTCCATGCATCTTTGATTTAACAGTTTTACCTTAAAAATTTTTTATATCTTTTACAATTTAACCTTTTCAAAAATAGATAATTACCATCTTTATCAACTAAATTATTTGGCATAGTTTCCCATCGAACATTTTTAGTTCCAGATGCCATAAATTGTGTAATAACAGCATATTGTTCAGCTGTGCTATTTGAGCCCCGACTCGACATTTTCATTGCTGGAGCTGCCAAAGCAGCAAGGCAGAAGGCAAGACATAGTAATAATGAAAGATGAAGATTCATTATTACCTAAAAAAAAGATTTTGTTGTTATGACAAAAGATGTGGTGATAAATAAAAAAATGATAATCGTAGTCAAACGTTAATGTTGTTAAATAAAACATTTGCAAGATTAAAACTCATTCAAATATATTTAGGTTTTAGAGATAATCAGTGAGTTTTTCTTTAAAAATCGTTTATATGACTGTTATTAAATTTTCCAAATATTTAAACTCAAAACTTAAGTTGTACAAGCCCTAACATTCGCTAATCCCTAATGCAATACTCATGAGTTGCTTTAATAAACATCCTAATGGCTCACTTTTAACCTGGGTGCCACACATGGTGTTCGTTTTAACCTCGGATCTCCCGGGCACTCAACCGTTCATGTTTTTTAGTGGTAGCCTCCGCCAGAACTCGAAACGAGCATTTGCAAGCAGAGGTTTTTTATACCACATGAGGTGACTCTAAGATTCCCGGCAAATCTTTTTTGTAATATGCGCTTGTAGAAATTGTTAAAAAAAATTTAGGCAATCATTGTGAAAACAAAAAAATGGTTAATTTTTCGACAGCTTTTAAAATTTGATAATGCTAAATCTTTCTTTTCAACGTTATTATGGCCGTCTGAAACTCTGAATTTCAAAAAAAGCAGTTTTTAGCGTTAATTAGCCGTTGACATCTTGTGCTAAATAAAGGAATAAATTTTAAGTCACAACAGAGAAAACACTTCTAAACATTCGTTTAAATTGAACTCGCCTATGCTATCGTTAAATCCATAAGAAGAATCTCAAAAATTTTTAACTAAATATTAATACTTTAAACCTCATGATTATATTGCTACACCTTTACAAAATTTCTCAAAGAACGTTCAAGTAATGTTGTTTACGTAAAAAAGAATAACAAAAAGGAGAAGAAAACGTGAAATGTTCAACTTTACTTTTATTACTTTAAAAAAATCTCGTCAAAAAATAATGAAAAACAAAAAACCCTTCTTTTAATTTAAAAAAAAGGTCCAAAAAACAAATGCAATGGAGTCTTTTTATAATTGAAGCTCCTACTGATACTCTTAAACGACCGGTTATAAAAGTGAAGTGAAATATAACTTTGCAGGTTAAAGGCCAAAACAGGCGTTTCCATTTATTTTTGATCAATCTTGTGAAAGTAAAAAAAGTTATTAATTAATTTTTTAGTCTTCTAAAAATATAACAGAAAATCATGTAAAAGGTAAAAAAATAGTGGTTCACCCTATTTTTGTTGTAATAATTCTTATATACATTCTTCAGTAATAAATGTAAACAAACATGTTGTAAAAAATCTTTACAAAAAATAATTACATCACATTTTTGAATTAATCAAACCATTGAAATTAGTCAACAAAAACCAATGACTCAATTAGAAAAATTTTAGAGAAACAATTTCCAATATTTGCGTCCCAATTTTACATTAATAAAGATAAAATTGGTGACTAGTATCTTTTTTTAGTTACAAAAATGTGCTAAAACGGCAGAACCTCTAAAATAACTTCGTCTTTTGGCAAAAACATGCGTATACTAAAAAACAATTTTTTGAATAATTTTTTCAATTAAAAAAGGCTCTTGTGTTGCATTCTAATGCACCGATAGATCCTTCAACACAATCCTTAAAAATTACTAACCAACAACTTCTTTAATTCCATCATTACACTTATATTTGAACTTTCCATTTGGACAAGTATATTCATTTCCATGTGATTTTTGTCAGAAAATTATAGCGTCCCTAATCTAATAAATATTCACACACAATACTTCAATAATGTCATATTTTATAAAAATACGAAAGAAAAGAAAATTCTACAATAACAAAGAAAAACACATAAAAACAGAAAAAAATAATCAAATATAATGATTAAAATAGTTAACGATATTTTGCAGCTTCTTTTTCTTGGATTTCGCTCATCTTTATAAAATTTCCAGAACTGATACCCCAATAACTGATGACAGAAGGAACAAATTCGAAAAATTCAGTTAATAAAATTTCATCGATAACTTGATTAAGACGATGATCAGCAGGACCAGGAGAATGAATGTTGATTAAAGCACGGTTTTTGCTGCTCTAAAATGTGTAACATGTAATTTCAATGTTTAAATATGTAAAAATAAAAACCTTACTTTTAGACGTTGATAAAATTTTTGTACATCAAAGTCAACAGGAACAGCATCTAATTCTACTTTTTTTACAGTATTACATGCAACAATAAATTCATCATAGCTTTTAAAATAAGCATTCACAGAATTTTTATAAAAATCCCTAAACGATTAACATAAAAGTAATGTAACATATTATAAAAATACTTACATATAAAAAACCTCAGCACCAGAAAAACACTTGATAATATCTTCCAAAGAAACATAGTCACCACTATCATCATATGTAATAACACAGGAATAGAGAAAGCATTCTTTGACATCAGATGAAAAAAATTTGAGTTCATTGTATGAAAGATGCTGTTTCAAGAGATGAAGAACTCTAATGTCACATTGATAAATTTGAGGGATAATACCAGAAACAAGTTTTTCATTTGTGTGGGAACTAACATCAAAACTTTCTAATAGCCAAATTTTACCATGAAGATTATTCACATCAATTATTTTATATTTATGTTTGCATTTGATGCAATCACATTCATTTGCATTGTAATATTTCCATTCAACATATGTATGCATACATGTATGAGATAAATTCTTCAAAACCAAAATTGGATTTTTGAGGAAAAAGAGCTTGCAGATTTTTATTAATGTTTGATAAACTTCTGGCGATGTTGGATTTGACCATATATATTTCATGATTGGCATTGGAAGGGAAAATTCTTGTGGCATTGTTGTTTCTTGAAATTGTTCAAAAGGAATACATTGTTTTGTATTTAATAAAGCCATATCATTGATAAATACAATATGATGGTCTAAAATGGTATAATAGTAAAACATAAAGTTATGAAACAGCAGAAACATTTATGTAACGAAAAAAGGAAAAACAAAAAATATCACGAATAAACACTTATTACAGCTACGGAACTATTGAGAAATTATTGCAAAATGATTAAGCAGATGAAAAGTTTCAAAATCATTTGAATAACAAAAAACAGTTAGATTTCAGCAATATTAATGAACGATTGATTTGTTTCTCTATTGTAGGCAAAATGAGTGCCATTTTTGGTAACTACTTTTTGCTTATAAAATATGTATTCATCTTTTCTGTTAATCGATAAGATTTATGCTGTCCTGGTTGCAATTTGGAGTAGAAATAACTATTATTAAATTCTATTTTTCCCTGATATTATTTTTTTTTGTTCGTTTTTATTCATATCTTTGGAAGCACAGTGCTTTTTTAAATAACGAATCAAAAGTTTTAGCAATTTGATAAACCGAAACAGCGATATCCTCATCAACAGCTTGAAAAAATTGAATGTTAAAATAACTAAAAATGGATTCTATGATAGTCGTATCTGAACAGCCCCAAACAGCATCTATCCAAAGCTGTAAAAGAAAATCGACAATCAATTCGGTGCTATTTCTTGATGGCGTCCAAGTTGAGCCTGTTGCATCCATATACAAATGCAAAATGTTGCATGGTGATGAAATGCCGAAAATTAAAAACTATAAAAATGTCATAAACGTTGATGTTTCGGAATTTTTATGTTAATGTTGGGTTAACTAATATCGACAACTTTTTTTCAAAGGCCACAATTTTGTGAAAATTTTATTTAGATTTTTGATTTGTTATTTCTAAATGTCACAACATTGTAGTCTTCATAATTTGTAAAGGGGGCGTTTTAAAAAAATGGAAAATATTAAGGCGTATTCTTTTAGATAGGCTATGTTATCATTAAAAATATACATAAAGTATGTAATTTTTATATTTTTTTGTATTGGTATTTTAAGGTGTATATGTTAAAAAAGAAAAACTATAATTTCTATTTCCCTTTCCATTTCTGTCGTAGAAATTTTCTTCAAATTCCAAAAGCTACAGTAAAAACTTTGCGGAAAATGAATTATGAAAATAACACAATTTTGGCCGACTGTAAAGCTTACAGCCTTTCCATAAAAAATATTGATGGCTTCCGCTGTTTTATTGCAAATTTAACGGGGTTTGCTTTTTATTATGATTTTGGTTATTATAATTTGGGTCTATTATTTTTGATTATATTTTTGTCAATTTTTGGTGGAATCAAAGGAATTTATCGATGGCTACTCTTGAATCAAGCACTTTTTGATGTCCTTATAAGTTACAGTTATTCATGCGGAAATGGATGGCTTGTTTTTGTTAAAAAATCTCCAGCATGTATTTATGTATTTTCACTTGGCTTGAATTATGTGGCTCTCTTTAATATATTCATTGAGGCAATAGTCGAGTTAAATCCCTTTTCTGGGTTATTTCTTTTAACATTTTCAAGATTCTTGGCTTTATATTCTCCAAATTTGTATGCAAAATTTATAAAGAAATTATTTTTGTCAATTTTTTTATTAAATCTGTTTATTTTCTTTTTATGTTCAAAAAAAATATTTTTGGGATTATCTGATATCCGAAGAGACGGAATAATTTTGGAATGCCGAAATCAAAAATTATTTTCAAATACTGTTTGCTTGAACAAGGGACTCACTGATAACATGGTAAAAATATTGTCGAGCATTTATTATCCCATTGAATATATTTCCATGTTTGTTCCACCACTTTTGTTGCTTTTCTCTGTTATTTCAGCCTATTTAATAATCTTACGTTTATTAAAACAAGCAAAATTTCAATTAAAACATAATCCAAAAGATTTTCAAAATTCTTTGCGGATTTGTGTTGTAGTTGTTGTCCAAAATTTGCTTAATCTTTTTGTATTTTTAATTGTTTCTGTCGATCAAATTAAGTATACATTGTCGTACATCTTAGGGTTTAAAGTTTTGACCGCATCAGGCTCAACTTGGACGGCATCAGGAAATGCAACGGTCGTTGATTTTCGTTTACCCCTTTGGATGGATGGTGTTTGGGGGGTAGCTGCAAAAGAGCCAAGACAATTTTTCAATCAATTTCGCATTTTTCTTGACTCAATAATTGTTTTATTTGTTATGACTGGATATCGGGAAGCCATGGTAAAACTTTTGAAACATGCATATTTTGCGTTAAGACATCCGAAAAAATCCTGGAACAAAATTAGGCCCAAAACAAAAACATCAGTTGTTGTTCTTGGAAAACACTCTTGAACTTTAACTTAACTTTTACTGTTATATGTTTTTATTGTATATTTTCTATTTTACTTTTTCCTTAGTGAGCTTTGCTTGGAGTGAGATATTTGTTTGAATAAATTAAAAATTGAAAATGTGACAAAAATAGAAAGGGAAATAGAAATTATAGTTTTTCTTTTTTAACATATACACCTTAAAATACCAACACATTATTTATGTATATTTAAAAATTACAAATTTTATGTATATTTTTAATGATAACATAGCATATCTAAAAGAGTACGCCTTAATATTTTCCATTTTCTTAAAACGCCCCATTACAGGATATGAAGACTACAATGTTGTGACATTTACAAATAACAAATCAAAAATCTAAAAAAAAATTTTACGAAATTATGACCTTTGAAAAAAGTTGTCGATATTAGTTAACCTGACATTAACATAAAAATTCCGAAACATCAACTTTTATGACACTTTTATAGTTTTTAATGTTGGCATTACATCACCCCATAGCATTTTGCATTTGTATATGGATGCAAAAGCGCCAACTTGCTGAGACGCTTGCCTTCACCTTTACAACAAACAATACATGTATTGGTCCGGTTGGACTTTTTCATATCGTATGTCAAATCGCTACGTTATTTCAGCGATATACAAAACACGTTTCAAATATATTATTTTTAGACTTACAATTTTACACCAATATTAATGGCACTTTGGTGCAAATTTAATCCACAACGAAAAAGTGGTACCTTAAGTCCAACGCATTCTATAACAAACGAATTTTAGAGGAAAAATAGTTGTAATTACTTTTTGTCGACAACAAATATAATTCAATTTGTATAAAAAGTATTACATGACTTACAAAAACAAACTATAAAAATTTAATTGAAAATCTGTTTTAATGAATTCTTACATGCTCTTCTAAAATGGATTGAAATTTGCATAATGCAGAGATTTTTCAATAATTTGAGACATCGAAAGTTCAATAAATTTTACCAAATTTTTGTAACACAGCAAAGTTACAGAAATTAAGCAATATGAGATTATCGCTGTCTAAAAATTATTAAAAATGAACACACAGAAAACAAGCATATAAATAAACACGATAAGGTTCAAGCCGATTTCTTTTTGTTTAGTAAGTTACTACTTTCAAAACTGTTTTTCGATCTTTTTTATAATTCAAATTTTAGCCACTTTAATAATAGTGAAATTTCTGCAGTAACATCTTCAACCATTGAAAATATTTTAAAACTCAAAAATCTTAAAAACTTGCAATTATTTTCTTTAAATAATATTCCCGAAATTCTAAATGTTGTTGATCTTGGTAATTTTATTAAGGTAATTTTATAACCACTTTTGTAGCGTTTGCTATTATTTATTCTTCTTTTAGCGTCAAAAGGGCACAAAACTTTTTATTCGATTTTGTTTGAATCTTTCACAAGATTACAAGAATCAACTTGATGAACTGATTGATAATTTTTTTTTCTTTAAACGTTTTTTTGGATATTTGCAGTGTAATTAGTTTGGTAGTTTCAAATAATAGCTACAGAAAAAAGAGAAATTGTTACGCTCTTTTTAAGAAAATTTAAATAATAACAAAAAAGACATCATATTAATCACCACAATCCAATAAAAAACACAATCTGAGATCGTTGAAATTTTTAAAGCTTTGTTGTATGGAGTTGCCGTAACTTGAGTATTTTTTGAACCAGAAGTTGATTCAAAAGAATTCACAGCTGCTGTAGAGTTTACATTGTAAACTTCAGCAGGAGATGTTGTCGCCTCCACAGTAGTTGCTGCAGGATCACTTGATGCGGCTAAACCATCAGCTGTGCTTAATAATGCAATCGATGTTGTAGAATCCAACAAACTCTGCATTTTGCAAACAAAAGCTTTTTGCATACGTGCACAGTTCCAGTCATTGAGATTGTGAAAGAAGCTAAATATAACATTTCCACTTAATGCCATCTGTGCACAGTTTTCTACTCCAGGAGAATTGGGTTCATTTAATGCCCAGTTGAGATAATCGGGCGGCGAGCCATCACTCCATTGCCAATTTTTCCAGTTGTCAATTGCACGCAACCCAATCCAAACTTGTTGATCTAGTGATTCATATGTCTCATTAACAGCAAAAGGGACAACTTCCAAGGTTATAACTAAAAGAATGTCATATCAAAAAACATGGGCTCAAAAAGTATACAAAGTGAAAACTTACTGCTGATAAAAAACGCTTCAGCCGCGCTATGAATTGACGTCAAATGTCCTCCTTCTTTTACACAGACAGCCTCGGAATCAGTCCAATTTTTGCCGGGATATACGCGATAACAATGATTTGTATGTGAATAATAGGACCATCCTTGCTTGCATTGAATGAGAGCTGAAGTATAACTTGGACTATTTTTAGAAGTAACTGTTTGAAAAGCTGATAGTGAATCTGGTATTGATTCAGACATATTAACAAGGCTGTCAATAACGATTATGAGCAACAAGCCAATCAAGGTTAGAAGCATTTTAGTTCTCTCCAGGCAATATAGCACAAGCTTTGTTTTTTTTTTGAAATTTATCGATGAAAAAGAATAATGAAAAAGTGTGTTGAATAGTAATGGATTAAAGCACCGTCTAAAATATTTTTGGCGGATTATAGAAAGTTGGACACATTATCACAAAATGGGAGTTTCGATGAACATGCAAAAGGACAAATGCTTGGTAATAAACACGGTAATGCTTGTCTTCTTATCACCAAAAAGATTAGTTTCGGAAATTTGCTAGACACCATGAATGACAAAAAAAATTATTTTACATAACAAAGCACATTTTTCATAAATGAAGTTTGTGGATTTTTTCTGTCATAATAATTTTAACGATACTAAAATCTATATCGCTAAAAGTCTTAATGATCGTTGTGATAAATATTTTTGAGCTAGGATAAATAAATTCAACAATATAAAGTTTCTTTTAAAAGAGAGGTTTTCGATTAGAAAGTTTGAAAAAATATAGTATTTCGAATGTTTTTTATTTCGACTTTTTTCCCTTATTCAGTTGAACCAAAACAGACCAATAATTTCCGTAAAATTTAATGCAATCACAAAAATATTCTATTGACGACTCATCAAATTCAATAATAATTTATTATTCGAGTCAAAACACACATAGAATAAAAACGCATTGCTTTTATTTATTTTACTAAATATTATTCCACAATACTGAGATATCCGTAGCTGACAGTTTCATTTTCTAATATATTTCTAAAAATTCTGCTAATATCTTGAAAGTGCGGTCTCTTTTCTGGGTCTTCAGCCCAACATGCCAGCATAAGATCATAGATGGCGTCAGGAGTTAATAATGGTTTTTCCAGTCTATTACCAGCTTGCAAAAACTCAATCAATTCTGTATTCGTCATTCCCAAATATGGTACTGATCCATACACGTATATTTCATAACAGAGAATACCAAAAGCCCATACATCAGATTTTTCAGAAAATTTTTGATTTATTATAGCTTCGATTGATAACCATTTAAAAGGAAAACGGTCTTGTTGAAGACTATCTTTCTGCAAGAAAGATTCCTCACAGTGACAGCACAGTCCAAAGTCCGCTAATTTTGCCACGGTTGATTCTGTCATGAGAATATTTCGACAAGCAACATCTCGATGAACCATGGAATTTGCTGCGACATGTTCAAGAGCTTGGGATATTTGCCATAAAATGGAAGAAATATTTCGCAACGAGAGTTCTTGATCTTGTAAAGATTTCACATATGTTAATAAATTCATTTGTGCTTTTTCAGTTATCAACGTTGGAGTTTCGCCGTAGAGGGACCAACCAAGGAAAGCAATTATATGGGGATGTGAGCCAAATGTAATTAATGCATCCAATTCACGGATAAAGGTCTCGACGTCGTCAGCATTAAAATTTGTGGGTAATTTCAGAGCTACTTTACAATTTTGAAATTGCGGCAATTTCGCTGATTTTTGTAGGTTATGGTATTTGCTTTCACCTCTGATATAAGCTTAAGAAGAATAATGTATGCATGTCGCTAATAATCATTATAAAATTTACCTTGATATACAAAACTATTGGCGCCTCTTCCCAGCACAGTTTCAAAATCGGCGATGACATTTTTGGAATCTATTTGCATTTTTCGTCTGTGCTTTTGTAATAATGCCATTTTGAGAGGTGAAAATTCAAGTTTGTTTATAATACTTTCTTGAGCCCTTCTGTGAAAAACTGCATTTGCTTTTCTTTTGAAAAATTTGAGAAACACAAAGATTGCCAAAACACTTATAAATATTACAGCAAAAGCGGTTCCACCGATAATGAAATACCACTTTTTGTTGGATGTCTTTGAAATATGGAATGGAAAAGAAGTTGATGTCGAGGAAGCTTCAATATTTGTAGTAGTTTTATTAACTGTAGAAAGCAAAGTAGTTGTTTCAAGTGTTATAAGATTTAAAGATTGAATTTTACAAACAAAGGCTTTTTGTAATGAACTGCAATTATAGTCATTGAGAGTAAAGATCTAAAGAAGCCAGGAGTTAGTTGAAACAAATGTTGCTTTTGAAAGAGCAGGCCTCAAAGATTTCCACATGCACGCTGACCAAGCCCGTATTTAAGGTGGGGGGGGGGGGTGATTTTGGGGCCTGTGTAATTGTAATATATATGTAATGGGCTTAAATTTTACTACCTATCGTTATATTTTACGTGCTGCAGTACTTGTTTTTCTAAATCTTTTTAAGTATAGATCTTTGATGTGTGCTCTTTTCTTCAGCAACCTTTGTTACAACTAACATCTTTAGTGTTAAGATACAACTGCGCACAATTATGTATTTTAGGGTAATTAGGATGATTAGACTCCCAATTGTTGTAGTCAAATGGCGTTCCATCGCTCCATTCCCAATTTGTGTAATTGTCTACAGCAAATAATCCAATCCAAATTTGCTGGTCATTAATATTGTATGTAGTGTTAATGGAACCGGAGACCAACTGAAGAGTAACATCTGAAAAAAAAACTTATTAGCAAAAAAGTGCATTTTTGCAGAACGATAATGACATAATTATAAATTGTTTTTTTTCATAAAACTCTTATTTATTAATGGCAAGTAACAACTTTTCTAGCGTTTCTGTATAGTCTCCTGGAATAAATAACTTAATAAGACATTACCAACAATAAAAGATGTTTCGTTGGCACTATGAATTGATGCCAGATGTCCTCCTTCTTTTACACATACAGCTTCAGAATCAGCCCAACTTTTGCCTGGATATGCTCGATAACAATACTTAGTAAAGGAATAAAAGTACCATCCTTTGTTGCAATGGGTAGTATTATTTGGAAGTATAACGGGTGCTGAGGTAGTGGTTGGAATATCCACAGAAGGCATTTTACACACAAAAGCTTTTTGTATCACACTGCAGTTATAATCATAAAAGAAGTGAAACAAGCTATCCATTATATTTCCGCTTAACACAAATTGAGCACAGTTTTCTTTTCCAGGAGAATGGGGTTCATTTAATGCCCAGTTGAGGTAATCGGTTGGCGAGCCATCAGTCCATTGCCAATTTTTCCAGTTGTCGATAGCATGCAAACCAATCCACACTTGTTGATCAAGTGACGAATATGTATTGTTAATAACAAGTGAAACTACTTGAAGTACAACTCCTTAAATATAGGTCGATCAATAAATGAATAAATGAATGAACCAACAAACCAACGATGAAATCTGCCTCATATCCACTATGAATTGATGCTAAATGACCACCTTCTTCCATACAAGCAGCTTCAGAATCTTTCCAATTTTTTCCTGAATATGCACGATAACAATATGATGTATAAAAAAAGAAGTTCCATTGATCTTTGCATCGATTAAAGACAGTTGTAGTGCTTTGCGAAATTTCTGAAATGACGGTGAATGTAGCTGTATCTTCTAGCGCATACAGTTTCGGTGATGAATACTTGGTAATATATGTTACATTGTTCTGGCTATCTGCAATTTTAAAAAAAAGCAAAATTGTCCAAATTAGCTGCATATTTTGTGAATGTTCGAACTGTGAGCAGAGAGTAATGCATAGAAAAGGAAAAAAAGATGCACAAAAGATTGACAACTGACATGTGAAAAGTGATAGTTTTTTCATCTTCCACGAATTAAGCTTTTATGACTTGTAGGAGAAGTCGCACTTTGGGACGAGGACTAAAGTAATAACATGAGAATTTGAATGATAATACCACAACGGTCTGTTTTAAAAGTTAATCACTTACAAAAATATTTGGATAATAGGATAATGATAATTTTTTGAAAACAGAACTTTTTAAAGTCTGCTTTACTGTAATTGATACAGTTTTTGATTTTCGCCAAAGTATTCGTGATAACATTATGTCCTGATCACTCAAAAAAAAGAAATGGACGGATCCGGGAGAAAAGGGGAGAGTTTCGGGCAAAAAGGCCCGTTGTTGGGACGATCGAAATTTTTTCGTACGAAAACGGGTCCTTTTTCGACCGAATTTGTAAAAAAAAGGCCAAAACCGTGCGAAAAAATTTCGCCTATCCCCCTAACGTCCGGTTTTTTTTCAGTGATGAAACAAGACGGTTAGCATTAGGACACAATCATCAATAGAGATTTATTTAAGTTATTGTAAAAAAATGTTTCGCATAAATTATTCAACGCTTTATATGTAGTTTAGAACGTCAACAATTATCGATCAAATTTATTTAAAGTGTTCAAAAAACGTTATTTATTTGATAGATTTAAGAAAGATCCATTGATAGACAATTTTCATTCGGTTTAAATACGAGCGGAAGGTAACCATATTCAGCCGTTTCATCTTCCAAAAGGTTTCTAAAAATTTGACTAATTTTTTTGAAATTTGGTCTTTCTTCTGGGTTCACTGTCCAACAAGCTAGCATTAGCTCATAAATATAATCAGGAGCTAATAAGGGTTTTTCCAGTCTTTTTCCAGCTTGTAAAAATTCCATCACTTCTTTGTGTGTCAGTGAAGAATATGGAACTGATCCATGTGAAAAAACTTCAAACATAAGAATACCAAATGACCATACATCTGATTTTTCAGAGAAAAGCTTGTCTGTCAAAGCTTCGATAGAAAGCCATCTCAATGGGAATCGCTTTTGAAGACTCGGGTAATAAGGATGATCCCCGTAGCAACATAGACCCATATCCGATAATTTGGCAATATTGACTTGAGTTAAAAGAATATTCCTACAAGCAACATCTCGGTGGACCATGGAATTTGCAGCTACATGCTCCAAAGCTTGGGATATTTGCCATAAAATGGATAAAATATATCGATATGGCATTTCTTTGTCCAGGAACGACTTAACATATGTTAATAAATTCATTTCTGCTTTTTCAGTAATTAACGCAGGAATTTCATTGTACAGAGACCACCCAAGTAGAGATATTATATGAGGATGTGAGCGTATTGTTATTAGGGCATCTAATTCGCGAACAAACATTTCAAGTTCACCATTATCGAAGTTGTTAGGGAGTTTTAACGCGGCCTACAATGAATAGATTAAATCTGTCCGCCCACTAAAAAAAGCTTTTTCATATGATTCCCCATGTTTGCAAACGTATCCTCAACGTTTTTTTTTTGCTTTCTATGGCCCTTTGCTTTGTTATACGAGTCAAAGTCAAAGTTTCATAACCAGAATAGTGTATGCACTTTTTTAAGTTGTAAAGGGACCCATATGTGGCTAAATTTGACTAGATAAGGAAAAACATGCTTTTGGGCTCAAAAATTGACGGCATATTCAATTTCTTACCATGTCAGATTGTCGATAATCAGAACGCTGTTTCAAATGTCGCTTAATTTCTGCTGAAAATTTTGTTTATTTATTTTTTCTAGAATACCGAGAAAGACTCGTAAAACATTACCTACCTTCATATACAGTTGAAGTTGAGCCTTTACCAAGTACACTATTAAAGTTAATAATAACATCCTTAGATTCCAACTGCCATTTTAGCAAATCATTGTGACTTAGCTGCAAGTTTAGATGACCTTCTTGAAGGTTGCATGTTAAAGTTTTGTGCACTTGTCTTTCAATCAGCTTCAGTCGCCGGTTCTTTTTAAATCGAATAAATGCATATGTTGCAGCCGATTTGTTGAACCAGCCGTTTTATGGAACGGCTAGCCGATTTATGGAACCAACAACTTTTTTACATGTTCTCCATTATGGCTAGCCGTTTTATGGAACGGCTTGCCGGTTTGTTGAACCAACACTTTTCACTTTATTTTAAAAGTGTTTTATTTTAAAATATTTTTGAAACATTTTGTTGAAAAAACAAAATCTTATCAATAAAAATTAAATTAGCTGTGTTAGCAGCTTTTTTAACAATTATAGCTATATGACAGTCAAAAGATAAAGAAGAATTATATGATACTCCTAGATCTTTGAACTCAGACACAACAGGTAGTAAGGTTTCATTTAAATAATAAGGACAACAAAGATTTTTTGTGCCGATGTGCATAATTGCTGACTTTTTTTCGTTAATTGGAAGTTGCCAGTCATTACTCCAAGTGTTCGATTCAGTGTACTCCCGCTCTCTTATTAAGGGAGCGGGAGCGAGCGGGAGCGACTTCGAAAGAGCTGGGAGCGAGCGGGAGCGACTTCGAAAGAGCGGCTCCTTCCAAGTTCAGAGTTTTTTTGCAATATTTTCTCAAAAAATAATCAATTTTACTCTTATGTGAAAAAATGGATGTGATCAAAACTCCAAATCCAGCAAGATCATCAAAACCCAAGAAAAATTTTTTTGAATCTACAAAACTTTCTGAAGCTGTTCTTCAACAACAAGAACTTAACTTAGCAAGACTTATTGCAATTTCGTTTAATTAAATAAAAAATTTTTTGAAAAGCTGTTAAACATGGGAGCCGGAGCGGGAGCGGGAGCGAGCGGGAGTAAGTGAAAGGAGCGGGAGCGGATTAAAAAACGGCAAAAGCGAGCGGGAGCGAGGAGCGAGATGCTACGTTAGGAGCGGGAGCGAGCGGGAGCGAGAAATTAGGGAGCGGGAGTACACTGGTTCGATTATATGTAGATGGATGTGGATGTCGTTTAATAACTATTGGTTTTGCAGAATTATCAGTTCCTTTATTCCATGGCATTTTGATATCATTCTTTTTTGGAACTTCTTTATCAGCATCTTCAACAGTTGCTGTTGTTTCATCATTATCAGTTTGATTTTTTCGATTTATAAAAGCACTTCTTGTAAATTTTGGTGTTTCAATACTTGGAGCTTTTTGAACAACTTTAACAGTAATACCATCTTGAACTTTTCGATTATTATTTGCCAAATGAGATAAACCCAAGGAAGTGAGAAATGGTGTAACATTACTATGAGTTTCAATAGCATCTTCTTCATCAGATGATTCAACAACAAGTCGATTATATCGTTTAGCACTTCTGTAAAATGATGACTTAAAATTAACTATAATCATGTATAAATATTACCGTTTAGGTTGTACATGTTCTTCTTCATCACTTTGGATGACACTCTTAGGCCGTTTTGATGGTTTTTCGCGAACAGAATTCTTTAATGAAAGAAAATGCTTTCTTTGGTTCATTTGCAACAACTTTAACTCTATAAATATAGCTTCTGTGTACTATACAAAATGTATCAGAGAAAAAAAATGTCTTACGATGTGATTGGATCAAAGTCATCATTATACCAGCTATCCTGGGAAGCTCTGTATTCAATTACAGGAGGCAGAATTTGTGGTTTTTCAAAAAGTTGTTCTGTAATACCTTTGGAAATTTGTTCCATTGATGGTTTCATAACAATTTTAGGAGTTGTTGTTTCGCCCTTGGATTTATTTGTTTGAGCAGCATATTGTTTTGCAACTTCGATCAACTTTTTAGCTTTATCAGCAGCAGATAGCTTTAGTGTACTACTTGAAGGAAGATTTGAAGGAATGGGAATACTTTTTAAAGCTGTTCTTGATTTATCCAAATCCATTGGCTTCTCAGAAGTTTTGAAATTTTGCATTTCAAAAGTATTTGGTGGGTAATATTGATTTTGAGTTCTTTTAATATCCATAGCTGCAGCAATAAGAGCAACATCTTGTTCGTCATTAGTTATTTTTGCAATACCGCGTACCTAAAATACTTGTTACCGTTTGTTAATATTTCTTGGAATAAATTAGCCTTACAATTACACTACCATTTCCACCAGGTACACTAATTAATTTGATACTTAAAACAGTTGTTGATGATGTTAATGTTGCTCCAAGATCATGTAATACAGTATCTTTAAAAAAAAAGAGAATGTAAGAAAACAAACATGTTTCAATTTAACAAGTGTTAAAAATAAAATAGTATTATGGCACGTTTAAAATTATTTTTGAGTTTTTAAATATGTCTTGATAATATACTTCTTCAAGTGATTTTCATAAAGAAGAAAAGCAATAAATTTATTAATCAGATTTTTTTATAAAAACACAGTTCTAGCAAACCAATTGTGTTAATGAGATGAGTTCTTATCCCCGAATACATTGAAATTAAATAATTTAAAAAATTGTAAAAAAAACTATCTTTTGACTGTCATATAGCTATAATTGTTAAAAAAGCTGCTAACACAGCTAATTTAATTTTTATTGATAAGATTTTGTTTTTTCAATAAAATGTTTCAAAAATATTTTAAAATAAAGTGAAAAGTGTTGGTTCAACAAACCGGCTAGCCGTTCCATAAAACGGCTAGCCATAATGGAGAACATGTAAAAAAGTTGTTGGTTCCATAAATCGGCTAGCCGTTCTATAAAACGGCTGGTTCAACAAATCGGCTGCAACACATATAAAGCTATTATTGTAAGTATCACTAAAAATAAGCCGCCTAAAATGTACCAAATTGTGAGGGATTTTGAAGTTATGGGAGTTTTTGCTTCTTTTGTCGGGCTGACAGTAACCTGTGATGCAGTGGTTGATTTTAAAGTGGAGCAGTGAGTGTTCGTCAGAGGGAGAGGTGATTTTTGTGTACTTGTTGAATTAAGCGTTGAAGGTGATTCGCAAATAAATGATAAGTTTTTTTCACACTCGGATGTTATCCATAATCCATTTGATGATGCTTCAATAATAGCGCACATGCCCGTCACATTCTGTTCTGAAAGTGGAAGATTTTATCCTAAATAAAACAGTGACAATACATACCTCTGTCCCAGTTGGTAAAATTTATTAGGCTGCCATCATCCCATTTTTGAGTTTCATTGTTTGAATATCCTAGCCAGAATGTGCTTTCATTTGTCCATGTTATTAAGAAAGAATTTTCGTTAAGAGAATGAATAGAAGTTAAATATCCATTAAGATCATTACAAAAGCTGCTAGAATCTTCTTTGCTTTTCAACTCATTGTAAAATTTGTAGCAAGCGTTTTGATTTACTGAAGTTGATACAAAGCCGTTTTGACATGCGCTATGATATAGAGGAAAAATAGGAGCAGGCTGCTTGCACATAGCTGTATGAAATATGTTAACACTGGAGCAGTTGGTGTCAATCCAAGAGTACAAAGGGAATCCCGAAGGAGGATTAGCATAGGTTATAGCACATCTGGGGCCAAATAAATTAGTAGCGGGAGGAAAAGGATCCCAGTATGTATAATTATTGACAGATCCATCAACCCATTTCCAGATTAGATTGTCTCTATATAAACCAATTAGAATATCAGTTTCCGGTAGACCATCTGCTGTTAATTCTGTAAAATATTCTCTATTTTTATCATGAATCATATTTGAAACAGACTATTAACAAATATATTTTCTTCATCGCTGTGGATAGAAACCAAGTGTGCGTTTAAAGTTTGACACTGTGCTTCACAATTATCATACGTACATTGATGTATTATCTGAAACGAATTCAATGAATGAATCGATTAAGTTGTTGCAATAGACGCTTTGTTCTATTTTCCATTTAATCCTGGATTTCATTCCGGTTTAATTGTACTTACGTGATAACAACTGTCAGTTTGCTTAAAATATTCCCATCCATCGGAACATTTTGAATTTGCGGTGTTTTCTAATGTAAAGGAAGCATCTTCTTTAATATCATTAAACAACAAACATTTTAAAGACATGAAAAAATACATTGCAACGTTCAAAGCTTTCATAACAAAAAATATTAATCTTTTTACTGGTACTTTTTTTTTTACTTTTTACTTTACGCAATGCAGTTTATCACTTACTGTAAAACACTCATACCAAAAGCTTAACCAAAATACCATAATCATTTACTCACATTTGTCAAAAGTTAACTTTGCAAAGATATTCGTACTTTTAATCGTCTATTTTTTCTTGCCTCATCTCTTTGTTGCAATTAAAATTCAAAGGTGTGGAACAGCTAAAAACACGTAGAAAACACTTTTTTACACCTTGCCACACATTTTTTTGTCGAAATCAGTATTTGAAGAAAGAAACATTAATCTCTTTGTTGCTTTTTTCTGTTTCTTTTGAGTTATATTTTTTGTAACAGCTTAATGATTAAAAATACGAAAAAATCTTTGAGAAGTTAACTATTGGCTGATGTGAGTAAATGATTACGCTTTTTTGGTTAAGCTTTTGGTAAGATTGTTTTACAATAATTCAAGGAACTAAAAAAATGTCCAAAATATTCATAGGTGTTTAAGAGGGCTTAAAGAAGGAGAACCCTTTGATACTCTTTTCTTTCACTTTCAAAAAAACTTTGAATTTATATTTTGCTTATCAGGGACCTTCAATTACATTTTAAAACATTTACCAAAAAACACTTTTGACAGAGTCAAAAATGTATGATCTTTTCGTGTTTATCCATCTGTGTGGTAATTGGTAATTCAAATCAAAACCACGTACGTGGCCACGTTGCCGTTTTGTGAAAAAGGTATTAGTGATTAAAAGTACAATTTTCAGAATATCATAATTTCTTTGTGTTTATCTTTTCAAGCTTTGGATTCAAATGAACGTTGTATTTCCATGATAATAAAAATTTTAAACCTTGCTTCCGTATACAATCTTGACTTTGAAACACAATTTTACTGTTACACTTTAAGGTAATCGAATACCACGCATCCCTGTTCACCATAATTTTCAATTTTCTTTTTCCATGTAACATATTATTTCAAAAGACAATGATATTCCATAAATGAATGTTAGAAAACTACAGTATCCTAAAAAAACTAACAGGCGTCAACAATAGCAAATTTATAAAAGCAAAGAAATCGAGGAAAAAACGATCAATCAAAAAACAGTAAGAAGTGAAAAAATAAAAAAAATAAATCAACGATATTTTGAGGCTTCATTTTTTTGGAGTTCTTTCATCTTTTGAAACGTTACAAAATTTTCACTTCTACCATAGATAACAGGAGGAACAAATTCAAAGGATTCTGTTGTCAAAATGTCATCGATAACTTTATTAAGATGATCAACATCATCAAGAGAATAAATTTGAATAATTGTACGATTTTTGCTGCTCTATAATAGGTAAAATGTATTTTTAATAAATATAATAAAAAAAACTGTACTTTTAAACGTTGATAAAATTCTTGAACATTAAAGTTATCACGAAGAAAATCTATTTCCACTTTTTCTACAGTATTGCAAGCAACAATAAATTCGTCATAGCTTTTGCAAAAAGCATTTTCAGCATGACAGCTAAAACTCCTGTAAACACTTTTATTACTACACTTATACTATACTATACTATACTATAAAAACTTACATAAAAACTTTTTCAGCACCAGGAAAAAGCGTGATAATATCTTCCATAGAAACATATTCACCAATATTATCATATATAACAACCGTTGAAAAGAGATAACATTCTTTGACACCAGATGAAAAGAATTTTAATTCATTCTCTGTAAGTAGTTGTTCAGAAAGATTAAGAATTCTAATATCACATTGATAAATTTGAGGAATAATACCAGAAGCAACTTTTTCATTTCTGTGAAAACTAACATCAAATCTTTTTGATAACCAAATTTTTCCGCAAAGAGTATCAAAATTAATGCTTTTACATTTATATCCCCACGGAGGACATTCACTTGAATCACAATATTTCCATCCATTACGATAATATAAGGTATTAATGACCAAGATTGGATTTTTGATAAAAAAGAGTTTGCAACATTGAATTAACTTTTGATATACTTCATGTGATGCAGGATTCTTCCAGATATATTTCATAATTGGCATTGGGAGGGAAAATTCTTGTGGCATTGCTGATTCACAAAATTGTTCAAAAGGAATACATGGTTTTGAATTTAATAAAGCCATATCTTGGATTGTCTAAAATTGTATAACATATCATATATGATAAAAAAGTTTAAAAACTTTGAAACAGCAGAAACAAATAAATAGAGTACAACAAAAAATATCACGGATAAACATTTAATAAGGTTTTGGGATGATCTAATTAAAGCCAAAATATGAAATATTTCAGATTACAATCATAGACGAAAATGACAGTCATTTTTGTTTCACAAATACACGAGAGGTTGTGTGAACTATTTTTTTCAGCCCTAAAACCTTTTAGGCTAGAAGTAAGCAGAAATAAATTGTGTAAGCAGAAAAATTGCTTACGATGATGGGCACGCAATTTGCCAAAAAAGATTTTCTTTCAATATAACAGCCACTAACAAACAAATCAATCAAAAAAGGTGCTAATAGTTTTCAGTTAAACTGTTTTTGATATTCACAAAATTTTCGTTTTTTAGAAAATGTGCTTTATATTCCAAATTTCTAGGGTTTGAAAAACTTTTTAAATATTTATTTGCGATGCTATCGTTGGCGAATTTATTTATTTATGCAATATGCTCGTGTCTGTATGTCAAAAAAATTTGCTTAAATTCCTTTTTGTAATAATTTCAATGTTTTTTAGGCAACGATAATTTCACCTTGTTGATTTTCCAAGCTATGGATTCCAATGAACGTTGTATTACTTCGATGGAAAAGAAACAAACTTTTCCTCTTCCAAAAGCAATGACGAAATATGTTTGGGAGACTTTATCATGATCTGAAGTTTCTCAAAGGCTAATCAAATGTTGCAAATTTTTTATCCTTAAAAAACCAAATTTGGTTATTAAGAATTTGAGTTATGATTGTAATGGAGGGGAATATTGCAGTGCAAATGAATGTGATGGGTTTAAATGCGAATATGAAAACGGTAAACATAAAACAATTGATATGAATAATCTACATGGTAAAATTTGGATATTCAAACAATTTCGTTTTGAATCTTATAAAAGTGAAAATGTAGCTTCTGATCTTATTCCAAAAATTTATCGATCCAATATTCAAATTTTTTGACTTAATTTTCAACAATGCTACAATGAACTAAAATTTCTTTCATCTGGTGTCAAAAAATTTGTTTCACTTGCAAAATATTGTTACATTTGATGATGGTGGTGAATATGTCTCAATGGAAAATAAGCAAGATTAGATAAGATATGCAATAACAAGTATTACATTGCTATAAATAATACTATGATGATAATAAATTATTTTGTTAGAGCAATCGGGAGTTCATTAAATTTAGACACGAATATAAAAAATGATTGTTCAAACGCAAGCTGTTTTTTACAGTGTCACATCCAATATGGAAAGCACGTTTAACTTAAGTTTAACTTGCTATACTTTCAGGTGAAAAAAAATTTCTTGGCCGAAATTTAAAAAATAATTCATAGAACCTAATTTTTAAAGCAATGTCCCAATTATAACTATGGATCATTGTTGTTATGAAAAAGTAGAGCTCAATGAGCCCAAAATGAGTTATTTTTTTCCAGCAAAAAAAGTTAGAGAAAAAATCTCGCAAGCAATCAATACTCATTGATCAAGCCCATTGCCAAGCTGGAAGTTTTTTTTTCTTCAAAAAAAAATGTTTTATATTGATCGATTTGTTTGTCCGTTGATGTTGTTATTTTGAAAGAAGGGATTGTTTTGCAGATTATATGCCATCGTCATTAACATTTTTTTTTGCATACAAATATGAACTTGGTTCATTTTATCTGGCATTTAAAGATAGTGATAGTTGATGGCAAATATTTTAAAATTTTTTGCGATAATAATAAATAAGCTATTTTTCCGTGATATTTTTTAAACCATGTATCGTACTGTATAACAATTTTTAATTTTTTAGGAAATTGTAGTCCCATCGTGCTTAGTTTTTCAAGCTATGTCTTCAAATGAACGTTGCAGCATTTCGATGGAAAATGATTCAACTGGCTTGTTTTTTTCAACTTATCAACAATTTCTTGAATCAACCAAGCCACAAACATTTCCTCTTCCAATGCCAATCATGAAATATATTTGGAAAAATCCGTCATCTCCCGAAGTCTATCAAAAGCTCATCAAATCTTGTAAACTTTTTTTCCTTAAAAATCCTATTTTGGTATTGAAGAATTTAAAATATTGTCTTGATAGTGGATGGAGATATTGTGATTCAAAGAAATGCAGTAATTGGGGTTGCAAAAACAAGCACAAAAAAATTGATATCGATAACCTTCATGGAAAAATTTGGTTACTAAAAAGTTTTGATGGTAGTCATGGTGAAAATGCAAAGCTAGCTTCTACCCTTATTCCTCAAATTTATCGATCAGATGTTAAAAATTTATATCTTTCGGGTCAACATCTTTCATATAATGAACTTCAATTTCTTTCATCAAGTGTAAAAAATTGTAGTCTCTTATTCTGTACTATTAAATATGAAGACAATGATGAATATGTTTCTATGGTAGATATTATCAAGCTCTTTTCTGGTGCTGAATACGTTTACATGTAGGTTATTAAAATTATATATTAATACAGTTAAAATATAAATGATATTTTAGGAATTTTTTATGTCAACTTCAAAATGCTTTTTGCAAAAGCTATGATGAATTTATTGTTGCATGTAATAATGTTGAGAAAGTGGAATTATGTTGTCTTCCTGCTGATTTTGATGTTCAAGAATTTTATCAACGTTTAAAAGTAAGGTTTTTATTTATTTTTGAAAAAACAATTTACATGTTTTAGAGCAGCAAAAATCGCACATCAATAATTATTAGCTCCCTTTGCGATAATGGTCGGCTTAATGAAGTCATAAATGAAATTTTGGCAACAACAGTTTTTGAATTTGTTCCTCCTGTCATCTTCAATTATAATATTAGTAAAGCAAAGATTAAAAGATTGTATGAAACCCAAAAAAAAGAAGCTGCAAAATATCTTGAATAATAATTATCTTTTTTGTTTGATTGGTTTTCTACTTTGCATATTACAAAATAAAAATTTTATGTCAATTTTTTTCTTTTTTCTATAAATCTAACGTTATTGTAGGTTTTTTATGTTGCTATTTGTTAAGGGCCCTGTAGTTTGCTCAGATTTGCTTGTAAATAACAATATGTTTGTTTTAACCCCTTTTATATCTTTTCTTTCGAATTTTGGTTACTGCAATAAATGTGTAAACACTTAGATCATATGTTAATCTAGGTGCAAAAAAAGTTTTATAAAAAAATATTGACATTTGGCTGGAGAATAGCCAGGCCCGAGATTATCAAAATATGTTCGTTTTTCACTTAATTAGAGGTCATTAAAAAACACAACTCAAAAATATGCTGACGTCAGCTGTGGCGTTATACCCATCCATACATATCGTCAGCATTTCAACAGTTTTGGCAAAAGCCCATCCAAGCCTAAACTGATGACGTCAGCTCTGGACAATCCCTAAATATTTGCTACGCGAACATAACTTAGCATGCATTAATTGCTGTCAATGTAACAACAACGGACAGACATCCTTCCCCTAGCCTGAACTTCACAAATGGTCATATACAATTATTTGGACAAATATTTTCTTCTTCGTCGCATTTATTATATCGTTCAAAGATTATTGCTATTCTATTGGTTGCTTTGAGGCTTAGAGCATTTTCAAATTTATACCTAAATTAATAAAGAAATTATTATTTCGTATTGTAAAATTATAAATAGTTAATATTTATTCGTGATATCTTGTTGTTGCATGTAAGACGAAACGTTTAAAATTATTGTTCTGTTTGAAATAATATTCTGTTTAAATCATCTATTCGTGTTTAAACATTTTTGCTCTTCTAATCATTTTTAATTTTAATAAATTTCAGACAATTATAATATCATTGTGCTAATTTTTCAAACTATGGATTCAGCTGAACGCTGTCTTTCTTCAATGGAAAAGGATTTGAAGAGAGCTGATGATTCATCTGATTTGTTCTTTCCAAATTATCAACAATTTCTTGAATCAACCAAGCCACAAACATTTCCTCTTCCAATGCCAATCATGAAATATATTTGATCAAATCCATCATCTCCAAAAGTATATGAAAAACTGACCAAATGTTGCAAATTCTTTTTCCTTAAGAATCCAATTTTGGTCATTAATAATTTAAAATAATTATGTCAATGGGAATATTGTAATTTTAATAAATGTAGTGGTTATAATAAGCGCAAACATGATGAGAGAAAAATTGATATTGATAAAATTTGCTTTGGAAAATATTATAATGCTTTTTTCTGGTGCTGAAAAGGTTTTTATGTAAGTGTTTGTATTATAATACTAATTTAGTGTCAAAACAATATTTGTAGGAGCTTTGCCAATCAATTCCGGAATTGTTTTTGCAAAAGCTACAATGAATTAATTGTTGCATGCTATACTGTCAAAAAAGTGAATTTAAATTTTGTTCGTGCTAATTTTGACATTCAAGAATTTTATCAACACTTTAAAGTAAGCTTTTTATTTCTAAATAAACCTTAAATATACATTTTTCATGTTGTTTTAGAACAGTAAAAACCGTGCTTTAATCAACATTCATTTTCTTGGTTATACTGATAGTCTTGATCAAATTATCGATGAAATTTTAGCAACAAAAATTTTGAATTTATTCCACCTGTCATTCTTTATCATGGTCAAAATAGTGAAAAATTTAAAATGATGACTGAAATTCAAGAAAAAGAAGCAGTAAAAAATATCGTTAATATTTCTTTTTAAAGGTGTGCGGATAATTCGGTTCACTTTTTTATAGGTCAAATTTTTGCAAAAATGCAAAGTGCTTTAAGGCAAAAAAGGTCAGACAGAAAAAACCAATAAGTAACAAAAAATAGACGCTACAAATGCGCGCGTAAATAGTAATGAGTAAAGTAAATGCAAAGTAATAATATTTATGTTAAACACTAACAAAACAATAAAAAGTAAAGTAGAACAAAAAAATAAAAATACAAATCAAAAATGATAATTATTAAAATTTGGTGGATATTGTTGTTGCATATATTGATGATTGTAGTAAACAGGCAAAGATGGATGCTGCATTTGCTACTTCTTGCATATTCACGAAGATTCTTTGAGTAATGCCAATTACAAGTTTTAATAATATAATCTGGAAATATTGCTTTTGCACCGTTTATTGCTGCCATTTCGTGATCGAAGCGTAATTCTTTTGGTTCAACACCCATATCTCCATCCATTTGAGCTTTTAAAATTCTAAACATTTCTTCATAAGTAACTTGATTCTTTTTCTTTACAATAACAATTCCACACACAAAAGATTTTTGATAATTTGGATAATTACAGTATACAGCAACAATAACATAGATTTGTTCGAAGCCGGGTGGCACTTTTTCAAACGTTCCATCAAAAATTAAATATTTAGCTTTTCTTATAATATCTTTTCCTTTTTCTTCAAGCAGAAACACAAAATCTTCTCGATTTTCACGAACCATTGGTGGACAATTTGGAAAGCTTGATTTCTAAAAAAATTTAGTGATACACATATATACAATAAGCTTAAACAAACCTGTAATTCATCATCTATATCAGCTGGCATACAATTTAAAACGAATCGTGGACGAGCTGCTCGCTTCAGTCTTCTTCGAACACTTTTCAGAAGTCCCAACTTCTTGTAGTACATAATCATAATCATTTTTATCTTTTTTCCATAATTAATAGTTCCTCTTTTTAAACTGCTTTTCTTTTTTAGTTTGGTTGTTTCCTAATGTCTTTTCAAACAATTTTGTTTTTGTTTTTTCATTATTAATGTATGCTCATTTCTTCTGAGATTTTTATAAATCTTACGTTATTAGAAAGCTTCGCTTCTATTTAATAAACTTTAGTTGTTTTCTCACATTTGTCAGCTTTGGGATATTGCAGCTATTTTTTATTTGAACGAATGAAGATAATATGAAATTTTAAAATAGAAGAATATATGATAACAATGATTAACGCAGTAAAAAACCTCCAATGATGATGTCAAAAGTATAAAGAAAACATTAACGATACTTTGCAGCTTCTTCATATTGAATTACTTTCATATCTGTAAGCTTTTCTTCACTTAAATCATAACAGATGAAGACAGGAGGAACAAATTCAAAAACTTTCGTTGATAAAATTTCATCGATGACTTGAATAAAACGATCAGCATTTTCATGAAAAGTAATGTATATTGAAGCACGATTTTTGCTGTTCTAAAATGTGTGCAATTTTAATGCTTCTATATAATAAATAATGCTTACCTTTAAACATTGATAAAATTTTGTAACATCAAAATCAGCTGGAACAAAATCTAATTTTACAAATTTAACATTACTGCGTGCAACAATAAATTCATCATAGCTTTTGCAAAAAGCATTTTCAGTTTGATCGTTAAAACTCCTGCAAACAATATTATTACTGAATAAATGTTATAATATAAACACTTACATAGAAATTTTCTCAGCACCAGAAAAAAGCTTTATTATATCTTCCATAGAAACATATTCACCACTATCATCATAGGTAATAACACAAGAATAAAGAACGCATTCTATGACATTGGTTGAAAGGAATTTGAGTTCATTGTATGTAAGATGTTGACCATAAAGTTCAAGAACAATAATATCCAATCGATGAATTTTAGTAAGAAGATTAGAAACAAGCTGTACATTATCGTAGAAACCAGCATCAAATTTTATTGATATCCAAATTTTTCCATTAAGATTATCCAAATCAATTCTTTTATATTCATATCTGCAATTATAGAAAGTGCATTCATTTGCAGTGCAATATCTCCATGCTCCACCACGATAAAATAAGCTATTAATGACCAAGATAGGATTCTTAAGGAAGAAGAGCTTGCACGTTTTGATGAGTTTTTGATAGACTTCAAGTGATGATGGATTCCCCCAAATATATTTGGATAAATTGGATAAAAAAGAAGCTATTGATTTGCTTTCGTTTTTTCATAATGTATTCTTTCATCGAAAAGAAATTACCTAGTAAAATTTATCAACACCAACAACAAATTTTGCTGATCGATATTTGCCGATGGGGGACTTAATTAAAATAGCTTTTTTCACGAGTGTAAAGCTGTTTTAGTTGTACAAAAAGTGAGAGAATTCTATTGTTTATAGGTTTATTGACTACTAGTTTTTTTTATTAATAATAGGTTTTTCTTTTATGTAATAACAAAACAATGTAAACATGTTTTTTTTTAAAAAATTATGGAGTAATTGCTGCGATTAATTTTTACAGTATACCATCTATCTCCAATTAAAATAATTAGCAAACAGCATGGATTTAGCTCAAGCAGTTTCGAAAATCTGTGGACTTTTTCATGGGTTCATTCATATTAACAATATTATTCTTTTTTAATATTTTTCTTAGATCAAATAATGAAGCACAAATAATTATTCTAAAATGTTTATTTGTGTTTAAACTTGTGTTTTCATAAAACTTACTCGTTTAAAAAACAAAACAGAATAAATAAAAAGCAACTAACAAGGGACCGTTCTGAGATGTCACCCTGGGATTTCAACGGCAATAGCGGGAATTGATAGCTTATAGTAAGGGATGGTAACCCACCACGTACTAGCTGCCCTTTCGTCATTTCAGAATTTTTATGGCATTTTGCTTTTACATAGTAAGTAGCAGACGATGAACGTCTAAGTATAAAAAATACGTCTGTGTTGATATTAAATGATTGTAAACGCTTGGAATATGATTAATTATTTATAAAAAATTATTTTTTGGCATATTTGACCATCTAAAATCAACACAAACGTAATTGCTAGACTATGACTTTCATCGCTTGCTACTTACTGTGCAATAGCAAAATGCTATAAAAATTCTGAAATGGCGAAAGGGCAGCTAGTACTTGGCGGGTTACCATCCCTTACTAAAAGCTATCAATTCCCGCTGTTGCCGTCGAAATCCCAGGGTGACATTTCAAAACGGTCCCTTGTAAAAATAAAAGTTGTAAAATCGGTGGCCGTAAAAATATTTCTAAAATAGTTAAGAACCAGCAGAATAATTGCCTGACATAGCGAAGTTATGCATGTCTATAAATATTTGATGATAAAAAAATTTTATTTTGACTTGATTTTTGATGAAAATGTTGCTTTAAATATAAGAACTTACTTGAATTAAAAAATTTATTTCAATATTTGATAATTTATGCTGGTCTGAAAAAAGGTTTTTTATTGTATAAGACTTGCAAAAATAATAGGTTAGAAATGGCATGTATAATTATTTAACGCCACAGTTCACTATTTTTCAACATTTTCTGTAACATAAACTTTAAAATTTGCATAGAATGAAACTTACTCGAAAGATTTTTTCTTTTATAATATAAATATGACACTGAAATAAAATTCAAAAGTAATGCAATGGGTAAAAAATATGTATTTGATTTTATTTTTAAATTATATAATAGCATGCATTTCTCAGTTCTCAACACCCAATAAAAATATTCTGCAATGTAATAAAGTTCACAGTCATTGTCAAAATACGGTATCACCAGTAAAATATTTAATAAAGCTATTACTGTAACGTAGACAACAGTGTTTCTCAAAGATAATATTGTTGGATATTTCCAATAAAATAAAATTGCAAACAATCGATTAAGCGATTTTAGAACTTGAAGAAAATAGAAAAGCTAATTGACCGATAACGGGAATAGACGTTGTAAAAGGTCTAAAAAATTAAAACCTTTTTTTTAAATTTTGAAATGCATTGACTTACCCTAGTGATAATACTGTTGCAATGGAATAAAAAAACACTGAAAAAAATACCGCAATGACATCTGCAACACAAATAATGCCAAAACTGTTTCTCAAAAATCCTTTTTTATAAATTTTGCAAAGTGATAAAACACTGATGACAAAGACGGTAGCAGTTCCCTGAAAAAAAATTTGAATATTTATTGTTTATGATATGGTTTTTACTTACCGTAGAAAGAACAGAGATAATAACAACATTGTTTAGCATATTAATAATAAAATCTTATCGATGTTAAAGATATTGTTAAACCAGCTTTTAAAAACCTTTTAAACATTAATTTTCTCAAAGTTACTTAAAAAATGTGTTTTAAAAGAATAATTGTAAAAAAATGCTCGTTTTTAATTAACTTTTTTTGTAGCTTTCTCAACCATTAAATTAATAATTTTTTTTACCAACAAAATTTTCGCTTCCAAGTAATACAGCTAATCAGTCTTTAAAAGCTGTATGTTTTATTTTTAAATAATGTTGCTAATAAACAGCAAATTTTGGATTAATTAAACTATACTTTGTTTAAAGTGACATAGTAATATCAAAGCAGAAAATAAAAAGTTATTATTTTTGATTAATTAATTACAAGTTTTTACAATTTGAATAGTGTTTTTGAATACTGGGAAAGTGCAATTAAACAACGTAACAGCTTTTTTCTAGTTTTACATAGTCTCAAAAGCTTAAGTACAAAATAAATTAGCATTAAACATTTGTTAAACACAAAACACAAAAAAATAATTAATTCATCGTAAAAATTATTTAAAATGAGATGTATGATGATGCTATTTGAAAAAGTAAAATTGAAACAATTATAGTAACATTGTTAATTATAGCATGCATGCACAAAAATGGTTGTAACAAAATAAATATCAAATCAGTATTAAAGATTTCTTCTTCTGTTTCACTGAATTTCATTTTTCTTTCTCCTTTGTAAATTATCTTTTTTAAAAGAAGTAAAGCAGAATTTTCCATAATTGTTATTAAGCTTTTAAAATTAATGGCCAATAAATTTAAACGCCAGAAGAGATGGCACAATGGTTAACTTTTATGGCATCCGAGAAAGCTTCGTCTTTGACAGGACAATGCATCCATGTGAAAGGTGGAATTTTGATTGACTCATGGAGAATCAAATTTGATTAAAAATATTTTTATAATTTTTGTGGTTTTATTCGCATTTTTTATTCACATTTTAAATAAAATATAATTTGAATAATAAAATTTATTTTACAAAATTGATTTTTTTTCGATTTTAACGTTGAGGTTTTTCAAAAATCTGTAAAACTGTATTTGTTTATTTTAAACTTTGGTTTATAGAATGTGATGTTAACAATAAGAAAATACACAAGATCGTTACCATGTTTCTGGCAGTACAATTTGTAAAATAATATATAAAAACTATTGAAAATGTATTTACAATGAAAACACAGATAACGACATGATAAAAAAAAGTAGAAAACATTCAAATAAAACGATAATAATAGTTCAAACGAAACATTATCGATATTTTGCAGCTTCTTTTTTTCGTATTTCATACATCTTTTCAAGCTTTTCAAATCTTACACCACCACCATCGATGACAGGAGGAACAAACTCAAATATTTCTTTTGTCATAATTTCATTGATAACTTGATTAAGACGATCTGCAGGACCACGAGAATAAATGTTGATTAAAGCATGATTTTTGCTGTTCTACAATATGTCATATGCATTTTTAATATATATATATATAATTAAAAACTCTACTTTTAAACGTATATAAAATTCATGGACGTCAAAATCAGCAGGAAGATAAAATAATTTCACTTTTCTAATTGTTTTACAGGCATCAATGAAGTCATCATAGCTTTTGCAAAATGCATTTGCAGGTTGACTTCCGAAATCCCTGTAAACAGTAATATTACTACACTTATGCTATAATAAAAACACTTACATAAAAAGTTCTTCAGCGTCAGAAAAAAGCGTCGTAATATCTTCCAAAGAAACGTATTCACCACTTTCATCATATTTAACAATACAAGAATAAAAATAAAATTCTTTTACACCAGAAGAAAAAAATTTGAGTTGATTAAATGTAAGATGACCATTAAGTTTCAAAAATTGAATACTGCATTGATATATTTGAGGAATAATAGTAGAAACAAGGAGTGGATTTGCGTAAGATCTAACATCAAAGCGTTTTGAGAACCAAATTTTTCCATGAATATTATCCATATCAATTTTTTTCTTTTCATGTTTACATTCATAACCAACACATTCATCTGAATTGCAATATCTCCATTTACTGCCATCACGATATTTTAAATTTTTCATGACCAAAATTGGATTCTTAAGGAAGAAGAATTTACAGGTTTTTATTAGTTTTTGATATACTTCAGGTGATGTTGGATTCTCCCAGATATATTTCATCATTGGCATTGGAAGAGCAAATTCTTGTGGCTTGGCTGATTCAAGAAATTGTTCTGGAGTTGGAAAGATCGTATCAGATGAATCGTGAAGTTCATGTTTCTTTAAGTTCTTATCCATTGAGGTAATACAACGTTTATTTGAATCTATAGCTTGAATACAATAAGTACGATGCGATAGTTTTGATCTAGAAAGATTTTAAATATTATTACTTGAAAAATAAACAGATAAATGGATGAACACGAGAAGATTCAAACTCAATATTTTTACAAGTATAAAATTAATTCAAAAAAGCATAAACGTTCAGCTTACATGCAACAAAAGAATATCGTGGATAAGTAATTATTTCAAATATTTATTATTCTCGAGAAACGAAAAAAACATCTTCTTTTTTTTCGGATAAATTTAAAAGTAATCTAAACCCAACAGCCACCACCAAGGCAGCATGAATTTTTTTGAACAATATAATAAATGCAACGAAGAAAATATTTGTAAGTCAAAAAAATTGTTTGGCAAGCAATTTGCCAAGCGAGGACTTCTTTAAAAATACATTACAGCAACAACAATCGATGAATTCTCTTTCTATATTTTAACTGCTTTTTCATATTTAAAGGGTTTTGAAACTTTGCATGGCATAAATATAAAAAAAAATTGAGTTATTTTCATGGTTATGATAAGCATTTTTAGTTTTAGCAGCATTGAAGGATTATCTTTCCTCAATGGGGGAATCAACTAAAAATAAAAAGTACAACACTGATTAAAGAAATAAAAACTTTATGATAATATTATTCCTGCTGAAATGATTCGTAATAAAATTAAAAACACAGTGTGATTTTTTCAAAATTATTTGTCAAAAGTAGAAAAAATGGTTATTTTTTTACAACAACACATGTTTTATTGCATAAAATACAAACAAAACATAAAAAAATTAATCAACATTCAAATGATGAATAAGTGAATCACGGAAGGAAACAATTTCCAGAGGAAAAATCGCTTTAATAAATTTGTAATTTTGTGCCAAATTTTCATATAAAAATGCATTATTAACATTTTCACCGCCCATCACATCATCCATATTTTCATATTTCATGTAATCTGTTTGACAAACAAAAATACAATTGCTGATATGTTTGAGATGCATGGTAAGCTCGGGATTTGAATTTGCAGAATGTTTAAAGGTTTTTGAAGGTGTGAAATTTTGTAGATGCAGTGACTCATCATGAATCTGGAAAAATGTTTTGTTGTATTTTAATATTTTATGTAGCTTTAAGCTCAACGTTTTAGACAAACTTGTGTTCAAATATAAACACTTACTTCAATATTAATTTTCCATTGCTTATTTTTTGACATTGCTTTTTCGACAGCTTTTTGAATTTCTTTAACACTTTCAATTGGTAATGGATACCCAAATTTAATTGCTACTTGAAGAGCTTTCAAAGAAGATTTTGTTATACATTGCTCATGTAAACATTCAATCATTTCTTTCAACAAAAAATCGTTATCTCTTTTTTCTTGCATAGAAGAATTGTATTGAACTAAAGCTTGCTTAAGCTCGATATCAGCTTTATCAAAAGAAACCATGCTTTCTGATTGCCCAACAGGATTTCGAATATTTGTTAAATATCCAAAAATGCATTGAAGTGGTGATGAAACGAATATTTGAAAGGCTGAATCCCGGATTGATTGAATTAAAGCTTCCGATAATTGACGAGTAAATTGTTCCTTGCCTAAAATAAATTTGTTATTTTAAATTCTTTTAAAAGCACAAAAAACGCTCACTTTTATAAAAAAACGTTTCCTCATCGCTTTCATCAAAACCCTCATCATCTTCTGCTAAAGTTATCAATTCCATGCAAAGTATTTTAAGCATTCCTTTGTATTCTTCTTTATTCAAAGAAATTTCCATATTTGGCATTTTCATGCTTCCCAGTGGTGCATTTTGATTCACATAAGATGAAAGAAGGAAATGAAAAATAATTTTTGTTTTTGTTGCTTCAACCATAAGCTTTTCATCAATTAAACTTTTAAATCTTTTAACACTTTTTCCACTGATTTCAAATGATTCCAATAAATCTTTGCGAATTTTCAAATCATCATTGAAATTTTCATTAAAAACACTATCAATCAAGTTTTTGATTTCGAGCAATGAATTTTCGAGATACTTTGTTAAATGATTTCGTAATTTCTAAAAATAATCGATATAATAAAATTTTAAATAACTTTTCCCTTTTTGTAACTCACTTCTTCAAAGACCCGATCACTTCCTTCTATTTCATTTTGTTTTTCTTTTGCATTCATATAATTTCGAAGAATTGTATGTTCATTGATGCCAGAATTTGATTCCATTGCAATTTTACGAGAATATCCTCGACATTGATTATAATATTCATAACTTTCTGTAAGGGCAGTACAAAAAGCTGACATCTTTTTATAAGCACTTTTTGCAACAGCTGCTACAGTTTCAGCAGCAGATTTTGCCATTTTAAAAAGTTTTGTTGATGAAATATATTCGCATGCATCTGAGGCAATCTCCTTTGCATCTTCCCATAATTCTGATGCTTTTTGAGAAACCTTTTTAGCTGCAGAAGAAATACTTTCCTTTGTTGAAATGGCAGCATTTGCGATTGCTTTTATTCCAGCATTAATACCTGTTACATCTCCAATAGCATGCGCAGCTTTTCCAATTCCTTCAACAACTTCCCACACAACATTTCCAACAGCATTTGCAACTGCTTTTGTACATGACGCAACAGCCTTAAATTTTACTCTTACAGATTAAAATCGATAATAAAATAACTTAATAAAATTTGCATATTCAAATCAAAAAACCTTATTTTAACACATCAATACAAATACGTAATTTATTTTTTTCATATGCAAATTTATGAACATACTTTAAACGCTTCAGATTCTGCAATTTTTGTTGCAACTTCACCAACTGCCTTTTTAATACTCTTTAAAACTTTTTTTGTTTTAGCTGCAACAGTATTTACGGCATCCGCGACTGGATTAATAATATTATCACTAATCCATCCAGCAACACTGCTTCCAATTCCATAGAACCAACTTCCAACTGCTTTAACACCTGACCAAATTGCCTTTACTGCAGTTGTAACACCTCCCACAACTTCAGATAACAGAGTAAAGCCAATGGATTTTTCAGATTTGGATAATACCGCTTTCATACCATTTTCCATTATTGATTTAATTTCTGAATTTGTTGCAGATTCTCCTTGATCTTGTAGATATTTTTCCAATGGTATCATGGATAAATGATATTCAGTTTGATCGTAAATTTTTGATTTATTATCAAAAATTATTTGTTTTAATGTTTCATATTCGGCTGCTTCAAAATCATCATCTTCAATTTCATCTTGATTAAAAGTATTAATTCGAGGTGGAAGAATTAAGCCCATATTTATTAAATCATTGAATAAATTTTCATATGGATTTTCTGGTAAAAAGATTTTAATTTCAGCGTTCTCTGTGTTTTGAGCGGAATCAAATGATATGCAAAGATTTTCTAATGCAAAAGAATATGCAAATCGATCAGTAAGAAAGTCATCAACTTCTTGTGCAATACAACTTGGAAGGAAAGAACAATCAAGCTTTGTAAAAATTCGATACATTGTTTTTTGATAATATTCAATGAGCTTTTCATCTTGCAGTTTCTAAAATGACAAAGATTTTGATAATTTTTTTGTTAAATTTTTTTTAGTTTCAAAGAGTGCCTTTGTTACTATGGCTCTTGAATCCAGGATTAGCAGATCCTTGTTACTTCGAGAGAAACAACAGAATTGTGAACCCTGACTGAACTCCATTGAGCTCAAAGTTTACCTACTCCACCTTTCATTACACTATAAAAAACTTACTTTAAAAATATCGATTTTACCAATTTCTTTTTTTTCATTACAAAAATGATCAATTAATTTTGGTGTAACATTTTGTAAATCTTTCATATTTCGAAGTTGATTCAAAATAATGGAATAATTGTTCAAATAATTTTTTTCTTCAGATAAAGATTTTGTTGGATATATTTTTGAATTCCAAAGTTTATCATCAAGTGTAAAGCGGCATCGAAGAACTGTTTGACGTTTCAATGATTCAATATCTTCAAGGCTTTGCAAAATCCAAAGTGCACCTTCTTTTGAAATTTCAAAATAATCTGCTAACTCTTCAATTGAAATCCCATCAAAGACAGTAAAATATGTGAAATCTTTAAGAGCTGTGAAATTTATTACACCAATGATATCATCTTTTAGCTTTGAAGAAATCTCTTTCATTTGATATGCTTTAAGTTTTTCATTGATTTCATCACGATTATAAAACTCAATATCTTTTGGGCATCCATTTAAAGAGATTAAATGATTCATTGGAAGTTTTGGATCATCATTTTTAAGTTTTGATATTGGTTTGATACCAGCTTTTTCAAAGATTGGTTGAACTTCCGCAACATAGAGAGATTCAATATAAACAACACTTTTAGCATTACAAATAATTCTTCGATCTAAAAGCGGTTTTTTCTAAATTTCGAACTTTTTTGAAAAAATCTGGCATTTCAAAAAAAATGAATTTTAGAGTTGAGGGCTAATTCTTTGTATATATACCAAATCGAGGACGGGGAATCCGAATCTGAAGTCCGTTTTGAAATCTGGGTCACGGATTTCGAAATACGGCATGGCGCACCGGCCCACATGCCATTTTCGTTAAGGTGACGCCATAGGTACAAATTTGGTATCATTCGACGCGTCTTGAAGAGCTCTATCCGAATATATAAATATCTTGTAGAAAAAAACATTTTTATTTGGTCAAAATCACGTTTAAAGTAAGATGGTCTCGGTTTTTGACCTTTTTGACCTCAAAGTTGTTTTTTGCGGGGTGATATTTTATTTTCATCAGATTCCTCATAAAATTCTGCATCGAATGCATATTTCATTTGTTTTTTTCGGTTTCCCTTTCGATGCGAATTCAGCCAAAACTCTATCTCCAGCATCATCTCGGAGGCATAACTCGGGTAATATGCAAGATATTGACCTATGGTGAAAAACATTATGTAATACTATGATATTAGAGGGTCCTGGGTGAATTTGGGCATTTTTGGATATCAGGGGGCAATATGGCGTCCATATGAAATCTCAAAATTTAGCAACATGGATGCTTTTGGCAAAATGGCTCAAAATGACGTTTTTTGTTAAAGAATGACTGTGGAATGGCTCTAGTAATATAAAATATATACAAAATTACTTAGTTAAAGCATTTAAGGTCATATATGGATGATTATTAGGTCCTGGGGATATGCTCTTTTTAAGCAATTTTTGGGGTGTTTTTAATATATTCCCAAATGATGGAAAATTGAATATATGGATATTTTGAGACTTTTGGGGTAACATTCAGCATCTCTATGATGTCTAGCAACAATTTTAAGTCATTTAAAGTATCAGCTGTAGTACAAACATAGTTAACACATTGTGCACTTAAGTATACTGAGACAACATAAAATGATATTCGAACGGCTTAAAATTGCTTAAAATTATCAAAAAAACGTTGGATTCCATCCCAAAAGTCTCGAAATATCCATATATTCAATTTTCCATCATTTGGGAATATATTAAAAACACCCCAAAAATTGCTTAAAAAGAGCATATCCCCAGGACCTAATAATCATCCATATATGACCTTAAATGCTTTAACTAAGTAATTTTGTATATATTTTATATTACTAGAGCCATTCCACAGTCATTCTTTAACAAAAAACGTCATTTTGAGCCATTTTGCCAAAAGCATCCATGTTGCTAAATTTTGAGATTTCATATGGACGCCATATTGCCCCCTGATATCCAAAAATGCCCAAATTCACCCAGGACCCTCTAATATCATAGTATTACATAATGTTTTTCACCATAGGTCAATATCTTGCATATTACCCGAGTTATGCCTCCGAGATGATGCTGGAGATAGAGTTTTGGCTGAATTCGCATCGAAAGGGAAACCGAAAAAAACAAATGAAATATGCATTCGATGCAGAATTTTATGAGGAATCTGATGAAAATAAAATTACACCCCGCAAAAAACAACTTTGAGGTCAAAAAGGTCAAAAACCGAGACCATCTTACTTTAAACGTGATTTTGACCAAATAAAAATGTTTTTTTCTACAAGATATTTATATATTCGGATAGAGCTCTTCAAGACGCGTCGAATGATACCAAATTTGTACCTATGGCGTCACCTTAACGAAAATGGCATGTGGGCCGGTGCGCCATGCCGTATTTCGAAATCCGTAACCCAGATTTCAAAACGGACTTCAGATTCGGATTCCCCGTCCTCGATTTGGTATATATACAAAGAATTAGCCCTCAACTCAAACATTCATTTTTTTTGAAATGCCAAGTGAAGTTCGAAATTTAGAAAAAACCGCTTCTAATAATTCATAAAAGAAGTCGAGACGATTTGAAAGTTTTACATGACTTTGAAGTACAGATGGTTCAATAACATATTTTCCATTAAATTTTTGTGTTCTAGAATCACTTTTTATTTTATTCAACATTTGTAAAATTGATTTTTTGGAAAGTTTATATTTTCTTTTAAGTAAATCAATTTGCCATGATTCTAAGTTTTCATCATAAAGTAAGCGTGGGCTTATAATTCCACCAAGTTGAAGAGAGTAATAAATATTTTTTGATGCCATTTCGTTAATTTTATCATGAATAAAACTTTTTTCATTACATGGTGTTCCAATAATCCAATCAATATTTGCAATAATCATGGTTAAATATTGTATAATTGATTTATGTTGTTCTTCAAAACCCCGAGTATTTACTTCCATTAGCGATCCTTCTTTTATCATTTGTGCCACAGTTGTTGCTTCACGCTGTTTTCGATTAATTCGATCTTGGAATAATACTCGAGCCTAAAAATGAAGATGGTTGATAATTAACGGTTATTCAATGTGACTCATTAAAGGGACATGTTGCGTTCATAAAAGCCCCAGGTTTATTCAGGGTTTTTTCTCAACACTATTTTTTAAATCTCACTTAAATTATACGTAGAATACTTTATTTATTGTTTGAAATTTCAGTCAAAACATTGACATTCCCAGGAAATTTCGCCTGATTTCCCATAAAAATTAGAAAAATTGTTTGAGAAATTTCCCTTGACAATCCTAGTTTTTTTTAGTTTTATCTTAAAATTTGTTTTTGAAAAACTCGTAAACCATAAATTTATTCATTTATTTTTTTGCTAATTAAAAAATAAGTATATTTTATCTATTTATTATTGATTGGACAGATTTCCTTTAATTCTGTGATCCAACTATTCCGACAAAACATGATGAAATCAGAGAATCCGAAATTCAGTTTCAAATAAGTTTGTTTCTCATTATCAGTTATGTTTAAAGCTATTTTTTGGGACTAGGGTTGTCGAATGGTGATCACCCGTTCACCCGGGGGATTCACCCGGGTGAATCACCCGGGTGATTCACCCACTTTTTGCGGGTGATCACCCGTTTTCACCCGAAAAATTTTTTAGTTGTTTCTTCATTTTTGTCTTATAATCAACATTGACAATGAAAATATAGTGAATTTTTTTAAAATTACTTATTGTAACAATTAAAAACTGGTAGAAAGGCTGTAAAAAAGGCATTTTTTACTAATAAATATGTTATACGTAATCTTATTCCAAAAAAAATTTTTTTAAGATTTTTTAAAATCGGGTGATTTCGGGTGAATCACCCGGGGGATTTTGGGTGATTCACCCGGGTGAATCACCCGATTTTTTTTCACCCGGGGATTCGACAACCCTATTTGGGACATATAATAAACATGATGCTTATATCTTGAAATTTTTAACTAACCTTATGAAAATATTCAAAACCCATTTCTCTATCCTTTATATTAATAGCATTTCCATTTTCGCCACAGATCAATTTCATGGCAGCTTTAATATAAAAGGCTTCAGCAGCAAAACCGCTTTCATCTTTTAAAACATTTTCAAGTAACGAAATAGCTTTTGAATAATTATTATTGCATAAATAATATAGCGCTAGAGAGATTTTAGATTGTGGAAAATCAAGCCAACTGTTTTCAGGATCTGCAATTTCGATAGGATGATTTTGAAGAAATTCTTCCACTGAATTGATTATCGCTTCTTTTTCACTTTCTCGCTCTTCAACTGTACTATTTTTTGAGCATTTTTCAATTAGTGGTGTCTTTTCATCTAACCACATTGCCCATTTATCCAAAAGTGCAAAATAAATAATTTGTTGTGGATTTTGAATTTTTGTTGATGCTGTTAAAGATGAGGATGAATATATTGCACTTAAAACTTTATCACAATGTGAACGAAATTTTTCAAGGCATTGCTCTTCAATTTCTGTATGATAATCATAGAAAACTTTTAAAGAAGCGAGACGTTGAATTTCTGCATTATCTCGAAAAGTTTTTAATTGAAAAATTGATGGTTGAATTCCGTCATCTTCTTGTCGCATAGCAATAATTTGGGCTGAACCAGGTTGACCCGAACGAGCAGCTCTTCCAAATGCTTGCTCTTCAATTCTTGTATTCTTTGGCATAAAAGCTGTAATAACATGTAAGCCACCATTGTTCTAAAAATCAAATAATATTTAGATAGATTTTTTGGTAAAACTATGTTTTACAGCTTTTTATATAAAATCTATTTAAAAATAGTAAGAAAAAATTGGAATAAATCTTATTTTTTTATACTTAGGATAACAAAACATTTTAAGAGTGGCATGCCATGAATCTTCTGCCACTGGCAGATAAATATTAAAGAACTTTGATATTTTGGGCAACACATTTCCAAAGGGACACTTTTTGGGTTAAAAAAATTCTAATTATAGGGCAAAAAATACTTACAATGACAACATTACTTAATTTAATATCAGTGCCACGTCCAGCTAAATTTGTTGCAATAATTAATTGGCCAGGTTCAAAAACATGCTCGTCTTCTTCAAATTCAAAAACTCCTCCACTTCGAGTATACATTGTAATATTTTCAAAACAATTTTTGACATTTTTTGTTAAATTTTTTTCTGTTTGATACAATCCCAAAATACCATTTTGTACAATTTTTGCTTGTGCAATTGATTCACAAATTATAAGCAATGATCGACCATCTTCAATTTGATCACAAATTTCGTCGTAGATTTCTTTAATCCATTCCAAATGTGTTGTTGTTATTATTGGAGCATTTTCAAAAAAAAATTTTGGAACAAATGTTGGAATTTTAATTAAATCTGCACCATATAAATCTTTAAGAGTTTTACTTTCATGATGTGAACCAAGGGTACCACTTAAGCCATTAATTGTTGTATATCCTTTGAGGTATGCAACATTGGAAATAAAAACAGCCTTTAAACTTAGGGATGAAAGTCGGCAGCCATGTTTAAGTTGTAAAAATTGATGTAAGCCACCATTCCATTGTGAGGAAGGTAAATCTGCTCCAGTATTTCCATCAATAATTGTTACCTTTGCTTCCGTCGTCGTTGCAGCATCACTTCGATCCACATCTATCACATAATCATAGTCAACATCCATGAACGTAGAATGCTTACAATTTTCAATCAATTCTTTTAAATGCAGCTTCACAAATGATCTCAAATATTGTGGTAATTCAATTTCTTTTTTTCGTTTTATAATAATTTTTAGAGAATTTTCTATTCGTGAAGCAAGCATTTTATTCTTTGTTGTAATTCCAGCTGAAAGTTGTCCCTCAATTTTTTCCCATTTATCTTCCATTAAATAGCCATTTGGATCAATAATATTATTTTTAACCATATTTTCATAGATTTCTTTGCACAGCTTTTCATCTTTTGTCATATCCGAATTAAGCATATCTTCCAAAGTATATCGGCCAAGAAGATCCGAGAGAATTTGTTCTTCAATTCGATCAGAACTAAATTCATTCTGCAAATCTTTCATATTCTTTTTAATCCCATTAAAAATTGGCATTCGAATTATCTTTTGTATATAAATCATTAAAGAATCAAGTAAATTCAAGCCCGGGACATTATGAGAAAGATATAAAATATTGTTTCCATTATCCAGCAACATATTATCCACTTCATCAACAATTACAACTTCACGAATACGATTTCCAAGAATTGTTTTTTTATAAAATGTTTGCATTAAATAATCTCGTTGAAATTGTGAAATATCACCATATACAATTTGGCATTGATATGCAATTTTTCGCTTTTCAATTTCTTCACTACAATTATGCCCAACTGTTAAGCCAAAGCTGGAATACAGCTTTTCCATCACTTCTGAATCTCGTTTTGCTAAGACCGATGAACTTGTAATTATATCAACATTTGTTTGATCTCGTAAACATCGGATCACTGAGATTGCTGCAATAATAAATGATTTTCCTTCACCAGTATTAACTTGCTCCAAAATTGGGATCTCGGATAATACCGAACAAAGAACAGCAATTTTTTGTGTTAATCGAAGAGTTTTGCCATTAAATGCTTTAAGCTTTTGATCAAATAGAATTATCAATTTGCATGTTTCAGCAATCTTTGGAGGAACACTTTCGGGAATTTCACCTCTTTCAATGTATTCCAAATAATCACAATATTGATTGATTTGATGCTTTCGAGCCACTTTTTCATCGTCAGTTACATCATGCTGTCCAATTACAAGTCGACGCAAATCTTCAATATTTCGTTCTTCTCCAAATTTTGAATCATAAATATTTCCACCTTTTGAAGAAATATATTTCATCAAATCATGTTGCTCTAAGTTATTTGTTATCAGAGTACTTTTTTCTCCAACTTTTGAAACAGGCTTCCAATCATTGCCAAGGCGCAAAAAAACTTCAACTTCATCCAAAAATGCATCAGTATTTTCAATTTCATTGTTTACACAATAAGCAGTAATTAAGCCAATAAAAAATTCTGGAACAAAATTTATACTTTCAATAATTTGACGAAGCTTTTCTTCTTCTTTTTTTCGACCGGTACTATCCAAAATTCCAAGATAATATCCTGCTGGACCAAATTGTTTAAGCTTTGAAGAAATTTCTGACCAAATTTGTTTTTCGGCAATTTCTTTCCACATTTGAATATTCATATTTTCCAGCTGTTCTGAACCACTTGAAGCATGTTGTAACATCAAAATTATTTTATACAAAGAATCATTTGATGGCAATATTTGTTTATGCTGAGAAAGTTTAGCAGCAAATAAGATTTTATGTCGAATATTATCAATTAGCTCAATTCCTTTAAAAATCTTTGAATCTAGGCGACATTCTTGATGAAAGCAAAGTCTTGAAAATAATATTACATTAATCATGCTTTTCTGTGGCACTGAAATAAGCAAAAGTAATACAAAGTCAAGGTTTCCACGACAAAATGTGTGCAAATATGAAACACTTGATAAAATAAATTGTAGTTCAATAAGTGTTAGATGACAACCATCAACATAAAAACTGGTATACAAAAGCTCCAATAAAGGAGTATAATTATCTGTTGTGGCACAAAAATTTTCAATCCATTGAAGAACATTTTCTTGGAGCTCGGTTGAAAAAAATTCGGCTAATGCTTTATGATCTTTGTAAATTAGAATTTCTTTTGTTTTAATATTATCAAAATGTGTGATTACAGCTTCTTGAGCATTAATAAAATCCATAAAAGTTTCATCTTTCTCAATTTCATATACATTTTCTTCATGGCACCAAAGTGCTCTTTGATTGTTACAAGCTTTTGAATGAAAGATTTTGGCAGTGCGAATTTGTTGATATCCATCATTCTTGTAAAGCAGAAAATTTTGATTTTTTATATATGCTAAAATATAGCAAACAGCTGATGAATTTATACTTTTAGCTTTCATTTGTGTTTCACAGTAATTACTTGATGTATCCAATGGATTTTGATGAATGCGTCGAAGAAAGTTCTCAAATTCTGGATCATCTCCATCATCAATATAGATTTCATTTTTATTGGAGATGATTTTTCCATCATCAATTAAAACCAATTCATTACAATTATATAAATGTCGATTAAAAATAAGTAATTCGAATGACGCAAAATATAGCCGTAAAATGTATTGAGTTGCTTCAATTTCGGCATCTTTGGCGTCATCACTTGTAAATGCATTGGTGACTTTATTCTTTAGATATGCAAATTTGTTGCCATCAGTTTTTTGAAGGAATTCTGGAAATTTGCCAAAACGTAAAGTAAAATTTTGATAATTTTCTGATGCTTCAGCCATGAAAATTAAAGCATTCTTTAAACTTTTTTTTGAATCTTTCATAATTTTTACCAATTCTTCAAACATTTCTTGTTCAGCTGTTTTTGATTTTAACATTTCAACAGATGAAACATGTTCATCATTTTTTTTCTTCTTCTTTAATGTCGATGCAAGGTGATCAAGATGTTCTTCGCATTTATCCAAGACACACCATTCTGTTGAATCATTTTTTAATAAATTAATGGCATTCTTAAGTTGTGGAATAGCATTAATGGCTTTGATAAAATCAGAAAGAAGTTGAAGTTCAATTTCTGTTGCAAAATAATTATTATATTTATTAAAAATAAACATTTTAATACTTTTCCAATCATCTTCTTCCATCAAATATTCAGGTCCCTTTTTAATGCCATTTATTGTTGTCAAATATTCATGTTTTGGTGTTTTATTAATTGAAGGTTCAGCTGTTAAAAAGATATTCATAGCTGATTTGAGTTCATCTTTGACATGACTAAACTTGTATTTCAAAGTTCGTCGAGATCCAACTTCTAAAGAAAACTGTTGTATTTGATCACATGTTAAGCCATCTTGAATTTTATCTTGTTGTGCAGCAATTAGAAAAAGTGAAAATTTTGTACTTCTCAGCGATTGACAAAAATGATTTTTTTGAAAAAGTGTATGAAATTTTATACTTTCAAGAAGGGGCCATGAAATTTCAGCTTTGAATAAATCAAATAAATTTTGTGCACATCGAAGTAAAGTACCATGCCGACCACATTCTTTAATTTTTTGAATAAGCTCATTTGGGGTTAAAGGTTTTGAGACAATCTTTTTGCTATCATGAGTAAACTGTTGAATTTTACAATCATCAGCTTGTCGAAGGATTACAACTTCTTCGGTACATTGTGTTTCAGCTTCTTTTTCTTCTTCCTCTTCATTTTCATCATTCAAAATTGCCGTGACTTCAAAAGCTTCAAAGTTTATTTCATCAAGATTTGAGCTAAGTTTTTCAAAAACTTTTTCAGCATTCTCAAAAATCTTTTCTGAAATAATTGCTTGCTTTGCAACAGCTGTGGAAGTTTGATTTCGTTGGGTTTGTCGCATAAGTTTTTCAGCTATAACAGTTTGAGGTTGTATGCTTGCAGAATTAAAGCCAACAAAATATGATGTTTCCTCTTCATGATATTCTCGATCACCTTCATATGCTCTTCCCTTTGCATCATTGTAAAAATATTCACGTTTTAATTTTTCATTGATACTTCCAAAATAAGTTTTTTCAGCCACAGAGCTATCTGTCATAGCTAAATCATTTCCATCTTTTCCAGTTGATCCCATTTTTCCAAGTTCACCATCATTTCCATTTTGTCCCATTTTTTGGATAACATTAATATTGAAAGAAGTTCCGGTATTTGGATTAATTATTTTACAAGTTCCTTTATATCCACCTTCTCCTCCAACACCATTTAGACCCCCTTTTGTGCCACGTTCACCTTTGGCACCTTGAACCCAAAAATATAGATCATATTGTTTTGGATCATACCAATGCTTCTTTATTCCACCAAAGCTATAACAAATTTTTCGACCAAAGCTATCTTGAAATTCTTTGTAAACGTATTCGCTGTTGTAGCTTTTTCGATCGACGAAATTTGACCATTGCCCCGGAGGTTGATAATCGCGATATGTTGACCAGTATCCAAAGTATAGGCTTTTATAATTAATTAATATTTGAGTAAATTCATTCCAATCAAGTCCTTTTCCATCACCACCAATATATCCATCCCCACCATTTTCACCATCTTCACCTCGTCCACCATTTAGTAAAATATTAAGACTTTTGGGATTTGTTATATCTGAAGCTAAAAACATCAAATTTCCACTTGATGAACCTGGTCGTCCATTTCTTCCATTGCAGCCATTTTCATCTTTATTTTTAGCATTTTGAGCTTTTAAAGTTTTACTTTCAAAACCTTCACCCGATAAATCAATAGTTGAATTAGACCAAACATAAATTTTATTGCTAACAATAATAAAATTTTTACCAGGCATTGTTAAATTACTATCAATCCCACAACAAATTGATGCATATATTTCAATTTGATATATTTGAGCCGACATTAAACTATTAATATCATTAATATGTTCATGTAAAAATACTGTGTATCCTTTGATAATGATTTTATTCGATTCACATGAAATTGTTGGTCGTTTTGTTAAAGTTCCTGAAAACATTATTTTATTTAAAAGAAGGCTCATTACTCGAAGAAAAAAGAGACGGAATTGTGATTATTTTTGTAAGAAAGAAAAGACAAATTACTAACAATTTATTTTTTTTCAAAAAAAACGTTTTTTCTCGTAATTTTTGAAATGTTTTTTACTGTTTAGCTATTTCAATCAAACTCAACGATGAGCGGAAAAATTTTTTGTTACATAAGCTTTTCTATCGTTTCTGTATCTCAATACAATCTGCAGTTATATTCTCAAGGGTGAGAAATGCGGCCGGCAGGCCGTGGCCGCATTTCTCACCGAAATGACACGGCCGCTTTAGTATTTTTGTTAAAGAAATGAGCTCCAAAATCAGTTTTTGAGCCTGTTAAAATCGACAAATTATGTGTTTTTAGCCTTTTTGGGTATACAATTTCGTTTACTTTTATCAAAAATTTCGTCGACCATTGAAAAAAACACATATTTAAGTTTTTAAAAATTTTGGCTGCAGGCCGGCCGGAAATTTCGGCCGCATTTCTCAGCCCTGATTCTTCTACTAAAACTCACCCAACGCTTTGATAATTGCCTGTTCATTCATAAATTTATCCGTTTCAATTTGGGCAGCAAGTTTAACGACCTTCAAAAAAAGGCAATCAGTTTTAGCAGGAGATGGCCATAATATTCTCTTAAAATCTTGTAATTCTGCACCTCGATTACACCACTTTTGCAATTCTTTCCAAATTTCGTAATTAATATCACCACTTTGTAACCATGCCAAAAAATGTTTGATAAATTCTTCTTCAACTCCCATCTTGATTAAAACACTTAATTGCTCTTCAAAAAACCTTTCCAGTTCGGTAAAAACTTTTTTGCCTTCTTTTTCAGATATTAATTGTTGGAGTCGAAAATATGATGCTGGATCATCTTTAAAAAATTCTTCAAGTTGATTCTGCTTTTTTAGGGCTCGAAATTTTTTAATTTTTTCAACAGATTTTTCTTGCAAACATTTCATAATATAATTTTTTCCAAGATGTGTTGAAAGTAATTTTAATTGTTTCAGATATAACTCTGCAGCCGGATTGAGGATAGCTTTTGGAAGTTTTTCAAAATCATCATCGAAAAGTTTACCCATAATTTCTTTGAATGAATTCTTTGCATTTCGATAAATTTCATCACAAATAGAAATTTCTAAGCTTTCTCTCGAATACTGTTTAACCATTTTTACCCTAAAAAATTATATATATTACAATTGCAAATCGCTCAACATATTAAAAACTTAGGTGGTGTAAGTGTTTTGGTTTTTTTACAAGAATAAAAAACACCAAAAGCTTAACATCAAAAAACCATATTGTGCAAAACAGAACATCTACGCAAATGAAATATATACAAAACGGTATAAAAACCGTTATAAAAAACAAAAAAATAATTTTACCAAATATTTTCATTTATTTTAAAAACGTAAAGTTAAAATATTTTAAATGTAAATTTTTATTAAAATTTTGTTCCTATGCATCAACATTATACATTGTTGTGACAGTTTTGGCTCGAGTTTGAAGATTTTCAGTCATAACTCCAAAGGTATATCTATTTTCCGTTGTTGTTGATCCAATAAAAATTGTATCTGCGGATAATCCATCTTGGGAAGGCGTATTTATCGTTGCATTTTCTGCTTGAAATATGTTATTAGCAAAACTGCTCAAATATTTTTCTTTTGTTTCAAATCCTTGATCGCTATGCTTTTCAGCATGAGCGGCAGCAGTCCAATTAGTTCGATACGGTAAGTATGTTCCATTTGTTCGAAGTTCATTAATTCTACTATTCCAATCATTGAAATATTCCGTTGCTTTATCAAAATCAGTGTCGCGTCCTTTGCTGATATTTTGAAGTAGATTTATTCGAAATTTTCTTAAATCTGTTGTTCCTCTTTTGTCGATCGGGATATTGTCTAATTCATTTTCCTAGAAACAACAAAATTTTTATTATCATAATTTAAAAATTATGGCATGTTAATTCGCATTTTTTGTTTCTGCCATTCAATTACAGTGCCTTGATGGACGCACTGAGAAAAAATAAAGTTTTTTTAAATCAAAAAGCTTACCACAAATTGCCCGAGTAATTTCATTCCATCCCCCAAATCATTTGCATCACAGCCATTCCAATCACACCCATTACTTCGAATAAGTGCCAAACTTGCAGAAGTCATTTCTTTGGCCGTTTTAACATCCATAAAATATCCACTAAATTTTGTTAAATGCATATCATTCATATTTTCAAAAACTTTTACACCATTTATTTCAATATTTTTGTAATTTGAATTTTGAAAGCATTCTTCTAAATTACTTTTTATCAGATTTGCATCAACTACGGTAGTGATATTTTCCACTTTATCAAACGTGCCAGATTTTTGAATAAAATCACGTGTCTTTTTAAGAAAATCCTCTCCACCTTCCTGATTTATCTTTTTTTGAAATACTTCACATTCTGCTTTTTTCAGAATTTCTGCTTCTATTTTATGCTTTTCTTGTTTTTGAATCTCCTGAAAGCTTGCTAATCCATTTTTTTCAATAAATTCTACAGCTTTTTCTATTTTTACATAGGGCTGCATTTTTCTTAATTTTTCTCCTTTCAGGATACCTTCATCACAGGTATTCCGTTGTTGCTGAAAAAAAAATGTTTCATTAATTAAAAAATAATAATTTCTAGTGAAATGCTGCTTTGAAGAATGGCCATAAAGAAAACCAGTGATGGGCAAACGCCTCGCGCGCTCTGGCGAGCCATTTTTTTCAGTCGCCCAATTTATGGCGACGCTTTTTTTGTCTCGAAATTAGTGTTCATTTCCCGTTCCGTTCCCGGCGGAAATTCCCGGCGGGAAGCGGGAACGGGAATTCCCGTTTCCCGTTCCCGCACTGATTTCGTTCCCGCAAAATTCCCGTTTTCCCGTTCCCGTAACAAAAAATTCCCGTAAACAGATGTTTTGGAGGATTTTAGAGAGAAAACTTAAAGATATTGCCAAGAAATATTTTAGTTTTAAGAATTTTCAGTAATATTGATGTATAACTACATCATAAAAGAAGATTCTAAATTTTAAAATAAGGAATACTCCGAAAATCTCGACTTATAATGGTAATTTAACTTTGAACGGGAAGCGGGAATTCCCGCCGGGAATTCCCGCAACAATTTTCAAAAAGCGGGAATTCCCGTTCCCGCTTTTTTCCGAAAAACGGACGGGAAAATGAACACTACTCGAAATCCAACGACCAAAAAATGGCGTCGCCAAAAAAAGGCGATAGTCGCCATAAAAAAGGCGTTCGCTTTTTTAACATGTCTGAAAAAAATAAGCATTGCTATTGTTTTTTTCACTGAAAGTTTTTTCGTCGCCTCTTTTTTCGCGACTGACGCTCGCCATCGCCAAAGCTTTGATTTTTCTGAAAAATTTTCGCTCGCCTTTTTCATGGCGACTGAAAAAAACGCGAAGGCCGGCGATGAGCGTATAAATATGGCGAGGCGTTTGCCCATCGCTAAAGAAAACGGTTAAAATGGAGTCGCACTAATTTCGAAATTTGAAAAAATTTTTTAAATAAATGATTGGCAATATCTTGGTATTTAAATTTGCAATATTTTTTTGTTAATCTTTAACATTAGTATTTCAGCATTGTAGTCGCGGTTGCGTTTTAGTCAATTTCAATTTCACTCGATTTAAGAAAATTTGTGAAATAATTACAGCTTTTTTTTGGTTTTTGAATTTCAAAACGTGATTTATTGTGTAATTTATATATCACACAGACAGTCATCTTATAAGGGGGACATTTATTGTGTTAGAAATTTTCAAATTTACAAACCTGATTTTCAGGATTATTTGAAAGTCTTGCCTTTTCTTTATACCATTCTTCCAATGTTTTTCCATCATTTAAGCTTTTTTCAGCTTTTATGAAATCATTTGTCTTTGCTTCAGCTGCTTTCAGGTCATCATAAAGTTTCTCGTTGCCTGGATTCCTTTCTAAATATTCTGCTTTTGCAGTCTTCAACATGCTAGCATTGCCATCAGCTTTAAATTTTTGATCAATTTCAACACGATATTCTCGAACTTTTTCAGCATTTTTAATATTCTCTTCAATATTTTTCTTTTCATTCTCATATTCTTCTGTCGATATTGCTGATTTCCTCGATTCCAGCATCTTTTTTGCTTCTTTCCATTCTTCCAATGTTGAACCATGACAAAATTCTCGTTCAACATTTTGTGTAATATCCCGATAAGATGAACCATTTTCATTTTTGTAGGATGCTGAAACTTCAAATAATAAATCTTTTCTTTGATTATCCAAATTTGCAAGTTCTTTTTGAAGAACAACTTTCTGAGTTTCATCCAACCTTCCATTTACCATTTTTGTTGCTTGATCTTTTAATCCTTCACATCCATAATCTTTTAACATTTTTTCAACTTCTTTTTCTCGAAATCCTTCAGGCATTTTACTAATTGCTAATAATTTTTGATTGATAATTTCAAGCTTTCCAAGGGAATTATATGCTTCAGGAGAAAGTGGCATATTCTGATTCAATATAAATCCGTCTTTTGTATATTCTACTGTACTTGAAAATTTATTCATTCTTTGATAATATCCATCAACGTCATCAATGCGATAAACATTTTTAATTAAATATGCTCGTTTTTGTGGTTCTAAATTTTCTGCTAAATCTTTTTCTAATCGTTTTGCGGCATTTGGATCCTATAAAATTGTAATAATTGAGAGAGCCTTCAAGTGCACACAAAAATCATTTGACATAACCATCTCAGAATTCTTGCGATTCCCTATATATTTTTTGCAGTCAATTTGACTAAAAAATAACATCCGTGATTAACAACACACGATTTCGTTTGTCACTTAACATATAAATGTCAGTTTTCCAGTTTGGAATATTTTTTTAGGTAATAAAAAAAGCATTTTTGAAAACACGATATCGTGTGCTACTCGTCACAGATAAAAATTTATTTTGTCCAAGTAGCCGCAAAAATATCTTACTTTAACTTTATTTTCAATTTCATTGATTATTTGACCTTCTGTTGCTTCAAACACTTGTGCCAATGTTACAGGTTTCATTATAACATTTGCAAAAAAGAACATTGATAAACATAATTGCGTATAATCTTGCATGGAACGATTTGGTTTTGACCATAGATTAATGAATGCAGAACAAAGTGAAGCAGCACTTGTTAATTTTGGGAGAAGATTTGCCAAAGTGATTAAAGCTTTCTGCAATTTTGTGTAACCTTTGCTAATTTCTTCCAAAGTTTTTCCATCCAAAACTGATTTTCGAACACTTTGTGCAATGTTTGAAGAAATTTTGGATGATATTTGACTGAGGACAATTGTCGTTAATAATAGAATTTCTGTTTGAACACTTTGTTCATGGGAAGCTTTGTCAATCAATGATCTAAAATAATATTTTAATGAAAAAATTGACTTAATAAATGATTTTTCCTCAAAAATAAAGACACTTTTTCGGGACACAAGAGTGACTTCGGTACATGATATCAGAATCAAATCAAATACAAACTTACAAAGTTGTAGTGAAAGCTCCGCCGACGGTTACAAATACTTGTAAGCCTTTAATTGCTTGCATAACTTTTTGATATTGTAATACTTTTTGGGTAAGCAATAAAGTTTTTGAACCATATGTAATTGCAGAAGCCCAGAAAGATCCTGTTGCAGCTACGGTTGTTGCATATTGTGCTAACAATGGTGCCGTAAATGAAACCATTGGAGTTAAAATTGTTACGGCGGTTAAAACTGTCCCTGCAACCATTACAACAGCTTGAAAAGTTTTTTTCGCATAATCCGTAAAACTACATGATGGAGTTTCTTGGCATTCTAATTGTACACATGTATCATTTTCTTTAAAATAGCTTTGTTAATTTTTTTAATATAAAAAAAATGCGCTTACCATTGACAACGTATGTTGCATTTCTTGGAAATACCATTACACCCCGATTGAGGTTATTGTTTGATAAATAACCATCAAAATCTTTATAAACTCGTCCTTCAACATCAATGCATTTGGAGTTATGCTCAAATGTAATGACTAAAAAATGAATTTTTAAAAACGTGAAAAAAACTTTTTTTTAAGTTTACGATAGATTTTTTAATTTTGATCCTTCCTATATTTAGAAGACAAGCATAAAATTTGCATAATATCTATAAAATAACATTGATCTTTTTTTTACTTAATGGATCACACTAGCTGTGCCCCCCCCCCCCTCGGGGTGGTCCACCAAAGCAATTGAAAAAAATTGAAATCATTTTTTATGCAAATTTCACGCTTTATTCTCTTTTTTGTGAATCAAGAATAATGAGGTGATTAACGAAGAAACGAAAGCTGTCGCTTCAGTTGTAAAGAAATTGTTGCTACACTGTTTCTAATTTTGATTAAAATACACTTACTTGGTTGTTCAGCTCCTGCAAAAGTTTTATCAGGTTGCTCAAAGCCAATTGAAACATAAATAACATTAAATACAATCTTCTTTTCACCCTCACAACATTTAAAAATTTTTTTCTTTAATTCTTTCATTGCCTTTCGTTCAGTAGAACTATAACTGGCCAAAACATTACTGTCATTCTAAAAAATATTTTAAAAAAACAACTTTTGCAATTCTTTTTAAAAATATATACTTACGTATTTAAAACCATAATTTAAAATGCATAATCGAAGTAACACTTCATTGGGTTGATTCCTTTGATATTCGAATCCTTTCGTTAAGCCATTATCATTGATATGACCTTGCTGTAATTGCTTGACAGATGTTAACCATGCATGCAAATTTTTATTGTCCCAATCATGTGTAAAAAAATCTTTTCGAGGATTTTGTGGCAAAGATGGTGCCGGTAAATTCATTTATATATATGCCCTAAAAAAATAAAAGAGCGATTAGAAACTGTTATTTTTTTAAACAAAAATTATTGGGTACTTGGTTGAAAATACACGAAATCATTTTTGATGAAATATGACTCACAAAAAGCGGCATATTTTTCTTTTATTGTTAAAATTAATGGAGCAAATCCACGACTTCGGATTCGTGACAACACAGCTTATTACAGAAAAAAATGGAGAAAAGTGACGGTCATTTTCCTTTTTTGAAACAAGGCTGTCTGGGACTGGCTTTTTTGTGTGATCCGGGATCTGAGATTACCGGATTTTGAAAATTGATGAAATTTGTCGTGGTTCCCCCTGTAAAGAAAAAAAACCTATTTTCAAATCCAGGATAAAAATCCCGGAAAAATGGCCGGGATCTGGGAAGAAATTCTAATGAATTCATTGCGTTGATTTGAAACCAATTAATTTTATATCCCACGAATGTTTATACTTCAACATAAATCTTTTCACCAAAGTAGATCCCAAAAATTGGAAAAAATCGTTCTTTTTGTTTTAAATGCACATTAAAACTAACTGAAATAATTATGCTAATTTTTAATCATATTTCAGTAAAAAAAGTATACTTAATCCCAAAACAAATCGCCGCATTTTCTTATTTTTTGGGTTAAAATCATTATACAAGTATGAAATCAAGCTAAAGCAAAAAAACGTCCAAATTTGATTCTATGTGTAATGAAAGAGAAATGTGAAAAGAAAAAATTGCCAGTGTGTTTCACACGATTGGAGAGATGTTGTTTGTGATGATAGTCTCTTTTGTTAAGCAAAAAAAGAGAAAAAAAGCATTTATTATACTTTCTGTTGTGCAATCGGGTTTTTTTTCATTTCTATACTTTGCTCTTTCCACATTCCCGCCTTTTCTTAACTGCTTTCCTTTGTTTTATTTACACCACTTTTTTTTCTCACTCTTTCTGTCTTCCATTTTTGCAAAACACTGCATTCAAAACCCTTTTTATATGTTAACTTTTTTTGGTGCTTTGCTTCTCTTAGTTTTTATGTGATGACTAAATTTTTTTTTAACAAACAAAAAGTATGTGTGAAAGGTTGTAAAATATATTTTTGTTTTTGTATTTTGAACTCCGTTTTTTAAAGAAAGTGTGCCTTTTCTTATTTTGCCTTGCTTTGATTAATTACAATTTTTTATTCAAAAAAAGAAACAAAGTTCCGGTTTTTTTCTTAACTTTTTTGTTTGTTGTAAAAATATGACTGCTTCTGCGAAAATTTGTTATGATAATTTTTTTATTAGAAAATTCCTTGAAGGGATTATCACACAGAATACAAATTGGATAATAAAAGTTTACACAACAAATTGGACCTTTTTTTAAATGACAAGATTGTTTTTTTTCTTTGCTCGTTCCAAATTTATTTATACTTTTTTTTCAGGAAATACAATATCATGGAAGAATTAACTTCTGCAAAGCTATCTTTTCTTGATTCTTTAAAAACTACTCCAGAATGCCAAGACTCAATTATATTTTCTCGAAGATTCTTAAATTCAGTTTATGATTTTTGTCGACTTAAAAATTTACATTCAAAAGAATTTGATCAAAAATTTTGGACATTGGAAGATGAAAATATTCTAAAAGCAGGCTTTCCATCTGCAATCTCAAAATTATCACAAGGTTATCGAGGATTAATTTCTATGCTTACAGCTGAACATGCGTTTACTGCTAAAAAGTATTTATCATCTCTCGAATTTTTGATTTCTGAAATAAAACCAATGTTTTTGGCTTCATTGAAAGAAGAAGCGCTACCAGAAAAGTTTAATGATGAATTTGAAGAAGCAATGAAAGGATGGAATCGACTTCGAATGTTAATCGAAGAATGGAAAACACCAATCAATGCATGGCAAAAGCCTGATGAAACTGAAAAGCCATCCCTAGAAGGAGTACCAGAAAATCATGAATGGTGGTTTCCAAAATGTAATTTTTTTAGTTTTGAAGATAATTGATTTTTTTGTTTGTATCTTTGTTTTTCTTTGTTATCCTTTTTAGCAATAAAAAAATTTGGTGCTTCTCATAAATAATTTTACAACATGTTGAATTGTTTGTCAACAATGATGTAAGAAATGTAAAAAAAACTGCAATAACGCATTTATCAATCAAGAAGAATATGTACACCCAAACAAAAAAATTTGATATCGGCTCAAATTTTCGTTACTGTAGAATAAAAAAGAAATCAAAGAAAGATAAAAATTAAACGACGAAAAGAAGCTAAACAGAATTGAATTTGTTCTTTGTCTTTGCAAGCTTTGTTCGGTCATATCCAGAATATTCGATAACAGGAGGAAGAAAATTAAATGAAGTCATTTCCAAAATTTCATCAGTAATTTGATCAAGAGGTCTTTTTTCAGCATAACCAGTTGTAATTTTGAATGAGCAAGTACGATTTTTGCTACGCTAAAAATAATGCAATAAATGATTGTAAAATTTCTTTTATTAAAACCCTTACTTTTAAACATTGATAAAATTTCGGAATATCAAAATCATGAGGAAGTTTTTGCAATTCAACTTTTTTGATTGTCTTACACGCTTTAATCAAATCATCATAACTTTTACACGGATTGTCATAATCCTCTTCTCCATCTTCATCATACATGCTACAATTTTGATGACCAAAAACATTTTTTTAAAATTTAAACCATTTTATTTTCTTTTTATGCAATTTCTCCAACACTCCCATGAGAAGTTTAATCAAATATTATAATTTTATTTTATTTTATACATCACATAAACAACAAAATTAAAAAATTTAAAATTTAAATAGTCCCAGTAATTGGAGTTATTGTCACATTAATTTTACTATTACCGTTTTTAATAAAGTTTCTTAGCTTTTTGAAAGCCATTTTTGGATTAAAAACCCACAAAAGCATAAATTTTAAAGTTCCAACAACACATTTGGAATATCCTGACAAAATTGAAAGAACCAAAAACGAATCCAAAAAAACTCGAATCATATTCAACGATGCTATAGTTGTACAATACTGCAAAAGGAAGAGCCAAGGCGGTATTTCAGTGTACATTGAATAAGTTCCAGTTAAGCTTCCGCTAAACTGAATAAATTTTTGTATTGCTGTCACAGCAAAAATCACTGACATAATTAAGCATTGAAATCCAACAACTGTCGAAATTTTTAGGGTTTGATTAAAAGATTTTTTGTTTGTTTTTAGTTGGAATTTCATCTGCGATGCAATTTTGTAAAATAACAGTACGACGCAAATAATCGATAACAAAAAGAATGTTGGTGGAATAAAGTATTGAATTTTGATCAGAAGTCTTGGAAACGTTGGTCTGTCAACAGCATTAGCTCTATTATAGCATTGAAAATATTCCGTCACATTTTGCATACAAAAAGTAGTATTTCTGGATGGACAAAAATTGGTTGTACATTTTTCATATTCGCCATGCACGGAAAGGACAAAAATATTACTCCATGCAACAGGAGTACAAAACATCAATACAAGAGAAACATTAAAAATTAGCATAAATCCAAAAATTTTGAATCCACTTTTAGTAAAAGATTTATAAAATCTAAAAAAACAAAAGCTATTAAATATTTTTGAAAATGAACAAAAAGGAGCTGGGTTGGAGGTTATCTGTCTGATATTTTAAAAATCGATAGCCGAAACTTCAAAAAATTTGAATGATCTTTCTTTTTTTGCAAGAAAAAGAAGAGAAGAAAAAAAGGAAAGAAAAAAGTCGGACACATAAACTGCAGAAGTAAGTGCCTAATATCCGAAATCGATATCGATATTCGGAAACAATAATTTAGTATCATAACAGCCTTGGAAGGGGGTAAACTAAAAAAAAGTACCTGGAAAAATACATTGCTAAAAATCTCGAGAATGCAAGTAAAAACATTGGAATAAACGGAGCAATTCTTAAAAAATACCGGAATCCTGTAGTTGCAATTTCAATGACAGGATGAACGGATTTATTCAGGTAAATACTGTTTATTTGATAATAAAAGCATGTTGTCTGTGAGCTATAAGCTTGGGAAGACCATCCAAGCAATGTTGGTTTTGCACAAATAAAATCATAGCAAACAAACAAATCCCAAATTGCTTGATTCAGAATAAACCAGCGATAAGATTCTTTGATTCCACCAAAAAGCGAAATTAGTATGATCGGAAGAACAACCACAAATCCGAAATATCCAATTTGAATTTTTTCAAGGAAAAATGGAAGTTGAAAAAGGAAGCATGAAAGCGCCGAATCCATATAGGCTTCTTTTCCGGGCGCTGAGCATTGATAATTTCCAAATTGAAGGATTTTACTTTTATCATTAACCACAAACATATCAACAGTATTAAAATTTGATGGTGGAGAAATGACTGTCCAATAAAGCTCTTGCTCGAGTTTATAATAATACTGGTACATGGGGTCATGGTAATTTGAATTTACTCCGTACCACGTTGAATTCGCTTTTACTTCTTCATACAATTGCTTTGACATTTCTTTTTCGATAATTTTTAATCTGGAACAAAGCTGTTTTAAATAAAACAAATTTAAAAATAACTTGAATAAATTTATTTTTATACAGGGTGATTCAAGTATTTTGCGCACTTGGTTTTTGACGAGAAATCGTTCATTTTGACTTATATGAGCTCATATTTTTAGGAATGAGTCATGGCATGGGGGAGCATCTTTTAAGAATAAAATTTTGGCATTTGGGAACACAACGCCAAATGGCGCCAAATTCAAATTTAAATTTGACCCAGCTCAAAATTAACATAGCTTATGAAAATCTAGACTCTACTACACACAATAGTCGAAAAATTATGTCTCCAGCTTCAAAAATGACCAAAATGCAACCATTGGAAATATGATTCTAAATGAGAAAAATGTTTAAAAAAAATTTTCTGTGTTTATGATTTTTTATTAAAAAATGCATTTTTTCAAATGGCTGCATTTTGGTCATTTTTGAAGCTGGAGACATAATTTTTCGACTATTGTGTGTAGTAGAGTCTAGATTTTCATAACCTATGTTAATTTTGAGCTGGGTCAAATTTAAATTTGAATTTGGCGCCATTTGGCGTTGTGTTCCCAAATGCCAAAATTTTATTCTTAAAAGATGCTCCCCCATGCCATGACTAAATAAAGACAGTATAAAAAACATATAAACTTAACGACGAAAAAAAGCTAAACGGGATTGAATTTCTTTAATCTTTTCAAGCTTTGTTCGATCATGTCCAGAATATTCGATAACAGGAGGAAGAAAATCAAATGAAATCATTTCCAATATTTCAACAGTAATTTGATCAAGTGGTCTTTTTTCAGCATAACGAGTTGTAATTTTGAATGAGCAAGTACGATTTTTGCTGCGCTAAAAATAATGCAATAAAGAATTGTTACATTTCTGTAATAAAAAACTTACTTTTAAACATTGATAAAATTTCGGAATATCAAAATCGTGAGGAAGTCTTTGCAATTCAACTTCTTTAATTCTCTTACACGCTTTAATCAAATCATCATAACTTTTACAAGGATTGTCATAATCCTCTTCATCTTCATCATACATGCTAAAATATTGTTGAAATAAAAGACCGAAATTTGTTACAATAAATAACAACTTACATCGAAAGCTTTTTAGCACCAGAAAAAAGTTGAATAATATTTTCCATAGGAACTTGTTCACCATTTTCATAGGGTATTGTAGTATCATAATAAATAATATTACAATAAAGAGTGCATTCTTTTACACCAGTTGAAAGAAATTTAAGTTCATCAAAAGAGAGAATTTGATTTGAAAGTAACAAATCCTCAGCGTCATATTGATAAATTTTTGGGATGAACTGAGAAACACGTTCACTCTTGTAGTATTCAACATAAGCACTGAAGCTCTTGGAAACCCATATTTTTCTTCCAAACGCTTCCAGGCGATTATGTTTGCATCCAATTGTTCTATTACATTTTTCTTTTTTACAATACTCCCATCCATGTTTATAAGAATAATCCAAATTTTGAATAACCACAACGGGATTAATGACGAAAAAATATTTGCAGGATTTGACAAGCTTTTGATAGATTTTTAGTGAAGCATTATCTCTGATATATTTCATGATTGGTTTTGGAAATGAAAATTCTTGTGGCAAAGCAGATTCTCGTAGTTTGTCTAGAGTTGTAATACTTTGTGGAAGAGCAGATTTATGAAGCTGTTGTTGAAGATGACGCATTTTTGAATTACCAAAGTAAGAATTCCATATTTGTTCAAAATATCGAAGTGGCTTTGAAAGGAATAAACCCATAGCTTTGATGAAACACGATAAAAACTGCCTAAAACGGTTTTACGTCAAGAATAACATGATGCACTGAGAAAAAGCCGTGACGTATTCATCACTTTTGCATCACTGACAGTGACGAAAAAACCCTCACTGGTGACGAATTCATCACTGATAGTGATGAATTCGTCACAGCTTCATCACCAGTGAGGTTTTCTTCGTCACTGCTTTTTTCTCAGTGTGATATAAAACCATATGCATCAACAATAAAATCGCGGACAAATATAAAAAAATGTTTTTATCTATGGAAAAGTGATTGAGCAATAAAAATTTGCGAAATCCTTTCTATAACAAAAAAACAGTTACACCAAAAAGCTTATTATTATTGATCAATTTGTTTGTTGTCATTAGGCAAAATGGATGCTATATTCATAAGAAATTGTTGTTGTTAGTTGGCGAATCGTGTGCCATCGTTATAAACAATTTTTTCCGTGCATTATTTAAAAAAACCTTTGGAAAAATTTCTTTCGCTTTTACAAATTTTGCTTTGTTGGTTTTTTTGATGTTATTTAATTTTAGGCAATTATAACGTGAAAAAAGTTCCGTCTTTAATGTCTTTAACTTTTAGGTAACCATAACTTCATCGTGCTGATTTTTTAAGCTATGGATTCAAATAAACGCTGTCTTTCTTCAATGGAAAAGAATTTAAAGAAACTTGAACTTGGTGATTCATCTGGCTTGTTCTTTCCAACTTCCAAGCATGTTTATGAATCAGCTAAGCCACAAGAATTTTCCCTTCCAATGCCAGTCATGAAATATATTTGGGAGAATATTACATCTCCAGAAGTCTATCAAAAACTCATCAAATCTTGCAAGCTCTTCTTCCTTAAGAATCCAATTTTGGTTATTAAAAATTTGTATTATCGTTGTAGTGAATGGAGATATTGCAATGAAACTGAATGCAATTTTTGGAGTTGTAGAAACAAACATAAAAAAATTGATTGGGATAATCTTAATGGAAAAGTTTGGTTGTCAAAACAATTTGAGACTGTTTGCTACGATAATGTGCAACTCGTTTCTAATATTATTCCTCAAATATATCAATGCAGCATTCAATTTTTGAAACTTGTAGAACAACATCTTACATTAAATCAACTCAAATTCCTTTCAACTGGTGTCAAAGAAGGCATTCTCTATTCATGTGTTATTAGATATGATGATGGTGGTGAATATGTTTCTATGGAAGATATTATCAAGATATTTTCTGGTGCTGAATATTTTTACATGTAGGTTTTTATATATAGCACTAAGTTACTAATAATAATGTTTGCAGGGGTTTTGAAGATCAATCTGAAAATGGTTTTTGCAAAAGCTATGATGAATTTGTTGTTGCATGTAATAATGTTGAAAAAGTTGAATTAGGTTTTATTCCTGCAGATTTTGATGTTCGTGAATTTTATCAACGCTTTAAAGTAAGGGCTTTAATTATATTTAAATATTAAAAATACATTTTACACATTTTAGAGCAGCCAAAGTCGTGTTTTGATTATTATTTCTTCTCTTGGTAACGTTCATCATCTTAATCAAGTCGTCGATGAAATTTTAGCAACAAAATTTTTTGAATTTGTTCCTCCTGTCTTCATCTCTTATGATTTAAGTGAAGAAAAGTTTGCAAAGATGAAAGTAATTCAAGAAGAAGAAGCTGTAAAATATCATTAATGTTTCTTTTGTACTTTAATTTCCTTTTTCTTTGATTGTATTGTACTGACAAACAATGTTGATTTTTTCATTGTTTTTCTCTTGAATGCTTGTTTTTTGACATCATTAAAGGAGGTTTTTGTGTTAGTATTTATTAGAGGTACTGTACTTTTGTGGCATTTGTGTGAGAGATACTGCAGGAATTGAAAAATATCGATAATATTTTTTTCAACTCCCTTTGTATTTTAAATAATTTTTTCTTTGATTGTTTTTGACTGCGTTAATCATTGTTATCATATAATCTTCTATGGTTTTATAAAACTGACATTATTGAATGCTTCTTGCGTTGTCGCGGGGAACGCGAATCTTATGTAAATTTCTAATAATAATTTATTCTTCTTTCAACTTCTTTAAATATAAAAAATCTGTGAGCTTCATCCTCTCAATAAATGGCGATTGTTCGTACGTATCGCTTCAAAATGCTTCATTCGCAAATTGAAAATAAATATTAAATAAAATTTGCATAAATAATGAAATAAAAAGATTATGGCCCATATGGTGTCAAAAAGTAAAAGGCGATAAAATGGGCATTTTCAAAAGATATCCGGTGTTGTTTTAGTAGTACTGTCTGATAAATAAAAAGCTATATTTTAGATCCTATGTGAAATGATCATTAAGATCCTTTTCGATGTTTTTAATTTTCACGTACAACTTTGTTTTTCTTTAAAAAAGAATACGGATAGTTGGGGTAGAAAAAGCTATAGAGGTGATCAACAAAATAGATGTTTGGGGGGAGTGGGTTGAGATGAAACTTTTCCTTTTCTGGCAGATATAAATAAGCTAACATTTGTTTATTTCAATAGCGTGGATCATTGGTGGCCGCCCCGAAGGGGCGGGGCACCTCTAGCCTTTATCATTGAGGGGGAACAAAACTGCACTAGTTCCGCTTTTTTTATATTCAAACAATAAAAAGCTGTACTTTATTTTCAGAAAAGCAAAAATCGTACATCATTTTACATTTTTTTTGATGTTCGTCTTCCTCGCATTGATGAAATTATCAACGAAATTTTGGATACAGAAAATTTTGAATTTATTCCTCCTCTTTTATTTTTTATTGGTATTAATGATGAACAGTATAGAAAGATGTATGAAATTCGAGAAAAAGAGGTAGCAAAATACTGTTCAACTTTTTTAAACTGTATTTACTTTTCTGTTTTTTTTGTTGTATTAATCTACAAAAAAGTTTATTATGTTCTGTACTGTTTTTTTATTCCATGTATTAATAAACCTGACATTATTGAAAGTTTTGTAAAAGCATTTTCTGAGGATACTGTAGTTTTGTGAAAGAGTTGAATAAAAAACAGCGATTTGTTTAGAAAAGATACAAATTTGAGTTTGCTTCATTGGCGATGTTGTATTTTTTAGACATTGTGTATATTGAAAATGTTTCCTATTCTAGAGTAGTCTTAGAGTGGAAACCTTATAAATATTTAATTGCATTTTGAGCAGGTTTGTAATTCAAAAATGTTTATTGTATATTTACAAAAAAGATCATTCACGATAAACGAATTCCAGTAAAGATAGGTTTTGGCTTTGGCCATTTTTCGATTTCAGATTTAACTATTCTTGTAAATTCTTTTTGTTCATTTAAAGGAACAGCTGCAGAATACAAAACACTAAACATCGAATTCGTATGACGATGACAGCAATGTGCCTAAAAAATAAATTTGGTGAAGCAACTTTTTTAAAAAAATGTGTTAAAATTTACCTGTAAAAACGTTAAATAATCTTCAACATTTATATGATCATCAACATTATACATGCTAAACGTCTTGATTTTATTTGATTTAAGTGAATTACAAATTTCTTTTATTGAGTTTAGTGCTACATGGGTGTTCATAATTCTATAAAAAAATAGTTACAAGTTATTACCCAACAAAAAACGCTTATGCGCGTTTGTGGAAATCAGGCATTGAAAGTAACCATACTAGTTGATGTTTGTGTGAAGAAACATTCACTAATAATTCCTGAACAAAAATTGGACATGTTTTGGACAACAGTTACTCCTTTTTAGCACATCTATTTTTTTTGCATTTACATTACTATTTTTCCATAAAAAAGCACTTACTCAAAAACATATAAATTCGAAGTATATGCAATAATATACTCGACTGGAACCATTATCGCATCACAATTTATTATCTTTTTAACACTCAATTCTTCAATCGTTTTAAATTCTGCCAGCTTCTTAAAATCACTCCACAATAAATCTTCATATAAAACATTCAACTTTTTAATAGTACATTTTTCAATTTTTGGAAACCATTTCTTCGAAAATTTTGCAGCTGCCCAAAGAGTGTCACCAATACAAACTTTTTTTGTTTTTGAATGAAATAAATCCCACTTTGAATGGCCCCATTTTTCTGTAGAATCATTTAAAAAACTAATTTTTCCATATTTGAATTCATCAATAAGATAGAGGCAATATTTTTGAGGGAAATATTTACAAGTAAAATATAACTTTTTAACAGTGCTATAACTTGCATCTGCCAAAATATGTTTGATAATATCAAATGGGAAAGCAAAGATTTGTTGGTTAACATTATTTTTAAAAGAAATAGTTACAGCTTCTTTCTTTAATTTTTTACTTCTTGGTTCAGTATCCTTCCATCCAGAGCATGATGGCCATCCAGATCTTTTATTTCGTTGATTTGGCAAGGAATTGGTGGGATTATCATTGGGATCAGACATTGTATAAATATAAATACAAAAATTTAAATAAAAAAAAAATTTGTTGATGTTTCAACCTTTTTAAAAAAATAATTCACTACATTTTTGGCATTTGAGAAAAGATTGCCAAGCTCATTGAAAAGAGAAACTTCGAATTTTCTTTTTCTGATTGTGTGAGAAGCAACAAAAGGCTTACGTTCGATACATAATTATATCCATGCCTACATTTTTAACTAACTGAATTAGTGTTGTATTATTAATGTTACCACCGTAATGCTGTTTATTGGCAATCATAGCGTGCTTATTTGATATTTGTGATAAAAGAAATCTGCAAATACTATCTTTTTATCGGGATTTGCGTGTTTTTTTTGTTTCTTTTAATTCTGTTTTATTTATTTTTGACGTTAAATACTTTCAGGCAATCATAATTTCATCGTTCTATTTTTTTTCAAGCTATGGATTCAAATAAGCGTTGTGTCGCTTCGATGGAAAAGATTTTAAAGAATCTTGAACTTGATGATTCATCTGGCTTCTTCTTCCCAACTCCAGAACAATTTTATGAATCAGCTATGCCACAAGCTTTTTCACTTTCAAAACCAATCATGAAATATATCTTGGAGAATCCATCATCTCCAGAAGTCTATCAAAAGTTCATCAAATCTTGCAAGCTCTTCTTCCTTAAAAATCCAATTTTGGTTATTAAAAATTTGTCATATTACAATGATGAATGGAAATTTTGTAATTCAAATGAATGTAATCGTTGGATTTGCAAACAAGAACATAAAAGAATTAATTTGGATAATCTTCATGGTAAAATTTGGATATTAGAAAGATTTTGTATTGAATTCTATACCTTCACAAGTGCAATGTTTGCTTCTGAATTACTTCCTAAAATTTATCGATATGATGTTCAAGATTTATGGCTATCTAATCAAAATCTTACATACAATGAACTCAAATTTTTTTCAACAGGCGTAAAGGAATGTCATCTCATTTCAAATATTGTTAAATATGATGATAGTGGTGAATTAGTTTCTTTGGAAGATATTATCAAGCTCTTTTCGGGTGCTAAAACTGTTTTTATGTAAGTTTTTATATTACACAGTAATTAAGTATAAGCAATGGTTGTGTTATAGGAGTTCTTACGATCAACCTGTTACTGGTGTTTGTAAAGATTATGATGATTTCATTCATGCTTGTAGCACCATTGAAAAAATTGATTTACGTCAAATGCCTGCTTCTTTTGATGTCCGTGAATTTTATCAACGCTTGAAAGTAAAGTTTTATTTAACATGTATAAGCTTTTATAATATATTTTATTTTCAGAGCAGTAAGAATCGAGCTTCAATAACCATTTATTCTCTTGATCATGCTGATCATCTTAATCAAGTCATCCATGAAATTTTGACCACAGAAGTCTTTGAATTTGTTCCTCCTGTTATTTCATATTTTAGAAATAATACTACCAAGGATGAAAGAATGAGAGAACTTCAAGAAAAAGAAGCTGCTAAATATCGTTAAGTTTTTTACATGTCTCTTTATCTTTTTGTTTGATTGATATCTGTATGTGTTTATTATAAAAATGAATTATAAAAATTTTGATTTTATCATATGTGCAATTCTTTTTCGTCTAATTACAAATTTTACCATGTATTTATGATTTTTGGTTTTACTGATTTGGGATACTGTAGTTTTATAATACTGTTATGTCTTCGTGCGATACTTTTTAGAAATTATTTTGTAATGTTATAATTTAACTAATAACTGAGAAGGATGGAAATATTAAATTATAAAGAAAAAAATCAACCAAAAGATTTTCCAGCTTCATGAAAATGAAAAATTTATATTCTTCCGAGAGCGCTAATGTAAAAATGATTCCTGGTTTGCTTTTTATAAAAACTAAATAGTTTTCTTTAGCCGAAAAAGTTTTTCTCACATATCTGAAATCTAATCTAAAATGTAAAATGCAGTTTAAATAGAAATATATTGGTAATGCGACATAATGTTATTTTGAATTGCGCGCCTGTCGAATTTCTTTTTCTATTTTTTGAATGTCCCTTGTCTCTTCTCTTTGGCTTTTTTTTGGGCACTTTTGTTTTATACATGTTTTGTGTAGCGAAGTTTATCAGATTTTTTGTAAGTAACACAACTTTGGTGTTATTCATGTACTATTATTTTTACGACAATCTTTTAACATTTGTTAGCCATATTTTTGTGCTTATGTGATACTCGCTTTAAACTAAATTGAAAAAAATTACTTTTTTTCTTTGCAATTAGCGTGTCTTTTTTCGTGGTTTTTCTTCTCTTATTTTTGTTTTGTGTAATATTTTCTGATGTTATTAATTTGCAAGGAACTATTATCTCGTCGTGCTTATTTTTTTAAGTTATGGATTCAAGTGAACGCTATGTTGCTTCCATGGAAATGGGAATATTGTGATTCAAATGAATGTGGTGGTCGAAGATGTGAACAAGAACATAAAAAAATTGATATGGATAATCTTCATGGTAAACTTTGGTTATCAAAAACACTTTGTATTAGACCCTTTTCAAATGCATAGTTAGCTTCGGATGTTTTTTCAAAAGTTTTTCGATATGATGTTAAAGTTTTGGACCTTTTTTTTTCAAGATCTTTCATATAATGTACTCAAATTTCTTGCATGCATCTGGTGTGAAAGAACTCATTATCTATGATTGTGTTGTTAAATATGATGATGATAATGGTAAACTTGCTTCTTTGGAAGATATTATTAAGCTTATTTCTGGTGCTGATAAAGTTTACACGTAAGTGTTTATATTACACTTTTATTTTTTTTATAAACTATCGTTTTTAGTTCATTTTCAAATCCATCAATGAATAATGTTTGCAAAAATTATGATGAACTTGTTAAGGCTTGTGGCAACATTTAAAACATTGACTTAAGCAACATTCTTGCTGTTTTTGATATCCAAGAATTTTATAAACGTTTAAAGGTAAACTTTATTTATTATGTACAAGTATTTAAATTGCATTTTACATTTTAGATTAGCAAAAATCGTGCTGTAATCAGCATTTATTCCTCTGTTCACGATGATCGTCATAATCAAGTTGTCGATGAAATTTTGGCAACAGAAACTTTCGAATTTATTCCGCCTATCATCTTTGGTATTGGTCAACATGATGACAAGTTTGAAAAGATGGAAGAAATTCAAGAAAATGAAGCAGCAAAATATTGTTAATATTTTTTTCAACTTTGTTTACCATTTTTGTTTGATTGATTATTTATACTCTGTTTATTACAAAATAAAATTTTTTATATGTTCTGCGCTTTTAAAAATTTGGTATTATTAGAGGTTTTTGTGTTAGAAGCAATGTAGTTTTGTAGCATTCCATTTTGAGATACTGTAGCATGGCAACAATGTCTCTTTGTTACTGGAAGTGTTTTTGCTGTGGGATCATACGTGGGCAAAGGGTCCGATTGAGTCCGACAACATTTACATACCGTAATCATATATTTAAATATCTACGTTATGTAGATATCGTACACTTGCTTTTATTGCATATGTACAGTAACTTCAAAAACTGCGATCAATGTTTAGCTAAATAAATATTTAGATTTTGCGAAATATTTACGTTTCAGCTTTTTTATGCACGAATAATTTATGTTGTTCATTAGGCCGAAATTTAAGGCAAATTTCACCCAAATTTATGGTTTAAAATTGTTTTTTGACTTTATTTTAATTTCGCAAAGCCCTGGCTACAGTATACATAATTATGACGAATGATCAACCTTGTATAGTTCATAAAAATTTAAAAAAAATATTAATAATAAAATTTGAGTTAACACTTTTACGTCAATATTTCCACAGCTGTTTTTCAAAAGTTTTATTAAAAAAGCATTTGTTCAAATATAAAATGTACAAATTTAGCGGGGTTAAAATAAATATTTTTTAAAGAAAAAAAAAACAACTTATTTGTGTTTGTAAAAAACGCATTTAAATAAAATGGAAGAGTGTCTCCCTTCAAGGTCAATGAAGTACTTGTATCGTTCCTTATAAAATCCTAAAATCCAATCTTTACTCTATTATTCTTGCCCGTTTTAAGTACTGTACTTAACATTTATACATTTAATATTACTTTGAACTTGCTACTATTACCTCAAATTTTTTAATAAAAAATCCGTTTTTTCCGTATTTTCAAAAGAATGCAAGAAAAAAAACAAGTTTGAATTTCTTTCTTTCCTCGTCCGCTTCCATTACGTTTTTTACCTCTGCCGTTAGTTAATAAAGTGACTGCTAAAAATTAGGTCAAATCCTGATGCTGCAAAAAAAGAAGTAGTAAATTTCTCTTTCATTTTTCTTTCTAGTATTGTACAACAAAATAAGAACACCGAAAATAAAGAAAGGGTGATACTAAAAACATCTTTCTTTCCTTCCTACTCCTGAACTTAATTCTTTTCTTCGAACAAACTTTCGACGGATTAATTGACTACCTAATTTTTATTCCATTCATTTTCGTCATAGGTAAAAATCTTTCTTTCTTGCTACACGGTTTTCACTTTTCAATTCTTTCTTTTCGTCGACCTCATTTTTTAACAAATTAATTAACGAATCCACCCGTAAAACCTTTGAACAATAAAAGTGAAATCATTTTAAAGATAATAACATATTCAAAAAATGTTGTGCTTATTTATTTTCTTATCAACACTTTTACCAACAGTAGTTTATTCATGTGCTGCAACAGCTACCCCTTCAACCCCGTCACCCGTTATAGGTAAGTTTGTTTTTTCAAACAATTTTATTAATAATAAAAAATTTAAAACTTAGCACAAAATAATAATAATAAGCAACAAAAAAAAAGTATATCAACTTTGAAACAAAAATAAAACAGTAATTTTTAGCGCTTGAGATTGATTTGAAGTTGAATAGATTTAAAGATGAGAGAGCAAGCACTCATTAATATAAGCCGAGATCATTGGCATCTTCTTCTTTGTTTTTATTGTTGTGGTTGATGCTTGAGATTTGACATACCAGCTTGCATTACTTCATCAACTTCTAACAAATTCTTTGCAATTTCATACATTGCATTTAAGGATGCACGTTTAACAACATAATTATCCCAAACACGCTAAAAAATAATATTGGTTATTATTTGATTTCAATAACGGGTTCTTTGAGGGGAAACACAGTACTCCAGTAAAAATAGTGTATAAGGTTCTTTATCCTCCCCAAAACTGACGTCTTTGATCATTTCTATCCAGCGGTAAACGATCAAAACTGTATTCCCTCAAAATGTTCCCAACCAGCATCCATCTTTTCTCAATATCCCCTTTCAAAAAACAACTCACCAAATCATCAGATGGTTCACCAGTTGCAAGATCCAAACCGATTGGAGCACGACCATTCTTATCTGCATCACGTTGAGCTTCGACAAGTTTTACAATTGAATCTTGTGTATCATGTCCAGCATTTTGTGCAAGAGTTTTTGGAATAACTAATAATGCATCAGCATATGCTTGAATACCAAGTTTTGTACGGCCTTTTGTTTCATCTGCAACATCACGAAGTCGACAATGTGCTGCAACTTCAAAAGCACCAGCACCAGGTGCAACGGTTTGATCTCTTAATGCATTTGCAACAGCTCTCATTCCAGTTTTAACTGCATCTTTAACTTGTTCAATAACATGTTTGTATTGGCCTTTAATCAAAAGGGTAACAGCTTTAGGATCTTTGCAATCTTCGATGAATGTAAATTTATCTTCACCCTGAAAATAAAGAATTTGTGGATTAGTAAATGCGGTTATAGTTTCTCTCCAGTGAACACGCAGTAGATATAGTAAGCATGCCACCGGAAAGAAACAAAGGTAACGAATCGTAATAATAAAAAACTTACAACAACATGTTCATATACTTGTCCAGCATAACCAAGCATATCTTCCGATAAATCATCAACAGAATTAACAGCTTCACCACCGCATGCAAGTTGTAGGCGTTCCATATTACGTCGCTTAGCACGTCGAAGAGCAAGAATACCAGCTTGTGCAAATAAATCAAGAGATGGAGGATCAATTCCTTTCTGATTAATAATAACAAAACCTTTCTTCTTTCCATCTGGAGCATTATCACATAGCTGTTTCTTTAATTCAATAATTTTATGAACTCTTCTTGTAATAAATTCTCGCTCAGCTTGAAGTAACTTTTCGCGTTCTTCTGCAGATTTATAAAAGAAACCAGAATTAACTTCAGTTTTTTCAAATTCTAGTGAGACATTGCATGTAAGAATATATGCATTTTCAACAGATCTTGGCATATCAGGATGTCGACCACCATGATCCAAGACAAGACCATTAACAAATTTTGTATCCATTGCAGTTTCAAGCATCATTTGTTGAATTTCAACCATATGTAAATCAGGTGAATGATCTTCAGGAGATTGACGAATTGCTTGTACAGCTTGATAAACGATTTGGGCAATGTGGTCAGCTAGTGCTCCATATAATTTTGTAGAGACAGATGATTTTGCAACTTCTAATAACGTTTCACCATCAATTTGTCCTTTGGATTGCATTTCTTTAAGAAATTCAAGAGTTTTTCGATGAGCAATTGTAAAACCTTCTGTAAGAATATGTGGATGAACACCCTAAAAAGTATAAAGAGTTAATCGAGTTACAGTAGCGGACAAAAATCTTCAGGTTAAATCTGTTGAATGATTGTATTTTTTTGAAAAGAAAGATATTTGCGGAGGTGATTGATGAGTAACGAACGGCAATCCGACTAGATAGATTAATATTCAACGATTAAATCCAAGTGGATTGATCCGTCAATCCAATCAGGCAAAATTGTGAATCTCCTTACTTTCGATCTGTTTTTTCTGGTTGGAAATTTGAATCTTCTATCAATCGTAACACAGATCAAAAGCTATTTTATAAACAAACAAGTAGTTTGTGCCATTTTTTGGTTTAAGCTTTTACGTCGATCTAGTCCGACAAATTCATCCAGTAAATCCTGTGGGATTGGATCAATCCAATCTTATTCGCCGATACTACCCGACAACATATATACCCAACCCAAATCGGATATTATTTTTCACAAATGTGGAGTACTGTAGCTTAAAACATACTTCTTGAACATAAGTTTCAGCATTCTTTAGCAGTTCACCAATAAGTAAAACGGTCGAAGTTGTACCATCTCCAGTGCTATCATTCTGAGCGGTACATGCCTTAGCAATCATGGATGCAGTAGGATGACGAATTTGCATTTCATGTACAAGTAAATTTCCATCTTTTGTTACTTTAATATCACCACCACCTGATACAAGCCTATAAAATTAAAGTTATATATCAATGTTCAGCCAAATAAACTACAGATGCTTTATTGTCGAATAAAACTATAGGGCAAATGATGTATTAAAGAGTACTTACATTTTTAAAGTACCTTTAGGTCCAAGATTTGATTTCATTACAGCAGCAAGACCGCGAGCACCAGTAATATTAAGCTCTAGCGCAGCAGCATGACGAGCTAATTCAGCTTTAGGATTTAGAACACTTATTGCTGACATTGTTTTTTTATTGTTGTTGTTGCAGTTGAGATATTAGCTGAAAAAATGAATGAGGTAATATAAAAAGCAGGAAGAAGTTGAAAGAGGAGATAAAAATGTTGTTGAACGAGTTTTTAATGCAAGGTGATAGTCCACGATAGCTAAAGCACGAAGAAAGGACAATTACGATAGATATAAGAAAGAACGGTGTTAATTAAAGCTTTAAAAATGGTTATAATAAAAGCTAAAAGTTGATAGAAGAGATATGCGCTCAAAAACCTTGAGGTATATAAAAAATAGGAGAGAAAAAAGCTGTTGAAGAGATTTTGGAGATAAAATAAGGTTATCACAGATTATCTGAGTAGTTGTAGTAACAGTAATAGATAATTATAGTAAAAATAAGATAAGAACATGTTAATTAAAGCTTTAAAAATGTTGAAAATAGAAAGTAGAAGATTCCAAAAGGTTCTTTTGAGTTCTTCTCGGCAGTTGAGGAAAAAAAAGCTTTACACTTTTCTTGGCCTATTTTCGTGGTAAGACAAATGCAACTGTTGTTGAATAAATTTTTTTTCTAAAATTTTTTTTTGCTTTTAAAATTTAAACTTCTCAAACAAAAATTAAACATTTTACACTTTTTTTTAAAACAATAATTATACACATAGCAAGCACTTTGATGATGTATATCTCGTTATTTATGATTATGAATAGACATTTCCAATTTAAGATCGGAAGTTAGAACACTTGTAAAATTGAAAAAATTTCAACCTTCAAAAAATCTTTAAAACTGCTACAACAAATTTCTTTAAACTTTTTAAGCTTGTCAAACATGTGCAAATGTAGAACGTCTACCGTCTGACATAGGAACTAATCAAATGCTGACTCAAACGGTTGGTACAAATGGTGATGGCTGTCGAACAATTACCGTAACCTGTGCAAATCCAACAGATGGTACACAAGTTGTTATGTTTGTAAGTTACATAAACAAATACATAAAAGCTTTGAATGAGCTCGTAAAATATTAAAATTTTAGTGGACCGAACAAGGTGCTGATCGTGGTACATCACAAGGTACAACATCCGTTTCTCGAACACTTGTATGTGATGCAAATGCAAATCTAATTTTAACTGAACCAACAACAGGTGGAGTGGGAATTGTTGATCAAGTTGAATGTGTTTCACCATAATTAAGAAAACAATGCCATAAAATTATTTTTGAATATGTGCTGATGCTTGTAACCATTATTATTGATATATGTATTATATATGCTTGTATAAGTTTAATAAAATTGGTATTACGTACATATGAAAACTGTTGATAATATGTATTATCAGCATTGATGCGTTAGGCAGAAACCATGCTTAACAAGAGTAGTCTTAACATTTCTTGAGAATACACGTGTTTTTCAGTAACAATGGTGACAGTAATACAAAATTTTTATGTTCAATATTTCGACGTTACTACTAGTTTTTTTCCAATAAAGCTGTTTTTTGCATTCTTGAAAGTAACAAAAATTTTCAAAAGTGAATTATTGATATTACGCACTGTGTGTTGATACGTTCAATGACATTTTTTACTTTTTTTTACTCTCATTTGACGAAAAACTAAAAAGCTACTCCAACAGAAATGATCAACTAAAGCGAGAGCGTTTGTTCGTTCGTCACCTCATTATTCTTTATTCACAAAAAAAGAGAAAAAAAGCGTGAAATTTGCAGAGATACAGTAACAGCGAAAAGTGAAAAATCTCAAAAAATATCTCCGTTAACCATTGCTCCAAAAGATTAATTAAACATATCATCATTAAAAACTTAAACAAAGTACTCTGGAACAGTAAAATTAAATAACAAAAAATCATGATAAAAAATTTTCATAAAAAGTTTTTGTGCTGCTTTATTGTTTCTCAATTCATAGGCGTATCTCTGACGATCTGGAGAATTAATTGTTGCATGTCGGCTAACATTTTGCTGTAATTTGTTGACGATAAAATCAACTATAGTTGTTGAGACTTTTTGTTGATGCATTATTTCTTTAATTTTATTCAACATTTTGTCATAGTTTTTGGATTGAAAAGGTTCATATTCAATTATTTGATAGTGCTTCATGTAATGTTGAAATTGACAACGCCTAAAATTTTCTTTTTTATTTTGAGTATTACTGTAAGATAAAGTATTTAGCAGAAGAATTTGTTTTTACCTCAGCTTAAGAAGTGTTCGCGGGGAGATGACTATTTTAGTCACAAAACTTCTTTACAGCAATATTTCTTTTTTGCCATCGTAAATCTTTTTTTGTTTTCAACGATACACTAAAACAAACGGAACTCTTGTTTTTTCATCGCACCTTTTTAAAAACAATAAAACCGAAAAAAAAAAGATTTGTTACATAATCATGCGCGCAAATGGCAATTGCTGTTATAAAAGAATGGCAGATTAAGAATAAAAAGGGTGTTATTGCAAATCTGCAATGATCCTCCCCAAAATGACAGTATGCCATAATATTTGCCGAGATCTTCATTTAAATCATTGTTTTATCTTTTGTGCGGGTTGTTCTTTTTATTTCTGCTAGAATTGTGTCGACAGTGTCGATTCAACACATAGCTTTTTATCCGTATATCTAAGAAAAATTTTTTCTTTGAATAGAGATATCTAGATAGCTTTGTTTTGTAAACTTTCGTTTATTTTTCTTTCTTTTTTCGATTGAAAATCGCTTTTTATATAATTGTCACTTTATATGCTTTCGTTTTAAACGTTTTTTCGCTAAAGTCTTTTGTTTGTAAATTCTCGAAAACGAAGCTTAATTATCAAGTTTGAGATCCTCTGTCAGATTGCCATTTTTGCATATTTAAAGCCAAGTCTACCTTAATTTTATTTGCTGCAAAAATGGAAAACTCCAAGTAAGATTTCCTAAAAAAACAGCTCCAACAAAACTAATTTTATCTTTTTTAGCATTGTTATTGGTGATGTACAGATTGTTCGTCAATCTAAAACTGGTAGCTTTCATAAAATCATTGAAATATCCTTTAAAAATTGTACGCTCAAAGGTGTAGATTTTTGCCGAGCTGTTAAAGCTGCATTAAATGAAGCAAATAAACGTCTTCATAAAAATGTTCCATTTGAAGGGCATTATCAGTAAGTGTTTGTTTATTTTTGGGGGAAAATTTGCAGGTGCTTAGCTTTTTTGGAATTAAAGTGTAAAAATTTTGAGAATAACACTATTTTTTTGATTGCGAAAAATGTGTTTAAAAAATTGTTTTTTTCTACCCTAAACTTGCATTATCCTTAGTAACCTCCTAATAACCCCTTATTTTATAGATATGTTGTAAAGCATGAAGGAAAAGAAATTCGACGCTTTGAAAATGGCACTTTTACTCGATCTGATGATAACTTTATCTTTGAGCAATTAATGTTTGCCGTTCGTTCAATCATTCATTCCCCATTATTCAAGGATGAATTAAGTCTTGAAATGATAAGCTTCAATCTTGAAAAGTCAATTAAAGAAGAAATGGAACATCTTCGAGTTTATACTCTCATGAAAGCACATTTTGATCGATCTTTTCGCCGTTAAAATAATGTCTTACTTCATTCAAGAAGATCATTTTTTGCTTTCCATAATTTTTTATTTTTCGTTTAACTTTTTAAAAAGCTATCTTTTTAAACTTTATGCTTCTCATCAACTTTCGTTTTTTACTTTAACATATTTCTGATCCATCTACTGCTAATTTAGCGTAAAATTTATGCAATAAAATGCTTACCAATTTTGTGGAAAAAAATGTCGATCTTCAGTTATTAAATGTCCATGTTTTTTTTCTAAATAAAGTTGACCACGTTCAAATACATTTTGTAAAACACAAGTAATATTTTTTTTACAATTATAACATTTTTCTTTTTCTCTAAAATTAAATATGCATGAATTTCATCGACGATGATTCACGAGATTGGTGTTTGTAAAAGTAACTGTTACAAATGCTCGTGTATCAAATAGAAGCGCTTACTTGATACATTTATGAACAAAGCCAGACAAAAATCTTTCAACAGGATCTCGAACTATTGTAAATAACTTCCAATTTATCAAATTTGTGTTTGTGGTTAGCAGCATTAGTTCAAGGCGTTTGTATTCATTTTTTGTTATATTTCCATAACTGAAAAAATAAAATAAAGTGAGTTAAATGTTTCCCATTAAAATAGCATCAATTACAACTTTTTGATTCTATTTTATATTTTTAAAGTGCTAACTGTTCATCAAATAGTCAATGCACCAAGCCAAAAACGTCAGCAAGGAAGGAAATCTTGTGCCGCCGCGTGTCAAAAGCAGCAAAAGATTAAAGGCATGTTCCCTTCCAAAAAAATTCGTCCTTGCATCAAGCCAGGGTACAGCAAATGTGGCACTGCTTTAGGGCTTTGATTTGCTTAAATTCTGGCTTAAAGCTTTTTTGTGGAAAGATAAAAATATATTTTACTGTTTTTATTATATGAAAAATATACAAAGTTTTAAATAAATGTTTGGAAAAAAAGAATCTTTTAGAATCAAATTTTTGATTGAAACGAGAAATTTGCCTATTTTAACTTGTACATAGTTTAAAATAGTGTCTTAAACTTACAAAAGAACAATTTTTCCTTCCACTTACTTGCAATGCCATCCCCCACAAAGCACAGAATCATTTGCCTTTTTCAAATAATCATTTTTAGCATGTAATAAACACATTATCGAAGCTAAAACTGATGACATACTTTTTTCTATTAAACAGACTGACAATTTGTAGTCAGAAGCAGTTCGAAAGTTGTTTGGAAATGGTTGAAATGGTGGAAGAATATGATATTTTGTAGATGACAGTGAAGTGGTAGAATTTGAATCAATGTTATAGAATACAATAATAGAGATTACTGCTAGTATTAAAACAAAGAAAATTAATTTTTCTGAAAAATATTGGTATTACTCGAAGAAAGTGCAACATTTTACCTGGTATTCCTCTCATCATCTCTAAAAAAAGCTTTTTAAAAACAACCCTGTTTTTTTGTAAGCTTTTATTCCTTCATTGAAAGCAGTAAACAATTTTACTTTAAAAAGCTTTCAAAAGTGTTTTAAAAGAGTTATATTTTTACACAAAATTGGAACACATTTACTTTTTTAGTTCATTAAAATTAGCGTTTAATTGATTCGGGTGTTGATGAGGTCATTTTTTTGAAAGCAAGTAAAGAAATATTATCAACAAACTAATTCATCAATAACTGCACTGTTTTTAGATTCTTAATGGTTTTTTTAATTGAGATTATTTAATATGATTTTCTTTCTTTAAGCCATGACAGTAATGAAATTTGAAAGTATTTTAATACAAGTGTATATCTTATGATAGTAAAAAATTTTGAGTGAAACTTCAGTATATTGAAATTTTTTTGAGAATATTTAACATATTTTTTTACATATCACTCTCTTGTCAAAACTTTGTTTCCCATCAGGTAAGATACTATTACAGTTTTGATTATTACCACGCCATGCTAATTTAATTGTCTCTATTAAGATCTTATTGCATATTTTAAATCCTAGTGTCATGACAGTTTCAATAAATCAAAACCATTAAGTTCAATCTCATGCAATATAACAAAACTTTCAAAGAGGTCATTATTATTCAATGACCCTTCTAACAATATCGAAAAAAAAAAGAATTTCCGGATTCGTCAATCGCCACTTACCAAAGTCCTTGAAAAAAGTAAAAACTTTTTTTGTATTGCAGTTTCAAATTGAAACTTTCAAGAGTCAAAAATAGCGCAACTTTAAAAAAATTATGTCAAGTATAAAACTTTTTCCTGTCATAATAAAATAAAAAAAGTGAAAGCTGCTGATTTTCATTAAAAATGAATAATAAAGTTTAAAAACGAACAAGTGAAAGTTTTTTTCATTATTTTTTTACAATTAAAATATTACAAAACTTTTTCTTTTGTAGAAAAAAAGGGATTTAACAAATCCGGAACTCTTAACTTTTTAATTGCCTAAGGGAACTGTATTGCCTAAGGGGGCGTTAAAAAGGTTACTTTAAAAGGAATGAAATCTTGTAATAATTTTTCATTTTTGTTGTTAATTTTGGGTCATAGCAGTGTCAAAAAATGGTCTCCAAGAATTGTAATTTTATTGTTAGGTTTTTAGTAGTTTGCTTGTTGGTCAGAAGGTCGCACGGTTGTATTGCTACAGTAATTGCAAATCCAGGTTTGTTTTTTTTTTCGACAACGAAGAAAAAAAGCTTGCTTAATTTATGACTCATGAAAATAGTGTTCACTATCAAAAAAATATTAAAGTCAATTTCGAACTATTATTTTCAAGGAAAAATTTGCATATACAATAAAATTGTTTTGTAGTATGCTCTCGTTGTCCTGTATTTACGCTAGCTGCAAATGGCAATCCAGTTTTAACTTCTGTAACAAGTTTAAATGCTGATGGTTGTACTGTACTAACTGTAACTTGTACCGGTGCTGCTGGAGCTGGTGTAACTATTGTGGTAAGTGCTAACATCAACTATAAAATTTCGCTGACATAAATTAGGATCAACAAAAATGTTGATAGTAACATGAATTTTTTGTACTTCAAGATTTGTTTTTTTTTGTTGCGTTTTTTGAGAGTAACATAATTTTAAAAAATAAGATCTTTTTGTTATTATCATTTTACAATAGAAATCGATCCATTAAAAAGCATGATAGTAACAATAAGAAATAGAAACAAAATTTTTCGGTTACTATCTTTGCTCATCGTATACTTTTACAAAAAATCTATTTTCAGTGGTTTAATAATGGTGTACAAGTTGCAATGAGTCCATCAGAAGTTGGGTCAAATGTTATATCTCGAGATATTACATGTAATTCAAGTGGACAGTATGTGCTTCAATTAACTACTCCTGGAGCTGCATTGCAGCCAGTTACTTCAGCAGATTGTACTTCACCCTAATTCTTTTATAAAATATATGTATCTCGAAAACCGTATTGTATGGTTAGAAATGTTTCTTTTTGTATCAAAAAATTATTTATTGAAAAATCTTAATAAAATAAAATAATAAAAACCTTAAAAAACTTAAAATTAAAGAAAGAAAAACAGGTTATTCTTCATAAAATACCTATTCTATAAAATCAACTATTAAATCTTTTTTCCTTTTTTTAAGCCAAATATTTTCAAGCCATAGAGGTCCCCATGTGATTCCGGAGTTGAGCTCCCGTATGTTGCTTGGATACTCGACTTGTTAGTAAGCGATTGTTAGGGACAAAATATCAGCAGCTAAATCCTCTTCCTTGGGATATAATATGGATATAGCTAATATATAGCAGACGATATCTATTTTTGTTATAAAATTTTAATGTTGATAATTTTAAAGAAGTTTATTAAGGATAATATAAATAATCCATTAATAATACATTTAAAATATTTGAAAAGTATTCATTATGCAGAATTTTGGAGTTTTTATGGCAAAAATGGATATCGTCTGCTATTTAAAAGCTACCGTAAACTCTCTAATAGAAGCGCTGCGCTTTTATTTTTCAGAGCAACATTTTTTCATTGCGGTGTGTAAAAAATTTATTTATTTAAAAATGGCCAAAATATAATAAAAACAGTTTTAAAAAAGATAATTTTCATTCAATTGATTCATCTGATAGAGTCCCAATATCAATATATGAGTATTTTTTATATTTTGTGACCCCTTTGCTTTAGGGTGCGCTTCTATTAGAGATGCGCTTTTATTAGAGTGCGCTTCTATTAGAGAGTTTACGGTATATCCATATATCTATTAAATTTACAAATCGAGGGATATTTTGTCTCTAGCTATCCCTTACAAAAACGAGTATTTAGGTACAGTATGAGGCCTCAACTCCGGAATCACTTAGAGATCTCTACGGTAGGTAAAATTCCTTCGTTTGGATATCTTGTAGAAGCCCTAAAAAACAAATATTTATTTTATTATAAAAACATAAAATCAAAAAACATTAATGATAGACAAATCAATTTGAACAATTCAACGATGTTTTTTCATAGGTTCACAAAAATGATTTCTTGGTCCCAATTCAATAAATTCTTCCCCAGCATCATTTTTCTTTAATTTTGCAAAAGTATTCTTTTTCATTTTAATACATTTTTCACATAAATATTTTTTAGCACTTCGATTAAACGAATATTCATAATATAACGTTTTTTCATCATTACAGTACACAGTTAATCGTGAAGTTTTCACATTTGCTTTGTTAAAATAATATTTCTGTACAAAATTTGAAGCATTAATAATTTTACCAGAAAATCCTTGAGGTTCATATTTTTTTGGTTTACATACATGTTGTTTTGTGGTTGACACTTTCAGATAGCTTTGACCGCTTTCATTTGTAAACAACTTTGCAGTAACGCGTTTGTTCAAGAAATTGCAGGCAGGGCAAACATAATATTTATAACTATTAGAGTAATAGTAAGTATAACATAAGCTTTTATCATTTGAATCAAAAACAATGAGCATTTTCTTTTCACTACCATCATGATTGATTACAGTTCTTTCTTCAAAATCAGGAAGATTTATAATTTTTAAACTTAATCCATCAGAAGTATATTGCTTTGGTTGACATTTATGCAAATTTTTACCCAATTCAATATATTCACCATGTTCATTGTCATGTAGAAGATTTGCTTGTACATTAATATTAAATGGTCGGCAACGAAAACATCGAAAAAATCCCGAATTCTTTCTTCTAAAAGTCCATAAATATTCATAATACAAATTTTTATTCTTTTCATCAAATACAATCAACTTTTTCGTTTTCGCATCACTTTTGTCATTATATCTTTCAATTATTTGATAATTTGGTTTTTTAATATATTTCTTCCCATCATTTTCAACAGCTAAATATTCAATTGGTTCACATAGATGTTTTTTGTCTTGAACTTCAACATAGCATTCTTTTCCATTTTCATCATTACAAATACGAGCACGAAGATATTTTCCTTTTGTATAACATTTAATACATGAAAAAAATGGATTCTCAAATTTAAATTTATAACAAAATTTTTGTTCTTTTGAAGTAAAAATTAGCAACTTTTTTGATGGCTTTCCCATGACTTTTTCTTCAATAATTTCATACATTGGCTTTTGAAGAATTATATCAGTTGCAAATTTTTCTGGATCATATTTTCTTGGCTTACAACGATGATCAGCTTTATTGATGGTCACATACTCTTCGCCGCCATTTTCATTCTTTTTTATTACAGCTTTTATTTCTTTATTGAAACATTTGCAACCATTACAAAAATATTTATTTGCTGAATTATCAAAATAATATTCATGACAAAGTTGTTTATCTTCTGATAGAAATATGATTAAAGTTGATTTTGAGCTTCCAAATTGTTTATAATTAAATACTTCAAAATTTGGAGATTTAATAATTTGTTTGCTTGAATCAAAAGCATATTTTTCTGGAGCATATTTTCGTATTGTACATACATGTTGAATAGATAATAATTCAATAAATTCTTTTTCAGAAGTTTTAACATGTCTTGCACTTGTATATGTTGCTTCTAGCATAATACATTCACAACAAGTATATAATTTATTACTGCAATTCCAAAAATATTCATAACATTTTGTTTTGTCTTTGCTATCAGGAAATATCAATAATTTTGTTCTTCTTTTTCCACCACGCATGTAACATACAAATTCAAAATTTGGAAATCCAACAATTTCTTTGAAATATTTCTCACGTTTAAATTCACGTTTTTGACATATATGATTTGTTGAAGCTAATTGAATGATCTTTTTTCCATGAAGATTTTTTCGAAGTTTTGCAATTGTTCCTTTTCTTCGATATTCACAGCCAGAACAAATATATACTTGTCTTTTAGTATTAAAATAATATTCATAACATAATTTCTTATCAGGTGATGGAAAGATAAATAAATGTGATTTTGGTATTCCTTTATGTTCAAATGAAATAATTTCAAAATTTGGTTCTTTTATAAGCTTTTTTAGTGGTGAATTATAGATAGGTGATGTTTCGATTCTTTTTTGGTATCGTCTGAAAGGTTAAGATGTTATATGAAAGGATGTTAAAAATTTACCTTCGATGTTTAACTCGTTCTTGTGCAACCGATTCATCTGCATTTTCAACTTTGTTTTCAGCTTCATAATCTGTTGCAGGACATCCTTGAACGCGTATGCCTTGTTTAGCTTCAAACTAAAATTTAATAAATTAAAAATGTATTACACTTAAAATCAATCACTACCTTGGTGTCATCAAAATTAGTAACTGCTGCATGCTTTCGTTTTTTTGTAAAAATACAATCATAAATTTCATGAAAATTTGAAGCTTATATGAGCTGATATGGCCTGTGGGGGTAGCCAAGACATTGCCCTAATGGAATTTACAGGTTTTGGAATTTTCTCGAACCTTCTAGAAGCTTCTCGAATTTGTAAACCACAGTTACCATAATTTAGTGGAACTTTGAGTATTTTGAGGGTATTTTTTTAAAAAATTATTTAAAAAGGTGCCAGAAATGCTTTAAGAATATAATTTAATGATTTTTCAGTCGATTGGTATGATTTGGGCACATTGAAAGTTATTTTAAATAATTTTAAACCATTATGAAAGGGGTACAGTAGCCCATCTACTTCTGAAGCAATTAAATGACGAAAAACACATTTTTACGCAAAATCCTCTGAAAGGGAGTGTCTACACACCCCCAGGCATCGTTTCCAATCAAAATCTCAAAAAAAAATTTTTTCGACTTTTTTTGTGTTTTTGACAGGGGGGACCACGTGAAAATGCCAAAAAAGTCGAAAAAAATTTTTTTTGAGATTTTGATTGGAATCGATGCCTGGGGATGTGTAGACACTCCCTTTGAAAGGATTTTGTGAAAAAATGAGTTTTACGTCATTTAGGAGCTTCAGAAGCAGATGATCTACCGTACCCCTTTCATCATGGTTTAAAATTATTTAAAATAACTTTCAATGTGCCCAAATCATACCAATCGACTGAAAAATCATTAAATTATATTCTTAAAGCATTTCTGGCACCTTTTTAAATAATTTTTTAAAAAAATACCCTCAAAATACTCAAAGTTCCACTAAATTACGGTAACTGTGGTTTACAAATTCGAGAAGCTTCTAGAAGGTTCGAGAAAATTCCAAAACCTGTAAATTCCATTAGGGCAATGTCTTGGCTACCCCCACAGGCCATATCAGCTCATATAAGCTTCAAGTTCTCATTTTATAGAGCTCGTTCCACGAAAATCCTCAAAAATCCTGGTTTCGCCACGAAAATCCCTCAGAATTCCATGAAAATCCCAGATACCTCAAAAACCGATATGGGACCCTTTGACCAAGACCCATGGCTACCTCCAGGCGAAATTTCAGATTTTTTGGACTCTTCATTTGAATATGGCAGAGGAAAAACCAAACGCAGAAACTTATGGAACGACCTGATAATAAAAAAAGACAGATAATAAACCAACATTTTCAGCAATATATTCCCATTTAAATAAAGCAGAAATTAATTTATAATCTAAAAAATGAAACCAATTAAACAATGAAAAAAAGGTACAGGACGTCCAAACAAAAATTTAAAAAGAGTAATAGTAATTTTAATTTTATGGTTACTTTCTTTCCTTAAAGAATCTGCAATGCTACCTTAGAAAATTTGTTCCACAAAAAATATCTTGTACATTTTTAATTAGTTATAACTATATTTTTTTAACAATTAATTTTAATATAAAGAAAGTACAAACGTTTTCACGCTTGCGGTAATCCTTCAACTAAATTTGAACACAGTGAATTAATTTATAATCATACCTTCATTTTTAGGTTCAACAAGTAAAATATTTGAAAATGGATCAATTGTTAGTTTGCAATATCCTTCATATTGAAGCTTTTCATTTTTATCATATGCTATCAATTCTACCATATTTGCATTGGGGATTCTGTAAAAACAATGATTATTATTGACGAGAAAAATAAACAATAATGACTACCAAAAACCGCACAAAAAATTTTCTGAAACAAAAGATCTCTCTTTTTTGCGGAAATTTTTTAGTTTTTTTTTGAGTGACAGTTCCAGAAAAACATCAATACTTTTTTTTCTCATTGAAGAAAACGAATATTGCTTCCGAGGTTTAGCAATTTTATGACGATTGCGGATATTTTTTCTCTGAGGATATAACCATGCGTGCCATGAATATTTTTTGAAAAGGTGTTACAAAAAATGTAAAACAATATATTTTGATTTTTTAATTTTGGGTAATAGATTTGTCACCCCTTTTTTGTCATTAACAATGCTCTGTCCGTATACTCTACAGAGATTCCCAACTTGTTTGGGAGGTAGAGCCCCATATTTTTTTTTCATATTTTGCCTGTATACACCTGTCTTAACAAGGGATAGTTAAGGATAAAATATCAGCTGCCGAATCCTCGATCTGTAAATTCAATATATATATATGGATATAGTTAATAAATTATAAAAGCTTGATGTCGATGATTTTGAAGAGATATAATAGCAGTGATAACTTTTGTACATTTTTTTAAAGATTAAACTTTTGCTCTTCTTTTGTCATTCTGCTTTTATCTTAGTAACGCCTTATTAGATGAAAATGAAAAGGAATTCTTTAATAACTATTATAAAAAACATAATTGTAAGCCAATCAACATTTCATCTATTTCTGCACCGGAATTTATTATTCTAAAAAGAAATGAAATAAAAATAGGAAAAGAAAAATCCGAAACTAAAGTTGATGAAAGCAGAATTCTTGAATCACGAAATTTTTAACTTCGACCTAACAAAAATGGCGATCTGGTTTTTACAAGTGTTTACATCAGAAAAGAAAGATTTTATGTACAAATGTTATTTGGAAAATATTGCAAAACCTGGGTGTTATATCTGTGGCCAATGTAAGAATAAAAAGATACATGTTTCTGCAACAATTATAGCAAAGGAAGATGGCAGTAAATTTCTGAAAATGGGTGAAAAGCAGCATATATGTAAACCACAAAAATGTGATCCAAAAAAGTTCAAATCTTAAAAACGGATATAATTTATTGTATATGAGCAGAGGGTTTTTACCTTGTTATGTTTATTATTTTTCCTGGTTATCAATGATCTTAAAACTGAGAATATATTCATTTCTTTTGTCTTTAGCAGTGTTCTTTCACTGCTGCTAGCTGCTTTTTAACAAAATATGTACATCAGCAAACTGCATGAATTTAGCTCAAATAGTATAAAAAATTTAATACCCAAACAGCGAACTGGATTTTTTTTTGAACCCCGAGTAGATTTTTAAACCCACTTCTCATCCCTGATATTGTTAAACAGTTTATGGCTTGTTTGACATGGCTAGCAATTTTTAGCAAATATATGAGCTTCATCGATAATATGATATTCCCATTGACAGATAATCTATTGAAGAATGTATTTTGTATCACAGGTTATTGCTCAAAATTTTTTTTCGACAAATTGCAACTATAAAAAGATATTTCTTAAATATTAAAAAAATTTCTTTTAATGATATCAAACAACAGTGTTGAATAAAACTTTTTTAAATAAACAACACAATAAATAAAATATGAAAATAGATACAATCATATATAAAACACAAAAACAATTTTTCAAAGAAAATGCGAAAGATGTCAATAAAGTAATTAATGTTGTCGCCTTGCAGCTTCTCTTTCTTGAATTTCTTTCATCTTTATAAGCTTAGTTCCATTTTGTCCATAGTAATGAATTACAGGAGGTACAAATTTAAATGTCTTTGTTCCCAAAATTTCATCAATAATTACATCAAATGTAGCAGGATGACTAGACGAAGGACAAATATCAATTAAGGAATAATTTTTGTTACGCTAAAAATTAATACAATTCTTCTAAAAATTATAGTAGGTAAAGACTCGCCTTTAAATGTTGATAAAAACTTTGTACACTAAAACTATCAGGAACATATAACAATCGAATTTGCTCAATGGTACCACATGCATCTGCAAAATCCGCATAGCTTTGGCAAAGAAGATAATGAGTTTTAAAGCCGAAATTCCTAAAATGTTTCCTTATGTAAAATTGTGTTTTAATCTATAGCTTACATTAATACTTCTTTAGCACCCGAAAATAGTTTAATAATATTTTCTGAAGAAACTTGATCACGATTACCATATTTTACAATATTGTTTTGAAAAACACAATATTTCACACCATTAGCAAGAAAATTCAGTTCATCATATGAAAGAATTTGATTACAAAGTTGCAAAACTTGAACCTTATATTGATAAATTCTAGAAATAAAAGCGGAAGCAATCCTTGATTTTGGTAATGTGAAAACATTGAATCTTTTTATTACCCAAATTTTAGCTAAAAGCTTATTTATATCAATTTTTTCATTTTGGTGATTACAGTGATATATTTCGTCACATTCTTTTATATTGCAATGTTTCCATATTCCTTCATCGAGAGTATTTAAATTCTTCAAAACCAAAATAGGATTCTTGATAAAAAATAATTTGCAACATTTAATTAGCTTTTGATAGACTTTTGGCGTTGTTGGATTTAACCAAATATATTTCATGATTGGAATTGGAAGAGCAAATTCTTGTGGCATTGCAGATTCACAAAATTGTTGAGCCTTTGGGAAGGGCATGACGGAAGCTTGAATGCGTAACTATTATAGAGCAAACTGATAAATCAAGTATAGGTTTATTTGACAAATAAATGCAAACGCAATCTGCTTGCTAACTAAAATAAAAATATAATATATTTTAGTTAGCAAGAAACGAATGAATGAATACGGCAAAAGCAACAAAAACACTTAATGAAATCAATAGCAAAAGTTTATAAGTAGTGACAATATTAAATATCGGTATATGCGTGTGACTATTTACGACTAAAATATTTTTCTTCATATAGAAATTAATCAATACTTTGAAAAAGAATTCTGCGTTTTTTGGTAAATATTCTCAACATTCTAGAAAATATTTTTTTGCTAAAACATTGATCAAAGCTCAAATATTTGCAATAAAAATTTTATACGTGAGGATGTGAAAGGGCCAAGGGCTTTTTCCTGAGCCCTTAGCGCTCGGCTCTGGCCCCGGACCTGGTCGGGGCCTGAAATTCTTGCAGTTTGCAAAGGGGGGACTTGTTAAACTTAATTTTGTGTTAGCCCTAACACCTACTGATCTCTCTGAGTCGACTTTACAAACATCCTATGAAGGGGCTCACGTTTAACATGGGTGCCACCCATGGAATTCGTTTTAACCTCGGATTCATTTTTTTTTTATTGGTAGCCTGAGACTCAAACCTGGGATCATCAGGTCGAACATCCGACGCGCTAACCACTCGATTACATGAGCTAGCAAATAAAATTTAGACCATTTTTTAGTTTAAAGTCGCATCTCATTTGCTTTTTATATTAATAGCTAATAGGATAATCTAGCATTATGCGATGTCTGGTAGAGTAACATTAAATTTTTAATTTCAAAATTATAGGAATTACTATCATCACTTTTCTATTATTGTATTTTTGAGAGTAAAAAACAGAATTTTATTGTTGTTGTTGTAGATAATTTGGAAATTAAAAATAAAAATTTTTTTATTGGATACAAATAAACCATTTGTTTCAACCCATTTAAATAAATACTTCTAATTTAATGGGTTTGTTTTCTTGTAAAATTTATTCCTCCCACTTCTCAGCGTTACTTCTCCATCTTGGAATGTTTGGTAGTACAGGGTCAGATTTGCGTTTTCTTTCTTGTCTACCATAAAAGTTGTAAACCACCTCATGCTCTGATACAAAAGGGAAGCAAGTTTCATTATAAAAATTAAAATTGAAACATCGAAAATGTAGATCACAATATATACAACAATCTCGGAATTTACGATCAGGATTATTCAAAAGTTCACAGGCTAAAATATTTTGTAACAGAGTTTTTTTTACAGAGTTGTGATCAAATTATTTTGTTTTCCCAAAAGTGAAACCCAGAAGTTCCAATTTGGGAGCAGTTTTTCAAGCGTCAAAATACTTTGGCCACCACTCTGTACTTACCAAACTGTCGTTGTAAAGGTTTCGGTGCTGTTTCATTTCGGATTACAATAATATTTTCACCTCCAATATAGACATCCTTACCACTTATCTCAATTTGATATGAAATTTGTTTAATGATAATTGGTACAACAATTAAAGCTCCCAAGAATATTAGAACACAACCATGAGCTGTTCTTGAAGAGAAACAACTTTTCGACAATAATACCACTATAAAAGGTATCAACAAAAGCCATTGCCATAAATTGAAGAATTTCATTTCTTCTACTTTTGCCTTTCGTTCAGATTCTGGTATTAAAGAGGTGTTCATTGGAATCATATGAAAATCTGTCAATTCTGTTTTATTCAATCCAGTATGAGAATCGATCTCGCTGCTTTCGCCTTGATTAGCTTCATATATGTAATGGATAAATTGTATGACTATTTTGATTGCAGCAGCGGTAATAAGTAAAATAAAAAATAGAATCCAAATACCGACATATGTGAATTCTATAACATCTAATAAACAAAAGATAAAACAGGAACACAGCAGTAAAACAAAACTGACTATCCAAATAATCCAAAAAAGTTCTAGACCTTTGAAAATGTTTCCTTTTAATTCATAATTTTTAGTTATTGTTGTTGTTGTTGAATTTTCAAATGGCAATCCTAAAACGCATATGCTTAAATTTGTATGATATCTTCACCTTTCTTACCAATAACAAAAGAAGAAGCCAAAAAAATTGAAATAAAAATTAAGGACAAAAATAAAATGCGCATTGTCAGTCATGGAAGAAGAAAGAATACAAAATGAACATAAATAAAAAGGAGAAGAATAGGAACATCTGACCTTACACAAAAAAAACCAGTTTAAAATGAGCAAAATAAAATTGAAATTAAATGACTAAACTAGAGACATAAGTTTATTTTTCATTGTATTCATTCTTATTCAATTTAACCATAAAGCTCCAAATAAACTCATTTTGTATAACATATAAAATCTACGATCACTAATTTTTTACAGATGAATTAAAAAATTGCAACTGGTAAAATTGCATAACACTTTGGGAGTAAATGTTATCCCTAAACTTTTTATGTTCAAGTAACATAGTTGAAATTGATCATGTGCATACTGGAAGGTGGTTTTTGGCATTTTTGAAAAAGTGCGAGATGGTTTTTGACTTGCCTATCTTCAACTGTTCATACCTTTCAAAAAATTTTGTGCGAGGTACCTTCATGCTGGCGCGAGGTACCCTCGTGTAAATAGAAATTGCCGAAACATTTTTGCGAGGTACCTTCATGTAAACGCGTTTACTTTTTTACCCAATCATATTATAGTTTAACCCTAGTTTTTCATCCTTTAATACCTGCTAAATAGCTTTTTGTAGGCCTTAAAGCATCTATTTTATACTGTCAGCTTCATTTCTTCTTTAAATTTGCAAAAAAGGTTGGTAAAGCAATAAGCTTCACATGAATGATCCGATTTGTGTATTCCGCATTTAGTTTTGCTGCTATACACAAAAATGCTGTTATAATAGTTTACTATAATTAAAACATGCTTGCGCGATATTTTTTACATTTGACTTATAGATTTGTGGAAAGCTGATTCCGAACTTAGTTCTTTTTTTATGACAAAAATATTTTGATTTTGATAATAATCTGTGACTGTTTATTGTCAGTAAAATACATTTTAGGGAGCTTCATTTTAGCTTATTAATATCGAAATTACATAAATATTCTGTCTTGTTCATTCAAATTAAATTTTTAGTAAATGAAAAATGCGTTTTTATTTTACAACTTTTTTAACGTTAATGCTCCAAGTGGCAACTAATATTTCTCAGCATACATGGGCAATGGGTCCGATTGGGTCCGACAATCGCCGAAAATTTACTACCTGTTGTGATTTTTGAAATCATGGAAAAGATCGCGCATCGCGCAAAGGTTTAGAAAAAGAAGGACAGGTTAACTATTTTAGATCGCGCAAAATCCAGAATACTGTCGGACCCTTGCGCCCACGTCTGTTTCTCAGTCTAAACCAATTATTGGAGGGCGATTCGCTTCGATGAATATTTCTCAAATTCATCTCGGCGTATCTATCTCGCCAATTCGCCATTTTTCAGTCTGCATAAAATAAATCCAGAAAGCATTCCAAATTTGCCACGCGAAGCAAGTTTTTGTTAATTAAGTTCAATAAGTAATACCAGTTAAACAAAGAAAATTTGTAGCGATTAAATTTTTAACATGACTCTCGCAAAACTGTAATTCTTGTCAGAAATAAAAAAGCATCCATCTACGTAGATATTTTTTTTTCTAACAATAGTTTAGCACAAGTAGAAAATCAAGAGGACCAAGTAAAACAAAAAAAGAAAATGAAGAATTTGTAGCAGAAGCAGATGATACTATCAGTCAAGATAATACTGCTGCATATTATGCTAATGAACAGTGGAAAAAACGTTATAATTTGTTTTTAAGTCTTCGAATTGAAATATAAAAAATGCCAAAATTAGAAATCTTGATATTTTGAATTTTTGATCATTGTAGTGATAAAATAAAAACATTTTCCAAGCTGGAGCTTATCAACCAAAGGCAACCTCGCAAAACATTTAAAATTATATTGTATAATAAGGTTGTGCAGGGCAATATTATCTGTTGTGGTTTATAAAAACCACCTCGCAACAGATAAAAATCAGCGTAAAATAAACTTAAAGTGAATGATCTGAAAAAATTGAAAAAAAATTGAGTTACTGCGTAAACAAGCTCGCAAAAAATTAAATTTTTATGGCAAATTATGGAGAAAAAATTATAAAAATAGAGGTGGTCGAAAAATTTCAATTTTTGTTTATGATTTTTGCTTGCGACATACATTCATTAGCAAAAAAATTTGAAAATCTTGCGATGTGGGTAGGTACCCCTGAGCATGCTCACCCTTACTTCCAGTATGATCATGTGTATTTTCAAAATGGCTAAAACATCTTCATAAAAAGAACAAAAGTGAAATGTTTATTTATGAGGAAAGACACATCCTTTAATATTGACTTAAACTTTTTAAAGCAAAATATTTTTAATGCTTGAACATTCTAATATTTCAGGAGTATTGTGTTTTTGATGAAAAAGAAACGTTAATTATGGATAACTATTTGTTAAACGTTATTTTTTTAAAAAGTTTAAAAAATTCAAAGACAAGCATTCATTGATTTAAAAGGAAACCATTTTGGCATCTGTTTGTTTGCTTTCTTGCACACTTTTTAAAGAAAAAAACGATCTGATTAACCTACAAAGGCAAAGAGAGCATCTGCCGAAGTTTTGTTTGAAAAAAGAGATCTATGAATGTGTTGATAAGAAAATTAAATTTTGGTATGGCATTTATTAACCACATACCACTCAACTCATAGGATAGAACAGACAGAGTATCTGCCGAAATTTTGATAAAAAAATGAATGGTTTTGTCGTTTTTGCAACTACCCTCTGTGTTATACATGCAAGTTAAGGCACATTTTCTCATCGGAGAGATAAAAATAAACAAAGGCAAAAAAGAAAGTACATTTTTGATATTCAATCATCAGCAATTATGTTTGAATATTTTAAATTCTCTTAGGATGGCATTTGTAAACAATTGTTTTTACAAAAGATATTAATAAATTAATAAGCTATTTTTGTTGTTTAACTGTAATATAAAACTTTTTTGTAGCAAAACAAAAAAATTCACTGGATGCTTTGTACTAAAGTTCAACTTTTTTAAACACAAGCATTTCATACCACCAGTGTAAATGATTAAGACAGCTGTTTGTAAGCAAGATTCTGCAGGTTAAAAAACGTGAAATTTTAATACTTTTCAAAAAAAAGGTGCAGCTTTTTTGTACAAACTACACAAACTAGCTATAATCTGCTTTAAAATGTATTGGACAAAAGTGAAAACATTTAGTCAGTCACTTTTCTCTCCAACGCTATTTGTTGCAATGTTGCTCTTGATACTAATTATTTGTGTTGCAATGTTGCTCTTGATACTAATTATTTGTGTATTTCATCATAGCTACTGTAGCCCATCAATTTGTACAGCTGTAAAACACGCAGGAAATGCCACACATGTATCTTTCCCTGATAGCCCCTTTATTTATGACTTCATTTTTAACATCACTTTCAACCCTACAAATTCATCATTCCCAAATCAAATTGCAGCAACTTTATCAAATTTATCCCCGATTACAACTAATTTTGCTCTAATAAATCCATCCTATTTTTATTTTGGTGATAGCGGTGATAAGTTTAATGAATGGTCTTTTCCACCTAATGTCACTTATATCACAACATTTCCAAATGGAAAAATGCAGTTTGTTTTACACAATTTTGTTCAATTTCTTTATGATTACTTAAATGTTACAGATGGAATAGAATTATTTTTTTATAATGGCGCAGTTTATGATAGTAAAAATGGAATGTTTTTTGATGAAGAAAATAATTTGATTAGTTATGAATCAAGTATGTTCTTTGAGTACGATAGTCTCTGCTTGGCAGTTTTTTTATATAATGTTAAGATAACCAAGAAGAAATGATAAAAAAAATAAAGTTACAAAGATTTTGCAAAAACAATTTCATTTCACGGCAGATCCGTCTAATAGAGAAAAGGGAAGTGAAAGAAAAAAGAGAGGTGTGAAAAAAACTTTTATTATCACTTTTTTCCTTCGTCTTTTTTCTGTTCTTCTGTTGTCTTTTTGAGCTTCATTTTAAAAAGCTAATATCTTTTTTTAAAATCTATAAATTAAAAAACTGCCGTGCTTAAGTCAAGATAAGATCTTACTATATCAATCTACCAAATAATCACAAAAAAAGATAACATATAAACTGAGATCGAGGGCTTTGAACAAAGAACAAGAACAAAGGGAAAAAAAGTGCGAAAAAATTTTTTTTTCACATCTCTATTTTTTCTTTCACTTTTCTTTTAGGGCTGCCGTGAACTCAAAGAACAATAAGTAAAAATTACTTTTTTTTCTTTTTTTAGTTACTATGACTTTTTATTAAAGGGCATTTTCGTAATTGGAAAGTAACAGCATAATATCTCATTTCAAAAAATTATGTAACTTTTAAAATTTTTATCGACGGATAGTAACAAAAATAATTTGTTGTCGTTTTTTTATGAGGATATTATCATTCTTTCTTGTTTGAGCCATTTTTCATAAGTTGAGTGCAACACTAATATTCTAATTTTTGAAAATTTTGTTACTGTCAAAAATACAAAAAAAGCGCTTGAATGAAGAAATTGATAGTAACAAAAAATTTTGAAAGAAGGAACGTTTGGTGTTACTATCAACATTTTTACTTATCTTTGCATTTCTTCTTTAATATGCAGGTTTTATAGAAACTGAATTATGGCATTTGCATCAAGAAGCATCTTGTACTCGTTTCAAAACAGTTGTTTTACCTTCAATCGAAAGTAAGTTTAAAAAATTTGTGTAATAATTAAAGAATAAAAATATTCAGAGAATTTTATTTGTACAATCTTTAATGGGCGTGCAGTAATTACAGATCCCAAGGAAAATATGAATATTGAATTTGATGTGAATTATGTTTTGACATCAGAAGACAAAAACAGCGCACACGTTGATATTGAATTTTTTATGTTAAATGCTCCTGATATCGACTATCAGTATATACTTAGATTTAATGATGATATTTTTATCAGTGGTAGCAATTATGATACAACAAATTCAAGTTCTTCTTTTGAGCTTATTTATGACGTAAATAAACAGATTGAAATAATTTTTACCTTTAAATCTTCAAACATTTTGTATGATAATGTAAATATTGGAGAATTAATAATTTGTAATGAAAACTATTACAAAAATATTAATCAACCCTATACTTCAAATGATTCATGTTGGCACAAACATTCAGATATTCCATTTTCAAATGCTGCTGTTTTGAATGCAACGTTTTGTTGTACAAGTTTTAAAGACGATGGAAATTTTCACTTATCAACAACAAAAAGTCCATCTGATGCAACAACATCAATCGGAACAAAATCAACTGATAATTACAGTAGAACTGCTGAACCCACTTCAAGGGAAACAACAACTGCTAAGGAAAGCTCATCATCAAGTATCGATGTAAAAACTGCTATATATTGTTCATTGATGTTTTTAATAGCAAAACTCCTTTTTTTATGTAAGTAGAAAATACATATCAACTTTTTTACAAATATACCACTGCAACGGCCACTGCCGAAGTTTCAAAGTTGTTAACTAAAACTTTTAATCGTTTACAAAAATGCGTATCTAATCCAGCAAAAATAATGATACTAACCATAGATTTGCAATTTTAAAATTTTTTGTTATTATCACTATTTTTTATTTGAGAAGTTTTTTTAAAAATTTGTGAAAGTAATTATTTATTGGTTATATCATTCTACGTTTATCCTGTCAGGGATTGTAGTGATAAGGAAAATGTTTTGTTTACTATTTTTTCACAAAGCAAAACATGAAGCAATTTTTTTGAAAGAGATAATAATCAAAAGCTTTTCATTACTTATTATTATTACTATCTCCTTTTTATACTGAAAAAAAGGAGATAGTAATGAAATGAAAACGCCTATTGAAATCTAATTTTTTTATATCAGTCAAAGAATGCGATTTTGTGTATTATGAGAGTAACAATATTTTATCTCAAAAGCTTTCTATATTTTTATGATCATTTTTTATTGATTAGTGTTTACTTTACATTCAGAGAAATTTGTTCGAATACCTTGACAAAACACTTTTGTATAAAATTTACTATAATTTTCGTTTATTAGTTTTCTTCTGCACAATTACAGTAAAAATATAAATAATCAAATTTGAATATCTGTTCCATGTTTAAGCATTCTGGAAACTTTCATCATCGCTTAATGATTCAACATAAAACACCACGCCATTACTGCCATCAACTGTTGAAATACGATTATAACAAAAATAAAAGCTTTGATTTTTAAATATTGTTGTTTCTCCAATTTTTGTATCTATGCTAAAGAAAAACTATTTTAATTAAATTTTAACAAAGGATTTATAATATTACTATGGTTGTGGTAATTCAACACTATTTGCATCGGCAATATAAATGTCATCTGCTTCAGGTGTAAGCTTTGAATAAATAACTGTAAATTTTACAGGCCTGCTACCCATAACAAATTTATGTTGACACAAAGTATAAACTGTTGCTTCATTGATACACGTTGGAGAAGGATTATTTGAAATTTGTAAAGTTCCAAAATAAGATGTTGAAAAAATTGTATTATATGGAAATTTTGTGATTGCAAAAGGTTGTGCATAGATGCGCTTTGTAACTGTCATAAAAAATGTTGAATTTGGAGGGATGAAAATTGTATATAGTGATGAAAAGAGGCTAATATCTTTGTAAGTATTCATTGTTTTTGAGCTTAAAAAATTAAGGTAGATAAAAAAAGTATCAAAGAATGCTATAAAAATTGGATTTCATTTTGCAAATTCAACGAATTTTTGTTTTTACCATAGACGTTTCCTACTGATGGTGGAGTTGAGACCCCCATATTTGGCCAGTATATTCGTATTTGTAAGGAATAATACGGGACAAAATATCAGCAGCTGAATCCTTGATCTGTGGATTTAATAGATATATGGATATAGCTAATAAATAACAGACGATAGCTATTTTTGTTATAAAATATCTAGTAATCTGCATTTTGAAAACTTTTAAACCACTTCAGATACATAACAAACTAATAAATTACAGTTTTCTTTTTATTATACCTAGGGACCGGCAACTTAAAATTTTTTTTGGAAAAAAATGTATTTTTTTGTAAGAATATAGTATTTTCGACCCTGAATAAGACGAAAATAAAAATAGAAAAATTTAAAAATTAACTTAGAATGCCGAAAATGCCATCTGAAAATCTGAAGCTCCAAAAATTTTTCGTCGTCAAAAAAAGTCAAAGCGAACACTCTTTTTTTGTGTGTGCATCCTTCTCTTTTTTTCCTCGCAGCCGGTTCAAAAAGAAAAGAAGAGACGCACACGCAGCTGACTTGTTTCTCTTTCTTTTTTTGAAGGACTTTTTGAACTTTTTTAAGCTGAAAAATGCCGTTTTTATCGTGCCATATTTTTTCGCGTGCTTTCGCGTGGATTTCCTTCTTACATAAGATGCATTTTTTTATAGGCTATCTAATGATACTAAGCTTGTTAGTGAACTCGCGTGATCCAGGGGTTTTTTCCTTAAAAAACACAAAAAAATGCCGTTTTCGGCACTTTGTGCCAAAGAAAACCTTTTCAAAAATGCGATTTTTGGAATCAGCGTAAAACTTTACATCTAGAAGGTTCAAATTTAAGTTTGTAAAAAAAAGTGTCGCGAAATTAGTATTTGGCTTACGGTAACGAAAAAAAGTCAAAGGAAAGAAAAGAAAAAGTGTGTGCTGCCGGTCCCTAATTATACCTCTTTAAAATCATTGATTTCAAAATTTTGTAACAAAAATAGATATCGTCTGCTATTTATTAGCTATATTCGTTTAGCTATTTAATCCCAGGGGGGATGATTGCGCAGCTAATTTTTCGTCCCAAACTATCCCTTATTATATGACGAGTATACAGGCAAAATACGGGTCTCAACTCCACCATCTGTGGAAACGTCTACAGTCAGTATTTTAAATGTTTTTGTTTCCTATCAACTTACTTAAAACTAAAAAGCAAAAAACTTTTATCAAGCCCTGCAAAAATTTCAACATCTTGTGTTGTAGCTGTTGTAAATAAGCTTGAAATCACATAAGGTGTATTTGCTTTCACTAAAAGCTGTATCATGCAATCTCCATCAGAATCTGCAATCCCAACTATTGATTGGTGTTCTTCAGTTGCAACAAAAGTATTTTCTTCAAAAACGCAGCCTTTGATTCTTTCTAAAAAAGCTTTTATGTAACAGTTATGAAAGCAGATATATTACTTGATAATCGAATTGCTAGAAATATCGGAGTATTTGGCAAAGCTGTGCTTTGATCAAATGGTCGCATAGCTATAGTAAACTTTTTATTATGTAAAACATTGCATTCATATGAATTTCGTTGGGTAAAACTGAAAAAAGATTTTATTAGTTGGATTAACAGTGAAAGAGAGCATAAAACATACCAATTTTCTGTTGAAAGATATGTGGTTAAATTTTCATTGGTATATAGTTGTAATGCATCTGTGGTGAAGATGGCCGAAAATTATATACTTCGTTTTTGCGAAATTTTTTTCCCTCGTAAAAGCGATGATAGTAAAAAGACATTAGCAGGGTGGGGCTCAAGGTCAACGTGCCCCTCCGAAATTAGATAAATCCATTTATCTTTTGCCACTACCGTGATAAAGCGGCAGAAGATAAAAGGATTGCCCCTTCCGAAAAAAGCATTTCTGCTAATGTTCTTGAAAATAACTGCAAATAAAGCTATTTTTTATGTACGACTTTCAACTTGGGTCTCTATTTCGCTTCTGTTTTTCTCGCAAAAACAAAAAATGCAGTTTTTATCGTTCATCCCTGGTTAATGTGTAATGTGAAAGTTAGATTCTTTTGCATCTGAAAACAAAGTAAGAAGTAACAAATAAAACTTTAAAGCATACCATTGCTTGTGACATTTCAATTGAATATACTTCAATGTGATCATTATAAATTACATAATACGGGGTGTCTTCCGATAGAACAATTTTGGGATGATTTGGTTGAACTAAAAATTTTAGTAGCTGGGTTTTTTTAGTTTGCTAATACAATCTCAGCGATAGTAACAATTGAAATTGAAGTGAAGAAGTTTTGGTTACTATCAAAGTGAAAACATAAAATTTCGAGTTACTTTCCGTTTGTTCATTAAATATATATTTTATTTGTGTAGCATGCGAATTTGGCACTTAATGAACAAAATGAAAGTAATTTAAACTTTGTGTTTTTCAATTATTGCTATTACTATCTCTACCCACATTGATCTTCATAATAAAACATCGAAAATTTTCTAATAAGTTCTGATGAAAAAGTAACAATCTCAAGAATATTGACATTTTCAGGGTTCAGTATAATTGAAAATTTTTCCAATAATCTGTTATCCTCATTAATTTCCAATACGGTTTCATTGTTTGATATAAATGTAAAAATATCTCTTGGATCAGTAGAAACAGTAATCATCAGACGATATCCATCACATTTTTCAAACTAAAATTTGTATTGCGAGTTTTTAAAAATTTGCATCTCTCAATTAAAATTTGCTGGTTTCCAAAATTTTTGCAAATTTGCATATTTTTGAATAACGTTATGCCTCAAAAGCCTTACAGTAAATGTACATCTAAGATTCCCGCAATAATAAAGGCCATTATCCATAAGACCAAAATAATCAAGACATTTGAGGATTGGATTTCTGCATTTACATTCTGAAAAATTATAATTAGAAAAGAGGAATCTAGCATACATTGGAAAAGTGATGCTGTAGTTTAAGTCAATTGCAGATTTTCAGGTTACATGAAAAATGTTACTGACTTCAGCGCCTTATTCCTTTAATAGCAATAAGCAAAACTGTAAACTAATTTAAAATTAAAAAAACAAATAATTTGAAAATTTGCCAAAAATTTGACAAGTAAAAAAAAATGTAATAAAAATTTTAATATGAAAAAATTTCTATTACTATCACTTTCTTTGTTGGAGCAGTTTTTTTACATTTTTGATTGTAACAAAATTTTCAGAACCAAAATTTTATTATTCCTTAAAGTATTTATCAATATTTCACCGTTAAAACAGCATCATCAGGATATCCTTTAATAAACTTAACGGCGAAATATTGATAAATACTTTACATTTATTGCCGTCTCTTTACAACCTTGATCTGATTTATATTCTAAGATATATAAAACATACCAAATTGCTGGAAGGATACTTGAAACCCTGAAAATTGCAAACTTCCATCACTGCTAAATTCAAACCAAACAAATTTTTTTCCATCAGCAGCATCTTCACTCCCTTCCATCACAAAAGCTTGACTTTCACGAATTTTAGTTGAATTTTCTCCTCCATTAATATCATATTTTAAAATATCAATATTCTTTTCCATGCCATAAATTGTTGCAAAAACATGTAAACCACTATTTGGAAGTATTATTTCACCATGTGAACATTTTGCATTATTTTTATATCCATATCGAACATTGTTTTTCCACGTGGTTACATTTCCGGCTAAATTGGATGAAAATGAAGTGGTACAATTTGCATCAGAAATTTGTGGATGCTTTTTTACAATGCTAATATAAGCTTGAAATTCAATGTCTGGAGGAATGAAAGTTTCATTGTTGTAGGAAAGTGTGATTTCAATGTAATTGTCTTCATTGTAATGTGCGTGTTGGAGTTCTATCAAGTCTTTGCTAAAATTTTTTTGTTATGATAGTAACGGAAAGCTTTGTTTTCGATTTTTTTTATTACAGATTTTATTATTCGATGGATTTTTAAAAATAAGAATAACAATAGAATTTCATTTTTTTATAAAATTTTATTACTGCGATAAATGCAAAAACAAAAATGCTCCAGTTAAAAAAAGTTAAAGTAAAGTATCTTTATTATAATGCGCATGATTTAGTTCTATCATACTTTTGCAAAAAATTTAAATAATAGTAAGAAAAAAATTTTGTTTTCGATCTTTTAGATCACTATTACTCTTTCTATTGGAGCGATTTATCGTAAAATGATAGTAACAATGAAATTTTATTTTTGAAAGTTAATCTCAAAAATGCAAAAAAACTTGTTAAAATTTTAAAATAACAAAATTATTGTTACTTTCATCATTATTACTGGAATAAATGTAAAAACATCAAAATTGCTCAAATCCCCACTTTTACTCAAACTTACGCAATATAATAATCTGTGCTATTCTTCACCAATACATTTGTATTTGGTGAAATATTCATCGCTTCAAAAACAATTTTAAATCCATATTGAATTGTTGACAAAAATCTCCAATTACAAGGTCCTTTTCTAACAACATTTTCATCAAATTTTGATCGAATATAAATAATTTCAGTTTCATCAGAAATGACAAATGGTTCATTGTTGCCTAAAGATTCTAGTGGACAATTTTCAGTAATGTCTTGATTGATTGCAAAACCTTGAATAGAAATAATTTGTGAGTCATTGCAGTTATCTTGAGGTTTCTGTTGCAACAAGGAATATGTTTCATTAAGAACCAGAAATTGAAAAGTTGGTTGATAGACAGCTACTGTATCGATTGAATTATAGACGATAAGAAGTTTTTGATTCTAAAAATTTGATACTTTCAGATATGCGAAAAAGCTGCTTAAGTAAAAGAAAGTGATCTTAAAGCAAAAATTTTAATATGATAATCGTAGTAACCCTGAAACCTTAAAATGCAAAATTTAATATTATTCTCATCCATTTTACCAGCGAACATGCAAAGTTTATGGAAGAAGAGTAACAGAAACATTAAGTTTTTTTTATTTGTCCTGTTAGAAAACAAGACGTTCCAAAATTTATCAGAATTTTCTTCAAAGGCACAAGGTTTCCCTCGAGCTTGAAATCCAATGTCTACCTCAAACTTTGGGTAATTAAACCAAAGAAAAAGTGGTGACTCAAAGATGCATGAAAAAGTGAAAATGAATGGGAAACAAGTTGTACATTTTTCTTTTCCTTTGACTAGAGAAACAAAGATGGACACTCTCGCTGCTTCTTTTTGTTGTTTCTCTCTCTCTCTCTCTTGAAAAAAAGGGGAGAAAAAAAGGTTGTGGTTGTCGTCGCAAAATGATGATGCGATGTTTTTTCTTTCTCTTTTAGCTTTTCAAAATTACAAGAAAAAAAGTAACATGATAGAAATAAATTCATTTTTAAAAAAATTTTTTGTGTTGAAATTACAGTATATATCTTTCAGATGCTAACCAACGATACTTGACGTTTTACCTTCATTTTTAAAAATTTTAAATATAATATTTTTCCCTCAAAGGGGAACATGCCGTTCCAAAGATAAACAAGCTTCCGCAATCAACCAGATGCCGAAAAGAAAAAAATAAATGGTAGTTGTGACAAAGACAATTAATTATTATTTACATGATTATAGATATCCTTCCTTGCTTGATTTGTTTCTCGCATTTTTTTGGATTTGTTTTTCTACAAAATGAAGGGTTTTTATTGAAAAAATTGTTACTCTTGAAATGCTGCAAAAAACTGCACACAAAAAACGATAGCAACACCGAAATCTTAAAATAAAATATCTCATTTTTACGAGTTTTTCCAACAAAATCCAAATTAACAATCGATTTACAAAACTTACTGGACCTGAGTTAGCTGCTAATGAAATATTCAATTTACACAGCGGTAACTTTGAAAAAGTAATAGGATATTGATAACTTTCAAAAAATATAATCTCATTTTTTTCTAAATATATTGTTTCGTTTAATTCACAAAGATATTTCTTTCCCAAAACTGCAGCAATAAAAGTAATGAAAATAATATACACTAACTTTGTCATGGTTAAAATCAGAGAAGTGTCAAATCGTAGTGTGAAAAAGATGATAAAAAATGTTATTATTGATTTCTTTAAAAAATAATCCGATGTAGGCATTTATGCATTAAAATAGAAAAAGAGGAACTTAATTTTTTTCGTCACAATAAGATTATTACAAGAATTTAAAAGCTAAAATTTGAAAAAATCTTTTTAAGGTTTTTAATACAAGTATATTTATGCTTGTTTAAAAGTTTGGTAATATATTATTGCATTGTTTGTAAAAAAATTACTAAGAAAAAAGTGCGTAAAAGATTTAGTTCTTCAATGAAAATATGTGTTATGCTTGATACTTTAAGAATTTCTTGAGATTGATGTGCGCATATATAATTTGGTGAATGTCTTGATTAAATTCATAAAACCTTCTTTGCATTTTTATATTTACTATTTACATGAGAATTATGCTTCAAAAAAATACTCAAATTTTGTGCATTTTAATGTTTCAAATGCCGAAAAAAATAAAAATAATCATATCCATCTTTATCCACAATCAAATTATTAAAGCTTTTATAACTAACAAAATGCTTTTATTAATATAATAATAGTTTACAAGGGGACGTTTTGAGGGCTCAAAAATACGTTTCATCGTACTTTTCTCAATATCACATTTCTGTTTCTCCAGGCTGATATATACCAATCAAAGTCACTAAATCTGAATTTTGCATTTACAAGTCTGAAAAAAAAAACCGTTGTTTATTTGCGGCTTTTTTTTCAACTTTATGCCACAAAAACATAGACAAAAAATTTGTTCAAAATGTTTTACTTTTGTTTTAAAATTAAAAAGACTGGTTGATGATTTTGACATCATATGATTGATTGAAATAATTAATTTTTTTTTACAATCACAATGAAGTACATACTGCTGCTGTGAGTACACAAGACTGCGACATTTTTGTTCTTTTTTTTGTTATCAGTTGCAGTAATTAAATTCTTTTAATGAAAAAAAGTTTGTTGTAACATTTATTTTTTTCGTATTACCAAAAAAGGGCACTTGAAACTTGATCTAATTTTATTTATCTTTCTTTTATGAAGGCAGCCCTTTTTTGTAGCATAACACTAACAATTTTACCACTTTAAAGATGTTTATCGAGCCTATATATGTCCGTAAAAATCTTTGAATAACATCTTATAAGACCTTCCTTAAAGTTTTTGATTATGTTAGAAGATTTTTAACTGTTCTTTACTGTTCTGCTAACAGGATGACCGATTCAATCGTAACAGCTTGACCAGAGCAATATTTCATGTGATTCTCCCTCTATTCAATAGTATTCATATCATTAATATTACTTACCCTTAACCAAAAACGCAATTTTTATAAAGATAATACAATTTTTAAGATACAAAAGAAATGATACCCAACTGTTAAAAAGGTGAATCATTTATAGTTTCTTTTCGAGAAAGTTTATTATTTATTTTATAGAAATGAGCAGCTTCGATATTTTCATCAAATTTGACAATTTCAGTTCCTTTTGTAATCGTATTATGTATGAAAATTTGTTTTCTTTAATAAAATATTTGACTAAAATATATTGCCAATTATTTATTAGAAATCTATTAAATACAGAAATAAACAATTTTTGGTAAAAAATGGCGTTGTTGGTTAACAGTACGTAATAATAATGGCAGAAATGCAATTGAATAATTTGGGAATCACATGAAATATCTCCCATCTCAATCTGCGTGCTACAATTGAATCGGCCTCTTTCCAAACTTTAACCGTCACTCTCTTTAAAATGCATAATTTTGTGTTTATTTTAGATTTCCAAATATTATGCAGCTTTATCACCCCCTTCTTTTTGTTCTCATTATTTCAACTATTAATATATTTTCCCATGGACATGTTATAGAAGAAGAATCAAAATATCATCGTGGAAATCGAGTTGAGCGAGGCGTTATTGCAGATAGTATTAAAAATGGCTTAATTAATGGTGCTCTCAATAAAGTGATGGGTGGTAGCTTTAGACAAGGCTTTAAAGCTGGTGTTATTGCAACTGGTGTAAATCAAGCTGCAAATAAAGTTGTTGGTGGAGGTGGAATTGTTCAAGATACTTTGAGAGGTGCATTAGTTAGTGGAATAACGAGTAAAGCGATGGGTGGTTCAGCTACAGAAGGAGCAAAGTTTGGTGCTGCTAGTGGAGGGATTATGAGTGCTCTCAGTAAAGTGATGAATCGTGGTAGTAATTGATTATTATGTATTATTTTTGATTTATATATATATTGGGTATACTGTATAAATGATTAAACTATTTAAGTGAAAAGTAAAATTTTTTGAATATAAACCGCTTTGTGATCAGAAGAAATATTCTGTTAAAAAATATTAACAAAAAAATTGTATTTTATTTTTAGTTTGACATGACACACGGTGAATAAGGTAACAAGCTACAAGTGCTGACGGCTTGTTGAGCTTGATATAACTTCATTTTCTTTACCTGGTTTTGATTTTACTTAATTATTTGGAGATAACCATGTGACATGATAACGGCTTTGTTGTCCTTGTGGCAATTGTTGTTTATATTCATATTTTGGATTTCGCTGATGATTTCTATTTTGTTGAAGAAAAGAAGATTCTTGTAGTTGTTGTTGTTGATTCAGTCTATAATTGTTATTAATTTGATTTCGTTGATATGCAGCCGCTTTAGCAGCTTCTTGTGCCGCAAAATATTCTGATGGATAATTGTAGGGGAACAGTTTCTGCTGTCTAGAATAAATTTACAGGGTGATCAAAGTATTTTGACAGACGAAATATTAGCTGGCAAATCGCAGCTTTTGGAATTTATACATAGAAGTTCTCAAGTGCTATTCATGAGTCTTCCCTAACTATACGACCCCTAAAAACGCAAGAAGTCACTATATGCCATCGACTTTTCGTCTGTCAAAAAATGCTTTGATTACCCTGTATATGGCGTTGACATTGTAGTAGGTAGTACAGGTGGTGTTCGAAAATTATAATATTCATCATCAAACCTTGCAGAAACGAATACAAATAAAGACATCATCAAAATCGACAGCAACATTTTTTTGATTTATAAAAATTTGCAAAAAATTATGGTTATACTTTATTTGATTTATGACTTTAATGCAAATAGTTATTGTTAGATCAAAACGAATTAATTCACTGCAAAATTACATAATTCTAATCTCTTTGAGGGAATAAATGAAAAAAGCGCAACCTTTTTTTTGATTATTTGTTTGCGTTTCGATTTTTAGAATTATTTCTAGTCTGTTTTTAGGAACTAAAAATATTCCATATAAACATTATTTTGTACTTTGTCACTGAAAATATTTTTTTAAAAGTACAAGAATTTCTTCGGTTGTTTTTCTTTTCTTCCCCTCACATTCCATTCTTGCCACAAGAATTTTATTTTTTATTGAAACACATTTATTTCATCAATAAAGCAAAAAATCCGTTTAAAAATATGAATGCTAAATTTAAAACTTGAAAGAAAAAAAACAACAAAAGTGTCTGTTGTTTTTTTAAGAACATCTGTTATTATTTTGTTGTTTCAAAGAAGAAGAGAGATATTTGCTTGCTTTGACAAGATTAAAAACAAATGATCATCAAAATGTTAGAGAAAGAGAGATTGAAGGGAAGAGGAGACAAGAATGAATAGCTTTGACGCAAATATACGAAACCCTTCTCTCTAAAAATATTTATATAAATATATTTTTTTTGAGGATAGAAACTTAAGTGTGTGGTTTTTATCGATAGATCTTTGCAAAAAAAATATTTTTCTTCTTCAAAGAGTGTTAAAAGTTATTCTTTTTTTATAAAAGTTTTATTTTCTCAAAGATTTCCTCAAAAAATGGAAAACCTTCCTGATGATGTAATATTTCAAGAGAAGATTCTAAAAGAACAGCGTCGAAGATCTTCACTTTCTGGAAAGCTTAAGGATTCTGCAAAAGAATTCAAAGATGATATTAAAGAAGCTGGTTTTATTTTTGTTGCAACGGTAAAAGAAGGTGTTCACTCTTTACGAACTTCTGTTACACTTGTTGCAAATGCAGCTGATGCAATTTCAAGGGATATTGTCTCTGGATAAGCATTTATTTTGTGTAAATAACTATATTATGATAATGAAATTTGGTAAACATATGGTTGTATTTCGTAAACTTATTTCATGGGTAAACTTTTTTATATTGATTGATTAGATGGTTATTAAAGTGATATTACTATGTTAGTAAAATAAACATTTTTGTAATAACTTCTAATTCATTCTTTTGAATGTATTTATTTTCTTTTTTGTTTGTATTAAATAAAAACAAAATAAATCTATTAAAAATCTAAAAATTTAGTTCATTTAATAAAAAACAAAAAGCATTTGTTTGTAACTACAGGCTTTTAAAAACAGAAATTGTTCAGTCAAAAAAAAATTTATTCCGTTTTTTTCGACTTGTTTCAATTTTTATGTAAAAACAATTTGGCATCCGTTAAATAGAAAGTAACACAAAACTTTTGTTTTCTATTTTCGTTGACAGTATCTCATTAACCACAATAATTTATTTCTACTGTTGTTGTGACTGTAAAAAATAGAAATTATAAAGTTTATGTTAACAATCAGCATTTAAAAATTATAAAGATTAATATCCATAAACAATCTTTGGAGGAATCATACCAAAATTAATGCATTTTTGATACCGGCATTTTTTACATTTTATGATTGCAAACGATGATTCTAAAAAAAGACGTAATTACAGTAATGCTTTTTTTTTTTCATTACGTCATCTTAAGCTCAACTACGACAGTGATCGATATGTCATTCATTAAAGTGGTTTTAAAGCAAAAGTAAAAGAGAAAAAGATTAAACAAATAAAAAACCACGCTTTTTTAGAATAAAATGATGTGTTAAAAAATCGATAGTTAAGTTTTAGTCAAATTTTTGTTGATTGTGTTTAAAACAATAAACGGATATACGTAAATTGGATTTTCAAAAAAACGTCATTTTGTGAACAGTGTTGACTAAGCGACTCCCGAGTGATCTCTCAGTATGTCTTCAAAGTAAGTATTATCAAAAAGCAATGACGTTTTTTTGAAAATCTTGTAAAAATACATACCTTTCAAACATTGATTTGATCGTTTACAAACAAAGGTTCTCCATATTTCAGTTACTTGTGAAGATCGAATAAAAAATGTTACACAATAACAACAAAAAGTTTCACCACAATCTTTTTCATGTTTTTTTAAACGACGTGTACAAATTTTGCAGAAACTCATCCACGTATAATTTTTTTAAAACTATTTTTTCTACTTGCTTTCTCCCATTCTCATGTTTTTTTAACAGGAGTATTTTTTGTTTCGTGGCAACATGACGGAAAAAAATTTTTACTGATGGTCAAAGATAATGCGCGCAAAAGCAAAAAAATACTCTTAATTAAACGCAGATAGTCTTCCGTGATTTTAACGTGCTTAAAAAATGTTTTAGGCATTTTGTATTCTTTATTTGTTACAATTTTGTTGAAAGCGATCCTGCAAACATAAACAACGATATTTTTACAAACATTTACTATGTAACTCTTTCGTTTTCATCATCTTCAGCATCTATAGCTTTTATCAAATCTTTAACATATACAAGTGACTGCTTTGGAGTTATATGTGCTTCATCACAGAATCTTGCTATCTTCGTTTTTGGATCAAGTATTGGACAATAATCTTTTTCACAATATAAATGTTGTGTTGGAATTAAAATGCATTTTGGGCAAAGTTTTGTTACTTCTTTTACTCGATCCCATGATGAATCATGTATTCGATGGAATTCCTGAAAAAATATAACAATAAAAATTATCGAAAAGTTTTCAAGGAAAACAAATTCCAGAAAATTTGTACTTACCGTAATAGGAAAATTAAATGGTGACAGCGTTTGATTATTTTGAAGAGCATGTGCAATCATAAGTGGATTTGTGTAATTGTAGCTAAAATAAAACTTTCTTTAAGCATTCAACAAAGTGAAAATAAACTTGCAATCCCAGATGTGGATGTGGTTCAATAAGTATCAAGCGATTAGTATAATTAGCGAGATGTAGAATAGATTTTTCTAGCTCATAATAATATCGATCATGAACAAGCGATTGATTTCCTAGCTCAACAAATTGACTGATCCTGAAAAAAAACACGTAATGGGAAAATTTTGTAAAGCGTTACCTTGACGTATGAATAATAATATCTGGTCTGACAATATCCAATATTTTATCATGGCTTCCATTCATTATTGCACAATCTGTCACAACCGGATTTAGATCACCTGCTATCAAACTGCATCCAGGATGTGCGACAACAAAAGCTTCAGAAAATTCATTTTTTGCTTGATTAATTGCATCCATAATTCCACGAATTTGAAAATAAACAAAACTGTTGCCGGTGATAAAGATTGTTTTGGAAGCATTTGGATTTAACTGAAAAACTAAGCTCAGACCAAAATATCAGTCATTCACTAAAACAGCAAAAAATGGTTGCCTAATTTCCAGGTTGAGTTATAGCATGTGATTAATTTTAAAAATTATTGTTACCTTAAATGAACAATACATATCAAAATCATGATGATATGGCCTTGCAGTCATATATTGATCAATTAATGGACTTGGAGTACAAGTATTATAATAAACATGTTTACATGAATCAAATGCTTCTTGATTTCCTTGTAGTGGATCAATTGTTGCTTCTTCTTCATATTCTGGCATATCCTGAAAAACATTTGGATAAGATATGCAAATTTGGAATACACAAAGTTAAAATAAAAAACATGTGTTCGAATTTTGTACTATACATTTTCTTTAAGTAAAAAGGGAAAATAAACATATACAGTTTGGGTAACAGGAAAAATTTGACAAAAACATACAATGCTAGTGTTGATAAATAAGAACATGATAATTATACTATAACACAAAATGATGCAAGTACCATTAAAAATCCATGTTTGTTTTATTAATGGTTTTTCAAAGCATTCATGAATAATAATACTTGCGACAATAATGGCTACAATTGCATGAAGTTGGTCTGAAAAGAAAAATTATGGGATTTCTTGAACGGCACAAAATCAAAATTTAACTAAAAAACTCTTTTTTGAGTCCAGCAAAAAAAGTCATAGATTTTATTCTGTTTTAGGGCAAATACAGACAGAGCAGTTAGATTGAATCGCAATCTAATATATCGGAGTCAGCGAGGTTCGAGTTCTTTCCAAATACATGAATAAAATTAATATAGTTTTTTTTATTTCCAGAAAAACCGTATGTAATGGATCAGTTTTAATCATAACAAAATCAAGTATTCTTGAGACACATGTTTAAAGCTAACAAAACATACCATATCCAAAATACTTTAAAAACACAATTGTCGGCCAATGAACTAAATATATCACATATGAAGCATTACCAATATATACCAAAACCAGGTTAATAACACTTGGTAAACTCAAAGGTTCCATAGTACTTGAAGAAATAAATAAACATGTTGAAATTGTACAAACTAATCGCAAAAATATCCCTATCACATCATTCTTCGGAATTACAGAAGGCGGTAGAAAACAAATTGTTACAAGACAAACAATTGCCAAAAATACAAAAGATTTATGCTTTGAATTATTTGTAGCATTTTCTTCTCCCAATACATTGTATGTACTTGATTGACCAGTAACACAATATGCAAGTGTACCAGCTAAAAATTGCCAAATTCGACAAAATACAAGCCCAAAAGAGATTGCATCATTTTTGATAAAAGTTTGTAGTAGCCATGAAAGTAATGCAATAATTGTACATGTAAGTGTTGGATTCTTTTGACATAAAATAAATTTGAGCAAAAGTGGTGCTAATATATAAAATTGTATTTCAACACCAAGTGACCAAGTGTGAAGAAGAAATTTGTATTCGGATATCTAAAAGAGACCTTTAGGTTTATGCAAGGATAGCAGCAGATCCGTCTTAGAAAAAAAGGAAAGCGAAAAAAAAGGTGTGATAAAATTTTTTGTTCTCACTTTTTTCCTTTGTTCTTCTATTGTCTTTTTGAGCTTAATCTTAAAAAGTTAATGTCTTTTTTTAAAATTTATTAATTAAAAAACTGCCGTACTTAAGTCAAGATACGATCCTAACAAATCGATCTATCAAATTATCACAAAAACGATAACATATAAACCGAGATCTCAAGCGTTGAAAATAGCCCAAAAGAACAAAGGAAAAAAGTGAGAATAAAATCTTTTTCAAATCTCTCTTTTTTCTTTCATTTTCCTTTTTTCTGTCAGAAAGGTCTGCCGTGAAAAACGCAAAATACTACTCTAATGGAAAACATGATAGTAACATTGAAATTTAGAGCTAAAAAATTTCAATATCACTCTCACTAATTCTTTGGAATAGAAAAGATCTCTAGTAACATCCTTATGACAAGCAAAAAAACGCACCAGTTCAAAGTATTGTTTTTGATGAAACATTGATGCAAAATTATTGACCATAAACATTGACCAAATTGTTTCAATCTTTAGAAAATCATAATAAGATGGCAGTAAAACAATATAACCAATAATTAAAAACGTTGTTATAACAATGAGGTATACAGGAAAAATCCGTTTTATTCGAGAATAATAAAATATCAATAGTGAATCGTTCTTCGATAATATTGTAGTCATTAAATATCCAGATAATACAAAGAATCTAAAAATATAGAAAATATGGCATCTTAAAAAAACGAAGAACCAGTTGATAAAAAAAAGGAAGAAAGTAACCATCAATTTTTAACTTTAAAATTTCAGCGTTACTATCACTTTGTTCACTTTATTAGAGCGTTTTTGCATTTTTGATAGCAGCAAAATTTTTATTACTATCCTACCAAAAAAGCTTACAAGTCAAAATTTAAAAAAATTGCAAGCTTGAAAAAAGCCTAAAGTTTTATTTGTACTTTTATTACTTACATATCAACCCCCAAATATCCAAAGGGTATTAATTCTGGCCATAAATGAAATAATAAAACTGCAATAATTGCCAATGCTCGAAGAACTTGTAAATCATCACGCTTGTGTGACATTGCTTTCTTTCAATCAAGTTACAGCAAAGAAAACAGCAATGCAATAAGCATTCTTTTTTTCAAGCAAAATTCTGAAAAAAAATGGACATGTTAAAACACCTTATTTTTGTCACCATAAAAATCGAATTCTTTATTATAAGATTGTTTAGAGGTTTAAGTCAAAAACAACAAAGGATAGCTATTATTTATGTTCAAAAACAGCTGATCTGAAAGGAAAGTAAAAGAAAAAAGATAGGTGTGAAATAAATTTGTCACATCTTTTTTTCTTTTGGGCTTTTTCAAAGCCCTAGATTTCAACTTATGTGTTATTTTTTTTGTGATAATTTGATAGATCGATATATTTGGAACTTATCTTGACTTAAGCACGGCAGTTTTTTAATTTTTAAAAATTAATAAAAGATATTAGCATAAGCTCAAAAAACAATAGAAGCACAATAGAAAAAGAATGAAAAAACGATTTTCTGCAAAAAAAGAACAAAGAAAAAAATGGAGAGTAAAAATTTTTTTAGCACCTCTCTTTTTTCTTTCTCTTTCCTTTTTTGAGGTCTGTGGTGGGGCTGAAATTTCAACAAAGGCTATGGTCAGGCTATTTTTTCTTAAAGTTTGTTTTCAAAACTTTAAGAAAATAAACTTATTAAAGTTATTTATCCTAAAAAAAACAACAGCCTATCAAACTTTATTTGGATCCTAAATTTTGATATTTATTAATACGAAAAAGGCACGTTCAACGAAAAAAATTGCTACAAATCTGGAAGTTCCGCTTTTGTTAGACAAAAACACAAAAAAAACTCAAAAGTTTATTAATTATTCATTAGGCTGCTGCTGCCTAGTTACGATTAGCGCATTTTTTGGGGATAGAGACAGAAATTTTTATTTTCAGTGAATGAATGTGTTTTTTTTACACTACGATAAGGATGTAAAAAAAAGTAAATCCAATAAATACCTACATAAACAAACATCTCTCTGGGAACGTTATTCTTGTTTGATCTTTTTTTAATTAAAAAATTAATTGATAGTTTTGTGTTTTGTTTTTTTTTATTGAAAAACGGATTACTGTTTTTTATAATCCTTATTAAAGGGCCGTCAAAAATGTAGTTTTAAAAAATGCGATCTTTTTTGTCACTAATAAATTAAGCCAGATGTACTTTTAAAATCACATTAAAAAATTACAATTGAATTCAATGGCGATTTTTTTGACGGAAATACCGAGGTCATAATTCGATCAAAAATTCTATTTACAAATAAAGTGTGATGTTTTTTTTTTCATTATGTCATAATTCAAGAAAAGCGCCGAGTTGGTTTTTGGACGGCACATCCCTCACATGGACTTTTGGGATCTCATTTTGATTATCACTTAAAGGGGCATCTTTTAAGTTTTAACCTTTGGCATTTAGGAACGCTAAATTTGTAATCAATTAATGGACTTGAAGCTAGAGGCTTGATTTTCTGATCATCATGTTCAGAAATGTCCTAATTTTTATTATCTTTAATTTGAGTACAGGTCAAACTTGCATTTGACCTTAACACAAAGAGTTCCAAATGCCGTGCCAAAATTTTAAGCTTCAAGGATATTCCTGTCAGTGGTGACCAGTACCTCCAAAAACGACGTTCATGAAAGCCATTTTTTGTCCAAAACCAACTCTGCACTTTACTTGAACCACCGTGTATATTTTTTCTTAATTTACATATTCGTAAAATTTCTGTTACTATCAATTTTTTGCTGGTACATTTTTTGCAATTTTTAGAATAGCAAAATTTTAGTTAATAGTGCTCCATTGTTACTCTCTTTTTAGAAAATATTTTTTCGACAAAAGGAGTGATAGTAATCACAAAAAGCACGAACAATATTTTTTTGTTATTATCCTTCCATAAAAATTTTTTAAATCCGATTTTTCGTGTGTTTTTTAAAGAGCAAAAAAAGAGCAACAAAGATCAGAGAGTTTTTAAATGATTTATGATCATTATCGCTATATTCTTATTCACATACTAAAAAAATAGATGGCCAAAATTAATTCTACTTTTTCCTTTAGATATGTTTTTTCATGTATGCAAATTTTAATCAGTTTTTTTCATAATTTTTTCCATGTTTTTGAAATGAATTTTTGCAACATTTTCAATAGCAGACCTTGTTCAATGCAAAATTAAATAATTTATTATATTTCTACTACAATAAAATAAAAACAACGTATTTCAATACATTTTGAAATAAATAGCCTCAAGCATAACATAATCCCATTGGAATATCACATTTTCTGTAATTTCCTTTTGTGCAAAAATCATCATGTCTACAACCTGAGCATCCAATGGTATAGAGGGCAGCCCATTTGGGTTGCATTGGAGTAATTCCACAAGTTATAACAGATTTTGTAGATTCTGTGAAGCATGCTTTATTGCTGAAGCTACATCCCATTGAAATTGATTCATCATATGCAAATTGGGCATTATCGGCATAAACTTGTAGACCACCAGGACGGTGAGTGATATTGAAATTGTTAGCAAAAGTAAAGAGATATTTTGTCATTTGATTGACGGCATCAGCTGAAAAAAGATGTTAGCATATTTGGGCCAATAATGAACAGATGAATTTGATATAAAGTGTTTTTAAATATGATGATAATTTTCACCTTTTTTAACAAAACTTACTAATTGATATATCATATGGAAAAGCAAGTAGCACCATATGTGCGCCAGGAACATTTGGTTGTTGACAAGTATTTGCATAATGTTGAGCATAATATTCAATTGTGCAATTATAAGTCAGTTTACGAATATTAGGTCCGGGGGGAAGCCGTTTACCACTTGCAAGTTGAAGTTGACCATGAGCAATTTCAGAACGTTTTTGATTGAAATTGTTTAAAACATGAGTTCGAGTTGCATCATTCATTGATCGGACACCATCTCCCGCTGAACAACCTTGAAATTGTTGTTTATTGGATTCTGTGATAGGGTATGGTCGTCGAGAAGGTGTTGTAGTTGGGAATGGTCTTGGTGGAGGGGTTGTTGGAGGCCTTGGTGGAAAGGTAGTTAGGGGTGGTCTTGTTGGCGGTGCTCGGGTTGTTGGAGTTGTGGGAGCTGTTTGTGATCTTGTTGGAGCCGTTGATGGAGGAGTTGGTGGAAGCCTTGTTGCAGCAGTTGTTGGTGGAGTTGGAGCAGTTACAACTGTAACTGGCTTTGGAGTTGCTGGTGTTGGGGTTGTTGGTGTAAGGGTTGCTGGAGTTGAGGGTAATACAGTTGTAACATTCAAGTATGGAGCAGCAACTTCAAGAGTCATATAACAAAAATTTATTCCACGTTTAACTCGAACATATCCATCTTCGCCTAAAAATAGTTATAGAAAAAAGTTTTTAAACAACCACATGAATATCAAAGTGATAGTAACAGAAAATCTTAAAATTCAAAAATTTGTGTTACTATTAGTTTTTTATGTTAAAGCGGTTTTTACATTTTTAATAGTAAAAAAAGTTTTCAATAGAGGAATTTTTCTTGTATCTTCCGTTTTAAAAAAACCGCACTAGTAAAAAATGATAGTAAAAACAGCAAAATCCAAATTTTTTTGTTACTATCCTTCCAAAACAATTACATATCCCATTTCACCCTATTTGCTGTTATTCAAATTTCTTTTCATCTTACCCCAATCAGTATCCCAACTATTCTTGATAATCCAATATTCAGGAGTATATCCGACAATTGTCATAGCATGTAAGCCTTCATTCTTTTCAACGCATTCATCTTTTGAGATATCCAAAATTCCAGAATCATATAACATAAACTCGGGTGGAACATACATTGTAACAGCTGCTGGACCATAATTATATAACATTCCAGCAAATTTTGATTCATCATATCCAAAATGATTATATCCACCAATATAATATTTTTGTGTATCACATTTCGTGGAACATTGTCCATCTGCAACGGTATAGGGCATGCAAGTTTCAGAGGGGATACCATTCTTTTGAACATATGATAACGTTTGTACTACATTTCCACCATTACATCCCCATGCACCTGAGTTACAGCTAACAAGAGATTGTTCAGATAAATCTAAGCTTTGATTGAAGCGAAGAAGGTATTGTGATTCAATGGCTGCAGCAGTTGTGAAAGCCCAACAGGAACCACATGGCTAAAAAGGTAAAATATATGAAGATTATTTCGACCTTTTGACCAATAAAATAGGTCATTGTTTGTTTGCTGCAGGTGTGAGTATCTTCCAGCAAAAATGATGACAGTAACATGAAATATCTTATTTCAACATTTTATTGTTACTATCACTTTTTTTGGAAACGGTTTAAAATAATACTTTTTTTGTTACTCTCAAAGCCGCTGCAGTAAAAAAAGTTATAGTGACAAAAAAGTTTATATTTTTGCATATTTTCAGTCAAAAAGAAAAGATTAAAAATAAAAGATAGTAACACCAAATTTTTTACTTCGCGATTTCAGCATTACTATCATTTTTATAAATGAAGCAGTTTTTTTGCATTTCTGAGAGTAACACATTTTACAAAAACAGAATTTTTTTGTTACTTTCATTTTTTAAGAAAAGCGCTTTAACAAAATAAATGATAGTAATTACAAAAACGAAAAACTAAATCTTTTTGTTACTATCATTGCAAAAAACTGCTTATGTAAATCGTGAAATTTTAAATCTCAAAAATTACACGCATTTTTTGTAACAGTTTCTTTGTTTGTAAAAAACAACTTTAAAACTTACCCCTTGATTTTTGATTGGTGTAACCTTTCCATGGGCTCGAAAATCAAAAGATTCTGGAATGTCATTACTCCATGTTGCATCAAAGGCATTCCGCTTTACAGGTGCTTTGAGATCTTTTGGTAAAACTACACCAAAATGCTAAAAAAAGATGTTTATATCTCAAAGGTCAAAAACAGTCGCTCTAAAAATGTCCAAATCAACTTCGAAATTTCGTTTTTTTATTAGAATTACTTTCAATTTATCAGTTTCCATTAATTTTCGGCATAAAAGTTGTTAAAAAAAGGTTTTTCGCATTATTTTGTGTCTGTCCTTGAAAATCAGGCTTTCACGGTAGCTAGCTAATACTTTTTTTCAGTTAAATACTGATGAAATAATAAAAATGAGTCAAAAGCTAGAAGAAATTGAAAAGAAAGCAGCCGATAATCAAATGTTCTTCACAAAATTGGCAAAACTATTTGAAAATGATTTTTTGATAAAGATTTGTTTGGGAATAATTATGGTAGCTGTTACAGCTTCGATATTGTTCTGTCTGTTATATATTAATTTTGTTTGTTTTTGTCGAAAAACTTCAAAAAGGAATTTAACATCGAAAAAGTTTCGCTTTTCGGGGGAAAATTGAAATTTTGTCTTGAACAAAAATCAAAATTTTGATTTAATATGTAAAAATGTTAAAAATTTGATATCACCCAAGACTCAAAAAAAACCAACCTTTTTCTGTTCTTCTGGTGACATCAATGAAAATTTATTGAGCCTAAATTTAGCTTTCTTAAAGCGTTTTCGAAAACCTTCAAGTGATTTTTTATGTCGACGAAAATGTCCAAGACGTTTCTTGAAGTCATCTTGATTAGATAGTCGAAATCGATGTCGATGCCGCTTTAATAGCTGAGTAACTTCCCGAACTTCATCATCTGGATCATTTATAAGCTTATCAAGATCTAGATCTGCTTGTACCATTAGAACCATGATTCCAATGCAGATGATGATTGAGATCCATAATAAACGAATCATGGCTAAAAGTAAAAAGCTAATTAATAGTGAAAAATCAAAAATTTTAGGTATAAAAATTCAATAGGACCAAAAAAAGTTAAAGATCACAAACTGGTGGCGATGCACCAAAAATGGCCAGACTAACAAAAAGGAAAAACTTTGCTTGCCAAAAAGTGGGTCAAATTACAGAATTTTTATTTTTTTCCACCAGATATAAACAATAAAAAGTTGTTTTTTTGATTTAAAACCAGAACACTTGTTTATCATCTTTTTTTGATTTGAATAGAATTAGTTTATAAACAATCAAGCAAGAAAAAAATGTTCTGTTTTAATCGAACTTTAAATTCTGCTTTTTGCACCAAACAAATTGTCAGTGTTTTTAAAAAGAATTACATATTTAGAGATACAGTTTTCTCATTGACAAGGACATTGTTCTCAGTCAATGTCTTTGTCAATGAGCGAAATTTTGCTCGGATCTTTTGCCGCTGTCCATTTAACACGGGCTTTCTCAGAAGAAGAAACAAAAATAGAAAGTGGCAAAAAAATGAATATTTATTTATTTATTTCATCAAAATACGTAGACATGAAGAGACAAACAAAATCAACAAAAAAATCATTCAATTTTTATTTTGCATTTTTGTGCAGCATCAAAATCATTTCCATCTGAAGTCAATTCAGCAAGCAAATAATCATTTTTCAGAATACCTGAACACCGCCTTATACCAATATCACCATCATGAAAATAAACTAAATACCATTCGGCGTCATTTCTTCTCTTTAATAGACTTGGAGTTGAAGGAATTTTGGTTCCTGTTTTCCAATACATGACATTAATACTGTTGAAATCAGATTGACGATTTTCCAAAGACTGAATAATTTTAACGTCATTTGAATCACGTGGAAGATAACCAATGATTTTTTGTCCATCAGAATTTGTGATAATAACTAAAAAAAGGGATGTAATAGATAAGCAAAAAAAAGCAGCTTAAAAAATCTACCATTAAAAACGAAATTTGTATATTCCACAATTTCATTAAAATGGTTGTGAGAAAAGAGAAATGCTTTATCAACTAAAAAAGTATGTGTAAAGTTTTAGATGAAGCAATGAAAGAAGACATTACCAACGAATTTTTTCAAAAAACTTAAACTCATTTTTTCAAAAGAAAAATGAGCTATAAATGGAGTCATTTCATTTTTGATCGCATCATTTAAAATTCCTTTATGTGTTTCATGTTGTTTGCGAGCTCGTTCTTCTATCCATACATAAATCTAAATACCGAGTTTATTGTTGTTTTTTTTAATTTGACAAAAAGTTTTAGCTTACGTCTCGAAAAGCTTCTTCTGGTTTTATTTGAACAACATTATAAATAATATTATCCAAAGAATCTCTAATAAATGATTCATCTCTATACAAAAATTTATCGCATTTCAAAAGTTTGGTGAAATTATGAAAAATGAATATTTCTATATGTTTCTTAACATGAGATAGTGAATAAATGATCGATGTTTCAAGTAACTGAAAAACGTTGTTCATGTCAATTTCCATTTTTAATAAATATTTGCCACAAAAATGTTTGAGATGAAGAATTTGATAAAATTCAGCCATATATAACACATACGAAGAAAATATTTTATGATAACTGAAAAATCTTTACTAGTAAAAAATAAACGCATTCGTTTTTAACAAGAGAAACTGAAAAAATACACAAGAAAAGTGCGCATCTTTCGTTGTCTGTCACCATTTTGAAATTTGCGCTTACTTTTTCTTCCTTCTTTTATAAAAGCCGAGAGATTTCAGTTTTTTGATTTTTTTTAACTTTTAGGGTTTAATTTTTCTTTGGCATTTTTTCTTCAGAAAAATGATGAGGAGAAAAAACCTTAAGAAAAATTTCCTCAATGAGGAAAAAAATCCTAAGGAAAAATTTCCTCAAAGCAAAATGAGGAAAAAAATCCTTAAGAAAAAATTCCTCATAATAACCTTTGTAAAAATTGGTTAAAATTCTTGAATTTCCCTCATAATAAGATTTTTGAGGAACTTCTTATAAAAAACATCAATTTTTTCGCAAACAAATTTTTGAGGAAGTTTCATGTTTTTTTGCATGATTTTTCAGTTATTCAAAAATATTTTCTTCGTATGCGTTATATATCTAATAAATCAAAAAGATTTTCATCAGTAATATTACAACTGCCAGAATAAATAAAAGAAATAAATTCTTTGAAATCATTAAATTTATAATTTTTAATTTTAATGATTTCATTTTTATTTGTATTCCATCGAGAAGAAAGCATTGACTTGAGAGTAGATGATACTAGAGATAATCGTAGCTTATCTGCATATAGCTTCTATAATTGATGTGAATTTAGCAATTTTTTTAGATAAAAATTTTCTTACTTTTCCATCAATTTCAAAAACTGTATCAAGTAATTCAGGATCTTGAGATTCAAATGTTTCATAAAATTGTTGTTGTAATTCATCAAGAAAATTATTAGAATTCATTTTCTTGAACAATTATAGTAAAACCGTTTGTAAAGAAAACAACCTTTTTTAAAAGAAATAAATAGATACACAGTATTGAAGCACAATTATAAATAGCAATAGTGAAAGAAACGTTTTGCTGTATAGTTTGTCGCAAAAACAATAATAATAAACTAATAAAAATCGATGTACTTCAAGTTAACCTCATTAACCTTCAGGTACTCAATATAATTGAGAAAAATCTCGAATTTTACCTGAAATATTTCTACAATTGACCGCAATTTTTTCAGCCCAAACTAACACCACCCGGACGGTCATTTAGTGCGGTTCGTGTTTTTTTGACCTATTTTAGAGGAGTAAACAAGAATAAAATCAAAAAGATAAAGGATTAGACTAAGTCTTTTTGCAACTATGCAATAAAAACCGTGGCATAAAATTATGTCTTACTTCAAAGACTACCTCTTCTTTGCTTTTCTCCTAAGAATTAACTAAAACAAAAAACAAAGAGCGAAAAAAGAATTATTTTTGTTTTTGTTTTAATGCATTGTACATTTTTTAAGAAAACATGTGGCTTATGTTCAGTTTTTCAAGTTTATAAAAATATGTTAAATAAAATGTGCGTTTTTTGATATCGAATAAGAAGTTGAAAATCATTAAAAATCATTTGTTTAACAGAAACATCGGCGCAAATTTATGTAAAACTAATAATTTATTTAACGACCTCGAATTTTTGGTAATAAAGCTTTTCGACAAAAACAAATAAAATTAATATATTTTATTTATTTATTTATTTTATTTATTTAAAACCTTTTATCTGTCACGCAGGACGAAAGGGGACATATTACAACACCAAAAATCAGTTAAACAAAATGATAACAATTCATGAGATTTTTTATTTGTGAATTTAGTGAAATCATTCATCCATCTTGTAGGTGGCCTTCCAATAGGACGTTTAGCATTTGGAGTCCATTCAGTTTTGTTTGTTATATATTATATACTGTAATATATAACAAACAAAACAATATCGAAGCTGTAACAGCTACCATAATTATTCCTAATAATTATTTCCTGTTTCTGTTTGTATTGTCTTAGATTTATTGTCTCCAACAAAACAAAATGATGAAAATTACAAATATAACTTCTCAATTTTTTGAAAAGTGTTCAACGTTTATCCATCGACAATCAACTTTTTATTGGTGTAAGTGATTTCAGGATCATAACAACATTAGAGTTTTTGCAAAAATAAAATTCTTTATATTCTATTCGAGCTGTTTTACTAAAAATGATTAAAATTTGCACAAATATTTGTTTAAAAACTTTTTACCTCAATAAAAAAAATGATACACTTCCAGATAGGGCAAGGGCGTCATCAATATACGGTAAAACAGCAATAAAGAATGCAATGACATTTTCATCTGTTGGATATAAAACTTGTTGTACAGTATATGTGGTTCGTAGGAGTTGTGCAAAGAATATGATAACAGACATATCTAAAAGAAACAGTTTAAAAATTGATAAAGATTCAAATTTGGCGCCACTTGGCAAAGTGTTCCATCAATGCAAAATTTGGGTTAAAATCAAAAAAGCTTACACAATAAATGTTGTTCATTCAAGCGATAATCAACAAATTTCTTTTTATTGTAATAAAATTTTACAAATGATAAAAAATTAAATATCGCTGCTGCAATGGTTGCCGAAATAAAAATCACAGATGACATAACTTTAAAAATTGGTTGCAAGCTTGGATTTGTATATACTGCAAGAATATTTCCATTTGATAAATATGTATATCTAACACCTTCATGCAATCTCCTACAAACAGATAAAAATCCCAGAAGCAATGTTAATCCTGTGTACCATTGATTTTTCCAAATTCTTGTATAATTTAATGGAAAATAAATTGCTGTGAGCCTATTAAAAGCCATTAAAAGACGGCCAATATATTGAAATACTACTAAGATTTGTATAGAAATTTGTAAAAAATATGCTAGAAATGCACTGCTTTTGTCAATAAAATATGGAATTAATGAAATCCTTTGAATAGCTAATGTCTAAAAATTCATTAAAATTGATAAGATTTTTTGTCTTACAATGTTCCAAAAACCTAAAAGATAGTGAACAGAGCTGTTCTTCAAGCTATATCGCGGCTATTAAAAGCCTGAAGTTTGTCCTCAATTAAAAAACATAGCTCACCACAACAAAACTAAGAAAATCAGCAACAAGTACAATTCTAAAAATATTATAAAATGCTCCATTAAAGATACTTTTTTGTTTAACAATTACTAGTAACAAAACTGATAAATGAAAGTGTAAAAAAGAGATTCCCCAACCAATAATGAAATAAAGTAAGCACCAACAGCCATTCTCGACAAAGAAAGTTAAAAGAAAGATTCGAAAGACTCTAATTTCATGTCAATAATTATCTTTATTAATTGTTTATTTAAGCGCGTACAACCAAAGATCTGTGTAATTCAAATAATTTCTTTGTTATTTCAATGAAAACTTTGTAGCCTTTTTTTCACTAATTATTAATGTGTCACTAATAAACTTTGTTAAAGATGATGTACTTTTCAAGTTCCTGTTTATCTTTTGATAATTAGTATTATTAATTCAATAGTTCTCTTTTTCTAATAAGATCAAAAGGTTCAATGTACTTTAAAATTTCATAGTTATAAAAGTCTGTTCTCGATGTATGCATTTAGCTTATAGAATATTTTAAAATTATCTATGAAAAAATGTTTAAAATCTAAAATATGCTGCTGTTTTTGCCAGGCCGTTGTCAGGTTGAATAAATTTCTTCTTATTGACACATATTCTTTTTTACTGTTCTTCATTATGTTTCAAAAAAAATATTCGACAAGATGGAATCGCTAGCTCACGTTTTTTTAATGATGTAACCAATATTCCATTTGCTGGATAATCGTATTGAATATCATCTTTAAGATATTTCTGTAAAAATGTTTAAATTAAATTAATACTTTGAGAAAAATGAGGTCTCTCATTCACTTGTTTTTATTTACTGCATATGAGATATTTATTAGAGTAAGATATTTAGTACAAGCAAAATAATTCGTCATTAACTTTTTAGTGCTTAGAACAACAATTTCTTTTGATTAATTTCTTGAAATTGTTATAAAATATTCAAAAAATGCAGTTCTCATTGATCTAAAACAATAACATGCTGCTTCTTACCGTTTTTTTTTGTTTTCTATCTCGTCTTTTCCATGAGAAAAGAAAAGAAGCACAACTGGTATTGTGTTATAACAAGCATATCTGACACAGCGGGTACATGCACATAAGACAACAACATTCTTTTTCTTTCGCAAAGCAATTTGGCAGATGTTCAGTCGGTCCTCTGAGTCAAGGTTTTATGAGACATGCATCAATAATGCATGCGGTAGCACGAGACAACTCTTTTCATTACAGAACAACTCTTTTTTACTTTTCGCAAAGAAGTGGACAGAAATGAAATGCAAGAAAAGCCAGTATGTTTTTATTTTTGTTGAGGCCAAATGCATTTTGCTTTTTGAATATTCTATAATTTTAAAGAACAGAAACTTATTTATATCCGGAATTTTAGAATTGAATAGCTATCGAAATCAAAAATATCCTCCTTGGTTCAAATTTTGGAAATCATTAAAAATTATTTGCGTTACAGGAACATTGACAGAATTGCTTAAATTTTTTCTTTAACAAATTCGTTTTACCCAACATAAAAAAGTATCTATTTAACACAGTTTGGAAACTTTAAACTTTAAAGCCCCGGAGAAAAGTTTGAGTGCGATTCAATAATTAACTCATATGCCAATAATTATTTAAGATTACTAATTTTTTCTTCAAATTTTTTAAAATACTTAAAAAGCAAGTGCAAAGTGTATATATTGAAATAAATACTGTTTTTTGGCAATGTTTACAGTCACTCATGAGAAGACCAAAAAGAAAGCATTCTAACTGGTTGTGTGTCATAACTTTCATTGTGATGTTGAAAAAACAGCAAAAGATATTTTCTTTGCAAAAATTTTTGGCAGACGTTCTGTTCGTCAGTCTATTACCCGCTTTTTATTTAACACATACATATTTAATGTATGTTCTCGCACAAAACAGATTTGCCGCTTTGATCGCGTTTTATGTTCGCATAGAAATGAACAAGAAAGAAAACAAATAACAGCAAGAAAGTCAAAAAAGTTTTTCTCAATCCATCGTGCTTTTGAATGTTTAAGATAGTTTTAAAGATCAAAAAAGAAACCAACATTTTAACGTTTTTAAAAAACTATTGAATTAAAAATATTTATTTAACTGAAAAAGTATTAAAGCTCTGCAAAGAAAAATTAATCGACGTGACGTTAAAAAAAGAAAATCATTAATGTCCACAAAACGCTTATGCCTAACCTTTTAAAATAGCAATAAACTGCTTTTTTAATCTAGCATTAGAAATTTTTTGTTTATCAACAAAAAAAAAAACTGTTACTGTAACCCGTGATAGCGGAACTTATCATGTTGTTGGAAAATGTCAAAATTCAAATCATTTCCATTCAACAATTCCAAGAACTTGCCGTTATATGTCACCACTATTACAACAGAACTCGAAAATTCTTCAGCTCAAAACAACAGATGCTCTCAAGAACCATATCTCAAAAGTCAATCTTTCATCTTTTTCAAATGGATGTGAACTCAGATTTCAACCGGTAAATCTTCTTTAAATCACTCTTTTTTGTATTTTTGTATATATTTTTCCTTTTCTGTTGTATTTTTCGGCAACTTTTCGAAAAGAAAAAGTTTTAAACTTCAAAAAAGTGATAAAATTTTTACGGTAATATTTTTAATAACCAGGGGTAACACTGATTCGCGGTGGTGCTATGGTAACTATTCAAAAGCGCAATAGCTATTGTTCCATACTCCAATCATTACTTGCTTGGAGAGTCGCCAAACCGTTATCAATCAGTGCAAACAACCAAATCTCTAAAAAATTACCTATAAAATTCTTATCATTTTTTCAATATTTTCATTTTTCTTTTCTAAAAAATTTCTCTAAAACAAAAACTTTATTATTCAAATTTTATTGTATTTTACATTGTTTTTTGTTTTGTATTCTCTTAATCGTCTCTTTGTGAGGCAGTGCTATATGCATACAAATAAATAAATAAATAAATAAATAAGCACATAGATCACTGACAGATCCAAGTCGGATATGTTAAAAAAAATAGGCGCCCTGAATGAGTGCCAAAAAAGCTTGCATTTTTAAATTTTTAAGCATCAATGTACGATAAAAATAAATTAAATTGATACAACTGGAAATTAATGTTTATCATAAAAATATTATTTTTATTTAACGTTTGGATTAGGGCTCGTCTTTTAGTCGGCTAAAAACTTTTCGGCTAATTTGCCGGCAAATATCCAATTATCGGATTTAGTCATTTTTTCACCCAAAAATGTTTTCTCGTTGATTTTTGCTTAAATATGTTTAAGGACAAGTGTGAAAAAGAGAGAAAAAAAGGAGATCTTTAAAACATATTTAAAATAATAAGACTTAAATAAAAAATGTATTTAATTTAATTACAAAAATTTTTTGACAAAAAATACTCGATTTTGAAAATCACCGAAAAATTTTCCGTCAATAAATTATCAAAAACCACCATAATTGATTACCAATCTGTTAATACAGACAAAAATTTAGTGTTTCTGACGTTTGTAACATGTAGATTCTTTAAAATTTTTTTGCAAATAACAGTATTTTATCAATCGGCTAATAACGGCTAATGAAAATCCTCGGCTAAAATAGACATATGAACCCTAGTTTGGATTATATCTTTTCTTTTTAATGAAAGCAATGAAAAACTATTTTTTTAAATTTGTGAAAAATAAAGATTAACCAACGATATTTTTCAACTTTTTTTCTTCAAAGAGTCTTAAAATATTCAAAAAGGAACTGCAATACTCATCGATTGGAGCAAAAAATATGCTGATATTTTCTGTGAGTGAGAAAACAAAAGATTTTAACTGATTTTGTGCCATGATTTGAATGTCTGACAAAGTAAGTAGTTGTGTCAGACATTCAACAAAGACTCACAAGTATTTTTATTTTAATTAGTGCTTTTAAATAATTTACTATTTTAAACAAAAAATTGGTGAAATAATTACGCAATTACTGAACAATATAAAAAACTTTTATGCCAGATAAAAACAATAAACGTACATTTAAAATTATTAGTTTAACGGAAATATTGCCAAAAATGATATAATAGCTTTTTTATACTACCCGCTATGGTTTTGAAGCTTAAAAAACTGGATTGATAACGAGCAATGTTGAGCCTTTTGTCAAGGCCTCTTAATCAAACGAAAAAAATACGATTGAATTTAATGTCATTTTTGGATTTTTGGCAATGCTTCCTTTTACAACTCTCATGTTCAAATCTTGGTAGAACACTTGAAAGAATTGCTTTTCATATATTTTCCCTTGATATTTTAATCGATGCAGTTTGGCAGTTAACATTTAAATATTTTAATTATTTTTTAAAAAAATTAAGTTATTTACAAGTGCTGATTGTGTGAACCTTTTGACGATTTCTTTGTTTAAGGGGAAAAGCCTAATTTTTTACACATTAATATAAAAAGGACATTTAGATGATCAGCTTACAATAAAAAGAAGAGAAAAAAGTCTATTGTGTCACCAACATTTTTTGAACAAGTTTTTGACCCAACCACAATTTTTGTATTCACACATGCAAGAGAAAATAGAAAAAATCATCAATGGTGTATGTTTTAATGTCCAAAATGCTCTTCAAAGAAGAAAAAAGATAACAACCATTTTTTAAGCAAAAAATTATTTTTTTATTTTTTTTCTCCATTAGCTTTTTAAGATTCTTAAAACAAAAACATTGTTCCAAATTTTTTTTAAAATTATTAATAAGGAATCATTTCTCATCCCTCTCACAAAAGGAATGCATAACACTAGAAGCGATAAAGATAACGGCATTTAAATTATGTGATCAACAGAAATATCCAAAAAATGTTTTTTTAAATTTATTTCTTCAAAGGTTGTTTATAGGTGTACACTTTAAACATATGTAATTTAAGTAACAAAAAGAACCCGTATGAGCCGTTCTTTAAAATTGTGGGCAGTTCCATAATGATTGAAAAAAGACATATTTAATTTTAGCAGAAGCAAATAAAGAAAACTTCAACAAATTACAACTGTTTTTTCGATATCTATTTTGTAGCTATTTTAAAAAATTCAAAGATGAAGTGAAATAGGCATTAAACTAAAACATTCTGCCTTTTTTGCTACTGTCTGTTTTCAGTTCATGCAAAGCATTTTTTTGCCAGCACAATAAAAGAATACTTTTTACAACAAAACTTTGTCAAATGTTCTGTCTATCATTCCATTGGTGTAACAGACTTTTCATGTTTATTACAAATCAATCGGAGCATTTTGGACATTAAAACATACACCATTGATTTTTCTTGTTTAACTTGCAATAAAATGAAGCAAGAAATAATGCGATGAAATGCAGTGTCAATTTTTTTTCAAGTGCAAGTTGTTTTCTTGTCATTGATTTTTATTTTTCACTGCTTTTCTCCAAAAAACGAACAATACTCATAAATTATGGGCCATAATGGATGGCAACCAAAAATATTAGCATCTATTTTTTATCTATGAGCATTAGTCTCATTTTTTGAATATTTAAAAAAGTTAGTTGGTTTAATGGATATAATATAAAAAGAAAGTAAATGCACATCTAATAATTTTTTTTTGTTTATCATTCGAACTAATGAAATTCGTAGATGTCTTCCATTTTTAATTAATTTTTGATAAAATCCTTAGCAACACTGTTATGAAATGCTGATATAAAACTGGAAGCTCATTCAATTTATGTATTATAAAATCAATTTAATTTCACATTTTTTAAACATTCTTTTCTCTCGGTTTGCATGCAGAAACAAACAAAACAAATGTAACACTCAATAAGAAATGCGTTTTAAAAACTGCTTTCTTTTGCGATGTCAAGTGCATGCTGATGTGCACAAAAGAATGGTTTCACTACAAACAATGCTTCTTTCTTGTTTAATAAAAATGGACAAGACTGAATTTTATAGCATGCATGTTTGAAACAAGGAGCAGTTGCAAAAATACCAGAAACCCTTTTTAGATAATAGATTTTTGCCGACAAAGCAGCGTAGTAATTGCCTACCGCCTTTCATGATTTGTATTACGTAATATCTCGACAGCCGCTTTTGGATAGATGACCATCTTTTTTTATATCCAAGGTAAGCCACTGCACAAAACTATGTATCACTTTAAAGAATGGATATTTTACTCTCATGAAAATCGGCAAAATCGAAAAAGAACAGCTGCCAAAAAAAGGATATCTCATTTTTGTTTTTAATCAATGCACTTTGCAGTTGCATTTTGAATATTTCAGAATATTATAAGAAAAAGTAAAAACTGTTGTTTTAAATTGTGAATTTGTGATTATCTTTTACATAAGTATATCAAAAATTAACAAATATATGCAATACTTCGATTCAAATTGTACATTATTTTAAAAAAAATTTTTAAAAGAAATTGACCTTTTTAGTTAGTAAGGATGGCAACCAAAAATGTCACCATATTGCACTTGGCTTTTGAGGATAATCATATTGAATGTCATCTTTTAAATATTTCTTTAAAACAAAAAAGGTTATCTTCCTAATATTTTTTATTTAATGTTTTTTCCATCTTCGGTGTTTGTTTCCTAAGAAAAAAAAGCTATTTTATTAATGCAGTAATAACAAATTTTTAACATCAGTGTTTATAGATTTTTTCCTTTAAAAAGTTAAAATATTCAAAAAGCAACTGCAAAGCGCGTTAAACGAAAAAGCAGAGTGCTGACGTTTTTGTTGTGACGGTTGTTGCTTTTTTTTACTCATTTTTTGTGATAGCATAAGAAGAAGCATTCCAATTGATTGCAAAAACAACAAAAAACCTTTTTTATAGATGTTCTTTCTTACGTACATTTGTTGCACACAACCAGTCTTTCCTATCAACATAATTTCTTCATTCAATCAAAAAATTGAAAAACAAAAAATAGAAAAAAGGGTAGAAAGTCATAATTTTTATTATCTCAAACTATTTTGCTTTTTGAATATTTATGATTTTTTATTTGAAAAAACAAATTGGTTTCAACAAATGTTTTACATTTTAAAAATATGTGTCTGTTATCAATTGTTTTGAAAAAAAAAATATGGTGCGTTACAAATGAAAAACATTAAAAATTATCCTATAATAAAGAGACATCGGCCACAATGCTTTAATAGATTCATTCTTTTCTGTCTATACCTACAACATTAATTCAAATAAAGCTTGACTAACAAAAAGCAAGCAATAAAACAACATCAGGCAAAATCAAGAAAAATATCCAAAAATCAAAGAATATCCAGCCATTTATGTTATATCTTTACCACTTTGGAATCAGTCAAAAAATAAGAAAAAACGGTATCATCAAAATTGCATGATTCCGTAGCGCAATCTGTGTTGTTTTGTCAAGCGTTAGATAAAGTATTAATTAAAATTTTTGTCTATTAAAAAAAAAACAAAAATTAATGACAAATTCGATGGGTGATAAAATCAGATTAATACATCTTGAAAAAATGAAGTTTATCTTCCACATATTTTTTTATTTAATGCATTCTACTTTTTTTATCGAAAACAAATTTTATTAATTTGTTAATAACAAATTTTCAGTAGCTATGTTTTTCGACTTTTTTCCTTCAAAGAATCTTAAAATATTCAAAAAGTTCAGCACTCATCGATTAGAACAAAAATATGCTGAGTATTTTGCAAGTGAGAAAAAAAACCAGCATTCTACCTGGTTTTGTGCCATCACCGGCATATTTGACACAGAGGATATTGGAACAAAAGGTGAAAATAATCAATTTTTTCGCAAAATTCTTTGGCAAATGTTTTATCCAACCTTTTTATTTGACATGTGTTAGATGCAAGCCATTGCACACACACAAATAAAACTTCTGTTCATACATCTCATCGTTTCTTTGTTTTTTTTCTGTGAGACTTATTTTTGTTTCTATTCGATTGCAGTTGGCTTTTGAATATTTGAGAATTTTTTAAGAAAATCAGTTGATTTAAAATCAATGTTTGAAGCTTGAAGAAGCAGTACAGAAGTATTATTTTGTTAATCAACAGAAATGCATTTCGACGGAAGTCACAGGGTCGAATCATTATTAAAAATTTGTTAAATGTAATTTATCAGAAAAAATAATGTTATAAAAAATGTTTAGGTAAAATTCATCACAAATTGTCGTCACAACAAGAGAAATTAATCATAAACACAGCATCCAAAATCCAATTTTAATTTCATAAAAAACAATTTCCGTTTTTTAGCACTCAAAGAATTAAAAATGTTTTACGACAGAGAATGACAGTGCTATAAATAAATCCAACTTTAAAAAATGTTCCTCGTTTGGCAAAGCGCGTCCTTTCTCTCTTCTCTCTCGTTCCTATTTTTAGTCATCGTTTTTATGTCTCTCTTTTTTATTGTGTTAGTAATTGCTTGTCTAGTTGTCGATTGCTGCCGCTGAGCAGTTTAATAAATATTATTATTGTTAATATTTAATTATACACAAATAGAAGCTAAATTTATTTGTTACAGACAGTTTTTTTAGTAAGCAAAAGATTTCCTTTTTCTCATATGCTCAAAAAATCTATAATCGAACGCATCACAATGTTTTTGTTTTATTTGATGCCTAATCTAGGTTGCTTTTGACTTTTCTTTAATTTTTGAGAACACAAACTTCAAACCGCAATTTCAATGTTGAGAAGTTAATGAAAATAAACGCATCTTTTTTTATGACAAAATGTCAAAATTTGAATTCTTTTTTCTGAGTTATTGTAATAAGTTTTTACTTAAGAACATCATATAAAATGCGATTGTTGAAAATGAAAAAATGAACTAACTTCTCTAAAGGGAAAAAGCGAAATATTCCTCAATTTTTTTTTTCATTTTTTGATAGATGACTTTTTTGTTTCTATTTTAAGGTTATCTAAAATAATAATAATAATTTTTATACATTTGATTGATCAAATGAAAAACAAAAAGAAAAAAGATACATAGAAAAATGCAAATCTGGTCGCAAATTTAAATTTCATCACTTATTTTAAAAAGAAAAAGCATCTATCTAACATATTTTTATTTAATGCCGAGGTCGGGATCATAATTCTCCGCCCATGTACAGTTAAGTTTTGGTGTAAATAAAAATAGTTTATTCATATGTCGCTAATTATTTAAGATTATCACTTTCTTTTCTTTAAATTTTATAAAATATTCAAAAAGCAACGACTAAATGCATCGATTGGAACAAAAAATGTGTTGATTTTTTTTATGACGGTTTTTAGGTTTACTTATGCAAAAAAAAAGAAAGCATTCTGTCTGCATGTCTAGCACAGGGGATAATTGCAGTAAGTGGTGTAGGCAAACTTACATCTTTGTGATAACTGTAAAAATGTTCTTCATTGTGTTTCAAAGAAAATATTCCACACGATTGTATTGCTAGCTTACATTTTTCTTTCAATGATGTAACTAGTATTCGGTTGACTGGATAATCGTATTAAATATCATCTTTTAAATATTTCTGTAAAAATGTTCAAATTAAATTAATACATTGAGAAAAACGAGGTCTATCATTCTCATGATTTTATTTACTGTGTATGAGATATTTCACAGTGTTCGATATTTAGCACAAGAAAAAATAATTTGTCAATAAAATTTTAATGCTCATGACAACGATTTCTTTTGATTAATTTCTTTAAATTGTTATAAAATATTCAAAAAAATGTAGTACTTTTGGTTCAAAACAAAAACATGCTTCTTTTTGCAATTTTTTGTTTTCGGTCTTGCTTTTTCCAAGGAAAATAAAAGAGAAACATTCAAAGTGGTTTTGTGTCATTGCAAAAACGAGAAAAACATTATTTATTCCAAATTTATTTGACAGATGTTCTGTCTATCCTAAAGCTTTTGCTATATGTGTAGGACGTATGCCGTTGTGCTCGTCATTTCTGTGCTTTTCCCGAGAAGCGGAAAAAAACAAAAAACAAATAAGAGTGAGAAAGAGTCACAAGTATTTTTATTCCAATCAATGCTAAACGCAGTTTTTTGAATATTTTATTATTTTTAGCAAAAAATTTCTGGAAGTGGAAAATGGTTAAAATTATGGAATCACTGAACATTATAAAAAAATCTTATACCAGACAAAAAACAAAAAACTTACACTTAAAATTAGTAGTTTAACGGAAATACTGACAACAATGCTACAGATTTTTTTGTACTTTCACCTAGAAGCTTAAAAAAATAGATTCTTTAAATAAAAGGCTTTTTGAGCCCTTTGTCAATTCTTCTTTAACATGTGAAAAACAACGCGATCGAATTCAGTGTCATTCTTGCCAATGGCCCCTTTTAAAACTCTCATGTTCAAATCTTGGCACAACATTTAAAAAAAATGCCTTTCTTTCATTTTTCCTTCGAAAAAATGAACAGCTGCAACAAAAGAGGATTGCTTATTTTTCTTTATATTTGATGCAGTTTGGTAGTGTGCATTTGAATATTTAAATTACTTTTCAAGAAAACAGATCATTTTACAATTATCGATTCTATAAAAGCTTCTGAAAAAAAGACTTTTTTTTTCTTTATAGGAAAAGCTTTGGGTTTTCTTAACATTAATGAAAGAAAATATTATGTTGCTTGCATAATAAAGAAAAATTAAATAGTTTTTTCCTCAAAAATTTGTTTTTGTTTTTGGCTGGAAAGGAAAAAAAGCAGCATTATCCAATTTTGTTTTCAGTATTTAAAAACTTTTTAAACGTTAAACATTGTCTTAAATCTAGAGAGCCAGTAAAAAAACATTTGCTATTTTACTGTATGGAACATAAGAGCATTTGGAATAACAATCAGAGATTACAGACATTCAAAATATTTTGTTTAAGATAAAGAAAAACACTGAAACGTTATTTTGCTTTTATATTGTTTTGAGAAAGTAAAATAGCCTTCAGTAAAAAAACTTGAAAAAAAACGTATATTTTGACTATGCTGCTTGCATGAACAAAATATCAACAGACAATATTTTTTGCAGCTATTGTTTTTATGGAAACTGAGATATAAATCTATGTTACACCTCAAAGAATGGTTTTTTTTCTTAAGCACGGACAAAATTGTTCATGGACAGCTGCAAAAAAAGAAACATTATTTTTATTTCTTTACTGCTGCAGTTTGTAATTAGCTTTTGAATATTTTGAAATGTTTTAAGTTTATAAAAGGTAGTAAAAAAATGTAATAATTTTTTTTCGGTTGTCAACAAAAATGAATTTGGGTGGCTGAAAGACAAAAGACCATTTTTAATAATTTTTTTAAAAGTGCTTACAATAATATTGTAAGAGTAAAACTGATCAGAAACAGTCGCAGTACAAACGCAAAATGAACTCGTGATTCAGTATTCCGCAGCTATAAATCTGCACTGATTGGTGCAGCATTAAAAAACAGTTTTCAATTTCGTGAACTATATCTATATGTTATGATAGCTTCACATTATTTTGATTAAATTAAGCAAAATGAAATATTTTTTCTTTGCTTCTTTTGCGTTTTCCCGAATATATCCAAAAGTTTGTGTTTTCTTTGCTTTCTTTTTTTTTTGGTAGTCAAATCTAATTAATGTTGTCTGTGTCTCTTGCATTTCAAAAAGACAAGACAAATAGATGACCCTCTTTTTTACAGCTGCCCTCTTCCATTCCTCTTAAACGCAAGTAATGGCACTAAACTATCTTTCATTTCAAAGAATGGTTCTTCTTCTTTTTTTCTCACGGGAATCGGCAAAAATGAAAATGGACAGCCGCAAAAAGTAAGATAGCTTACTTTTGTTTTTTAATTGATGCACATCGCAGTTGCCCTTTGAATATTTAAGAATTTTCAAGAAAATAAACAAGTTGAAAATCAAAAAAGTTTGAAAAGGTAGTAAATAAAACTTTTTTTTATATGTCCACAGAAATGTTTTTGGAAACAATTCCAAAAATTTGCTGAATCTTATTGTCAACAATACTGTTATAAAATGTTGAAATAAATTTCATCACAAATTTATTTTATTTTTATGTCACAATCTGAATGTTACTAAAACTAATCACGGCATTTTACCGCAGCTAAATAAATATATCTGGGATACAGTTTTGTAAAAAATACTTTCTTTATTACACAAAAATTTTAGATTTCATGATTAATTTACGAAAAAAGGATAAAAAGTTTTTTAGAAAATAAGAGAATTGCTTTTTTGTCATCACCAATAAATCAAAGATTTGCTTCTATTTTGTTTTCCCATTTTATTGTCTTGGAAGATATTGTGGCAGTCAAATTTTATAAATTTTGTTTGTGTTGCTTGCAGAAAAACGACAAAACCGATTAGACGACCATTTTTTGCAGCTGCTTCCTTCTATGTCTCTCAAATAGAAGGCATGGCACAAGCATCTTTTTCATTTCAAACAATGTTTCTTCAGTGGCTTTTTCTCATGGGGATGAAAAAAGAGAGAGGTTAAAAGAATAAAAAGAAAGAGTGGCAATAGAAGACATCATATTTTTGTTGTTATTTTAATGCATTAATGCATTTGGTTTTTGAATATTTTAGAATTTTTAAGAAAGCTTGTGATTAACGATCAGTAAAAATATCGAAAATAAAAATGTGTGTTTTTAGAGAATCAAGTATGTATTACAAGTGCATTAAAAATTTTGTGTTTAGCAGAAACATCTCCACCAACTTAAGTAAAAGTAATAATTTATTTAACGACCTCGAATTTTTGGTAATAAAGCTTTTCGACAAAAACAAATAAAATTAATATATAACAAACAAAACAATATCGAAGCTGTAACAGCTACCATAATTATTCCCAAGCAAATTTTTATCAAAAAATCATTTTCAAATAGTTTTGCCAGTTTTGTGAAGAACATTTGATTATCGGCGGCTTTCTTTTCAATTTCTTCTAGCTTTTGACTCATCTTTATTATTTCATCAGTGTTTAACTAAAAAAAGGTATTTAATAAAATGGTGTATTTTTTATTATTAGATATCATAGGTCAATGTTTGTCAACAAAAACATACATCTTTGTGATAACTGTAAAAATGTTCTTCATTGTGCTTCAAAGAGAATATTCCACAAGATGGAATTGCTAGCTCGCATTTTTCTTTCAGAGAAGTAACTAATATTCCGGCTGCTGGATAATCATATTGAATGTCATCTTTTAGGTATTTCTGTAAAGTAAAAACATTAAATTGAAGCTTATCTTTCAAATACTTTATATTTAATGTTTTTTCCATATTAACTATTTGTTTAATAAGAAAAGAAAAAATAATTGACTAATTTATCAATATCAAAACAATCAATTTTTTCTTTAAAATAGTCAAAAATATTCAAAAAAGCAACTGCAAAGCGCGTTGATTGAAAGCAGGAAGCAGAAAAATGTTTTAGACTGTTTCTGCTTCCTGATTGAAAAAGCAGAGTGCTAACATTTTTGTGTGACGGTTATTGCTTTTGCTTTTCATCATTTTTTGAGAAAGCATAAAAAGAAGCAATCCAACATGCATCTTTTGACACAAGGAGCAGGAAAGCAAAAAGCCTTTTTTATTGATGTTATGTCTGTACGTTTTACGTGTACTCGGTGCACAAAACGATTCTTCCCTATGTCAACATTTCTTTGGTCTATCAAAAAATTAGAGCATAAAAACAGAAAAAAAGGCTAGAAAGTCATATATTATTTTCTCAATCTATTTGGCTTTTTGAATATTCATAAATTTTTTTTTGAAAAACAGATTGGTTTTTAACTAATGTTTTACGTTTTAAAAATATGGGTCTTTCATTAATTGATTTTAAAAAAAAAACGGTGCACTTCAACGAAAAACATTTAAAAAAAATTATTCCATAATAAAGAAGCATCGACCACAAAGGTTTGTTAATAGATCAGGCCTGAGAAATGCGGCCGGCTGGCCGTGGCCGGCCTCGGCCGGCCGCGGCCGCAGGCCGGCCGGCCGATATATTTTTGGCCTGCGGCCGGCCAGGCCGAGATAAGACGGCCGCGGCCGGCCGCTTTTTTATTTTTGTTAAAGAAATGAGCTCCAAAATCAGTTTTTGAGTCTGGTTAAAATCGACTTTTGCACCGTTTCTTTAATAGAATTATGTGTTTTTAGCCTTTTTGGGTATACAATTTCGTTTATTTTTATCAAAAATTTCGTCGATCATTGAAAAAACACATATTTAAGTTTTTAAAAATTTTTTGAAAAATATGCGGCCAGCCGCGGCCGGCCGCGGCCGCGGCCGGCCGAAAAAATTTTGGCCGCAGGCCGGCCGGGCCGACGAATTTTCGGCCGCGGCCGCGGCCGGCCGGAAATTTCGGCCGCTTTTCTCAGGCCTGTAATAGATTCATTCATTAAAGTATTACACGGGTGAGGAAAAACCAAGGAAAAAATAAAGCAAAGCAGATGAAAATCGGGATATATCTAGGGTGGTCTAATTTCCCGGGAAATCAGAAAACGCGGGAAATTTCCCGGGAATTTCCCTCTGATTTCCCGATTCCCAAATTTTCGGATTACGGTATATTTACACTTAAAAAATTTTAAAACATCAATTAGGACGTATAAGGATGAAAATAAAGCGATTCTTGTTTTTAAGATGTTTTATACTCAAAATAGACATTATTTTCCCAAAATTAGCTCACATTTAATGAAAAAACTTTTTTCGCAAACCAACATTTCGGGAAATTTCCCGGCAAAAAGCGGGAAATTTCCTGGGAAATTGCCCGGGAAATTTCCCGGGAAATTGCCGGAAATTTCCATTGACAACCCTAGATATATCCAAACATTTATTTTATATCTTTACCATTTTGGAATCAGTCAAAAAAGAGAAAAAATGGTATGCAAAGAACAATGATATTTTAAAAAATGTTAAAATAAAACTCATTAGAAATTATCTCAGATGGCAAATTGATCATAGCTTATTATATAAATACGTGGCACGGCATCAAAGATAAAATTATTCAAGTTTTTGAACACTCAAAAAATAAAAATGCTAATTTACGACAGAGCATAACTGTTTTTGGTTAATTTTTTTGATGACATTTTACATTAAAAAGGACAAGCTGAGTAGACGATCCTCTCTTTTGCAAATGCCTTTTTCTATGCCAAAGACAAGCCATGGCACAAAACTATCTTTCATTTCAAAAAATGGTTCATCTTCTTTTTTCTCAGGGGAATCGGAGAAAACGAAAATGGAGAGAAATAGATGGCTTATTTTTGTTTTTAGTTGGTGCAAAATGTAGTTGCATTTTGAATTTTTTGGATTTTTTTGGAAAACAAATTGATTTAAAATTGGTAATAAAGAAGTATAAAATTATTTTTTGTTTGTCAACAGAAATTTACATTACCACACCCAGTATACGATTTACTCCTTTAATAATTTGTCTATTGTAGTTCTCAGCAAAAATGTCAGAAAAAAAGTGTTTAAATAAAATGCATCCCGAGCTGTCACTGTGTCAACATAAAATGAACTAATCGTATTCTCAAAAATGGAAAAAAATCTCTGCAGTAAAAGACAATGAAAGTACACTGAGAAAAAGCCGTGATGCATCCGTCACCCGCGCATCACACTACCAGTGACAAAAAAACCTTGATAAATTCATCACTAAAGCGTCACTATCTGTGATGAATTCATCACCGATGCATCAGCGGTGAGGTTTTTTACGTCACGGCTTTTTCTCAGTGTATCATTGGAATAATGAAACAGAAAAATTAACCATGCTATCATTGTTTTAAAGACGCCCCCGTTTTAGAAATGTTTCATAAAGATTAAAAATAATGAGTAATACCAAACAATTAAAGCTTTTTTTGCTTTTTTTACACTTTCCCAAGAAAATTCCAAGATTTGCTTCTCTTCTCTTTTCTCTTTTTTCTTGTTTCAGAAGAGTTGTGGCAGTCAAAATAAAGTAATTTTGAAAAAAAAGTCATTAAAATAGACAACATTTTTTTTACAGCTGCCCTCTTCCATTCCTCTCAAACGCGACCGTGGCATAAAACTATCTTTCACTTCAAAGAAGGATTCTTCTTCTTTTTTTCTCAAAGGAAACTGACAGAAATACAAATGGACTGCAGCAAAAAAAAAGTATAGCTCATTTTTGTTTCAAATCGATGTGCACTGTAGTTGCCTTTTGAATATTTTAGAATTTTTTAAAGAAAAAAATGGTTGCAAGCGAGTTTTAAGTTCGATAAATTTATTTTAATGTATTATATGGACATTTTTGCTCCATTTTTAAAGATTTTTAAAAAAATTTAGACAACTCTTATTAGTAACTAATTTATCTTTTTCCTCTATATTTAGAGTGAAGATTATTGACTATTGTTCCAAGTTTGAACATAAAGAGGCTATATGAACCGTATTTCAAAAATCAACTAACCTCAGTATTCGTTACAAAAATAATTCTACTTTTTGTTCGTCGACGATAGCAGTGATTCACGCTAACATTTAAAGGTGGTGAATTAAATGTTTTTGAATAACAAAAAATTTCTTCAAACATATTAATTTCACAGTTTTGAACTTCTGTTTCATCAATAAATTCTGACGTAGCATTATATGAATAATGACCATTTTCAAAGTTTCCAATAAAATGTTTTTCACATTTCTTTCCACTAACAGTGTAGAATTTTGTTTTTGTTTCAATAACAATTACATCATCTTTGATATGAATTCGTTCAACATCTGTCCAACCAGATTGAATGGCTTTGAGGTACTGAAAATTATGATTAGATGATATTATAAAAATTTAAAGAAAAGTTCTGTCAATTTTATTAAGATTCAATTTGAGAAATCAGGCATATAGATAGAAAGTCCAAACAAAATCACAGCTTCCTTTTGGACTCGAAACTATTTAGTATTCTATTAGAACAAAAACAATATCTTCAAAATATATTTATTTTTGTGCAAAGATATTAACCATTTTCCGCAAGGCAGACCTCTTTAATAGAAAAAAAGGAAAGTGAAAGAAAAAACAGAGGTGAAAAGAAAATTTTTTGTTCGCACTTTTTTCCTCTGTTTTTCTATTGTGTTTTTAAGCTTAATTTTAAAAAGCTAACATCTTTTTTTAAAATTTATAAATTAAAAATCTGCCGGGCTTAAGTCGAGATAAAATCTTAACAAATCTATCTATTAAATTATCACAAAAAAAGATAAAATATAAGCTGCGATCTAGGCCTGTGAAAAAGCCCATAAGAACAAAGAAAACAAGCTGCCAGAAATTTTTTTTGCACCTCTCTTTTTTCCATTCAGGTCTGCAGTGCTAAAGAAAAAAATATGATATGATAGTAACGTTGAAATTTTAATTGTTAAACAATGTTAAATGTGAATAACATCTTTTTATACTGAAGGATGCTAATTATCCCAAATTAAGGAAAAATATCCGTCTATCATATTGTGGTTTTCATTTGGGTGCTTCAAAAATTTGTGATTATGATTTCATGCTTCAGCTCACGAATGCCTCAATTGTTTATCATAAACAGTGCCAAAAAACCACGCTAGCGATAAAGCAATAATGAAGTCATCACTGACGCGTGGATGCCAGTCATAAATACATCACCGCTTCATCATTTCTGACATTTTTAAATAAGGAAAACTTACATCAACAATAAACGGCAAATGATTCAGCTTTTGAAAAAACAGCAACATTTTAAGATCATGAATTTTTTCATTTTTTGCATAATTCAGGCTGGAATCAATTGTACTTTTGATTAACGTAAAATTAGTAGCATTTTTAAGCATGGCAAAATTTTCACTGCTTCCGGTTAACTTGTCATAGATTACTGTTGCACCATACAATGCACCAAGTTGAGCAGAAGTTTTTGCTGCCCATTTTGCACCACGAACAAGTTTTTCAACATGCATTGCTGGTGATGATGAACTTTTAACTGCCCATTTTGTGCCTTCAAAAGTTTTTTGAGGAATGGAGGATTTTGATAAGGTACTTTCAGCACGTGGATATAGTCGACGACCAACATGTGCAAATTTGCTTAACAAGCGGCTAAGGAATCCTGAAAATTTGGAAGTATATATCAATTGAAACTATTATTGTTATCTGTGAATTTTTTAAAACGAGGACTATAAATTGAAACATTTAAATTTGTGTTTCAAATTCGGCAACCGAAAAGCTCGATATCTTCCGCCATAAAAAGCTTACGTTTTCTTCGTGTTGATTTAAATTGTTTAACAATATCATAAATTTCTTGTTCGTGTGCCGCTGTAATAGCTTTAACAATTTCAATTGCTTCTTCTTGGAAAGGCTGTGATGTTGCATTAATTAGCTGATGACCTTCATTTTCAAGAAAAAAAGCAGAAATTGGAATTTCAAATGTTGTAACTGTTTCTGTGCCATTAAATAAACTGAAAAAAAGTTCTATTGGTAAAAAAAGAATATTTTTGTGGATCAAAAAATGACACAAAAATTGTGAAAGAAGAGTGTGGTCAAGAAAGAAAAGAAGTGGTTGAGAATACTGTAAATGATAGGTTGATAAAAAGGATACTGTAGTCAGACTGTATTATAATCCCAAAATTAACTTACTGTGCATTATTATCACTTTCACATTCAACAAAAAAGTCATCATTACAATCACCCAAGTTATTTAAAAAATTTACAAAAATAATTAAAATGATGACTCCACTTCTTCTTCCACTTCCTCTTCCTCTTCCTTTACTTCTCATGTTTCAAACGTTTAACAACAACAATGAGTGAATGTGAATGAATATATTATATTTGCAAATAACTGTTAAATTTTTCGTGGTAGCATTTCTTGTTTTCCTGCGCATTGTTGTTCATTCATTCTTATTCGTTCATCGTTCGAATGAGTCAGTAAAAGAGAGAAAAAAGGAGGCAGGCGTCGTTAACACTTTTCTTGTAAAAAAATAAAATGTTTGAAAAGATACTTAACGTTAAAAAAAATCAGAAGGGATGAGAAGAAACAAATGACTCATATCTTTTTTTTTCTTGCGGTCACATAAATAAATTTTTTAAAGGAAAATTGTCAACATTTTTTTTGTTGTTTAATTAAAACTTTTTTTAATGAGATTATATGCCTGAAAATAGGAAGGATTGAAAAATGATGATGAATTTGATGCAGCGTGGAAGAAAGAAATTTGATAAATCAAAAATTAGTTTTTTTTGGACAAAAGTTATTTGTGTTATTTTTAAATCATCATTTTTTTGTATTATTTTAACAAGAAAAAAACTGACAAATGTTTTTTCTCGAGTGTGCTTGTTGATGGATGAGTCAACAAAAAAAGAGTCGCTAGCTAATACACTTGTAAGCTTGTAATATGCTGCTTCTTCCGATTACCTCTTAAAAAATCAAAAAGAACAAGTGCAAAACAAGCATATCAGATTACAGTAAACTTTTTGTATCATATTTTGACTATACTAAAAATCATTCAAAAAATAAAAAATTTGATATTTTTATTGACTATCAACATCGAAATTTCGAAATTTTAATTTTAGTCATTTTTGAATCGAAATTCAGTGTTAGTTTTGCCATTTTATTTTTGACTTTCTATATAGAAGCTATGTTTTGTAAAGTCATGATCAGTCAAGATACGAAGTTTGCTCCTAAAAGCTTCGATTTGGTTTTCTAGCCAGAGGATTTTGTGTTTTTTTTATAATGGCAATGCTTAACATATTTCATGAAACATCAAAGATAAAATTATTATTTTTTGGTGCAATACAAAAATTCTTCGTTTTAAATTCCTTTTTTTGTATTTTAAAACAAAAATTACTATTGTTTTTTGTTCTTAAAATAAAAAAAACTGACAAATGTTTTTTTTTTCAAGTGTGGTTGTTGTTGGATGAGTCAACGAACAAAGAGTCGTTAATGTAAGCTTGTAATATGCTTCTTCCGATTGCTTCTTGGAAATTAAAAAAATGAGTGCAAAATAAACATATCAGATTACAGTAAGCCTTTTTATTGCATCTTTCATAAAAAAATTGTAAAAAAAACAGTATGCCGATTTTAAGCAATAAAAATTTCGCTATTAACTTTAGTGATTTCGGTATTTTGACTTTGGTCAACAAAAAAAATAAATAATTCAATTTCGATTCAATTTCGAATTTAAGGTGAACTTTGACATTTCAAATTTATTGATCAAAATACATTTTTGACGTTGATTAGATGTTTTAATTTTGACACTTTAGTTTGCTGTAGCAACATCAACATAATGCGAAGGAGAATCAAATCATCGTAGTTGATTTCTCGAATTTGTTTTAAAACTTATTTCATAAATAATTGAATTTTTTTGTCATTTTAAAGTCATCAATTCTATTTGTTTTTTTTTATTTTTTAAACCAAATGACTATTGTTTTTAGGTCTTAAAATAAAAAACTGACAAATGTTTTTTTTTCAAGAATTAAAGGTTTTGATGATGGATGAGTCAATGAAAAAAGTTAGTCGCTAAAACACTTGTAAAAGCTTGAATAATATGTTTCTTTCCGAATTACTTCTTGAAAAAAAGAAAGAAAAGGTTAAGTGCAAAGCAAACATATCATATTACAGTAATTTTTTTTGTATCGCATCTTACGAAATATTTATTGAAAAAATCCTTTTTTAAAAGACAAATTTGTTATAAAACATTTTAATAAAAACTATAAAAAATAAAACAGAAATTGAAAGTTTATTCAACAGCACTAAAATTGTTACAATTACTTTTCCTTTAATTACTACTTAATGAATATGAGGGCATGCACAGTCTTTAATGTCACAGTCACTGCACTGCTTTTCACAACACATTTTTTCAAGAGCTATAAAGAGTTGTTAAATTTAATCGATGTTCAACAAATTTGAAATAAACTTACTTTCAATAGGACAATTTGGAGCAGCTCTTTTTGCTTTACAGATGTTGCCACCGCCACAAACTCGTTTGAGACGATCAATTAGAACTTGTCCGCACGAAGTCTCCTTAAAATTTGATTATAGAAGAATATATTACAAGGTTGCATTTAGAAAAGTTGACAAAAAATTTTTTAGAAAGCTATAGATGCTCTTATTCATTATGACCCTTTCTTTAAAATCCGAAGTGATGGAACCAAAAAAAGATTGCTCTCCAATAAAACTCCGTAGTTGATAAACTTACATTATCAGTTGAGCAATGTTTTGGTTTAGAAGATGATGTAATATATGGTGTTGGTGTTGTCGTTTGATCGATATTTGTTGTTGCTTCGTTAACAAAAAATTCACAAACATAAGGTTTAAGATTGAAGCAATTTTGTGCAGACCATCTTCCATTCGCTAATGAAATTGCTCCACAAATATTATCTCTTTGATTGCTAGGTTCTGAGATATCCCAGTAAGTAAAATTAAAATTTAATGTTCCATCTTGCCATGCCCATTTTCAGCTAATAATTGCATTTGCACCAAACCAAAAATCATTTAATAATGTATTGTTAAAAATTTCTTTGGCACTTTCTGTAAACAAAGATCTCTATTTCGTGATAAAAAATGTGTTAAGAATTTACGGCTTAAATCAAAATCCTCTGCAACGCTATGAATTGTTGTTAAATGACCATTAAAATTAAGACATTGCTTTTCGGCATTCATGTATGCCATTACTTGAGCTCCAAAATAAAAGCATTGATATGGATTTGATAAGGACGGAAATGTTCCGACGGGACAAGTTGTAGCAGCGATAAGTCCTGCTGTTAAACTAAGAAAATAAGGAATAAGCATTTTTTTGTCAAAAATTAAACGTGGTAAAAGTATATAAAAAACGAGCGTGTGTTTGCGCTTATATGACTATAATTTTTTTAAAAAAATAATGATTTTGAAAACAAAAAATATCACGACAACAATTAGTGGAACACACTTTTCTCAAATTTGTTTGTCGAAAAACATTGTTTTTTGTTTAATTATTATATATATTTGTATTGCTATTGTTAAAATATAATACATTTGATCACAATAATGCATTTAAAGATAGAATTGTATCCTAAAGTCGAATTTTTATTTTAAAGCAAAGAAATAAGATTTTTACTTTGAGGCTGTCAAGAAATGCCGTTTCCAACAAACACAAAAGGGAAGATAAGCAACAGATCATGCATTAAAAGTTGGCATGAAATCAGAGCAAAAAAGAAGGAAGGAGCTTAAAAAATATGTGAGAAAGTAAACTTAACTTTTGTGCAGCCATTAAAATGCAGGATTATATTTGTGACTACTTGAAATTTTCTCTTCGTCCTTTTATGGCCATCAGTCTTTCAATGCCAATTTTCTTTGGACACAAAAAAATTTGGTTTGCAGAAAAATAAACAAAAAATAATATAAATTTATTTATATAAACAATTAAAACGTTTTTTATTAATACATGTATAACTGTATGTAGTAGTCATGGCTGTTGGATGTTATGTAATTGGAGAAGATGTAATACATTTGAAGCCACCAGAAACAGAGAGAGTCTTTCAAAGTAATAATTTTTTGTGGTTTAACATCTAAATAAATATATATTTAGTGACAGAAGCTTTTATTCAATCATTCATTAATGCTTGTAAGAAGCTACCAGTAAAACTTGATTGTCTTGTTATTGTTGATCCTGAGATGCGAAAGCCTGATACCTTATATGAATTCTATAAAATTGGAAAAGAATATGCAAATTCCGTTTATATAATTCCTGCTATTGTTGCAGTTTTACAGTATACCATTTCAACAATTAAGACTTTTTATTACACAAAAGTTTTGATATTAATTAGAATAAATGCAAAATATTATGCGTGTTGCCTGATGAAACAAAATGAATTCCAATTTTTTCCATACCGCATTAAAACGGAAAATACTAATGATTTTCAACATAATTTTTATTCTGATTTTACAGAAGTGTATTGCACTAATGCCAGCAATTTTGCAAAACAAAATGAAGATTTAAAATTACCTTTTCCATCTGTAATACTGTTTAAAATGCCGTCACCAATGCTTACACTTGCTATGGGTGGATTTTATAAAGCTCAGTGTGTTGGAGAACCAGGAAAACATCTAGAAATGATAAATTTTACTCTTGGAATTTTTAATGGAAATAATAACACTGTGGTAAAAAGATGTGCAACGTTTCCATTGAAAGTTGAATATCAGCTTACTCCCGGCATTTCAGTATGTTCTTTTCTCTTTATTTTTTCGTTTAATAAAAATAATAATAGAATATAATAAATTGCAGACGATATCTATTTTTGTTATAAACTGATAAATAAATTTTTATTCATTTTTAGACATTATTTTGTGATATTCTTGTTATCAATAAAACGTTTAGCAGTGGAACATGGAATCTATACTGGAAAATAAAAGAATCAGATATTCTCCTTCCAGCACAACTATGTTTAAAAAATTATTTATTACAATATGACGAATACGGATTACTGATTATTCAAGAACATGATTTCATTTAATGTATTCGAAGATTTTATATTTAAGCATTTAAAAGTTGTCCATGTTTGGTCTACGGAAAGACAAACAAGTGTGGTATTTAATTTTGCTATCAATGAACGAAGTGTTAAACTTTTTAACGAGCATGGTTTGTATCATTAAATTTAGTGCTCCTATATAACCTATTTTAGTTAAAAATTTATTTACTGATGAATGGTTGAATAATGCTGATCAAACATCTGTAACAAAAATGCCAAGCAATGGATTAAGCTCAGCCTCAAATTTGCATACAATATTAGTTGATAAAAAATGTGAAAACTACATAAATGGTCCAGTTCTTTCAATTGTTCCAACATATATTGGAATTTTACAATATTATATTACTCTTTTTAAACCAACTACTCCAACTGTTATTATTATAGTCATTACAAAAACTAGTTCAAAATTTTATACATTAATTGAAAGATCACCACTTTCCTACACTGTCACATACGCATCTGATTACGATTCTGAAGACTATACATTTTTTGATTCAATAATTCGACTTGGCAAAAAGATAAAAATCCTGTACATTTGTGAAAACGGATTTTATAAAAAAATGCCCCTTAAATCTTTATCAACAAAAATATCATTTACTCAACATGAAGTTATTAACATTCATGAAGTGGCGTATTATGGTGGTGCAATTTATGCTTTACATAATTCAAGTGAAACTTTGTTAAGCCAATATGTTACGATTGATCCATTTTTTGACCCTGAAGAAAATAATTGTGATGGATTATCTCCTATATCAATAGCCACATCAAAATGCTTTTACGAGATTAATGCATTCTTTCATGGTGCATTGAAAAGCATCGTTAAATTAAATTCATTTTATGGTAATCTAATTGCAATTATTTTGCAACATAATTTTGTGAATTATATTTATTTTTTCGTACACGTTGAAAACAAGTTTCTGTTCAAATATTGCATTACTGCAGATGGTACTTTAATTATTGACGCAACATTTCTTCATTATGCTGATGTTGTTGTTTCTGTTGATAGCTCTGAAATGCCAACGTTTGCAGATCATGTACAAGTTACGTCATTCACTTGGAGAAGAAATGAAAAAGTAGATGAATATTTAAGCGACATGAAAGCTGATAAACGGCTAATCTATGATACTACAAGCTACTCAAAAGCAATTACAAATGCTAAAAATGAAAATATCCTTGAAAATATAACTTCGGATAAAATTGCTGTGATGGTTAAATGTGATGTAAATAAATATCAAACAATTACTAATGGTGAGCAATATGTTACAATTGATCCATTATTTGATCCTGAAGAAAATAGCTGCGATGGATTAGCTACTATATCAATGTCAACGTCAAAATGTTTTTACGTTGCTGATGCATATTTTCATTGTGCATTAAAGAGTATTATTCATAAAAATTTATCTCATGGTAATTTAATCACAGTTTTGATTAAACGTTTATCCAGTGTTTACATTTATTTCTTCGTCTACGTTAAAAACAGTTTTTTGTTCAAATTTGATCTCGTTGTTCGTAATACTGTGACTATTGATGCGCCATTGTTACATAATGCTGATATTGTTATGTCTGAAAGTAGTCAGAGGCCAAAATATGCAGCTAATGTTATGTGGACATCATTTTCTTGGAAGAGACGTGAAAAAGTTAGAGAATTTTTACATGACATGAAAGGTGATAAGCTTTTGGTTTATGATACAACAAATTATTTAGAAGCTGTAAAAAAATTCCAAGATAATCTTGCAAAAGTCATTTATGAAAATACATCTACAAGTACGGTCGTTGAATGCGATGCAGATAAAAGAAGAAGAATCATTGAAAATGGCGAATGTCTTGTTGTAAACAACAGTAAGCATAATTTTCATAAATAATCTTTCTTGATTACTTTATTATGATTCTATTAATTATTTAGATACAATAACAAATGCAAAAAATATTTTTGAAGATGTAATTTATGAAAAAAATTCAATGGTGATCGAATATGAATCAGATAAATGTAGAATAATTACTGAAAATGGCGGTTATCTTGTAGTAGGAAGTGGTAAACTAAATCTTGTTGTATTATTTACTGAAAATTTTTTTTAGTTGAATGGATTCCAATGTATATTTCTTTTTCTCAATCAGCAGTATTAGTTGGTAATGAAGCAACAAAAGATTTAGAAAAATCTCCCCACTCTGTTATTTATGGTTTGTCTTTTTTTAAATAAACACTCAATGTCTTTTTGCTAATAATGAAATAAATAAAGTAGTTTTACCTTCGTTAGAGGCAATTTGACCATCAACAGGACAAATAGTGTTAGTGGCCCGTATTTAGGGGAGGGGTGCCTGCCCCTATCTGAAATAAAAAAAATTAGAATATTAAATGGAATACATTAAAAATACCACAAATAAAATATTGTTTAATTTTTTTATTTCAGATTTTGTTCAACTATTAGGTGTTAGATTATCAATGCTAACATCATATAATCGAAAATGGAGCTTTAAATTGGTTGAAATGGATGATTTAGAAGATCCAAAACTCGGGTACAAAGTAACAACAGCAGATGGATGCAAAATTATATCACCGGAAATGGCTTTAACTATTTATTTACAAAAATTAATACTTATTTATGAAAAATTCACGGGTAAAACTGTTGATGAAATATGTTTTAAACTTTCAAATACAGTATTAACTGAAGTTCAAAAAGAATCATTTATAAATGCTTCAAAACGGTTAAAGAAATATTGTGTTTTTTGTTAAAATTTTTATTGTTTTTCTCTTTTTTGAATGTATTTAAAAAGTTAATAAAAGCATCTATTACCAAAAATTTTTAAACTATAAAACTATAAAAAAGCATTCACAAAAAAACGCGAAAGTTTCTTTCTTTTAAGTCAGAAGTGTAACTCACATAACAAAATCTTTAATGTTTTAAAAAAATCCGTCGTCAGTGTAACTGTCGTTACTTTTATGATACAAATTTAAAACACAAAGGCTTACAACAATAAATATCAGAGCAACAATTAGAGGAACACGTTTTAGTCAAAGCTGTCTTACATAAATATTACTTTTTGTTAAATTGTTATTTTTCATTGCTGTTGTTATAATGCATTAGACCACACTGCTATTGTTTAAAAAAACAAGCGTTATCACAAAAAATCATGCTCAAAAGGAAATACTGAAAGCTCTTCAAAATAAAGCTGCCAAAATTGTTTTTAAACTGTTTAAAAGTACAGAAAATCGGATGGCATTGTTTAAAAAAAGCACTAATTGTATCCAACAGTCTTTCCGCAATAACAACAACTGTATTGATTGCGTAATTCCCAGAACAATGATAAAATCGTATTTATTTTTTTGATAATCTAAAAAAAACATTTAGGTTATAAAAGTTGTTGCTATTATGCATCTAAATCATTTTATATGATATACGGCAATAACACTTTAACAAAAATACAACATTTTTTTAATCGTTTTGAAGCACTAATAAATGATTCTTTTTGAATTTTGGATAATTTTGTATTTGAAATTTTAATGCATATTTCATCAACAGCTTCGCCCATATACTTTTCATAAATGCAAATCAATTTTTGTAAGTAAATCGTTAAAGCCATTTCAGGAGAAATAATTTTGCATCCATCAGGTGTTGTAACTTTGTACCCAAGTTTTGGATCATCAGATTCATCCATTTCAATCAGTTCAAAGGTCCATTTTGGATTGAATGTTAATGATAGGGTGGATGAAGTAACACCCAAGAGCTTTACAAAGTCTGCAATAAATAAATAATTAAATTTTAGACTTTTGAAAGGGCATTTTTTGGCCTTACGTTAGATTGCTTCTTTATATGATAAATTCTATTCTAAACAAAAAAAGACATACCAAAAATAACCGAATGCAGAGACTTTTTTAAATCTTTCATGGCTTCATTTCCAATTAATAACGGCACTTGAGAAAATGTAATATACATTGGAATCCATCCATCTAAAAAAAAGTTTTCTGCAGCACATTCAAAACGTATGTGCTTACCGCTATCTATAGCAAGACATTCATCATCATAATCAATAACTATTCCACATTTATTTCCGTCGACATCAATACATATAGATGTTTTTTTAAAAATTTTATATTCTAATACTTCATTATTTTTGGCTTGCTCTGAATAACTGTGAGTATCATAAATAAGTAGCTTTGAATGAGGGGGTAAGCAACACCTGACACTTCATACAAAAAGCGGCAAAGATCAAAGAAAAAATTTGACGGGGAGTGGAGATTTTGGAAATCCAACTTCTGACGACAGATCTAGATAATCCCTTATAACATTTGCAGGTAATTTTGATATAAAATATTTGTCTTATGAACGGTTAGTTGCTCATCCGGTTAATAAAATGCCCTACCGGAGCGTTAATCATAGATTCATAAGAAACTTTTCGCGGCAATAGGGCACATGTTTCAACCACAGTATTAGGTCCATTTTTGTGTAAAAAACAAATTTAGAAAAAAGAAATTAATCCGAATTTTCTATTTCCACTTTTTATGTTGCAGTCACTGTGATATTATTAAAAGCAAATAAAATAAAAATACAATATTTTGGTTACTGTCACAGCGACAGCAATGACTAATAACTATTTATACCCATCATTCATTCTCGTATATCAAATCATCAAGTTTTATTTAATGCAAATTTTTTTTACATTTGAAGCGCACCATTCAAAAATGGATAAAAGAAATTCCTTCCATGTTTTTGCCTTCATTCATTCTCACTTTTTTTCTTCGCATTGTTGCTTGCTTGCTCACTCACTGCTGTCTATCAATTCTCAAGAAATAATGGTTTGCTGTAAATTGTTGGTGATTGCTATTATCTTATTTTTTGGTGAAATTTCGGGACAACTGCGTGTTCAACGTCATTTGGGTACAACTGCAACAACTCAAAATGGAATGGAAGAAGGTCTTACTGGTATGAGTGGTTTAAATCTTGATGATGAACTTTATTCTGATGATGATAATAAGGTGGTATTGGATAAACCTGAAACTGTTGAAATTGAATTATCACGTGATGGCGAATTAAGATTGGAAGTCTGCTCAGATGATTGTATGGATTTAGAGTAAGAATTTTAATTAAGGAGTGCTTTGTTATTTTTTATTTTTTTAGAGTTATTGTATGTTTTGATGCTGCTTCAACAAAATACAATGAAAAAGCAAAAGGTGAATGTCGTGGAGCAAATCAATGTGGAATTAAAGCTGGGTTTCAATCTGAACATGGTAAAAAGTCTATGTGGTTCATGGTAGAAGCAGTTAGTAAGTTATCAAAGAAACAATTTATACGTTTTAACAGTATAATGTTTTAGAAACGGAATTTACTACTCAAACATGTGGACAAGTCGTCATGGCATTTCCAACAACACAAGCAGTATCCTCTGAGACAAGTAAAGACGTTACTATTGATAGTTGTGAACCTGCAAAACATGATGGAAATGTTGTGAGATTATATGTTAAACAAGCTTACACTGAATGTTCAATTAAAGTTGTAAGTATTTTTTTGAACATGTATCTGTTATCTTTTATATTTACTTTTTTTAGCTAAATGCAAAACTATGGTATCCTGCAACAACACCTCTTCCAAAAACCGCACTTCCACCTTCTTTATTATCAACACCAGCATCAAGCTCAAACACAACTGAATCATCATCATCAAATGCAGAAACGACATGGTGGATTATTGGTGGAGTACTTGGTGGCTTTGCTGCTCTTCTAATTGTTGGTTTTATTGGGTATGTTATTTATTCGTTTATTTGGATGACTGAAATACCTTCCAATTCTTCTGGAAAGTGTCTTTCTCTTGGCAAAGCATAAAAACGGATGGAGCAGTTGGTAGAGCGTTAGGCTCGCAATCAAAGGTGAAGAGTGAGGTTCGAATCCACCTCAAAACATAACTATTTTTGCTGTTTTTGTTTTCCAGTCAGCAAGGGAATATCGAGAAAGAAATCGAATGCATGTCATCATGTCTATTAATATTTATTTTTTATAGATGTTGTGTTTATCGACGTCATCAACAAAAGAAATCTGCTGCAGAAAAAGAACAAGTTGATCGAAAAAGACGCGTTATTTCACCTGAAAGTTTTTCTACTCTTGATCTATCTCCTTACATTCAAAAAGAAGACGAAATGCCGAAAAAAGAAGCTAAGAAGGATAACACTGAAAAGAAAAAGAATCAAAAGAAGGTTGAAGCTGCACCACCACCAGCAAAAGTATTGCCATCAAAAGAAGGTACAACTGAAGATCGTCCAAAAGTTGAACAATCAAAAGAAAAGGCAGCAACAGAAATTAAACAAGTTCAAAAGGAAAAGAAAGCACCAGCAGCTAAAGAAGATTCAAAGAAGCTAAAGAAGGTTGCTAAGAAAGAAGTTATTGCTGTTGCTGCTCCACCTCCACCACCTCGTCGAAAGGCTCCATCTCCAAAACCACGAACTGTTGATGCAACACAAGAGGAAACACCGTCTCTTGGAAGGTCACAAGCTGCTGTTGAAGAAGGCTCATTATCTCCATCAATTGAAAAGAAGACTCCAGCAAAGAAACCTGCACCAAAGAAGGCTCCTGCAAAGCAGACTCGTGTAAAGAATCCACTACTTACACCACCACCACGTTCAACTTCTCGTCGACCTCGTCGTAATCGTGCTCCCAAAGATCTCCCACAATATGGCTTGAACACCGAAGAATGGGAAGACTTCAAAGCACAACAGAACAATCCTCTTGGTAAAGTGGTAGAATGGAATGCTAAATCAGCCAAAAGCCTATATTGATCTCTTTTTTTCTTGCTGTTGTTGTATTTTGCTGAATGTATATGTTTTGGTGTTCTTTAGTAAAGTTTTTAAAATGTAATGTTTCAAATCTCATTAATAGTTCTTTATTTTTGGTTTTTGGGACTTTGTGGCAAAAGAGACATTTAAAAGAATTTGTCAGAAATCTCTCAATTGCATCGTGCTTTGGGTGGAGATTAAAGAAGATTTACTTTTATGGCTTCCTTCACTCACTTTCTCCAACATCAGAAGTCTTTCAGAAAAGATATTCTATGATTGAAAGATATTATAAATCAGTGAATGAAACGTTTCTTTATGAACAATTTAAAGAGCATAATGTACTCATTATTGTAGAAAAAGTTGGCATTGGTGATGGCTGCACTCTACTTACAAGATTAGCTCAAAAAATATCTAAAGAAAGTAAAGAAACAAGAAAATGGTTTTTAAGAATGAAAATACATTCTTCAATACTTTTAGAAAGAAAGAAAAAGATTTCAACAAACGACGACGACGACAATGAATTCTTCTTATGCCTGATTTTCAAGTTTAATCATAAAAAAGCTTTTATGGGATCACGATTCTAATTCCAAAAATTTTTCTACTTTTTCTTTTTAGAACAACGACAAATTTCCATCCACAATAGCCAAAGAACAATTAACCCACAAAGATTTGTTAGTTACAAATGTCAAAGAAAGTTATTACGATCTCAGTTTAAAAACTTTAGCAGTAATATCTACAGCATCTGAATTTTGTCCTTCTGTTGTATGTGGTGCCAAAAGCGATGACGATAATATCATAAAAGTGAAGAGATTAAAAAAACTGTATCAAGCAAACAAAGGTAATTGTTTCTTTGAAGGCTTTTGTTTTTGAAATTTGATTTTAAATGAATCGGGTTTTCTGGTTTTTATTTTTTAAATCAGAAGTTATGAGTTTTTATTTGAATTCATCTAAAAACTAATAACTAATAGTTGAGTGTTTTGTTGGAGGTAATATGACCCTCAACAGGACATTATGTGCTAGTGGTTGCCAGCTAACACTTTCCACTTCATGTTTTTAAAAATCAGTTCCATCTTTCAATTGTTATTTTTATAACTTACCTTTGTTGTTTTTCCGTTAATGGAAGGAATACATTAAAAAAATAAATGTTGTGTTTTGATTAAATTTTTTAATTCAGGCTTTGTTCAACTATTGGGTGTTACATCATCAACGCTTACGTCATATAATCCAAATTGGAGCTTTGAATTGGTTGAAATGGATGGTTCAGAAGATCCAAAACTTGGATACAAAGTTACAACACCTGATAGATGCAAAATTATATCACCGGAAATGGCTTTAACTATTTATCTTCAAAAATTAATACTTATTTATGAAATTTTTTTGAACAAAACAGTAAATGAAATACGCGTCAAGATTTCTAATACATTATTCTCTGATATTCATTTATTTTTTTACAAACGGTTAAAAAAATGTTGTACTTTTTGTTAAACATTTTTTTTGTATTTGTTTTGTTTGTAGTACATAAAGCTTTAAAATACTTGTTAAACACAACATTAATTAAAGTTTGTTATCTAATATTAATCTCTCAGTTATTTATTCTTTTTGTTTTACTATTTTTGCTTTTGCTTTAAAAATGAGCTGCTGTTTATAACTTAAAATAATCTTTTGGTTCTTTCATGGCCAATTGTTTTTCAATAAAAATTTTTCAGTTTTTTTCAATAGCAGTAATCATTACACCTTGAACACGTAGAGAATGGCTTTTAATAATAGTAGCCTTATCCAGAAAATGTGCCATTTTTGAAAGAAAATGAAGAAGAAAAAAATCGACAGAAATTAATAAAATTAGATCATTAAATATTTTATGACAATAGTAATTTTAAAAAAAATTTAGGTTATTGTCAGTTAAAAATGCTTTATTATCTTTAACAACTTTGTTGGGTTTTTTGTAAATGTAATCGTCGCTTTTTTATGTATCAAAACTAATTTACAAAGCTATTTTATGTACAACATAAGCAAATCCTTTAACAAAAAATACTACATTTTTTCAATCGTTTCGCAGCTTCCATAAAAGATTGTTTTTGAACTTCAGTTAATACTGTATTTGAAATTTTAATGCATATTTCATCAACAGATTTACCCATATATTTTTCATAGACACGTATTAGTTTTTGTAAGTAAATCGTTAAAGCCATTTCAGGGGATATAATTTTGCATCCATCAGATGTTGTAACTTTGTATCCAAGTTTTGGATCATCAGAGTTATCCATTTCAATAAGTTCAAAGGTCCATTTTAAGTTAGATATTGCTGATAGTGTTGATGATGTGGCACTCAATCGGTTAACAAAATCTAAAATAAAAAATTAAATTTGAAAAAACAAATTTTAATTTTTTGTCCTACAGTTGATTTTGTTAATTATTTAATTAATTAAATGGGCGTTTTTTACTTATTTAAACAGCATAATGATATAATGGCTGCTAATTTTGGATCCCTGATCTACCGCTTCAGTGATAAAAACAAGAAAAACATACCATAAATAACAGAATGTGGAGACTTTTTTAAACCTTTCATGGCTTCATTCCCAACTAATACTACTGGTTGAGAAAACGAAACATACATTGGAATCCAGACACCTATAAATTAATTTACATATTACTAACAACACAAAAAATATTTACCATTATTTATTGCGAGATACTGATCATCATTAATAACTATTCGACTTTTATCTCCATTACAATCAATTATCATAGTTGTTTTTTCATAAATTACATCTTCCAATGCATGATTATCTTTAGCATTCGTGATTGCTTCTGAATGACTTGTAGTATCACTAATAAACAGCTTATCATCCTTCATGTCTTTCAAAGATTCATCTTTACTTACATTTGATTTAACGGACACAAATGCTTTAGTAAAAATTACATGTTCAAGGTTATCTTTACACTTTTTCACAGCGTTTAAATAGTTTGGGGTATCATAAACCAAAAGATTTCCATCATGCATGTCCTTTAAAAATTCGTCAATTTTATCACGCTTCTTCCATTCAAATGATGTCCATATAACATCATTTGCAAATTTTGGCCTTTGAATACTTTCAGAAATAACGATATCAGCATAATGTAATAGTGCTGCATCAACAAGTACAGTATAATCCACAGTAGTTTCGAATTTGAATAAAAATTGGTTATTAACGTGGACAAAGAAGTAAATGTAAACATAAGATAATCGTCTAATCAAAATGGCAATCAAATTACCATAAAATAAATTTTTATCAATAACAGTTTTCAACGCACAATGAAAGTAAGCATCAGCAACGTAAAAGCAGGATGAAGTTAATTTTGATATTGCAGATAATCTATCACAACTATTTTCTTCAGGATCAAATAAGGGATCAATTCTAACATATTGACTTATTAAAGTTGGAGATGAATTATGTAAAGCATAGATTGCACCACCATAAAATGCTACGTCATCAATATTGGTAAGTTCATGACGAGTAATTGATATTTTTGTTGACAAAAAAGAGATTTGTAACGGTTTATCCATTTCTTTTTCATAAATATATAAAACTTTTATCTTTTTGTCAATTCCCTTAATAGAATCAAAAAATGTTTCAGGATTATATTTAGCTGCATAAGTTACAGTATAAAAAAGTGGTGATCGTTGAATTAAAGCATAAATTTTTGAACTGTTCTTTGTAATAATTATTACAATGACAATTGGAGTAGTTGGTTTAAAATAAGAAACATAATATTGTAAAATTCCCATATAGGTTGGTGCAATAGAGATTCTTGGACCATTAATATAATTATGTATCTTTTTAGTAACTATTATTGTATGCAAATTTGTATCATCTGTTGACATTTCTGATATTGTAGTTGTTTGATCGACGCTTTTTAACCATTCATCGGTGAATAAATTTTTGACTAAAATGGATTCTATGAAAAGCATACAATAGAATTTACATACCAGCATCATCAAAAGGTTCAACACTTCGTTCATTTATTGCAAAATTAAATATTGCTATTTCTTGTTTTTCAATAGACCAAACATGGACGACTTTTAAATGTTTAAATGTAAAATCATTGAAAATGCTAAATGACAGTTGTAAAGCATGTTCATGAATTGTTAATAATCCATATTTATCATATTGAAATAAATAACTGATGATATAAGATTTCCCAGGAAGTATTAAGCTTGACATAGCAATTTTCCATTTCAGAGTCCATTCTCCTTTTTTTAATTTCCAAACAATGGTAAGAATATCACAAAATTTTATCTAAAAAATATGCATTTGGCTTGTTGGTACTGATCAAACGGTATTATCTTAACTACGTGATTGTACAAGAAAACTTACTGGCACATCTATCGCAGGCTGATATACAACTTTCAAAGGAAACAGTGCACATCTTTTTACGACAGAAATATTACCATTAAAGATTCCAAGAGTAAAATTCAACATTTCAACACGTTTCCCTGGTTCTGCAACACACTGAGCTTTATAAAATCCACCAATAGCTAAAGTAAGCATTGGAGAAGGAATTTTTGAAAATTTAATAGCAGGAAATAAAGATTTCAAACGATCTTTTTGTTTTCCTTTTACTTTATTCGTATGAAAACAATATACTGCTGTAAAATCAGAATAAAAAGCATTTCCCAAATCATCGATAGTTTCTGTTTTAATATGATATGGATAAAATTGTAGATCGTTTTGCTTCATAATACTACAAGCATAATATAATTCATTGGTTCTAATTAATATCAAAATTTTGTTGTAACATAAAGACTGTGTTGTTGAAAGAGTATATTGTAAGACAGCAACAATCTCAGGAATAATATAAACAGAATTTGCATATTCTTTTCCAATTCTGTAAAATTCATTTGAGAAATCAGGTCTTCTAGGTCCTGGATCAACAATAACAAGGCAGTCAAGTTTTTCAGTCAGCTTTTTGCATGCATTGATAAACAATTGAGTATATTCTTCTGAAGCTAAAAATGTTAGTTTAGATTTTTAAGCTACAAAAATACTATAAACATTATTTTTTACCGATAGAGTGTTTCTCTACTTCTGGTGGTTTTAAATGTATGACATCTTCTCCAATTACGTAACATCCAAAAGCCATGATTATATACAATTACGTATAAATCTAATTTTTAATATTTATAAATTATATTTGATTATAAACACATAAATTTCGGCAAAAAATTTTTTGAAATGGCATTTGGCAATGAAATATAGATGGCCATAAAAGAACCAGAAGAATATTTCAAGTGTACTCAAAAAATGTAGTCGCTCGCTTTTTCATGGGAGGAGAAACAAATTTATCCGGCTCTTTCAAGAGATTCTTTGTTTTTAAGTGCACACATGCTCGCGCACACCCGACACTTTTTAAAAATTTGGCACTCACCTAAAACGCACAGGGGGGACCCTTTGGGTTTTTTTGAAATTTTTTTTGTATATTTTTTACACAGATAACTTCTCTGTTGCGAATGATTTATTAATAGGAGGAATTGGCAAATTTAAATAATATTCTGGATAATAAAGCGGCGCGATAGCGCTGCCGAAATTTTTTCGATATTGTTGTCCAAGTTTACACAAGAAACGAGTTTTGTGAACGAAAAATGTTATTTCATTGATGCTGGAATTCGTGATTCATTAAAATGAAATTTTACAAAAAATATAACATTGAGAATATTTTGGATTTATCATGGATTTGTACAGAAAGCTGCTGAAAAAGTCATAGCCGGAAAAATTTTAGCTGCACACCCGCTCAGTAAATAAATGTATGGCCGCATTTCTCGGCCCTGCTGCTGATATTGTTTTTTATCTTTGTTCTTGCAAAATTCAGTAAAATACAGCGATCTGCAGTTTTAAGAATTTGCATTTGTTGAAGAAAAATGGCTATTTCTGTGACGGTTTTTAAAAACTAGAGGTGCCCCGCCCCTTCGGGGCGGCCACCAATGATCTACGCTACAGAAATAAACAATTGTTAACTTTACTTTCATTTGCCAAAAAAGGCCAGCTCGACGCCGCCACTGTCAAAAATTCACGTTTTACTTATTTCAAATTTGTTTTTACGCATATTTGTTTTGTACAAAAAAAGGTCCTAAAGTACTTGAAAAAATAAGGTTCACACTAATTAAGGATCGCTACATGCATAAAAATAGCAAAATAAAAAAGGTCCTCCAAAGGATCTCCTACTACAATTCTTTAACCCCTACTGTCATAAACTCTTTGAAAAGTTATGTGAAAAAACAAAAAACCTCAATAAGGGCCCTAAATAACATGGGACTCTAGCTGCTTTATCATTTGAATCAATAGCAAATGCCACATTGGGTAGCTCTTATCGCTATGCAACTTCTTGAATCACTTTTTCTTTTGCTGCAAATTTCATGTTTTATTCTTTTTTTTTTAGAAATTTGCATGAATAAAAACGCACGGTCAAACAAACGAACAATCTCCATTTATTGAGAGGAAAGGCTTTCGAAGGCTTCTACTTTGTAAATGTTTAGAACTATCCCAGAATAATCTTTTGAGCAGTAAAAAAATTAAAAATTCAGAAGTTTCTGTCAGAATTATGAGTTGTGAGAAATGATTAAACTAGAAATCTTCGAGCACTGACCATGGTTTTCATTATTGGAGTTAAAAAGATGTCCAAAAAAACCCTGTTTTTAGAGCAATTTTAAGGAATAGAAAAAATGTGTGGGACTCACGTCTTACAAAAATATTCAATGTTACTAGCAACAATAATGTTTGCTAACAAACACTATAACAATGTCATGAGCACTGACTTATAATTTTATTTAATTTATTTTTAGCACAATCTTTAATATTTTGCTTTTTTCTTTCACTCACCTCAGAAAAATTTGGCACTCACCTCGACCAAAACCCGAGCACTCACCACTCACCTCCACCCGACAGTCGGGTGATGTCGGGCTGTTCGCGCATGTGTGTTTAAGTGTACACTTTTTTTCAGAGAAATAAATAAAAAAAAAATAAAAATGTAATTTATTAGGTAACAAATATTTCAGGAAAATGATGTTGATTTCAACGAGTACTTTTGTTGTGCCTCAAAACTTATATACATCAGTTATTTTAACATTTTTGTAACATTTATTCTTTTTGAATTTCTTTGAATTCTTTATTTGAAAGTTTGGCACGTACTTCATCAACAGGTTCACCCATAATTCTTTCATAGATTAGTATAAGTTTTTGAAGAAAAAAATAGTTAAAGTCATTTCAGGTGATATAATTTTGCATCCATCAGCTGTAGAAACTTTATAATCAAGTTCTAGATCAACAGATGCATCTGTTTTAATAAGTTCAAAGTTTCATTTTGGATTGAGCGTATGTACCGACGAAAAGAATTTAGACAGACACACTTTTTGGTTAGTCAATGGAGAATAAGTCTGGATCGCATTTTCCGCAATGCGCATTTTAAATTTTTGGAGTTTGTTCTTATCTATGTTCGAAAATACTGTATTCTAACAATTTTTTCCCTAAAATATTTTTTTGAGCTGCGGGTTTCTAGAAGTGGTGATTAAAAAAGAGGAAAAAAGAACAATTTATTAGCCTAATTTACAAGATTTTTTTAAGGAAAACTTGATTATTGATGCGACTTTCTTTTTAAAAACAACATTGAATGTAATACTGTTTACTGATAACAAAACCAATCAATGTCATTAAAAATTTCAATGTCTTTAATTGCTTGCAGAAAGTAAAAAAGAAAAACGAGTGTTTTATTTGATGTCTCGAACAATGCTTAAAGCAAGATCCTCTCCATTTGAGAATTGCACAACAAAATATGATCCTTCAAAAGATGATAAATATGCGGATTGTCCTATAATATTTTTTAACATTTGGGAAACCTGTGAAAATCTAAAAGTCATAATAAAGAGCTTTAAAGTCTTTTTTTAACACATAATCTTTTAGGATCTTCATTTTAGTAGGACTTTATCCCGATACACTCTCATTATAGTACCATCAACAGTTTCCATTTTTGCATTTCTTTTTAATATATCATTTATTTATATTTGTATCTGTGTTATAAAAGGCAAAGACGAGTAAGTTGACACAATTAATAAAAAAAATTAGATTTCCTTTTTTGTTTTTTAGATTTCGAAGACAGTATTCATATTACATTACTCGTTCAGTTAGCTCTATTGTTGGTTTATTAGTTTTTTATTCTACATTAATCATATGGAAAATTGACAAGCTTGAAAAAATTTCTATTGCTATTCTATTTACTCTTGGAACATGGTCATTTTCTCTTCAAGCAATGAGCTACATTTATATAGCTATTAACATGTACAACTCTTGTGATACTATACCTCAAGGTCAAAGTAGATTTTTGAAAAACAAATATCTGTGGTTGTTCAGTGTGATATTAAGTGTATGATTTCTTAACTTGAACAAAGTATTTTAAATAATATATTTTGTCCATTTTAGGTGAGTTTTGGCATCTTTTATACTGCAGAAGAATACTATATGAATCTTAACGCAGTAGAGCTTATTGAAAGCGTAATTATTGAAGTAGCCGGAGTACTTTTTATAACGTATTTTCTTCTCATAATGTGTACCATACGCAAGGCCCTTCATTTACGAAAGCAGAAAAAAATTAGTGAACAACATGCAGATCAAATTAATACAAGATATATCGCTGTAATTTATCGGATAATTTCTATTATATCTAATTGCATATTAACCAAATTTGTGTTAATTTTTATATCAATATATTGTGTTAAAGCATTGTATGATCTTGATGATCCTTTACATCCAGATTGTCAAAGATTTCTTAATGCAAAAATGTATATAAAGGCTGATATATTTGGTGGAATTACATTATTTTGGATTATTTTAGGTAAGAAAATGTGTATCAAAAGAATTTTTAATAAAACGTTTTAAGGAATGATAACTGATCCCTTAATCCCGTTAATATGCGATTTCTCGGAAACCAAGCCTCTCCTATTGGATTGTTATGACATATGGTAAATAACAATTATAATATATTTTTTAACTGAAGGTCGTTTTTTTCAGGAAAGAAAGGCTGGGATTTCACAAAAATGAGAATCAAGAAGATGATCTCTCCTACAGTTCCCTTCCTCAATTACCTTAGAGCACCGGAGCCTCACAAATGAAAATTCATAAACAAAAATTAATTTTTTACAGAAAAGGTTAATAAATTTTTTTGTTACATCATTGCATTTTATAAATCATATCTTAGTTAGCTGTCAGCAGCTTCTTATTATTAATACTTCTTTTCCCCTCTACTGAATTGTTTTAAAATTGTTGTAAAGTAAAAAATGTCGAACCAATGACAAATCACATTTTCCTTGTATGGTATAAAATACGAATCAAAAAAAAGGTTTTCTAATTTATTTTATTTAAACCTAACCTGCATTATATTTTTTATTAAAAACAATGAATCAAAAGTTTTTTTGTTTTGCAATGTGTCATTGTATCACTTACGTAAATAATTTTTGAAAAAAGTTTTTGAAATACAATACATGTGTGACTTATAGTTTTAATGGTAGGCAAAGCCTGATGGGCACTAAATATTCAAAAGTCAAAAGCAGAATGCACACCTATGATAAACATATGAGGATATTTCTGTTATTTGTTTTATTAAAAACGACCACTAAAGTTCATTCACAAGCAAGAAGGGGCACAAAAAAGAGAGTACTCATAAAATATGGGTACAAGTTGTTGCTTAATGACTTCTGCTTAATTTGCAGTTTCAAAAATCAACAAATTTTCCATTTTTATCTCTCGCTTTATCTTCCTTAATTATAAGGAAAACTCGCTCATCGAGGAGCATAACAATTTTTTTAACCTCAACTTTCTTACAAGGTTCTTTATTCTATAAATACTATTAAAAATGAGAAAAAAAGACTTCAATCGATGCCTTATCAGTTGCTGTTATCAAATATAAATGGACAGAAAACTATTTTTGTCAAATGCATTTTAGGTTAAGTTAAAGCAAATGAAAATTAATGGAATAAATACACTAACATTTTTTATTTGTATTGCTTTATTTGGGTTTACCTTAGGATATTGCCCTGAAAGCAGCTTCAAATGGCAATCCCAATGCTCCTTTTTTAATTCAAATATGACTGGATTTGCAGACGCTGAAAAAACTGTGGAGCAAATGGTGGACATCTTGCATCAATCCACGATGGATTTACAAATGCTTTACTTGCGCGTATGTTTTAAAAAGTCTTGGCATGAAAGCCAGAGAATTTTTTAGAAGAAGCAAAAAACAGTTTTTCTCAAAATACTGTAATCGATTTTTGGATTGGATTAACTGACTTAATGGCATCAAATAACTGGACTTGGATGGATAATACCACTTTAGATTACAATAATTGGGCTTCTTCTGAACCAAAAAATATAAGTGGAGTAATTGTGCAGCTTCGGGAATAGCTGATGGATTGTGGCGTGCAGAAGATTGCTTTCAAGGTAAACCATATATTTGTGCAATAAACGAAAGCTATTACATTCCCACAACAACCCCATATCCAGCATTTGTGAATTATCCATGGCCATTAGTTTATTTTCAACCTACACATTCATGTTATGGCATAAATTCTTGGGATGCAAATACTTTGACAACATGGTCAAATGCAGAACATTATTGCAAAAGAACCTTTCAAGGTCATCTGGTATCAGTTCATAGTCAAGAAGATTTGATAGTAAGCTTATTTAAAGGGGTTATTATACGATAAAATACAATACTTGTTTTTTAAATGTTGATTTCTCTTATCCAAAAACATTACCAAAACATACAAAAAATTATCATTCAGGATTCCAACTTGCAATGGCAACCAAGCTATGGTCAGGATTGCGTTCTGATGATAATGGGTTGACGTGGAAATGGTCTGATAACAGCACATATGATTATTCTCCATGGGCTTCTGGATATCCAAAAGGAGAAGACACTTGCACAGTAATGGCAGATGCAATACTTAATGACGATTGTAATGCAAATATGCGGGCCTTTTGTAAAGTAAAACTTTGAAATAAATACGGTTCTGTTTAATAAATAATGTTTTTTAAAACTATCACTTTTTAAAAATAAAAATATTTAATTTTTATCAATTTCAAAAACTTGTGCAGAAAAAGTGTTCAAAAAATTATTATCCTTTTATTTTTAAAATTGTAATGCCAATCTTTTTGATACTTTCTCAAGAAATGACAATAACAATGCAAATAACTTTTGGAAAGGTGGATCATTAAAAATATCAAATCAGGTGTCATTTATGTTTTAAAATTCACATGCAGCAATAAATGAAAAAACATAACAGTTTTTTTAACAAAAAATACAACATTTTTTTAACCGTTTTGCAGCGTTTTTAAATGATTCTTTTTGAACTTCAGTTAATAATGTATCGGAAACTTTAAAGCAAATTTCATCAACAGCTTTACCCGTAAACTTTTCATAAACGCATATTAATTTTTGCAAGTAAATAGTTAAAGCCATTTCAGGTGATATAATTTTCAATCCATCAGTTGTTGTAACATTGTAACCAAATTTCGGATCTTCGGAATCATCCATTTCAACAAGCTTAAAGCTCCATTTTGGATTGAATGTTGATGACAGAGTTGATGATGTAACATCCAAAAGTTGAAGAAAATCTGAAATAATTATATACATTTCACGAAAAAAATATTACAGCCTTGCATTTTGTCATAATTTAATAAAAACATACCATAAATAACAGTATTTGGTAACTTTTTTAAATCTTTCACGGCTTCATTCCCAACTAATAATGGCACCTGAGAAAATGAAATATACATCGGAATCCAAACGACTAAAAATTAATTTAAAGATAACTAATGAAACAAAATAATATTTACCATTAATGATAGCCAGACATTCATCATTTTCTGTCATTATTCGGCATTTGTTTGTTTCATATTCAATCATCATAAATGTTTTTTCATAAATTGTATCTTCCAGGATATGATTATCTGTAGCATTTGCAATTACTTCTGAATAGCGTGTAGTATCATAAATAAGTAACTTTTCATCTCCCATGTCTTTTAAGAATTGATTTACACCAGTAATTTTATCCCATGTAAATGATCTAATTGTTACATCATCTGCAAATTTCGGTTTATCAACATTTTCAGCAATAATAACAATATCAGCATAATGAAGTTTTCCGGCATCAATAGTATGAGAATGATATTCAATGAGATCAGATTTAAATAAAAATTTGTTTTTTACATGAACGAAAAAATAAATATAAACATTCCATTTCCGCTTAATCAAAACTGCAATTAAACTGCCATAAAATAGATTGCTATCAGTAACACTTTTCAAAGCACCATGAAAGAAGGCATCAATTTCGTAAAAGCATTTAGAAGTGGTCAGTGATATAGGAGACAATCCATCACAATTATTTTCTTCAGGATCAAAAAATGGATCAATCGTAACATATTGGCTTAATAATGTTTCACTTGAATTGTGTAAAGCATAATTTGCACACCATAAAATGCTACTTCATCAATGTTTGTAAGTTCATGTCGAATAATTGATATTTTTGTTGATAAAAATTTAAATGGTACTGAATGATCCATTCCAGTTTCATAAATATACAGGATTTTTATCTTATTCGTAATCTTTGAAATTGAATCAAAAAATGTTTCTGAATCATAATGTGCTGCATAAGTGACAGTATAGCAGAGATCAGATCTTTTAATTAAAGCATAAAATTTTGAACTTTCTTTGGTAGAAATTATAATAATTAAATTAACAGCTGCTGGTTTAAAATAAGTAACATAATATTGCAAGATGCCAATGTAAGCTGGTGTGATTGAGATTCTTGGACCATTCATATAATTGTTAACCTTTTTATCGACCAATATTATATGCAAATTTGAAGCAACAGTTGTTGATTCATCTGTTGATAATTCTGCAACTGTTGTTCTTTGAGTAGCACTATTCAACCATTCATCAGTAAATAAATTTTTAGCTAAAGAATTTTTTATTACGACAATAAAAATTGTTTAATACATACCATGTTCATAAAAAGAATAAAAAGTTCGCTCATTTTTAGCAAAATTAAACATCACTCTTGTTTGCTTTTCTTTTGACCAAACGTGTACAACATTTAAATCTTTGAATAAAAAATCAGTGAATACACTGAATGAGAGAGGTAGAGAACGCTCTTCTACAGTTAATAATCCAAATTCACTGTATTTAAATAAATAATTTTTTAGAGTTTGCTGTGCAGGAAGAAGCACATCAAATTCTATTGTTTTCCATTTTAATATCCATTTTCCTTTTACAAGTTTTTTGGTAACGATAAGAACGTCTCGAAATGTTGTCTAAAAATTTAATTATAAAGATTTTATGGGAAGGTTTTCGGTTTGGTTTAAAACATATGAGTAGGGATTGAATCTATTACTTGCTGTTAAAGCTTCACTGTTTCGCTAATACTGTAAATGAATAAATAAAACTTACTGTAATGCCAATGGCAAGTTGATATTCACATTGTAAAGGAAATTTTGCACATTGTTTAACCACAGCATTACTACCATTAAAAATACCAAGGCTAAAATTCAACATTTCCAAATGTTTTCCAGGTTCTGCAAAACATTGAGCTTTATAAAATCCACCCATAGCTAATGTTTGCATTGGTGAAGGTATTTCAAGAAATTTAATAGACGGAAACACCGCTTTTAAGACAGATTTTTGTTTTGCAAAGTTGCTGGCATTGATACAATATACTGTTGTAAAATCAGCATAAAAATTTTGTCCAAAAGCAGTAAATTCTTCTGTTTTAATACGATATGGATAAAATTGTAGATTACCATCATTTATCATAATAGAACAAGCATAAAATTTTTCATTAATTCTTATTAATATCAAAATTTTATTGAAATAAAAGTGCTTGATCGTTGAGATTGCATATTGTAAAATTGCAACAATAGCTGGAACAATATAAACAGAATTGGCATATTTTTTTCCAATTTCATAATATTCTTTTAGATTTGAAGGTTTTCTACCATTTGGGTCAACAATAACAAGGCATTCAAGCTTCTGTGGTAGTTTTGTGCAAGCACTAATAAATGTTGGGATATAAGCTTCTTTTACTAAAAATATATTTGTTTAGACTATCAAACACAAAAAGTTATTACCCTCAAATACTCTCTCTGTTTCTGGTAATGATAAATGTACAACATCTTCTCCAATTACATAACAGCCAACAGTCATTTTATAGTAAAAATATATATCAGTAATTTTAATACAGTTAATTTATTTGTTTATATGAGCAGTATAACAAAATATCCGCAAAAAATTGCATTCTATGGCATTTGGCAATGGAATGCGAATCGCCAAAAAAAACTGCCAAAAGAATGTTTCAAATAAATTATGTTAGCAGAGTCGGTTCATGATAATGCGCACATTTTTTTCCACTTTTTCCTGTTTTTACTACTTTTAATTATCCATTCACAATAAATAAGATAAAGAGAGTTTAAAATTTTTAATATTAAAAAAAAATTAGAAGCTATTTGGAATACCCAATTCTTTCAATAGTGAGTTTTTTACATGCTTTTTTCTGAAACTGTTCACTTCCTGTTGTCGTGTTTCTTTGTTTTGAAAAATTAATTACTTTATTTTCGTAGAAGAACTTCACACAATTTCCTTTTGTGATACAAAAAAATGCTTAAAACAGAATGTGATGATAATAACCAAATTTCTTGTTCCTGTCTTTTCATATTTTGCATTTTCGTAAAAACATGCAGTTTTTTAAAATTTGTTTACAACTTATCTTTTCATAAGTCAGTAAAAATTATGCTTAGTTTGATCCTGTGATTTCTTTTAAAATTGTTCTCAAAAACTTAAAAAGGATTCATAACAATGGTCGTGGAACAGAGATTAGCCCCCCTTCCTCTCGTGATATGAGATATGCGTCATGAAAAAAGCCTGTTAACACATACACTGCTGAAGAACTTCGTGATATTGGTGGACCAAGATATTGCTGGTTGTAAATGAATGCAATTTTTTGTTTTATCCGGAATTGTAATTTTATTTTCAGTTTTAATAATTGCTATCATTCTCGTGATCGTATGACAAGTCAAAAAAAAATTTCAATAAAAATATAACAATAAAGAAATCAGATTTATGAACACAAACTAGGTTTTTCACTTTTTGGTGTCCATTTACCAATGAATTCTTTCAATAATATATCAAAGTGTCGATCGAATTGATAGTCTTCATTGCTAATTCGCAATCGAGCATTTGGTGCAAGAGCATTTTGCAGAAAAGTGTAAAATTTATTTTCATCATTGATACATGGCATAAAACATAGAGAAACTCGTTTCATTCTGTTATAAAATTTAATTGAAAGCAGTTTCAGAAATGTTGTTGGGTAAATGTTGCAGTAGTTACATCTGAAATATAAAAATATTCTTTAAAGCACTTACAGTAATGAACGAATTTGTGAAATTTCTGCCATAATATTTTCAAATGGTACATCAATAAAATTCTCATCAACAATTCTACAATTAATTTTTACAGTTCTTAAAAATTCTGAATTTGCCAAAAATTTGAAATCGTCAAACTGTAACTTTTCATCACCACTGAGTTGCAAAAACTTCAAATCATTTCGGGCAATTTTCTTTGTAAATAATGGAGTAATTTTTGTTAAATCCAAAGAATTTGTAAACCATATTTTGTTGAATGGAATTTCTGCATCTATTCCCATTCGAACCGCAACGGAATTGCCATAAAAATTGCAGCATACATTTTCATCTTCAAAATTACTACAAGAAGTTCGAAGTCGATGAAAAAGATTCAAGCGATATTTGAAATAAAACCATTTACATGTTTGATATAGTTTTTGTAAATGTTGATGACTAATTTTATCATAGAGATATCGATTGATTGGTTTGGAAAATGGAAATTTTTGTGATTTTGTATTAACATCAAATAATAACGATGGTAGGGGCATGTAAGAATGCATATCTAAAAAAAGTATTTGAAAAAGATGTTGTACCCCAGTTTGAGATTACTAATAATCTAAATTATTTGTTTTCAGTTAACTATGAATTCATGCCTTTAATGTACAAAAATCAAAGGCTCATAAAATTCAAGAATTTTGTTAGGGTTTGAATATACAGGGTGCTTCAAGAACCCCCCCCCCCCCCCCTTGTAATTTGACTTTCCAATTAATACTGTTGAAGTAAACCAAAAATGGACTTAACAGCCGTTCATAGCACCCCCAGGCATCGTGTTTTACCCCCAGGCATGTCCATTTTCAAATAAGTATTGAATATAAGCTTTCCATAAACTTTCATTCCACGAATATTGATAAATTTTGATTTCAACATTTTTAATCACATATTCATTGTGGTTAGTTTTCTTTAACAATTCAACATAGTTTTCTCCGTCATTGATATCGGCGGCTTTCAATTCCTCATATAGCTTGCATGCAGCTTTATGTTTATTAATAATTTCATTAGATAAAGGATTTGCTAAAAAATAAAAAGAACAAACATTTTGTGAGCATCTTTAAAATTTAAACTTACGACTAATTTCAGTGTATCGTTCAAGAATACCTGCTAAATCGGAATGTGGAAGGGACATTAAAAGATCAATCATATCTTGAGCTTCTTGAGTTATTTTTACATTTGTAATGTCACAAAGTGTTTCATAAGTTGGATCGGGATCAGTTGCATGTGAAGGCCATTTTTCAAGCTGTAAATAAATTTTTCTAGATTTAAAATATTTATAAAAAAATGCGGATAAGTGTCCTCAACTAGTCACATGAAACAGAAAATACTCATTCTGCATGTTGCAGTTGCAACTGCAGTTGAGACGGCTCCCTTGTCAGTCAACGTAATTTAAAAACCAGAAGTTCTGTATATTCAATCCTTTTAACTTACCGAGAAATATGGAAAAGCCTTCTTTCTTTTTTCTTCTATCATATCTGTGTTTTTATTACCCAAAGTAGCAAGTCTGCAAAAACAAAATTAGATATAACATAAAATCCAGCCATATTTTACTTACCTTAACCAATATTCCCAAATTTCTTGTATAGCTGAATATTTATTAGTAAATGCTTCAAAATACTGACATTTTTCTGATAAAGTTTTAGATTTTGTTAATTTTTGATTTAATTCTTTACAAGCTTCTTTATACCCAGTGGGAAGTTGATTTAAATAATAAATGTTTATAATCATCGTACAATCACCAACAAGAAAAAGTAGAAGTAAATGAATAGATTTATCCTGGGAATGTGAAACAAAAATGTTTTATTCATTGCCCTGTATTGCTAAGAGCAATTCTTAACACTTTTAAGTTTTTTTGTGTAATCTTTGTTTTCTTAGTTATCAATGGAAGAAGAATTCTCTCATCCCTTTCTTTATATCTACTATCTACGGAGACATAACTAACAGGCAATATCTGGGGGGGGGGGGGGGGGGGGGGATGAGAGTAGCCTGTATCTCCCCTCGATATTTTTTTATTTATTATACAAAAGTTTGTTCCAGTTTATTATATTTCTTTTTAGTAAGAGAATATTTGAAATATAATTTAATTAAATGGCTGCTTCAAAACCATCAAATGAAAACCCTTCCTGGCCTGAAGCTTCACCATTGAAGCAAAGTTTTTTTCTTCCATCTTCTGTCATTTATTACATAACAAAAAATCCATCAAAATCAAAGATTTATTTGAAATTGGTTCAATCCTGCAAATATTTTTTCGAAAAACATCCTCTGCTAATTGTTAAAACTATTCATAGTGATGGTAAAAAGATTTGTGCAAAGTATAATTTAGAATGTATTATTGGACGTCCTAAATGTTGTATAAAGATTGATATTAGTAAATTAAAATCAAAAATTTGGTTGACTGGTGAAATTAAACGTTCTGTAAATTTTGTTGGTGCATCATTATATTATCAAAAAATATATCGTTGTAATAAAGCTCATTTTTATTCTTCAAATCAGAAAATGAGTTTTGAAGAATTTAAAGTATGGGCTTCAAAATTTCAAAAGTTTTTACTCTTTGGGGTTAGAATAACTAACAACGATGGACGCGCTGTAACAATTGAAAAAGTTCTTTAATCAATTACAACCCCTACACGGTTTGGTTAGTAAGTGTTGTTCCAAATTGTTTTCTGCTTTTTATGAAACATATTTTTAAGCCATTTTAATGATGATTCCGTTGATATGGTTACAACTTCCTGTATGAAAAAGCTTTTAAAACTACGAAACCTTGAAAAACTTAGTTTTTTGCGCTTGAGTAATATTCCTGGAGAGTTATAAATGTTAAAGATCTTTCTGACTTTTTGAAGGTAATTTGTTTTTGTTAAATTTTGTTTAGTGGCGATCTGGCGCTGTGATAGTTTACTATTGCCAAAATTATGAAATTTGTTTGTAAATATTGTATAAAAAAGCTAAAAATTTTTCTTTTAGACTTATAAAAATAAAAAGATATGGTTTTCATTTCACTTAAATATTTCTCAAGAATACAAAAATCAACTCAGTGTATTAATTGATGAGATTATTGGCTCTGAAATTTCAAAACATATTATATCGTATGATGGAGAAGATGAGGAAATATATAAGATTATGAAAGATCGTTTCGTTATGTAACTTCTCTGCATAATCCATTTATTTGTTGACGTACTTCTCACTTTTCATAGTTTTCTGAGTTTCACTTTTGAAGTGTTTTTAAATGTTTGTTCCAAGTTTATTATAATCAATGTGCTTTTTTTGTTATATCGAGTTTCCTTTTAATTGTTATCATTCTCGCGAAATAACAGAATCATCATATGCTATGTTCCGTTTTTTGACCCGGCTGTCAACAATAATGAAAATTACACGATAAAAATCATTTAATTCTCTTCCTTGTTTTATTCTCTTCGGTCATTTATAATTTCTTTCATCTGCTATTAACAAGCATGGGTCAGCAGCACTTTGCAACCAGTTGATCGTAAAAAATGTATCAAAGATCAAAATATTTTTTTTAAATGGCACATAGAAAACGTTTTTGCATTTCATAAAAATAAATGAGCAAAGGTGGTAAAATTTTACAAGATAGAAATGCTATCCTACTGACTATGCTGTGTTCCTCCTTTTGACCCTGGTGTCAACAACAATAAACAAAACATTTCACGATAAAAAAATTTTTCTTCCTAGTTTTTTGGTCGTTTTCTCTTTCACCTTTTAAAAAAAAAGAATTACTTTTGCTGGTCTTTTTTTGTCAGAAAATAAAAAAACACTGGATCTTTCTACTTTCTGCTAGAAAATGATGATTTGTCAATGAAAAAAATTCATAAAAAAGGCATTTCGAAATAGGGCAGTGAAAGAAAATATAAAACAATGCTTCTGTTTTGCATTTCATCATAGTCTGTTTGAATTGATGTAGTAGAAAAGGTAATTTCACAAATTCTAGTTGGTAAAACTTCGTAAAAAGAAACTGGTGGATTCTTATTTTCTTTACGACAGCTTTTAACTACGGGTTATCAAATATGATTTTTTCTAAATTTTTTAATTACAAAAAAACAGAATGGATGATCGCAAAAGAATTAATAAAAAAAGGTATTCTTGAACCTGGTGATATGATTGAAATTAAGCGTCTAGGTTATCGTGTAAGTGTTTTTACAGTTTTTAAAATATGTTTTCCTAATTTTAGCACTGGGCCATCTTTGAAGGTGATGACAAGGATAATGATACTATCATTCATTTTACTGGTGAAACAAGTTCTAAAAAAGGCGGAAAAGTAATATTAATTTTTTAGTATGGTAAAATAATATTATGACTAATTTTTAGGCAGTCGTTGTAGGTTCTTTGATAGATGCTGCTGGTGACTCATACGTTCGGATAAATAATTCAAGAGATCCAAAACATGTATATATATTTAAGAAAACGCTTGATACATCTGATGTGATCCTTCAGCGAGCACGAGACAGAGTACGTTTTTACATGTCAGTTGTTTCTCTATTTATTAAAATACATTAGATTGGCGAATGTGGCTATATCGAATGTTATAAACGATACAACATTTTCATAAATAATTGTGAACATTTTGCAATGTATTGTCGTTATGGAGCCATTTATTCTGGACAAAGTATACTCACTCCTATTTTTGCCGTCATGTGCAGCAGCTACTCACTTGCCGCATATATATTTATATTAAATTTATCAACTGGCAAAATCACGATCAGTTAGAATAATCTGATGAAATAAAAACATCAGATTATTCTAACTTATCTTGTTTTTTATCTTTTTTAGAAAATGTTTTTAAATAAAAATATGAGATATCAACCATGTAAAAGATAATATTTGTGAAAATAAAACAAAACTACGAAAAATTACACTGAATTCTCTACGGGTAAAGACGTAATTTATTGAAAAATTTAAAATTTATTTATTCGTTTCCATTACAAAGCTATTATTGTTATTATTTACGACATTACTTTTGGCAGTTTTTGTATGCCATACTAAAACATCTCTATAATTATTATTTTTATACCCAAATGGTTCCAAATCATCAATCCGAATTCCGAGTTGAGATAAAAAACAATCTTCTGGTGCTTCATTAATACATTGATATCCGAATGTTGCAGCAACTTGTTTGTCAGAGCAGCTCTTGCAGTAGACAAAAAATGCAATAGAGAGTAAAAAGAAAAAAAGGAAAAATAGCAAAAAAAGTGCACCTCGTCTTTCATTCAAAACCAAAAATGCATAAAGAGAACAAAAAATTCAATGCATTTGGTTAATTACCCAAGTATCAAGGTACTATGCGTTTCATGGCCTTCCATTTATTTGGTTGTGCCATTAACTTAAATTTTTGAATCAGCATTGCTGGGGAATATCCGGTAATGCAAATATTTTAACCAATGCTTATTTTTTAGTTAACAGTGTTTAATAAAACTACAAAAACTTTTGATCCACTGGACGACGAATATATCATCGATTCAGACAAATGCCACAAAACAAAAGTTACTTTCTCAGTTGACAACAAACAACTTCTATCCATTAAACAAGAAACAATTATCCTGTCAGAGATTGAAAACTTACCAAAGAAGCTAAATGAAAAGGATACTGAAAAAATTCCAATTATTGGTTTCTTTGATGATTCTTCTGTTATCTGTCTTTGGAATGAGAAAAAAAGTTGCTATGAATTTTCAAAATTATGGAATGGTTAGTCTACAAAAAACGACGCGCTTAACTAGTATCAGTGTTTTTTAGGAAAATATGGAAAAAATTTAATACTGGATTTCAGTTACAAAAAACCAAAACTTGTTGATAGTAGCAATCCTACATCCACATATGTAGTATATGGTAAAAGACTAATTTAAATTAAAAAAGGTTTTAAATGTAAAATTCCCCATATCAGACTGTTCAGTCGTGGGTGTATTCACCGGAGTGCTCCGAGGCTGTTAGCTTTAGGCCCAAATCCAAAGACCTTTGCCGGCGCAACCCGATGGTGGCCACCCCTCTATCTCCACATAGAGGACCCCTGCTCCTTGCAGAGTGTACGCATTGTCGTCCAATTGGTAACGCCTGGGTTGGGCAAGTATGGGGGATCGAACTTGTGACAGTCGGGTTGATAGGCTTGCACTAGACCACTCAACCACTCATGCTCAATTTCAATTATTCAAAGTAATAAATTAATTTTAGATATTTTAAAAATTATGTCATTCTCACCTAAAGAAATCAAAGAAAAATCAACCTATGAGAACTTCAAAATAACCAAAGATGATGAGAATCCAGTTTTATTGGAATTCGATTCTTTTGAAAATACACGAAAAGCAGCAAGTCCAGCATTTTTAATGGCACTTTTGCTTAAACAACATAGAAAAGCTATTAGAAAAGAAATTGGTGAAAAACCAATGAAACTTGGTTTTTGTATTTTTGATAAATCCAGCCGTCCTGAAGCAGGGAAATGTGCTGAAGAAGGGTTAGCAGAAGCATGTCGCATGTTGAAAGTTGACTTCATGATGATTGAAAATCAGTTAAAAAGCAATGTAAAATTTGTAAAAAAATTTTTATTATTATTTGACTACTGTGTATAACGTAAAATGTGTATAGTATGCTATTATCTAATCCTAACTTAAAAACTATTTTTCTTATTATGCACAAAATCTGTAATAATTTAATGCGTTGCTTTTTTTCTTGCCGGTATTGCAATCACATGTTCTTGAATTCAAAATTTATAAACTTTTTCTTTTTGAAAATCATTTTTTGGTTCGTCAATCAATTCTACTTTTATGAGTTTATTATTAATAAAAAAATGCATTAACTTTCAATGCAAATTAGAAGTGAGGTCTCATAAAAAAATAACTAGTTTGTCATTTTTTATTACACCTCACTTAATTGGAAATTACCCATAAAGAGATCTTATCATTTTTTGTTTTGTTCCCATAAAATGAAACTTGACAAACACAATATCATTCTCCTTTATAATATGTAGTTTTCACATAAGCCAGTTCATTGATTGATATCTCGGGCGCAACCTGGGCGAGCGAAATGAGGATTTTCAGACATTTTTACATTGAAAAACAAGTTCAAATTTGGTAAAATGAGATTTGTCAAAACAATTTCCTCTCATTCGGTAGCCTTTCTTCTCTGAATTCTGGCCAAGCTGCATCATAGATTAACATTTAAAATTATTAGAAATGAAAAAATATTTTTGTCTCATGAGCTTGTTGTAATTTTATAAGATGCGGTAATGCAATATGTAAATGGTTTAATTTATTTTATTGAACTTTTCCTGTATTTATATTTCAGCTAAAAGCGTACAAAGATATCTCAAAAAGGCAAAATAAATAAATAATTAAATAATTAAATTATTTTTTGCATATCAAACCTTGACTGCTTGCATCGCATTGTTTAAGTGTAAAACCACCACCGAACAACCAAATTTGACCACAATTCCCATACATTGGAGATGTTGAGGGGGAACCACCGTACCAGTTTAAGTAATCTGTTGGAGAGTTATCGCTCCATTGCCATGTCGTGCCATTATCAGCTGTATATAATCCAATCCAAAAATAGTTGCAATTATCCGTAAAACAACTGTAAAAAAGATATTCTGAAATGAAATTTGTATTTGTGAGTTTAAAAAGTAAATTGTTACCCCAGAGACGAAATGTTTCATCGGAACTATGAATAGAAACTAAATGAGCATCAAAATTATTACAAAAATTTTCAGCTTCTTGCCAATTAAGTGCGACATCATTGAACCAACGATAACATGAATTTGTTATTTGGAAATACATCCATCCATCTGAACAATTTTTGGGTGGTGATGGGGAAGACGTTGATGTTGTTGTGATTGTTGTTTGACGAGTTGTTAAAGGAAGTGTTGTTGTGGTTGTTGTTGATTTAACTGAAGTTGATTTCACTGTTGTTGATTTTCTTGATAAAGCAATATCAAAAGTCAAGAGGAAAGCTATGAAAATAAGACTATGACGAAACATGGTTTGCATCAACAGTGCAGAAAATAATACAATATTCTTTTTACTACTTTGTCCTTATATACAGGTTATGAAAAACATAAAAAATAAAGACAGGGTCATTCTTTTGTTTTTTGTTTTTACTTTTAAGAGGCGGGCTTTAATTCTAAAAACTTAATTCTAAAAGCAAAAGTGCGCACAAAAGTTTTTTAATCAAATTTTTTCAGCCGATAAAAGTACATGAAAAAAAATAATTTAATAGACATTTAGAGCTTTCTACATTGTACTTTTGAACACCATAATCCCAAAAAAAAACTAAAAAAAAATTTACAGGTGATAATCAAGTGTTTTTTTTATGATAAGCGGTATTTAATGTGAAGACAAAGTTTTCAGACGAGACCACCCAAGATAATAAAAGTGCAATACTCAAAATAAAAGAAAAAAGCGAAGAATAAGAAGACTTTTTTTTTTATGATAAGCGGCTTCGATGTGATCAGAAGGTCAGACCACCCAAAACATAAAAACATTTTTTCCACAAAAAGGAATCCTCAAAAAAAATTTAAAACAACTACTCACGGCAGATTCAAAGAGTAGTTAAAAATAGCTGCTACAAAAAGCCTTCTCAAAATTTAAAATTTGATAAAAAAAAACAACGTAATCCTAAAGTAAAATGTGCATTGAAGAAGCAACTTTCCGGAAATCCGTTAACGCATCTTCTTTTTTTTCTTTTGTGTTTCTTTTGCGTTCCTTAAAAAGGGGCCTTTTTTAAAAATAAGATTTCATTCAAAGCTTTTGAGCCGCTGTGGAGCTTGTTGAAAAAAAAATTATAGGATAACGAGTTATCAATAAATAATGGAAGTATCAAAAAAATATTTTAATCAACTTAATCCCAGCTATCAAGTTGTTATCAAAAATCTCGAAAAAAAACTTGAACATGAATGTTCTTCAAAGGCTGCAGAATTAATCTTAGCATTTGCAACAACTTATTTAGTTCCAAAAAAATATTGGAGAACTGTGCTGTAAGTGATGTTATTTATAAAATGTGTATAAATGCATATATAAATTTTTGTAGCTGGAACAATGAATTATCAAATCAAAATGCATGGAAAGCGTTTTATCATTTTTATTATGATGAGGGGAGAAACAATCGTTCACAGTCAAAGGTATTTTTTATAATTTCCTTAAGTGACATAAACAAATTGACATTATAGGATAATTTTTGTCGAATAAACAAAACATTAGAATTTATGTTTGCTTGGGTACTATATGAAGTGCAAAATCATTATAAATTTGGTAAACGAGACTTGCGTTTTCCTCATTCTTATTTAAATAGAGTATTCTATGAAATTGAAAGCGAAGCAAGTAAGATTGTATATATTTTGTGTAACATATTTTACCACATACAACTTTTAGATCGTGCTTTACCAAAAGATTTTGTTCTTTTATATGAAACAAACAAAGAATATTATGCCAGGTTGAAACAGGTAGAAAATGATATTGATCGATGGCTTAAAATTTTATGTGAAGCTGCTGCGGCAAATAATGACGATGAAATTGTTACACATAATATTGAATATCGACTTGGTTCAAATTTATTGGATACTAAATTATGGAAGCTTTACATTGAATATCTTCGTGAACATGACCCAAAAGAAATGTTACAAGTATATTCGAAGTATTGTAGATTTTTTCTTGACGATTCTGAAATGAAAGAAAAATATAAACAAGAAGTTGAAAAATATGGTCCTGTTTATGTTCCATGGAAAAATACATTTGATTTTGAATGCCATGAAGAGGGTCAAAGTGAAAGCAAAAACAAGAAATTAGTTGATGAAGGGAAAGAATTTTGTGATGATAATAACAAAGGAATAGTATCGGATGTAGACAACAAAAAGCTTTCTTATCCTTTACGATCAACTGAACCTCCTGTTAACGGTAAAAGCGATATTCAACCTATTGATATGCCTGAACTATATAGAAAATTTTATGATATCTATCAAGTTCAAAATTTTTCATTCAAAAGTCCGTTTATGTCCTACATTCTGGAAAATGCTGATTACAAGATTTTAAAAAAGTTACAACAATCATGCAAATATTTTTTTTGTTAGAAAGCAAACTCCTATTTGTCATCGACTTGTTTGCAGAAAGAAGGAAACTCAATTTTATGAAGAACGTTTGGAAATTGCATGCCAAGAAGAATTTGATCTTAAGCAATTGTAAAATAATACTCATATTACTACAACATTTGATTTTTACGATGCCAATGAAAACATTTTTCCTTCAATAATTTCAAAATTGTATCAATGCGATGGTAGATTTATTTGTGTTGATTGTAATTTGTCTGCTGATGAAATGAGATTTTTGCTTCAAAGTGGTAACGCTGTTGTTTTTAAATGGTTCAGCTACACAAATGAATTGATAAAACTGGAAGAAATTACTCAATATTTGCCAAAAATTGAAGAGTTGGTGTATGTTAAGCGTTTTAGCGTTTTGTTTATTTATAATTTTTTCATGTTTCAGAGTACTTTCAGTTCCAGTGACTTCCAAAACATTCACTACATTGATGAACCAAAAATTTTTGTCTAAAATTTATGTTTTTCTTTTAAACAGAATTCAAGGTGAAGCTTTTGATATTGATGATTGGTACAGTTTTTGTACTGTATGTTTATTATCTTTTACTAAAATTTATGAATCAAACGTTATAGCTAAACAGAGCAGAACATTTTGAATTAACCATGCGCTTTTGTGAAACTTTTCCTGATTGCGCTTTATATATGGAGCAATTAAAAAATAAGATTTTTTATGAACATCAAATACATGTAAAACATACCAATGTTGATATAAATGTTACTCATGATCAAAATCCTTAAATAACTTATCCTTTATATCATTAATAAATTAAACTGTGCCTTTTTAATGGTTTTATGTTGCAATTTATTTGTTATGTATGTGAATACAATGATACCTTTTTTGATCTCTTTTGCCAACTGAAATAATACAAAAAAAAATTAATCACATTATTAATCACAGCTACAAAGAAAGATTGCAATGATTTTAAATTATTTATTTAAATTATTCCTTGTAGTAGAGCTGCATGGTAAAGTCTAATTTCTGTATTGACACTAGTGTTCATTTCCCGTTCCGTTTTTCGAAAAAAGCGGGAAGCGCGAATTCCCGTTTTTCCAAATTTGATTTCTTCTCAAATATCTTTATCTTTTCCAGAACTTCTAATTGGTTTTTGGAATGCTTCGACGCTTTTCTAATTCATCAGGATCAAGATCACTAGAATTATTTGAAGCTGCACCATTCATTGGATTATTTGGGCTGCAGGATTCATTATAATAACAAGGAAATTAAAAATAAAGAAACAACACACAATGATGCTCTACGGCGTTAGCAAATGGGGGCACAAGGGGCACGTGCCCCCTACGAAATTGAAGCTTTTGATGCCGACGCGTGGCAAAAAAAATCAAAGGTGTGCTCAATCCGAAATCGTATGTGCCTATTTTCTGCTGACGTCCTTGATGATGCTTAAAAGAAAAGTCTCCAAAAAACATAATTTTAAATGTCAAAGAACATAATTGACAGGTACCAAAAGATTACAAAATACGGATTATTTTTTTCTTCCACCATGTGTGAAAATTTTATCACTTTGTTGTTCTTTTTTATCAATCAACAAAAGGGATTATAAAACAAAGAGAGAGTACAGAGATGGAACGCTTTTATGCAAATAGTGAATCATATAATGTGTTTCTTTATTATCATTGAAAAAACAGACCATACTTTTTAAACACCAGTTACATCTGTTATCATTGTAAGTGGTGTGCTAAACAAATATCATCATAAAAGCCTTCCATTTGTTGGGTTAACCATAATTTATTAAACTATTTTTTGACAATAACAGTGAATTGCTTATGAAATTTTTAAGTATAAGCTTTAACACCTCTTTTCACTGAGCAATTTTTTTCTAGTATAAATAGACACAAAAAGGAACAGATTTTTATCAAATATCCTTCTCAACAACTGCTTCAACCAAGAAATGTTTGCTTCAAAAACTTCAACCACTCTTGGAATTCTTTCATTGATCCTGTTATTACTTTATACTTCAAATGTAAGTTAAATTATATTTTTTTGCAGTTTTTAATCGCAATTTTCAGGTTAATGCTGATAAATGTTCAAATGTAAAAGCAAAATCAGAAGTAGCCCGGATCAGTGCTGAAGAAGCTTGTGCGAAGGCAGCTGGAATTGCCATCAATTCTGCTGACACGACTAAAGCTGTTGCAAAGAAAGCATGTGATGACGCAAAAATCATCGCTAAAAATGTTGCCGATAATGCTGCATTTGCTGCGTGTCCACCAGAAACAGTTATCCAATCACCGGAGAAAGTTCCGACAACACAATCAAAACCAACAGAAAAAGCATCAACAGTAGTAGCACCAAAACCTGAAACAGCTGCTTGCACCAATGTCAAAGCAAAATCAGAAGCTGCCCGAGTCTCTGCTGAACAAGCTTGTGCCAAAGCCGCACAAGTTGCCATCAAGTCTGCCGAGCCCACAAAAGCTATTGCCAAAAAAGCTTGTGATGATGCTGCAATCATCGCTAAAAATGTTGCCAACAAAGGTGCTGCAGCCGCAGGATGCACTCCAGCTACAACTACCCATACTCAACAAAATGTTTCAACAACTGTTTTACCGAAAACAATTTCGAGTGTAGGAAGTGATAAAGAAACAGCTGCCTGCACAACAGTCAAAGCCAAATCAGAAGCCGCTCGTGATTCTGCCGAACAAGCTTGTGCCAAAGCTGCACAAGTTGCAATCAATTCTGCTGAACCCTCAAAAGTGATAGCCAAAAAAGCTTGTGATGACGCAAAAATCATTGCTAAAAATGTTGCTGATAAAGCTGCTACCGCTGCAGGATGCTCTCCAGCCACAACTTCAGCTACAACAACTCAAACCCAACAAAATACAACCACATCAGAACCAAAAAAAATTTTGAGTTTAATCAGAAAAATTTTAGTTTTATTAAGATTAGTTTAAAACTGTTTAAATAACATCTTGAATTGTTTCTTGCAGTAGTCTTCCTAATTAAAAATCTTTATTTATACATTTATATTAAATTATTATTACTTCTATTTGTATACAGAAAACTGTAATATCTTTGTAATGAAATCTTAAATAATGAATGTATTGCATAAAATTTGAATAAAATATTTTCCTCTTTTTTTCTAACAATATGCAAATTTTTAAAGAAAGTATAATAACCAAAACATTATTCATGTTAATATCATTTTTAGAGGAAAGATTTAAAAAATGATAGTAACAACAAAATTTAATTTTTGTTACTCTCAAAAGTGCAATAAATCACTTTAATAAAAGTTGAGGACAGTAACAGAGATTTTTAAATCAAACAGTTTCTATTACTATCGCAATCAAATTACTGTAGTAGTATCTATCACGGCGTTTAATGTCATATATCTATTGCTAAATTTTTTACATGGGTCCAGTAATAAATGCTATCGTAAACAAAGTAGAAGCAATAAAGTTTATGCCCGAACTAATTGAGTGCTCTCCCGAAGGGCTAGGATCGGGAGTGAATCGCGAAGCGGTTGTCCAACGGACAACTGCGAAAGTCGATTAACTGATCATAATAATATTTATAAACCCACGGGTCTCCTAGTTCTGTATCTGTGCAGGAAGCGAATATTTTTTAAACAATGCAACCATTTTTGGAGAAGAAAAGATATCTTTTGCGAAAACATAAGCAAAAATTGCACTGAAAAATAGTTTTGAACACAAATGTTTTACAAAATGTTTATATTTGTGAACACAAAAATAGTTTCTAAAAATAAAAAAATTATGAGATCATTTTTTTAATAGTTTTGTGATGAACTGATAAATCAAGGACGAATAAAAATAATTTATTTACTTTTTTTTCACAGCAAAAGATCAAAGGGACCCTCCTTGCTGACGTACCTGGGCAGTGTCATGTTTTGTGCTATTATTTTTATTTTAAAGAACAAAAATGTTTACACTTCTTTATTACTTCTTTGCAAAATTGGTCGCCAGCAGCGAAAAAAGATATCACAGGATTATTCAATTTTACGCAGAAAATGATCTGAATGACCTTTATGGTTATTTTTTTTACTTTTATTTTTTTCTCCTTTCACCACTACTTGTTGCTCTTTAGGTAAAATTAAAATTTTATTTTTTAAAATTTTGGAGTAACATGTACAATATTAATTTTTTTTCGACATTTGTTGAATACTTTACTGTACATTAAAATATTTATGATAATGCTTAAAGAGCTTAGCGTTGAACGATAAGGTCCGAGATATGTTACCAATGAAATATTATTTGTTGTTATCTGAAAAAAAAACGCTTTATTAAATATAATACTTTTACGTGATGTGAATTTTTAAATTTTTGAAAACTGGCATCTGTTTTTTTGAATAATTGGAGAAACACATAAAATATGCCCCACCGCAAACGGGACGGTTCCTTTGCTAGGCGTAAAAAAAGATGAAAAATTTTTTTTATTTGTAAGTGGTAACCCCTAGGGGGCGCAGAGTGAAAAATGATTTTTCGAATTTGTGAATAATTTTTATATAGTTAGATAGCCCGGGATCTTCGTCAGTTGATAGTATCCTCAGATTTTTTTAATGTCAATATTGATAATGTTATCAGTATTTAACGACGACCACTTAGAAACATTTTTTGCTGAAAAAATTTTGGGCTAGTTTGATTTGTTTCTGTGGTTGAGTGGTGTAACGCGCGGTCGTGCGAAAGATCAAAGGAAAAGTTCGATCCCCATCGCGCGCAAACAAGAATTTGATTGTTAAAAAAAGGGTTTCCCCCTACATTTTCATAAATATGTTTAAAATATGTATTCTTAACTAATTATACAAAAAATAAGCTATTTTTTCATAATTTTTGTTATAGAATGAAACTACAAAAAATGTATTTTTACAAACTTGCCCAAATTTTTTTTCTTTCTTTTCTTTTCGTTTTTTTTGAACGCTGCGCCCCCTAGGTAACCCCAAATCAAAATTTATTTTTGTCGATTCTTGAATACTTACCAAATCGATAATTTCATCAATTAAATTAGGCGTAAACTCTAAGATGACTGTTGTCGAGATAATAATTAATGTTGCCATATTTCTTTCTTTATTATTTACATAAACAAATGATGGCGTTTTGTATTTCAATAAAAATAGCAAAAATATTGCAGCTAAACCTTCGGATGTTGAAACAAAGATTTTAAATGGCAATAAAAAATTTTTTGGCATAAAAATTGTAAAACATGTAAAAAATCGGCATATTGGTGGTGAATATTTTGGCAGATTTGTCAAGTCATTTAACCAAATATTTAGTGAAAGATAAAAGACGGAAAATAAAAATGTACATAAAGTCATTAATTTTTTAAAATTTTCCAAGTATTGAAATGGAAAACAAATTGTTAGACATCTCTCAACGCAAAGAAAAAATTCAATGACTGGATTTACGTAAATTAATATCCATGGAATAGCACCAATTATATAGAGAGCCTTTTGGTCAGCAAGAATTTCATTTGATCTCCAAAAAATTATTGCAAAAATGGAATAAACTGATAAACTGAAACTTAAAACTACCAAAAAGCAAAAATACAATACCATTATTGGAGTTGCTTTTGAGAGAATTTTTTTAAGCCTTAAAATTTTCCATGTTTTGTATAAAATAAATATTCCAGCTAATAATTGTAAAATTAAATGAACAAGAATTAAAATGTTATAATACTCTATCCATTCCATTGCAAGGTCATAGACAGTTGATGAAAGTCAAAAATTTAAACTTCTTTATGTTGTAATGTATGCAGCAATTCAATTTTGTTTTCTGCTGAAAATATTTACAAAATTTTATTGTAATATAGTACTACCCGACATTATTAAGAATCCCGGCTCGGGCCCAGGTTCCGAAAAATTTTGCACAGGGGGACCAAGACAAAATAATGGAAAAAAAATTTCGGGCTGTTTTTTTGTTTTGAATCGTGCTCGAGTTCGTTATGGGCCGGGCGGACTTTTTGTCGGCCCGGCCCATAAGCCATTTATTTATTTATTTATTTATTTGTGTGCATAAAGCACTGCCTCACAAAGAGACAAATGAGAAAATACAGAACAAAAACAAAAAAATACAATAAAAGATATAATAAATTTTGTTTTTAAAGGAGAGAAGCGAGGAATAGAGAGAAAAGAATGTCAATTACAACAAGCTTTTGTAAAGCAACATAAAGTCGCAAAAATGAAAAAGCCGATATAACACGACTTGTTTAAGCCATGCTTATTCTAGAGTACAAAATAAAAATAAAAACAAAATTAATGAAAAAACTTTTACGATCTAACCACTTTAAATAACGAATGTGCATGATTCATTAATGGTTCTAAGGTATGACCTTTTTGTGTTAGTTCAAAATTATTAAAAAAATATTTTTTTGTAGTGCATTAACTCATAATGCATAAAAATGTTTTTTTTATTTTTGTAGTTCATCAACTCATAATACACAAAAATTGTTTTTTTTACAGTTCACAGCTAATTTTTAGACCAAACACCAATGGTTTTTAACCTAAATTTTTAATTATTCTCATTTCTCATGCTGAGTAATAGGGATTTCCCCAAAAACATTCAACGTCTTTTTTTATCTTTTATTTCCGTTTAAGTTTTATTATTATTTTCGTGGGAAATGTATTAGCATTTTTTCACAAAAATGGAGCGGTGGATAAAGCTTAAAAGAGCTTTTTGAGATTAAAGGAATGTAAAAATAAAGTAGTGCTTAGTTTTTTATATTCACTTTGTTGAGGCAACATAAAAATTTTTGAAGTGGGATATGGAAAAATTTTAGAGATGATAGTAATCAAAAATTTTTGTTATTATCACTTTTATGGACCGGAAAATTAGAGCATGAAAATTAAATTTTATTTTTAACACTTTTTTTATTATACTCTCAAAAATACAAAGAACCGATATGCAAATATTTTCTAAAAGGACAGTAACAAAAACAATTTGTTTTTCTTTTTTTTGTTTACTATCGCTTTTTCTGTTTAAGCTCGCAAAATGAGAGTAAAAATATAGGTTGAAAACTTTTGTTATTCTTAAAATTGTCAAAAATCCGTTGCGATAAAAAAATGATAGTAACAAAAAGATTTCTATCATTTAAATCTTTTTTACTACAACAGTTTTTTCGTAAAATGACAGTAACAATAAATTTGTGTTTTTAAACATTGTATTTTACTCTCGAAGAAAAATTGATTTTTATTTTTAAAAAGTGTGTTACTTTCATAAATACAAAAGATTCGCTATAGTAAAACAGAATATGTCCGAAAAATGTAATATTATAGAGAAACGGTCGAAACGCCTCTACAGGTAAGTATAACAAAAATTAATAATATTACATTTTTCAGACATACTCTGTTATATATTTAAAGCATCAGAAATTTACTCACACCATTTTATACAAAATAAAAGTGATGAAATGCACAAAACTATTTTTTCAAAATTCTTTCACAAAAATGATTATTTGTTTTCTCTATTTTCGGCTGTGAAGGCCATCTTTCAAGCTGTAAATAAATTTTTCTAGATTCAAAATATTTATAAAGAAGTGCGCATAAGTAAAATTTGTAAAAGTAAAAGTTCTCTATATTCAATCTTTTTAACTTACCGAGAAATATGGAAAAGCCTTTTTTCTTTTTTCTTCTATCATATCCTTGTTAAGTAGCAAGTCTGCAAAAATAAAATTAGATATAACATAAAATCCAACCGTTTAATACTTACTTTTACCAATGTTCCCAAATTTCTTGTACAGCTGTATATTTATCATTAAATACTTCTAAATACTGACATTTTTCTGATAAAGTTTTAGATTTTGTTAATTTCTGATTTAATTCTTTACAAACTTCTTTATACCCAGATGGAAGTTGATTTAAATAATAAATTTCTATATCCATCGTTCCGTCACCAGCAAAAAAAGTAGAAATAAATGAATAGATTTTATAATGGGAATGTGAAACAAAAATGTTTTATTCCAGCTAAAAGCAATTCATAACACTTTATCGAAAAACATCCTAATTGTTAAAACTATTCATAATGATGGTAAAAAGATTTGTGCAAAGTATGATTTTACATGTATTCATGGTAATCCAAAATGTTGCGTGAAAATTGATATTAAAAAACTAAAATCGAAAATTTGGTTGACTGGTGAAATTCAACGTTCTGTAAATTTCGTTGCAAATGGTGCAAAATTATGTTCTCAAAAATTATTTCGTTGTGAAAAAGCTTTGTTTTATTCTTCAAATTAGAAAATATATTTTGAAGAGTTTAAAGTATGGGCTTCAAAATTTCAACAACTTTTACTCTATGGAGTTAAAATTATTAATAATGATGGACACGTTGTAACAATTGACAGCGTTCTTGAATCAATTACAAATCCAACATGGTTTGGTTAGTAAGTTTTGTTTTAAATTGTTTTCTATTCTTATTTAACATATTTTTAAGCCATTTTAATGATGATTCTGTTGATATGGTCACAACTTCAAGCATGAAAAAGCTTTTAAAATCACAAAGCCTTGAAAAACTTAGTTTTTTGCGCTTGAGTAATATTCCTGGAGTTATAAATGTTAAAGATCTTTCTGACTTTTTGAAGGTAATTTGTTTTTGTTAAATTTTGTTTAGTGGCGATCTGGCGCTGTGATAGTTTGTTAATGCCAAAATTAATTCTAAAATTATTAAATATTGCATTAAAAAGGCTAACAATTCTTTTTTTAGACGCATAAAAATAAAAAACTCTGGCTTTCATTTCGATCAAATATTTCTCAAGAATACAAAAATCAACTCAATGTATTAATTGATGAGATTATCAGCTCTGAAATTTCAAAACATATTATATCGTATGATGGAGAAGATAGTGAAAAATATAAAATTATGAAAGATCGTTTTGTTGTGTAGCTTTGCTGCAGAGTTCCATTTATTTGTTGATGTACTTCTCACTTTCCACAGTTTTTTCACTTTCATTTCTGAAGTGCTTTTTTATTGTATGCTCCAGGTTTTTATAACATTTTAAATAATGTGCTCTTCTGCTGTTGCTATAACAAATTTCTTTTTTGTTTCAATAATTGTTATCATTTCTCGTGATCGTATGGTAAAACGGCTTGGTCAAAGACACTTGTTTGGATGGTAAAAAAATGATTTAAATAATCGTATTAAACATTTGGTTTTTTTTTTCATTTTAAGAATTTTTGCAATAGGATTTGTCTTTTTAAAGTTTGTACTTTTATTATATAAATAACTGTGTTCACAAAAACATTCTTTTTTAAAGGTGGGTTGACATAGACTACAACCTTTTTTGTTTAGCAAACATACAATTTTAATCAGTGTTGTCAGGTGTTTTCAGTCGACCATGACGGAAGGTCGAAAAGTTTTGGTGCACTAAGAAAAAACCGGGATGCATTTTCGTCACCGGTGAGGTTTTTTTCGTCAGAGCTTTTTCTCAGTGTGACTGAACATGTTCATGAACATTAAACGGTCAATTTTGGTCCAAATTGTTTGGCAGTTTGTTATACCCTAGTCCACGAAGTGAATATATATCTATGGGTTGAGATAGATGCAAGTTGAAACATTATAGATGAAATGATTGAGCTTTATTTGAACAACATCATACAAATGAGAGAGACAACCGAGAATGAACAATTTACAATGGACAAAGAGAGTATTTATAGAGAAATGATGACGTGGCAAAGGAATGAATAATATGCGTAATTAGCATATATTCGCAACTCGCCCCTTCCCCCTAATAGATATCGTCCCCGATATTGATTCTTTAAGTTCGACCAGAGAGATCAAGACACCACGAATAGATTTTTCCAGGACCAAGACAAGTTGAAAGACGAGCTTTGATTCTTGTATACGACGAGAAAGACATTTCTTAGCAACATTCCACGATCAAGATGCAGCACGATCTCACGATAGAGGTTCTTTCAAGCACCAACCATAACTTTTTTCTTCCAGATTAACACAGATCATTCATGAATCCAGATACCACGACCAACATAGAGCAATCAGTCCAATACCACGACGAGCATGGATAAAAATATACACACGGTCCAAGTCACACTTGAAGACCACCAAAATACCACAAAAAACATGATCCAAGACACACTTGAAGACCACCAAAATACCACAAAAAACATGATCCAAGACACACTTGAAGACCACCAAAATACCACAAAAAACATGATCCAAGACACACTTGAAGACCATAACACAAAGAAAATACAGGATCACTTTCGCCATGAAGTTCACCATACAAATACACAGAGTTTCCTCGCAGGAATATACCCCCAGGGTTTCTGGATAACCCGCAACCATAAAAAAATAACTCACAGTCAGTTGGATCAATCGGTTTCTCCATGTTGCAGCCACAATAAATCATCCATAACCACATTCATACTTAACATCCATTTGATCCATCCATATACATTCGTGTACCATTGGCTGCATCCAATAGCACCTTCGAGCTTCTTACCATGACACAAATACATTGATGACATCCATAAATGAGCAGCAGCACAACCACTAACACAAACGCATTTGATAACATCCATAGACGAACAGCAGCACAACTGTTAACACAAAATCCATTGATAACATCCATAAATGAGTAGCAGCACAACTACTAACACAACCACATTTGATGACATTCAAAGACGAGCAGCAGCACACTACTAACACAACACATTTGAGTATACCATAGGTGAAGAAGATAGGGGTGGGCCCTCCATGTTATACCCTAGTCCACGAAGTGAATATATATCTATGGGTTGAGATAGATGCAAGTTGAAACATTATAGATGAAATGATTGAGCTTTATTTGAACAACATCATACAAATGAGAGAGACAACCGAGAATGAACAATTTACAATGGACAAAGAGAGTATTTATAGAGAAATGATGACGTGGCAAAGGAATGAATAATATGCGTAATTAGCATATATTCGCAACTAGTTTGCATAAAAAAAGCTTTATTTGTTGTCTGGATAAAGAAAAAATTGATTATTTAAAAAAAGCAGCATCATTTTTAACGTCATTACAGAAATACATGCCATAAACCAGAGAAAAAAATGTCCGTCAAAAAATGAATTTATTTTTGAGAGAAATCGGTCCGGTAAAGCTATAAATCAATAAACTGCATCATAATTTTGTCAAGGGGCATACAAGGATGTGCATGACTATAAAGAGCAAGTTATTTTTTATTTTATTTTTGCTAGCAGAAGCAGATATTAAATTTAAATTAAAGAACTGCATATAAAAAGAACGTGAATCAAATGTCATCAATTAAATTTGCATCTAAACCATCAAAATGTAATGGTGGAATTGCATGGCCTGAAGCTTCATCAATAAAACAATATTTCTCTCTTCCAGATTCTATCATTTATTATATTACAAAGAATCCGTCAACTCCAGAAGTCTATCTCAAATTGGCTCAATCATGTAAATACTTCTTCAAAATGAACCCTATTCTTATTGTTCAATGTATTCATGGTAATGAAAAAAAGTTGTGTACAAAGCCGCTTTATAAATGTTTGTTTGGGGATCAAAAATGTTGTATTAAAATTGATATAAAAAAGCTAAAATCAAAAATTTGGATAACTGATCAATTCCGACTTTTGAAAAATTTAAGTGAAAATGACGCTGTATTATTTTCTTCTAAACTTTATCGATGTGATAATGCTCTTCTGTATATTATGAGTTGCAAAATGGCTATGGAAGAATTCAAAATATGGGGATCAAAATTTCAAAAAATTTTTCTATCAAATGTTAAAATAACCGCCGAGGATGGAAATATTGTTATGCTTGAAAAAATTTTGGAATTTATTCCAAAAATTATTGATTTTACATAATAAGTTTTTAAGATTTTGTTAAGTTAATTTACAAAAGCTAAAATTTAAGCTGGTTTGATTTTGCTAAACCTGCAGCTACTGCTTCAACGATGAAAAATATTTTAAAACTTCAAAATCTGAAGAATCTTCGTTATTTGCGTTGCGACAGCATTCCTGAAGTTATCAATGTTGAGGATCTTGCAGAATTTATTAAGGTAATTTGTATATATACACCATACACAGAGCTTATCTTATATTAATTTTTTAGAATCACGAAGATACCAAATTTTGGTTGCATTTTGATAACTATATGTCTAATGGATACAAGAATCAACTTGATGCTCTAATTGATGAAATTATTGTTACGGGAGTTTGTAAGCGTGTTATTCAATATTCAGGACAAGATTGGAAGAAATATGAAATTTTACAAAAGCGTACCTTAGGTTATTAGTTTATCATTTTTTTTGTTGTATTTTTTTATTATAAAATCGTTTTCTTTCTCTTCTACTGTTTTCTTTGCTCAATTATGGTATTTATTGTTTCCTTCAGAAAATATAAAATTTTTTCTTAAATTCTTTCAAAAAACATTTTGTTTATAAGTTTACCACCCTATTTTTCTTGTTAAATTATAATTTTATTTTTTCGTTTCCATTACAAAGCTATTATTGTTATTATTTACCACATTACTTTTAGCCGTTTTTGTATGCCAAACTAAAACATCTTTATAATTATTATTTTTGTATCCAAATGGCTCCAAATCATTAATTCCAATTCCAAGTTGTGATAAAAAGCAATCTTCTGGTGCCTCGTTAATACATTGATAACCAAATGTTGCGTTAGTTGAAAATATTAAATTTAAATTAACAGCAAATCCTGCCATATCAATTGCAAATGTTCGATTTGGTTTAAAAACTGCTTGCCAGTTGATTACCTTGTTGTCTTTAACAATAGGGCCTTCAATAACTGCTCCGCCAACAATACCTGTAATGGTACACTGGATGTTATTAAGGTAATATAGCTACAGTAATGATATAATAATAGTACATATTTACTTTTTTTTTGCTCATCAGTTAACTGCAATAGAAGTAACATAATTATAAATAAAAAAAAAGCTTACCAACAGGCCATACACCAACTTGTTTAACATTTTTAATAAAATTATTGAATAGCCGAATATCATAAGTATTGTCATCATCAGCAAAATAAACAACAGCATGACCATCAAAATTTTGATAATATTTTCGTAAATATTCAAGCGCGTCATTTCTTTGAGTCCAACCTTTTGCTAAAAAAAGTAAATTTTAAAAATGGCAGATTGAAAAGTTATATGAACTGATTAAGCCAAAACTCCTCTTAACTTGTAAAATAAGAACATTTCACAACGATAAGTGATCATACAAATGTCGCAATCTTTTGAGATAAAAAATTAATGGTTACAGATATGCTAATTTTTGTGGAAGGATAATAACCAAAATATTTTGTCATCGCTATTTTTTGATCACTTTTTTGAGCAGTTTTTCATAAAATAAGAGTAACAACAAAATATTTGAAATCTTTGCTACTCACATAGTTGCAAAAAATTGATCTCCACAAAAAATTGATAGTAACAACTATTTTTGAAATGTAAAATTTAAATGCTACAAATGGTATGAAATTTGCTTCACTGATTACCCTAATTATCACATTCAGCAGTAATGGCTTAAAATGGGACAAAAAATTCTAATAATTTGATAGACTAATCTATCCTTTAAAATTTATTTGATGCCACACAAAAAAAATTTTTTGCTTATGAAATTCAAGGCAATAAAAAGATTTGCTTACCAGGAAGATCCGGATGTTTTGCTGCAAAAATATATGCATATGGAATATTTGTCCTTTTTAGCAGCCGATTCACCGCATCTACAAGTTCAATGCCATCTTCAATAACTACCCAATGAACATTTTTAATATGCATTAAGGTCTGTGAAAATCTTGTTAAATCCGGCAACCTTTCAAGTCTCTTATTTGTTGGAGTAATTACAATTATTGTTGTATCATTTTCAGCAGTAAAATTTGACGTAACATAAATCCCACATAAAACACCTTTACAATTTTCAGGTATTGGATTTTGGAGATAATTGGGCCGGTATTCACGCCATTTCTCAGCAACATCTGGTAATGGCATTGGATGGATGAAAGAAGGTAAAGCATGGAGAGTAAAAATAAAAATAATAATTAAACAATAAACAAATAAGCATGTAATTGATGTCAAAAAATTTGCAATTCTTTGAAGACCTGAAAACCATATCCATTTCGAATTTCGTGGTTTTAGCTTAAGCTTGGACTTTTTATAAACAAATAATCTCTTATTAGCACTTGAATTCAAAATCATTTTTGATGACTTTTAAAAAACAGCAATAAATAAAAAAATTAAAGTTGAAAAAGCTACATAAAAAAACTAGTTTGAAGATTTTCAAATGTTTCATTTCTATGGAGTGTTAATAACAATGCACTGAAACTAGTCTAATTTTTTAAAATCATTTAGCTATTTTCAAGAAACAAGTTGCATTGTTTAGTAAAATGTTTCAATAAATATTGAGCTTGTTTTTTTGTGCGAAAAGACTACCTAACTGTAATTGAATGAATTTCATTTAAGCTTTTGTATTTTGTAATCACAGAACTTTAAAACATAAAATTTAGAAGATTATCGTCTGCTATTTATCAGCTATATCATTATATCTCTTAAATCGCCAAATCAAGGTTTCCGCCGCAAATATTTCGTCCTTAACTTAACTAGGCAAGCTTACAGACAAAAATGGAAAATTAACTCCGAATATACTACGCTAAGAAGTCTGTAACTTTGTTTATCTGTAAAAAAAAGTTATTTTTAAGCATTCATTTTCAAAAAAAAAATTTCACAGCTTTTAAAACCGAAATCAAAAAAGTTAAATTGATAAAACTACTTTATAGTTAAAAAACTAGTATTCATGACTTTTAAAAATCACGAATTCCCCCCCCCCCCCCCCCTAAAATTTCCGTTGTTATGTTTTCAACTTCCAACTATAGATTTTTTCGCTAGATTTTTTTTACCAACTCATTTAAAATGCGTGTCGTTTTTAAAGAAAAAAATAATAGTAGTTTGATTTTTTGAAAAAATCAATTTTCAAAAAAGTTTTAAAATGAAAAAAGAATGGTTTGTTAAAATTGTACCGCTGCTGTTTTTGGGCGCTGGAATATTGTTTTATAATTTATTTATTAAAGATTTTCAACAGAAGAAAAACAAATATGTGAGTTGTTTGAGTTAAGAAATATAAAACTCGGTCATTTTCAGTTTCGCTTCCTTACAATTTGCAAAAATACCGTAATTGCCTCAACAACTCTTACTTTGACAACAATAACAACTTCGACAATTTCATAACAATCTATCGAGAATGTTTAGCAAGCTATATCGGCAACAAAACTACTGTTGATAAATTTAGAATGGGCAGATTTGATGAAGATAAAGTTTTTCTTCCTTTAAAATTAACATTTAATCAAAGCAAATGCCTTTGGTTAACAGTTGGAATTGGTGGTGATGATCAAGTTGAAAAACTTTTTAAAGAAAGATATCCAAAATGTCAAGTTTTTGGAGTTGAAGCTTCACCTGATCAATATGCAAATTTTAGTAATTATGGTAGTGTGATACCGTATGGTGTTGGTAAGTGTTATAAAGGGTGTCCATTATTTCTTTAGTTTGTTATAACCCACTTTTTTCAAAATCGAGTAGGTCAATTCTACTAAGCAGATGATTATTTTCGTTCCTTTCTTCACAAACATATATATTTTAACATGGTTAAGCAGTTCCGACTGTGTCTATGCGGGAAAAAAATCAGCTTTAGAAGTTATCTCAAAAAACAGCTAAAATTTGAGGTTTTTTCGATTTTTCACTATTTTCAATCCTTTCCCATGAGCTTTATAGAAGTGTAACATTCCCAAAAACCCCTGCAAAGTTGTTTTTTGAGCATTGAGATTATATTCGCAAAATTTCAAGTTCATACGATCCTTTTGGAAAAAATCGAGTTAAACAAGGTTTTGATTCTTGCTCGATTTTTAGAAGAATTGAGTTTTATAATAACATATGTTACTATACTACCTTTGCTTGAAAAACGCTATTTTCATTAGCGTTTTTCAAGCAAAGATTTACAATCATTTTTAGGCATCAAAAGTGACAATGTAACCCTAACTGTTCGAGAGAAGGAAACTTATCAAAACAAAACAGTTAAAGTTTTGGCATTCTCAAAATTGCTGGATAAATTTGTTAAATCTCAACTTGTTCATTACATGACAATCGATATTGAAGGCTTTGAATTTGGCATTTTAGAAGCATTATTACCATCTAAAAAACTGTACAAACAAGGAATAACGTTTTGTCAAGTAAGTATTTGCCAATTTTTATGTGCCGCTTTTTCTAGCAAATTTGCATAGTTACATTTCTTTTATATTCAATCTTGTGTCTTTTAGATCGATGCTGAGCTTCATTCAAACCAAACAAAAATTCAAGATATTCTTCATAAATTTGATGCTAAAAATTCTCCATATTTACCAATTTATTCACAAAAATTTATGTTGCATGAGAAAGTAACATGGATAAATATTGAAAATAAACGATGCCGACAAGCTTTTGATATTGAACATTTTTTGTAACTTCATTTTATTATTTAATAGTTTCTGTTTAATTAATAAAAAATATGTTTAATTTTTAGTTTTAGTAGCAAAAGTATAAGGTGATTAAAGAAAAGTGTTAAGGTGGTTTTGGACGACTAATAGCTCCTTTTGATTTTTGTAAGTTCATAAACATAAAAAATCGCTTCAACAAAAGAGTAACAGTAATAACAAAAACACGAACAAAATGTTTTAACTACTCCCCTTCCAAGAGCATATTAAAGTTGTAATGTTTTTTTAATCATAACGTTTCCCTATTTTTTTGATGTTTAGTCTTTATTTAACTTTTACACAAAAACATTTGCAAGAGAATTACAGGTGCCAATTTTGTTTTGGACGCAATGTATGCAGGTGATAATTACATTGTGACTCTCATATTTAAATTATCACATTTTTTTCTCAATGTGTTTCATATAAATACATTTTTTTATTTCATATTTTTATCAGCAGGTATCAATGCCATATACTCCTCCACAATTTTTTATTCAAATATCTTATGGTATTGTACTGCTTCCGCTTTACATTTATGTTTTGATCCAGTTTCTATTTCCATCCAGAAATAAATTGTTTAAGGCATTTTTCTTTAAATTATCTGCAGCTTTAGGATTTGTCGTAGGTTATCTTCTTTATAATAGTGTTGCAATGAATTCTTTCAGCTATCTTTTTTTTATATTAACATTAGATAAAAGTTGATAAATATTCAGAAAAATAGATGGATTAGATACAAAAAATAAAATTCAAAGAATTGAAAGCTAAAAGAAAATGAGCAATTCCGTTGGAACACCTTCTATCTCAAACATCTTTTTTAGGATATAACACAATATGTTGTCGTTTGGATATTTTTAAAAATTACCGCATGCTCATTAACTTATCGCTTATTTATTGGTTATGAAGGACTTTATCTTTTTAACATATTAAGCTATTTAAATTATTATGTTGTACCAGTTCGATGTTGGTTGCTTAATGCATCTGCTGCAAATCGTTTTACAGCATTAGCATTGCCATTAAAGCATGAAAAGGTAAATTTATAAAAATACAGAAAAAAGGAGCAATTTAAAATCAAAAAATGCGATTCCAATTTTTTTGAACCAAAAATAGACAGCATAAATACTGTAAAAATTTTTAGATTTGGAAAATACATAATCGCTTTCTCTTTTTTATTTCCAGTTCCATTTTATATTAGCTCATTATTTGGGGGTCCAGCAACAATTTTTATTGTAAATGAAGCAATTGCAATTGAAATAAGACCAGAATTACTTCCATGGAGTCGAACCCAGGTGAATTTGTATCAAATGTTTGTTACAACTACTGCATCATTTTTCTTTAATTTAACTGCACTATATTTTTACATCAAACGAAAAGAATCTTTGGGGAAACACATTAGTAATTCACATGTAGTTGAAACAAAATTACTTGTTATTACATTTTGGGATTTTTTTGTTGATATTGCTTTTATGGTTGTTAAGGTAAAGGGAAAGAATTAAACTGCTATCAGAGCTATATATATCTGTTTTTTAGACAATTTCGGCAATTCGAAATACTACTCAAAGAACTAACAATGACGATACACCATGGGTAATTGCAATATGGTTAATGGATTTAGGAAATTTAGCACGTCCCATTTTTCTTATTCTAATGTGTGAAGCTTTAAGACAAAAATTTTTAAAAAGTATTGGAATTAAGGAAAAAGTTAACAGTGTTGTTGTTTTTAGTAATGAAAAATAAAATTACATTCACCGTATTTGAAAACTTTGATAGCATTTTTTTCGATCAACGGAAATGGAAAAAATTCTAAACAGTTGCGTGCTTCGTTAATAATTATAGAACAGCTTTAAAAAGAAAAACCTTTTAACCATTTGTTTTCCTCCTTGCTTTTCTTTCTTCTCTTTTTCTGTCTTTTACTCGTTTTCTCTTTTCTGGTTCGTATTATGTGTGTTCACTATTTCTCCCCCTTCTTTTCTCTATTTGACATTATTTTCTTTCCCTTCTCGCTTTGAAGAGTCGTCTACTTTTTTGCAACCATCAACGGGAGGCCCGGTAGCGCAGTGGTGTGTTGGTCATGCTCTCGCACTACACGCAAGGGAAAGGATTGTGCGAAAGTTCGATCCCCATCTTGTGAGTCGCAACTGCCGAAAGCCTCAAGGAAGCCAAGGTTGCTCATATAAGAGCAAGACCGAGCCCCAGAACCAAGCCCAAGGTAGTATAAGCCGAGCGGCAGGAAATTAATCAAATGGCTCCAAAAATGGACCAAATGGATTGAAAGATGGCTTGTATAAGCCAGGATGTCTGCAAAGAAGCAGCATCCAAAAAATTTTTTTAAGTTTCTTTTAAAAGTTGTGTTAGAATTAAAAAGAAATTTAATTGCAGAAATATCGCAAATTTTTTGATTTATCATAGTAACTAAAAAAACAATGATGGTAACATAAAATTTGCTGTATTATAAGTTTTTGTCACTATCGTTTAATCTTCTTTTGATGGTAAAAATTATATTAAAAAAACAGAATTTTGTTGTTCCTCTTGTTTTATTATCATTTTTGCGCTAATGAATACTATAAACAAAAAATGATAAAAACCATTAAAAGATTATTTCGCCTACTTTCTTATGAAAAATACATGCCTAATTTTATCGTAAAAATAAAAAAAAGTAAGCAGAAAAGAACTACTTTATTTATTAACGAGTACACTTTGATTAAACAAAATATTATTCATGCCAATTTCCCATCTTTCATTCAAGCTACATTTATGCAAATATTGCATTGCTCCTTTTTCATTTCCAATCATTGCTGAAATCCAATCTGATGGATATGGTTGCTCATCAATGCATGCTCTGCCATTTTTTCCAAGACACGGAATAAACTTTGAATTTGTTACTCTTTTAATTCCAGCAATTTCAGCTGCAAATCCCGTAAAAATTCCATCTTCTGGCATTCTTTGAAAATTTAAAGACTTCAAAAATCCCATTGTTTTTAAGCCGAAAAGAAGTTTTTCTGAAATTGTCAAATCTTTATTAATCAAAATTAGCAAAAACAAACTTGTTGTTGCTTTTCCAGTAATCATATAATGTCCACCTCGACAGTAATATGGATATTGTTTAAGTGGATAAACATATTATGGAACATCCCATTTTGTTGATGTTAAACCTCTGCGAAGAACTTGTGGATCTTTAAGGTAGTAGCCGTGAATGCTTTCGTTGTCTACAAATTAACAAAGACGAAATCAAAGAAATTGTTTCATTCAAAAGATATTGCATACTCTCAAGTAAAATGGTGAGAGTAACATCACATTTGCTATCTTAGCTTTTTTTAATAGTGTCATCGTTTTTTATGAAGCAGTTTTCTGCTTTTTCAAGAATTACAAAATTTTCAAAAATGAAATTTTACTGTTACTCTCTTTTTTGCATAAAATCACTTCAATAAAAAGAGTGATAGTAATCCAAAAATAGCGATCACATACTTTTTTTTGCTACTCTCTTTCAAATAAAAAATTTCATATTTAAAATCGAAAAATTTGTGTTGTCTCATTAAATTTTTCATATTTTTGTGTTCACTTGTTTCTGCTTGATTTTATAATCTAAGGCAAAATGGAAGAAATAAATTTACACTTTTTGTCATTAATTTTTAATTTTCGACTAAATTTCAAGCACTACCCACAATTTCTTTTTTTCAAGTAAAACCAGAATCCCCGATTCATCCATATTTAAAACTAAATCTCAAAAACAAAAGCTTTCAAAGAAACAATTATCTTTGTTTGCTTGACACAGTTTTTTTAATCTCTTCACGTTTATGATATTATCGTCATCGCTTTTGGCAACACATACAACAGAAGGACAAAATTCAGATGCTGTAGCTATTACTGCTAAAGTCTTTAAACTGAGATCGTAATAACTTTCTTTGACATTTGTGATTAACAAATTTTTGTGGGTTAATTGTTCTTTGGCTATTGATGATGGAAGTTTATTGGTGTTCTAAAAAGTAAAAGTAGAAAAATTTTTGGAATTAGAATCGTGATCCCCTAAAAGCTTTTTTATGATTAAACTTGAAAACCAGGCATACTAATTTAATTAAGATCTTTTGTAAAAGTTTATGCAAATTTTTTTCGATCGATAGTAATCTGAAAATTTTGTCATTATTATTTTTGATTACTATCAATCTTTTTATTAGAGGAAAGTTTTGTAAAATGAGAGTAAAAATAAAAATTTCATTTATTTTGCATCCTACCTTAACATATCCAACAACAAATGGAATTTCTACATCTGGCTCACTATGATTCCCCCATGTTCTTCTTATCATTTCTCTTCCATTAAAATCATCAACATGAGATATCACAGCTATCAATATCTCTGTCGTATTTTTACACATATAAATACTTAGGGTAAATATCATTACCCTTAGTATTTATCCTTTCAAGAAGAATATCATCCACATTAATTTCACGTTGAACATTTTCTAAATTTGCATTATACATTAATCATGTAAAGCTCTCAGCATAGCTTACGTGCCACAAATGGATAATTAAACCAATAAAACCATGATTTGAATAAAAAATTTAGTAATAAACAAAAAATAAAAAAATACCCAAACGTATAAAAAAGTTTAAAATATGTCATTACTTTTTAGTAATAAATACATATTTTTAATTAAAATCAATAGTTTTTGAAACAATGCACAAAGATTTTCGTTATTCTAAAGATTGGTGAAACTGATATTCCTGCTGTTTATTTCTTTTGCAGTTGAAGTTGTTTCTTTGATAAAAGTGAGCATACCACAACGACGGCAGCAAGTTTAGTGACAAAGGGGTAATCCAGATATTATACAGGGGCAAGGGGGTAAATGCCGTTTTTGATGTACGGAGGTAAATAAAAATTTCATATCACGTAATATCTGGATAGTCCTAAGTCGGAAAAACATGTATTTAACAAAAAGTATAGCTTTATTAATTAAATCAAATAGATATGTTTATTATATAGAAAAAACAAACTAATTACTTCTGCTTCTTTTTCAGTTCTAATAATTTAGGCCCAACTTATGTTTACAAAAACTCTATAATTCATTTTCTAATATACAACAAAATTGTTTGGAGAGATTTATGATAAGGACAAACAAAGTAGAAATGCCACAAAGTAAAAAAAAATAAGTCATTACTGATAACAGAACAGAGAACATGCCATCATAAAATGAACAAACAAAAGAAATCAAAATGCGTACATGAATTTTAAAAAGAATAGCGACTTCTGAGAATACAGAGTTTTTCTTTATCTTGTCCAAAATAGATAATAATACGATTAGGGATTTTTGATTCAATAATAGCATCAATTAATTCATCAAGTTGAATCGAATATCCTTCAAAAATATTCCAAACAAAATCAAAGTAAAATTTTGTATCTCTGTGATTCTAAAAAAACATACTTAATTCCCTGATCAACATTTTGTAAGCTGCTTAATAAATATAAAAAAAATAACCTTGATAAATTGAGCAAGATCTTCAACATTTATAACTTCAGGTATGTATTTCAAAGACATATAACTCAAATTATTAAGGTGAAGTTTTGCAATATTTTTCATGGTTGAAGATGTGGCTGCTGCAGGGGAATCAATATTGAAAGAGCTAAAAAATTCATTGTAAAACTTCAGCATTGAACCAAAAAATTGCGATCGAAAAAAACTTACTAATTAAATTCTTTTACATTTGGGATTGATTCAAGAATATTTTCAAGTCTAACAGTTCTCCCATCATTCTTAATTATTTTAACACGATAAAAATAGATTTTTTGAAACATTTTTCCCCATATTTTGAATTCTTTTATATTCATTCTGCAACTTTTAATAGAAAGTAAAGCATCTTCACATCGATAAATTTTTGAAGTAAATAATGCAGCACCATTTGAAATGAACTTTTGTGAACGGCATATCTGATTTGTAAGCCATAGTTTGCTGTTGTTAATTTTTTTAATATCTGCTGTAACACAACATCTTTGATTTTTTGATTTGCATCCTAAGTCATCACTTGAACAAAAAATCTTTCCACCATACCAAATTCGTTTAACGATGAGAAGAGGATTGTTTTGAAAAAAGTATTTGCATGATTTTGCTAGTTTGAGATAAGTTTCTGGCGTGGATGGATTTTTAACCATATAATAAATAATAGAATCTGGAAGGCTAAATTGTTGTTGTTTTATTGAAGGAGCTTTTGACCATAAAATTTTTGCATTATAATTTGATGGTTTTGAAGTAAAATTTAAAGGATTCATATTCAAAGACTTTTTAGATGAAAGATTGTAACCCAAGATTTCTATAAGTATGTGATATACAAATTTATCACATAACACGTTGAGAGATTAATAGTAGTATGTATAATATGATAATTAAAAACAGGTCAGCAAGTTATCTTATTCCAAAAATATATTTCAACTAACAATAATTAATTTAGGTAATCACAAAAAAGAATAAGTGCACTAGTCCAGTTTCATGACCAATGCAAATGCATTAACAACTGCAGGTGCAACTGCAAATATAATTAGGAAAAAAAATTTAATAAGCAAATTCTTGATTGATTTATTATTGAAATCTTTTTTAGTTTTCTTTGCATACTTTTATCGGTTATATCTACTCATTTCTTATATTTCTATATGCTACTACCATTGAGAAAGTTTATTGATTTATTTTAACCAGAGTGTTTCAAAAAAAAATGTTTTGTAAATGTGATTTTAAAAAAATAATAATCTGTGTTTTTTCGATATGCGCGAGTGCACATTTGCTGCATGCCTTAAAAACGAAGAAAAAAAACTGTGTCTCAACACGATAACCAGATGCAAGCGAGCTCTTGTGAGAAACGAAAAGTATAAAAGGGAAAAAGAGACCAGAAAAAGGAACTAGTTTCGAAATCTGAAAGTTATTTTTTTTGCGGTCTCAATCATTCGTGTAATGTTACGTGTTGCGTATATATTTTTTTGTACTATTTTTTTTAAATCTTTGGTTACTTATCGGAGGGGCTTCCCAAATGACGTTGGAGTGGTGGCACCATATTTTATGTTTAACTATAAAAATAGTTAGAAACAGAATATTAGCAGGAAAATTTTTCTTTCTGGCGTACATTTGTCATTGAAAGTAGCTGGCGATAACTATATCATAGATAAAAACATCCTTTTTTTGGTTGAACAGATATTCGAAGAATGTCTCTTAGTTAAGTTTGTCATTATAATAGCAAGTCTTTCATTTTCTCCTTGCCATTTTGACATAATTGTTGCAGCAAGAATATTAAAGAATGTACAGCCAGCTTCAGTTGCACAAGCGCTTTTGCAAGCATTGTTTTGCCATTTCCTGGGGAACTAAAGAAGAGAATAGCCTTTGCAAGTATTCAAGGATCAGTAAATAATGCTAACAGTTTATATGATACTAAAAAGAACCCAATTACCAGATCATATGTTGGAGCGGGCATAGTCTGCAGCACTATCCACTATTTGCTCTTAGCATTCAGGCATGTAGGTTTAAGATTCTTGCCAGTGCAACCCAGTGGTGACAGATCCTTATTTAGCACTTTCAGCACTTTCCATTTTCTTTCTGGACTCATGGATTTAACAAGCTTCGGGATTCAAGCCTTCCATTCTTTCGAGTTTTTGTCCGTGATTTATTTCCATGTTACTTGAAAGCTACATATATATAAATAAATTTTTACAGCTTTGACAGTTTCTATAACTCTCATCAATTTGTATTCTCTCTTGTTGTAATAACAATTTGTCTACTGGTATCTCTGTAAATAATCAGTTATGGGTATAATTCAGTCAAAATATTCATCAAAGAAGCTATTAAATGCGGCGAATCTAGAATCCTTCGATAGCTTATATGATAAATCTACCGAAGGATTAAAGGTAATTCTTGATGCTGATGATAACGGTATGTTTGTTTTTTTCTTGGACATTAATAGAGTGATGGGAACTGTTTGAACTAGACAATCTTTTTTTAGGTGAAATTCCAATGCATGAAGCTGCTCAAGCATACAAAAAGATTATTACAGAATTTGAAAATGTAATGAAGGCAGTTCCAGAATCTGTTCCCAAAAAACAACGAGATAATGTTGAAAAGCGAATTCGACTCTTGGAAAGAACTATTATCAATACAAAATTACGTATGGAAACATTAAAGGAAACTCTTGCACCAGAAAAAGAAAATGGTAATGGTTCAACTGGAATACAAGCAAAGAATAAAGGTGTTGTTGCAACAAATAAAGAAGAACATGAAGTTGTTGGTACAATTGTGGATAAAGAAAAAACAAAAGTTACCTTTGGAGATGTGGGAGGTGAGTATTTTTGTACATTTACGCATGAGATAATTATAAAATAAAAAATTTGGCATTTGGAACACTTTGCCAAAATGTGTTAAAACTGAATTTTTTGCGACGCTTTTTTTTGAGTTCAAAAATATTCTAATCATTTTGTTTTAGGTAATGAAGCACCTAAGAGAGCTTTACGAGACTGTATCATTCGGCCATGTAAGTATCCTGCATTATATACTGGTCCTCGAACACCTGCAAAAGCTATTCTCTTCTTTGGTTCACCAGGAAATGGAAAAACTATGATTGCAAAAGCTTGTGCAACAGAAGCTGGCTGTACATTTTTTAATATTTCTGCTGCAACAATTATGTCAAAATGGCAAGGAGAAAGTGAAAAAAAAGTTGAAGCATTATTTACAGTGGCTCGAAAAATGCAACCTTCTATCATTTTTATTGGTATGTATGTTTTTATATATGGGAGATTAGGGGTAAAAAGTTTGGGCCGGTGAGCTAACGGAATATAAGCTTATATAATCAAAAAATTAAGATTTGTAGTTATTTATTTTTTCAGATGAAGCTGATTCAATTCTTTGTGAATATGATGGAAATGATAATGGTAGCTCTCGACGTGTTACAACACAATTTCAAATTCAAATGGATGGTGTGCTTTCAGATGATTCTGATCGAGTATTTGTTGTAGCAGCAACCAATTATCCATATAATCTTCCTGATGCTGTATTACGTCGTTTTACACGTAGAATTTTTATTGAATCACCAACAGCTGAAGCTCGAGAAGCACATATTAAATATTACTTTAAAAATGAAAAGTTGGAACTCAGTGATACTTCTATGGAACAAATTGTTGCTGCAACTGCTGAATATTCATATTCTGATTTAACAGCATTATGTCAACATGCTGCAAATATTCCTGCTAATGAATTATGTGATGAAAATGAAGATGCTCCAAATTTAAAAGCTGAAGATCTTCGTTCAGTTCAATATAAAGATTTTAATGCTGCTTTGAAAGTTATCAAACCTTCACCAACAAATAAGAATTGTCAAAAAATGGCTCAATTTATCGAACTTTGCGCACAACAAAAATTATAAAGATGCATTAATTCTTTTGTTGTTATTGATGTTGCTACTGTTTTTGTAATATTTTTTGTTGTTTGTTTTTTGTATGCTCATAAATGTTGTTGTTTTGTTAATAAAAAATTGTTAAAAAAATCTTATGTTGTTTTACAAAAAGTGTTGGAAAGAAATTGAATTGTAGTAATTAACTTATGTTAATCATGTTCAAAATAAGCAGGAACAACTTTTAATTCAACTTTTTTAATGGTCGCGAAAGCTTTCTTTTTTTTCGTTCATGATACGAGATAAGACGAGAAGCGATTACCTTATTAACCAATTCATTAAGTTGTGAAAAAAAGATTACTGTCAAAAATACCACAACCCGGCACCAGTAAAAACGAAAGTGACAGAAATGAAAAAATGAACACAAACTTTATTACTCACATTCCACAAAGTCCCAAAACAAAAAATCAAGAACTATTTATAAAATTTTAAACATTAAATTTTCATAAACTTTATTTAAGAACACCAAAACATATATATTCAGCAAAATACAACAACAACAGCAAGAAAAAAAGAGATCAATAAAGGCTTTTGGATGATTTAGCATTCCATTCTACCACTTTACCTAAAGGACTTTCCTGTTGTGCTTCGAAGTCTTCCCATTCTTCTGTGTTCAAGCCATATTGTGGGAGATCCTTTGAAGCACGATTACGACGAGGTCGACGAGAAGCTGAACGAAGTGGTGGTTGCAGTAGTGGATTCTTGTCACGAGTCTTCTTTGCAGGAGCCTTCTTTGGTGCAGGTTTCTTTGCTGGAGGCTTCTTTTCAGCTGATGGAGATGAAGAACCATCATCAACAGCATCTTGTTGTCTTCCACTTGATGGAGACTCTTCTTGTGTTGCATCAACACTTCTTTGCTTTGGAGTTGCAGCTTTTCGACGAGGTGGTGGAGGTGGAGTAGCAACAGCAACATCTTTTTTAGCAACCTTCTTTGCTCTCTTGGAACCTTCTTTTGCTACAGGTGCTTTCTTTTCTTTTTGCACTTCTTTAACTTCTGCTGCTGGTTTTTCTTTTTGAACTTTTTGAATTTCTGCTGCTGCCTTTTCTTTTAATGGTTCAACTTTTGGTTTATCTTCAATTGTACCTTCTTTTGATGGCAATACTTTTGCAGGTGCTGGTGCAGCTTCAGCCTTCTTGTTCTTCTTTTTCTTTTCAGTGTTATCCTTCTTGACATCAACTTCTTTTTTCGGCATTTCTTCTTCTTTTTGAATATATGGTGAGAGATCAAGAGTAGGTAGACTTTCAGGTGAAATAACGCGTCTTTTTCGATCAGCTTGTTCTTTTTCTGCAGCAGATTTCTTTTGTTGATGACGTCGATAAACACAACATCTATAAAAAATAAATATTAATAGACATGATGATATGCATTTGATTTTTTCCCTTTTCCCTTGCTGATTGGAAAACAAAAACAGCAAACCAAAAAAAAAACAGCAAAAATCGTTATGTTTTGAGGTGGATTCGAACCTCGCTCTTCGCCTTTGATTGCGAGCCTAACGCTCTACCTACTGCTCCGTCCGCTTTTTTCGCTTTGCCAAGAGAAAGACAGTTTCCAGAAGAATTGGAAGGTATTTCAGTCATCCAAATAAACGAATAAATAACATACCCAATAAAACCAACAATTAGAAGAGCAGCAAAGCCACCAAGTACTCCACCAATAATCCACCATGTCGTTTCTGCATTTGATGATGATGATTCAGTAGCATTTGAACTTGATAGAGGTGTTGATAATAAAGAAGGTGGAGGCGCAGTAGTTAGAGGAGCTGCTGTTGTTGGATACCATATTTTAGCATTTTTCTAAAAAAAATGTGAATATAAAAGATAACAGATAAATGTACAAAAAAATGCTTACAACTTTAATCGAACATCCAGTGTAAGCTTGTTTAACATATAATCTCACAACATTTCCATCATGTTTTTCAGGTTCACAACTATTAATAGTAACATCTTTACCGGTTTCAGAAGATATTGCATCTGTTATTGGAAATGCCATGACTGCTTGTCCACATGTTTGGGCAATAAATTCCGTTACTAAAACATTATACTATTAATACGTATACACTATTTCTTTGATAACTTACTCGACGTTGTTACCATGAACCGCATTGAATTTTTTTTATTTTTATAATGCACCCCAGCTTTAAATCCACATTGATTTTCTCCACATCCAACAATTGCATCTTTATTATATTTATCAGGAGCAGCATCAAAACATACAGTAACTCTAAAAATAATGCTATTAACAAAAACGACAATATAGTAACCAAAATCTTACTCTTTATTCAAACAACCATCGGAGCATATTTCTAATATTAATTTACCATTTGCTATTAATAATTCAACATCAACAGTTACATGAGGTTCTTGCAAGACTACATCACCATTATCAGATACAAGTTCACCATCATAACTTAAGCCACTCATACCAGTAAGACCTTGTCCTTTTCCATTTTGAGTTGTTGTTGCAGTTGTACCCAAATGACGTTGAACACGTAGTTGTCCAGAAACTTCACCAAAAAATAAGATAGTAGCAATCACCAACAATTTACAGCAAACCATTATTTCTTGAGAATTGAGAGACAGCAGCGAGCAAGCAAGCAACAATGCGAAGAAAAAAAAGTGAGAATGAATGAAGGCAAAATGATGGAAGGAATTTCTTTTATCCATTTTTGAATGGTGCGCTTCAAATATAAAAAAAATTTGCATTAAATAAAACTTGATGATTTGATATAGGAGAATGATTTGGGTATAAAGAGTTTGTTATTGCTGTGATAGTAACCATAATATATTTTTATATAATATAACGCTGTTTTTCTCAAAATCGAAAAGCTCGGCTGAATGGTATTCTTTTGAATGAGCAAAAAGGTAGAGATAGGTGGAAAAAGCGTTTTCCATTTTCTTTGGTTACCGTAACTTAAATACAAAGTACACGTATTTTTTACGATTAAGTTCTAACAAGAACTCGTTTTTTTTGACTTTTGATGTCTTATATTTACAGGAATAAGGCGTGGCACGAGCAACTTTCTCAGAGGAAGCATTTTATTAGCTTAAAATTTTGTCATTTGAGAATATTTCACTAAGTTACAACGTATCAACAGGAAATCTTTCAAAACCAATTTGATCTTCTATGAATGCAATTAAGCCTGCACCTGTAACATTGTCGGCTATCGTTGACACTAGCAAATACAAATTATCCTCAACTATCTCTTTCGATGTCAAATGGTCCAGATATATTTGTTGTTTCAGATCAACTAAAGTTTATTATTCATAAACCATTGTATCTTCAATCACATACCACTACTATTACAGCTGGTGCTGCTTCATCGACAAATATGCCGTTTATGGCAAAGCAAAGCAATGGAATAAATTCAAATTCAAAACCATCACCGTGAACAATATCAAATCATCAAGCAAGTGTTATTTCATTAACAGCTCCATCATCCTCTCAAGCAATAATTATTATGCATTAATAACAACAAAGAAAGTTCCAATTAGAGAAAAAAATTGTAATAAACAAATTCTTGATTGATTCATTAGTAAAATCTTATATTGATAGTTTCTTTGCATATTTTTTATTGGTTATTGCTATTGATTTCTTATATATCCATGCCACTACCATTGGGAAAGCTTATAGATTTTTTTAAACCAGAGTGTTACAAAAAAATATTTTGTAAATGCAATTTTAAAAAAATAATGTTTCCCATCATAGCCGTATCTGGAGGCGCGACTGAGGGAGCTGATGACCGTCCTAAATCACCGTTTTCGTTTGATATTTTGATAGAAACAAAAAGAAGCGGCAAAAGATCAAAGCCCTGCTACCAACTCGCGTGTTGAATACGGTCTTATTTATCACAGAAATACCTATATTGCTCATAAGGACTTTTATTTAAACCTTTTCCTGATGAACTGACAAAAAGAGAATAACACCAAATTTTTCAAACAATTATAATTCTGTGGCAATGGCTTAAAAACAGACATATATTTATTAAAGCAATATTATATCACATTCGACACCCGTCAAAACTTAATTCAAACTCATCTTTTCTTAATGGACTATGAACTTCTAAGCTTCCTGAAATAGTTTTATGCAAATATTTCCTTTTTGCAATAACACAAGAAAATCCAGAAATGAATGCTAGTAACTTGCATCTCACTGGCCCAAGACATGCATCAACATTTTTTCTTTTTGAATAAAAAATTTCATCATAACATTTTTCTATTAGGGGATAATAGTGGTTATCAGATGGGAGAGCTTGAAATTCTTTTGCGGCATTTTCAGTGATAAACTTTTTTGCATTTCTTACATAAGTGTTGATGGAATTGGGATTAATGATATCGGACATTTGGGGATCTTGAAACTCTCTGAAGGATGTTTGATTGATGGCATCGTTGAAAGCTGAATTAATCTATAAATTTGCATAAAGTTTGATTAAAAAGCTCTGGTGGCAAAATTTATATTCTTTAATACAAAGAGATCAACAAATTGTGTACGGAGAAAAAATAAACGGAGAAAAAATAAACCGGAGAAAAAATAAACTTATGATAATAACTGTTATAATTAATAATGATAACTCTAGGGATTAAATTCACACAAAGTTTTTATCAAATACCAATTACATTGATCGATTGAATGCTGAAGGTACATTCCTATTCTTTTTTCTTATTGAAATATTTTTATGCGTGTCGAAAATGATATTGTTAGAGCTGGAAACTCATATAAAGCTTGTGATTATGCTTTAAAAGGATCTCTTACGTGTGAACATCCCGGAATTCGAAAACTTTTTGAAGTTACGAAAGAACTTACTTTATTACTTATGCTGGAAGTAATGTAGATCGTCAAAATAAAATTTTAAAATAAGTTAGAGGAATTTCTCGTTTTTATTTTTGTTTAAAGTTTATTTTTTCTCCGGTTTATTTTTTCTCCGTTTATTTTTTCTCCTAGTGCCAAAAAATTTGATAATTTCAGATAAAAAGTAGTATGCTGGTTGTTGAAATAAATAAATCATTACCATTGTCTTGTTTCTAAAATGCAGCTTCTCGGTATTTAAGGAAGCAATCAGTATGTGCGGCAGCTTGATTCCTGCAATCTAATTCTTTATTTGGATCTTCTGATTTCTTATGGCTATTTCCAAGATTTATTAATGTCCATGATTCGATTTCAACATGGTTTAACTTCTCATATATCTATAATGATCGGAGTCAATTTTGTGCGCATAACATTACCTTACCTTCAATAAATCATAGAGTTCTTTTCGAATAGATTGAATATAATAAACTTGTAAATTCACACCAAATTGTCGAAATATTTCCTATGAAGTAATCAATAATTGCCATCTTTCATTGTAAAATAATGGACTGAAACAACTTATTACATCATGTTTATGCTTATCATATGCAGGCCTTAAAGGAACCTATTAGAAGTTTATATCATTTGACAAAATTAAATATAGACTTACTGTTACTGCAGTTGAACTATCCTTTGTAGTTGAAATAGACAGATGATTTAAATTTTCAGCTGCTTTACATACTGCAATAAAAGTAGTCCATTTACAAATTGGGATTGGCAAAAATGCTGGTAGAAAATGTGCCAAATCTTTTGTTATTTTGTTTGGTACTATTCTTAAAGACACCATTGTAGAAGTGTTGTTTCTCAAATTACCAATAGCTGACCATGCTTCACAAATTAATCGATTTTCAAAATATCTCGTTTTCTGGCTGTTGTATAATATTACTACCGTATTTGAAGGATATTAGAAAAATAATACGTAATTATGTAAATTCAAAAATAATGAATGAATACTTACATTGATGAATTTTTGTATTAAGTTGCCGAAATAAAACTAATATGTTGAACCTTTGGATAAAGCTTTACATAATTTAATAAACACCAATAAAAAATACAAATTATTAGAGCTTTGCCAAGCGATGATATTTTTGTCCAAAAACTAAAAAATAATTATGATTACATTTTTTCAATAATAACAAAAGTGAACTTACTTTATTAATCTGACAGAGAAAGCGAAAAAAATCATATTAATTTTTAAAATGTAACAATGACTTCGAGTAGTAATTTTTAAAGATCGCCACTTGGTAGATGTTTTTTTTTATTTTTTAACGGTTAATAGCGTGATCTGGATTTGCCAGTTAAAATCTTTATTAAAAACATGAGTGACATTTTTAATTCATAAAGCACTTTATGCAATTATCAATGGCATCTCTAATCCTTGGAATAAACTTCAACGATGTTCTTGGAGTAATTAAATTTTAAAATAAATTAAAATTGAAACTATACTCAGCAGAAAGTGCCCATAAATACAAGGTCACAAATTTCAATGTTATCTTTATCAATAAATGATTTTCCTTTTGATGTTGTAATAAAATACAAAAATGGCCGATCAGCGGTGAAAACATACCGAGATGCACTTGCTGGTATTCGTTGGCCTTTTGTAATACTGCTTGCTTCTGTTCCTTCTTCGTCAATCTAAAAAATTTTAGTCATAGTTTGGTAGATCCTTTTATTACATTAAAGAAAAATACCTTTATAATAGATGTATGCATAATTTCATCTAGCATACCGCATGTTTGAACCATATTACCAAAATTTGAATTGGGAGTAAAGGCTTCTTTCATGCCCATACGTTTTAATATCTCTTTTAATTTTAAATTGAACATAATATTAACAAGAGGAATTGTAATATCAAGTTTATTGTATCGCTCAAAAATCTTTTGATTTCTGTAATTTTAATATTTTTATGTGATAACGCTAAAATACGATTTTGACACATCCCATGGCTCCAGAAATGATCAAGATAGTGTAATAAGTTATTTTAAAAAACAAAAAAAAGTAGGTGTTAGGGCCTAGTATTGGGTAGGCCCTAACACCTATTGATCCCGTATACACTACTCTGCTCGAAAATAATAAAGAAATTTTGTTATAAGTATTTAAAGAAATATATGTTACCTTTCTGTCCATTGGTTAAAAACTTTGAAATTAAACGTTTTCAGCAGTTCTGATAAGCTATAATTTTTGTTTGGCAATACAATAAACATCCACGCTTCATAATTTTCATAGGGTATTCCTAGTGACACCCAATTTTCATTTTCAACTAAATTCCATTTTAATCTGCTTGTCACAGTTTTATTCATCATTTTTATATCTCTTGCAGGAACAGAATTAAATGTTTTTATACAAGAATGTTGTTTATTAAAATTGTCGTGCCAAGGTGCAATGAAATGTACGGTATTTATAATAATGAAATCTGTGCAAGGATTTACATCTTCTTCGTTTATTATTGTGTCGATTTGTTGATTTGTTGAATTTTTTATAAAGTTATTAATTTCCTAATAAATGTTTATAATATTATTTTACAAAATTAATGTTCTTTTTTTATAATGTCTTAATTTTATAGCCAACAGAAGAAATTGAATGGGACTACTAATCTCCTTTAATTTTGTCCCGAAATATGCTTGATTAAATAAGACTGCATTTCTGAAGCTAACAAGGGAACCGTCCCAAATGTAACACGCAGATTGAGGCCGGAGGTATTTCATGTGATTCTCCTACTATTCAATTGGATTCCTGACGGTTTCTAGTGGCCCTCGTTCGCAAATGTCATTTTAGTACAGATTAAGTAGCACACAATATCGCCTACTATTTTATACTAAAATCGCTTAATTTTGAGTTTTTTTACAAGCATATGACAGGAAACTCTTTATTTAGGCTAAATTAGCACCAAAAACTTATTTTCTATCATTTATTTAATTTATCTTATGAAATAAAAGTTATCCACATCTTCCATCATCTGTTATATCAATTGTTAGCTAATAACTTACTGTCACGACTGATGTCTTTGACGAGAATTTGATATGATGGATATCTCCATTCATCGTAGACTTTATTAAATCAATAATTTCAGGAACAAGATTGCAATTTTGCGAAATCAATAGTCTATTTGCAAATGTAACCACAACATTAGTTTTTTCTTCACTTGTTCTTTTATTATACCTATTAATCAAACGTGAAAATAATTCAATTATATTTTTCTTTGTCATTCCTGAATTATTTTATATTAAAGGATTTAATATTCTATACAAAATTTTTATCTCGTTAGATTTAGGTAACTTACCTTCACCAATTACTTCAGCAATTTCTTCCGCCGTTTTGCCATCAGCCCCAATATAAAGAATGGCAATTCCCGTTAATATGGAAGTAGGTGAAAAGATTATGGATTCCATCGATGCATTTTCCATTAATGAAATCATTTTAGAGGCAAAATTTACTTCGTTTAAAATTGCCATTGTTATAACAAAGTTTTAGAAATAAAAAATAACAATAAATGATTTTTCTTCCGCTTCTTTATTTTGTTTATCGTTAGAGTCTTAAAAAAGAGCAAAGCAGATCTTCTAGTTTTGATCGCAGCTAAAAGTAAAGTAAACAAAACTTTTGAGTGTTACTCCTATAAAGTTTAACAATTGAAAAGATCAGCAACCAACCTCTTCTAAAAAATAAAAACGGTGCACTAAGTTAAAAATAAAAAAAAATCTGAACAAAACTCTTTTTGATTTTTCCTGAAGATTCATATTCTTACCCTTAAAATCTTTCATAGCGGCTCTCTTCCTTTCTCGTCGACATCAACAAATTCTGGAACTTTTGCAAGAAATTAATATTCATGACTTTTTTCTCAGCCATTCTTGTTTTTTTTAGCTGGAGATTCAACAATATCAACATCATTCAATTTATTTTCTGACGAGGAGGAAGATTCAACAGTTGAATTTAAATCGATTTCAATTAAAGAAAGAGGTCGAAAAAATGATAAGATAATAAAAATGCGTGATTAACTAATCAAAAAAAAATTTGATCTTATCTGCACTATTTTTTTGTTAGCTCTTTGTTGTCAAAGAGAAATCAAAAATCATTTGGCTTCAAATTTTCTTTTGTGTCTGGATGCGACACCAAAAAACATCAAATGTAGAAATTGGTATTTCTGGTTTTTCTTTTCAAGCTTTACGTGTCACTTTTTAAATTTCATTTTCAATAAGCATTGTTATGTTTTCAAGAGACATTTGGTATAGATTCAATATAGAGATTAACAGAACAAATTCTGTAAACAGCTATCATTAAGCAAACAAAAAGTCTGGTTAGTATTTTTTAAAAATTTATTAATTACTAAAAGAACTATTCTTAGGTTGCTCTAAAATTTATCAAATAAACATAGAATTGAATATTTTTATAATCTGATAATCCTTGATAATAAGCAGCCGTGCCAATTAAAAATTGCCAAATTCGACAAAATACAAATCCAAACGTTACATGTGGTAATGGAATTAGAAGTTGTGAAGAGACCGATAAAACAATTCCAGCACAAACCCAATTAAGTGATTTTTCTTTGCAATTGATGAATCTCAACAAAAATGGTGCTATCGAATAAAATTGTACTTCTACTCCTAATGACCATGTATGAAGAAGGAATTTGTATTCTGATGCCTACAATAACAGTTTCTGTTTTTATGTAAATTTTTAGGTTTTTGTTTTTTTATTGTTAAAAAATGCAAATAAAAACATTCCAACGAAAAAAGTAATAATAACGCTATAATGTCCAAATAAAAAATTTTATGCCGCTTTTATGGTTTTGCAATTTTTTCAAATAAAGCAAAATAAAAATATCATCGATATTAAAATGTTTGTCTTTGAAGTAGTTTTACCTACCATAGCAAAATAATGTTTTGCTAAAAGTATTGGTGATAAATTATTGATAAAAAATATTGACCATAATCCTTCCATTAACATTGACCAAAAATGTGTATAAAGTAGAAGATTGTATCCCGCAAAGAGTGTAAGGGTGATTACGAACAAGCATGTTGGAAAAATTCGCTTTATTCGACGAAGATAAAAATCGAGCAATGATGTTTTTGATGACGGCTTGCAGAGAATTGCTGTCATTAAATATCCAGATATTACGAAAAATCTATAAAAAAATGAATTTGTAAAAACTGCCAACATTAATTTTTGGTTTCCAAAAGCTCTGAATTTCACCAAAATAGAATTTTTAGTAGTCTGAAACTTACATATCAACACCAAGATATCCATACGAAAAAATTGTTGGCCACAGATGAAAGCATAAAACTGCAACAATTGCCAAGGCTCGAAGCAATTGAATATCTTCTCGTTTATTCATTTAGAAAACTAATTTGTTCACAATAAATTCTTTGTTAAAAAACAATCTTTTGACGTTTAACTAAATAACAAAGAATTGTTTTTTTTTAAACATTTTTTCAGTTAAATTACTGGTTTGCTCAATTTTTATTTATGTAGCAATCAAAAGCATCGTAAAATTTTGAGCATCAAGTAAATGGTAGTACTAAGTGTATCGACCTATGCTGATTTAGAAAAAAATTGATAAAATGTGTACATGTCTTAACCATCCAAAAATCTAAAAAATGTAAAAAAGTTTTTCTAAAAAAAGGCAATTTTTTGTTTAGCAAGCGATATCGTGTGCTACTTGAATAACCTTAAATATGCAAATTCTCAAAAGGGGCAGCAAATAATTTTCAGGCATGTATTTTAATAATAGGGGAGTACAATGAAATATGTTTTGAGCCAAGCCAGAGCGGCCCTTCAAAACGGCCCCTTTCACTGACAAATTGTCAGCTATAATAAGCTTTTTCTTGTAGTCGTACTTGAGAATCAAGCATTCAGTAAAAAGCTTTTTTAAGTTTTGTCTTTTTTCAGTATGTATTTTTTTGCTTGTGTTAATAAAATTTGTTTTTTATTAATTATTCTTAGAACACCTCGTTTTTTTCACATCCAAAGCTAAGGCTCCAGATTAACCTTCTTCATCTGTATCTGTTTTTCAAAAGCTGAAATCTTTTTTTCTTTCATTTCTTTCTTGACAAAAAATGATATTCCGAGATAATTAATTAAACAAAAGATTTCTTTGTAGTTGTTATCTATCTAAAATCTTGATAGTAAAAGAGTATTGCGCGCAGTCAAGACTCTTTCGCTTTCTAAACTTTTTTATTGTTGGGTTTATTTGGGTCAGAGTAGTAATAATCCACATCCTGAAAGATTGTTGGATTTCTTTTGAAACTTTTTGTGACAGTTTCTTTGAAAAGACAGCAAGGCTCTTTTTTATTGTTTTTAATATTATTGTAAGGTTTTAAAATTTTCGAAATAAGGTAAGTAATTATAAGTTTTGGTGTCATTGTTTATTACAAGTCCATTTTTTCAGTGTATAAATAACTTTTGCCATGTCCAAATTAAAATCAAAAAAAGATGCTCAATCCTTTGCTCGAATTGTTGATTGCCTTTTAAGTACGTGTGTCAAGCACCCTCAACTCCTTGAATTCTATCTGGCAGATGAAAACCCTTCACTTTTAAAAATTTCTTTAGAAGTCATCAAATTTACACCATCCTGGACAGAAAGAATTCATTTTTTAATACTTTTACTGTCAAAATATCCTGTTACTAATGATGAAATTTCAATATTGTGCTTTATTTGTGTATGCAAATTTGAATTTCCATGGCTTCCTATAGATCGACAAATGAAGATTAGAAATTTGCAAAGTTTAGCGATGAAGAAAGTGGAAAAAGAAAACGTCGAATTAAAAAGACTGTTAAATTTATTAAATCTTTCTGGACATTGTTTGAATATTTTTAATTCTCTTATAACTGGTTAATTATTTTAAAGTGTTTTTATAAAATGTTTTTTAATAAAGATAGAAAATGGTTTTGAAATTTTGGATTCGATTGCCTTCCATAATTTTTGCTCGATTTTTTTCAGAATGACAGTTTTAATAGACTAAGCAAAGAGGGGCGCCTAATGGTCGTCAACTGGTTGCACTCTTTTTTTCATTTTTATTTATTTTGGTACTAATTTTATCCTTTTTTATCACGAATAAGCGCCTGGTTGCACCCTTTTTATTATCATCTAAAAACGCTATGCTAGACTGAACAAGAGCGAATATTCTAAAATTTTATTTCTCTTGATTGATCAGTTTTCAATCATAAGAAGGAAAATAGACAAAAAGTAATAAAAAGCATTATTTCCTGATAAAAAATAAAAAAGGGTGCAACCAGTTGAGTTGACGACAACCCTTTCTATCTTGAAATAATTTCCAAATACTTTAAGAGTAAAAGTAGTCTTACAAGGGACCGTTTTCAAATGTAAACCTCAGATTTCTTGGGCACTATGTGGGATCGATAGTACCTCTGGAGTAATGAAAAACCCCAACGTACTAGCTGCCCTTTCGGGCTTCTACAGAAGTTATGGGATTCTGAAGTTTACTACAAAACCCACGACCCCCTGGTCGACGATATAAAGGGAAAAATTCGAAAAAAATGTTTTTTGTTTTTTCTGCTCTAAAATTGTTGGAAAGGCTTAGTTATGCTATAAAAGCAATGTTCAAGCACTTTTATGGCTTCTGGAGCTGCTTTTGGGCTTCTGGATTCTGAAGCCATATAATGAAGAAAATTGGAATTTCACTTTTTTTTGCTAATTCCGCGCATTTATAGGTTTTCAAACATGGAGAATTCAATGGTAAGCTTAATTTTTCTGTAAAGTAATATTTTCGCGTCGAGATTTTATTTTTTACAGGAATCTGAAGTTACAAACTTTCAGCTTGTGGAAAAAACCAAATGTTGGTTCTTTCTTTTTGATTTTTTCATACTATGAGGTTTTCAAACATGGAGATGCTCGTGGCACACGTAGTTTATGACGGATAACTTACTTTCTGCACTTTCAGCTGCCAAGTGTTCTGCATCAGAAAAAACAGGATCAGCTTCATTAAAAGGAAATTTCAATGATAAAATTTTTACAATATTATTTAATTTCATGGTGTTGTAGTTGAAAATAGTACCATACAAAACAAAAAGAAGATTTCGATGAAAAAAATGTTATGAAATTTTATGTTGTAATGACCCAAAAAAGCCAACAAAGGTTCATCGCTGCATTGATAACCAAAACTTTCGAAAATATTTGTGGAATGTAAGAAATAGTTGTACAACAACGTTCAGTTTTGAAAAAATTCGTCCGTAATAATATAAAATGGTAACAAATTAGTGAAGAACAATTTTCAAAAGTTACTGCACATGTGCTGACTTTTATACACACAGTAAACAAATTATTCCACATTTATCCTGTGACAGTCAAAAATTTGAAAAATTTTTGTAATTGTATAACAAAAAAGCAATTTTGCATCAGCATAGATATCTGTTTTTAAAAATGGGTATAAGAAATTGAGGACATAAAAATATATTTATATTCAAAAAACTACGTGTGCCACGAGCATCTCCATGTTTGAAAACCTCATAGTATGAAAAAATCAAAAAGAAAGAACCAACATTTGGTTTTTTCCACAAGCTGAAAGTTTGTAACTTCAGATTCCTGTAAAAAATAAAATCTCGACGCGAAAATATTACTTTACAGAAAAATTAAGCTTACCATTGAATTCTCCATGTTTGAAAACCTATAAATGCGCGGAATTAGCAAAAAAAAGTGAAATTCCAATTTTCTTCATTATATGGCTTCAGAATCCAGAAGCCCAAAAGCAGCTCCAGAAGCCATAAAAGTGCTTGAACATTGCTTTTATAGCATAACTAAGCCTTTCCAACAATTTTAGAGCAGAAAAAACAAAAAACATTTTTTTCGAATTTTTCCCTTTATATCGTCGACCAGGGGGTCGTGGGTTTTGTAGTAAACTTCAGAATCCCATAACTTCTGTAGAAGCCCGAAAGGGCAGCTAGTACGTTGGGGTTTTTCATTACTCCAGAGGTACTATCGATCCCACATAGTGCCCAAGAAATCTGAGGTTTACATTTGAAAACGGTCCCTTGTTAAAAGAAATCGAAAAACCAAATTTTCTTCAGCAGTCGAATATTTTCTTTTGTTTATAGCAAACAGTAGAGTTTCTTCCGACAAAAACTGTAAGCATCGCTCCTAAAGAATTCAAATTAATGTTGATTCTCCCCTCCCTTTTTTCCATACATTTTTATCACTATTATTTAACTATATTTTAAAACACTACCACGGCGAAACGATTCCTTAGTGTTTGCGCAGTTTGGGGAAATTTTTTGGCATAAAATTGATATTTTCAGATAGCCCGGACTTTTTTTTATAATGTTAGAACAAAATATTAATAAAAGTAATTAATTTTAGTAGTAATATTAATGTTTGAATAACACCCACTTAATGCAACATTTTGCAAAGCATTTTCCCCAAACTGCTCTTTCGTTTCGCCGTGCACTACACTATACCCAACATAAGTTATTATTCTAACATTTTCCTACTCTTGATCAATCGATTGATGAGTTTTCAATCACGAGAAGGAAAAATGACAAAAATTTTTAAAATGCATTATTTCCTGATAAAAAATACTTAAGTTTTTGTTTTTATCGTGAAATAATTTCTAAATACTTTAAGTATACGAATGCTGAAGAAAATCGGTTTTTTGATTTTTTATAAGGTTTACATTTACAAAGTATTTCAAAATTATTTCACGACTAAAAACAAAACTTAAATATTTTTCATCTGGAAATAATGCTTTTTAAAGATTTTTGTCCTTTTTCCTTCTCATAATTGAATAAAAAGCATTAAAAGTAAAAAAAGGGTGCAACCAGTTGACGACAAATTTGTATCGTGAAATAATTTTTAAGTATAAAAATCACATTAAAAGACATCAAGTAACCGGACTTTCTTCAGCAATTGAATACTTTTTTGTTTATAGCAAGCGGTTGAATTTCTGTAAGCGTCGCATCCAAAGAATTTGAATTAATGCTGATTCCCCCTCCCATTTTCTTCCATTGATATTACTGGAGCGCCCCAGTGTCTTCTAACGATCCCATCCCCCAACGTTTAAACATTAAATATTTACAAAAGTTCTTGTTTCAGCTTCTAAATGAACAATTTTACTTTTTTGTATTTAAAAACGTGAAAAAACAATTGTATTCACCGTGTACTTCTGTTTTGACTGAGGGTTTTTTTGCCTATAATTAGCGATGTGCATGACGCGACTCAAAGAGAACTTTTGCTTGCATTTTTTTTGGACATTTCTAAAATTGAAAAATGAATCTTTTTTTACCGTTAATGATTTTTTATACATTTCTATCCCTATATAAGTAATTTTTTACGTAGAATCCGAAAAAATCAACTTTCAAAAAAAGTTTTTCTCGAAATTGACATTTTTTTGCGTTTTTTGAGCAAAAGATCCACCATTCCACCGTATTCCAACTAGTTACCATATGTAATCGATGCAGAATTAAATTTTGCATCCGTTTCTGAAAAAATAAATCACAGGAAATAAAAAAGTTTCTTTAATAAAAACTGTATTTCCGCTTACATTTTTGCAAGAAAAGAAACCTTTTTTTTGTCGCGTGCGCATTTTTTTCCAAAGGAAAAGAAAGCAACTTCTTTGTTCTCCGTCCAAGCTTTTTTCAACTTCTTCTGATTTTCTAAAGCGCGTATCTTCTTTAGATTAATTTTTTTAATGTTTTACTTTAACATTTTTTATAATCGTTAAATTCTGCATCTTTTGATACTAAAATTATAATATTTGAACAAACTTTGAAAAACCGTAGAGTTTCTTCCGACACAAACTGTTTCGCTACCTATAACGTTGTTATTGTAATAATTTTCAGGGTGATTAATTAAAATTTCTATCATGGAAGCTCATAATAAAAATGACAACTTGACAAAAAATGGCTATCAGCTAAAATTGCTGTTATTTTTTCTTCAACGTGGAATACAAACTAATAAAATTGAACAATTTTATATTTTGACTGATGAAGAAACAGATGACATTCATTTATATTTGAACAACAAAAATGATGGAAGAATGCAAGATCATTATATTATTCCAACGTTTTTAGATGACGAATCAAAATTAAGTAACGAAGAAGATATCGTCAATAAGTTTGATAAAACAACAAAATGCAAATTGAAAAAATATTTCATTATGTATCGTAAATTCAAGCAACAAGGATTCGGTGAAGAAATTAAGAGAATGTATTTATGCGGTAATAATTTCTTTGATGAAACAAGTTTAACGAATAATTTAATGGAAACATCAAAAGCAGAAGACATCTCTGATAATTCAGAGATCATCAAGAAAGAATGGCCAAATTATTGTATGCAATTTCTTAATACCTGTAATGAAATGAAAGAATCATTGATGGAATGCACAAATTTAAACTTATTAGCAACAGAATTGGTTAATTACATATTAAAAAAAAGATCAAATGAAACCGATTCGTATTGGATTTCGTCCTATTTTAATGCAATGTTAAAAGAAAATGTCATTGAAGGCGGTGTCTATAAGTTACCATTGAATCAAAAATTAAAATCAAAAAATTTTGAAAACTTCATGAAAGCATTTACACGTGAAATTCGTTTAAAAACAGGTAACACACTTTTAATAGTTTTTATCGATATTTCATCCATCCTTTTTGTTTTCTTCTTTTTGGGATTGTCCAGATTTGACGTTAGTATCACCATTAATCGTAGAGGTCCCCAAGTGATTGCGGAGTTGCCTGTATACTCGCCATAGTAGGGGATAGTCAGGGACAAAATATCAGCAGCTAAATCTTCGTTCCTGGGATTTAATAGATATATGGATATAACTAATAAATAGCAGACGATATTTATTTTTGTTATTAACTATACCTGCAACTATTTGCAACTATCTGCAACTATTTGCAGCGGCATATGATCCAAGAAAAAATAGGATCATCGAGAGGGGCTAGAATTAATGATTTTTTGCTAGCGTCAGATATCTGGACACTTCCTTTCTAAGCACGTCATTTCATTTTAAAAACTTTTTTAAATTTCTTTCTTAAAATTTCAGGTGGTAAACAAGAACATTTAAAAAAGTGTTGTTATGAAAAAAATTTCATCGAAAAATTATTGAAAAAAACAGATGGGAATAATACAGCATCAATAGAAGAAATTGCTAAAGTATTGTCTGATTACTGTATTGGTAAAATCGAACAACAACAAATACCTTCCAAAAATTATGATAAATTGGCAGAATTTGTTACGCTTCAAAAAGAATACAAATTTTCTCAAGCATTTATTGAAGGCGATAATCTATCTTTAAATGCACAAGAATTTCGTAAAATTGTATTCCAAATTTTTGAAAAAGAAATTATTAAAAATCTTCAAAACCGTGAATTTTATTCAAAAAATGCATTTAAAAATATACCTATGTGTGGAACATCAAAATATTTATGTAAAAAGAATCAAGACAAAGTTATTGCTGCACAAATAATTGACTATTTGTTAAATAACAGCAACAATGAATCATTTCCTGATATTTTACCAGAATATCAATTTTTAAAGGATGTCTTTGAAGTGACTGGATTAAATGATACTTTTAAATTCTCAAAAAAATTTTTGAATCAACAATGTCAGCAAGAATTTTATGGTATTTTGATGGAATTATATGCAACATCAATTTTAAAAAACTGCAGTTTCGATAGCTTTGTTTCAAACTTATCAATTCTTGCGAAAGAATTCCGAAGAAGCTTTGACGAAATCAAGGAAGACAAAGATAAAACTTTAAAACTATGCAAAAATGCAAAATTTGATGATGTATTAAAAGCGTTAAATGGAAGTGCCTTTCTGTTGTCAACAACAGAAATGAATATTGTTGAATTTGTGGCTGATTTTTTTCAAAGTGCCACAAATCAGAAGAATCCGTTAGCAGAAACTTTTAGCCAAGAAATGAAAAAGATGTTTACAGAAGAAGAACTCAATGCATTACAGAAATTTGAATATTCTAATTATCCACCATATTTCAATGAGCTAAAAAATCATTGCGAACTTTCTCAAGAGCTTGAAGAGTTTTGTCAAATTTTAAATTTCATCAAAACTCCTGAAACTGAAGAAGCGTTATTAAAAGCTATTGAATTTGAAATGAATGAAAAATTAAATTTCTTGAATTTAGAAAGTGTGGCATGTGTTTTACATGAAAAAATTTTAAAATGGTTAAAAGAAAATGAGAATATGTTACTTACAAAGAATGATGCAATGAAGTTTATCAATTCTATGGAATCTGAAATTACAGAAATGTTAAAACGTGGATGTACTGAACAATATTTAAAAATGTTGAAATCATGCAGTATTGAATTTAATCGAAAATTTCAAACTTTACAACACTTGCTTTCAACCCCAAAACAAATTTTGCACATTCAAAGCAATGAAATTCTCTTAACAGAATTAAAAGTTGCTGCTGAAATGGCAGAAAAGAATCAAGAAAAAACAATTATTTTTAATAACTTATGTACACTTTTAAAAATGGAATATTTAAGTGAAAATGGAATTGTTGGAAAATATATATCCAAAGCGTTTGAATCTACTGCAGTAGAGTTATTAATCACAGCTGATGATGAGGAAATAACAACTGAAGAAAATCTTGAATCATTTTGTAAAACTTTATACGAAATTCTAAAGAATAATGAAATGAAGAAGATTGTTATTATTGCAAATGAAAATAGTCGATTCATAGAAGTTTTTAAATCACGCTGTATTTCAACACCAACACCAAAATCAGCACCAGCATCAACATCAGCATCAATGTCAACACCAATGTCAGCGCCAACACCAACAACTACATCAACAGAAGATATGTTTGCTTCTGTTTTACATGATACAACAAATTTACAAGATTTAACACCGAATTCTATAAAACATTTTTTAAAAAAAGCTATAACAAATTTTCAAGGAATTTATATTTCTTTGAACGAAATAATCGATGAAAATGAAGCTTCAAAATTTTTTGATCCAAAAGTATTACAAAAAATGATGTTTGGAAAATCAAAATTCATCGTCGTTGGAAATCCTGTTCCTGATTTTACAAAACTTGAAAAAAATTGTTATCGACCAAGAAAAATTTACTTAAATGTAATTTCAGATAATATTTTTTGGAACAAAATGGTCGATTTTGACGGTTATAGATTTGTAATTGAAGGCGATAAGAATGATTTGACAAAAATTATAGAATCAAAGACTACAAAAAAAATCAATGTTGTAAGTTTTGAAGACTTTATTGGTGATGAAAAATGGGATGAAAAATGTAAAATTATTCAATGTGAAAAAGGAGCAGCAAAAGAGCAATTTAAACAAATTTGTCAAAAATCTCTTAATTCTATCGTGCATTGGATGGAGATTAAAGATGACCTACTTTTATGGCGTCATTCTTTTTCATCTCCAACAGCATCAGAAGTCTTTCAGAAAAAACCTTCTATCATTGAAAGATATCAGAAATCAGTGAATGAAGCTTTTCTTTATGAACAATTTCCAGAACATAATGTACTCATTATTGTAGAAGAAAAAGATGTAATTGGTGGTGGCTGCAAACTTTTTACAAGATTAGCTCAAAAAATATCAAAAGAAAGTAATAAAGGAACAAGAAAATGGATTATAAGAATAAAAATAAATTCTTCAATACTTTTAGAAATAAAAAAAAAGATTTCAACAAATGAAGATTACGACAACGACGACAGCGAACTCTTCTTTGATTTTAATGAAAATTTTGATCATAAAAATGCTATCGACTACAGTAAACTAATCATGAAACATTTGGCGGCAAAAAATCAAAAACCAATTCATTCCAAAAAACTTTCTTTTGAAAATCAAATTTTTAATCATTTTTTTAAAGCTGGTAAAATGATTTTCATTTTTGATGACCTTGAACCCCTGACCACTGAATACGGAAAAGAAATTTTATACATACTTCAAAAATTACAAAATAAAAATCAAATATGGATTTCTACATCAAATAATAATTTTGCAAAAGTATTAGAAGAAAAATTTAAGACTTTTTCATATCATTTGGAACCGCAGACAAGATATGACCAAAAAATCTTCTTAAAAAATAATTGGCTTAATAAATGGAAAGCAGAAAAAGGCGATGAAATGCCAAATCAAGATCAACTTGAAAAATATGTTATTGAATTAGTGGATGAATTCTCATATCTTTACAAAAATATTATTGAATTTTCATTACAAACAAAGATGTTGGCGGAATTGTTTTTTCAAGAAAATTTTAATGAAAAACAACTATGGCAATGCTATTTTAAAGGTGATACTGTAACGAAATTATATGAAAATTTATTAAAAGTTATAATGCGAAATTTGCACATTACAGGTAAAAAATTAACCCTATACAGGGTGGTTCACGTCAGATGCCCACTTGGGTTTGGAAGAGAAATCGCTTCCTTTAACTTATAGAAGCTAATATTTGAGGGGAAGACTCATTTTTGACGGGTGCATCTTTAGCATATAAAATTTTGGCATTTGGGAACATTTCGCCAAATGAAGCCAAATTCAAATTTGACCTCGAACCAGCTCGAAATTGACATAGATTATGAAAATCTAGACACTCCTGCACCCAATGGTTGAAAAACTAAGTCTATTGCTTCAAAAATGACAAAATGGCAGCCATCCAAAGTTTAAGTAAAAACAAGAAAAAAAAACAAAACATTAGAAAAATTTTTTTGTTCTTTAAATAAAAATTTGCTTTTTCAATTAGCTGCCATTTTGTCATTTTTAAAGCTCAAGACTAAATTTTTTGACCATTGGGTGCAAGAGAGTCTAGATTTTCATAACATATGCTAAGTTTAAGCTGGTGCGAGGTCAAACTAGAATTTGGAGCCATTTGGCGTTGTGTTCCCCAATGTCAAATTTTATATGCAAAAGAAGCACTCGTCAAGGATGACCTTTCCCACCAAATATCAGCTTCTAGAAGTTAAAGCAAGCGAATTCTCGTCAAAAATCTTCTTCTTCTTACGTGAATCACCCTGTATTGCAAACTCTAAGTGACACTAAAATTTTAGATATTGCGGAAATCGAAAAAGAAAAACACACATATCAGATATTTGGCATGATTACAGTGTTTGACAAATACAAAACTTTATTGTCCGAAGACGAAAACCAAACAATCAAAACTTGGATAAGCAACTTTAAAAAAGGCCTTAAAAATAGCTCAATTACTTCAAACCTTAATTCCGCTGATTCTCCAATATTTAATCATTTTACATATGCTCAATATTTTGCAGCTTGTTATTGTTTTGATAAACTTACTTTGTCACCTTTAAATAATGCAGAAGAAATTTTCAAATTTTATGATGAATCTCTTGTAAAAGATATTCCCATTTTTCGTCGAGTATTCATATCAAAAATTAAGACGTTTTTTATTGAAAATGTTTTGCAAGAAGAGCATTTGTTAAATTTTGTTGCACGTCATGGATTATTAAATTATGCAATATTGCTACTGGATAATGCACTACAACGTACGTCTGAAAGTTTTTATGAAGATTGTGAAAATTATGATCTTTTGTTACCAACATCTGAAGAAGATTTATATTATTATGGATCCCGGCCATTTATTCCCATAAGAATATTACAAAATGCAATAAAAAATGCAAAAACTAATGTTGGAATTTATATTATTTTATTTGTTTATCGGCGGCTTCTTAGCAATAATGATTACAACGAAACTCCATTGTATTATTTGTCAAAGTTGGTTGCTTCTATTGACAACATTTCTGATTCTGCAGTCTTTTCATTCATAGAAGATATAAAACGTGCATCAATGCAACAATGTTTAATACCGAAAAATAAAATGAAACATTTTTTTCTTGGTTTATCTAAATCTGAAGAGAATGAAAGAGATCGCAACTTGAGAAGAAGAAATGACAAATTTTCATCCTACAAAGCTAATGAAATCAAATTAAAAATATTACATTCAGATTTTAGCAGTATTAATTGGGAAATATTTTCATATGAAAGTATTAAAAGCATTTTAATTCATTTGAAACCCCCAATTTTCTCAAGATGGGGAGATGGATTCTTTCAGAGTATTTGTACATCCTCTTTAATGACAGATAAAGAAAAGGTTAAACTTTTTGAGCTATTTCTTAATGATTCAAGCTTTTCAAAAGAAACCATTTTTCATAATAAAAGAGATGACTATATGCAAACATGTCTTAACTCAATAATAGACAATGATTGTGGAGAAATTATGAATCACCTATTGGCAAATAAGAATATTATTATTGATAATAAAATATTGATTAAAACTTTTGAACATGCTTGTAAAATGAATGTCCCAGAAGTTGTTATAGCAATGTTAACCCATATCAACGAAAAAGAAGAACTTTTATTTGAATGTATTGCTACAGCTTTTTTTGAGAAGTCTTCACTAAATACTATCAAAGCTATCTTTGAATTCCCTAAAATTCCGATCAATTTATTATCAGCTGATAACGGGTCAACATTTTTGCATACTGCAATTGAAAAAGAATGTAATCACAAAATTATTGATTATTTGTTATCAAAAGGTGCTGATCCCAATATTGCTGATGAAGATGGTAAAACTGCATGGATGTGTGCCATTGAAAAAGCAGATGATAAAATTATTCAAATATTTTTGTCAAAACTTGATAAAACTTTAGGATCAAAGATTGAAGTAATAAAAGAATATTTTAAAAATTCTAATATATTTGATGCAAATTTGATAATCAATGGGAAAACTCGATTGCATCAAGCAATTATCGAAAAAAATATCGAATTATGCATATTTTTGATCCGAAAAGGTGCAAATATTCATGCTTCATTCCATGGTAAGACACCAATTTCTTATGCCTGTGAGAATGAATTGTATGAAGTTGTAAAATGGCTGCTATATAATGGTGCAAGCTATGATGACGAATCGATTACTGTAGAAAAGATAAAGAATACAAAAATTCAAGAAATTTTACAAGAAACAAAATATATTTTTACTGAAATGCAATGTAAAGAATTTCGAGTATCAGATTGTGAAAGATCACACTATATTGATATGGAGCCACCAGTGATGACAAAAATGAAATATATTCGAAATGCTACAAATAAATATCAACAAACTCTATGGCATATTGCAGCAAAAAGTGGATTTTTTTTAAATATCCGACAATTTGAATATGATTTTGATTTTCAAAAAACAATTAACAGCCAAGATATCTATGGTAATACAGCACTTCACTATGCTGTTCAATCAAATAAAAAACATTCTGTTCGATTTCTTTTGAATATGGGAGCATATTATGATATTGCGAATAAGAATGATGAAATTCCTCGAGATTTGGCAACTATAGATGAAATAAAAGAAATCTTTAAAAAGATTGATAAAGTTTTTTCAAAGTCTGCAAATGAAAAAGTAGACTATTTAAACGTAAATGAAGAATATCATAGTTTGAAAATATGTGATGTACAAAACAAGGAAGGCAAAACGCTGCTACATTACGCCGTAATCAACAATAATATGCCTCTATTTAAACAATTAATACAACCTTCATCTAAAAACATCAAAGATATAAATGGTTATGCTCCACTTTTTTATGCAGTTAAAGAAGGAAAATTTGAAATGATGAAAAAATTAATAGGTCGCAATGCTATATTTGTACCAAAACTCTATAACAATTTAGATAAAAATGAATGCACTGAATATCTTCAAAATTTTCAAAGACGTCATTTTTTGGTTTGTGATGAAAATGTTGAAGAACTTAAAGCGGAACTAAAATCATATAAAGACAATCATGAGCTCAATATTATAACTCGAGCTGTTTATTTAAAAGATTATGAAACTCCAAAAATTGAGAGCAAACTTGATCCACGATGGGGTGAAGAAATGAAAACTATTTGGGATTATGCAGCAATTAGTTATGAATTAATGTTGTATTTACTTCAAAATGGAATTGCTGCATCTGGCTATAATGTTAAAAATTTAAGAATCAACAAAATGATATCATTATTAGGAGGAATTCAAAGATTTATCAAAGAAATTGACCAAGATACGCTAATCAATTATTGTGAGGGATATGTCATTAACAGAATTCTTTATCTTCTTAATCCAAATGGAAAAAATAATTGCACTCGAAATGATATTGATAAAACGCTTGCGAATTTTCGAATTTATAGTAAGTTTAAGGTTTAGTAAAGAATGCCAAAAAACACAAAAATAAAAATCTTTGGCACTTTATGTCAATATACATAGTGTTTCATATTTGCAGATAAGAGTTGTGTTTTGTTGGCAAATGATTCCTTTTAACTTCATCAATTGTACAATATTTTTTTCAGGTATTTTTTCAAGAGACGAGGCTCACACCTTGCTACATTTAGCAGCAATTTCAAATAAAGAAAAAATAGTTAAATGGTTAATCAAAGAAAAAGGTGCAGATCCATATGAAAAAGATTGGAAAAATCAAGATACTTATGAGCTAGCAAAAAAGTATAACAGTGAAGAAGTTTTGCAAATTCTACAATCATTAGAAGAAAAAAATTAATTGAAAAAAATAACTGTTGTTGGATTTCAACAGCCAATTATGAATCATTGTTTATGCTTCATCATTTTTATTGTCTAGACAATTTGTTTTTATCTCAAATTTCCCTCAAAAATGGTACGTGCCCCTCGCTCATGATCCCTTGCTGCTGCATCAGAAAGAAGCATATAAAACAAGACTGTTGCACCTATTTTTCTCACTTACATTTCATCTTACCTTTTCACTGACATTCTCTTTTCTCTTTTCTGTTGGACCTCTCTATTATTTTATCATTTATTCTGTTTGTTCCTCTTAAAAAGCATTCATAAAATTATGTGTATAATTTTTATTATTATTATTTATTGTAATTGTTTTATTTAAATTATTATTTATCAAAGTACGACCAATAAAACCTTAGTATTATTAAATTAAATTCAAGGTTTTATACAAATTACATATAAGACTGCAGAGCAATTTAGTTGATTTGTCATTCCATTTATTCCCGTGGGAGGAAGGTCAAAGTTTGCACAGTTTGATCCTCCTTGAATCGGATTTTGTGATAACCAAAGTGAGAAATCATATGTTGTGCCGTCTTTCCATTTCCAAGTTCGTCCATCATTTGTTGAATAAAGACCTGCCCATAAATAGCGTTCATCCACCTCTAATAGACCAATTTTCCAAAGGTTAGTTGCCATTTTTGTAACTTCATCTCGGCTATGAAAAGATGTTAAATAACCACCACAAAATTCACAATATCCTTCAGCTGTTGTCCAGTTCATCTGCGCATATGGTACAAAGTAGTTGAAACTAATGGAAAAAGTCCACGCATTATCACATATGGTAGCTGGCTTCACTGTAGAAGGAGGACTTGATGGTGTCACAGTGTTAAGAGGAGATTGTTTGCAGATTGTTATATAAGATGACGAACAGTCAACATTTTGAAAAGTATATGTTGTATTATATTTATATTTTACCATTGTAGATGAAACACATGGGTTATTATTAAGTGTAGGAAAACTATTGTTCCATGGAACATAATCAACTGGTGTGTTATCAGTCCATTTCCAAGTAGAATTAATTTGTATTGGAATATCTGTAGCATATAAACCAGCCCATATATTTTGATTTGAAGCCACATAGACTGTAAACGGTATTTTAGTCAAAAGTTTTTTTGAACAAAGCAAACGACTTACTTAAAAAACTTAATTCATTGTAATTGTGAATAGATGCTATATGTCCACCCATAGAATTACAAAAGTTTTCAGCAGCATTTTGAGTTAAATTGGGTGTCGATTCTAAATAGCAAGAATTTGTTTCTTTATAATAAATCCATCCCTCTGCACATTCAGAAATAGGAGGAGAAGAAGTAGCTGTTGGTACAATAATTTTTGTTGATGGTCTTTTACATATGCCTGTATAATTTGAGCTACAATCAATATTCCAAATATAGCCAGAAGGACTACCAACAACACATTGACTATTATTGCCTAAATTTGGAAAACAATATGCGCCACCCCATTGTAGATAATCCAAATATGATCCATCTGTCCAATACCAAGTCGTATTGAATTGAATGGGACCTTTATCTGCATGGAGGCCAACCCATACCACACCATTATAAAATACTAAAAATAATTTTGAAACTTACGCTATATATTCTCATTTATACTACATGGTGGTCTTTTTAAATTGAGCTGACGTTCTCTACTGTCAAATTCTTCGTAGAAGATCTCAAAGAGTGGCATAATCTTTTAAGCAAAAAATTTCGGTATTTGAGAACAAGTCGTCAAATGGTGCCAAATTCAAATTTGACCACGAACCAGCTCAAAATTAGCACTGATTATGATTATTCAAATCACTTTGTCATTTTTGAAGCTAGAAGGTTGATTGTTCGAAATTTGGATTGAGCTTGTTCGGGGTCAAATTTGAATTTGACGCGACCTGTTCTCAGATGCCGAAATTTTTAACTTTAAAGATGCTCCACTTTGTTTGTAACATTCCTAGTTTATGCCACTTTTTGGGATCTTCTGGGATGAATTTGACAGTAACAAATATCGGCTCAAGTTAAAAAGACCCCCTGTATATTCTTACTTTTTAAAAAGCCCAATTCTGCATCACTATGAATGGATGTTAAATGTGCATTTTGGCTAACACAAAATGCTTCAGCTATTGACCAATTGGAAAAATATGTCCAATAATAGCATGAATTTGTTTCATTAAAATAATACCAATCATCTGAAGGGCACAAAGCTTGAGAAGGTGTAGGTGTTAAAAGAGTTTCAGCTCTTTGACAAACAAAAGCTTTTTTATTAGAACAGCTTTCAGTATTCCAATATCCATTTGATAAACTCATTGAACCACAACCGCTAAGATTTGCTGGGCTTGTAAAATCTGTAAATGAAAAAGGACTTCCATCTGTCCAATTACAGTTATTAGAGGTACAAGAAATTCCAATCCAAAAATTATTTCCGAAGGATGATTGGGCTTCGTCTAAAATTGTATAAACTGTATTTTTCACAAGATTTTATTATATTAACCGTTGCACTTACTCTGAATAAATGAATTTGCAAATGAATCATGAATAGAAACAAGATTACCACCTAAATCATTGCATGAACTTTCAGCACCGGAAAAATCTAGCGGTGTTGTCATAAAAAAGTAGCACATTGACATGGATGAATACAATACAGATCCGGCTGGACATTCAGCAATAACATTCGGAAGAAAAAATAATAGCAAACTTAAAAACCAAAATATCATTTTTATTTTTGTTCACTAAATGACAAAAACAAAGCTTTGGAAAAGTGCTTTATGTACTCTCGGGCTAATTACTGTAAACTACTTCCCTTTGAAGCTTCATTACTTTTTTTAATTTGCTACAAAGATAAGGAAATTTATGGGTACTTTCTCACGCTATCAGGTTTACCATCAGTTTGTTTTTCAGTGTTTGATTTTTCTGTAAACATCATTAATTTAGCATGTTATTACCAGGTTTTGCAGAATAGTGATTAGCACTTACTACATTTAGAAAAGGTGTCCTTGAAATACAGGTGTGCTTAGTTTCTGTGTTTATGAACACAATAAATCTGAAATATTTTTTTAGGATTTTTGTTTTTAGATATGTGCACTGAGAAAAAATAGTGACAAAAAAAACCCTCACCGGTGATATATGCATCACCGACGGCGATGCAGTTGTTAAGTATTCATAGAAGTAGAAGTGACGATTTCATCACACTTTTTTTTAAAAGAGTGAAATTCAAATTCTATTAAAAGTATAGAGAAAAATATCTAGCATGTCAGTCAAAAAAACAATACTTCTAATTTAATATTAATTGAAGACAAGATTTCAATTGTTTGCTTTTTTTCCCTTTCATTGTTACTCAACAATGAACAGCAACTTTTGTTAATCTAAAAAAATTCTGGCTGCTACATCAGATAACAGCAACAATCAAAAAAGAAAAGTGAAAGAAATTCATGGGTTAATAAATTATAATTTCAAAGAAAATGTTTCGTTATTCAAGTGTCTATCAAAATAGGGTAATATTTTTTCTATGTATTTTGAAGAAAAACAGAAAAGTTTCATTGCTATTGTGCTCGACGTTGATAGTTTTGTTTTTAGTAATTTCTGTAAGTGTTAAAAAAGAACAATTAATTAAAAAGCTAAAACAATTTCAGTTTTCTCCAAGAGCACCAAATGGTCACATAATAGTTATTTCTGCAACTTATTATAATACCAGTACTTTGTAAGCTTAAAGTGTTTTATGCAAAATTTTTGTTGACCGATAGTAACAAAAATTATTCGTTTTCATTTTTTATTGTTACTACAGTCGAACCTCGTTATAATGCGAACCTCTCTATACTGCGGTTTTTGTGCGGTCCCGGCAAATGTCTTAAGGAAATGACCTAATACAGACCTCGTTATAATGCACCTTGTTATAGTGCAAACCTGCTTATACTGCGGTTTTTCTGTGGTCCCTTCAAAAATTTATAAGGAAAATCGACCTTGTTATACTGCGTACTCAATTTTTTTTTCCAAAATCGGTTTTTGTTATTCTAAGATCAATGAACTTCGACTTCAATTCTTTCATTTATTTAAAAAATTACAATAGTTTTATGGATTTTTCTATCAAAAATAGCGGAAAAAAGCTGTTCAAGCAAAAACAGTCAATTTTTATCATAACTGTGGTTTTTTATATGCTATAAATTGATTTAAATAAAATTTTTTCAAAAACTAGTCAAAAAAACTGAACCTCGTTGTACTGCGGACCTGCCTATAATGCGGTTTTATCACGGTCCCTTGGACCGCACTATAACGAGGTTCGACTGTATCACACCTCTTGATGGAGTGATTTTTCGTAAAAAGAAAGTAACAATAAATACTCACAAAAACTTTATTTATGGTACTTTCATCGTTTCTCTTGAAAATTATGCAACGTTTCTGCAAAAGCTTGCTCCAGTAAAAAAAGTGATTGTAACAGAATCTTTGAGCTAATATATTTAATGCTACTATCGTCGTTTTTCTATGTCAAAAGAAATTGTAAAATTCTATTTGCACAGCTAGTTTTGTGGATCTTTAAAAATTTGCATATTACCTTCTTAAAAAGTAGTTTTATTATTCTTTCAGATATCGCCCTCATACAATTGCATTATTATTTAACGCTGAAAAGACAATGTCAGAATATCAAAAATGGACATGCATTTCTAAAAATTCAAATGGAATAATTTGGAAATCCGATATCCACCCACAAAAAGCATATCAAGAAATACCAAATTGTAAATGGACAACTTTCATTGCAAATTGTTCTGTCGTTCAAAATCCTATTAGCTTTCAACTTTCTGTAGCTGAAGAAAGAGCTGTTGAACTTCCATTTCGATATGCAGTGACAAAAAAGTATCCAATAGTAGCGTGTTTTAGTCCGTTGTTTTTTAATGAACGTTGGCAACTTGTGGCACTTTCAATAGAATCGTATGTGGCAATGGGTGTGTCAAATCAAGCATATTACCTTATGAGTGCAGTGAAAGATGTTTATGAGCTGTTAAAATTTTATGAATCTCAAAATTTGATTGATATCAATTTATGGACTTTACCCAAGCACTCTGACGCTCGAATACAACTTGATTGGAGGAATCAAGCTGCAGCACATTCTGATTGCTTTCTAAAATATCGAGAAGCAGCTGAATTTATTATTATCAGTGATATTGATGACTTTTTAATCCCTCGAAATAACTTTAATCTCCTCAAGGAACTTCAATTTTATTCTTACATATATCCAAATATTTCATCATTTTTCTATCCAAGAATTGATGCAGAAATAACTGCTACAAAGACATTTAAAAAATTTGATATTCAAAAATCACTGGAAAGTATTAAAATAAGCAGCCGACAGGTGACAGGAAAATCTGTTCTTAGAACTTCAATGGTTGAAACGGCGTGGATTCATTGGGCTGGATTAACTAAAGATGGAGGTAGAATTATGAATATGGCTGACAGTATTTTTGTGCATACGAGAAATTGGAATTTCGTTGATGATTATACAAATGTTACTTTTGTGAGTTTAATTAAAATTTTTAAAAATACAAGTTTAGAGGTTTTTTTTTATCTCCATATATGAGTAAAACTAAATTTATTTATTCAGTTTATCGAAGTTTTTAGGTCCCAAATTCAAATTTGTTATTTCCAAATATTACTTCTCCTGCTCCGAGCAGCTTTATTTCTCTTCTTATCAATAATTTTAATCAACGATTTGTCAACAACAAAACTCACGATTTACACCACTTAAAGTCATCAGAAATTTATTACGAAAAAATTAATAAATGCTATGATGATATGCAAAATTCAATAAAAGAACATTACAAGTATCACAAAGAAACTGTCAAATTATGTCCAACACCGTCAAAATGCAAGTTTCGTTCAGTGCCAAATCTTTCATGCGCTGTTGCAAAATCGCATTATAAAACAGTTCACTTAACTAATATGTTTTCTGTTGAATTTTTGAGATCCCCTATTGAAGTAAGAATTAAAAAAAATGGTTGTAAAATAAACTAATTTTCGATATTATTATTTGTTGTTGTAAAGATAATAAATTTTTTTAATTATGTGAATGCTATATTTAAGCAGGGGCCAGATTTTAATCATATTAATCTGAGGAAGGACAAAATGAATTTTCAACAAACATCGATGCTTAATGATATGAGTTAACAGCAAGTTCTCAGTGGAGTGAAATCCTCCATATCACCCCTTCAAAAAGCAAAAGATTTTGCCCCAAAAATTTTTTCCTTATATATATGGCCCTTGTTAACGGTTTTTTATGACTGCTAAGGTTGATTAATTTTATAAACACTTTTGATTTTTAAAAATTTACTAGAATATCTTTGAGAGAAAATCAATAGTTTTCTTTTAGCATTTTAATTCGAAAAAAATCACGTATATGCTTTTTCTTTTGTTAAGCGAAAGCGAGGAGTTAACTTTTTTGTTAAAATTTGATATCTGCGATTTAAATCTATTCAAGGTGTCATTAACAAAGCTTTTTGAAAGTAAAAATTTAATAACTGACACGAAATTTAAAAAATAAAACTAGAAATTTTTTTCATGCATTTGTTTCTAAAAACAACTTGTTTAACCTATCATATCTCGTCTTTCAAACTAAAAACAATTTTTAAAAATTGTTCTCACTGATTTCTTTTTGATAGCAAAGATCTTATTAAAAGTTAAAATTATCGGAATGTATCAACTGGTTTTATTTTAATTTGGCATTTAGAAAGAATGTTTATATTTAGAGTAATATTGTACCAGTTACCTTTAATTTTGATAGCCTTAATATTGATGCTTCGAATATCGCTGTATAATTATTATTGGATTACTAACACGGTAAAGTACAAAGAAAAATAAAAGTTTGAGTGATTAGCTACGAATGCTCTCTACATCAAGTTCTTTCTTTTTCATATGTGAATAGCTAATAAGTATCAGACGATAACTTTTTTTACACAAAAAGTTTTACGTTGATGCTTTTAAAAAGGTATAATAACAAGGGTCATTATGCAGATTTTTGGATATTTTATAACAAAAATAGATATCGTCTGCTATTTATTACCTATATCCATATATCTATTAAATCCACAGATCCAAGAGTCGGCTTCTGATATTTTGTCCCTGACTATCCCATGGCTAAGGAAATAAAAAGCTTTTTAAATTCATTAGATTAGTTTTTAGCAAGATGTTCTAAAAGCAGATATAATAATCAATTCTGTGACATATTTTTTAACTTCAAAAATGTAAGAAATATTATTTTTTAAAAAATATTAATACTGACATCTTTTTAGATACCCTAACAACACAGCCCTAATTCTAATGACAGCTCATTACCAGCTATCTCATAAAAGAAAATTCAAATGCATTACCATCAACAACAATGGTGAAACAAAAACGTCCGTCGCTACCTTCAAATCAGCATATCAAAATGTTGGACCATGTTTAATGCATACTTTTATTGCTTCATGTTTAACAATAAATAATCCAAAAGAGCTTTATGTTACTGCTCCACATAAATCTGATATAATTCAACTTTCAATGAGATATGCTGTTGCTGAAAGATTGCCACTTGTAAGCTGTGTGAGTTCACTATATTTTGCTGAAAGATGGCAAACAATTGTAATGAGTATTGAATGGTATTCATATTTTGGTATTAATCGACAAGCATATTATTTGATTAGTGCAATGGAAGGTATTTATGAGGTGTTAAAGGTATGGTTGAAACAAACAACAAAGAATCCTTGTTTTTAACAATGCTGCTTTTAAATTACCGGTTTACGCAATTTTTATTTAGCAATCAAAAGCAATTTTAACTTTTGAGCATCAAGTAAATGCTATTAAGGGGTGTATCGACAAATTAAAAATAATTAATAAAATGCGTATTTTAGTTTATTATGATCATGTTTTTAACCCCCAAACAACATAAAAAATGATTGCAGTTTTTTGTTTAAAGTAGTAGGCGATGTCGTGTGCTACTTGATTTGGCATAAATACGTAAATTAGCAAAAGGGCAGCTAATACTTGGTAAGAATATCTTTGAATACTTGAGGAGTATGATGAAACATGTCTTAAGCCAAAATCCGAAATGGTCGTTAGTCATGAATAAAGGGGTGATAGTAGCATTAAAATTTTCGTTTCATAAATTTTTGTTACCAGCACTTCTTTTTATGTTGGTGCGGCTGTTTTCATTTTTGAAAGCAACAAACAATATTTATAACATACTGTTTTTATTGTCCCTCTCATTTTACAAAATCTGTTCCAAGATTGATAGCAATCTCAGATTTGTAATTTCGGAAATTCAGCGGTACTATCACTTGCTTTTTACTATAGCCATTTTGTGCATTTTTGAAAGCAACAAATAATTTTAAAATTAGAATTTTTTCATCTTCAATATGCAATTAAATTGCCCTAATCGCGTGCATTTCAATAAAAGCGAAAGTAACATCAACTCTTTTTTTTCAAAATTTTAGTGCTACTATCATTTTTTTGTTGGAGGAATTTTTTGCATTTTTGAAAGTAACAAAGTTTCAAAAAAGTAATGTTACTATAATTTTACGAAATACCGCTTCAATAAATTGAATAATAGTAATCTGAAATAGTAAAGCTGCTTTTAATGAATGAATATTCTGATTTGAAAAACATTTTTTACCATTTTCCTTAATTTTAGATATATGAAAAGCTCAAAATTATTGATATCCACCCTTGGCACATTCCAAATATTCCTGCACTCAATTCACGCAAAAAATTAGATTCACGAGACATTGCTGGAACGTTAAACGACTGTTACATCAACTACCGAGAAGCAGCCGATTTTATTATTGTCCATGATGTTGACGATCTTATTTACCTAAAAAACACTGCTCAATTCTACCCAGCATTTCAACAACATTGGCAAAAATATCCTCTAACAAGAAATTTGAACCTCACAGCTCGAACAGTTGAAAGGTTATGAAAGCTTTTCAATGTTAAAAACTTTTGAATCAATAAATATTTTACCAAAAAAGATTTTTGGTAAATCTGTTTACAATACATCTTTAATAGAAAGTGTATGGATTCATTGGCCAACAGAATTTGATAAGAGACTGAAAACAGCGACGTGGGATGAAGAGGGGGATGCAGTGTTGATACATGCAAGAAACTTTTATTTTGGAAGGTATAATCAAAAAGGAATGGTTGAAAATGTAAGTTATCTCTCGTCGTGATTATTACTAGTCAATTATTTACTAAATGTAACCACGATCTTTTTTTTGCAGGTAGTTCAAGAGCAGCTGCTCGACACTGGCCATATTCAAGCCATTCATGAAAACTTCGAAAACCGAAAAACATTTTTCAAAAACAAAAAACTAATTCAAAAAATGGAATCATCAACGAGATATTATGAAACTATTGATAAATGTACATTAAAAATGGGTGGAAAAGGTGCTCGAAATTATGGTTGTCGAACACATTATGCATGTAAAATTCCAAGATTTATTGGAGTACATTGTATTGAAAGTCGACAAAAGTTTATTAAGCATTCACTGACGCCGCTGCTAACTTTTTATGTTCCTGAAAAAAAGGCAATTCCAACATTGGATAAAAATAGATGTAGTTTTTAGCTTAAATAATGTTTTATTGTTTTCCTCAAAGAAATTGTAAATAAAAATGAATACTGATATTTATTTAAAAATTCACTTTAAATATCAATTACAAAACAAAATATATGTAAATGGTCTTACACAAGCAAAAAGCAAAAAAATCAGCAAAAGCGAAACAAAAAGCTTATTCATCATCTTTTGGCTGATATCCAATGTCGCGTTTGAGTTCGTCTGCAAATTCGTAATACAGCTGATTAACATCAATGGGTGGATAAAGTGTTTTGCCTTTAGGGGTAATGTGACAAACTAAAAAGACAAACATTCATTATAGATTCCTTTTAACAAGATATTGTTTTAAACGATTTCAATCATTTTTGGTTGGCAAAAAACATATTTGTTACAATTTTTCTTGTTTTTGTTGAAAGGCTAGTAACAAATTTATTACTCTTACAAACACAAAAAAATCACAGTGAGTTCAGCTCTTTTTTAAAAAAAAGACACTCGCTTCTTCATTCCAGCTAACACCACACAAAAAGAGTAAGAGAGTAACAAAAGGAAAAGAAAAAAACCTCATACAAGATTTTGCACGCTTTGAAAAATTGCCGCGGTGGCGCAGTTGGTAGCACTGACTACCAACACTCCAAGATTTAACAGATTTTGGAGAGTCGCCAACTACCGCAGCCAGCTGAATATGTCATCAACTACATAAAAAAACTGCGGTTTTCTTTCTTCGGGAAGTTTTTTTTAATAGTTTTACCAGTAATAAGTGATCAAACAAATATAGGAATACATAAAATTTGTACTTTCAAATATGAAAATTTTTTTGGAAAGAGAAAAACAAAAATAAATGGTTATTATTTTTTTGGATTGCTATCATTTTTTATTAATTGTGCACTCACCATTACAATAACCACCAGAACCAGAATCACGAAATGTTGAAAGCATTAATGCCCGACGACCAAGTTTCAATGCTTCTTCATCGGTCATTTTTAGCTTATAATGTGTATCAAGAACACCATAAGCATTCATTGACCCAGAACCAATTGAACAAATTTGCATTTTTCGACGGGTACCATCATCACCAATTTGAAAGATAGCAGGTCCATGCTTATCATATCCACAAATCATTGAACCAATTGAAAGTCCACGATTTCGATAACCATAAAGTTGATTGACAAAATATTTTGATGCTGCACTAACAGTAATCTCTTGTTTTTCACGGAGTTCAAAAAGGCTAAAAAATAGTGATGAGTGAGAGAGCAACACGAAATTTCTTGTTTCACTTATTAATATTTGGTTACTATCCTTAAAATTATATTAACACAGATAAATCATGTTTACTAAGATAAAGACGCTTAACATCACTATTGTTAATTTGAGTAGTCTTGGTTTTGCATTTTTGATAGTAACAATTTCTTCGAAAAATCAAAATTTTTCTTTTACTCTCATTTTAGAACTAATAGCTCCAATAAAAAAAGGGATAGTACCCCAAAAAGAGCAATGACTGATTTTTGCTCAAAAACAGAAAATTCCAGCGAAAAAATGTTGGGAAACTATTTTTCGTGGCATTTTTGTGATAAAAAATTGGGTGTAGGTCAACCTTTTAATGGTAACATTATCACATAACAGTTAGGACATTTAAACATTTGAACTTTATTGTTTAACATGTATTCATACGTGCAGAACAATAACGTTATAACTGTAAAAGTCAAATATTTTTGTGATAAGAAATCCTGTAAACATGACAAATATATAAGCAATTTTGTGTGATTGTATTTTAGTTGTGTGCTTTTTGGTGAATGAAAGATGGCTATGAACTACTGTGGAAAAAATGTATTACTTTTGTTGGTTTTGGTTTTAAGTGATTATGGTGTTAATGGTCTTCAAAAAATGAAAGATGATGATTCAAGTGAGTTCTATAGTTATTAATAAGTCGTAATGAAGTCATTAGTTTTGAATCACTGGCAGTCCTATAGGATATCACAGTTTCTTTTGGCTATTTCTTAATACAGCCAGCGAAAACTCGATGCCATTTTATGATTGTCCAGAAATCAAGTGACTAAAAAATTGCGATTTTTGAACCCCTGTCCCCTTCGTGACAAAATATCAAAGGTTTTTGCCGACAATATCACGTGATTTCTGAACAATCCCTGATTACCACCAAGATTTGGAATTTTTCTGGAGAAGCAAATTTTTTAATTTAAAATATGCAAATTTTTTTGGAAGGACAGTAACAAATGAATTGTATTATCTCCTTTTTTTAATTACTATCAGTCTTTATACTAAAATAGCGCTTTGGAAAATAAGAGTAACAGTAAAAAATAAGTTCATTGAAAAATTCTGTTACTTTTGAAAAAATCAAAACAGTTTTACTAAACGAGAATGAGAGTAACGCTGAATTCATATAATAAAAACTTTTCTGTTACTATCTTTTTGAACAATGTGTAAAGTTTCCTCAAGGAAAGATAGCACTTAGCTTTTTATTCTATTATTCTCAAAAAACTGCAAAGAAATAACTTTTCAAAAAAAGTGATAGTAACTCTGGATATATGCAAATTTTCAACAAGTTCAGAAAGTTTGAATGTATTTCATTTTCAGATCCATGCCTCGATTTAACTGGAATTACCACTATCTTCGGCAGTGGTAATGATGTTTTGAGCGTTGTTGAAACTAATTACATCACATCCCCTGTGGGGATTAACTTTACAGCCACTGGACTTCTACTGCTACCAAATGGCTCGTTTGATATTAGCCCAGAAGGTTTTGGCCCTAGCTGTTCTGGTAATCTCGCAAAAACATGTTCATTCCTTATTTATGGTTCTGGAGATTTACAAACTGGCATTTATTTAAGTAGTTTCTATGATTCTGGATATCCAGTAGCATGGGAACAATTTATTAATAGAATTATTCGAAAAAATGGATTTTTAATGATGGATCAAAGTCGTCCCTTTACACCTGATAATTTATGCATCTCTGATGTTCCACCAACAAATTATTATGGTTCACATTCACAGGTTTCACTTTGCTGTTCAAGATTTCAACAACCGCTGAAAGCAGCAGTGATGGAAAAACATCAAAACATTCGTAAAGATGCAAAGACAAAGATTAACAAAATTGCCAAAAAGGTTTTTGATAATAAGAAAATTTAAATAAAATTTGAAAATTGTTATTTAAGTAATAATTTGATTGATAAAGTGTTATTTTTTTTCCGATACACATAAAGAATATTATGGGCTCTGAAACCAAAGCATTTGAGAGCATGCGAAAATATATTTAATGAAAACAAATAGATTTTTGAAAAGCGAATTTTGAGTTTCATTTCAATATATAAACCCGGCTGTCCGTGATCACTGATCGGATCCCGTGTCCCATCATATATAACGACCTCAAATGCTCAAATAGACCAGAAAAATCATCGTTCAGGATCCAACAACAAATATTTTAAATGCTACTATAAGTCTTTAAAAAGAAAGAAATCACTCACTTGCAATATTGTGCAACTACACGACACCAAAATTGACAATCACCAGCAACACCTGCCATTGTTGAAACCATCCGGTCATTAATATCCAAAATTTTCATAACAGTTTTTGATGCTGAAAAAATTTTATTAAATGAGCATTGTTGCATAAATGACCCTTTTGTTGTGGCTAAATGGACATGGATAAAATATGCATTTTTATGTCTAATAGTTTTCAATCTGATATCTTTTAGTGAATGAACAATCATTGTACAAATTGACCGAAAATGGAAAAACATGTGTATTCTTTTTGTGTTTATTTACCCCCCCCCCCCATCAAATGGGTCCGTTCTATTATTTGATTTTTATAAATGTAACACCGAAGATGAAAAAAAGGAATTGCTGTAACTGGTATATAACAATAAATCGTTGCCCAATTTACTGTTTTTAATTTTTAAAAAAACCCACATATATATTCCCCTGAAGAAGCTCGAGAATCAACTGCAACAACAATTCCACCAAGATCATTTGGAGTTGCAGGTTCATAAATGAAAGCTAAAGTTGTTGTACCTTTTGCAAATTGCATATTTCGAGCTTTAGCAGAATGACCAAAATGTGCATTAACAAAGGTTTTAGCCTACAAAATTGATTAAATAAAAATATTTTAAAAAATAGAAAAAAAAACAATACATCTATTCCAAGTGGTGGATGAATAAATTCAAATCCATTTAGCTTTGGTTCAGCAAGACACATTTCCTTAAATTTTTCATAACCCTCTTCATCATCTCGTCGAAGCTTTGATCCAAGCATACTTGTTAGGGCTAAAAAAAAGTATTGAATAAATTTATTAAAACTTTGGTAGACCAAAAAAAACTCTTTTTTGATTACTAAAAAATGTAAGAGAGTCTAAAAGAAGTAAGTCAGAGAAAACGATGACATTTTTTCTCTCTCTTTTTTCTCAAACAGTCCTTGCGAAAAAAAAGGATGACAACCCTTTTTATTGCAGAACGCCAAGCTTCGTTTTTTTAAATATTGTTTTTTTGCATTCACTAGTCGATTTTTTTTTAAAATTGGACAACGTTGAAAAAAAGAATATATTTTCCGTTCGAAAGTATCTCATTTTTGCTGTTTAGATTTTAATGAATTTTTAAGCATACTTTGGGAATTAATTCCGAAGCCAAATCACTATCTAAACGTATTTTGTTTTTCAATAATCGTTTTTAGCAGTATCAAAAACCTATATTTGGAGGGAGAAAATTATTGGATGAGCATAACCTTCACAATAAATTCCCAAAGTATGCTTAAAACGCAGAAACAAGTTGACAACAATAGTCATCAAAGTTTCGAACGGAAAATATATTCCTTTTTTCAACGTTGTCCAATTTTAAAAAAAAATCGACTAGTGCATTAAACACCCAAAACCAAAACAGTAATCTGAAAAAATAAGCATTTTAAAAAGACTAACAATTACAATAACGTATCATGTTGTGCAATTAATTATTTTTGTAACTTGAGAACTCAAAACCTTAATAGATCTTTGTTACTTGCATTTTTTTTGTTGCAGCGGCTATCAGCATTTTTGAGAGTATCAAAAAATGTTTTAAAATACAGATATTTTTGCCAAAAAAAACCGTTCTAAAAGTGAAAGCAACATCAGATTTGTGATTTCAGAAATTTAGCGTTTACGAAAAACCCCTTTAATAAATTGAATGATAGTAATCTAAAATAGTAAGGTTCTGCTGAATGAGTATTTTGATTTGAAAAAAATTAAAGATAATCCTTCATTATTCGTGATACACGGTTATCGCCTTAGGAAACACAACTTAGGTTGCCTGTTTTTTTTAAAGTATTAATTTTCATGCGAAACTTTTTGCTAACCTTATTTTAAATCAATTCCATTGTTCTCTTTTTTTCCTTTCTCATCCTTTATTGATTTGAACTACTTTAATTAATTAAAAGATTTTATCACATAATAATTAAAAATAGAAGATATCAATTGAAAAGCTTTTAGTATTTCATAAGATGATTGCAGCATATTATAACAATAACTTTAAAAATGTAATTAAGATTTTAATAATTATCATATTTGTTTCCATTTTTATATCATTAGATACTTAAAAAATTAGTAAAGTGTTTTCATCAAATAGCATTATACCTATTTTTTCTAATTATGTTTTAACAAAAACTGATTGTGGAGGTTTAGGAAATCAAGTAAGTTTTAAATATAAATAGTTGTTTTAATGACGATGGTGATGATCTTGGTGGAATTATTGTTGATGTGATGTTTCTCAAGTACATGGTGGTTTACGTAGACTGTCCTCTTGGTCAAATCGTTCCACTTCTGGAAGCTCATATTTGCCAGCAGGCGCTGTGATAATACATGAATTTGTCGCATTTGGCACCGTGCGCCCAAATATCAAATTTTTAGCTATAAAAGATATTACCGTCAATGATGACGCAAACCTCTAAATTTGAGCTCAGAAAAGCCGAAAGGAGTAATTTTAGGCCAATAACCATCTAGGTGCGTTTCTTTAATCATTATTATTTTTCTTCTTCTATGCGCTTTGTATTTTTGTCTTTTGCAGTTAACAACATAAATATTACTTTATCTCTCTCTAGTTTACAACCTACACTTTAGTTTTTGGTAACATAAAACAGTTTCGTAATATTTTTTATTTAATAATTTTTTATCTGTCACGCAGAAAGAATGGGGATATATTATTAAATGATTATTTTTCAAAATTTACATGAAAAATTACACGTAAAAAGTTGTAAAACATATTTTCGATAGATTCCTCTCTCGTATAGTACAGTTATTATTATTGGCTTTGAATCAAACTATAAACGAAGAAAAAGAAGAAAATAAAAACAGTGGGTTAAACTTTCCTTTTTAAAAGTACTTATTACAACATAAAATTAAATTAACCTAAAAAAAGGTGTTGGTTGTTTTTCGAAAAATTTGCAAATTTTATTTATCCTCTTTTGTTGGAAAGATTATTAAATTATTATTCATTGCTCTTGCTTTTTTTCATGTAATAAAAAAGCTTGTAAAACTTTTATGACAACTATTTTTTCATTCATTTTTTTTTAAAACAATGTCTTCGGAAAAGAAAGAAGAAATTGTTGATTGGAAAACTGCAGCTTCACGCGGGATATTAACGTTATATGATTTCGGGTCCACTGAAGTTACGATATTTACAATATATCAAATTTTGGCATTTTCTGCTTTGGCTGTTACATTTCTTTCTGCAACTTTATTAATTTTTAAAGAACATTCTCATTTTGGACATCCTACAGCAAAGTAAGTAAGGGGTTTTTAAATTTTTTTATTGTTTTCTGTGGGACAAAAATTTGAAATGATACACGTGTAAAATACCTATTTGGATTTTGACGACAAATCATTGTCTAACACTTCTGAAAAAAAATAGTTGACAAGAAGGTCATTACTGGCAGTAGCATTTTTTGCACACTGATGTACATTAAGAAAATCTAGACCCTCCTACACACATATGTCGAAAAATTAGATCTGTAGATTCAAAGATGACAAAACTGCAGCCATTTAAGGAATACTATATTTAAGAAACAAAAAAATTTTAATCTTTTTTCTTACTTTAATAAAATTAACTAAATCTTTAAATAGCTGCCATATTACCATTTTTGAAGTTACTGACTTGGTTTTTCGACCTTGTCTAGATTTATATAATTAACATTACATTTAGCGATTTCGCTCAAATAGGCTGAATTTTCAGTGGTTTGGTGAAGTGTTCAAAAATGCTAGAAGTTTATGGGGATGACCTTTTGCCCTTTTTACCAACCTTTAGAACTGATTTACGAGCAAAAAAACGTGTCTTAATTTAAATTGAATAATCTTGTTTTTTGTTTTCTTTTTTGGGTTCAACAAAAAAGTAAAATTAAAATAATTTAATAATGTTTAATTCAATTGCTTTGTTCAAAGTTATAGCTAAAAAAAGACGTAGGAGAGAACTTTGTGTTTTAGAATGACCACAAAAGTATCTATTTTTGTACAAGCAAGGGGATATTTACCATCTCTACCGTCCCGAAAATTGAGAAAAGTAAATTCCCCAATTATCTCACATTATTTTTTCAGAATCCTTGCAGTCAGTTTTAAAATTGCACAACTTGTTCAAAGCTGCTTTGCAATAACTCTCACCGCATTATTACTAATATTTCGGTATAGTATTTTTGAGCCATGGATTGGGAACTTGTTTGGAATTATAAATATTGCTGCAATTGAACAATCTTTTATTTCGCTGTTAATTATAATAGATATTGGAATTCGAGCTTCAAAGAAAGCGAAATATGGATCAAATACTTTTTCAATTGTTGCAATCATTGTTTCTCTTGCTCTAACAATTGTAATTTCATATTTGTTATGGTTTTTGATGACTTCTACATTAGCAAGAATTATGGTTTTTGTTTTTATTTCTATTATTGCTTTAATGCAAATGTCAAATGCTGTGGTAAGACTTTTTTCCCGTGCCTATTGAAATTATTACTCCCAGCATAAATTTTTAGTTAACAATTTATTTGATCAAAACCGTCAAAGAAATGCGGCGAAAATCTGTGCTGACAAGCTCATTGACGGAGAGACATGAAGTAAGCTTTTTTTGTTAAAAAAAAACTTACCTAATAAAAAAAATTTTTAGTGTTTCAAAAACTTGGAAGTCTTAAAGTATTTCTTACCAATATCTTGCATTGCTTTTATATGTGGAGTTTTCTCCCTTTTTGGAACTTTAGCATACATATTTTCACCAACTCCGTTTTATCCTTTTGTTTGCGTTTTTGGTGTAAGTTTTTTCAAAGATTGTTAACTGAAACAAGAACATAAAATAATTTTCAGTGGTACGAAATAAGTGCTATCCTAACTTCAGGATATTACATTGGGATATGGCTAAAAGGAAGGTATTTCAATAAACACAATACGATTCATATTATTTCAAAACATACTTTCCAAACTCTTGACTCACATTTTGATGCCTTGAAGCAAATTTGGAAAAAATGAATATTCGCCAACAAAATCAGTTTAGCTTTGTGCCAAACTTCTACATTTGGATTTTTTGTGTTTCACCGCAGATATGAACCATCATTGATCCCTTCACAATATTCTTTAATAAAATATTTTTATCAAAGCTTTTTTAGATTCCATGACTGAAGAAACAATATAACTGTATACAAGCATACCGTAATCCCTTGTTAAAATTAAAATTATTAGATTTTACAAAAATTTTCGTTTATTTAGAAGTGAAACTTTATCTCTTTTACAGTAATGTATAGAACAATAACTTTGTAAAACGTAGCTGCAAGATAATAAAACTTTATTAAAAAACACCAAAACATATATTACAGCAAAATACAATAGGAGCAAAAAAATACAGATCAAAAAACTCTTCTCCTCTAATGAACACCAATAGTTTTTATTTAACAGCAACACATAAAAGTTTATGGAACACCCTGTAGTAACCAAGAAAATGACAGTTTTCTTTCCGTCTCCGTTACAGTATCTTCCTTTGGAAGTACTCCCACTCCGTCTACAAGAAAAACTAAGTTTTCTTTACACTAAAGAAATACTCGAACGACTGGGTTCTGGTTTATGTCATTTCCACAAACGCAGAATGAAGGATTTTCATTGTCCACTTTTCCTTTTATACTCGCTTAGACACACACTACAAACTACACACCGCTCTCGCATGAGCTCTCGTCGTTCTAGAATTTCTTTGTTACAAGAAAACTACGATAATCGAAAAAGATGATATCGAAGATTTTTGAGTGATTTACATAAAATGAGAGTAACTATATAATTTAACTATTGAAAATAACAATCACTGTCAAAAATACCACAAATCCGTACCAGTAAAACAGACAGTGACAGTAAGAAAATGAACACTAACTATCTTTATTTCTCTTTTGCCACAAAGTCCCAAAACCAAAAATCAAGAACTATTAATAAGATTTTAAACATTAAGTTTTCATAAACTTTATTTAAGAACACCAAAATATATATATTCAGCAAAATACAACAACAACAGCAAGAAAAAAAGAGATCAATATAGGCTTTTCGCTGATTTAGCATTCCATTCTACTACTTTACCAAGAGGATTGTTCTGTTGTGCTTTGAAGTCTTCCCATTCTTCGGTGTTCAAGCCATATTGTGGGAGATCCCTTGAAGCACGATTACGACGAGGTCGACGAGAAGTTGAACGAAGTGGTGGTTGTAGTAGTGGATTCTTTGCAGGAGCTTTCTTTGCTGGAGCTTTCTTTGCTGGAGGCTTCTTTTCAATTGATGGAGATAATGAGCATTCTTCAAGAGCAGCTTGTTGTCTTCCACTTGATGGAGACTCTTCTTGAGTAACATCAACACTTTTTTGCTTTGGAGTTGCAGCTTTTTGACGAGGTGGTGGTGGAGGTGGAGCAGCTACAGCAACAACTTCTTTCTTAGCAACCTTCTTTACCTTCTTTGAATGTTCCTTTGCCGGTGCTTTTTTTTCTTTTTGAACTTGTTTAACTTCTGCTGCAGCTTTTTCTTTTAATGGTTCAACTTTTGGTTTATCTTCAATTGTACCTTCTTTTGATGGCAATACTTTTGCAGGTGCTGGTGCAGCTTCAGCCTTATTTTGCTTCTTTTTCTTTTCTGTTTTATCCTTCTTGACATCTTCTTTTTTTGGAGGCTTCTCTTCTTCTTTTGGAAGATATGGTGATAGATCAAGAGTTGGAAAGCTTTCAGGTGAAATAACACGTCTTTTTCGATCAGCTTTTTCTTTTGCAGCGGCAGATTTCTTTTTCTGATGATGTCGGTAAACACAATACCTACAATTTATAACTTTTTATACACATGATGATATCGATTCGATTTTTTTCTCGATATTCCCTTGCTGATAGGAAAACAAAAACAGCACAAATCGTTATGTTTTGAGGTGGATTCGAACCTCACTCTTCACCTTTGATTGCGAGTCCAACGCTCAATCAACTGCTCCATCCGCTTTTTTGCTTTGCTAAGAGAAAGACAGTTTCCAGAAGAATTGGAAGGTTTGTCTAGCATCCAAATAAATGATTAAATAACATACCCAATAAAACCAACAATTAGAAGAACAACAAAGCCAGCAAGTACTCCACCAATAATCCACCATGTCGTTTCGGCATTTGACGATGATGATTCAGTTGTGTTTAAACTTGATGCTGGTGTTGATAATAAAGAAGGTGGAAGTGCGGTTGTTGGAAGAGGTGTTGTTGCAGGATACCATAGTTTTGCATTTAGCTAAAAAAGTAAATATAAAAGATAACAGATAAATGTTCAAAAAAATACTTACTACTTTAATTGAACATTCAGTGTAAGCTTGTTTAACAAATAATCTTACAACATTACCATCATGTTTTACAGGTTCACAACTATCAATACGCATCGATTCAAATACAATTGTACTTTTATCTTTCATTTCAGCTTCTCCACAAATTTGATCAGTTGAGGATGGTATAAGTTTATCTATAACCTCCAAAGTTTAATATTCTTCTTTTCTACCTACTTACCAATTGTCATATACCGCAAATACTTTTCTTGACCTTCTTGTTTAACCCCAGCTTTAATTCCACATTGTTTTTCTCCACATCCGACATTTGCTTCTTTATTATATTTACCAGTAGCAGCATCGTAACATACAAAAACTCTAAAAATAATGCTATTAACAAAAACGACATTATAGTAACTATATTCTTACTCTTTATCCAAACAACCATCTGAACATACTTCCAGTACTAGTTTACCATCACTTGTTAATTCAACATCAACAGTTACATGAGGTTCTTGCAAGACTACATCACCATTATCAGATACAAGTTCACCATCATAACTTAAGCCACTCATACCAGTAAGACCTTGTTCCATTCCATTTTGAGTTGTTGCAGTTGTATTCATCAAATGACGTTGAACACGTAGTTGTCCCAAAATTTCACCAAAAAATAAGATTGTAGCAATCACCAATAATTTACAGCAAACCATTATTTCTTGAGAATTGATAGACAGCAACGAGTGAGCAAGCAAGCAACAATGCGAAGAAAAAAAAGTGAGAATGAATGAAGGCAAAATGATGGAAAGAATTTCTTTTATCCATTTTTGAGTGGTGCGCTTCAAATGTAAAAAAAATTTGCATTAAATAAAACTTGATGATTTGATAAAGGAGAATGATTTGGGTATAAATAGTTATTAGTCATTGCTGTGACAGTAACCAAAATATTGTATTTTTATTTTATTTGCTTTTAATAATATCACAGTGACTGCAACATAAAAAAATAAATTAAAAAAATCGGATTATTTTCTTTTACACCCTTATCAAAATGTGTTGTAGAATTGATATCGTGAGTAAAACGGAAGAAGACAGTTCGCTGAAATATGGATGCATGAATTATTACAGAAATGTTAAAAAGTTTAAGTTTATATGTTTGTTTGACATAGACAAATTATGGAAATATATTTATTTTTTAAACCCATTGTTTTTCAACTTGTGACAAATGATAAAAATTCTAAAATTGTATTAAGTTACAAGCGAAGCCCCGGCGATGCCGGCGCTTCTTCATTTTATTTCATAGGTCCAATCTTTTTTCATACTACTTTTTTGTATAGTTATTTTCATATCCCAAAATCCCAAACAAAAATTTAAATTAAACTTTATTTTCAAAGTTTTAACAATACAGTAACATAAAAATAAAAACGGAAGACAATAACAATTAAAAACAACACATTAAAATTAATTTTTATAAATTAAAACACGTTCCATATATAATTTTTTTGTTGAGAAGAATACCATTTGATGATAAAATGATGATAACATAAAAATTGTTGACAAATATGCAACTTATTTTTTTCATAGTAAGAAAAGTAAGAAATAGTCTAAAAAATGTGTTTTTCATAATTTTTATTAAAAGTAAACAAAAAAATTACCTTCACTGGTTGAGTTTGTTGCTTTGATGTGTTATTGTGTTATAATAAATATACGTGAGAATTTGATGATAACATATAATCTAAAAATGTGCCATCATATTTAAATTAAAACAAAAAATTAAAAAAAAACTTACATTTATATCAATTTGATAATTCAAAAAAAAAGTTGCAAAAAAATTGCAACAGTTCCACCATAATGGTGGAACTTAGTTATTTTTTATCATTTTTAATAAATTTATTTAACCTATACAATTTTGTTAACATTACTGTAATATATGCTCTTTCTTTTATTATTATATAACATTCTTTTAAATCTGTTTTTCTACAGTATTTTACTGAAATCTTTATTTAATGACGTAAGGCTGGCAATCTCGAACACCTATACCATTTTTCACTGTAAATCAATTAATAAATATTGTTTGTAAATAATAAGAAAAGTTGTCCAACTACCGTATGCTTCTCATAAATTTGTCCAAGCTAAATTAAAAATTCAAAACTCTTAACACGAATATGATTATTATTTTTCAAATAAAATCAAAAGATAACGCTTAAACGACACAACAGTAATCCACATTGTTTTTCTGGAATATTTATTGTTTTTTAAAATAACAGGTTATTAAACTTATGTAATTTTTCTTTGGATTATCGTCGTTGACTTAAAACTAATCTTGGACATTTTCAGGTATCATTTATCACTTTTTGTAGCTTAATACAATGGATTTGTTTTTAAGCTTTTGTTACACAATAGTGGCACTGGATAACAGGTAAGTAAACTATGTATTTGCTCTTATCTTTATTATTGTTGGCTTAAAACTAATATTGGACATTTTTAGGTATTAGCCTGTGTTGGCGATGGCTGTAGATGCTTTACCGTATGTTTTTTTTAAAACTGTTTTTTATTTATTTATATGATAACACACATATATTCTAGATGGAGCTGAACAGGTAGGAATTATATTTATCTTTAGGTCAATTGAATATTTTTAATTCAACAATTTCATATATAAATTTTTTAAACCGCTCTTATTAAACAGAGTGAAGAGGCATGCAACTTCCGGACGTGCCTTTAACCGGAGAAGTATTTCTTTATATACGTAAGTATTTGATTTTTTAGTATGAGCATTCCGTCTTTTTCTTATCTTTCTTCTTTAACATTCATAACTTTTTTACATCTGTTCTACTTAGTATTCTACAGTAACTTTTACTATTATTTCTCACTTCTTTTTTATATTTTTTCATTCTATTTTTCGGCTTACAGTAATCCTCTTGTAATCTTAAATTTTTGTGTTTCCTTTTTTTCTACAGTAAATTATAGTTTTGTTGACTCTTAGTTAGCATTAACAGCGTTAAGCCCATCCACTGGCGTCAAAGTGGTCAACATCGAATGGGTTGGCTCTTTTTTTAACTGGTTCAAGGCTAACCATGTGTTAAATTCCATATAAGATTTTTCATTCTTGTCATATTAGGATAACTTTAACTTTATTTATTCTTATTCAAGATTGTTTTCTTCCTAATTCCAATAGTTTTTTGTAAACAATATTAGCGGTAGTTGTTTTATCTTCAGCTGTAACAATCTTTAAACCTTCAAATGACCGTACTCGTGAAAATGCAACATAAAGTTGACCATGAGAAAAGCATTCATGTTTTAAAACGACACCAACTTTATCCATAGTTTGACCTTGACTTTTATTGATTGTCATGCAAAATCCAAGTTTCACTGGAAATTGATGTCGAGTAACATCGACAACACCATGTTTACACGTTAGACTAATTCGTGGAATTAAAATATCATCACTGAGACTGCCATCAATATTAATTTTTTTGACAATTAAATTATGCTTTAACAAATTAATTACTACTAATCTTGTACCATTGCAAAGGCCATCTTCAATTGAAAGATTTCGGATAAGCATTACAACTGCATTTTTACGTAACCGTAATCTGTAATTGGGAAGACCTTTGATATTTTTTGTCTTATAATTTTCATGTATTTCTCCAACACTTTGTAGCATTTCATCCCCGTAATGATATACATCTTGTGCATGATAGGTTACTTCAGTTTCTTCATCTAAGAGATCTAAAACTTGTTCATTTAGGGCATCAACGTCTTCATTCCATGTGGCTAAGATTGCGCGCTTCATTACTGTTGCAGGATCATAATCTTCCATAACATCTCCAAAGATTTCATCAATTATATCTCCTTTGCTTCTACACTGTTCTGGGATTTCAATTTCACATGGATTTTCACCTAAAACACCATCTCCAACTTCAACTAACCATTTTTTAAATTCATTTTCATGTGGTAGCGCTCTTTTATTTTCTGTTAGCTTAAACTTTTGAAAATGTTTCCATGTAGGTGAACAACAAACTGATGTTCCAATAATTTCTTCAACAGTACCATTTTCGACAATGGGAGCACATTGTCGGAAATCCCCTCCACATAAAATAATTTTGCCTCCTCCTGGTGTATCATTACCCATAATTTCTTTAAGTTTCATGTCAACAACTTCAAGTGCACGCCTAGGTGCCATAGGAAATTCATCCCAAATAATAATGTCAGCTTCTTCAAGCATCTTTCCATGTGGCGATGTAGGATTAACTCCACAATTGCTATCATTTTCAAAAGGAAATTCAAGTTTAAATGCATTATGGCATGTTCGACCCATGGGATATAAAGATGCTGCAATACCACTCCATGCCATAATTACAACTTTATGACTTTTTCCCATTGCAAGTTTTCGGATTGTACTAAAAGTGTAGCTTTTTCGTGATCCCCCAATTCCGTCAACATAAAAATACGCACTTTTTTGATCTGGTTTTTCGAGTCTTTCATTTATTGCATTGACAACAGCTTTTTGTTCTTCGTTCATAACAGCATAATTAGCTTCTCCTTCTGCATATAGTGCTTTTATATCAATTGTTTCTTCATTTTCATATCCTATTTCATTCATATAAGCTTCCAATTCTGGATACTCTGATAGATGCTTATCTTGATTAAGCATGCTTTTAACAATCCTTCTCCAGGCAACTTTTTTAGCATCATTTTTTTGCCATTTTTTAACCAAATCATTAATCAAATGATCTTCAAATTTATCGAATAGTTCAAGTGGATTACCCAGATCACAATGAGCTAAAAGTCTTGCAAACAAATACCGAAATTGATTAGGATTTGTGTGATTAAGTGCTTCAAATAAGGTATCTTCATAAAGTTTATCATTTACAACTAACCCTAATGCAACACATGCTTCTCGATTTGTTGGATATATTACCCCATCAACAGTTCTAAGATCTTCAAAGGATGTTGGACCTGGAACAGCCATTAATAATCTTCTAAGATAAAAACAATTTGTCCTTTTTGGATTTACATTGTACAATCGGCAAAGTTTTGGTTTTGTTGTTTTTTGTCGTGGATTCCATTTTCCATTTTTTCCATCCCAAACATGATCAATTCCAATTTTATTGAACAAAACTTTTTCAGGTACTGTAATATGATTTACCGGTTTACCTGCAGCTCTTAATTTTGCAATTGTTTCTTTAGCTTTAGCGATTTCTTCATTTCGCCTTTTGTTGACTTCAAAAAATGCCATTAGCTTTGTATCTTTATCTTTTGCTTTTTTCATGTCTTCGTCATCTGCATCTTCACCCATGTATAAGTTTTGCTCATTTTCTAAATGGACTGGCAATCTGTCAACTGAATGACTTAAGCGATACATCCAAAAATCAGATATACGCCAATGAGCTTCTGTAGCACTGATATATCTGAAATCTTCATAACTTTTTATTTCATCGAGGTTTAAAGTTTTAACTATTTGATCATCAATAAATTCATTCATTTCAACAAAAGCTTTATCATCACCTTTAAACATGTACTTAAAGAGATAAAATACGGTAGCTATAGAATTTATTGCTTCAACGTTAAGATGGCTTCTCATATACTTTAAAAGATAAGGATTATGTGGTACAACCCATCGATTATCTACTTCAACTTCTTTTCCTTTCACTTTCATTATAAAAGATCTTTTGTTATCAGGTCTTCTTGGCATTGTTTTACCGTTATCGTCCATTAAAGTTTCCTCTAAAAAGCATCGAGGGAAATTTCGTTTGCATTTGCCGTTTACCATGCAAGGAGCATTAGGGTTATGGATTCCACAGGGTGTATGTATCATAAATTTTTTAACAAAAGCCAAATATTCTTCATCAAAAATTTCACCACATTCATCTGCTTCTTCTTGTGTTAACGGTGGCAAAAATGCTCGAATATATGCGTCAACTTTTTCCTTTGTATCCCATTTTTCTTTAAGTGTAAACGCACAATGACAGTGAGGAAGGCCTCGTTTCTGAAATTCTATCACTACCACTGAACATACAACGGGGCCAAAAATTTGATCTTTTTCTATTACTCTTATTAATTCATGCAGTTTTTGATAAAAACAATTATTAACTATATCAGGTCTTTCCCAAGCCTTCTGGTTTTCATATAAATTATTAATGATATCTTCATCTTCAGGGTTTACTGTCATCGTCACTAATGCTGTTGGTTTACCAAATTCATCTACCATACTTATGGCATCAGAGCAAAGTTCACGTAAATATCGTGGACCACCGTAAAAAGTACTTGGCAAGATTTTTACAGTACCCGGAGTTTTTCCTAATTTTGCCGCTTGTTTATCTAAATGTTCTTGAACGTCTTTATAGCTTGCTACCTTTAATTTTTGCTGATTAAAATTTAAGAACCGTAATCTGCCACCTTCAACTTTAGCCCAGGCATCACAAAGATACTGTAAAAATAGTTTTCCACCATGTAATATTGGATTAAACCCATAAATTTCTTCATATCGTTCATTGATTTTAAATGCATAATATTCTCTTTCTGTTAGCTTTCCAGATTTTGGATCATCTGGATCACAAAATTGTCTGTCATAAAAAGTTCCTTTCCCATTTGGGTAAAATAATGTATAGCTTAAAGGTTCAATTCGGGGATCCCAATCAGGCAATACTTCATATGTATTGTTTCCTTCATTTTTATCATATATCACAATATCATCACGTGGAATTTCACCATCTGGTCCTGGAGTATATACTAAAGCAATTTCATTTTCTGCTTCAACTCTATCATAATTCCTTTTTGCATTAGGTTTACCTTTGAAAACTAAACGTAATTCTTGTGCCTTTTCTCCTGTTTCTTCTTCTTTAGCTTTTTGTCTTTCCATCGTTTCCTTTAACATTGTATAAGATTTTGCAAAAATATTCTTTTCCCTGATTGTTTCATCCAATTCTTTCATTAAATCTTCATTTAATTTTATATTATTTTTAACTCCTGCTTGAACTCGTGCAATTGTTGCTTCAGCACTGTCAACAATGTAATTTTGACCACCAAAAGTTGCATTATTATTTGGTGGCAAATATGTTCTTGGCATTTTATGTAATACTTTTCCTTGAATTTTTAGATACGGTACTCCTGGTGCTAAATTTACATTTTTTGCATACATATGAGCACAGCTCAAACTTGAATTAATCATCCGTTTATTAACATCAAAAACTTTGATATATTTTTCATTTTTATGTTTTTTAGTCATTAAATCTTTTAAATTTTGTGGATAGTCTTGTACTGATGCATCCATCTTAATTTTACCTTGTTTACAACAACTTGTAAAAGTTCCATTTTTTTGTGCTTTTTCAGTACGAAAATGTTTAGCACCACAACCTTTGCATATTACATCTCTTTTACCTAGTCTAAATGGTTCAACATTTTCAATTTCAGCTCCTTTTCTCACGATAAATGGCAAAGCTTTTTTTATATTTTGAATTCTTTCATCCCTCTCTTTTTTAAATTTTTCTTGTTTTTCAAGTTTTGTAATTGTTCGATGAATTGCTTTTTGGTTTTTATCATTTTGTAACCTTTGTGATCTTTCTTCCTCAGTTTCATTTTCACGATCTTTTTGTTTACTTTCAGCATCAACAATTTCTGCATCTTCACCTCCAAGCAATAAACGACAAATTACTCTTAATTTTGCTAATTGTTCAGTATGAAATCGTGAAAAAATGTTATATCTCAAAGTACAAAAAAATGTGCAAATTTTTGTTGCTTTATCCAAAATAGCTAAACTCCAATGGGTATTATTAAAATTAACAGGAATAACAGCTTTTGCAAATGTTGGATTATATCTCGGAATTGTTGGCAATCGAAACGCTACTCTATTTGGACCCCAATACACTGGCATTCTTTCATTCCAGACACTTGCACTAACCAAAATTCTATCATTATGTCCATTAATAACATCCTTCCACATGGCACAATCAATAACCTGATCATTTATAAACTGCTTATTTCTTACAGGATTTAACTCATACATTGTGAAAGGTTGTACAACGCTTTCATTTACTGCTTCATCAAGTCGATCATTATTGATATCGTCGTCATCACCTGTAATAACTTCAACTGTATTTGTTACATGGGTTACTGTAGCTTTTTCATTGCCATCTTCAATTGTAATAACATCATTACTTTTAACAACTTTATTTACATCTTTTTCCATGGTTACTGTACTTCGTTTTTTTAAATATTTTAACGTTCACAATTTCCTTTCCTTTTCAAGTGATATCTCCTGTTTAAGTATGTTTTCTCGTTAAGTATGGTTTTGGTTTCTCGGTAAGTATGGCTTCTCGTAAAGTATAGTTCTTGTCACTTCTTCTTGGTTCTGACTTTTAAAAAATCTCCACAGAAGTAAGTAAAACGCAAAATTTAATTAAGAGCAGTGAAATGCTTAGCACGACACTGTCTTGTACAAAATGGGCTTTAAAAAGTCACCTTTTTGTAAAAAAATATAAAATAAAAAACTAATAAAATAAATTACAGCCGCAAAGAGTTATTCAAATTATTTTATTTCCCTTTTGTTGCATTCATTTTTCAGCATTCGCTTTTTTTGTTTTCAATTTTTCATTTTTCAAAAATTAGCATCATTTTTTTCATTCTTCTTTGGATCTCATCTTTGAAGGCTCTAATCATAACTTTCCGGGCGCCTCCGGTAGATCAGACTATTCATTTCAGTATCCTTATCACATTTGCAACATTTTAATACCAAATACAACATGTCCATTTCATGATGTAACAAACAGACAGACAGACAGACACATTTTCAATTATTAGGGAGGAAAAATGCAATAACAATTTTTTTATAATAATAGGACATGTCTCAGACTAAAATGCTTCATATCCAGCTTCTTAAAATTCTGATTACACTATCTTTTTTTTATCTCCAAGTCGATATGCAATACAAATGTCTCTAATGAAAAAGTTTACAGCATTATGTCACTTTTTGTTTAGAAAAACAAAGAATGTTTTGAATTCATACTTTTTGTTAAAACAGATTTACAAAAAAGTGTGCTAATTTCCTTGGAGGGAAACTGCTGTTAAAAAAAATTGAAATAAATTTTTTTGCAGTGAATATATTATATGAAATTTTATGGTTTTGTTATCTTTTTGTTCATCATTTTGCTCGCTTTTTATTTATAGTTAAAAAATTTATTAACTTATTAATGTTTTTAGTTTTCATCAAAAAAAGAATTTGAAAAAAATGGATTGTTCAACCTCTATTTCTGCATCAAAGTTATCAAATAAAAATGGAAGAATTCCGTGGCCTGAAGCTCCATCAATGAAACAAATATTTTCTCTTCCTGATTCAATTATTTATTATATTACAAAGAATCCTTCAACTCCAAAAGTCTATCTCAAATTGGCTCAATCTTGCAAATATTTTTTTGAAAAAAATCCTTTTCTTATTGTTGCTCGTATATATTTAAGTGAAGCATTATTTTGTTCTAATGATAAAAAAGAATGTACAAAGAAGAATGGAAAATGTTGTGTTAAAATTGATGCTGCAAAGATTACAGCCAAAATTTGGTTCACATCTCATCTCGAATTTTGTATTCTAATTTCAAGTTTAACACCATTACTTTTATCAAAATTTTATGAACGTCAAAATGCTTATCTTAAATTAAGTTTTATTATAATTACTTTAAAAGATTTGGAATTGCTAGCTTCGAAATTTCAAAAATTCTATTTCTTTGCTGCCAAGGTTGTTGATAAGGATGGAAATGCTGTTATGCTTGAGAAAATTCTGGAATCCATTCCAAATGTCAAAGAATTAGATTAGTAAGTTTTTTTAAATGAAAATTTGGTCATTGAATTACAACTTTTAGCTATACTGAAAGAAATAATCCAGCAGTTACTGCTTCAACAATAAAAAATATTTCAAAGCTTCAAAATCTCGGTAATTTACAATCATTGTCTTTGCGTAATATTCCTGAAGTTTTAAATGTCAAAGATTTTGGTGAATTTATCAAAGTAAGTTTATATATCACATTTAGTTATGGTTAATTTTTCTTTTTAGCAACACAGAAATCTAAAAATTCGACTTAATTTTGCTTGGTATCTTTCTAAAGAATATAAGAATCAACTGGATGGTCTTGTGGGTACTGTAATTGCTACAGAACATCTTCGTTGTATTGTCAATTACCCTGGACAAGACTGCGTCAAATTTAAAATTATGGATAATCGCTATCATAGTCATTAAATGATATTTTATTCTTCTTTTTTGTTTTATCATGTTTTTTGTGCTTTTTTTTCTTTTTATACTTTTTTATTTATAAAATACTTATTTTAAATTTGTAGTGAAAATAATTACTGGAAAAGAGATATTGTTACTTAAATGATTAAGAATGGGAATGATATCGTCGAATAGAGTTTGATGATGTGGTTTAAAGAAAACAATGAAACGATGTTTTAATGCATTTAAAATGAGATCAAGACAAAGAATTTCAAGATTAGTGGGTTTGGAAAAGTTACATCCAAGCATCGAATATCGTTTTTGACAAAAATAGTGACGCCGCCTTCGTTAGAATTACGATTTTTACGAAAAAAACTGAAATAAATTATTAACATTAATAAGATTTGGTGGAATGTTAGCGTCCAGCAAAGTTTCAGTAACGATCGATTGAGAAAATTTAGCATTATAAAGAAAAATTATTAATTTCACTTAAAATTGACCTATAATTTAAGAAAATGCAATTTAATGTAGACTTTATGATGGAGTTGTTGGAGGGGTCGTTGCAGGAGTTGTTGGAATGTTCTTCGTTGTCCAGGTTGATGAATTTTGGACAATCCATTCGAATCACATTGCTTGATTGTTTTTTTGAATAGCTTCGGACTACAAATTGCGGTAAATTTGAAGTTCTGAAATTGTATAATCTTGACGAGAAGAAATTTTGTTGTAAATAGTTTTGTCTTTTCGTTGTAAATAGGTTAGCTTGTAGGATCTTTTTTGCAGATTGCTTTGATTGAGTTATAAATTTTTAGATCATTCTTTTTTCCCCATCGTGAAAAAAGTTGTTTTTTTATCATCCAATTCACATGCTTTGATTATATCATTCTTTAAAGAATCCTTGTCCAAAAGAAGAAATTTTTTAAACAAAAACATCTTTTTCTCGATCGGGCTTATCTTTTACATTAATGACTGATCGCACTACACTTTTAGCAGGAAATGGAACATTTTTCTTTGCAATTGATGCATAGGATTCATTGATTGGGATAGTAAAAAATTGAATAGCTTCAATATGCATTTTCAGATTTGAGTAATACATTTGAAACATCCTCAGTTAAAGCAATAACATCAGATGTAATATCATTAAGAATGTTGGAATTAATTTCAACCAATTATTTTATGAAGAGGACGCAATTATTGTTCAATCAAATCATCTTTTTTCTTAAGTTCAGTTCTTAATCGTGTAACTTTGTCAATAATTAGTTGAGCTTTAGTAAGAATATCAGCTTTTGTCATTGAACTATCCAATGATATAAGATTGGACATTTTTTTAAAGCAAGACAAGAAAAAACAAGTGAAAAATATAAAACCGACTGATCACAACGATCGCTCTTGCTCGCGGTTAATCAAAGATATTAATTGCATTGTTGTATCTTGTAAAAACATTGTCTTATTATGGTAAATGCAAAATTTTCCAGCCTTTATTTAAACAGTTATTTACAAAAAAAGTTAACTTTAATCTGTGATTTCAAGGCGGACGACTTATTGCTGTAACTTTGTTAATATTATTTGGGGAAGATTTTCTAAAAATTTTTGAATAAAAATAAGCTACAATTGTCATATTTAAAATTCCAATTGTTTGTGGACATGGTCCAATATACTGATTTAAATATATGTTCCAATGCTAAAAAAAATATTGTTTGCCTTTGTTCAGTGTTTTCTTGGGGGCTGAAAAAAAAGTATGACAAAAAGCACCTACATTTAGAATCAACAATTGCACATTATTGGGAACAACATCAAAAAACGTTTGACAAAAAATTACAATTAGAATAGTTTTATTAATCCGTTTATTTGCATCTGAATTTAGTTTAAGTTTTGCTAATAAAAGTAAAATAAAACCACAAAAACTATTTAATCCCACAAATCCATATGATATTGCATCCAAAGTATCAATGCCTTCAATGCCTATTAAAAAGCATCCAAATATTACACACGTTGTAGAAGGCTTTTGTGGAATGGCATTTAAAAGTGGATTTTTCAGTATGAAAAAAGTCATAAAAACGATTACAGCACAAATTGTTACATAACCAAAATATTTTTGAAAATACATTTTGGGATTGGACGCCAAAAAAGTATCAAATAGCTTCGATAAATTGCTGCTACGGTACTAAAAAAAGTGATGTAAATAAAAAAATACAAAATGGTTGGCGAAAGTTTTGTGTTGTTGGTATTTTTGATTAAGCTGAAAAGAACTGGTAATAACCATTTTAAGCAAATCATTGACAAAATTAAACCAATTATGTCATGGAATAAAACAATATAGTTGTAATTATCCATTTTTTGTTTTTTAAAATACAGTTTTTTTTTAATACAGGAAAATTGTTACAGACAAAATTTTTCCTTTCTCGTCTTTTAAAAGTGTACCATTAAAGAAAAATTTTGTCCAATAAATAAAAGTTCTTACAAAGTAAGTGTGTCTTTTAAATGTTATTCTGTTTGTGTAGATATTAAAGTGTTGCACTTTTCTTATCATCACATTAATTATTATGTGCTTATTTTTTACTCAGTTATTACATTTTAAAAAATCTTTCTAAAATTACTACTTCTAAAAAAAGTGCTGTTTACTGTTGCTTTCTTTTTCTGAGAAACAACTGCCCCTTCATAAAAGCTAGTACTGTTTTAAACAGTATGTTAAAACATACAATTTATTTTGTTTTTAAATCTCCAGTGACATATTAGAGTTGTTCAAATATGACGCCATACAAAAATCTGGTTTCCTGGCGTCATATTGCTTTCAAGTTGCAGCAGAAAATCAAATGATTGATTCGCTCAATTGTTATCTATGCTTAAAAGATGTTTATCATTGCATAACTTTTGCAAAAATAAATTTTTATTAATAAAAATAAAAAGAAACTTTAATAAAAACTTTCAGAGCACACAATAATTTACTAGGGTCAGCAAATTGCTTTTTTTTAATACTCAAAATCGATTGATTTGAGAACAATGCAAATGTCGCTGATGAAAAAGGTTATGCCATTTTGTCACATTTATATAAACAAGAACTTTTGAGCTTCATATCATTTATTAAAGCATGATTACAAAAACGTGTGCTAATTTCATTGGAGGAAAATCGCTGCATTTTTTAAAAAAATGAATATGAATTTTTTTGGAAGTGAAAATATTGCAGAAATTTTTTTGGCTTTGTTGTCTTTTTGTTCAAATTTCACTCGCTTTTTAATTAGATTTGAAACATTTATTAACTAATTAATTATTATATTTTCTTTTTAAGATTGCGTATAAAAAATACTTCAAATAAATGGATTGTGCAACCTCTATTTCTGCAACAAAGTCGTCAAATCGTAATAAAAGAATTACATGGCCTGAAGCTCCATCAATGAAACAAATATTTTCACTTCCAGATTCAATTATTTATTATTTCACCAAGCATCCATCAACTCCAGAAGCTTATTTAAAATTAACAAAGTCTTGCAAATATTTTTTTGAAAAGCATCCTCTTCTTATTGTTGCTCGTGTATATTTTAGTGGAGAAAAATTATGTTCAAATGACGAAAAAGAATGTGAAAAGAAGAGTGGAAAATGCTGTGTTGAAATTGATGCTGCAAAGATTACAGCCAAAATTTGGCTAACATCTAATCTCGAATTTTGTATTCTAATTCCAACTTTAACACCATTATTTTTATCTAAATTTTATGAAGATCAAAATCTTTATCTTAAATTACATTTTATTACAATTACTTTAAATGATTTGGAATTGCTAGCTTCGAAATTTCAAAAATTTTATTTCTTTGCTGCCAAGGTTGTTGATAAGGATGGAAATGCTGTTATGCTTGAGAAAGTACTGCAATTCATTCCAAATGTCGAAGAATTACAATAGTAAGTTTTTTCTAAATGAAAATTTGGTCATTAATGTTATATCGGTCTTTTTATAAAAATTACTTTTATTGTTTCTTATTATTTCAAAATGTTCTTTTCTTTTATTCGCGAGTTTTTGTGTCTTTTCACTTTTTGAATTTTCGCGCTCATTTTTGAATATTGCTTAATTGTATCTATCTTTGTGTCTCTTCTTGGCACACTCTCTTTTAATGTTTCCTTACTTGGACAAACGGCTGCGCAAGGCTCCGCCTGCAGCAGTGTCCAGGATCGCGCCAACCAGCTGTCTATAAATAGCAGGCATGGGGTGAATTGACCACCCTAATATTGGTAAAATGTATCCCTAATATTTTAACCATCCCTAATATTGGTAAAAAGTATCCCTAATATTTTAACCATCCCTAATAGTGGTAAAAAGTGTCCCTAATATTTTAACCGCCTTAATATTGGTAAAATTTGTCCTTAATATTTTTTTTATTAAATAAGTGTGAAAAGTATGTTTATTACTAAAATATTGGTTTTTTCTGATTTTAACTGCAACAAAAGGTGTGATATAGCAATATGAGTATTGTATATTTTTTATTTAATTATTTTCATTATCATCATTCGGATCTTTTCCATATTGTCATATTACAAAATCAAAAGTATGGCTCAACAAATGATTACTCAAAGAAGATTTGTGTATTGTAATACAGAACCTACTGAAAGTCAACTTGAAGATGAATATCCTGCTGAACCACCACCGGCAAAGAAACTACGTGGAGCAAATGCGAAACATGTATTTTATGGTGTTGCCGATTCTCTTGAAGAACTTAAACAAAAAGCAAAAGAAGCTGGACTTTTTTGGTAAGCGTACTTGTATATGTCACTTTTTTTTAAAAAAATGTTTATAGCAAAGAAGCTAGAAATGGACGTGCATACTTTCAATGCAGAAAATGTTCTTATAGATGGAAGTGTCATATTTCAACAGATTCAAATTGGATTATCGATAGAACTGAAGAGCCAAATGACCATGAACATGCTGATGTAAATCGGAAAAATGGAATGGCTAATGAATTTAAAGAAATCGCAAAAAAGCGAATTGTGGGGCGTGAAAGAACTAATGCTGGAGCTGTGTTGACCCAACTTCGAAATGATCTTCCTGGTGTACCAAAACCTACTACTGAACAAGTACGAAATTTTGTAAAATATGAAAAGAAAAAAATGAATATGACTGGGGATATTTGTTTTGCTGAAGTTCAAAAAATGGTATTTTTTTGTATAAATATTGTTTATTGATTTAGCATTTTATATCAGGGACACATTTAACCAATATTAAGGTGGTTAAAATATTAGGGATACTTTTAACCAATATTAGGGGTGGTTAAAATATTAGGGATACTTTTAACCAATATTAGGGGTGGTTAAAATATTAGGGCTATTTTTAACCAATATTAGGGTTGCAAATTCCCTTTTTACCATAAATAGCAGCTCTCTTTCACCTTAATCATTCATTTCGTCTATTTTTAGATTTATCGGGTTGGTGCGCGTTTTAGCTTTCTCTTCTCTCTCTTCTTTTATTTTAGATTTTGGAATTGTTATTATTTTAGTTTTCAAGGAAAACTAAAATATTCTGGACTTAGTTTATTTTTATAATTTTATGATTTAATGTCTATCTTTCTTTGAGCTTTATATTCTTTTACTTGAGCTTTAATGTTGGTCTTTTCTTACGTGTTTATTAAATGTTATTTTAATTGTAATTTGCCCTTCTGGTTTAATTACCCAAAGTTTGAGATTGACGAATAAATTATCCTTGAAATTGCCTTGTCTACATCCACACACACACAACGATCAACTCTCCCAAAGCCTCCTACCGAATCGAACTCAGAAGGATCGCTACCTGGAGAAGGATTGCGGTAGGACGGCTCAATCGGAAAATCAACCATTATAAAAATTAAACCACTGTTTTAAGCTTTATTGAAAGAAATGATCCAGCAGTTACTGCTTCAACGATCAAAAATATTTCAAAGCTTAAAAATCTCGGTAATTTACAATCATTGTCTTTGCATAATATTCCTGAAATTTTAAATGTTAAAGATCTTGGTGAATTTATTAAAGTGAGCTTATATATCATTTTTTGTTATAGTTAATTTTTCTTTTTAGCAACACAGAAATACAAAAGTTCGACTTAATTATGTTTGGAATCTTTCTAAGGAATATAAGAATCACCTTGATAACCTTGTGGATTCTGTCATTGCTACAGAACATCTTCGTTGTATTGTCAATTACTCTGGGCAAGACTGCGTCAAATTTAAGATTATGGATAATCGCTATCGTTGTCTTTAAATGATATTTTTTTATTATTCTTTTTTTTGTCATGTTCATAGTGCTAATTTTTTTCTTTTATTGCTTCTTTATTTATAAAATTCTTATTTTTTAATTTGTCGTGAAAATGTTTACACAAAAACGATTAAGAAAGTTTATCTTATATCATTTTTGTTTTAAGAATTATCATGCAGTTTGAGATGCATAAAAAGCAGAATTTTAAAACTATTTTGGCACACCAAAAATCGTTGGAAAATGCGGGTTTAGGAGAAATTATAGTTCAAAAAAAAGATTCATGAATGAGCCACTAAAACTTTTTGGCATTTAAAACGCTTAACCTTAATGCACTTAATTTGAAACACCACAGTCGTCGATTATTGCTCCTTCATTGCTATAAAAACTCTACAAATCAAATACCGTAAAGCATTTATCAATATTTTAAAAAAAATTATTTTTATATTCGTTAATGTAACAATTAAAACCGAAAACGATAAAGAAAATCGCTTCTCTCTTTTTACTGACCAAATTTTAGAGAAACCTTAAAAGATGTTTATCCTTGCATAACTTTTGCAAAATAAATTTTTATTTAAAAAAGAAACTTTAATAAAAACTTTTACATTCATAGCACTCCATAATTTACTAAGGTAGCAAAATGCCTTTATACAATACTTGAAATCGATTGATTTGAGAACAATGCAAATGTTGCTGATGAAAAAGTTTATGTCATTCTTTCACATTTATATAAACAAGAACTGTTTGGGCTCATATGTTTCGTTATCTTTTATTAAAGCATGACTACAAAAAAATATGTTAATTGCCACTGAAAAATCTGTTGTCTTTATAAAAACAAGGAAGAAAATTTTATGTAATGAAAATAATTTAGAATTTTTTTCACTTTTCTTTATCATATTTTGTCCGCTTTTTATTTGTAGTTGAAATATTTGTTATCCAATAAATTAATTGAATTTTTTTTCAGACAGATTAAACTTGAAATAAATGGATTTTGCAACCTCTATTTCTGTACCAAAAAAGTCAAAAAATCATAATGGAAAAATTCCGTGGACTAAAGCATCATCAGTCAAGCAATGTTTTTCTCTTCCATCAACTATTATTTATTATATCACCAAGTATCCATCAACTCCAGAAGTTTATTTAAAAATGGTAAAATCTTGTAAATATTTTTTTGAAAAACATTCTCTTCTTATTGTTTCACGTATTTATTGTGAAGAAAAAAAAATATCTTGTTCAAGCACAGATGGAAAATGCATTAAAGAAAATAGCAAACGCTGGGTTGACATTGATATAGAAAAGAATAAAAGCAAAATTTGGCTTATTTCTTATTTTTGCATTCGGTCTCAAATACCAAGATTTTTACCACTACTTTTTTCAAAACTGTATAAACTTCATAATGCTCGTCTTAATCTTTATCGCACTGAACTTTCTTTAAGAGATTTGGAATCAATTGCTTCAAAATTTCAAAAATTTTATTTTCTCGGCGCCGAGATTACTAACAGTGATGGAGACGCTGCCATGCTAGAAAATATTCTTGGATCTATTCCAAATGTTAAAGAATTTGATATGTAAGTTTTTTACAAAAAAAAGTTTGATTGTTATAAACTTTTTTTCAGTTATTTTGAGAGAAATAATCCCATGGTTACTGCTTTGACGATGAAAAATATTTTAAACCTTAAAAATCTTGGTAATTTACAGCATTTATTTTTGGAAAATATTCCTGAAGTTTTAAATGTCGAAGATCTTGGAAATTTTATTAAAGTCAGTTTTAAAATTTCTTTTAACAATAGATAAGCTATGTTTCAGAATTATCATAAAAATGCAAAACTTCGATTTAATTTTGAATGGAATATTTCGAATGAATATAAGAATCAACTACATGCCCTTGTTGATACTGTAATTGCTTCTGAATATCTTCATTGCTTTATCTGTTATCGTGGACAAGATTTTGAGAAATATGAGATTATGTATAACCGCTATCATGGTCTTTAAATTAAATTTTATTTTTACGCATTTTGTTTTATTACGTTTTTTACTTTGCTCATTTTTTTTCATCTATTTATAAAATGATCTTCAAGGTTTTTGTGAATACACAAAAAAGCTTAGAAATGTTTTTCTTTTTAGCACTGTGAAAAAATAGTGACAAAAAAACACTACCGGTCATACATACATCACTGACAGTGATGCAAAAATCGTCATTTCTAGTGTGCTTTTAGTTTTTTTTGCGTTACAACAATGGTATCTGCAGAATTTTTTTTTCGGGGTAGGCATATACAATATTTCGGGGGCTAGTTTTTGATCTTTTTCCGCTTTAATTTTCACGCAAAAAGATCAAAAACGCTTTAATTTTCGCGCAAGCGCACAAGATCGTGGCATTTTTTCGATTTCGGAGGGGCCATATACTGCTTACGTCCTTGGCTGATAACTTTCTATCATTTTTTTCGACTCAAAAGAAAGCTTTTTCTTTATTCCAGTTTTTAAAATAATTTTTGTCTGCCAAATATCATAATTGAAAAAAAATTAATTTTAACGTTTATTAAAGTAACAATTAAAGCACTTAACAAAAGATATTTCAGCTCTCTTTTTATTGACCTGATTTTAGAGAAACTTTAAAAGATGCTTATCCTTGCATAACTTTTATTCAAATGCACATTTTCAAATGACACTAAAATTAAAATTGATTATTTTGGTTGCATTATTTATATTTAATATTTTATATTATTTTATTTATTACAGTCAAAAAACTGTTAAAAGGAAAATTACTAAAAATCAAAATGGTGATACTCCGTTAATTGTGCTATGTACAGATTTTCATTTTGATAAATTTTTAAACCCTGCTATTATAAATACATTGGAAAAATGCCCATACAAGTGTCGAATATCGGATAAATTTGAGTAAGTGCAATTTTTAGATTTGTTCCAAGTATGAGTCTAGGGCAATTGAATACGGTGAAAACTTTGAAATTTCGGTTTTTCAATTTCTACAAACAAAATATGGCTTGAATTTTGATTTCAATCACTTTAAGGTTGAAAATTTAAAAGAAAATAACCAAAAAAATTTGACAACTGTTATTTTTTTTTTCTATCACTCTTTTTACTGAAGTAGTTTTTAGTGAATTGAGAGTAAAACAATTAATTTTATTCCATTAAAATTTCGTTACTCTCAAACACGCAAAAAAACCGCTGTAGTGAAAAAAAATATGCTAGTAACACTACAGTGCTGACCAAAATTATAGCACCACTGCCTTTTTTAAGCATAAATTCGGCAACTTCGGTGCGCTGAAAATTTGAAAGTAACAATCCAAAAATTCTAAAAATTTGTATGTATACTATCTGGATTCTATCGATCTGCCATGTTGAAATTGAAAAAAAAAAGATATGCAAATTTTCACAATGAGCAAAAATATAGCACCACCTGTTTTTCGGCTGCCGAATTTGCATAAGTTAGAATTAACTGAAAAATTAAATCACGTTGACTGGCATACTTATTTTGGTAGCATTTAACGCTTGCAAAATTTAGAAATATGCTAAAATGTAAAAATGCCAGCAGAATCAAAAATGGTGCTATAATTTTGCTCAGTATTGTAAAATTTTGTTCTTTAAAATTTTGTTACTGTCAAAAATGCGCAAAACTGCTTCCACAAAACAGAGTGTGATAGTAACAGAAATCTCTCAAACTAAAAATTTAAACATTTTTTTTTACTACTTTAACAACAGGAAAATACTTATTTTTGAATTTCTTTGTTTTGTTGTAATTTAGTTCTTAAGCAAATTTTGCAGTGATTACGCCAATGCTGATATGGCAATCTTTCATGCTCGAAATATGACAATGACTGAAGAACTTCGAACAAATATAAATCCAAATCGGTTAAATGTATTTTATTCGCTAGAAGTATTTCCACATGAAAGAATCAGGCGAAAAAGATTTCCAAAAGATTTTTTTAATGTTACAATGTCATTTAGACGAGATAGTACAATTTGGAAGCCATATGATAGATTTGAAAAATTTACGGCAGATGAAAAAAGGAATAAAAATTTTGCATGGAGTGACAAAGAGGTAAGTTAAAATAATTATTTATTCCCCTCAGATAAAATTTGCAAAAAATGAGTTATTTTTTGTGGCAAGTAAAAAGCAGCCGATAAAACTTTAAGAATGGGGACATACTAATTCCTAAATAAATGTTATTCAATTTTTTTAGATCGATGAAATAATAGCAAAGAAGACAAAAGTAGCAGTTCAAATTGTGTCACACTGTGAAACGTATTCATTGCGAGAAAAATTTACGACAATTCTTGAACGATATACAAATATTTCAACATTTGGTGTCTGTAACAAAAAATATGTCAAAGATAATGAAAGCAAAATATTGGGTAGGTTAAAAGAAAAAAGTGATAGTAATCGAAAATATCATTAACTATATTTTTTTGTTGCCTTCCCTTTACAAAAAAAGGCATAATGGAAACTGTTTCGATTAACAAAAATGCTTACATAAAAACCTTTTTTAGACGAACACTTTTTCTATCTTGCATTTGAGAATGCTGTATGTGATGACTATATTACAGAAAAATTTTGGCGGCTCAAACAGCTGATAGTTCCAATAGTAATGAAACGCTCCATTTTAAAAGGACTAGTTCCAGATAAATATTTTATTGCAGCAGATGATTTTGATTCAACGGAAGCATTGGCGGAAAGGCTCAATTATCTTTCAAAAAATATTACTGAATACAAAAAGTAGAGCTTATAAATGTTGTTATTTTTAATATCTCAAGTTTTAGGTACTTTGATTGGACGAAAAAGTACAAAAAAACTACTGCATATGATGAAAGAGAATTTTGTAAACTGTGTGAAATGGCTGTGAAGAAAGAGAAGCATCGAATCGATGATATTTATCATTGGTGGGATAAGGTTACGAAATGTTACTTTAATCATTTAAATTATTCTCTCAGAACCAAAAATTTTATGTTTAATAATTATGATGTTGAATAAATTACTTGCGTCTGTAAAAATGTTGTTAGCATATTGTGGTAAAATTTGTTTTTTAAAAACAATTAGTCACGCGAGTTCTATTATGTTATTGTTGAAGAAAGTGGCATAGTTAAATATTAAAAACAAATTTCAATCAAATATTAATTTTTAGTTGTGCTTAATGGTGTTTTTGAATCAAATGCGCAAAAAAAAATAAATTGTTTTTTAAAAATGGTTTGAACATGTCTGCAAAAAAAAGATCACTTAAGATTGGGAAAATGAGCAACTTTCAAAAATCTTAAAAAACGAGCAAACTTGATCAGAACAAAGAAAGAAAAAAGTTGATGAGTAATATCTTTAATAAAAAATATATTTTGCTAAAAACGTAATGTGCCATTTTTTCATTTTTTCAGACATTTTCCCAAGTTTTCTTTTGTTAATGCAATATCCTTTTTTTGCTGATTTTTGATGAATCACATTTTCATTAAACACAAACGAAAGTCAATGATTTAGAGGTTGGATTTGTCTAAGTTTTTTATTGTTACTATTGCTATAAAAGCAGCTCTTCGACTTCATTTTATTCATAGTAAAAAAATAGCCGTTTTTTGGGTTTTATATTAAAACATTTTAAAACTGTAATGTGTTACCATTACATTTTTATAATGCACGGATCCCGCTTTTCAACCCCAGGAATCCCGTATTAGAATTTCTCATGTACCATTCCGTGCACATTTCAGTCCCACGGGTATCCCGTCCCGTGACAACTTTTGTCGAAATAAATTTGTATCCAAAAATCCAAAATATATGAGATTACATCATATCATCCGAAGTCGAATAAGCTTATAAAAAGCTAAATCTGCTGATATATTTGGGGTATAGGGGTACTGTAGGGGTTGCCCTGAGGGCAAGAGGGTACATAGGGGTCCAAAAGTGCTATAGATCTCTTCCCCAGGTTCAAATGTACTATTCCTGAAGGTTTCATGAATTTTGGATATCTAGAAATCGTTTAATTAAAAAACCGGGAAAAACCGGCAGAAACCGGTGAAAATGGAATGAACTTTTTACAACCCATTGTACATGATTGAAAGTAGTATTATCACACTAAATGAAAACAGTTTTCGCAACGCTCTATTTTTCATGGAATTACGTGGTTCCCGCGAATACCACGTCCAATACTAAAATTACTTTTACCAAATTTTTAGAAACACTATCGGGTTCTGATCACTAACCCTTTTCCTCATTCTACTTTCAGTAATCTGCATTTTTAGTTATTATTTTCTTCATTACCCTATTAATCAAAAAATGAAGGACGACAAAGAAGCTCAAGCTGCACAAAAAATCTGCTCAACTGTTGGTGCTGTTGCTGGTGCTGTTTTTGGTAAAACATTATAACAATAAATTTTTCAAACATGAATTCTCTTTTTCAGGATCTGCCGCAGGACCAGGAGGAGCTGCTCTCGGTGCATCTATCGGTGCAGCTATGGGTGAAACGTATTTTAGTATCGTTGATGCTGTTACTAAATGAAGTCGATGATTGCAGCAACAAAAAAGTATTTGCTTTCATATACTTTTTGTAAAAATATTTTTAGCAAGTATTCCTTTTATGATAATCCTAGTGTAGTTTGATTATTATAATATAATGTAGTATGTTTTAATTGTTTATTTTTAAAATAAACTAAATCATTAGGTTAATTTTCAATTATCTTTTCAAAGATTTTGCTCACAAATAAAATATCCAAATGTGTTATAACAGTCAACTGATTTCCATTTAGAAGTGGGGGACGAATAGGCAGCGCAGAAATTATTTCCCCCTGATGCTTCTAAGTTTGTGTAATCAAGGGTAGTTCTATCAGTCCAGGCTTGTTCTTTGTAGCCAATCAAAACGCTATAAAAACAAAGCCCAAGAGATGCATCACAAATTGTAAAACCATTTGGATTTTTGCAGTATCTCCATCGTTGGTAGATGAAATTAAAGTGATATTTTTTCAGCTATTTGGTGGATGCTTTTATAATAATTGAATTTCTGTAGATTTTGCATAATTTAAGATTAAAAATTACAAAAACGTTTTTTTTTCGTTTCGTTTTAAGGGGGTGTTTTTGACATTTTGTAGCTCACAAAATTAATCCCTAAAACAAAACTCAAAATAATTTTGTTGCCCACAGACCTCTCAAGCGTTGTCAAAAACCGTTCAACACGCTGTCAAAGGCGACAACGCATTGTCATTAAATTTTTTTGCATAATTATGTTCAGGGACACTTGGGAGTCACAAATATGTGATTTTTTTGTATTTAAATCAATTTTTATAGCTGGCAACGTGCTGCCACCCCTTGACAGCGTGTTGTCACCCCCTGACAACACGTTGTCACCCCTTGACAACGCACTGTCAGGGGGTGACAATGCATTATCCATTAATTTAATACATTGGCAATATCACCAAATTGATTCTAAACTACTTAAAAGTGATATATAATTAATTTTAAACACATATTAATGCTTTTTTAAAGTAAAAATGAGCATTTTAAACCAAAATGAAAAAAAAATTTCCGAAAAACTTTTTTCCCACAAATATGCAATATTTCACTTGGAATAGGGGTAATTGACCCTGCTGATCATGAAAATCAACTTTTTAGACCTCGCTGACCTACTTTTTTATGAGAAAATTGAAGTAGAAGCGTATTACAGTAACATACGGAATTAAGCTTTTGTACTTCATGAAAAAGTAGGTCAGCGAGGTCTAAAAAGTTGATTTTCATGATCAGCAGGGTCAATTACCCCTATTCCAAGCAAAATATTGCATATTTGTGAGAAAAACATTTTTTCAAAATTTTTTTGGAGTTTGGTGTAAAATACTCATTTTTACTTTAAAAAAGCATTAAAATGTGTTAAAAATTAATTAAATATCACTTTTAAGTGGTTTAGAATCAATTTGGTGATATTGCCAATGCATTAAATGTTCGGACAATGCATTGTCACCCCCTGACAGTGCGTTGTCAAGGGGTGACAACACGCTGTCAAGGGGTGGCAACACGTTGCCAGCTATAAAAATTGATTTAAATACAAAAAAATCACATATTCGAGACCCCCAGGTGTCCCTGAACATAATTATGCAAAAAAAATTAATGACAATGCGTTGTCGCCTTTGACAGCGTGTTGAACGGTTTTCGACAACGCTTGAGAGGTCTGGTTGCCCACATACTTTTATTTCAGTAAACATGAATACAGTATTTGAGGAAGTATGTTCTTTGATATATATTTTTTACCAATGTATTTCCTTTTTTATACAGTGAAAAATTTGCATAATTTGGAATTGTTTTTTTTTCCCCAAGAACCTTATAGCAAACATTAATCTGGATTAACTACAAATTGCCCCCGTTAAATACACTTTTTTACGCAATAAAAGTATATAGAAACACTGTGAGATTCAAATCACGAATAAAAAAATGTATGTTAAGAAAAGTTGTGGGCAGTAAAATGGTTTTGAGTTTTGCTCAAGGATTAATTTTGTGAGCTACAATAATATCAGTTTTTTTTGATTTAATTTTTTTGTAGTAAACATCAAAAGCGCCCACTTAAAAAAGAGGAAAAAAGTGTTTCCATAATTTTTAATCTTGAATTATGCAAAATCTACAAAAATTCCATGGCTATAAAAGAATCCATCAAACCACAGAAAAAGCATATCAATTCAGCAACATTGTTTACTGTCATGGTTCAATTTCACTTTTTGTTCATTGTTGTTGTTGCTGGAGTAACAACACTCATCGATGGAAGTGGTCTTCAAACAGGTTGCCCAAACGATTGCTCAAACAACGTTATGAATGATGAATTTCGAAATTTCATTCTTGACACCTTTAATGGCTATCGCTCTCGGCTCGCCAAAGGTGAACTTTCTAGTCTTAATGGAACGAATTATCCTTCTGGTAAAAACATCAATAAAGTTGAATGGGATTGTGAACTTGAAGCTATTTCACGTGAAACTTCTGAACAGTGTTTCCATTACTATAGCGATGATTATATTGTGTCAAGCTTTGGTGGTGCATCAAATGAAACCATTCATGAAACACCAGGTCACTTGTTTATCGTTTTTACAGACACAAAAAAGACTATATAAGCTTTAACAATTAAATTATAGACCGACAATTTGAAATTCAAATGCAAATTGAATTTTGGCATTATTATCAATTGAGAAATGAGAGCAGTGAAACACAGGTCTATATTCCATGGAGTTATATGACAGATAAAGTTGAAAAAATTGGATGTTATTTTGGGCCTCGAAAATGTGATGATAAATTCTCATATATTTATCAAACGGTTGTTTGCGCTCTTTCACCTCGAATGTGTTTTTACGATGCAAACAATACATTACAATGCCCTAATGCTACATATACAGTTGGTGCACCATGTTCAGTAGACAGTGATTGCACAAATCCAAATGGTTTTACAAGTTGTGATGCAACTCTTGGGCTTTGTACTAAAACTTCTACAACATCAACAGAAACTCCAGTAACATCAACAACTACAACATCTGCTCCAGCTACTACAACTGAAACTATTCCAGTAACCACAACTACAACTGTTGCAACAACAACAACAGCTCCATATAATCCATGTTCAAATGGATGGGTTTACTATGCTCCAACGAATAAATGTTATCGATATGTTAATGCCTCTACTGGTCGTACACAACCTGAAGTTGAACAATGGTGTGTTAATCAAGGAAAGAAAGGTCATCTAGCTTCGATTCATGATGTTAATGAAGATAACTTCGTCAAAAGTATGCTTTATATGACTACACTTTTTATTAAATTTTATGTTTAGGTTTATTCCCTGTTGGTGTTTATAGCGTTTTGATTGGATACAAGGAACAAGCCTGGACCGATGGAACTCCCCTTGATTACACAAACTTTGAAGCAACAGGGGGTAATAATTTCTGCGCTGCATATTCTTCCCCCACTTCTAAATGGAAATCTGTTGACTGTTATAGCACCTTCGGACAATTTGTTTGCAAACGAAATCTTTAAGAATGTTTTTTGGTATTTTTAAAGTGTTTATTTTGCATTAATAAAAAGTGATATCTATCAAATGATTGTTGTAAAGTTTAACAAGTTGTGATCTTAATGCGTTTTTCTTCACATCCTTTTATTGCTTCCAGCGATAACAATATATCAATAAACTGCTAAAATGCTTTCACCTTTTTAATACTCTGTTTATTCAATTTCATCAATAGCGTCTAACAATAATGGCGTTAACTGAAGCGAAGTTTTTGGTGTAATATGTGCTGGATCACAATATTTCGAGACTTTTGTTGCTTCATCCACAATAGAGCAATATCCGGTTTTACAAAAAATCGGTTCTGTTGGAATTAATCTACAATTTGAGCACTGCTTTGAAGCTTCTTTTATTCGCAACCATGATGCATCATGTCTTGAGTGGTGTTCCTAAACGACATCATATTTGTATTCAGTGCTTTTAAAGGAAAAATTAAAAATTAAAATACATACTTCAATTGTTATTTTAAAATTTTCAATGGATTCCATATTTTTAAGCTTCAAAGCGATCGTTAATGGATCAGTAAAATTTTTCCTAAATATTGGTGTTAATAGATTGACTGACAGTAACAAAAAAAAAGTTTTGTCCTTGTACTTTTTGAACGCTATGCTTCTTTGTCAAAACTGTTAATGAAAATTGTGCTTGAAGCAGTTTTTAAGAAAGAAAGTAATGAAAATTCTTTGGTTTTGCATTTTTTGTGTACTATCTCTCTTTTTACTGAAGCAGGTTTTTTGGGAAAAAATAGTAACAATAGAATTTTATTTTTGCATCTTTTGTTGCTCAAAAATGCAACAGAAAATGCTCCAGTTTAAGAAAGTGATAGTAACGTTGAATACTAAGAACGAATAAATATAATATTACTCTAATATTTTAACATGGGTATTCATATTCAATAAAAAATATAAGTTACCCTTCAACATTTGGAGTTGGTTCAATAATAATTAATCGACGAGTATAATTTGCAATATGTTTCATTGTGCTTTCAAATTCATAATAATATTTATCATATGCAAATGGCATATTTGGTAACAGTTGTTCTAATCTAAAAAACCTTCTTGTAATTGTTGGGGTAAAAAATAACACTTGTTGTTTCCTTAAAAATAATACTATGCCCTAAGAGAAAACATTTTAATGACACAATTTCACAACTTTTTCCTCACCTTGCTGTATGAATAATTACATCTGGTTTTAAAACTTCCAGCAACTTATCGTGACTTCCTTTCATTACTTTACATTCACTCAAATGATTAATGTTATTCCCAGCTATTATACTGCAACCGGGATATGAAATTAAATAGACTTTAGAGAATTTCATTTTTGAAGCTTTTAGTGCATCTAAAATTCCACGAATTTGAAAATTTGCAAAACTATTTCCAGTGACAACTGCTGTTTGATTTGTTGAAGAATTTAGCTGAAACATTGATTTGATAGTTACAAGACTCTTAATGCATAAATAATAAACCTTGAAATAACAATATTTATCTAAAAATGTTGGTGGTGTTGGTCGAATTGTGAGATATTTTTCAAGCATTGGACTTGTTAGACATGAAGAATTATAATACATTGATCGACAAGAAATATATTCGTTTTCACTTAGCTTAACAGAATCCGATGAGTTACCTTGAAGTGAAACCTATAAAAATGACGATAGTAACATCAAATTTGTTTTCACAAATCACTTTTTTAACCAAAAACAACTCAATCTAGAATAGAAGACCCATATTTTTCCTGTATATGGGTTGTCCACTCTAGCAAAACAAAACATCAGCTCATCGACCTGTGGATTTAATAGATAAATGGATTAAGCTATTAAATAGCAGATGATATCTATTTTTGTTATAAAACATCTAAAATTCTGTAAAATGAATACTTTTCAAATATTGTGAATGTGTTTTCAATGGATTATTTAAGTTTTAAATAAATAAATAAATAAATAAAATCCTTGTTATTATACCTTTTTAAAAACATCGACACCAAAAATTTATAACATAAATAGCTATCGTCTGCTATTTGTTAGCTATATCCAAATATCTTTTAAATCCCAAGAAGGCCATATGCGCTGCTGATATTTTATCCCTAACTATCCAATAGCTAGGTGAGTATTTGAGCAAATCATTGAGTTAGAGACCGCTAAAAAAGAAACTGTTTTTTAAATCTTACATGAATATTTTCAGTTTTTACAAATAACAAAGAAATGATTATGCAGTAACAAGCAGCTATAACAGCACCATTGCAAATCCATGGTTGCTTTATTAGCGGTTTTTCAAAACATTCATGCATTAAAACAGATGATGCAATGATACAACCAATTATGAAAGTGTACCTTAAAACAAAATTTTTATGGATGAAAAAGTGCTGAAGTGTTTACCATATGTCACATTAAAATATTAAAAAAATATTATTATTGGCCAATGAATTAAATATATTACACATGAAGCATTGCCAATGTACACTAATACAGATGAGAAGTAGGAAGGTAAATATAGATGTTCAATGGAACTTAATCCAATTAATATTCCAGTTAAGGCAGTACATACAAGACATAAAAATGTTGAAATGCCAGTTATTTTGTTTAAAGAATATGGTAGAAAACAAATTACAATAAGACATGCCACTGTTGCATATAAAATATTTGCATATTTCATTGACACTTTTTCTACTGTGGCATCATTTTTGTCAGCAGTGCCATCTTGATCATTTATAATCTTACAATAACCTGTCTTGGTCAGACATGTTACATTATATGCAAATGTCCCAATCATAAATTGCCAAATTCTACAAAATACTAGCCCAAGTTAATGGACGCATTTGTCCATTATCGTAAACTTGTCCATTCTGAAAAATACGAAAGTACCAGTTGTGATTGCTAAAAAAAAGTAAAACCTACATTTACATAACAATTTCTATCGTCATATTGATGTTGTCTGTATTGGCTTGGATATTGTAAAAAGGGTCCTCTTTGTTGTCGATAATACCCAAAAACTGAAACAATACAAATAACAAAAGTTACGGTAACTAATTTGAAAGAATTCATCTGAAAAAAAATAGAAACTGTGCAATCTTGAGCAAAAATACAGCCTCAGAAATGAACTTGAAAAAAAAGCTTTAATCTGTTTATTTCCAAAAGTTTTTATTTCTGCGTTTTACAAAGTTAGTCAAAGTTGACACCCCTTGCAAAAAGTTTTTTTTAATCTGGAATCTTCCAAGAAAAGTTTTGTTTTTCTTTGTTTTTACTTTTATTTTTGCGCGTCACTCAACTATCATCGGTAAATATGTGCTTTATGCTTGACAGATTAAAGCCTTCCAATGTTTTCTTTTTTTAAAACCTAATTTTAAAAATAAATATTTAAAAAAGAAATGATGCCAAAAAATCTTAAATCAATAATTTTTTTATTAGTTTAAAAGAAATGATGTAGGATTCTTATTGTTTTTCGATGTTAGATTTTTCATGTTCCTTCAACGAAATCAAAGCAATCACAATAAATTGTACATTTTGTTTTTTGCGTTCGACACATGTAATACAACATCATCTGTCACTTATGAAATATTCAAAAATCATCAAATGTAAAGGCCTTTAAGCATAAACGTTGTAGGTCATCACGTTCACACACACAAACACTTTATTTTTGTGATATAATAAATTTTAAAAAATCATTAAAAAAATTTTAAATAAAAAAATAAAAAAAATAGGTTAGTAAAACAAATGAATAAATTTTTAAAAACTTTTACAGACATTACACAAGATAGTCAATTACAATTTAAGAAGTGCACCAAAAATATTTAAACAATTCTGAGAGATAACAATTAATTCAGAAAAACGATTTTCTTCCTTTTTTAAAATACGATTCCAACAAAGCTGTTGATATTCTTTAATTTTCAGTTGTTGAATCTGTGGCAGCCATGGAAGCTCAAATTTGCAAATACAAATTAAACAAACTATTTCAAGCTCATCAAAGGTTATTGGGTCTTTTTCAAATAAAAGTGACAGAAAATAAATTCGTTCTGTGAAAGGAGTGTGTTTGAGGATTTCTAATGAAATCTTTAATAGTGCTCGAGTTCCTTTGAATAAATATAGCTCAAGAAGATTTGGATATTTTACAGCTGTTTCAAGGAGGGTATCAATTGTGGAAGCAATTTTTTGTGGATTGTTTGCTACTACTGGCTGTGATGATATTTCAATCAATGGAGGGGATGTAGAATTAGATGGAGTTGAAACTGAACCAGACGTTAAAGAAGAATGTGAAAATTCAGTAGGTGAAACTGATGCATCCGCAAATCCATAATTAATATTTTGGTATTGATTTATTTTATTGGAGGGTAATAATTGTGGTAGTGCTTTTGGCGTTGAAGAGGATGCAGCAGATATAGATGAGAGGGATGTAGCAGTTGAAGAAGAAAACTCTGAAGATGAAACAGAAACTTCTGGAGATGATGGCATTAATACGGCTAGTGTGTCATGGTCATTTTCAGAAACAATTCTTTTTCGAATAATTTTAGGTACTTTCATTCCAAATTCCTCACATTTTTTATATCGGCATTTCTTACATTTTAAACCATTCAACGATGGCTCTAAAACATATTTTTTAATTTTTACATCAGTGTAATTTCCACAAACCTTTTAAACATTTTCCGGTTCCAATACAAACAAATGTTTCCCTAGCATATGAATTTCGACGAAAGAATGCTGCACATGCATGGCAGCCATTTCCACCAAATCTTTTATGGCATTTAGCATTTGGACGAAAACAAATTTTGCAAAACATTTTTAGCACTTTTATTAAAACCAGCTGCTGTAATCCAATTAAAAATGATTTTTTACCAAAAATCTTTAACATATGCAGTAAAATTTTAAGCTCCTCCTCCTCGCGCTGATTAGTAAAACTCGGGAGGTTATTTTTCTCGCGAAAATTCTTCGGCCTTTGAAGGCAAGTGGCAAAGCTTTTAAAGGGAAAAGGATAATGCAGGGTGAAGGAGATATAACAAGGACAATATTAGATAGCATAAGGTTCAGGGTGTTCTAACGAAACTGCAGGATATTTTTACATTTTGAATGTTGAGTATGCAAATTGTTTTGGATGAACAGTAACAAAAAAAACTATGTTATTATCATTCTGAGCACTATCATTGCTTTTATTGAAGCGATTTTTTTTAAAACGATAGCAACAATAAAACTAAATTTTTCTAAACTGTTCTTCCCCTCGAAAATTCCAAAAATCCCGTCAATAATAAAGCAAATAATATCAACGTTAAGATTGTGAATAATAAAGTTTACAGTTAATATTACTGTTGTTACTATGAAATATGCAGATCTTCAACAAGTATTTAAAAAAGCTCAGTATAATCATGAGCTTTTAGGGTCGTAATGATAAAACTAGAAAAATCGTAAATGAGAATATATTTGCACACCTTCCAAGAACTTAAAAATTAGACAATGATAAAAAAAAGCTAATCAGTAAGTTTTTGACCATTGAAACTCAAACTTTAAACACCAGAAAGATTGCATGTAATCATAATTTAATTTAATTTAATATCATCCCTCAAATTTTTTAATAAAAATTTAAAAACTTAAGGGAACAAAAGATTCCCGAAATCAATCACAAAAAGATTTTTCCGCTATTGTTTTCAAATTAGCATACCAATTACGGAATAATAGAAATCACTGCTGATAGCCTACTTTTCGAGATCCCTTTAACGCTTCAAAGACCAGAAAAAAATTCTGTTACAACTGAAAAAAAAGATTAAATAAACAATGGATATTATCCTTTTAGCTTTAATCCTAAAATCACAAATTTATTTAACTCTAATCACTGCTAAAAAAAGATAACCGTCTTGAATGAAATTTTTTAGGCACAAAAAAAGAAGATGTGTTGGCGACAGATATCTCTGTAGGGTGCTCGTGACTCTTTTTTTTTCAAGAAGCACGATGCCCTACTTTTGCGCCGCTTTTAATTTTAGAGGTCATTTTTTCCTCAAAAAACCTTTATACTTAAGCAAATCAAAAATTTGCTCATTCTTAATTAAACATTTATTTGAGAGAGTTACACATACCTCCGACAGGACCGTTGCTGCTGCTAAGACGATGTTCGCTGGGATGATGCTTACCGCTGCTGGAAATCGAAAAGCGAAAAAAGAAGAAGATAGATGTAAAGTATGTACCGGAAAGATGCCAAAGGATCACAAGAGATATGGTGGACCAGGTTGTAATGCATGTGCGGCATTTTATCAGCGATCTATTCCTCTTGAGCATGAATTTGTTTGCCCGAATTTTAATCAGTGCTTAATAGGTTGGTACTTTTTTACACTAAAAATAATCAATTGAGGGGGGGGGTAAAAAGATAGAAAAAAATGTCCATTTTTGGTTCATTTACCCACTATTTTTCTTTAACAGAATTAACTTACTCATTTTTCAGAGCCATCTCCAATCGGAAAACACTGCCAGAAATGCCGTTTTGCAAAATGCCTAGAAATTGGAATGCTTTCAAGAGAATATATAAAAGCCCAAAATGAACAAGCTGCTGCCCAACAACAACCACAACAGCAGCTACAACAAAATACTTCAGAAGAACTCAAAAATGCCCAAATTGCTGATACCATGTTAGCCACAGCCCTTCAACTTCCATCATATATGGAAAATTATCTTGAACATGGGAATCCAGAAATAATCAACATCTCCCTTGAGCTCGTTAAAAATGTTGAGAAAAGCTCCCCAACTCCAAGGATCCAGCTTTTGACGGCATTTCTTCTCCAGCGTCCAGTTCCTGAAACAGAATTCCCCCTGTTCATTCATCTGTGCTTTTGTAAAATGGAATTCCCAGGATTTGAGGCATGTCGAAAGCAGACAATGAAAGCCCTTCAAAATGATGCATTTGTACGTCTACCAGTTTCAAGTGTTCCAGGTTCAAGATTCTTGGATTTGGTCATTCTTGCTAATCACTTTTTACATATTTTTTATGCAAATCTCTGAAAAACGATTTGAAAATTAGTAATTAAAAAAATTTTAACATGAAAATAACAAAAAATATTTTTGTAATAATTTTACTAACGACTTAACATTTTTATATTTCAAGGCTTTTTTAAATGGATTGATATTATGATAAGAGAATGGTTTCGGTGCTTAACAAAATTACTAACACAAAAAAAAATTGTTGTAATAATTTTATTTATGTAATAAAATATTTAAATAAATTTTTGAATAAATTTCTGCTATTAAATTTACTTATTTTAGTTACTATTGTTGCGAGTGTTGCATACTCACAAAAATTAATGACATAAAGAAAATGTCTTGACTACGGACAAAAGCTTTGGGACTAAATAACGGTTGCTCATTACTTTTTATTTCTAGAGATGTTTTCATTAACCCTTGCCATTCACGTTGGAATCAAAGGGGAAATAGCATTTTTGCAATAAATACTTTTAGCGCCTTCTTTTTTTAAAAGCTCTATTTTTAAAAAAGCTCGCTGCTATCCTGCTCAGAATTTTTTGCTGATTCAGAATATACAAGGCTCATGTCATATAACTTTATTATAATCCCAGATTCAGTTGAGAAAGTTTTGCATGGGAGCATGCATTTTTTTCATGTTTTTTTGTTATATTTCTATTGAAACTTGATATTTAAAAAAACTCTCTGTATGTGATAAGAGTAACAAATATTGACTATACTAAAAAAAGTGTTACTATTTTTAAGAGTAACAAAAGTTTTCGAAGATAAAACTTTATTGTTACTTGTATTTTACAAAAAAATTGCTGCAGCAAAAAAGGGTAACAGTAATAGAGCAACAGCAAAAAAAAATTCTCAGTTATTAGGCTTTCATAAAACATTTGCATAATTTGCACTTTGAAGATTTTGGTCTCAAAAAACTCCTAGAGAGGCATGATAGAAAGTATAATATAAATTATCGATTAATATTATATTTAAACTATCAGAGAACATTCATTAAGCAGAATTTTGGATATTTTATAACAAAAATAGTTATCGTCTGCTACTTATAAGTTATATCCATATATTTATTAAATCCACAGATTAAGGATTTGGCAGCTGATATTTTTTCCGTAACTATCCTTTACTACGATGAGTAAGGGATAATGAGAGGGGAACCTCTACGGAAATAAAAAGCAAAGATTGTTTTTTTTAAAAATTACAAAAAGAATATCATAGTTAATTTTTAACACATCTGAAAACTTTCCATTAATATTTTTTCATACTTGGTCAGCCATGAAAAGAAGAAATGAATAATGCTGAAGTTTTGAACTATAAAATTTGTTTCTAGTTCGATCGAAAAAAAATATTTTTTCACACTCTCGATCGCAACATTTGTCCTTTCATAAAAGTTCATAAATTTGAAGTTTTTGATTTTATCAATTTTGCCTCAAAAGAAAGAAGAAGAAAGAGAGAGCTTTAAAAGGGCAAAAAACTCTGGTGATTTATTTTTCAAATTTATCTTGCGCTTTTATCTTTACTTTTTTAAGGTAAGAAATTCCAAAGAAAAAGAAAGAAAATTTTTGGAAAAAAAATCAACAAAAAAAAGTTTGGCCTAGCTGGTTCAAAATAACCTTTCCAGTGATATTTTATCGCAAATGCAAAAAAGAAAAAGCAAAAACAAAATGCCCAACTTGCTGATACCATGTTAGCCACGGCTCTTCAACTTCCAACATATATGGAAAATTATCTTGAACATGGGAATCCAGAAATTATCAACATCTCCCTGGAACTGGTTAAAAATGTTGAGAAAAGCTCCCCAACTCCAAGGATCCAGCTTTTGACGGCATTTCTTCTCCAGCGTCCAGTTCCTGAAACAGAATTCCCCCTGTTCATTCATCTGTGCTTTTGTAAAATGGAATTCCCTGGATTTGAGCCATCTCGAAAGCAGAAAATGAAAGCCCTTCAAAATGATGCATTTGTACGGCTACCAATTTCAAGTGTTCCAGGTTCAAGATTCTTGGACTTGGTTATTCTTGCATTTGTGGCCTAGTTTTTATGCAAATCTCTGAAATATGAATTAAAAATTTTTTAGTTGTGACATTGTTAACAACACTAACTCGTATTATTTAACAATTTAAAGTCTAAAATTTTTTTAAAACAGATTAATTTAATTAAATAAATAATAAATGAAGCTAACAAATTACTAACCCAAAAAAAGATACAGTAATTGTGTTTATAAAATAAGATATTTAAATAAACTTTTGTAATAAATCTATGCAAACAAATTCATTTTCTCTAGTGGATTCTTTTTTCCGAAAATTTGCCATTGAAAAAATTTCTTATGCATAAATATAAATCATTTATTGCACGACACTTTTCTTCTAACTATGATAGAATTTAAGCATTCTTTATTTTTTCATTCACTTTTTTGCCGTATTTTATTTTTTACAAAACGTGGTGTCATTTTGAATATCCTAGAAATCAAATTAAAATCTTTTAAGGATCTGCGTAATCTAAAAGAAGCCACGCTTTTTTACTCCGAAATTTTTTTGATAAAATCAAGGTTAAATAAAACTATTCAAAAAGAAAAAAAGAAGTTGATTTTTGTTTCCTTTAAAATATCTTTGCTTTTAAAGGGAAAAATAAGAGTCTCACTTCACGTGAATAACGGCAGCATCGACCGCTTAAAAAAGCATGTGTGAGCGACAGTGCTGGCGGGTGACCGGCCTAAACCGAAGCATTCCGGTTTAATAAAAATCTAGCAAACTTTTTTTTTCTTTTCATTTACCCATTTTAGCATTATCTTTAATTTTTTGAGGCAAAAAATAATGTGGAATGAAAGTGTTTTTGTAAAAACGGGGCAAAAAAAGTTTGATCAAAAGTTTTAATGATATTTTTAACAGCAAATGTAACAGGACTAAACAAATTGTCCTATTATATCAAACACACTTAATAAGATTATCTATTGAAATGGCATTAATTTTATACATTAAAATTTATGCCATTTCTTAAACACTAAAAAAACATTATAGATAAATATGCAAACTTTTTATTCAAGATAAGAGCTAATTTTAAAAGCTTTTTCACATTCTAATACTCATTTCAAGACCTTCTTTGATATCAATTGCAAGATAATGAATCAAACGTGAATGAACAAATTCATCCAGCATCCGTTTGAATGACATTACAGGTTCAGTTCTTTTTTCATAGGTTATATTACCATGCACGCTTAAAGCAATTTTACTGTCTTCAAGACCTAAAAAAACTTTCAACATCACACTTTTAGCATTCTTATCGCTTTACCTCTAGATAATGTTTGCACTTACCAATTTGAAATAAAAGAAGTTTCCCAACTTTTGAAAAATTTCCAACATTATTTGGATCAACCCCATAAATTAAGCAATTTGAATATTTTTGTTTTACCGCTTCTTCAACCACCGCAGAACCATCAATTCCAATTGTTAACCATTTACATTCATTTTTTTGATATCTATCTGACATTGGCAAGAATACTTTTGTTTTGTTATGTACTTGATCAACAAAGTAATCTGCTTGTTTTTCGTCAATAGCAATGACAGATTTAATACAGCCCGAAAATTCTTTAAAAAAATTTTCTGAATTACTATAATATTTTCTTGCCGCTTCTTTCATGCATAAATAAAAGTTTATCTTTTTTGAGTGAATATTTTCCGTATCTGCTATTGTAAAATCTGTATTCGGCTTTATCATTTTTATAAAAATAAATACAAAAATCATTAATGTAACAATTAAAGAATATTTGATATTTTTCTTATAATAAAACTTAAACATTTTAAACATAGTTTTACAAAGTATTGAAATAAGATACTTTTAAAATGATTGAGAATACTTTTGAGTGTGTGGGAGGTAATTAAATGCTTATATTCAATAATAAGATTGATAATGCAGTTAAAGCGAAAAAATATAAAATCTTGTTTTTTTGTGACTATAAAAATTTATGTAGCTATCTAGTGAACACTCCTCCCCTTTTTTCAGTGTTCATCCACTGTATCAGATCTTTTCTTGTTGGCTTTGTAGCTAACTTCAACGACTTCTAGTTATATGTAAAAAAATAGGCGGAAGTAAATTTCTCAAAGCTGTGTTTTGCTTCAAAAAATTTGTGTAGCTTTTTTAACTATTTTAAAAAAGTTTCAACAGAGTGCATAAATAACTATACGAATAAAATAAATTTATTACTATAATGTTTTTAAAAATGTCTGTTCGCTGCAATCAAATACAAATATATTTTTTAAAATATAAATATTTATTTATTTCAATATGCTTTGCATTTATTGCATTGAATTTTTATTATAATTTTGGCACATCAACTTCTCTACTTCCCTTAGTACATTTGAGTCAACAATGCTTAATTAAAAAGTTACGTGATATTCCTCCAGAAGCTTTTGAAAAACAGTGGTTAAGCTTGAATGAAAGTGTAAACGTCAGTGCTTTTTTTTATATAATAAATAAAAATTATATAAAAAATATAGATTATCTTTTTCTAGAACTGCACCATTCAGCTATTCCAAAAGCTGCAAATTGAAAAGTTTCCAAATAATGATGAAATCAAGCTGGGGATATTACCTAAAGATTTAAACGATGAATGTAATGCCTTAACTTTGGGAATTGGGAAAGATGTTGGAGCTGAAAAAGAGCTGCTCAAAAAGCTACCCCATTGTAAATTAATTGGGGTTGATCCAGATGCAAAGGAAAGTGGAACACTTTTTACAGAAGTAACAAAGGGAAAATTTATTGAAGGTGTTGTCGGAGTTATAAATGGTGTATATAATTCTACAGTTTTAAGTAATGCATCCCTATTAATTTAATAATATTGAACTAACAATTTTAGAGAATGGCTTTTATTTGCCTGAATTGTCAGTGCATCATTCATTAAAAGAATTAATTTCAAAACATTTTATGGATAAAAAAATTATTGATTTTTTATTTATGGATATTGAAGGTGATGAATATGAATTAATGGAGGACTTAATTAGTTAGTTTATATCTAAGCTATATGACGTTTGTTTACAATGTATTTTATTCCAGATAATCATGACAAATATCCAACCATATGTCAAATAAATGTTGAATTTCATGATCCACATAAAAATGAACGTGGAAAACGATTCTTTCTTAATTTGTTTCAATCTCTTCAACGCAACTTATATTTACCGTTAAAAGTGCAGCGAGAACTCATTTACTCATTCAATCGAGTATTTTTCATAAGCTTTAATGAAATTTGCATTAATAAATTTTTCTAAACTAAAAAATGATTATTTGCTTTTACAGAAAGCAAAATGCTTTTTTACCCTGTTAAAGAGCATTTTGCCAAAATTTGATCTTTATCCAGCATAAAAATGACAGAGACAAAGAAAATCCAGACTTTTCTAACACAATAATCAAAAACCTAGCCCTCCAGCTTTAAAAATAACAAAATTGCAGTAACAGAGTAGTTAAGTAGATTTTAGCTTCTTGATCAAAATTGCCGGCGTCGGTTGACCAACTGTTCTCAAATGGTAAAATTTTATGGTGCATAAGATGATCCCGTTAGCGATCCTTGAAATTATAATCGACAAGAAATTCATAGAAAAATTAACTCGACAATCCACCTTGTATTGCTTTTTTATTACTTTCAACTCCTTTTTTAGATGTTTATTTTTGGTATTACAAGAATTTAGTTTAAACAGAACAATAAAGAGTTTTTTCTTGACTGGGCTGGAGTAATTTATTTTTGAAGTTTATAATTTTTTCAATAAATCATAAACAAGTTAAAAATATCAAAAATGATACAATGTATTAATTAAGATAACAACCATTCAAGCTTTTTATATCATTCGATTTCTGCAAATAATGCACTGCCACTTCACTTCCACCCATTACAGTTGTAACCACTTCATGCTTTGAATGAATACAATTCACTCCTGGCCATTCTGGAATTGTGCAATAATAATGTGAAGGACATTTTTGAGATGGATTTGTTTCATTATGATAGTATACCTTTTCATAGCAATCATCTATCAAGCGATGATAAAATTTTGTTAGGGTTAAATTTTGTAGCTTTTCATTTTTGAGAAATTGGTGCATTCGGTTTTGATAAATGACTTCAAATTTCTCAAGTATAGCGGGATTTAAAAAGTCTTGGATAAATCTATGCTCGATGAATGTTTGTGTTACCTAAAAGCAGTTTTGAATGTATGCGCAAAGGTCTGTTATAACTATATAAATGGTAATTGTTCTATTGTGATTGCAAAACAAACGTCAAAAAAGTGGCACAAATATTGCACCTTTAAATGTACAATGGCTATTGATATTGCCAACCTTGTCTTGTATCACTTACATTCCTTTCATTGTTATCCCCTTTCATCGAATCAGTAAAAGAAAAATTTCTAGCATGAATAAAAAATCCATCATCCACATAAATAAATTTTGCCGTAAAATTTTCTTTTAAATTTGAAGCATCATGATTATTTACATTTTCAACAGCTTTCGGCAAATAAAAAGATTTTCTCCAAACTATTCGATCAGAAAGTTTTACGTGTGATAGTGGTTTGATTTTAGAAGGGTTGTTTAAAGATTTCTCAAATACAATATATGAATTGAAGCGTTCCAGCATTACATTCCCAACAGATGAATTCAACAAAAAATATGATGCAAAAGAATTCCATAAATTTGTCATATTTTTAATTACTAGCAGATCATCAGGATCATGAGCAATAATGAAATCTGCTGCTTCACGGTAAAGAAGAAAGCAATCATTGTGGGCCATATATTGATTTCGAAAATCTAGTTGAATTCTGAATGTGCTAATACTTGGAAGGGTCCATGGATGAAGATCGATCAATCCGAGATTTTCGTATTCCTAAAAAGAGTTAGTATGAGAACTGACGAAAATTGAAATAAAGACTTTGTAAAACTGATCAAAATCACAACTTACCTTCAACAAGCTGTATCCACTTTCTAGTATACTCATATAGTAATATGCTTGTTTCGTAACACCAAAATATGCATAATATTCAATACTTAAAATATTCATATGCCACTGTTCATTGAAGAATAGCGGACTAACACACGAAACAACTGGGTACTTTTCATGGATGGCATTTCTTATTGGTATAGTTACACTATTTTCAGAGTTTGGTATATCGATATTTGAAATTGCAAAATAGGTTGGATTTGGCACCGTCAAACAGTTGGGTGCAAATCCACGCATAACACATTTTTCCATTGAAAAAAATGATTTTGAAATAGTTAAAGGTGAAATTTTTGTTTCACCTTCAGTATTATTCGAAATGCAATAAAGTGTGGACGAAAAGTTTTTTCTGGCATTGAAAAGGATAGTAACACTGTTTTGGCGATATCTAAAATTCGATATACGTAGCTGATGCCAAACAGATTTAATTTGTTTCAACAATGAAGGCATTTCAATGGAATTTAAGCATTCACTATTATTGGGAAAATGCAGTAATTGTGAAAGTTAAAACATTCACCATTACTGCGTGCTTAACTTACAGCGTTGATTGATTGTAATAAGTTGTAGAGATAATTAGCATATCCCCATCAGTATTAAATTCTTTAGAGATATCAACTTTTTTAATAAAAATGTATAAACAAAATACTACAAATAAAATTAATAAGAGTTTCAATTTTAATTTCATTTTCAATTAAACAGTTTACTAGTTAAAAGTCTTTTATTACAAGTCTAAAATTTGGTGAATTATTAACAACCTAAAGAAAAAAGTCATGTTGTGAACAAACCGGTTTCCTTTTGCAAACAAAGATCCTTTTTGTTCGTCTTTTAAAAGTGTTAAAAATGTATCGCTTGTTTTTGCAAACAATAGCAGTTAAAATTTGATTTAATAAGGAAAACTTCAAAAAAAGGATACTATACTTTGGTACGAGAACTACATTTAATTAATGAAGTGATTTATTAACTGAAAATTTAAGTAGCATTTCTAGAATATCTAATTGAAATTTGGTATGCTGTTTAATAAAGTTATTAAATGCAAGTATAGTGATGTATTAAGCATTTGTCGGTTGTTTTTTGCCCCTTTTCTTTCCTTTGAATGCAAAAATTGGGGTTTTTGCATTTAAAGGAAAGAAAAAAATGCGCCTCCCAAGTTACACAGTAACTCATTGATCTTATTTGGTTAAAGAAGAGTGATGCTAAAATTTTATTTTTAAAGATCCTGCTACCCTCAAAAATGCTAAAAAGAGTTGGAAAAGTAAAAATATGTTGTTAGTTTTTTAACATAACAAATATCTTACAAAAAGAAAAGCTGAAGTAAATTTTTAAATTTGTCCCAAAAATTTTTTGGACTTTGTTTTCAAGAAGATTTAATTAGTCATTGAAGTTCTTCAGACACCCTCAAATTATTTTCTTTACTTGCAATGTTTTTGCAGTCTTGAAAAAAGTAATTTAAAAAAGAATATTTAATTAATTAAAAAAATAACAAAGAGAACAATAGCATAATTGTTACGAATGTTGATTTTGAAAAGTTTTAAAGAAGATACTTAATTACTTGTTTGATTTCATCTTCAATTGTGTGTTTTTCTTTTGCAGCAACACTTAATAGCTTAAAGCGCAAATTGATCTATAAGAACGAGATTGATTATTTTTTGTATAAACATTTTTATTTTAATTTGACAGCGCTATGAGAAATTACTGTCCTACAAGAATAATATTTTTGATGAAAAATATTATTCTTGTAGGGTAGTAAATTTGGAGTTAGCGGCTATAATACTTTTGTATTGTAGAATTTCAGTGAAATATTTATCAACGCTATTTGAGTCGAATCTTTTACATCTTCTTACAACTTTAAGAAAACAGAATCATTCCAATTGATATTGAAGAATCAAATCCCTTTGTGAAGACCAATTACTATTTTTCAGATATCTTCATCGTGACAAAAAGCAGTCGAAAAAAGTCCATCATAAGTCTTATCAAATTCAGAAATATATTTATTACTCCATTACGCAAATTCATATAATTATGTGGAGTATTATTGAAATACCAATGGAATATCAAATTGGTATTTCAATGATACTTTACATAATTGACATTATTTTGTTAAAATCCGGATGAAAAAATTCATTAGCAGTTTATTTGAAACTGTAAAAAATAACTCATCATTTATCAGATATATGTCCACATATTGAAATAAACCAAGGTTGTTAAAAAAGAATTACATTTTTATGGCACTATAAGATATACCGATCTAAACAATAACTTTCGCTGATATTTATAAGAAATAATTGATATATTTCATTCAAGTTTTGAACTTATAATAAAATGAATGAACCATTTTTAATCAGTTTAAGAAAACTTCGATGTTGGAGATTTTGGGTAGAGTTATTTTTAAACGCTAGTTGAACATTAATTTGGCAAATTGGAGGAAGTTTCTTTAAATGTTCTAAAATATATAACCCATTGAATATGTGTTTTGTGTTAAATGAAAATTTACTAATTATTTGATAAAAATGATATTCATTATTAATATCCACAAATAAATAATCAATAACTGAATAATTATTAAATTGTTTAATTAAATGTGTCATAGAACTAATATTTTCTAAAAATAAATATTTAACATGTAGATGTTTTACTTTATACTATTATACCATTTAAAATAACATTTGTTTGTACTAAAGTTTCGTTAAATGTGGTAATATTGTACTTTGCTTTACTTTCAACATTCATGAAGTTGACTCCAAAAAAGTTATATTTGGATATAAAAGTAATAAATATTCCTCAAAAGCTATGTTTCTTTGTGTTTCCAAAGCAACAATTTTCCAATCTATAACATTATGAGCTGATAAAGCAATATATCTTGTTTCATTGTATATAAAATATGTTTCAAAATCTATAGTTTTTCGAAATTGAGAACAACATTTCTAAATTAATTTTTTCATTAAATTTGTACAAATTTTTTGCTTCATCACATCTGAACTTACTTCTACAATATCAACTAACATTTCTATTGTATTTGTAATGGAAATGAGAAATTATGAATGGAAATGTTTTTCCAGTTGGTTAAACAATAAATTAAAATAAGTACCAACAAAAAATACCTGCAATTCCATGTTTCAAAAAATTTATTGCTCATTATTAATCTTTTGATTGAGTTTTAAAAATAAGTGTTTGAGTTAAAACAAAGTTTGAATTTGAAATATAACCGGATATTTCAGGATTATAGTGTTAACAAAGAAAACGGGACAAAAGATTACACATTAAAAACAATTTATTGTCGATAAAATTTCATCTAGTTGACAACAAAAACAGCCCTGAAGGCATTTTATAAAACAAGATAGTACTAAAAAATGTAAAATCAATCGCTAACAAAAAAAGAAAGGGAAGTTTTTTTTGTAACTTTAAAACATATTCAATGTGTTTCTTTCCATTATGGAATAAAACTTCATGCTAATTTGTAGTGTAGTGTTTAATTGCATACATGTGGTTCATTTTAAGTGAGTTGCACTCTACATCGCTTCTTTTGAGGCTTAACCATGACGGAAATAATATTCTTATTCTTTGGGGAGAGGATTGATGCTCTTCGATAAAATAATCAGTAATAATTGCAAGCACCTTTTTGTTGCTAATATATTTGATAAATCTGTAAAGCACAAACTTATTTTAACAAAAAAGACAGATATTGTTGTTTAGGGTGACTGTTATCTTTAGATGTCAAAAATATTTTTATTAAACATAATTAATCCGAAAAAGAAAGCTACAAACAATTTTTTAGTATTTAGTTGTTGGCAGTATATACGTTCCGTATGAACTACTTTTCATTTTTGGATCAACAAAAACCTCAATCCCTAATCTTCGAAGCTTATCATTACATTGAGAAGGAAATAAAAAGCAATGAAGTGTTTGAAACTTGAATGGATCATCATCAGGATGAAAAAAGTATGGCAAATTTACGTAAGTTTTATCAGCTTCTCGAAAGCTTAAAACTGGTGTATCTCGAATTGCTTGCAGAGGTAAGAGATTAATATTATCATATTGTGATAAAAAGCTGATAACTTCTGTCATCGGGATTCCAAGAGTATCTAAAAAAGAAGGAATTATTGCAACTGGCCTTTTTTTGGAAGCTTTAAAAAAACCAACCTATCATATATCCCAAAGCCCAATCATCTGGCATTCCATCCTGTTTTGCATAAATATTATATAAATCATTCTTTAATATTTTTGGTCTCATAATATCGATTGCTGCTTTTGAAAAACAAACTCCTGCACCACCAATTGCAAACCAATACAGTCTCTAAATAATTCACACAATTATTTTTGCATCCAGGACAAAACGATTTAAATAAACGAACTCCGCTCTGTGCTGTTGGTTTTCGAGTTGCTGTTCGACCAATGTAATATGGTTTCTCTGGATCAAAGTTATCTAAAATATCCATTAAAGCTGGAATATTGACATAATTGTCATCATCAAAATGACAAGACCATCTAAAAGTAAACAGATGTAACGAGATTTTAGTTGTTATCACTTACTTTGCATTTATTTTAGCCATTAGTATTAATTCTTGACTAAGCTTGCATCCAAGTGCAATTCTAAAGAGATACTTTTTAACGGTGATCAATATAATTTTAAACTATAGTCCATGTTTCTTCAGATATACATATACTTACGGATCATGAGAAGAACCACAACTTGTATTTACAAAGCGTCCATGTAAAGTATAATTTAAAATTGGATCAAATGTATCAGAAATAAAATATATCTAAAAAATGGTAATTATTCTTTATTTATGTGCTCTGAAAACTTACGCTTTCAGGTGCCAGCTTATACCACGTATCATAAATTTGTCGAACTCTTGTTGTATGACTTTGAAAAGTTGTTTTAACTGTTATTAAAAGTTTCAACGGTTTGCTGTCAATATCATTAATGTAATTTTTAAGCAATAAAATCATAATAATAAAAATAATACAAAAAAAATAAACACCACCGAATCTTTTAATCTGTTCCATATATTTGGGCCTTATTTTGCAGTGCATTGATGCCCCCAAAATAATTTTTTACTCGCAATATTCTTACTTCCTAAAAAAAGAAATCTCGAAAAAATTCAAAAAAATAATTTAAAACATAACAAAGAGAACAATAGCACAATTATTTCGAATGTTGATTAATCTTTGTAATGCTTAATTATTTGCTTGATTTGGCTTTTAATTGTGTGCTTTTCAGTCGAAAGCTTGTGATTTTAATCCTGAAATGAACTAGTTTTTCATTTCATTCCTTCTTCACCATAATTTTAACACAAAATAGTTATTATTCAAAAATTCAAAAATTAATTAGCATTTCAAATATTTAAACTTTGCTATTACATTTTATTATGAAAGCTGTAGTTTTTTGGAAGTTTTTGGAAGTCAAGCGTAACGGACCAAAAAGCAAATTCTAATCATTATTGCTTTAACAAAACTTCGTTAATTTATTTGGTTTTCAAATTTTTGTATTTTATCATAACCAAATTTATTATTGGACAAATTGTTTGCAGACGAAATGTTTGAGACTTGTTTGACAGTTTTTTAAAGTATTTTATTTGTTTTAATAAAAACCATAAATATTTTTTTAACTATTGACATAGTGTTATGTTAAAACGCTTTCTTTTATTACCTTCTATAATTATTGAGGATTTTTCCATAAGGCAAATCTGCCAAAAACAGAAAAGTGTTAAAAATGTTTTTACAATTTATTACATGTTCAGCCTTTAACTACTTAATCAATTTCATCAATTGCTTTTAGAAATAACGGCGTTAATTTAAGTGAAGTTTTTGGAGTGATATGTGCCGGATCACAATATTTCGAGACTTTTGTTACTTCATCCACGATAGAACAAAATCCAGCTTTACAAAAAAGATGTTCAGTTGGAATTAATTTACATTTTGTGCAATGCTTTGATGCTTCTTTTACTCGCAACCATGATGCATCATGTCGGGCATGATATTCCTGAAGTGTAATAAACTGTGTCCCATAAGTTTAAGACCACCATCAGAATTCCGTTTTAAGGGGTTTCTAGCGGTTTAATTGAAAAACCACTTATACCATCGGATTCAGCATGTTCGAAAACCTATATATCCGCCGAAAAATTAAACTTTCAGTTCCAGGGGCTTCTGGTTTCTAGAAAATTCTAATTTTGCACTGTCCCAAAAGTATAAGACCACCCTTTAAAAATTTGCATATGACAAGATATGAAGTAACCAGTGTTTGGGGGTTGTTAAACATGCTCATTTAAGCTCATTAGCGAAGAAAACAACGAAAAATATCCATCGGCGTCGATTTGGCGTGACTTTGAAAATCGCATTTTTACAGTTTTTGGCATTTTTCAGAAGCTCATAAAATAGTGACAAACGTGTTCTAGAAAAATCCGAGTATATCAATTCATATCCATATCCTATGTTAACAAGTACTCAAAGTTTTGTAGCTCCCTCTCCCTATAGCAATTTTTAAGCGATATAATGATATAAAAATGCATACCATATGTTATATTAAAATATTGAAAAAATATAATTATTGGCCAATGAATTAAATATATTACATATGAAGCATTGCCAATGTAAACTAATGCAGATGAAAGATAGGAAGGCAAATAAAGTTGTTCAATGGAGCTTAAGCCAATAAATATTCCAGTTAAAATAGTACACATTAGACGAAGAAATGTTGAAATACCGTAATACATGTTTAAGGAATAAGGTAGAAAACAAATCACAGTCATGCTAACGTGTCATAAAAAAAATCTGCATAAATTCTTGGCAATTCTGTGGCGTTAGAATTGCCATCTTTGGAATCCACTTTCTCCGTAATGTATCCTACCTTAAACTTATGCGCCGCATTATACGCAAATGTACCAATCATGAATTGCCAAATTCTACAAAATACAAAACCGAATGCAAATTCATCATTTGAGATAAACGTCTGTAAAAGCCATGACAAAGTTATAACAGCCATAATCCAACAGGATGCAGCTTTTCTTAACGTTAAAAATTTGATAAAAAATGGTGCCATCAAATAAAATTGTATTTCAACTCCAAGAGACCAAGTGTGTAGAAAGAATTTGAAATCTGATATCTAAAATATAATAAAAATATTGACAACTTTGTTAAAGATCAATCAAATGTTTAGTGATTAAAGATAAACCTTTTGTCAAGAAAAATCTTTTAAAAATGCTAAATAATAATTAAGAAACTTACTAGCTCAAAATATTGTTTTTTATGCAAAATTGATGGAAAATTATTCACAAATAATATTGACCATAATGCTTCACTTTTAAGGAATTCAAAGTGTGATGGCTGTAAAACAAAATATCCACAAATTAAGAATGCCATTATCGCAAATAAGCAAACTGGAAAAATTCTTTTTATTCGAGATAAATAAAATGAAAGAATGGTTCCTTTTCTGGATAGAATCATTGTCATTAAATATCCCGATAATACAAAAAATCTTAAATATGCAAATTTATTTATCGAATGTTAAGATATAGGCCTACATATCAACACCACGATATCCATATGGAAAAATTTCTGGCCATAAATGGAAGCATAATACTGCAATAATTGCCAAGGCACGTAACCATTGAATATTTTCACGTTTATTTGATGTTGTCGACATGTTAATACTCCAGTCTTTATGTTGTTTCTAAAATGTAAAAAGTATCAGTTCACAAGAAATTGTTAAAGGCTTTTTTGTTTGTTTATTTCATTTCTGTACGCATTTCAAAAAGACAGCACATACCTCTGGCTAAAAGACAGTCAATAAAACTGTTAAAATAAAAAGTAAATTTTTTATCTCATAAATAAGTTTTAATCTTTAAAAACCCAAAAACTTTGCATGTTAAAAATATTTAACTTAGTGTTTTCCCTTAAAAATCTCGAATTCGAAAATTGAGAACAGATTTTTATAACCAATAATGAAAGCAGAGACGATAGCAATGTTTGGTGTTATTGTTATTAAATTAGCTCAACAATTACCATATAAAACGAAATTACTTCTGATAGCCTACTTTAAAGATTCATTCAAAGCTTCAAAAACCAAAAACGTGCCGGTTACAGCTGAAAAAGGATGACAGACACAATGCATATTATTCTGTTAGATTTTGCAGCAGCAAAAATTCGTAGATTTTTGATATCTGTTGTTAATGGAACTTTTAGGCACAAAAAAGAAGTGTTGTCGGCTGATTATCAATAGCATGATTTCTTGCAAGAAGAACTGCCCTACTTTTGCGCCTATTTTTTGGAGGTCACAAACCTCTTATTAAACCGTAACTTAAGCAACTCGCAATTACTTAATTTTGATTAAAATTTATTTAAAAGTCACATACCTCCGACCGAGAAGATGTTTGCTGCAATGAAGATGGCCGCTGCTGGGAATCGAAAAAAAGAAGAAGAGATGAAGTGTAAAAATGCCAAAATTGTGATGTTGAAAGTTTTTTTTAGGTCTTGAAGACAGTAAAATTGCTTTAAGCGTGCATGCTAATATAACCTATGAAAAAAGAACAGAACCTGTAATGTCATTCAAACGGATGTTGGATGAATTTGTTCATGCACGTTTGATTCATTATCTTGCAATTGATATTGAAGAAGGTCTTGAAATGAGTATTTTGGGAGAGACTATTGGATTTGGGAAATTAGCCAATGAAAATATAACATTTTGCCAAATTGATGTTGAACTGCATAATTCTGTAACTTCTAAAGATACAAATGTTGTGCAATGGATGTTAGACTTTTTGAGTGAATCATCTCCATATCTTCCAATATATACAATACCCCAAACTCATGGACATAAAGTTACATTTGTAAATGTTGTTAATTTAGAATGTGAAAAAACTTTTGAAATTAGTTCTTATCTTGAATAAAAAATTTGCATATTTTTTGCAATTTGTTAATAGTGTTTCAAAAACTGCATAAATTTTAATAATAGATAATCATACAGAGAAAATTTCGATTTATTAGGGATGATCTTTTAAAAAGGGTTGGATAATTAATCGGCCAACCCCAGAGATAGAAGCCTTTGTCTGGTCTTGTTGCATCTGTTGTTAAAACATCAATGGAAATTTTGATCGATCTTTTTTTGTCCCGTTTTTACAAAAAAACAAGTCATCATTCTAAATTATTTTTCTACTACCTTAAAAAAGCAAAGATAGAAAAGCAAGATAAAAGCAAAAAGTTGTCAATATTATTTCTTAACGCTCTCTTTCTCTTGCTTTCTTTTGCGACAGAAATGATAAAATCAAAAATCTTAAACTTTTTATTAAAGGACAAATGCTGCAATCCGAAGTGAGAAAAAAATTCTTGATCAAACTAGAAACATGTTTATGAAATATTTATGGTAAAAAACTTCTTTAAATATTTAGTTCCTCTTTTTCTTCATTTTTTGTTTTATCGTTTCTTAAATATAAGCACGAAGCCGAGAAAAAGTTCTTTTCGAATTGCTGATCTCAATTTTTTTTAGTTAGTTATCGCATTTTATGAATATAAGTATGGCCTCGATGCCACTTACCCTTTCTCTCTCTACCCGAAATAACAAAAAATAAAAAGAAGGCGGAAGAGAAAAATTGTCCATAGAAACGATCTATGATAATCGGACGGATTCAGAATCCGTCTAAAAGCATAAAAAAAGATAAAGTTTTAAAATGCAAATAAGCAAGTTTCTTATGGAAATATAGTAAACGAAAAATTTTGCTTTTGTTGATTTAAGAACTATCAAAAAAACTTGCTGAAATATTAAAATGTTAAAATCGAAAATTTAATGTTGCTCTCTTTTTAATAACATGTAAATTTGCAGCAATTGTTAAAAAACTTTTTTGTCAATAAAATCTTCTGACAGCAACTCGACTGTTTCTTTCTGCTTAGATAATCTTGCAATTTTATTTGGTCACCGTGTACTACAAAGCCCCAAGTTTGTGTTTGATTCAAAAACTCGTTATTTTCTTTAAACTTCTTATTTTTATAACAATTTTGCCAATTACAATAACAAAAAAAACAACCATAAATTTATTCATATACCTTAAATGATAATTAAAATTGTTAAAACAAAACTTTTTTGTGTGTTAGTAATTCTTTATTATTAAATAAATATAAAAAGGCAAGACTGTTATTAGGAATGTTATTTCAAAAATTTTTTTTGATTAATATTACATTTCGTGGTAAACACTTTTTTTAAATTAATCACTTCCAATTCACGTTTCAGAAATTTGCATAGAAAATAGGCAAGAAGTGATTTGCAAGAATGACCAAATCGAGGAATCTTGAACCTGGAATATTTGAAATTGGAAGCCGTACAAATGCATCATTTTGAAGGGCTTTCATTTTCTGCTTTCGAATTGGCTCAAAACTCGGGTATTCCATTTTACAAAAGCAAAGATGAATGAAAAGTGGGAATTCTGTCTCAGGAATTGGATGGTGGAGAAGGAATGCAGTAAGAAGTTGGATCCGTGGAGTTGGAGAATTCTTTTCAACATTTTTAACGAGCTCTAATGAGATGTTGATAATTTCTGGATTCCCAAATTCAAGATAATTTTCCATATATGTTGGAAGTTGAAGAGCCGTGGCTAACATGGTATCAGCAATTTGGGCATTTTTCAATTCTTCTGTGGTAGTGCTTTGAGGCTCTGGTTCTGGCTGTTGTTGAGGCTGCTGTTGATGGGCTGCAGCTTGTTGTTCATTTTGGGCATTAATATATTCCCGTGAAAGCATTCCGATTTCCAAGCATTTTGCAAAACGACATTTTTGGCAATGCTTACCGACGGAAGATGGTTCTGAAAAATGCGTATTTTAGCTTCTAAGAATAGTACTCTGAACAAAAGAAATGGCCCATTGAATAACCTTAGGAAAATAGATAAAAAACAATCAACACTTTTTGCCTATTTTTAGAATGAATTGGTCTCTCATAAGAAGACCTTCGATAGTACCAAAAATATCCATTTTTTATGCATTTATGGACCTTTTTAAGAGTAAAAACTACAAACCTATTAAGCATTGATTCAGATTTGGGCAAACAAACTCATGTTCAATAGGAATAGATCGCTGATAAAATGCCGCACATGCATTACAACCTGGCCCCCCATATCTCTTGTGATCCTTTGGCATCTTTCCTGTACATACTTTACATTTATCTTCTTCTTTTTTGGCTTTTCGATTCCCAGCAGCGGCCATTTTCATTCCAGCAAACATCTTCTCGATAGCGATTCTGTCGGAGGTATGTGACTTTTAAATAAATTTTAATCAAAATTAACTAATTTCGAGTTGCTTAAGTAACGGTTTATTGAGAGGTTTGTGACCTCCAAAAAAAAGTAGGCGCAAAAGTAGGGCACTGCTTCTTGAAAAAAAAATTCACGAGCATCCTATAGATAATCTGTCGCCAACACTTCTTTTTTGTGCTTAAAAAATTCCAACGTTTTTTTGTCGTGGTTAAATTTTTAATGAATAATGAATATCCTAATTCTGCATTTTTCGTATCAAAGCTAAAAGGATAATATCCATTGTTTGTTTAATCTTTTTTTTCAGTTGTAACAGACATTCTTTTGGTCATTGAAGCTTTAAATTTTAAAAGTAGGCTATCAGCAATGATTTCTATTATTCCGTAATTGGTGTACTAATTTAAAAACAAAAACACAAATCCACAGTTTTTGTGATTGATTTCAGGGATCTTTTGTTCCTTTAGTTTTTTTAAAGAGTTATTAAAAATTTAGAGGGAAAATATTAAGAAAAATGTTTTTTTTGGAGTACTTTTTGCACTTTTAAGAATAACAAAATTTTTAGAAGTGGAATTATTTCATTACAGTCAGATTAACAAATACCGCCAAAATTAAAAGTGGCAAAAGCCAAATAACAATAATCATAATTTTCTGTTAGTATCGTTTCATAAAACTTTTCGCCTAGGTAATTTGCAACGTTTTTCTAAACATATCTTGTAATTTCTTTTCTATGCTACCTACTCATTTCTAAAATACCATCTTTTTTTTTTATTTTAGCTTCTTCACTTTGCGCAATCAAAAATTGCTGTTTCCGTTTAATAATTTGCCTTTTTTCATCTTTTTTAGATAGTAGAGATTTTTGAGAAAATAACCTGCCACGTCTTTCTAATCTAAACGAGAAGGAGGAGCTTAAAAATTAACCAAAATTAAGTAAAAATTGATTAATACTTTTTCAGCTGGATTAAAAAAGGTGCTGAAAATGTTTTGCAAAATTGGTTATCGACCAAATGCAAAAAGCCATAATAGATTCAGTGGAAATGGGTGTCATGCATGTGCTGCTTTATTTCGTCGAAATTCTTATGGTGCTAGTCAAACATTTGTTTGTACTGGAAGCGGCAAACCTTTCAAACGGAAAATGTTTGAAAGGTTTGCCATTAATTTGAGTTTTTACAATTAAAAACAATATTTTTAAAGCCATCAATGAAAGGTTTAAAATGCAAGAAATGCCGTTATAAAAAATGTGAGGAATTTGGAATGAAAGTACCTAAAATTGTTCGAGAAAGAATAGGTTCTGGAATTGATCGTGAATCATTGACTGCATTAATTCCATCTTCTCGGGAAGTTTCTGTTACATCTACTGAATCTTCATGTTCAACTACTGCATCACCCGCGCCTCCATCTACTTTCCCCTCCATTCTATCAATTGCTCCAACTTTATCAACAACAACGACTCCACAACTTTTCATTGAATCAAATCAACCCCAAAAATGTGCTTCCACAATTGATACTCTCCTTGAAACAGCTGTAAAATATCCCAATCTCCTTGAACTATATCTTCTCAACGGAACTCGAGCACTCTTAAACATTTCATCAGAAATCCTCAAACACGCCCCTTTCACAGAAAGAATTTGTTTTTTATCACTGTCATTCTAAAAAGATCCTATCACTTTTGACGAAATAGAAATTGTTTGTTCCATTTGCATATGCAAATTTGAGCTGCCGTGGTTGCCAAAAATGCAACAAATAAAAATTAAAGAATATCAACAACTTTGTTGAAACCAAATTCTAAAAATAAAAGAAAACCGTTTTTCTGAATTAATGACTATATCTCAAAATTGCTTGAATATTTTTGGTGCACTTCTTAAATTGTAATTGACTATCTTTTTTATTGCTTTTAAATCTGTTTAAGAATTTATTCATTTTTTAATAATTATAACATTTTCAAAATTTTTTTTAAAGTTTAATGATTTTTTATTTATAATCAAACATGAAGCTGAAATAAAGATTCAAATTTAATGACACTAAGTGTTTTAAATACTATTGTATAGCATTTTTTCAGTGATTGTTAGTATAATTTAAGTTTGCAATTGATGGTTCTGCGGTTGTTGAAGAAGCTTTGCTTGTGTTTAAAATAAATAGAAGTAAAAGAGAAATAGTGTTGCAATAATATAAATTTTTATGACAAAATAAAAACGTCGAATTTTTAACCTTTCTTCCTTAATTTATTATCACAGTGATATTAAAAATTAAAAAACAATTTTTTTAATCAAAAAATCATTTGTTACAAATGCAATGATTGCTTTAATATTTACAAAACCGGATTACAACTTTTAGCTTTTAACAAACTAAAAACAAATAGAAACAGAAAAAAAAATGAGAACAACAGATACTTTGTTAATGAAACTTTTTTGTTTTTGGTTTTTAAATGCCTTAAGGGATATAACCATAATTATCAACAGAAAAAAAAGCAGACAAAGAAAAGCTTTCAGTTTAGTGAATTTGTTGTATTCACTAAATCGACTAGCATGACAGGAGCATCACACAAGAGAGACGATTTACAATGGTTACGTGCCTTGGCAATCATTGCAGTTTTATGCTTTCATTTATGGCCAAAAAGATTTCCATATGGATATCTTGGTGTTGATATGTATGATTATTTAAGACATCATGAAAATAAATTTGCATATTTTTAGATTTTTTGTCTTATCAGGATATTTAATGACTATGATTCTATCAAGAAATGAAACTATTCTTTCATTTTATTTATCTCGTGTAAAAAGAATTTTTCCTGTTTGTTTATTTGTAATAACGTTATTTTTTATTTGGGGGTATTTTGTTTTGTTACCGTCACACTTTGAATTCCTTAAAAGTGAAGCAGTATGGTCGATATTTTTTGTGAATAATTTTCCATCTATTTTACATAAAAAACAATATTTTGAGCTCGTAAGTTATATTTAGTAGACATATTTAGACAGGATTTTATTTCAAAAAAACTTTATCTGTCTATTTTTTCTTAGTTGAAGCATGTTTTTTTCGAAAACATGCATCAACAGTGAGAATGTTAGTAACGCGAAAACTTACAATTTTATGTTTCGGTTTTTATCTCATCTTACAAAAAAACTTTCTATTCTTAATATCGGCACAATGCTGTGTTTTACATATTTGTTTTGCATTATCACAGCTTTCTTTTAACAATAATATTTTAGATATCAGATTTCAAATTCTTCCTCCATACTTGGTCCCTTGGTGTTGAGATACAATTTTATTTAATGGCACCATTTTTGATCAAGTTTCTAATGTCTAGAAAATCAGCATCATATTGGATTATGGCTATTATCACTTTGTCATGGCTTTTACAAACTTTTATCCCCATCGAAGAAATTTCATTTGGGCTTGTATTTTGTAGAATTTGGCAATTTATGATTGGCACATTTGCTTATAATGCAACATGTGGGGTGAAAGCAGGCTATTGTAAGCTTATTAACAATGTAGATGGCGCTGAAGAAAAAACTAATGCAAAGGTGAAAGAAGAAAAAGTGCCAAAAAATTATGCAAATCTTTCATATGTCACCTTTTTATGTCTTACTGTAATTTGTTTTCTACCATATTCATTGACACAATTTACTGGCATTTCAACATTTTTACGTTTAATTTGTACTGCGTTAGCTGGAATATTTGTTGGTTTAAGCTCAGTTGAACAACTCCATTTGCCTTCCTATCTCTCATCGTTATTAGTTTACATTGGCAATGCTTCATTTGTTATATATTTAATTCACTGGCCGATAATTACGTTTTTTCAGTATTTTAATATTACATATGGCATGCATTTTTGTATCATTTCATTGCTAAGAAACTTATTTTAGGTTACGTTTTTACACTTGCTTGTATTATATCATCTTCTGTTTTAATACTTGAATGTTTTGAAAAACCATTGATTAAACGGGCATGGATTTGGAATGGCGCTATTATAGCTTTTTGTTATGTTATAATTATTTCACTGCTATCTACAAAACTAGAAAATGTAAGTTTTTTACAGAATAGTAAGATTTGGACAGTCCATTCTTAAAAACCAAAGACAAACAGTTTTAGCTGACATTGGACTATAATGCAATGGATCCAATTAAAGCAAACGAATATGAATATGAGTCATGCAAAGTAATGTATTACAATTCTTCATGTTTGTTAAGTCCATTGCTTGAAAAATATCTTACAATCAGACCTGTTCCAATTACATATTGGGATCGATATTGCGTTTTTAAGGTAAACTGCTTTATTTTTTTTGTTTTTGTGAAAAAACGTATAAATTTTTGTTTTTTAGTTAAACTCATCCACAAATAAAACTGCTGTCGTAACTGGGAATAGTTTTGCGTTTTTTCAAATTCGAGGGATTTTAGATGGAATTAAAGCATCGAAAATGGAATTTTCTGAAGTTTTTTTAATTTCATATCCTGGTTGCAGCATTTTAGCAGGGAATAATTATTACAGTCGAGATGAATGTAAAGTAATGAAAGGAAGTCATGATGCATTCTTGGAAATTTTAAGGCCAGATCTTATTATACATACAGCAAGGTAAATCTTCTGATATAATAAAGTCCGATAAATGTTATTTATTTTTTAAAATATCAATTTTGAAATCTTAATCTTAATATATTTATGTAGTTTGCAAAAAATTATTGATAATAGTAAAAGCTGTAATTTAGATATGAACACCTTTTACCCTCACGAAATTTGCCATTTGCTGAGGATGAATATTATCAAGAATTTAAAGAATCAATTCTTCATGTTGCAAATTATACTCGTCAATTAATAATAATTGAGCCACATCCAAACGTTGAAGGGTAAAGCTTTTATCCCTCATTTCTCAGTAAAAAAAGATATGCAAAATATTGCTTTTTTAATTTGGACATGCCTGTTGTTGACATCTTGCAAACTAATAAATAAGCAATTTATAGAAAGAAATTTATTGATCCGTCAACAGTTGCTTTAGAGCTTAAAAATAAGGAATCTCTTGAAGACTTTAAAATTACATTTCAAGTAAGTGACTCGAATTTATATAAAAAGAATTACCCCCGCAATATCTTAGGAGCACCGCACAAGACATGACGCATCATGGTCACGAGTGAAAGAAGCTTCAAAGCATTGCTCAAATTGTAAAATTATTCCAACTGAACATCTCTTTTGCGAAGCAGGATTCTGTTCAATTGTTGATAAAATAACAAAAATTTCAATGTATTGTGATCGTACACATATTACTTCAACAACATCACTTTTATTTACACCGTTGTTGATAAAAGCTATTGATGAAAATCTGATTGGATGAATGTTAAACCTTCTTATAGACTGAAAATCTTGCATTTTTATTTTATTTGTATGCATATAGCACTGCCTCACAAAGAGACGAATAAGAAAATTACAAACAAAAACAATTTAAAAAAATACAACAAAGCTTGAACAAATAAAGTTTTTGTTTTGAAAAATATTTTTTGAAAAAGATAAAAAGAAAATTTAAAAGTTTAAAATTAAAAAGATGACAAGAAATTTTGGTAATTTTATAGAATGGTAGGTTGTTGGCACTGGGTGGATAAATGAAGTGGCCAAGGACTACTACGAGCAAGAAGGCAATGAGGACTCATAGGTCGTAGCTTGGTTTAAATCCACCTCAACACAGTGTTACCCCTATTTAAATTACTGTTAAAAACTTTTTTGTCATTTTTAAATTATAAAATTGGAATTTTCTTTCTATCGTTGCACTTAAGTAATAAAGATTTGATTTTGTATTTTTTATTAATTGCTATGTATGGAATTTTGTAATAAAATATATGATAGTTATAGATATGATAATAAAAAATTTATATACTATCAAAAATCTTATGATCTCAATCACAAGCAAACTTTAGCAAAAAGTGTGAAGACAATATTTGTGCAATTTCTTTAAAGAAAATGACTTTTTTTTTGGCACAGATGCAACAATTGAAAATTAAAGAATATCAACACTATTGTTGGAATCGAATCCCAAAAAATGATAAAAAAAGATTTTCTGAATTAATTACTATCTCTCAAAATTGCTTAAATAAATTTTTTGGTGCACTTTTTTTTATGTATGTTTGATTAAATTATTAATTTTAAATGCAATAGTTGTTATGCTAATTAATTATGTTTTAATATAAAACCGGATTTTAATTATAAGTTGGAAATACAATTAGCACATAATAAACGGAGAAAAAAATATTACATTGTTAATGAATTTTTTTGTTAGTGATTTGAAATGCCTAAGGCGCAAGAAAAAAAGCAGACAATGAAAGCTTTCAACAATTTTTTCGTTAAACATTTGTTTCTACACTTTGGATAATCCAAAAAAATCTGACTATAAACATGTCGACAGCATCGAATAAACGCGATGATCTACAATGGTTACGTGCCTTGGCAATTATTGCAGTTTTATGCTTTCATTTATGGCCAAAGCTATTTCCATATGGATATCTTGGAGTTGATATGTGAGCTTATATCTTAACATTTGATCAATACAATCGCTATTTCAGATTTTTTGTTTTATCTGGATATTTAATGACTACGATATTAGCCAGAAATGGAACCATTTTTTCATTTTATTTATCGAGGATAAAACGAATTTTTCCTGCATGCTTGTTTGTGATCATGCTATTCTTCATTTGTGGATATTTCGTTTTACTGCCATCGCACTTTGAATTCCTTAAAAGTGAAGCATTATGGTCAATATTATTTGTCAATAATTTTCCATCAATTTTGCATAAAAAACAATATTTTGAGCTAGTAAGTTAACTAGTTACTATCTCTAATAGCAAAAATATGATTGATCTTCGTTAAAAATAATGATCTTTAACAAAGTTGTCAATATTTTTATTATATTTTAGATATCAGATTTCAAATTCTTTCTACACACTTGGTCTCTTGGAGTTGAAATACAATTTTATTTGATGGCACCATTTTTGATTAACTTTCTAACGTTAAGAAAAGCTGCATCCTGTTGGATTATGGCTGTTATTATTTTGTCATGGCTTTTACAGACGTTTGTCTCAAATGATGAATTTGCATTCGGTTTTGTATTTTGCAGAATGTGGCAATTTATTATTGGAACATTTGCATATAATGCAACATCTCAGACCAAGACAGAGTATTGTAAACTTATAAATGATGAAAAAAAATTGCCAAAAATTTATGCAAATTTTTCATATGCCTCACTGTCTTGCCTTATTGTAATTTGTTTTCTACCATATTCATTGACACAATTTACTGGCATTTCAACATTTCTGCGTCTACTATGTACTATTTTAACTGGAATATTTATTGCCTTAAGTTCCATCGAACAACTATATTTACCTTCCTATCTTTCATCTATATTAGTTTATATTGGCAATGCTTCATATGTCATATATTTAATGCACTGGCCGATAATTACGTTTTTCCAATATTTTAATATTACATATGGTATGCATTTTTGTATCATTTTATCGCTTAGAAACTTATTTTAGGTTATGTTTTTACACTTGCTTGTATTATCTCATTATCTGTTTTGATGCATGAATGCTTTGAAAAACCGTTAATAAAACGATCATGGATTTACAATGGTGCTATTGTAGCTGCATGTTACGGCATTATTATCGCAATAATGTTAATTGTAAATGTAAAAAATGTATGTGTATAACATGTATAACACAAATTTGTTTTCTTTTTTTATAATCACTGTCTCCCTTTTCATTAGAGCTGTTTTTCCTTATATAAATGAAAGTAACGAACAAAAATTAATTTTCCAAAATATTTTTACGTTACCTTCCGTAAACGCTAATCCAACAAAAATTGAGTTATAGTAACGTTAAACTCTTGTAATGTTACTGTTATCATTTTTTTGATGAATATGCAAATTATTATAGGACAAATAGAAATCTTAGTGCAAAAATTATTTTCCCCTTTTTGAGAATAATTATTTTATTGATGCTCACTTTAATCAAAAATGTATTCGTGAGCTAAAGGAATTCTTGGATATTCTTCATTAAGAAGTATTTAATTCAATTTTTATTTCTTTAAAAAATATATTCAACTGTATTTTATAGGTACCCCTTGAACACGACCCAACAGATTCTGTAAAAACAAATGAATATGAATATGAAACATGTAAAGTAATGTATTATAATTCTTCATGTTTGCTAAGTCCATTGCTTGAAAAATATCTTACAATCAGGCCTGTTCCAATTACATTCTGGGATCGATATTGTTATTTTAAAGTTAGAAAAAATGTTTTTTATTTAAACCACATTCATTTTATTTCAGTTAAATTCATCCACAAATAAAACTGCTGTCGTTACAGGAAATAGTTTTGCAGTGTTTCAAATTCGTGGAATTTTAGATGCAATTAAAGCATCACAATATAAGTATTCTGAAGTGTATTTAATTTCATATCCTGGTTGTAGCATTTTGGCAGGAACTAATATTAATCGACATGATGAATGTAAAGTGATGAAAGGAAGCCACGATAAATTCTTGGAAGTTTTAAGGCCAGATCTTATTATACATACAGCACGGTAATAATTTTTTTGATAGAATTACTTTTAGCATGAGGTCTCCGTTTAAGACATAAGGGGATTGAAATTTGCGGTTTTTGCGTTTATGACATTAGCAAAGAAAAGTTTGAAACCTAAAGAAGATCACCATTTTTATTTTTACAAGGCACACTTTGTAAAAGCAAAATTTTAGGCTTGAACAACTTTTACCATCACGAAATTTGCCATTTGCTGAGGATGAATACTATCAGGAATTCAAAGAATCAATTCTTCATATTGCAAATTACACTCATCAATTAATTATTATTGAACCAACTCCAAATGTTGAAGGGTAAAATTTTTACATTTCTTTCTCAAACTTCAGCAACAAAGCGTCGAAACAAGAGGTGTAAAAAAAGTTGCATACAACTATCCAAGGACGTAGACAGAAAAAAATTTCGGGGGAAGGCACGCCTTTGATCTTTTGCCGCTTTTGGCACGCGTCGGCAAAACATCAAAGAAATCTGTTAATTTCAGGGGGGGCACAGGTACCCTAATGCCCCCTCTTAAATACGGGCTTGCAACTATCGATTAATATGTACAGATGTATTTAAAATTGAATGAATCAAAAATTTTAGAAAAAATTTTACAAATCCTTTAACAATTGCTCAAACGCTAAATAACAAAAGATCAATAAAAGATTTTCGAATAACAATTGAAGTAAGTTTAAAGATAAGTGTTTTTGTGTTGAAGCAATTACTTTGACTTTAATTTCAGGAATATCATGCACGACATGATGCATCATGGTCACGAGTGAAAGAAGCATCCAAACATTGCTCAAAATGTAAAATAATTCCAACAGAACAACTCTTTTGTAAGGCAGGATTTTGTTCTATCGTGGATGAAGTAACAAAGATCTCAAAATATTGTGATCCGGCACATATTACTACAAAAACTTCCCTTCTATTAACTCCGTTATTATTGAAAGCTATTGATAAAAATGAATAAAATAATTTTTACATTTATTAACCAGGGCTCCAAAGACGAGCATTGGACTTCTTACAAAGTTTTTTGACTTTGTTTTAACATTAAAATTTATAAATGAGGATTTGTCTGTACAGTCGAACATCGATTTTATATTCCTCGATTCTACGTTTTTGTACTATGTACGTCAAAAACATTAATATGCTATTACTTTGGTTAACATGATGATATACAAAATTTTTAACATCCAAATGAAACCAAGTAACTTTTTTAAAACAACTGATTTTTTCATTACATTCTGTTTTTATTTGCTTTAAAGTAAATCGCAGCCAAACAAAATTGGACAATGCAAAAAACTGCGTGAATAAAATAAATGTGCTAATAACGCTAAAATACAAATTTTATGTTATCTTCGTTAATTATTTTTAATTAAAAACAATTATTTTGTGCTAAAATTATGGCAAAGAAGACATGATAAAACTTGTTTTTTTGGAATCAGCACAAGAAAAAAGCGGCAGATTAGCACACAATTAAATGATAAAATCAAATAAAATTATTAAGAATTACAAAAAGATTAATCAACATTCGTAACAAGTATGTTATTGTTCTCTTTAATTATTTTTTGCGATTTTTCAAGACAGCAAAAAGATTGCGAGTAAAAAATTTTTTTAAAGTATCTAAAAATTTGAATTATTTTTATGTTTGTCAAAATAAAGCCCAAATATATGGAACAAATTAAGAGATATAGTTTTGCCTATATTTTATGTATTATTTTTATTATTATGATTTCATTGCTTAAAAATTACATTAATGATATTGACAGCAAACCGTTGAAACTTTTAATAACAGTTAAAACAACTTTTCAAAGTCATACAACAAGAGTTCGGCAAATTTATGATACATGGTATAAGCTGGCACCTGAAAGCGTAAGTTGGTTTTTTATGCTCTGAATTTATTTTAATCAAAAGTAAGACGGTTTTAGATATACTTCATTTCTGATTCCTTTGATCCAATATTGAATTATACGCTACAAGGACGCTATGTAAATACTAGTTGTAGTACTTCTCATGATCCGTAAGTTTGTTTTTTGTTAAAAAACATCAATAATGAATAGTGCCTGAAAACTCTATACAGATGTAAACTTTTTTTTTAGTTTTACAGTAAAACAAATTATCAACAATAATAACAAATGATGATAGTAATCTGATTTTGTTTTTTCAACACACTAGCGCTAGTATCATTTTCTCAGTGGAGTGGTTTCTTACATTTTTGAGAATTAACCCAGACTTGTCTTACAGTTTAATGAAAAGCACCACATTAATTTGTTAAAATGACCGAAACTAAAAGTATCAAATCAAAAGTTTATGTTACTATCACTATCGTTCATTGGAGGGGTAGTTTCTATGACATTTTCGAGAGTAATTTAAAATTTAACAGATGAAGTTTTCTTGTTACTTTTTTTTAAAAACATCTCCAACAAGAATAATGATAGTGTAACGTTAATTCTGTGATTTCAAAAATCTCTGTTGCTATCATCCGTTAAATATTGGTGCTGTTTTTTTTCAGTTTTAATAAAGATGTAAATTATAATATACTCTATAAAGTAAAAATGTGCTTTTTTAGAATTGCTCTCGGATGCAAGCTTGGTCAAGAACTAATACTGATGGCAAAAATGAATGCAACGTAAGTGAACTTATCAATTAACTCAATACCTTTATCGGCTTTATTTTTAGATGGTCTTGTCATGTCGATGATGACAATTATGTCAATATACCAGCTTTAATAAATATCTTAAATAATTTTGATCCAGAGAAACCATATTACATTGGTCGAACAGCAACCCGAAAACCAACAGCACAGAGCGGAGTTCGTTTATTTAAATCGTTTTGTCCTGGATGCAAAAATAATTGTGTGAATTATTTAGAGACTGTATTGGTTTGCAATCGGTGGTGCAGGAGTTTGTTTTTCAAAAGCAGCAATCGATATTATGAGACCAAAAATATTAAAGAATGATTTATATAATATTTATGCAAAACAGGATGGAATGCCAGATGATTGGGCATTAGGATTTATAATGGGTATGCTGATTTGAAGACCGTACAGGATTAAAAATATTGTCTAAATTTTGTTTTCGAAAAACACGTTTATAACCTTATTTTTACCAAAAAATTTTAAAATAAACTTAAATCATTTCTTAAGTTAAGACTACTAACCTTTGCTGAAAGCTAAAATTGTTCAACTGCAATAATTTCTTCTTTTTTAGATACCCTTGGAATACCAATGACAGAGGTGATTAGCTTTTTATCACAATATGATAATATTGATGTTTTGCCTCTGCATGCCGTTAGAGATACACCAGTTTTAAGCTTTCGAGAAGCTGATAAAACTTACGTAAATTTGCCATACTTTTTTCATCCTGATGATGATCCATTCAAGTTTCAAACACTTCATTGCTTTTTATTTCCTTCTCAATGTAATGATAAGCTTCGAAGATTAGGGATTGAGGTTTTTGTTGATCCAAAAATGAAAAGCGGTTCATATGGGACATATATACTGCCAACTACTAAATATTAAATAATTGTTGTAATTTGTAAAATTAAAAATTTTGTCATGTGTGTAGTAACCCAACATATTCAAAAACAAACAATGATAAATTAAAAAAACCAGATGCTTGCTTCTAATTCGTTAATAAATGATAGCTTTCTTTTTTTTCAACTTATTTTTCTGCACGCGGAATTTCTTTAAAATGGAAAGTATTGTGGGAAAACACAAATGTTCATCACGAGAAAATTCTTGCCCAAAAAACGTAAATACTTTTTCTCAGGTGTTTTCTAGGGGAAAAATAGGGGCAAAAAGATGAGAAATAAATAAGAGAGCGACTGCTAAAAAAAATGAAGAGCCTCAAAAAAAGGTAAAACTCAAAAAAGAAGAGAAAAGGAAGATTTGGGAATCACAAAAAAAACACAGAATGCGACCGCCGAGCAATTAAAATTTACATTTTGCCAGCAAGAAAAAACATAAATAATCAAAAGAAAAAGTAGTAAACGAAATGTTTTTAATTTTTTTATATGTAAAGTTATTTATTTTTAGCAAATATAAAGAATAATAAATGTCAACAACCAATTTTTACAAAATAAGATACAAATTTTTTAAAGAACTATTTATGCGTCGTCATCGTTGACTTAAACGGAGTTACTGATTTGGTTGGGATCACTGCTACTTTTGTTGAAATTTTATTAAATACGGAATTAAACTTTTTGTTAAAATAGAATGTCGCATATTCTCTTCTAGCAATTTTACTAAAAAAACAAATTTTAAAAAATTTAATAAAAGATACAAAAACCTTAAAACAAAGAAGGAAATACTTCCAGACAATGCAAGGGCATCATTAAGAAATGGCAATGCGGCATAAAAAAATGCAATAACATTTTCATTTGTTGGAAATAAATATTGTTGTAAGGCGTAACCTGTTCGACCAATTTCTGCGATAAAAATTATGATAGATATAACTGAAAAATTTATGCAAATCAAATCAGTCAGCTTATTTTTGTAAGAGAATCGTCAGGAGGGAAACGTTTCCATATTTATATTTTGGCATTCCGCAACAATCTCCTATGAGACAATGGTCCACTCTTTTCAAACATTTACTTACATAGCAATCTTTGTTCGTTCAAATTATAACTAGCAGATTTATGTTTATTGTAATAAAATTTTGTAAATGATAATCCATTAAATATTGCTGCAGCAATTGTTGTGCAAAGATATATCATTGTAGCTAATCCTTTAATAATTGGTTGTAAATTTCGATTTTCATAAACAGGTAAAACCGTTCCATTAGTCAAATATGTATATCGAACAGGTTCATGCAATCTCCAACAGATACTTAAAAATGGTAAAAGTATCATTAATACAGTATACCATTGCTTTTGCCAAATTTTTCCATAACTTAATGAAAACCATATTGATGTGAATCGATTCATTGCCATAAATAAACGGCCAAAATATTGTATTCCAACAATGAATGGCGTAAATGGAACAATAAAAGATGGAAGAAAGATGCTATTTTTAAAAAAATCATTTAAATGTGAAATTAATATAATTCTTTGTCCGATTAATGCCTGAAATATTTTTTTGTAAGCAATACTGTCTGGCAGGGTTGAGAACTTTGGTATCCAGTTTTGATATATTTCAACGATTTGCCATCAAAAATTATCTAGGCAAAATAATTGATTTACCCTACATTTGTAATATTCTTTCAAAAGCATTCTCATTTTCTGATAAAAATTTAATGAAAAAAACTAAGACTTACAGTAACAAAACTTATAAAATCTGCAACAAGCACAATTCGAAAAATATCGTAAAAAGGTCCTTCAAATTTGTTCTTTCTTTTTACTATCATCAAAAATAAAATTGATAAATGGAAAACATAAAAAAAGCATTCTATAATCAACAAAATGATAAAATAAGCATCAATTTCCATTTTTAGAATTATATTATTTGACACAAAATGAGTTGATGAGTGAGAGCAATTTTTTTGAAATTTAATTAATGAATTTATTTGTGGTAATTGTTTTTGCATAATTAAAATTTTTAAATCTTTTCAAATTAAAAAACGTTTTCTTGAGTACGTTAAAGTACAACTTTCTTTGAGTTATATCCCATGATTTGTTAATTAAAAAATAATTGTATTAATGTCTTATGTTTTATTATTTTATAATTAGACATTGAGTAATTTTACAATAATTATTAAAATACAATTTAAAATTTCATAAGAACCATTGCTAGAACATCTGCTACAAATAATTTTTGAGGGTTGAGTAATAATACTATGTCGCACGGTGTGCTGACTAGTGTGCTGACATTTTTTGATCGCCTGCTTGTTTCCAATGTAAAATCTTAAAACCTAAATTCTGGGAGAACGGTAATAACTAAACGATTTCTGTAAAAGCAGAAAAAAAGGTCATCATCGAATTAATATATGTCACCACTAAAATTGAAAAAATCGGATTCTGAATCCCCAGGATTCAAAATCCAAGATAAAAAGTTTCGCCAAATTTTTCGGATGCATATCATCGGATTCGTCTCGACGAGCTGATTACAAAAATACAAAAAATTTTTAATTTAAAGCATTCTGGAGCCGAGTTACAGGAGTTTCAAAATCTCAGAAACAAAATCTTAAAGCATCTGTAACTCGGCCTGGGGATTCAGAATCCGATTTTTTCAATTTTAGTGGTAACATATATTAATTCGATGATGACCTTTTTTTCTGCTTTTACAGAAATCGTTTAGTTATTACCGTTCTCCCAGAATTTAGGTTTTAAGATTTTACATTGGAAACAAGCAGGCGATCAAAAAATGTCAGCACACCGTGATGTCTAAAAAGAATTTATCAATAATAATAACAGTAAAATATACAAATTTTGTTTTTTTGCCACCATTTACAGAAAAAATGGGTTATTACCAGAATAAAATTCCTAAAAAAATTTTTTGGGAAGCTTTCTTTTTTCCAGCCAGAGTGCGTTTTAATAGAATTTTTAAACGGGACGGGATTCACGGCAGCCCAAAAAGGTGAGTGAAAAAAAACGAGAGGTGTGAAAAATTTTCATTCACAAATTTTTTGCTTTGTTCTTTTTTTACTGAGAATTGTTTCTTCATTCTTTTTCATTCCTTTTCCTTTATTCTTTTTTTGTTCTTTTTGAACTTAATCTTAAACAGCTAATATCTTCTTTTAAAATTCATCAATTACAAAGTGCCGTGCTAAAGTTTGAATAAGATCCTAATAAATCGATCTATCAAATAATCACGAAAAAAGATAACATAAAAGCCGAGATTTCGGGCTTAGACCCAAAAGAACAAAGAAAACAAGATATGATGAATTTTTTTTCACACCTCTTTTTTTCTTTCATTCTCCTTTTTACTATTAAACGGGTCTGCCGTGGACTTGAAAAAGTGGTGCTCAGGCCATGTTTGTTTTAGAGTCTTAAAGGACACTAAACAATATTTTAGTGCTTTTCCATAGATTATAAAAGCTATAATTTTGTGTTGATTCAAAGAAGGTTTAAAAAATTCGTTACAAGGTGATATTATTATTTTTTCAAGCCACGATGATGCCGCCCATGATTACAGTCTTTTTATTATTAAATTAAAACGAATAAACCAAATAAAATACGTTGACAAAAAATTAAAAAAACTAAATTCTTTTTGTAACATTACACAAAAATGGTGATGGACTAATTGTGGCACCAATAAGTCGCTTTCCAAAATCAGATTTTTTTGATGGATAATCAAACTAAAAAAATTTGCATATAAGCATTCAATTAATTAAGACATAAAGCAGCTTACCTTAAAATGATTTAACATATTTGCAGCAAATAAATATAACTCCAGCCGTGCCAAGCCTTCCCCGAGACATGCTCGTTTTCCAATCCCAAATGGCATATGCTCAGGAGGTTGAAAGAATTTTCCATTTTTATCCAAAAATCTTTCAGGATTAAATTTTTCAGGTTCAGGAAAATATCTTTCATCCATTAAAATGGTTGAAATTTGATGGGTAATAATTGTATCAGCAGGAATTTTGTATCCTTTAATTTCGGTAGCTTTTGTTGTTCGATGTGGAATATTTAATGGCACTAAATTACAATATCTCTGGGTCTCAGCTATAATGGCATTGAGATAATTGAGATTATTTTTGTCATCAAGGGTTATGATTCGATCACTTCCAATTTTTTCATCAAGTTCATTATGAAGTTTTTGTTGAATTTGTGGATTTTGAATGAGATAAATACAAAGCCATGCAAGAGTGTTGGAAGTTGTTTCTTGTCCAGCCACCCATAAATCCAATACTGTAGCATAGAGTTGAGCGTCACTGAAATGGTGATTGAAGTATTTTACCCAGTTGATTGTTGCTGCTAGCAAATCGTTCCCTTTGACTTCCAGACACTCATATTAGCAGAGATGGGTCATGGAATGGGGGAGTATGTATACATATATGTAACGCGGATAAAACCTTCCTTGTAAATTTAGCTATAGCTTTACAAAAACACTTACTCATAATTGCTATCAATGTTCCCTTCAACCTTTAACTTCTGTTGATGTCGAAGATAAGCTTCAACAAAATCTGTTGGCTCATCATGTGATTCAAAATCAATCCTCTTCCGATGTTTATCAATTAATTCAAAGAAGTGATCTTTCATTTTTTGAATTTCTTTCGAATATTTTTTATAATAATTATTGCATATTGGAAACTTTTTATAATATTCAGGATTTGGACTCATAACATTGAAAATAGGATTTGCAATTTCACCAATAAGAAATTGAGCAAATTTTTTAACTTTAAAAAATTCTTCTTCCTTCTCTTTTCCATATCGATATCCAAACGTTAAACTATTGATAATACTTCCAACGGCTAAATCAATTGCATTTTGAACACTGATATCTTTACTTCTTTCATGTTTGATATCATCGCTGATATCAGTGATAAGATTTGTAACTTCCACTAACACTTTTTCCTGCATCAAATTTTTTCCAAGACCAAAATTTCGAAAAACATGAAGAGCAAATCTTCGATTTTCTCGCCATTTAGTGCCATCTGATCCAATTATGCCATTTTTTCCCATTCGAACAATATCATCCCATTTAAAAGAATTTGAACGGCCAGCATATGTTTCACCATCTTTTAAAAATGTTTCAAAAATTGTTGGAGCATCATGTATCGTTACAAATGGTTGAGATCCAAACCAAATTGTCTGAATATCACCGTATTGTTTTTTCCATTTTTGAAGTTGTACATCTGAATCAGTAAAATAGAAGGAATACAAATTACCAAAAAATGGAATTGGAAGTGGTCCTGAAAAAGATATGCAAATTTTTTAAAAGAGTTTTTTATATCATACCTGGAGGCAAATTTCTTCGTTTCCAATATAAATGAAAAAAGAAATACATAAAAAGAAAAACTCCCAAAAGTATCACAAACATTTTCCCTTTTTGTGATAGTCTGATTGTCAATATGTTGTGTTCAAGGCGTTTGTTTTTATACTAATCAAATTAATGTTGTTTTTCATTAAAACAATGAACCAGAAATCGAACTCTTAACTTTTTCCCGTTTTTCATTAAGAAATTGTAATGTGTGTAGTGTGTGTTATAAATGTTAAAAGGGACTGTCGCAGTCAAGCAACACAAAAAATGTGGCCTGATTTTGCTAAAAGTGGTTGTAACACAATCTTTTTTTGATGTGTTATTTGTTTGTAAATTACGGTAACGACCGAAGCGGAATTCAAATTTATGTTTTGCCATCAAGAAAAATGTTGGAGAATTAAACAAAAAATTAGTAAACGGTTCGCTTCGCAAATGACTGCTGTAACACCAGGCTGGTTTACTTTTTATATCTTTATTCAATGAAGTAAGCTATATTCTTTTTCAGGTGCTGAAAAGCACTAATAAAGCAACATTGTCACACACCATCACATTTACGTTTGATGCCTTTCGTAATCATGAAATTGCTAATAAAACTGCAATTGAATATTAAAAAAGAGTGCAATGATATAAACAGCAGGATAACCCGAATTTTCAAACAAACTTTTACATAATTTTTAACCAATTAATATATTAAAAAGATATCGGACAATGTTCCTTTATCAATATCTCATCGGGGTTTTTCAAGAAGAGCTATATTAACAATTTTTCATTCACTTTTATTAGAGGATGCTTATACAGTACATGAATCACATTATTATTTTTGGTTATTCAAAATGCTTGTTCTAGGAACAGTTTTGTTAGTTAGTCTAAAACAAGTTTTTTTAACATATCAAATATTTTTTTTACCCTCCAGGGCTGTCTTTGTTATTAATTTTTTTTAAATTTGTTGTAACAGAATCATTTGAATAAGGATGAAACTGGTTTTGCTTTTTTTGGCAGAGCATTTTCTTTTAACAACTTCAATTTGAATTTTATATGTTCTCTAGCTAATATGTGTAAAACCATTTTCAAAACTTGTCATTATAGATATTTTTTGTTGTTCTCTGTTTTGTTAATTATTTCTTTAAAAACATGGAAAGAAGTTTCTAAAGAAAATTTTTTCATACTTACTCTTACTGCAGCAACAAGAAAATGTTTTATTTCTGATTTTCATAACTTTCAAACTTTTACAATTACAATGAATGCACTAGCTGATACCGTAGAAGTATGTTAACATTCCATAGAAATGAGCATTATGACAGAATTGGTTTAGAGATGTTCGACTCAATTTCGAGAAACGATAGATTTCGAAACATTTGATGAAAATAATGAAGCAAGATATGTCGCTTTAACTGCTCATAATTTTATTGATTGGAAAGTTGTAACTATTACACAACAAAGAAATATTGCTTTTGAAGAATATTTATTACTTTTATATCCAAATTCAACTTTCTTGGGAATTTTTGTAAATACAGAAAGTTTTACCAAGTTTAATGTCATTACATTTAATGAAACTTTTGTACACTTAAATGTTATCTCAAATGGTATCTACTTTTTTGCAAAGAATTATATGACAAATTTTAGATTTCAGGAACAAACATTTTTTTGTCAAATATGATTACACAATTTTTCAATTATTCTGCTATTGATTATTTATCTGTGGAAATTACTAATGCACACGAACTGCATCATTTCATTGACACGATTCGTAAGATTTATTACTATCATATTTTTGTTTCAATTAACAATTTTAGAACATTTAAAGAGATATCCTCCTATTTGTCAAATTCATGTCCAACTGTTGCATAGAAGCAATACAGGGCATCTAATGCGAAAATTTTTGCAGTCCCTTTTTAAATTTATCAAAAATGGATCATACATTCTTTTAAAGGTTAACAACTTCAATGAAATTTATCAGTTCTTTTTTATAAATGTTCGCAAAAAATATTGTTTAGAGCGATTTATTTTGTAGTTAACCGAAAAAAATGCAGTGGTGTATATTTTTTGTTATTACTTGTAGTGTACATCCAATTTTGCAACTAACGGAGAGATAGATAATAAACTATAATATTAACAAGGAGTGTCAATAACTCTGTTTTGGGGCAACTTCAAGTTTTTGTATGTGCATAAAAGTTTTGAAGCCAAGCACATAACAATTGTTTCTCAAAGGAGTTAATCCTCTTGAACCAAACTTCATTCACATAACTTTTCATTTATCACGTTGTCATTTTACGACAACTTTGCTTGCTCAATGATGATTTTTCAAGATGGGCAGTCTTCGAAATTTTGAATATTTTGTACATTTTTTTAGATTCATTATAACATATAAATTATATAATAAATATTATAAATACGAAAATGTTTGAAATTATAGCATTTTGTGCTCTAAATCCGAGGGCATTTGTAATTTAAATTAATAATCTAATTTACAGTCATTGTACAAAGATCTAAAATATTTTCTTCATTTACAGTTATTTAAATGTTGAGGCGACACAAACACTTTTTCACTAACAAACAAAAAATTACAAGAAAGTTTTGTATTTTAACGTATCGTAACTAAAAACTTTTATAAAAAACGATTTGGTTGTATTTATTATCTTTATTTAACTTTTTCTAATACAAATAAATAATTGCAATAATTACTTTCGCGAGTTACATCATTAAAAATTTGTTGCATATATTGATCAGAGGCAAATAGTATTTAAAATGACATTATTGCTGCTATTATTTTGAGGCAATTTCAAGTACCATTAATTCTGTTTTTTCTATTTTCATGCAAAGTTTTGATATGCGCAGAAAAGAGTTTTTCCCCAAAGGGATAATTCTCGCAGACAAAAAGTGATTGGAATCACGAAACTTTTTGTTTTTCACGTAGTCATTAACCAAAGAAAAATTTGTTGGCTCATTTAGTTTTTTCAAACATTTATTTTGCCGTTTATACAAGGCATTTGAATATTTTATACTTTTTTTATCGAGGTTATTATATAACTTATATGCTTACATATAGGTTATATGCATAAAATGCAGCAAACAGAACGTTTAAAAATATCATGCTATTTCAAAAAGTATTATGTAAATGGCTCATTTTTAATTTTAAAAAAATATTTGTCTAATCCAAAAAATAATTTTGAGTTATTAAATATCTTTATTCAACCTTTTCTAATACAAATAAATAATTGTAATAATTATTTTCACGTATTTCATCATTAAAAATTTGTTGCATATTTTGATCAGATACAATTTCTTCAGATTTAAAAATGTTTAACAGACGAAAACCTAAAACAAATATTGCTGAAGTTCCCATTTCAAATCTAATGATTACCTTCAAACATCATAGCCAATCGAATTCGACCATAAATTCGATGGGCATTGTATACGATGCCATCAATACCAATCGGCAGCCCCAAAAATAGCAGCCCCTTTGGCTTTAACATGCAGTGAATTTTATTCATCTCTCGAAGATCGCCGATTGGATCAATTGGATCACCAAAGCGTCCAAGGCCACTATGTTCAATGCTTGAAAAGCTTACAACAAAGTCATATTTGCCATAGTATCTGTAACTGATCATATGGATATAAAAAATTATTTAGGCAAGAATAGTAAAAAAACTTATTAATATCTTATTTTTGTTATTACTATCATTCACGTCGTTGTGCGTTTTTTTTATAAAATGATAGAAACTACAAAAATTTAGTCTTTATGTATTTTGTTACTCTCAAAAATACGAAACAAGTTATACTAAAGCTAAAATCATGAAATCAGAAATTTAATGTTATTATCATTACTTTTATATCCATTTTTAGCAACCCAATTTTGATTTTTTTATTCTGTCTTAAATATATATAGCTACGTGATTAGTTTTTGCTTCACCTTTTTTTTTTATCAAAAAACATACTTTTTACTAATTGATGGCAAATCAGGAGCATACAAAAACGTCACTTGTGAATGTTCAGTTGAAATTTTTTGATAGTCAACTGTTGTTACATGTTTTGCACCATTTGCCAAAATATATGCTTCTGCCCATGGAGTTAATGATCCAATTACAGCTCCCTTTTGTCCTTGAATATTGTAATGTTTTGTTGCTGCATATACGGCCACTAAAAAGTATATCGAATATTGTAAATCTTCGAAAACAGAGCCTCGAATAAAAATAACGGCTATTTTTCTTTAATCATTGGATGAGTTTAATTGATAGTCAGAGTCTTCTCAATAACTTTTTTTTAACTTACGTGATTCCACTCCATATGTTGGCAAAATATCTGATGGATTCTTTTTTACAGTATCAATTAAATTATCAATGTATTCTTGGGTCCAAGTTTTAATAGAATCGTGTGAATTATGTGGAGTATCATTGAAATACCAGTGCGATAATTTTGCATAATTGTTCAATAAAAATTTTTCTGGCTTTGATAGCACTTTTGGTGGATTTAATGTGAGGCCTTGTTCAGCAACTTTTTGCCATGATAAAAATATCTGAAAAAAATATAATAGAACTTCATAGAGGAAAATGATATTGAATAAAATAGAATATTTTTTTGATTAATTGGAAACTTAAATATTCTCCAGTGACGATAGTAACATTCAATTTTAAATTTCAAGATGTAAGCGTAACTATCCTTTTTCCATTAAAGAGGTTTTTTAGCATTTTTGAGAGTAACAAAACTTTTGAAAATTTTGTTGTTACTTTAATTTCACAAAAAAAAACCGCTCCAATAAAAAGAGTGATAGTACACGGCAGATCAGTCGGTACTATTCTAGTTTAATCCCCCCTCTAAATAATTTTTTCATTTTTTTAAATTAGAAACACTCTTTGTGTTGAAGATGAGAAAATTTACATAAAAACCAGCACAAAAAATATAAGGGGTGACTAAAGTAGAATAGTGCCGATCCGTTTAATAGAAAAAAGGAAAGTGAAAGAAAAACGATAGGTGTGAAAAAAACTTTTTGTTCTCACTTTTTTCCTTTGTTCTTTTTTTGCAAGGAATCTATTTTTCTTTCTTTTTTCTTTGTTTTTTTTATTGTTCTTCTATTGTGTTTTTAAGCTTCATCTTAAAAAGCTAATATATTTTTTTAAATTGTACAAATTAAAAAAGTGCCGTGCTTAAGTCAAGATGGGATTCAAATATATCGATCTATCAAATTATCACAAAAAAAAGATAATATAAATTATAAGTTAAGATCTCGAGCTTTGAAAAAACCCAAAAGAACAAAGAAAACAAGGTTCGAAGAAATTTTTTTTTCACTATCCATTCAGGGCTGCTTTGAGTAATAAAAAAACGGAAACAAAATATCGTATTTCGGTTACTATCTTTCTATAAAATTTTTAGAAAAAAATGAGGAAAAAATAATATTATAGAATATTGCTCATTATCCTTTGGCAAAAATTTATACTTGTATAGTAAAGACAATCCCTGATTTTAATGTTCTGTTGCTTCAAAATATTTGTTTGGGACAATATTTAAGCTGATTTAAAAATTTCTTACATTTTCACATGTTTGTGGAACTTGCTTCTTTAAAATTGGAATTAAATCATTTTTTATCAGCGTATAACCATTTTTGTCAAAAATATTGTTATTAATTTCTTCAATATCAACCTTACCCTTTGCTGTAGAAAAGTATCTAAAAATACTATTTCAGTAATTTTTTGTCGAACAAATACCTATTGCATACCTATAAGAAGAAGTAAAAGATTTATTACCAAATGACGTCCTTGAATCTTTTACAGAAATTTTAGAATACAAAAATATTACACTCGCCAATATCAAAAATATTATTCTTGTAGGGTAGTAATTTCTCATAGCGGTGTTGAAACAAAAATGAAAGTTTTTTTAGAATTATTCTTTAAATAAAAAACGAATTTAAAAACTTTTCATTTTTTAGCAGAACAATAGATGACCTGAATAATGCTATTTGTTTCGCAAAAAAAATGTTGTTACTTTTTTAAAATTTTAATGTTTCTTTGTTCGTTTTTGCTTTCAACAAATTCAACAAAAATTTCTGGTTTTTTTACATGTGAGTTTTTAGGGAGAGATAATATGCAAATTAAAAGAATTTCTACGGAAACAAGATGAACCCCATGAAAAGATTTTTACAAAACAAGGTCACAACAAAATACTCGAAGTTGATCGAGTGTAGAGGCCCCCAAGTGATTGCTGGAGTTGAGGCCAAACATTTTGCCTAAATACTCGTCTTAATAAATAAAAGATAGTTAGGGACAAACTATTAGCAGCTGAATTCTTGAACTGTAGATTTAATAGATATATGGATATAGCTGATAGGTAGCAGACGATTTTTGATATCCAAAACTCTGCATAATGAAATGTTGTAAATGTTTTATTAATGGACTGTTTAAGTTATCCTTGCTATTGAACCTCTTTAAAATCATCGACATCAAAATGATAAAACAAAAATAGATATCGTCTGCTGTTACTAGCTATATTCATTTATGCGTTAAATCTCAGGTCCTAATTCGAGCATCACCTGATTATCTTTGCGATGAACTTTTTAATTACTGTCCTTACATAATATTTTTACCGATTTTTATTTTTGTCTGATCACTTATTGTTGTTCAGTTTTTTTAAGCAGTAAAAGTTTTTGGTAAATTATTTATCATAACAAAAAACAACAACATAAGAGTGTAACAATAATTCTTCAACATTTGAAATTACCATTTATAATTAAAAATTCTTCATTGTTCTCATTGGCGTAGATTATTGCCGTATGAAAAAGTTTCTTGGCTTTGCATTTTCGGCAACAATAAGCTTTCATTACATCATCAAAGTCAAATATCGACGGTTCATCTCCAGGATAAGTTTTAATGTGCAATATTTTGCTACCAGGGGGATCTGTGATAATTTCAAACTTTGCAGCTTTGATAATTCTTTTTTCTTCTACAAGGTTACTACTTTTACATACATGTTTTTGATGGAAATACACTTCCAAATATTTTTCTCCATCATTTTTTTCAAAAAGTTTTGCTTTGACTAGTGTTCCTTTCATTCTACAGGCATAACAGTAATAGACTGTTTTATTAAAATTAAACCAATATCCATTAAATTTGTCATTATTTTTGAAGACAAAAAGTTTTCCGTTGAAAACCCCTTCTCTAGATGGCATCAAAACAAAGCGTGAGGCTGGTAGTATTTCTTTTTCATGTGGAACATAATCTTCTGGTTCACAAACATGATTCACTGGACTTAATTTTAAGTAGTCCTTTCCATCTGGGTTTTTGTAAAATTTTGCATTAACACATGTTGCTGTTCTCATACAACCACGGCAGCGGAATGCATTTTCTTGTGACCAAAAAGTGTAAGTGTAACATTTCTTCTTCTTCGAATCTGTGAAAATTACTAATTTTACTGGATTTTTATTTTCATCGAACTCTGTGATAAGATAATCAGAAGAGGTTAGAACACCTTTATCAGGAACATATTCAACTAAATCACAAACATGTTCATTTCCACCAAGAATAAGATACGGTTGCTTCTTGTCATTATAATAGAGCCTTGCAGTAACTTGAATCTTTTCCTTTTCTTTGCACTTGCTACATCGATATAAATTTCTATCTTCATGACATAGCTCATAGCATAGCTTCTTGTTTTCTTGACAAAAAACAACAAGTTTACCATTTTCTTTTCCATTTTTACTCCATTGTAATTCGAAATCACCATCATACAAAATTTGATCTTTTTCAACTTTTGGTGGCATAAGTGATGCATCATTGGGTCTTTGTCCACGTCGCGATGGTTGTTGTGGTGGTAGCCCAGAAGCATCTAACACTTTGATATCTTTATTTTTAGCAATATTTGAATACGGTGCTGCTTTACAAGTATGCTCCATCGCACCAAGTATTAAATATTCTTTTCCATTTTCATCTTGACATAATTTTGCAACATTTCTTTTATTTTTGCAATTTGCACAAATAAATCTGAAACCTGTTGATTGATATTGTCGATGATTATATTTGTAAAATTTTTCTTTATTTGATGTGCAAAAAATTGCTAAGAAAACTTCATTCTTTTCACGATAAAAAACAAAATCATCAGAAGATTTGATAACTTTTTCTTGAAATTTTTGAGGTTGGTATTTACGAACCATGCATCTGTGATTCCATTTTTTAAGAATTATAAATTCTTCTCCGTTTTTTCGTTTACAAAGTTGAATCACTGCATTTTCACCTGAATTTCGATTTGTTCTTTCATGGCACCCAAGACAAAAGAATGAACTGCTTGTAGGCTTATATTGCAAAAATTCATAGCAAAGTTGGTGATTTTCTCCTTGAAAAACAATGACCTTCTTTGAGCCAGTTTCACTTTTAACCACTTCAAATCCAGAGCTTTCAACAATTTTATTATCTTCTTCAACAGTGTATTCCTGTAAGCTACAAATATGTTCATTCTTTCCAAGAACAACATATTGGCTGCCACCATCTGGATCATCATAAACTCGTGCATTAACATTACGACGAAGTTTTTTGCATTCCAAACAAGAATAAGATTTTAACGTTGGAGTCCAATACAATTTGTAGCATTTTGTTTTATCATCATCTGTTAAAATAATCAGCACCTTTCGTTCGACTCCATTTTTTATTTCTTCACGAACTTCAAAATTTGGTGGAAGAATCTTTTGTTGATTTTTCAAGAAATGTGAAATGTCATATTCTCTCCATTCACAAACATGTGGAGCTTTACCAAATGTTACAAAATCACCACTTTTATCATCTTGATGTAATCGAGCAACACATGTTTTGCGCATTAAAGTACAACCACAGCAGAGAAAATACTGATTCTTATTTTCCCAATAATATTCATAGCATTGCTTTTTATTATTTGGATTAAAAATAATCAGTAATTTCTTTAATTTGCCATTGATGCCTGTTTTTTCATGGTATTCAAAATTCGGCTTTCTAATCTTTTCGTCTTCATTTATGGGTAGAGGCTTTCTTTTTTTTCTTAGAGATACGGGACTGAAAGCTGGTGAATGAACGAAGAATTATAAATACTTTAATTGCTTACCCATCAATATTTGTTATCTTGCTTGGCTGCTTTCTTTTTCGATTAGCTACTGATTTGCTATAAAAGTAATTTTGAGTTATTGTTGTACTATATATTGCATACCCCTTGCTTGCATCTGCCATATTTTCATCATGAGTCGCATTAGCTGTCAAAGGATTGCTGTCATGTAGCCCTTCATGAAGCTTGGCTGCAACAACATTCGATATTCCCAAATCTTGATCCTTATTATTCTGCTGCAAGAGGTTTACATACAGCTGTTTTTCATCTCCTTCTAAAGATTCTACAAAATCAGCCAATAACCGCTTCAGCCGTGGCGTTTGAGCTCTACGTGCTTCATTTGTTTCAGCAATTTGATCAATAAATCTTTCTTTTAATACCTCATGATTATCCACATCTACCTGAAGCTCATAAAACGCTATATTACTTCAAGTAAGCCTTGCAACTTACTATAGTTTTATCAGCAATAACTATATCATAAACGTTTCTGCAAGTAGAAGCATTGATAAAAGACAATATAAAGTCTTTAGATGGATCAGATGCAAATACAAATAATATATTCTAAAAAATGTATTAATTCTGTATTAGCTTTGTTGCAAAAAAGGCTTACACTACTGATTAAAAATTGTAAATCAAACGAAGCTTTTAAAGTACCTGAAAATTATTTTTACTTCAATTAAACAGTACAATAGGTTATACACTAAACCTTTTCCTTTTTTATATTTAACAGTTAGATAACGAGTAACATTGTTAATAAAAATCTTGCAGAATCCAATATGTAAAACTTTGTGATTGCTGTCATATATAAACAGTTCGACACCCTGATTCTTCTAAAAGCGATTACTTTGGGACATGAATCTAAAATATAAAACTTACATTTTTCATTTTTATGGTGATAATAAGCGTTTACTTTAGAGATGAAAAGAAGTTCTATTTTTATGTCCACGTTTTTTAAAAAACTTTAGTCGCGCTACTTACCTTAATTCGTTTCAAGAAAAATATGTTAGTGTTGATTGAAGGTAAAAAACTGAAATAATTTGTAGCACCTTGTGAAGATGATTTTTATTTGTTTTATGTAACTGTTGTTAAATATCTTATTATCACACAAGTAGAGTTTTTTAAAATTAACGAAACATTGCAGCAAATTCATTTTTATTACACAAATTATAAAGGTTTGTAAATTAGGAAAAAACTAATTTCTTTTGATAGTTTGTTGAATACAAACATAGTGATACTGTCAACATCTGGTAATCGCTTTTGACTGCCAGAGATAAAAAATCAATGCTGCTTTTTTTTAAATAATAATGTAAGAATCGAGACTTTGTTTCCAAAGTGTTTTAATTTGTTTGTTTATTTGCCTTAGGTTATTGGCAATTTTCAAGGTTTAGGTTGAATTTTAAATTTTTGTTGCAAAAAAGACATATTTTTTTGACTTTTTTTGTTTTAAAAGCATTGGTTGATACAAAAGCAAGATAAGATCAAGTCGTTTATTTATTTTATTTATTTATTTTCATACGTGCCCTAACACACATTGATTAAATACAATATAAGTGATACAATATAGAATAAACTTAAATATTAAAATTAATCTAAAAATTAGGTTACAATATAACGTAAAAAATAATAATATAATTACAATTAGATTAAAAAAATTGGAAAATGACTTATAAATATTATAAATACTAATTAGCCTTTAAAGCCTGTACTCCAAAGGTGATCTAAAACCAGTTCCTTAAAGTTCCTTTGTTCAAATTTTAATTTTAAATTACGGGGTAGTGAGTTAAAGGTTGATGCTGATCGTATTAAAAAAGATTTTCTTCTAATTTCACTATTGCAATCCGGTATAAACAGTCGCGTTCCTTTATGGCGGAGGGAATAATATTGCATTTTTGGGTATCCAGGGATGTCTTTTCGAATTAGAGCTTGATTAAAATAGATTTTATGAATTAACCCTATATCAGTTGCCGTCCTTCTATCTTTTAGGGATATTAAATTTATAGCATTTAACCTATCTTCATAAGATGAAACATTTAAGTTAGGTTTGCGATTACAAATAATTCTAGTTGCCAATCTTTGAACTCTTTCAATTTCTTCACTTAAATATTTGAATGATGGGTTAAAAATAGGTGAACAAAATTCAAGGTGGGGCCTTACATATACACAATACATTTGAGACAAAAGTATTGGGTCATTTGTATGAAGTGATTTTAAGAGTAAATACAGTTTTTGTTTGGCTTTTTTGGAACATGATAGTTAAATGAGAAATCTGTTGCTAAATAAACTCCTAAATCTCTAATAGGTTCATCTTGTTGTGTAATGTCGACGCCATTATATTTATAAGATGTTTTTGGGTTGTTTGGGTCAAAATGAAAACTTAGTAGTTTATCTATTGACATTTTCAAGAAATTTTCAGTAGTCCATTTATAAAGCTTATCGATGAATGCTTGTAGCTTTATTGGGTCAGTTGATAGTGCTTTTAGATCATCTGCAAACAAAAACGAAGCAACTTCTGGGGTAAAACTTTTACATATCACAAATATTTAAATGTTAGAAATCTTATGAATAGAGTTATTACAAAAATATTTTTTGGTAATAATTATTTTTTCCTCTTCGTGTTAAAAACTTTTATTTAATATCTTTTTCCAATGCAAGTAATTATTTCCGGAAATTTTAGCAGCTATAAAAAGGCATTTAAACTTTTAAAAAAATGTTCATTCTTTGGTTACAGTAAATTCTAAACATTTTAATCTGCTAGCTGCTTCCGGCAATTGTACTTTTCATAAAGTCCTTTATTATAATTGGAAGGCAATCGGAAATTAGAAAAGGGTGATAAATTTCGTTCAAATTATGCCTCTTGTTCCATTAAAGTAGTTTCAATTAATTCCATTGTTGCTTTAATTCTTTAAAATATAAATCAGAATTAATATTTATTGGTAAATTTCTTCCCAGTGGACTAACAACCACTTGAATTTCATTTTGAATTGTAAAAACTTTACACCGCTCGGAATGCCTTTTGAGAATCTTGGAAATAATTATTATGAAAGATAAATTGTAAAACTAAAAAATTTATATTTAAAAAGATACAAATTTTGTTTGTGAAAAAAAATTAAATTTTTTACCACATGATTAATTCCAACAGGTGCCATTAAACTTGTTGCATGAATATATATTGAAGAAATTAAAGGACCAATAAATCCCAAAACAGAAAAATATAAAATTGATGGCCTAAGGGATTTCAAAATTTTGATATTTTGTAAAATCTGTAACATTTTTTTAATGAATTAAACAATGCATTCATTTCACGGCAGACAAATCTAATAGAAAAAAGAAAAGTGACTGAAAAAAGCGAGGTATGAAAAAAATTTTTATTCTCACTTTTTTTCCTTTGTTTTTCTGTTGTTCTTCTATTGTCTTTTTGAGCTTAATCTTAAAAAGGTAATATCTTTTTTAAAATTAAAAAAATGCCATGCTTAAGTCAAGATAAGATCCTAATTGATCGATCTATCAAATAATCACAGAAAAAGATAACCTATAAGCCGAAATCTATGGCTTTGAAAAAGCCCAAAAGAACAAAGGAAAATAAGATAGGAAAAAACTTTTTTCACGCCTCTCTTTTTTCTATCACTTTTCTTTCAGGACTGCCGTGATTCATTTATTCTATTTTTAATATTTTGGTGAAATATTAAATGACATTTTTTTGTATATTACCACATTTTTTTTGACAAATTTTCAAAAGTTTTTTGATTTATGGTCAGAAAAGTGTGACTCCTTCATTAATTTGTAAGTAAAATGTTTTGTCATTAGATTTTTATTTGCTTCAGTAAATTTTTGTAATTAATAAATCCTAATTTTTATTTCCGTTTTTTTCGAAATAGTATGTTAATAACTTTTTTTGTAAATTGTACTTTCTCGCCTACAAAAAAAATAATTTGTTTCACTATCAAAAACATAGGGAAATAAATGATGTAGTGCACACATCATGATGTAAAATTTGATCATATTGGAAAATGAATATTAAGCTTATTCTCCAGTTATGTTAGTTTAGGTTGGCTTTAGTTTTTTTATCTCTTTAAAATAATTTTTTTCATACCTGATATCTCTGCGTTAATGGAATATCATATACAAGAATACGATATAATTTTTGATTTTTTGAATGTAAATATTTGCAAGTAAATAAAGTAAAAAGATGTAAAAATGTAAAGAAATAACTGGTATATAAATATATTGTTGAAGTGTTATTTAAAACCCCTAAAAGAAAAAAATTTATCAATATCAAAAACTTTTTTAAAAACTTACAAATACTTGTTGGAATTTGAAAAAGTAGCGAAAAAATATGAGAAGATAGAATCATAAAAATCCAAAAAATTGGTTTTGTTGAAAAATTATCATATTTTTGAAGATATATTGTAGAGAGGGTTCTATCAAAAATGATAACAAAAAATGAAAATCGAATTTGATATGAAACATATGTTAAAATTAATCTTCCAGTTGTATAAATAATTGAAGAGGTATTTAAATTTGCGATATAATAAAGTCCTAATAGTGCTGAAGTTATGGTAATTATTATGGCTTGTGGAATACAACATGTAAAAATAAAAATTCTACAAAAAGATTTTAAAAAGTTAGTATTAAAATTGTTAGTTTATATAAGAAATGAAAAAAAGTCGTGCTGAAATTTTCAGCACAACTTTCTCACATTTGCCTTTTTCTTACCGTAACCCTTTCAGTTTTAGTGGAAAAATTCGACTTCTTTTTAACGCTAGAACAATATATAAAATTACAGCAATACATCCCAGGAATATATTTGAAACACTAACAACTGTAGATAAAATTGGTCCAAAATTCATTGCCATCTTTGTGAATTGCTAAAAAAAAGTGAAAATTATATGTTTGAAAAGATTTTTTGCATGTAGTTTGAAGCTTAAGATTAATTTTCTCATTTGAACAATTTTCACATTAACTACTTCATTTATTTTCCTACGTTATTGATAATGAAACTAATTGTTTTTTTGTAGGCGAGAAAATACAATTTTTAAAAAAAGTTATTAGAATACTATTTCAGCAAAAAACGGAAATAAAAATTAGGATTTATTAATTACAGAAATTTACTGAAGCAAAAAAACTAATGATAAAACATTTTACTTACAAATTAATGAGGGAGTCACACTTTTCTGACCATAAATCAGAAAACTTTTGAAAATTTGTCAAACTAATCTATTATTATAACATAATACACTAAGAGCTTTTCTAAAAATTGAAATATTTGGAAGCAAAACAATGTTGGAAAAAAAGTACAAGAATGGAAAAATAGAGTTTCAAAGGTTTATTTGTTAACTTTAATAAAATGAATTCACAAAAAAACGTTATTTCATTTCTAATGTTAACATTTTAAAAAACGACTATGTTTGTTTTTTTTCATACATTCACAAAACGTGTTTTTGTCATTAAGGGTTGATTGTCAACTCATGAAGTTATTCATTTAGTTTTTTTGTTATTGCATTCTTACATTTTTTTCTTTTACAATACAGTACTACAACTACAACATCATTAAGCATAATTAGTATTTTTGGATTCAATTATTGTTCTTTTTATGCTGTCTGGATATTCGTCATGTGTAGTAAAAAGCATGAAATTTGCATCTATATGGCTGACAAACCCAAAATCCAATACCCAAAGAAAATCAAGAACAGTCCATTCATAATTAAACTCAAATGCTTTAAATTTTGAAAGGGTTTTATCTTGAACCATTTATTACCGTTTTCATAAAGATAAAATATTTTACTTACAATTTAATGATGGAGTCACACTTTTTTGACCAAAAATCAAAACATTTCTGAAAATTTATCAAACTAATGTATTATACCATGAATTAATTAATTACTACCGAAGAAAATGGCGCGGAAAATGGCATTTTATAAACAAAGATGATACTGATGGATGAAGGACTACAAATGCTTGTGAAGCTTAATAGCATTTTGAATCATAAACTTTCACAGTTCTTTTTTTTAAACATTCTATATATATATATACATATATGTCAACAGAACTGTTTTTGAGTGCCTTCTTACTTAAAGCATAAACTAAAATGTCAAAATGAGCTTGAAAACAAAAGGTTTTCTTTCTTTTATAATAGTAAAAAAATTTGGTCATGTAAGCAGAAGTTACTGTTTATTCCGGAGGAGATGATGTTTATTGACTTTCGAAGAAATAAACAACAGTTTTGTCCCATTATATATAGAAATCATTTAAGTGTCTTTGTTACAAAAAAAGGTCATTCAAATAAGGTACTTCCTCAAAGACTGTTATGCAGCATTCATTCACTAAAAAATGTTTCCATCATTAAGGGTTGATTCATGAAGTTATTCATTTAGTTTTCAAACAAGTGTTTTCTCTTTTACAATTTGCTAAAACAATATTGACAAATATGATATCCACAATGTAATAGTATCTTTTTTTCATTAATTTACAACATTTTAATATAATCTAGATTATCTAAAATCTCATTAAAATTATTTAATCGAAAAACTGTCTCCATCAAATGTTTGTTTTTTGGTATCACAATGACATCTGTAAATGCCCTGAAACTTTGGTCAAAATGTTTTATACATTTACTCAAATGTTCAAAGACAAAATCTCAACCCATTCATAATTAGACAGCTTTATAAACAAAATTTTTATCAAGAATATGCACTCCTTTTATGGTATTTTTTAATTTGTCTTTCTTTTGTTTGTTATTTTTTATTCATCCATTATTGTTTGTTTCATGGTTTCATATTAAATTAAAAGCCCGATTATGATTTCTATCATAATCGGGCCTTAAATATAACTGTCATAATTATATTTCTCATTCATTTATTAGTGACAAAAAAAACTTCCCCACTGGTGTTGAGTTCATCACCAAAGCATCACAGATAGCAACGAAAAAGTGATTGCTTCATCATCATTGAGGGTTTTCTGCATATACGAAAACTTCTGTAAAGTGAACACGGAAATGAAGAAGTAAACACGTCAACCCCTGTGCTTGTTAAAAGATGTTTAATAGTAGTTTATTGAAACTAACAATTATTTTTCAGCTTTTTAGATTTTAAGGAAGTATTTTTAAGTACATTTTGAGTGGTGACTTTATACAGATAACATGGAATTACTTTTACAGCGTTGTAAATGAAAGTGATAAATGGTTAAACATAAAATACAATCCTTTCAAAATTTATAACATTTGAATTTGATTATGAATGGACTGTTCTTGATTTTCTTTGGGTTTTGGTATTCGGTAAATGTGAAAGAACAGTAACACTGTTATTTGTTAACGCAAATTTAGCTCGTATTTTTTTCCATGATGATTGTGGGTTTGTTAGCCATAAATATGCAAATTTCACGCTTTTTACCACACATGACGAATACCCAGTCAACACAGAAAGAACAATAATTGAATCCAAAAATACTCGAATTATGCTTAATGATGTTGTAGTAGTACTGTATTGTAAAAGAAAAAGCCATGGTGGTAAAGCGGAGTAAATGCTGTAATCAGAAGCAGCAGCTTTAATTTGCATAAATTTTTGTATGGATGTAATCATAAAGATAAATGTCATAATTAGACATTGAAATCCAACAACTGTTGAAATTTTAAGAGTCTGAATAAAAGAGCTTCGATTAGTTTGAAGTTGAAATTTAAGTTGTGATGAAATTTTATAAAATAAAAATACAACACAAAGAATTGAAAGCGAAAACATTAACGGTGGGATTGTGTATGGCAAAGCAGTGAAAGTTGTACTTAATATAGCGGACGACCACATTGCGGCTCGATTGTTGCATTGAAAATATTCTTGATAACTTTGATAGCAAATTTTTTTGGTAATATTTTGAGGACAATAAGTGTTAAAGCAATAAGCTTGCGCATCTATCATTGACGAAAGGGCTGTAACTTCATAAAATCGTCGAGAGCATACAAGTAGGATCATTACGAAATTAAATACTAAGATAAACAATAAAATTTTGTAATTACTTTTTGTAAAATTTTGATAAAGTCTTGAAAAATACATAGCAAAAAATCTTGAAAATGCTAATAAAAATATAGGAATAAATGATGCATTTCTTAGATAATCTGTAAATCCTTCCGCAAATGCAGAAATCAAATTTGGACCATCAGTGATATAATAAAAGCAAGTTGTTTGTTTGGGATAATTGCTTGAGAACCATCCAAGCAAAGTTGGCCGTGCACAAATAAAATCATAGCAAATAAATGCATCCCAAATTGCTTGATATAAAATAAACCATCGATAGCTTTCTTTTATTCCACCAAAGATCGAAATTAGCATAATTGGAAGTACAAAAACAAAACCAATCCATCCAAGTTGAAGTTTTTCCAAGAAAAATGGAAGTTGAAATAAGAAGCATGAAAAAAATGAATCCATATATGCCTCTTTACCAGGTACAGAACATTCAAAACTACCATACCGAAGAATAGGCGAATAATCAACAATAAAATTATCAACTTCAGTAAAATTTGTTCTTAAACGTGGAACTTTTTTAGATTCTTCAGTTAGCATTTTTAGCATATATTGATACATCGGATCTTGATAGTTTGAATTCAACGAATAATACGATATATTCGCTTCTATTTCCACTAATTTTGACATGTTTAGCAAACAAGATTTTTCAAGTATAGTAGACCAACTTTATTGAAAACAATTTTTTCTAAAAAGATTTTTAGACAACTCAACAAACGTTGTATTTAAGCGTAATACTTCTGTCAAAATTTATGACTCAAATGCTTTAAATTTTGAAAGAGTTGTATTTTATCTTTAACCATTTATTACCGTGTTATTTGTATAAAGTCACCACTCAAAATGCACTTAAAAAAAACTTCCTTAAAACTTAAAAAGTTGAAAAAAAATTGTTAGTTTCAATAAACTGTCATTAAACATTTTTTAACACATTTTTTCTACGAAAACGTTTTTCTCTGAAACTATAAATTTAAAATACAATACTAAGTTGTTTTTTTGGTAATGCAGATATATGTGGGGCAAACATTATTGCTATGAAAATAATGAAAAAGTAGATATGAATAAACTACAAGGACAAAAAATTATGGATCTCAAAAAGCTTTTATGTTTATACTCATTCTAATAAAGAAGCACGCACTGCTTGTGATACAGTAATGATGAACTGGTTCTATCTATTATTCTATTAGAAGATATTATTGAAGTTTTTTCTGGTGCCAATAAAACTCATATGTAAATAAATTTTTATCAGAACTTTCATATAATATTAAAATTTTAGCAATGCTTACAATTATTTTGATAGTTTGTAAAAGTTATGATAAATTTATTGATATTTGTAATACCAACAAAAAAGTTATGCTAGTTAATATTCCTGCCAGTTTTAATATTTCATTTCTTATCAACCCTTGAAAAATAGTCATCAATAATATTTGGAATGTTAAATCACAGCAGGGCATTGCTTCTTTAAAAAAAATGACGTGGACCCTTTAAAGATATCTGTCGCCAACACATCTTTTTTGTGCCTAAAAAATTCCGTTTGCGGCAAATATATTTTTTGTGGGTATTAAAACTAAAAGGATAATATCCATTGTTTGTTAATTTTTAGAAACGTTGAAGGAATTTAAAAAGTGCGAAGTAATTTCTATTATTCAGTAATTGGTATCCTTTTTTAAGAACAATAGAACAAATTTTTTTGTGATTAATTTCGGAGGTCTTTTGTTCTTTTGATTTTTTTTACATTAATTTAAAATTCGGACGCCAATTATTTTAACTCCACAAAATACTCTTTTTGACTCCACAAAAATGATTTTTTTAACTCCACTCGAAAAAAACTCTTTTCGACTCCACAAAAATGATTTTTTTGACTCCACTCAAAAAATAACTCTTTTTGACTCCAATGCTTGAAAATTTATGATTATTGACAGAGAAAGGCAAGATACAGCTTCACAGTGACAACTACACTAAATCAGGTGACACCTACACTAAACGGGGTGACACCTACACTAAATGTGATACGCCTGAGAGGCTCGGCCTTCGGCCTCGCCCTAAGGCCTAAGACCTAAGACTAAGCCTAACGCTCGGCCTTCGGCCTCGCGAGCCCATGCTTGCTTGGGCTGAGAATTAACCATTTACAGGACTGAGAAATTTGGCAAAATGACACTTAGTTCTGCGACACTTAGTTCCATAACACTTAGTTCCGGAACTAAGTGTCATAGCGACACTTAGTTCCCGACATATAACAACTAGTTCCACGACAATTAGTTCCTTAACAAAAAATAGTATATTTGTATATTACAAATTTGCTTCAATTAAAAAATTTCTGTTATAATATTTTTACTATGGTAAGATAAAAAATGTTATTAAATAACTGTTGTTGTAATTGTATTTTAAACATTGAATGGTTTATAACTTTTAACGTTTTTTGAAAAATACAAAGTGTCTTATTAGAAAGAATGTTACAACTTATGTTTAAAAATATATTTTTATTTTAAAGGTTTTAAATTTTGTATAATCAATATTATCATACATTTTTGTTGTTCAAAAATGTCTCTTTTATTTATTGCGGCTTTCTAAAATGTCTACTTTGATTTTTGCGGCCTTTTTTGAAATTAATCGGCAAGCATTTCAAAGTGTGCACGATTTCGACTGACCTGTGTATGGATTGCCTTTTAAGGGCATGAGGGATGCAGTAAACAAACTTTTAGCTTGAGTTGCTTTAAGTTTTGCCATTTGTGATTTGCTGAACGGTTTAGAATCAGTTGCTTGTTAGCTCTTCTCTCCGATTTTGCAATTTTTTCAAGTTTATTATCCCAACGGTCCTCATTAGGACCACTTTTTCGAATTATGGCTCGACGAGAAAGTCTTCATCCAAATATTCGACTTTTTTCTCAACGGATTAATAATAAAACACTTTTAGTAACTCCAACGGGAATAGAAAATGATCCATCACATTGCTATACATGGTCAAAATGTGGTGAAGAACGAAAATCAATTCAAGGTTAGTTTTAAATATATCATTTTTTCAAAATATAATATAATTTTCTTGTTTTTAGGTTATGCCTGCACTGGATGCCGTAGCATATATGCAAAAACGCCAAAAGGGGAAAAAATCCCATTGCCAACGATAAAAGTTGATGTAGTTACTGGTGATCTTCTTTCATTGATCCCAAATCACCCACATTATTGTAATCCTCTGCTAAAGAAAAATCCATTAATTATTTATTTTATTTTTATTAACATTAAAATTTTTATCATTTAAAATATTTAATTATTTCTATTATTTTAATTGTTTAAAAACAGTAATTTTTTATTACGACATTTGGGGTAAAAATTAATGTTTTGCCATAGCATTGGAGTCAAAAAGAGTTATTTTTTGAGTGGAGTCAAAAAAATCATTTTTGTGGAGTCAAAAAGAGTTTTTTTTGAGTGGAGTTAAAAAAATCATTTTTGTGGAGTCAAAAAGAGTATTTTGTGGAGTTAAAAAAATGTTTATTCTTAAAATTCTGAGGGAGCATATCAAAAATTTTTACTGCAATTTTAATTTTACGTCTTACTGCAATTTTAATTTTACGTCTTACTGGGCTCCTTAAATCAATTTTGTAGTTTGTGTACCATAGATTGTTAGCTTTAGCATGATCATAAGCTTGTCTATTATTAATTTCTTTATTTAATTTTTCAAGTTCAATACGAAATATTTTTTAAATTAAAACTACAATAATTTTTTAATATTTTTTAAGGTTTCTGAAAAAAAAAGAAGTTCACTGCCCATGAACCACAAGGCGAGATGAGTTCGGTTTTATTATTGAGAGGCCCATCACAAGATCGTTAGCTCTGGTCAGTCTCTTATAATATCATTAGGTAGAAGGGCAGCAGAGTAATAATAGTTGCATTCAATTATCGATTGCTGAATTTTTTCAATTTATTGTTTATGGAATAATCATAGCTTGCTATTTTTAGAAGCTGTTAGTCATATTGTAATTCGACGAAACCATATCATGGATTCTAAGAAATCTATTAAACGTGCGGCCTCCCCTTTACCAATAGCTTCAAAGAAGCTAAAACTTTATTCAAGTGATTTATCTCTTCCAACTCCAGCTCAATTTCGTGAATCTGCTTTGCCACAACAATTTTCCCTTCGAATGCCAATAATGAAATATGTATGGTATAAATCACCTGAAATCTATCAGAAGCTAATTAAATGCTGTAAACTATTTTTCCTTAAAAATCCAATTCTAGTATTGAATAATTTGTGTTATGGCTGTAGCAATGGATGGAGACAATGTACTACTGATCGTCATAACAGACTTTGGTGCCGGCATAAACATCTAAAAATTGATACTGAAAAATATCAAAATAAAACGTTATGGATATCAGAGACATTTTGTGTTCATAATTATTCTGAAGCAAATAAAAAATCAAATAATGTCTATGAGATTATTCCAAAGATTTGCCGTTATGATGTTGAAAAATTAGAACTTCAAAATCAACTTCTTTCTTATGAAGAACTTATATTCCTTGCTACTGGTGTTAAAGAAGGATATCTCTTTTGGAATACTATTAAAGATAGCAATGATGAATTGGTTCCATTAGAAGATATTATTAAAGCCTTTTCTGGTGCTGATAGAATTTTTATGTGCGCTTACTTTATTAAGTTATATATTTATTTAAGGATAAAATTTTTAGCAATTTTTCTGTGAGATCTGATAATGCTGCTTGTAAAAGCTATGATGACTTTATTACAGTTTGTAACACTATTAAAAAAGTTGACCTTTCTCTTGTCCCTAGTGATTTCGATGTACAAAGCTTTTATCAGCACTTGAAAGTAAGTTATTTATTATACGCATAGTACCCCAACGACACTGGCAGATTTGATATAAAAATTCTACAGAATAAAAAAAACAGCGCTGTTTTCTTCGTTTAACTTCATCAGAAAATTAAATATGCAAATTTCGATGGGGCGTCATATATATGCATATAGCAATAATCTATTTTTCTTCAGTGTACGAAAAGCAGAGCAATAATAAAACTTTTATATTGCTCCGATAGAAACCGCCGCCTTCAAGAAATTGCTGATGAAATTTTGTCAACCATGTCATTTGAATTCATTCCTCCTATAATCGAATATTATGGACAAAAAGAAAGTCAGAAAAAAATGATAAAAGAAATTCAAGAATTTGAAGCTGCAAAATGTCATTAAAAATTTGCTTTGTTGTTTTTTACGCAATTTGTTTTTTGTTTTACTGTTGATATAAAAATTATTTTAAAAAATGTTTGTAATTTGTTAACATTACATTGCTTTAACAGTATCCAAATATATAATTAATTAGAAAATCGTTCAACGAATGACCTAGTGTTGGCGGTCAGTTGGTTTTTGTCGAATAAAAATGTCCTCTACACCGAAAAAAATGTTACAAAAGCGTGACACTTATCATTTTTGCACTAGTTTCTCCTTCTTATATAAGTAATAATGGTGTTTATAAAAATGTCAAATAATAAATTTTAAAGGAGATACGAACATGCGCAAAACAGGGCAAATTTGCCCAGTTATTGTAATACGTGGTGACATTTTTTTCTCAGTGTATGGAGTTTTCTTTTAAAACGCAAAAAGGAATTTGATGTGGTAAAATAAATAAAAAAGTTTTATTGCAAACAAAGATATATCATTCCGCTTGCTGCTAAAAAAGAGTTCACATGAGCACTGTCTTCAATTTCAGACTATCTACGTTTGTGCAAAAATTTTGAATAAATTCTAATTTCTATATTGACCTCTAAAATTTTTGAGCTCACCTCAGTCAAATTGAGTTCACTCACCGCTGATTTCCGGCCGACAATCGACCGGTGTTGATCTGTTCGGGTAAGTTTGTTAATCAAATTTATCAAAAATTCGTTTAAAAGTTTTTAAATGCACTTTTTTAGATTGTAATTAACAACTGTTTTAACAATTTATCGATTTAAAAATAATAAAACAATAGAATATATCTGCTTTAATTAATTCTCTTCGGATCTCTTGAATTGTTTTTTATATTTTGTGTGCATTTACTCAAGAATTAGTGTGAGTTATTAAAGTGTCTTTGTTATAAAAAAAGGTTAGATAAGATAATAATAATAATAATTTTTGTATTGCTCTCTCATCTAACCATTTTTTTGTTAGTTTGATCCAACGATTTTCATAGGTTTTAGTTTTTAGACAATCTCAATATTAATCCGATTCAACCCAACAACAAAATGGATTCAAGACAAACAGCTAAACGGGGCCCTCCTTCTCCGTCAGAAATGAATTCAAAAAAGCCGAAACTTGATGCACGTGATTTATCTATTCCAACTCCAACCCAATTCTGTAAATCAGCAACGCCACAAGAATTCAGTCTTCCAATGCCAATCATGAAATATGTTTGGGAGAATCCTTCGGCACCAGAAGTCTATGAAAAATTAATTCAATGTTGCAAATTATTTTTTATTAAAAATCAAATTTTTGTATTGGACAACTTAGAATTCGATGCAAGCAATGGATGGAAAAAATGTGTTGCAAAAGATTGTCGTGGCAAACTTTTATGTACGCATAAACATGAAAACATAGATATGCATAAATTTCCAGATAAAAAGTTATGGATATCAAAGACATTTAGTGTTTACTCTTATTCTCCTGTGCGCAAAAGATCACGAATTATTTCTAATTTTATTTCAAAGATGCATCGGATAAATGTCAAAGTTTTGGAGCTTAGCAATGAAGATCTTACTTACGATGAATTAAAATTTCTTGCAACTAGTGTAAAAGAATGCTGGCTTTTTTGGAATACTGTAAAGGATAATAATGGTGAAATGGTTCCATTGGAAGATATTATGAAAGCTTTCTCTGGTGCTGATAAAGTTTTTATGTAAGTTTATTTTATTATAATAGTAATTTAAATTAGATCATTTTTCAGTAACTTTTCTCATTATTCCGATAATTCTGCTTGCAAAAGTTATGATGCCTTTATTGAAGCATGCAGCGCCATTAAAAAAGTTGGATTTCATCTTATTCCTGATAATTTCAATGTTTGTGAATTTTATCGTCATTTAAAGGTAAGCTTTTTAATCTATTAAAAGTTGTTACAATTGTTATTTTATTTTAGCTTAGCAAAAGTCGTACTTTATTTGAAATTTTTTCTTGGTCTGATGAAGATCGCCTTCAAGAAGTGATTAATGAAATTTTAAAAACTCCTTCATTTGAATTTGTGTCTCCTATTGTTAATTACTTTGAACGAGATGAAGCTAAACTTAAAAAGATGAGAGAAATTCAAGAACGTGAAGCAGCAAAATTTAGTTAGATACTTGTGTATATTGTTGTTTATTGCTTTTCCTTGTTTGTGTTTTACGTTTTATATAAAAAATTACTGAAAAAATAATATTTGACAGAACAATAAAACCACGTCAATGAAGCACTAATACACTTGTTAACAAAAAAATACAGTAATCTCTAATGAACTTTTTCAAGTGTTAAATATCTAAAAATTACATATATTTTGCTCATACCAAACTTATATTTTGATAAAGTATGAATACAGTATACTTATTTATATTTTGTAAGACCTGTATTCTTTATCGTGTAATCTGCTACTACTTTTTTTTGAAATCGTGTTGTTTTGATCCATTTATTTTTATTCTTATAAATTTATATATGTACTATTTGTGTTAAATTCCTTGTAACACTTCTTTTTTCTGCGATAGAAAGGCATTCGATACTTTTATCTTTCCTTTCCATTTTGTTTTCAAAATTAAATTCTTCGCGCTTCTTCATCTTTCGTTCCAAGAATTGAAAACACAAAAATGCGGCAACAGCTGCTGCGACAAACTGATGCACTTTCATAAACAAAATTTGTTGCCAACAACCGTTGAATATATTTGCTATTTTTTAATTTATGCTTTTTTATTATTACCCAAAACTTTTTAATCCACTTAATCGTTGTAGATAACCACATCGTGCTTATTCTTCAAGACATCATGAATTCAAAGAAATCAAATAAACGTGGTCTTCCATCTTCTTCTTCATCAAAAATGGATACAAAGAAGCCAAAACGTGATATAGCTGCATTTTTTGCACGTCGAGAAAAGAAAATTATTCCATTTTTTCCAACTCCAACACAATTCCATGAATCCGCAAGGCCACAAGAATTCACTCTTCCAAAGCCAATTATGGAATATATTTGGGAAAATCCACCGTCACCTGAAGTATATGAAAAATTAATCAAATCATGCAAGCTCTTCTTCCTTAAGAATCCAATGTTGGTTTTGAAGAATTTACAATATGATTATATTCATGGATGGCAATATTGTAATGCAGATAAATGTGGTGGACGATATTCTTGCAAGTATAAACATGAAAAAATGGATATGGATAAACTTCAAGGAAAAAAAATACAGTCGAACCTCGTTATAGTGCGGTCCAAGGGACCGTGATAAAACCGCATTATAGGCAGGTCCGCAGTACAACGAGGTTCAGTTTTTTTGACTAGTTTTTGAAAAATTTTTATTTAAATCAATTTATATCATATAAAAAACCACAATTACGATAAAAATTGACTATTTTTGCTTGAACAGCTTTTTTCCGCTATTTTTGATAGAAAAACCCATAAAACTATTGAAATTTTTTAAAAAAATGAAAGAATTGAAGCCGAAGTTCATTGATCTTAGAATAACAAAAACCGATTTTGGAAAAAAAATTGAGTATGCAGTATAACAAGGTCGATTTTCCTTATAAATTTTTGAAGGGACCACAGAAAAACCGCAGTATAAGCAGGTTTGCACTATAACAAGGTGCATTATAACGAGGTCTGTATTAGGTCATTTCCTTAAGACATTTGCCGGGACCGCACAAAAACCGCAGTATAGAGAGGTTCGCATTATAACGAGGCGCATTATAACGAGGTTCGACTGTATGGGTATCAAAGACATTTAGTGTTTTCACTCGTTCTACTTTGAATCAAAGAACACGCATTCATCGATATAATGTTAAAACTTTAAATATTCAAAATGAAGATCTTACTGTGGAAGAGCTTAAATTCCTTGCTACTGGTGTTACAGAAGTCAATCTCTGGTGGAATATTGTAAAGGATAATAATGGCGAACTGGTTCCATTGGAAGATGTTATGAAAGCTTTTACTGGTGCTGATAGCGTTTATTTTCTTTCATTATATCTATTTGATAGTATTATTCCAGTAATTTTTCTCATTATTATCATAATGTTGATTGCAAGAGCTATGATGACTTCATTGAAGCATGCAGTACCATTAAAAAAGTTCAATTCCATCTTACTCCTTTTAATGCTTTTGAATTTTATCGTCATTTAAAAGTGAGTGTTTTTAATTATAAAATTACTTTCAAATTTTTTTGTTTTATTTTAGCTCAGCAAATGTCGCACATTATTTAATATTTTTTGTTGGCCATATTGGAATCTTCTTGATGAAGTTATTGATGAAATTTTGGCCACTCCATCATTCGAGGTTGTTCCACCTGTTATCAATTATGTTGAACGAAATGAAGAAAAGCTTAAGAAAATGTATGAAATTCAAGATAAAAAAGCAGCTAAATATCATTAAATAATTGTGAATTGTTGTTTTACATAGATTTGTTGTTTGTTTCTTATTATTAATATAAAAATTATTGAAAATTTTGTTTGCAGTAGTTTTCGTTTCTACATTAATTATTTGCGTTGACATAAACACATGTAATCTTTATGATTTTTATGTTACTGTGTACAAACGCTGACTTTTATATTTGCATTTTATTACTGATAACGTAAAAGCTTTGAAAAGTATTTTATTTATTATCATTTTGAGCAGATAAAACAAATGTTCACTGTAGATTTTTCGGCCAACGTGCGAAGAAAGTTTTAACTGCTTTTTGGGGAAAAGATTAACAGATGTTTTCTTGAGTCTAAGAAATTGTAAGCATTTTTAATAATAAGGACAGAAGATCGCCTTTACTTGATTTCTTTGATTTCATGCTGTTTATTTATGCCCCGACAAGATTATGATTTGTCTTAAAATTGATATCGTTAACAAAAGTTTATTAATAAAAATGTAAATAAGAAAAAAACCAACGCTTGATTTTGCAACAACTTTTTCCGTTATAATTTCTACTGTTGCAGTATGCGGCTCAGCGTTATGATAAAACAACGAAATGAAGAACAGGTACCTGAGAGCCAAGGAACAACCAATAAAACTTATCTCAAACTTTGTAAAAATAAAATGACAGTTGATTAAAAATACTTTTTCAGAATATACTATTGTAGTCTATAGAAAAATTAAAGTGTTCATGTCAACTCTCATCAATGTAACTACAATTATGGTAAACATTTCTTTAGTACATTTTTTATACAATAAAAAAAACGAACAAAAAACTCAATAAAAACAACAATTCAAAAGAATTTAATGATATTTAGCAGCTTCAATAGCTTGAATTTCATACATTTTTTTAAGCTTTGGTTGATCACATTGAAGGTAATAGATGACAGGAGGTACAAATTCAAATGATGCAGTTGCCAAAATTTCATCCATAACTTCATCAAGATTATTGTTATATGGTCGGCAACAAATTTCAATCAAAGTACGATTTTTGCTAAGCTGAAATAAAATAACAATTGTAACAACTTTTAATAGATTAAAAATTTACCTTTAAATGATGATAAAATTTACAAACATTAAAACTGTCAGGAATAAGATGGAATAAAACTTTCTTAATGGTATTACATGCTTCAATAAAATAATCATAGCACTTGCAAACAGCATTATCAGTAAAATCACCAAAATTTCTAAAACGTTAATATCGCTGTGACAATCATATTTTAAAAAACAACTTACATAAAAAATTTATCAGCACCAGAAAAAGCTTTCACAATTTTTTCCAATGGAACCATTTCACCATTACCATCTTTTACAGTATTCCAATAGAGATTGACTTCTTTTACACCAACAGCAAGAAATTTTAGTTCATTGTATGTCAGTTCTTCATTATAAAGCTCCAAAATTTTAACATTATATCGATGAATCTTTGTAATGAAATCAGAAGCAACACGTGATTTATTATCCGAAGTTGTTAAGACACTAAATGTTTTTGAAATCCATAATTTTTTATTATAAAATTTATACATATCAAAATTTCTATGTTGTTGTTTACAAAAATAATTATTTCTACATTCTTCTGATATACATCGTTTCCATCCATTTTCATAATAAAAATTTTCAAATTGAATGTATTTTAAATTTTTGAGCACTAACATTGGATTTTTGAGGAAAAAGAGCTTGCAACATTGAATTAATTTTTCATAAACTTCTGGCGTTGAAGGATTCTCCCAAATATATTTCATGATTGGCTTTGGAAGACTGAATTCTTGTGGCATTGCTGATTGACGAAATTGTGTTGGAGTTGGAAATTTCTCAAATGCAGATATATCACCTTTTGACTTTTTCGAATTCTTTTTTGATGATGAAAAAGATGGAAGACCACGTTTATTTGATTTCTTTGAATTCATAATATTTTTTGTTAAGAGAAAAGAGAAAAGAGAAAAAAGGATAATGATTATCTAAAAATTAATATGATTATGAAGGCTGTTGTCCAAAGCTAAAGAATAAAAAATGAATACAAAAAATAATTTGAGCGATACAGAGCAAAAAAATATTTGTCCAAAAGATTTGTAAAAAAATCAATGAAATGATACTGCAGCATTTTTTTCATCCCGTTTGCCATCTTTGTTATAGCAACAAGAGATCAATAACGATATTACAAGCTTTAGGGCACCCTTTTTATCATTAGCATTTTATAATGATGATCCTAAAATAACCATTTAAATTTTTTTTCAGTTATTATTACAACAGATAAAAAGCCCTTTGCAATAACTTGTTAAAAAAAAAAAAATTTATTGAACATTGAACAAGTAAAGCATATCGTCAATCAAAAAAAATTATGAAACGGGTATTGAATGGCTACTTGGGGGCACAAATATAAAAGCATTGCTGCAATATTCAGCATTAAAAAAAGGGTTTTTTCATACCATTGAGTGATTTAGCTCGATATGTTAGATTTTACTTTTTCCATACAGTTGGAATGACACGTTTTTCATGTATGTCTATGATTCTTTTTTAACAATATGTTATATCATAACAATTAAAAATTCATAAGAATTTTATGTGTCATGAAAAGTTTTTTATGGAAATATTGGAGCACTAAAAAGTAGTCATCAAAAAACTGTTAGCTTTCAGCCAAATCAATTTTTACGAGAAAAAAAGAATTACTGTAATCTTTTGGAGAACCGTTTTACTACAAAAGGGGCCATGGTGATGATTATAATTGTTTGTAAAAATATTTGAAAATCATCAAATATTTCTATTAAATAAAATAAAAAAAAACATTCTAAAAAAGAAAAAATAGAAAGAAAGAATCATCGATTAAAATAAAATTTAAAGCATATAAATATTTTATTTAAAAATAAGAACAATATTTATTACTGAGACACACATCATGTTTGATGAGTAAAAAAAAAACAGAATAGAAGTGGGAATACATTTTGCCGTTTTATTCGCTGTCTACTTCTTTCTCGAACTTGCTGTGAGCTGTACTGTAAAGCTTCCCATAATTGAAGCTGCAATTGCGACTAAAGTTGCACCAATTCCAAGCCAAAATGAATAGCTGACATTGTTAAGTTTCTTTGCTAAAAAAATTAGATTTTTAAATAGAAATATTTGCCCAACACAGATTGCTACGTGTGCGTATTTAGATTTCAAAAAATAATATCGATTTTTCGAAATCAGAATACTGAAATTTAGATTTCAAGTTCTAAAATAAAAATTTCTATTTCACAGAGCCCTGGTTTATTAACTTACAATTATTGCCTTTGTAATCTTGGATATCATGAGTTTGACCAAATAAAATCATTGCAACAACGAGTAATATGGTAGTAATAGTTGCAGCAACTGAAAGAATATGCAAAAAATGTGAACGACAACAACATGCACAAAATGATGCAAAGGTCCAGAAAATTGCAAAAATTTCAACTAATATAGCTATGTCCATTAGATATATGACTGCTTTAACGGATGTAGGCTGCTCCTAAATTTTTTTAGCTTTTTTTATCATTATCAGCAGCTACAATGAATACATGATTTTTAATTTCAGTGATAAAAAAAACTTGGATATAATAATTTCAATGAGATACTTACATCCCACAACTTTTTACAAATCTCTTTGTTCTGCTGTTCTGATAAAGAATCATTCAGTTTGCAAACAACAATACCGGTTTGCTTATCTTTTCCATCAGAATGCCATCCTAAAATCAAATTTTAAGTCTTGATTCTAAATTTGAAGTTATTCATTTCCTGTATCCCCCCTTAAAAACATCATACTGACTGAACTTCCCGATCATTCCCATCCTTTAGAATTTGTGATTTTTTCGACATGCTTTTATCATTTGTCTTACCTGGTGAAAAGAGTGATCCCAAAGTTAAGCCAAGACATAAAACCATTGAAGCTCCATATGCTATTTGTCCAAAAAATGAGCACATTTTTTCACACGTTTTTTTGATATTTATAGCCTAGACGAATACTGTAAGCCTGACTTAATAGTTTAAAACCTTTCCAAAAAACAAATTTGAAAGAAAGTATGAAGGAAATGATAAAATGAGCAGGCTTCTACAATGAATTTTTTTCACTTATTTAGGGTGTTCCGTTTTTATTAAAAAAATGTAAGACGTATTATTTCCCCAACCAATAAAAAAACAAAATTCATATCATTTTTTATTTAGAAAACGAAGTGTTTCAGATTTTTTAAATATCTGGAAAAACAATAGGTCTATGTTAAAAAGGCTGCTGCATCAATAATAAGATTTTATAATATTGGTTTTGATTTTTATTTTTTAAAAACTTAATTTAATTTCTTAGAGACCCTCTAATTAAAGCAAATCATAAAGCAAAAGAGTCCCAAGAAAAATTTTTTTTCGTTATTGCAAATCGTTGATTTTGTATATCTGTGTAATTTTAAGAAATTTTCACCAATAAGAAAGAGATATGATTGATCATTAATAATATAGCGTAGTTTCAGCTGAGACTTTACGGTATCCACATGTCAAGATGATAACAGTTATACAGTACATAAAACCAATAATTTTTATAGAACTATCCAAAAATAAAATAAATCCGAATAAATATGCTTCTATTCATTAGATTTGTTAATAAATTTAAACAATCTAGTTATTACATTTATAATCTCTGTCAGGTTTTGCAGTTAAATATATGATTGATGATAGCTTCATTGTTGAACTTAAAGAAAATTTGAATCCGAAAATTGAATGTTTAAATTTTTAACTTTGTCTTTGCTGTATACATTGCAAATCAGTTAATAATCGATTTTTGATGATATAAAATACCAGTATGTAAGGAAGGTTATGTATGGGGCAGATTTTTGAATGAATGTACTGGATATATATATATATAAATAACTGCCTTTACTTTTGTACAAATTTATTATACTTTTTATTATTTAATGATATGCGTCATTGTAATTTTTCGCATTTGACTTATTGCTTTCTAAATTTAAAAGTTTAATTAAACTATGTAATATTTAAAAACATAATGAAAAATATATGCATTTATTTTTTTAGCTTTAATAAAACAATACAACAAACATCAATGGAATCGTTGACAACCATCACAGATGTTTTGCAAAAAAAGGGTTTCAGTTGACGGAATAATCTTGCCTTTTCGAAAGCGCATTAAAACGAAATAGACGACCAAGCAAATTGTTTTTGAGTGACTTTTTTACCATTCATTTTCTTGGGTATTTCACGATCATCTTCGGTTTTATATTGATTAATTGTCTCTAAAATATAAATATTGTTTTTTTAGTTTCAACTAGAATATGGAGTACCTTGCAATTTCATAAATACATCCTTTGTCGTTGCCTTAACATCACCAAATTTGGTTAAACCAGCTTCATCTACTGCATCAGCTGTTTCTTCATGAGCCGTTGCTTGAAGAAGAACAAGTGCAAAGACAACAAGGAAGAGTTTCATGTTTTGTAGGAGAAAAGTTGAAAGAAAGTGTGAAGAAAATGAATAAATAAACATGCTTTTATACTAGCTTTCATTTGAAGTTTTTATTGAAGAATTTAAAAAATGTAAAAGACTTTATTTTTAAAAATTTTTAAAAAGCTAAAATTTTTTTAGCTCTAACAGAATTTCGATAATTATTTGGAAAGAGAAAAACAAAACGAGGGTCATATTATTTAAAAAGTATAAAAAAATGAAGTGTTTCACATTCCTTGAATAATTAATACATACAAAACATCTCTGTATTAAAGTGTTCTTCTTCAGTAATCCCATATATTTAAAATTTTTATAATTTTCAGTTCAATTATTTTCAGCAACATCAAAGAGTATTAAAACCAAAACGATAACAAAAATATACTACAGAAAATCAAGAAGGTTTAAAAAATGAAACAGAAATAGCTAAAAATTACTAGTTATTATTTTTATCACTGCAGGGCAGTGTTTTGCATCGATCGCGTTTCGCAACTACATTTGCGATCAATATGGATGTTCTTTCAAAATTATCGTTATTGAAGAAAAATATATTTTAGTCAAAGATTATCAAAAAATCAACTGCGCATTCACAGGAATTCAGTTTTCGTTTAAAAAAATGACCTAATTGGAAAGTTATCGACCCATTTTTCAATAATTTGTCACAGACATGCATAAAAATGATACCCATATTTAGCTCTTTTGTTCAAAAAATTGTACGAGAAGAGTTGAATGCAATTACAATTGCGATCGCCGTTGGATTGCGATTGCAAAAAAAGTGATCGCGGCAACACACTGCTGCAGAGTAATTATGAACGGATAAAAAACAAATGGATTCACAGTAGACCAACCATACTCAACATTTCTGATAAAATCATATGCTGTGAATACATTTCAAAATCGTTTGTATTATTCTCTCAAATTTAAGAGTTTACTAAACTATTACTGTTTCCTGAATGGTACTATAGAAATATGCATTTATTTATTTATTTTAAATATTACATTAAAGAAATTTCATCATGCAAAGCCAACACAGATGTTTTACACAAATCCACATGAGCTTCAATTAACAAAATATCCTTGTCTTTCAGGACCTTCAGTGTCTTGTTGATCATCAATTTCTTGCTGGGCATAATTGTAATATTTTGGCAAATCTAAAAGAGCCATTTAGCTTAAATATTAAAACACGAGAAAAATACCTGGAAATTCTTCCAGAACCAAAGCAGTTGGAGGGACTTCAATTCCTTTTCCATAAAATTCACAAACAAAAGGTAATCGCTTAAAGCAATCTTCAGCTTCCCAAACCCCTTTTTCAAGATTAACTGCCACACAATGATCGATCTCTTTTTGTTCTAATTCATTATTCTTCCAATTTGTAAATTTAAGACCTTCACCATCAATCCATTCAAAAGTTTTTTCATCAATTAATGAATGAGCATTTGTCCAGAATTGTTCTACTTCCAAATGCTTGAAAAGCAAGTTTGCGAGTTCTAAAAGAGTATAATATTTTTTACAAAAATAGTGCATTTCTGACAGTATTTGTTTATCAGATATAAGATGTTCACTGCTATCTAGTAATAATAAAAAAAACATACGAGGAATGTAAACACTTGTATATTTGTTTTTTAAAGATACCAATGTTGCACCAAAAGAGTTGCATTCACGTTCAGCAATAACAAATTGAGATAATGATGGATGGAAGGAATAACAGACAGATTCATTGATTCGAAGTTGAATACTATTGGAAGGGCATTTTACGCTTTGAAGAACCTGATCATAACTCATTTGGAGAAGAGGTGGAGGAGTAGGAGGTTTAATTATTTTAGCAGAATCAATTCGAAAAACAAAAACTCCAGGTTTTTCAACATTTGACATATCAGTAATATTTATTACACTGTCTGTGCATGATACATCAAGCATTAATCGATTTTGGCTATCTCCTGCATCAAATCCAACTTGGGCTGGGATACCTCCAATACCCTTTTCAGGATGTCCTTTTGATTGATGATGTGCTCCAGTTGTCCATTGAATTTTATTGTAATAAAAGATTGCAAATGAATGTCTTCCATCTGTTGTAATAGCAGCTTGAAAAGAATTTCGAATGGCTCTTTTAGGATTGTCAACATAGAATGTTACCTATAAAGAAGATAATGTAATCTTTATCCTGCTATAATATTTTAACTTACGTTATACCAGGTGACAATGTATGCCCAAGTAAGATTAATATGTGAAAAATCAGGAAATGCATGTACAACTTCATCTTTAGCTTTTTGAAGATCAGCTGAATTTTTTGTTTCACGATAAACAATTGAGCTTGCCGGTGTGGGATCTTCAGATTGAGTGTCAACATCGGCCCTTCAAGACATTTATGAATTATTGAATATACAATACTCAAAACAAAAATTACATACCAAAACGGCGAAATCATTCGAAAATCATGATTAACAGGTGCACAGGTGGGGGTGAATTTCTTAATTGGAGAATTAAATGAAATTGCGCCATTGATATTTACGAATAAGCTTGAATGATTATATCCAAAGAATGGAAACGTAATTGATAAATTTTGTTTATCAGAACTCGTGTCATCTCCTTTTTTCAAATATTGATCACCATTTGATACACCAAATGGGAAAAAGTCATTGATTTCAACATAGGCATTTATTGCTAAAATCATTGCAGCAAAAACCGAAAGTAAATGATATTTCGCCATTATTGCAGATCTTGTTGAAGAAAATAATAAAAGATTTGAAATTTTAAGCTGTTTTTATACACAAAAAGTGGTGCCTCCGCAAAAACAATATCTAAAAAATATTTTTCCTATCAAATTTTTTCAAAATATTTTTTGAAAACATATTTACAGCACAAAATTTCTGAAATACACTTAATTTTTGGAATTTTAAGAATAATTCTGTTTTAATATTGATGAACAACAAACTGAAAAAGGCAGAAATTTGTTTAATGTTTTTTTATCAATCAAACAATAGTACAATTATATAATAACATACATTGTAACAAAAAATGTTTGTGTTGCTGTGACTTCAGATAAAAAAAACTTAGTTTATCCCTAATAGTGATATGTATTCATTTAACTAAATTAAGATTTAAAAGTCGCTAAATAAATCACTCTTTTATTATTATAGTAGCTAAAACTACATTAAAGACACTGAGATGTCGCTATGTGTCTCAATTAGCTTTGTCAAAATACGGATATATTTTTAAGAAACATTGTAAGTAATGGATTTATCTTCTACCGATTTATAATGTAATTGGCAGCTGTTAAATGAATAAATACTAAATAAAAAAGTGCTTTTGATACTGTTAATGGACACGAAATTCTTTTTTCAAAATTTCTTTCAAGCACCAGCTCAATTATACTCGTGCTTCATCAGAACATAAGAATTTATGAATAGTGATCTTATTATGTTTTCCTTGTAATAGAGCGACAACGATATGTATGAAAAACTTTATTAGCCAAGATTTAAATATGAGCTCATAAAAAACAAAGCAAGATTAAAATTAATATGAAACAGTTATTAGAAAGACGTTTCCACGGATGGTTTAGAAGTCAAATCCCAACTTAAAGCCCATTTTTTTATTCAGTTGTTTTCTTAGATGTTTGGCACTTGGGGCGGCTTCAACAGCGGCTTCTGCTGCTTCGTAATCAATAAGTGCTTCTAAAACGTAAATTTTATTTATATTGGATTCGATTAAAAATGAGAATACCTTTTAATTGGAGTAAGGCATGCTTGGCTGCAGTGGCTTGAGCAACAACTTCACGAAGCTTTGTAGCTTCTTCAATTTCTGCATCTTCTGGCATTGCCATTGCTTGAAGAAGAACAAGTGCAAAGACAACAATGTAGAGCTTCATAATTTGTTAGAGAGAACTTGAAAGAAAGTGTGAAGAAAATGATTAAATGGACGTGCTTTTATATTAGCACTTTTTGGCTTATTTTGTACTTTTTGTTTTTATTAAAAACAGTTAGAAATGCAAAAAATGTAAAAAATGTGTTTTTTTCTTTAAGTTTTTTAAATAATTTGATCGTTTCTAACGACGGAAAATCAAAAACAAAATTCCGATTATAATTTTGTATGAGCATATTGCATCAACAATTAGATATTTAGACAAAATTAAAGAAAAACACGTCTTTTATATTTTTTGTATATCTAATTTTTTTGAAATAAAAATTAAATCATCACTTCCATTGCTTTTTTTTAAACTTCCCTGTGTAATAAAAAAGTGAAATTATTGTTTTTATCGTTTTTTTATGCTTTATTAAAATGATTGTTGACGATAAGATATTACACCAAAAAAAAGATGCTGTGAATGTTGTGAACTTTATGAAAGCTTTCACTGAATTTTATGGTTATTTTTCGTACTACCATGGAATTCAGTGAAAGCTTTTCTGAGTTTAGGAGACATAGAGTTCAGTAATGAATATTTGTCGGAAATTCGTATATTTTTTACACTTAAAAACTTTATTGTTCTAAACGGGTTTTCAAGTTTAGCTGGTTCTAAAGAAGATGCGTAGCTTTTTTGTCTAGTTTTTTGCATAATGTTATGAATGCGTTTAGCCATTATTAAAAAGTATTTTACAACATCGTCTACAGCAAGATAATACTTTGCAACTTTATGTAGCTGCATTTTTTGCACATCGTGAAAAGAAAATTCTTCCATTTTTTCCAACTCCAACACAATTCCATGAATCAGCAATGCCACAAGAATTCACTCTTCCAAAGCCAATTATGAAATATATTTGGGAAAATCCATCTTCTTCAGAAGTATATGAAAAGCTTATTAAAAGTTGCAAGCTCTTCTTTCTCAAAAATTCAATCTTGGTATTGAAGAGTTTACAATATGATTCTATTCATGGATGGCAGTATTGTAATGCAGATAAATGTGGTGGACGATATTCTTGCAAGTATAAACATGAAAAAGTGGATATGGATAAACTTCAAGGAAAAAAATTATGGGTATCAAAGACATTTAGTGTTTTCACTCGTTCTACTTTAAATCAAAGAACACGCATTGCTCCTGATTTTATTCCAAAGATTCATCGATATAATGTTAAAACTTTAAATATGCAAAATGAAGATCTTACTGTGGAAGAGCTTAAATTCCTTGCTACTGGTGTTACAGAAGTCAATCTCTGGTGGAATATTGTAAAGGATAATAATGGCGAACTGGTTCCATTGGAAGATGTTATGAAAGCTTTTTCTGGTGCTGATAATGTTTTTATGTGAGTTAACTCTATGATATTTGCTTATAATAACATAAAAATTACAGTAATTTCGGTCATTATTATGAGAATGTTGATTGCAAGAGCTATGGTGACTTCATTGACGCATGCAGTACTATAAAAAGCGTTCGATTTCATCTTGTTCCTTTTAATGGTGCAGAATTTTATCGTCATATAAAGGTAAGCATTTTGTTTATTATATTTTGATATAAGGGTTTGTTTTATTATAGCTCAGCAAATGTCGCACATTATTTAATATTTTTTGTTGGCCATATTGGAATCTTCTTGATGAAGTTATTGATGAAATTTTGGCCACTCCATCATTCGAGTTGGTTCCACCTGTTATCAATTATGTTGAACGAAATGAAGAAAAGCTTAAGAAAATGCATGAAATTCAAGCTGCAGAAGCAGCTAAATATATCTAAATACTTGTGAATTATTGTTTATCATTCTTTGCGGTGTTTGTTTCTTTTTATAATTATAAAAATTATTGAAAATTTTGTTTGCAGTAGTTTTCGTTTCTACATTAATTATTTGCGTTGACATAAACACTTGTAATTTTTATGATTTTAATGTTACTGTGTACAAACGCTGACTTTTATATTTGCATTTTATTATTGGTAACGTAAAAGCTTTGAAAAGTATTTTATTTATTATCATTTTGAGCAGATAAAACAAATGTTCACTGTAGATTTTTTGGCAAAATTTTAACCGGTTTTTGGGAAATGTTTACAGATGTTTTCTTGAGTTTAAGAAATTGTAGACATTTTTAATAATAAGGACTGAAGATAGCGTTTACTTGATTTCATGCTATTTATTTCCTTGGAAAATAAGCCCGACAAGATTATGATTTATCATAAAATTGATATGGTTAATAGTTTTTCTTTTATTTGGTTTTTTTATTTTTTTTTGGAATTTGTTTTCGATCTTCAAATGTTGCAAATAAATAATTGTTGATGCAATATGCTCATAAAAAATTATAATAATAATATATCATGTCTTCATATTTGTTCATCATCAACACTATAAGAAAGCAGCACACAATACATATTCATGAAAAGGTTTTCTGATTATAGAAATAAAATGTATTCGGCTGTATAAAATATAAGAATTTACTTCAAATATATCTTCTTCCTGAAATGTAATAAAAAATAAAACGAAGTAATACTTTAACGTTTATTATTAACACTTAAAATTTACGCTATCTGTAGAAAAAACGTCTGTATCCTGATTACATCGTATAAATAACGCAGCGTGTAATGTTAAACTATTAGAACAAACAAACGTGATGATAATAAAATATTTTGCATTGTCTTCCGCCAGTTGTTCAATGACTGAAGTTAAAAAGTTGCAAAGTATTATCTTGCTGTAGACGATGTTGTAAAATAATTTTCAATAATGGCTAAACGCATTCATAACATTATGCAAAAAACTAGACAAAAAAGCTACGCATCTTCTTTAGATCCAGCTAAACTTGAATAAAAAAACAAATATTCATTACTGAACTCTATGTCTCCTAAACTCAGAAAAGCTTTCACTGAATTCCATGGTAGTACGAAAAATAACCATAAAATTCAGTGAAAGCTTTCATAAAGTTCACAACATTCACAGCATCTTTTTTTTGGTGTAATATCTTATCGTCAACAATCATTTTAATAAAGCATAAAAAAACGATAAAAACAATAATTTCACTTTTTTATTACACAGGGAAGTTTAAAAAAAAGCAATGGAAGTGATGATTTAATTTTTATTTCAAAAAAATTAGATATACAAAAAATATAAAAGACGTGTTTTTCTTTAATTTTGTCTAAATATCTAATTGTTGATGCAATATGCTCATACAAAATTATAATCGGAATTTTGTTTTTGATTTTCCGTCGTTAGAAACGATCAAATTATTTAAAAAACTTAAAGAAAAAAACACATTTTTTACATTTTTTGCATTTCTAACTGTTTTTAATAAAAACAAAAAGTACAAAATAAGCCAAAAAGTGCTAATATAAAAGCACGTCCATTTAATCATTTTCTTCACACTTTCTTTCAAGTTCTCTCTAACAAATTATGAAGCTCTACATTGTTGTCTTTGCACTTGTTCTTCTTCAAGCAATGGCAATGCCAGAAGATGCAGAAATTGAAGAAGCTACAAAGCTTCGTGAAGTTGTTGCTCAAGCCACTGCAGCCAAGCATGCCTTACTCCAATTAAAAGGTATTCTCATTTTTAATCGAATCCAATATAAATAAAATTTACGTTTTAGAAGCACTTATTGATTACGAAGCAGCAGAAGCCGCTGTTGAAGCCGCCCCAAGTGCCAAACATCTAAGAAAACAACTGAATAAAAAAATGGGCTTTAAGTTGGGATTTGACTTCTAAACCATCCGTGGAAACGTCTTTCTAATAACTGTTTCATATTAATTTTAATCTTGCTTTGTTTTTTATGAGCTCATATTTAAATCTTGGCTAATAAAGTTTTTCATACATATCGTTGTCGCTCTATTACAAGGAAAACATAATAAGATCACTATTCATAAATTCTTATGTTCTGATGAAGCACGAGTATAATTGAGCTGGTGCTTGAAAGAAATTTTGAAAAAAGAATTTCGTGTCCATTAACAGTATCAAAAGCACTTTTTTATTTAGTATTTATTCATTTAACAGCTGCCAATTACATTATAAATCGGTAGAAGATAAATCCATTACTTACAATGTTTCTTAAAAATATATCCGTATTTTGACAAAGCTAATTGAGACACATAGCGACATCTCAGTGTCTTTAATGTAGTTTTAGCTACTATAATAATAAAAGAGTGATTTATTTAGCGACTTTTAAATCTTAATTTAGTTAAATGAATACATATCACTATTAGGGATAAACTAAGTTTTTTTTATCTGAAGTCACAGCAACACAAACATTTTTTGTTACAATGTATGTTATTATATAATTGTACTATTGTTTGATTGATAAAAAAACATTAAACAAATTTCTGCCTTTTTCAGTTTGTTGTTCATCAATATTAAAACAGAATTATTCTTAAAATTCCAAAAATTAAGTGTATTTCAGAAATTTTGTGCTGTAAATATGTTTTCAAAAAATATTTTGAAAAAATTTGATAGGAAAAATATTTTTTAGATATTGTTTTTGCGGAGGCACCACTTTTTGTGTATAAAAACAGCTTAAAATTTCAAATCTTTTATTATTTTCTTCAACAAGATCTGCAATAATGGCGAAATATCATTTACTTTCGGTTTTTGCTGCAATGATTTTAGCAATAAATGCCTATGTTGAAATCAATGACTTTTTCCCATTTGGTGTATCAAATGGTGATCAATATTTGAAAAAAGGAGATGACACGAGTTCTGATAAACAAAATTTATCAATTACGTTTCCATTCTTTGGATATAATCATTCAAGCTTATTCGTAAATATCAATGGCGCAATTTCATTTAATTCTCCAATTAAGAAATTCACCCCCACCTGTGCACCTGTTAATCATGATTTTCGAATGATTTCGCCGTTTTGGTATGTAATTTTTGTTTTGAGTATTGTATATTCAATAATTCATAAATGTCTTGAAGGGCCGATGTTGACACTCAATCTGAAGATCCCACACCGGCAAGCTCAATTGTTTATCGTGAAACAAAAAATTCAGCTGATCTTCAAAAAGCTAAAGATGAAGTTGTACATGCATTTCCTGATTTTTCACATATTAATCTTACTTGGGCATACATTGTCACCTGGTATAACGTAAGTTAAAATATTATAGCAGGATAAAGATTACATTATCTTCTTTATAGGTAACATTCTATGTTGACAATCCTAAAAGAGCCATTCGAAATTCTTTTCAAGCTGCTATTACAACAGATGGAAGACATTCATTTGCAATCTTTTATTACAATAAAATTCAATGGACAACTGGAGCACATCATCAATCAAAAGGACATCCTGAAAAGGGTATTGGAGGTATCCCAGCCCAAGTTGGATTTGATGCAGGAGATAGCCAAAATCGATTAATGCTTGATGTATCATGCACAGACAGTGTAATAAATATTACTGATATGTCAAATGTTGAAAAACCTGGAGTTTTTGTTTTTCGAATTGATTCTGCTAAAATAATTAAACCTCCTACTCCTCCACCTCTTCTCCAAATGAGTTATGATCAGGTTCTTCAAAGCGTAAAATGCCCTTCCAATAGTATTCAACTTCGAATCAATGAATCTGTCTGTTATTCCTTCCATCCATCATTATCTCAATTTGTTATTGCTGAACGTGAATGCAACTCTTTTGGTGCAACATTGGTATCTTTAAAAAACAAATATACAAGTGTTTACATTCCTCGTATGTTTTTTTTATTATTACTAGATAGCAGTGAACATCTTATATCTGATAAACAAATACTGTCAGAAATGCACTATTTTTGTAAAAAATATTATACTCTTTTAGAACTCGCAAACTTGCTTTTCAAGCATTTGGAAGTAGAACAATTCTGGACAAATGCTCATTCATTAATTGATGAAAAAACTTTTGAATGGATTGATGGTGAAGGTCTTAAATTTACAAATTGGAAGAATAATGAATTAGAACAAAAAGAGATCGATCATTGTGTGGCAGTTAATCTTGAAAAAGGGGTTTGGGAAGCTGAAGATTGCTTTAAGCGATTACCTTTTGTTTGTGAATTTTATGGAAAAGGAATTGAAGTCCCTCCAACTGCTTTGGTTCTGGAAGAATTTCCAGGTATTTTTCTCGTGTTTTAATATTTAAGCTAAATGGCTCTTTTAGATTTGCCAAAATATTACAATTATGCCCAGCAAGAAATTGATGATCAACAAGACACTGAAGGTCCTGAAAGACAAGGATATTTTGTTAATTGAAACTCATGTGGATTTGTGTAAAACATCTGTGTTGGCTTTGCATGATGAAATTTCTTTAATGTTATATTAAAACTGAATAAATGCATTTATTTTTATTAAAGGATGTGTCCCACGTACAAGCATTTTTTCCATCGACATTTATGCCATCAAAAAATTGTTTATTAGCAAAATGTATATTTTTGTTAACCCCGGAGAAGCTTTTGATTTTACGTAAAGTATTTTTGTCCACAAAGCAAAGAAAGAACTTATACTATTTGCAATGAGAAGTAAGCAAAGATGTCTTTTTTACTCTAATTTGTTGAATGTAAATCTGTTAGGAAGTAAAATTTAATATAATTAAATAAGTTTATTAAAATAAAGAAACGCACAACGGGCGACCATACAAGACCACAACGTCAAAGCAGCAGTAAAAAAACAAAGAGAAAGAAAAAAGAGGAAAAACAATCGTACGGCAAAATAGATACTCTTTGATTCACAGTGACACAGCATAGTAATATCTGGACAACCCTTTATAAGGGGCTATCCAGATATTAAAAATCATTGATTCATTTTTTTCACCCGGTTTTTACAAAAAAATATTCAGAAAACAAATTATTACATTTTCTTAATGGTTACAAAAAAATAACATATTAAAAAAAATTTGGACGCGAACTCCGAACATGCAGCACGCAACTTCAACGCTCTATCGGGTTGCTCCATTGAGGATACGAGAATGAACGCTCTTTTATTGCACGTATAAAAAAGAGAAATAACGTTAACTGAAATGACGTTTTTTTGCCATTATGAGCAGGTTCCCCCAGAGCTAAAAAATTTTACCACATGAAATATGCTTGTCATAAAGGTATAAATCAATGGTAAGAAATCTGGAACTATCCCTTACCAAATATTTCGAGATTTTGGCACATTCCACGGCTATGGCATTTTGCCAAAAACAGCCTAAATTTTATAAATTTGCTATTAAATGATAGAGCTAGGATAGGGGAACATATTCCCTTCGTTAAAATATTTTTCCCAGATATGTGAAAAATAGGATCCTTGAAAATTTGCATAAGGACCCTGAGGCACTTTAGAATAAACGGACTTCGGATTCGGTGGTTTTGGGTCAATATTAGTATCTTTCACAAGTTTCATCTTTTTTGCTCAAATTTTTGTTTCTTCCTCACTTTCTCGACTTTGAAAAAAACGTGTTTTATCAACAATGTTTTTTGAAGCAAATCAAAATCAAACGCCCTGCAAAGTTTGTAAAAAAGCTCACAGGTGTTTTGTCTTCAATAATCCTGCATGGGTTGAGTGTTGAAACAGAAATGTTTTACGGTTTAAAAATTTGCATAATCTTAAGATACCATTCTTTGCTTCAAGCAGCAATAAAAGACATACGTCAACTTTTTTATGAGTTTTTTCATTCATTCATTCCTTCAACGTCTGCTGCAATGAAGTTGTTTATGATTTTGCTTCTCTTCAATTTTGGCATTTTTTGTTATGGTCGTAATTTACTTGTAAGTTCCTTCTTTTTACAATAATGTATATTAAATTGGTGCATTTTACAGCGTATTTGGAATGGTACTGAAACTTCTGATGGAAAATATCCAAATGTTCCTCGTCTAATAACATTTTCAATGGCATCAGTTAAAGGAATTCCACGTAGTTCATTTGGTGTGGTAAGGTTTTATTTTTTAATTTTTTCTGATTGCGTCGTGGTAACACTGCACGAAATGAGCTGTTGCATTGATATAGTTACATTAGTCACCTTTAATTGCCTTTCCGAAACCATGCTTATCAAATGCAGAATTTTTTTCTAAGTCGATGATGAAAAAAAAGTTGCGCACAAATGAGCATTAAAAGAGTTTGCGCCTGTGGCTTAGCGGAGGAAGCGCCGCCTATCAACCCTGTGGTCGCAGGTTCGAATCCAGAAATGTCTTTTTTCATTTTTTTACAGCAATAAGTGTATCTTCTTATGGCTCATCATTTTTTTTCGCATAAAAAAATATTATTAAAAACAGAATTTAACTTTTAGTGTACTGCTTCAATTATTTCATCTCGACATATCTTAACTGCAGCACATTGTGTTCATTATATTAATGGTACAACTTCAAATCTGTAAGTTTTTAATTAGAAAACAATTTTGACTTATTTTTATCTTTTTTAGACATGAAGCTATTATTGTTGATTACGATGAACTTGATACAAATTTTGGGAATAAAGCAATCAAAGGTCTACATTTACGTTTAAATGAACATGGTATTGCAACAATTATTCATCCATATCCTGAATGGAAAGCTGAAACTGTTCATATACATGATATTGCAATTATTGAATTTTCAATAGATGTTAATCTTACTGTAACACCTATGTTATTAGCAAAGAATTATGAAGAAGGTGACAACGATATTGCAATCTCAATTGGATATGGTGATATTGATCCAGATCGTATGTTTATAATCGCCACAATTTATATAAACCTTTTTTTAGCTGTTAATGCTACTGTTCCTAAAGCATTGATGGAAACGCCTGTACCAGTTATCAAAGATTGTGCATGGAAGAATGATAAGAATGCAAGTTTAGTTTGTGCTGGAACAAAAACTACTCGAGTTGATCATGGTGATTCTGGTGGTCCATTATTGATTAATAGAAATGATGCATTATATCAAATTGGTGTTGTTCAATATGGTTCATATATTAATGGAACTTTAGCTGATCATGATGCAGGTAAGTTACTTTTATTTAGTGAAAAGATAATAAAAAACTTATGCTTTCTTTTCTTTTTTTGGATTATTATCACTTTTTTTATTAGTAGGATTTCAGTTCTTTTCTATTCCATTGTTAAATATCGGAACTGGAATCGTTATCGAAAATTGGAAAAAAAGTGCTTGCTATCCTTTTTCTCAAATTATTTCAGTCGAATGTTTTGTTACTTTTTTAGATTTTGGACTTTATACTCGTGTTTCTGCTTATTGTGATTGGATTGAAAAAACAACAAAGAATGAAGCAAAATGTGTTGAAATGCCACCGAATATGAATCAACCAAGTCCTGCTCCAGAGGCAAGCCCTCTTCCTGAACCTAGTGCTCTACATGGTGGTGGTGGAATGTCTTATAATATTATTTATTCACTTTTATTTTTTATTTCTGCTTTAATTATTGCATTTTAATGTGTTAATGTGTGTTTGTAAAATGTGAAGGTTCAATAAAATTATTATTTTTATAAATAAAAATGTTACTGTTTTTTAAACAAGTTTTTAAATTTTTGTTGCAATCATCAGAGAGAGGGGGGATTAAATAAAGCTGAGGGTTTTCTTTTTTTAGCCAGCTCATACAGTCGAGTGGTTAACGAGTTTGTTGCTGTATCCCACGTTCGAGTCCTGCTAGTTGAATTGGATTGGCGGATAAATATAACCAATCAGATTGCTTTTCACTATCCCGTTTAAATATAATGTACAAAAAAATAGATAAAAATGCTTTATAAATAATTTATTACAGATAAAAATACAAAAAAAAATTTCACTTCCACAAAAAACCAAACATCAAAGATTTTCTAAAAAAGTATTTACAAAATTTTGTGATAAAGTAGTTAGCTCTAAAAATCGATTTGGCTGATTGAATTGTGTTGCCAGCTTTTCCATTGTTATACTTTGATTGCTTTTCATCCTTGTAGATTGTTCATCATTAAGATCATTAAAAGTTAATTTGCATAAACATATATGACAAAACATTGGGAATTCTGTTTCTTTGATGGTATTTTGTAGAAGTACTGAAGTAAGAAGGCGGACTCGATGTGGAACAAAATCTAGATTGATGCTCTTGACCAATGAGAGAGAAATGTGGATAATTGCTGGATTTCCATGCTCAAAGTAATTTTCTAAATATGATGTTAGTTGAAGGGAGGTGTTTAACATTGTATCAGCAATCACAGCATGAACAACAGGAGGAGGATATTTTGGGAATAAATCAGACATTTCTAAAAACGGAACTTGACTGAATTTATAAAAAGAAAATTCGATTAAAAAAAAAGTGTTTTATGATATAACAAAAAAAACCACGCTTGTTGTTGTAAGAATGTTTTACTTATTACATTGCTCTCACAGGAATAATCGAGCTACCTATAGAATTTTCTTTGGTGTTTTCGAGTTTGCAAAAAACTACTGGGTATTTTAATAGTAAATATTATATTGTTAAATGACACGTTTCAACGCTTTAACTGATTTTACAATTTCGTTGATTTCGTAAAAGAAAAAACAACATGATTTGAAAATTGTAGTTACAAAACTTGAGTTTGGCATTTTTATTCACAAGTGATTAACGAAATTTCACCGTAGAAGGTTTCAAGTGAATTCGGAGTGGATGCTCTATATTTTGCCCAACTACCCGATTTAGTAAGGGATAGTTAAAGACAAACTATTAGCTTCCGAATTGACGATCTGTAGATTTAATAGATATATAGATGTAGCTAATAAATAACAGACGATAACTTTTTTTGTTTCACAACATCTAAAATCAACATTTCGGATACTTTCCAACGACTTCAAATACATGCTATAAAATAAATTACCGTTTACTTTGCTTTAAAATTATCGCAAATAAAAATGTCTATAATGAAAATAGTTATCATCTGTTATTATTCAGCTATATCCATTTATCCTTTAAATCCCAGGGAAGAGGATTTAGCCGCCGATATTTTTGTCCCTAACGATTCCTTACAAAGACGAGTATTTAGGCAAAATATGGCGCTTCATCTCCGGCATCACTTGGGGATTTCCATGGCAAGAGCATTGAATAAAATTCTTTAGTTTTTTTTCCATTCACCGTCAGAACTACAAAAAAAGTAGAAATTTTTAAAAAAAGAAAGTTTATTAGAAATGCCAGATTCTCATGTTTAGTTTTAAAAAGTCAAATAAAACTCACTTTAAATCGAAAAATATGCAACTTTTTTTACCACCATAAAAGTAGAAAATAGATTTTATTGATTTGCAGAAAATCCCTCTTCTTTGCTTCTGCTGCTACTACTCCTCTCCATTTATGTCCTACTTTTTCTCTCCCTTTCGAGATTTATCAGCCCCGCTTAAATGACCTTTTCAGTCACCTCCGAAAAAAAGAAGGTATCAAGCTTTGCAGAGGTACGACATAGAAAAAAAATTGAGGGTATTTGACGTGGATTCTCAAAAAAAAAAATGCGTTTCTTATTGATAATGGAAAGCATTGTCTGCTTTTTATTTGGAAGAAAAGTGGATTTGGAAGCTTTTGGATTAAAAGTAGGTTTACAAAAAGTGGTTTTGAGTAACAGTTTTTTTTTTTGATTTTGGGAATGCTATTTTTTTTTGAAATGACAGTAACAAAAAATATTTGTTGCCTTATTTTACTGTTACTATCTTTATTGGAGTAGCAAGAGATGATCAAAAAATAATTTATAAAAAGTGTTTTTAAGTTGCTGCATCCAAGTTTCAGTAAAAAATGATGATAGTAACATCAAATACTTTTATTTTTTAAATTTTTGTTTAGAGACGGGCAGGAACACTATTTTCTTTCTTTCCTTTGACTTTTTTTGTGGTTACCGTAACCCCAAATGCAACTTCGCTGCACTTTTTTTACAACTTAACTATAAAAACTTCTAGATGTAATTTTTTACGCTGATTCCAAAAATGCCATTTTTGAAAAGGTTTTCTTTGGCACAAAGTGCCGAAAACAGCATTTTTGTGTGTCTTTTGAGGAAAACATCTGCCGGTAACTCGCGTTCAATAACGAGTTTAGTATCATTAGATAGCCCATCAAAAATTACATCTACAGTAAAAAAATCATATGCGCACCGAGTAGCACAGATACTTTTTCAGACCTAAAACGGCATTTTTCAGCTTAAAAAAGTTCAAGAAATTCGTCAAAAAAAGAAAGAGAAACAAGTCAGCTGCGTGTGCGTCTCTTCTTTTCTTTTGAACCGGCTGCGAGGAAAAAAAAGAGAAGGATGCACACACAAAAAAAGAGTGTTCTCTTTGATTTTTGTTGTCGACCATTTTTTTTGGTTTTGCCGTTTTTTCAATGGCATTTTTCGGCGCTTTTAGTTAATTTTTCAATTTTTCTGCTTTTATTTTCGGTTTATTCATGGTCGAAAATACCTTATTCTTATAAAATTATAGTTTTTTTCTAAAGTTTTTTTTGAGATGCCCGTCTCTATTTTTGTTACTATCACTTTTTTAATGGAACAGTTTTTTTCTATTTTTAAGAGTAAAAAAATTTTTTGTGGTAACTCTCGTTTTACAAAAAACCACTTTAATAAAAAGTTGAATAGTAACAAAAATAAATGATTATAACTTTTTTTGAGTTACTATCCTTCCAAAATTTTTATTAATAATGATAGTAACAACGAAAATTTTTATTTTTCGAATTTTTATTGCTATCACTTTATTTTTAACTTGAATTTTTACATGTTTGAAAGTAACAAAGTTTTCAAATTGTTGCTTCTCTCATTTTACAAAAAACTGCTCCTATAAAATGAGTGATAGTAATTCGAAAAGAACGAAAACGAAACGTTCTTGGTTACTATCCTTCCAAAAAAAATTTATTATTTGTTGCAATGCATTTTTGTATAAAAAACTTAAAACTGCATTTCTTTAGATATGTCTGCTGCAAAAATTTTATGTTTAGTTTTATCCCTCATTTTCTTCATCAGTCTTTTTCTGCTGTTTACGCTAAACACAACAACTATAACAACAAACTTTCTACCATCATCAATTCCCTCACCCAGCAACAATGATCCCAGCAACTACAGTAGTAGCAGTAATACAAAAGAAAAAGTTAAAACTTGTATCAAAAAAATTGCTGAAGTATATGCATCTGAAACATATCGATTTTTTGCTGAAATGGATTTATGTATGAAAGAATATTTTAGAACTGATTACAGTACACTTGATAATTTTCCAAATGGTGCAACGGGTGAACGAAAAGTCTTTCTTCCAATGGCATCAGAGTTTAAGAGCGAAGAATGCCGATGGTTAACTATTGGAATTGGTGGTTTGGTTGGTGCAGAAGAACAAATACATGTCAAATATCCTAATTGTAAAATTTATGGTGTTGAACCTGGGGATCAAGGAAAGTTCTCAAAAATTGGTAAAGTGCTATCTGTTGGAGTTGGTGAGTTGATTTTGTTATAAAAACTATGGCAACAATTGCCACTGAAAAACTGACAATTGCAAATTTTTTTAACAAGCGAAAAACTTGCAGTTTCTTAACTATCACTTTTCTATTTTTATCTTCTACTATGTTACTGTAACGTTTTATTTGATAATATTTGTTGCTTTTTCTCTTAAAGTTGTTTATTTTCAAGTTGGGGTGAATCAACTTGAAACCTCCTTTTTTCAGGCACTGAAGACAGCGACAACGACAATGGCCTAAAGGTTATGGCCCTTACGAGAATTCTCGATGAATTTGTTCACTCTCGTCTAATTCATTATTTATCGATTGATATCGAAAGTTATGAAATGATTATTCTTCAAGAACTAGTTGGAGGCGGAAAATTTGCAAATGAAAATATTACCTTCTGCCAAATTGATGCTGAATTACATAATCCCAAACAAGGTGGACAACATGAGCTTGCAGAGAATATAAATCGTGTAAAATGGATAATAAACTTTTTGGATGGATCTTCTCCTTACTTGCCTATCTTCACAGTTTCCTATACACCTGCTCATAAAGTTACATTTGTAAATGTGATTAATCCAGAATGTGAAAAAGCTTTTAAAATTTCTTCTTTTGTTGATAAATGATGTTTTTATTAGCAACTATAATAAGCCTTAAATGCGTTTTTTTTGTTTTAACACTTTTTTGAATGTGTTCCGTGTTTTAAAATTATCTAAATTGCTTAATTGATATATATTTTTTAAAAAATAATACAAAACGCATTTTTTTCTACTTTAAAGACATCTACGAAATTTCATAATTTCAAAAAATAAATTTGTACATGCCTTTTTAAGCAGCATCACAGGCCACTGAAACTAGTGAATTAGGTTCACGTTGTAAAGATTTATCGTAAAGGGCCCCAGCTCAATACGAAGCAAATCCTTCCTATTTTGCTTATAAACTAACTAGTTATGGGATAAGGGAGCATCCAGACCTGACGTCAGCAAAAAATCGAAATTTTCAACCCCAACCACCCTTAAATCAGATAACCGTCAGATTTGGCTCACATCCATTCACCCATACTGTCATCAGAATCATCAGGTTTTATTGTCTTAAAAATTAAAACACAACAACGCACCCATATAAAAATGAAAACCATGTACAAAAAATTTCTATATATTTATACTGTAATGTCATTACCAGCAAATAATATCCCTTAGAAAAGTCGTACCACAGTAAATAACACTTAAAGAAGATAACGACTTATCCTAGTTTCAAACTTTCTTTTGTTTTGTCCATGATACGAGATAAGACGAGAAGCGATTACCTTATTAACCAATTCATTAAGTTGTGAAAAAAAGATTACTGTCAAAATTATCACAAACCGGCACCATCAAACAAGAAAGTAACATTAATGAAAAAATGAACACTAACTGTATTACTCTCACTCCACAAAGTCCCAAAACCAAAAATCAAGAACTATTAATACGATTTCAAACATTACATTTTGTAAACTTTATTAAAAAACACCAAAACATATACATATTACATCAAATACAATAGCAGCAATAAAAAAAATTCAATAGAGACTCTTAGCAGATTTAGCATTCCATTCTACCACTTTACCAAGAGGATTGTTCTGTTGTGCTTTGAAGTCTTCCCATTCTTCTGTGTTCAAGCCATATTGTGGAAGATCCCTTGGAGCACGATTACGACGAGGTCGACGAGAAGTTGAACGAGGCGGTGGTGCTAGTAGTGAATTCTTTGCACGAGCCTTCTTTGTAGGAGCCTTCTTTGGTGCAGGCTTCTTTTCAATTGATGGAGATGAAGAACCATCATCAACAGCATCTTGTTGTCTTCCACTTGATGGAGACTCTTCTTGAGTATCATCACCACTTCTTTGCTTTGGAGTTGCAGCTTTTCGACGAGGTGGTGGAGGTGGAGTAGCAACAGCAACATCTTTTTTAGCAACCTTCTTTGCTCTCTTGGTACCTTCTTTTGCTACAGGTGCTTTCTTTTCTTTTTGAACATCTTCAACTTTTGCTGCTGCTTTTACTTTAGATGCTTCAACTTTTGGTTGATCTTCAATTGTACCTTCTTTTGATGGTAATACTGTTGGCGGTGCTGGTGCAGATTCAACTTTCTTTTGTTTCTTTTTCGTTTCAGTTTTATCCTTCTTGACCTCTTCTTTTTTTGGCTTTACTTCTTCTTTTTGAATATATGGAGAGAGATCAAGAGTAGGAAGACTTTCGGGTGAAATAACTTGTGCTTTTCGATCAGCCTTTTCTTTTTCTGCAGCAGCTTTCTTTTGTTGATGACGTTGATAAATACAAAATCTATAAAAAAAGATTTATTTAAGAAACATAATGAATCACATTCCCTTTTTTGGAAATCGCATTCTTCTGTTTTATTAACCGGAAGAGCAGTTGTTAGCGCGCCAGATGTTATTGCACTATGTCAGGATTATTTCTTATTAACTATAAGAACAGCACAAATTTTTTTGTTCTTACGTGGATTCGAACCGCACTCCTCGTCTTCATCTTTGATTGGAAGTCGAAGGCGCTACCAACTGCTCCACCCGCTTTTATGCTTTGCAAAATGAAACTCCCACGATTTCGGGGAAAAAGGAGACAGAATGTCTATCATTCTTTGGCTCATAAATAAATAACATACCCAGCAGCACCAAGAATTAAAAAAACAAGAAAGCCACCAAGTACTCCACAAATAATCCACCAAGTCGTATCTGCATTTGAGGTTGAAGATTCAGTTTCATTTGATTTTGATGCTGGTGTTGATAATAAAGAAGGTGAAAGTGCTGTTGTTGGAGGAGCTGTTGTCGTTGGGAACCATCGTTTAGCATTTAGCTAAAAAAGTAAATATATAAAACATAACAGATGAATGTTCAACACTTACAACTTTAATTGAACAACCAGGGTAAGCTTGTTGAACATATAATCTCACAACATTTCCATCATGTTTAACAGGGTCACAACTATCAATAGCAGTATTGCCAGAATCAGATGCAGTTGTGGTTTCATATTTCATGATCGCATTTTCGCAAATTTGGCCATCTGAGATCTCTTTTTCTAAAATATGTTAATCTATATACGTGCTAGATTCTTGACCACATACTAAGTGATGTTAACATAAACCAAAAATATTTTTTTTCAGTTCCACGAATAACTCCACCTTGTGCTCCACATTGATTAAATTCACGACATTCACCTTTTGCAGCAGAATTGTATTTTCCAGGGGCAGCATCAAAACATACAGAAACACTAAAAAGTCAGCTAACTACTAGTATTTCATATGGAAAAAAATTCTTACGTTTTATCCAAACATCCATCGGAGCATACTTCTAATATTAATTTACCATCACTTGATAATTGAACATCGACAGTTTCACCAGATTTATCTAATACCACCTTATCATCATCATTATCATAAGTAAGTTCATCATCAAGATTTAAACCACTCATACCAGTAAGACCTTGTTCCATTCCATTTTGAGTTGTTGCAGTTGTATTCATCAAATGGCGTTCAAAACGAAGTTGTCCAGAAGTTCCACCAAAAAATAAGATACATGCAATCACCAAAAGTTTACAGCAAACCATTATTTCTTGAGAATTGAGAGACAGCAGCGAGTGAGCAAGCAAGCAACAACGTGAAGAAAAAAAAGTGAGAATGAATGAAGACAAAAACATGGAAGGAATTTCTTTTATCCATTTTTGAATGGTGCGCTTCAAATGTAAAAAAAATTTGCATTAAATAAAACTTGATGATTTGATATAGGAGAATGAATGATGGGTATAAATAGTTATTAGTGCTGTCGCTGTGATAGTAACCAAAACATTGCATTTTAATTTATTTGCTTTTAATGTCACAATGACAGTAACGTAAAAAATGAAAATAAAAAATTCGGATTATTTTTTCTACGCAAAAAAAGTTATATCAGATTGAGACCATTTGCTTCACAGTGATAGTAACACAAAGAAAAGCTTGAAATCATACAAAATCATTTTACTTTTTAAGATTTGTTTTTGATGTTCTTGTTTTTGTATTCACACGCGGGGGGGGGGGGGGGGGGGGGGTGGCGTGCGATTATCTAGGCACTAATTAATTAAAAGACCAGTAAGGACTAGCTAACTACTTTTACTAGCATATAATTTAAAACTCGTAATTTTTTTATATTTTTAACTACCGCAAATGCTCTAATTGAAGCACGTGCTTCTACAGTTAGCCGACCCAGCCATTTTTTATTGCTCAAATCGTGTGGCATTATACATAAGTAGGGACCGGCAGCGCACACTTTTTGCTTTTCCCTATGCATTTAAATGTGGGAGTTGGTAAGTTGATTTTGTTATAACAACTGTGGCAACAATTGCCCCTGAAAAACTGACAAATGCAAAATTTTTTAACAAGCGAAAAACTTGCAGTTTCTTAACTATCACTTTTTTATTTTTATCTTCTATTATGTTGCTGTAAGTTTTTATTTTAAAAATTTTTATCACTTTTTATATTGGCGTAATTTTTTTGGATTTTTCACAGTAACAAAAATTTACAAAAACAACATTTTTCACTTTTTCTATTTTTGTTATCTATAATAGAACTGCAGTAATATTGTTGATAGTAACAATAAATGCTTGATTATCAGAATTTTGTTACTATCACTAATTTTTACTGCAGCCATGTTTTTTTATAACTTTGAAAAAAAAAGTTTTTAAAAAATAACATTTTATTGTTACTCTCAGTTTACCATAAACATTGATGACATAAAAAAACAAAAACAAAAGTTTTGGAGTACTATAGTTTAGGAAAATTTTGCTATTAAAATGATAACTGATGATAGTAACATTAAGTTGATTAACTCAACGTTCCGCTGTTACTATCGTGTTTTTTTGCTTTTTGCATTTCGAGAAAATTTCAGAAAATGAAACTTTTTTGTTAAAATAGTGATGGTAACAATTAAAAGCGATACCTTATTATTTTTGTTACTTTCTTCCTTTAAACGTTAGATTTATAATCTAATTCTTTAAAAATAAGTTGAACACCAAAAAATAGCCTGATATTATAATAAACTTGTTTTTTACAGGCACTGAAGACAGCGACAATAATAATGGCCTAAAAGTCATGGCCCTTACAAGAATTCTCGATGAATTTGTACATTCTCGTCTAATTCATTATTTGTCAATTGATATCGAAAGTTATGAAATGATTATTCTTCAAGAACTAGTTGGAGGTGGAAAATTTGCCAATGAAAATATTACCTTCTGCCAAATTGATGCTGAATTACATAATCCCAAACAAGGTGGACAACATGAACTGGCAGAAAATATTAATCGTGTAAAATGGATAATAAACTTTTTGGATGGATCTTCTCCTTACTTGCCTATCTTCACAGTTTCCTATACACCTGCTCATAAATTTACATTTGTAAATGTTGTAAATCCAGAATGTGAAAAAGCTTTTAAAATTTCTTCTTTTGTTGATAAATGATGTTTTTATTGGCAACTCTAATAAGCCTTAAATGCGTTTTTTTTGTTTTAACACTTTTTTGAATGTGTTCCGTGTTTTAAAATTATCTAAATTGCTTAATTGATATATATTTTTTAAAAAATAATACAAAACGCATTTTTTTCTACTTTAAAGACATCTACAAAATTTCATAATTTCAAAAAATAATTAGTATAAACAGCATCACAGGCCACTACAACTAGTGAATTAGGTTCACGTTGTATAGATTTATCGCAAAGGGCCCCAGCTCAAAACAATGCAAATCCTTCCTATGTTGCTTATAAACTAGCTAGTTATGGGATAAGGGAGCATCCAGACCTGACGTCAGCAAAAAATCGAAATTTTCAACCCCAACCACCCTTAAATCAGATAACCATCAGATTTGGCTCACATCCATCCACCCATACCGTCATCAGAATCATCAGGTTTTATTGTCTTAAAAACTAAAACACAACAACGCACCCAGATAAAAATGAAAACCATGTACAAAAAATTTCTATATATTTATACTGTAATGTCTCAAAAATAACAAAAAAATACCAGCAAATAATATCCCTTCGAAAAGTCGTACCACCGTAAATAACACTTAAAGAAGATAACGACTTATCCTAATTTCAAACTTTCTTTTGTTTTGTCCATGACACGAAATAAGACAATAAGAAGTTCGAAAAGCGATTACCTTATTAACCAATTCATTAAGTTGTGAAAAAAAGATTACTGTCAAAATTATCACAAACCGGCACCATCAAACAAGAAAGTAACATTAATGAAAAAATGAACACTAACTGTATTACTCTCACTCCACAAAGTCCCAAAAACCAAAAATAAAGAACTATTAATGAGATTTGAAACATTACATTTTAAAAACTTTATTAAAGAACATCAAAACATAGATATATATTCAGCAAAATACAACAACAGCAAAAAAAACGAGATTAATAGAGACTCTTGGCAGATTTAGCATTCCATTCTACCACTTTACCAAGAGGATTGTTCTGTTGTGCTTTGAAGTCTTCCCATTCTTCGGTGTTCAAGCCATATTGTGGGAGATCCCTTGGAGCACGATTACGACGAGGTCGACGAGAAGTTGAACGAGGTGGTGGTGTTAGTAATGGATGCTTTGCACGAGCCTTCTTTGCAGGAGCCTTCTTTGGTGCAGGTTTCTTTGCTGGAGGCTTCTTTTCAGCTGATGGAGATGAAGAACCATCATCAACAGCATCTTGTTGTCTTCCACTTGATGGAGACTCTTCTTGTGTTGCATCAACACTTCTTTGCTTTGCAGTTGCAGCTTTTCGACGAGGTGGTGGAGGTGGAGTAGCAACAGCAACAACTTCCTTCATAGCATGCTTCTTTACCTTCTTTGAATGTTCTTTTGCCGGTGCTTTCTTTTCTTTTTGAACATCTTCAACTTTTGCTGCTGCTTTTACTTTAGGTTGATCTTCAATTGTACCTTCTTTTGATGGTAATACTGTTGGCGGTGCAGGTGCAGCTTCAACCTTCTTTTGATTCTTTTTCTTTTCTGTTTTGTCCTTCTTGACATCAACTTCTTTTTTCGGCTTCTCTTCTTCTTTTTGAACATTTGGAGTTAAATCAAGAGTAGGAAGAGTTTTGGGTGAAATAACTTGTGCTTTTCGATCAGCCTTTTCTTTTTCTGCAGCAGCTTTCTTTTGTTGATGACGTCGATAAACACAACATCTATAAAAAAAAGATTTATTTAAGAAACATAATGAATCACATTCCCTTTTTTGGAAATCGCATTCTTCTGTTTTATTAACCGGAAGAGCAGTTGTTATTGCACTATGTCAGGATTATTTCTTATTAACTATAAGAACAGCACAAATTTTTTTGTTCTGACGAGGATTCGAACCTCACTCCTCGTCTTCATCTTTGATTGGAAGTCGAAGGCGCTACCAACTGCTCCACCCGCTTTTATGCTTTGCAAAATGAAACTCCCACGATTTCGGGGAAAAAGGAGACAGAATGTCTATCATTCTTTGGCTCATAAATAAATAACATACCCAGCAGCACCAAGAATTAAAATAACAAGAAAGCCACCAAGTACTCCACAAATAATCCACCATGTCGTATCTGCATTTGAGGTTGATGATCCAGTTTCATTTGATTTTAATGCTGGTGTTGACAATAAAGAAGGTGAAAGTGCTGTTGTTGGAGGAGCTGTAGTTGCAGGATACCATCGTTTTGCATTTAGCTAAAAAAGTAAATATATAAAACATAACAGATGAATGTTCAACACTTACAACTTTAATTGAACAACCAGGGTAAGCTTGTTGAACATATAATCTCACAACATTTCTATCATGTTTAACAGGGTCACAACTATCAATAGCAGTATTGCCAGAATCAGATGCAGTTGTGGTTTCATATTTCATGATCGCATTTTCGCAAATTTGGCCATCTGAGATCTCTTTTTCTAAAATATGTTAATCTATATACGTGCTAGATTCTTGACCACATACTAAGTGATGTTAACATAAACCAAAAATATTTTTTTTCAGTTCCACGAATAACTCCACCTTGTGCTCCACATTGATTAAATTCACGACATTCACCTTTTGCAGCAGGATTGTATTTTCCAGGGGCAGCATCAAAACATACAGAAACACTAAAAAGTCAACTAACTACTAATAATTCATATGGAAAAAAATTCTTACGTTTTATCCCAACAACCATCAGATGAGCATATTTCTAATATTAATTTACCATCACTTGATAATTCAACTTCAACAGTTTCCGGTTTATCCAATACCACCTTATCATCATCATCAGAATAAAGTTCATCATCAAGATTTAAACCACTCATACCAGTAAGACCTTCTTCCATTCCATTTTGAGTTGTTGCAGTTGTATTCATCAAATGGCGTTCAAAACGAAGTTGTCCAGAAGTTCCACCAAAAAATAAGATACATGCAATCACCAAAAGTTTACAGCAAACCATTATTTTTTGAGAATTGAGAGACAGCAGCGAGTGAGCAAGCAAGCAACAACGTGAAGAAAAAAAAGTGAGAATGAATGAAGGCAAAAACATGGAAGGAATTTCTTTTATTCATTTTTGAATGGTGTGCTTCGAATGCAAAAAATTTGCATAAAATAAAACTTGATGATTTGATATAGGAGAATGAATGATGGGTATAAAAAATGTTTATTCATTGCTGTCGCTGTGATAGTAACCAAAACATTGCATTTTAATTTATTTGCTTTTAATGTCACAATGACAGTAACGTAAAACGCAAATGTAGGATAGGACATCTTTCACGAACGTGATGATCAAGTTTAAATTCAGCCTTATTTACTTGTAAAACAGTTGCCTTATATTTTTCTTTCTTGTTCTTAGCTCTAACAAACTTTTTCATAAAAGTCTAAAAGCAAAGATTAAACTTCAAAGGACAGCAGAGATATATTTACCTTGTATTCACGAAATTTATTGATAAGTGGTTCACACAAAAAAAGTTATATCGAATTGAGGCCCTTTACTTGCTTTTACTATCACTGTACCATTGTGTGACCATTTTTCCATCATGTGTGTTTGTTTCTCTTCCAGTTTTTGGCAAAAATGTTAAAAGGAGAATGCCACAAAAAATGCTTAATAACATAAAATAAGCATATACGAAGAGAACGATAGTAGCTTTAGTTTTTTGTTTTTATTAGCACAGTGATAGTAACACAAAAAAAACGAAATTATGAATATAAGATTCGTACACGTCCAAATTTTGTTTTTTATATGCAGTTGTAAAGATTTTCTATCAACTGACATTCCTTGTTTAATTGTTACCATCATGTGTTCAGTCACCACTGTCCGTATTTTTCTTTCTTCCGCACCTGTTTTTGACGAAAACGTTAAAATTGTTTTTATACCTTCTGCAATAGCACCTTATTTAACTCAAAAAATTTTTTTCAGAGCCAAATTCTGCTTGCTCTAATCAACTTCCACCACCACCATCGTCATCTCATCAACAACAACAGAGAAGTCGATCACCTGAAGTTGCAATGAGAATTCAACCACAATGTATAATTGCAAGCATTGATTAATTCATCATATCTTTTACAAACAACATTTTTAGATCGAATCGTTAAATTAAAAATTTGATAAAAATGCTTTAAGTGATCGAATTATACTTATTATAAACTTTATTAAAAAAAACTCATTTTTGCATTTAACAATAAAAATTACATAAAAATAAATATCAAAATCAGTTTTCATTAAAAAATTTAATAATGACCAAACAAATTAAAATATCATAGAAAAATAGATCATTGGTAGATTGGTAATATTGCTTCTTAATTTATGAATCACTAAAAATATACTGTTGCATACCAAGCAATTGTGGAATTTCAGCTGTGATGGCTTCACTTGTGCAACCACCTGTTGAAAAATGCTTGAGTAAAAATGGAATACCACCTTCAAGACATTTATCAAAGCGACATCTTTTGCATTCACTTCCTGCTAAAGATGGCTCTAAAAATTGTTTTATTGTTTTTATTATACTATATATTAAGACAAACCTTTTAAGCAATCGCCAGATGAATTCTTACAAACAAGAGTTCGTAAACATTCTATCTCCATTTTTTGATAAAAATCAACACAGCCATTGCAGAAATTCTTGTCATGATAAAGCTGGGTTTCTGCCGTATCAATAGTACAAATATCACATTGAGGCATATTTTGATAGCAGAATAAAAAATATCTTTCTCCTAAAAAATGAATTTTTAATAAAATTAAAAAGCAGCTCTTTCAGCTTTGAGATTTTAGAGGTAAATGATTTTAAAGTCCATTTCAGCCTCCTCCTTCGTGGCAGTGAGTGCAATGCTGACGTAAAAGATCAAAGACCTCTTTAAAAAAGAAGATACTTTTAACCTCATTTTTTCCCCCCGATAAATTTAAAATTTACCACCCTTTTTTTCAAATTTATTTGATAACATCAAGCGGACACTGAAAGTAGGGCTCTGCGAGTTGTTTTTCTAGGTTTAACTAAAATCGATATTTTGAAATCAAAGGCAAAAATTTCTTTTGATAAAAATTGAAATTGAAGTTTTAACTATCCCATAGCTAGACAAACATATTGACAATACACGAGGACTTAACTCCGGCGTTACTTGAAGGACTACGGTGAGATTTTTGTTGTTTTAGTAAGCAAAGAAAATAATGAATTTAAGTTTATGGCAAGTCTGATTATCACTTACTGTTACAGTAAAAAGTCAAATACCGTATGTCTTCTAATTAAATCACAGAGCTTGCAGAAGAGCCCAAGTCAGATAATGATATGAAAACGTTGCTAGATATCATTTAGACGTATTAAAAACAAATTTTTACCAAAGATATAAGCATTCTTAAAAATCAAAAAACCAGCAAAATATTGCTATAAAAAAGCACAGTTCTTCAATTAAAAGAAATACGGTAAATTATTTTTAAAACATTTTAAAGGGGTTTTGGCTTTGTAAAAAAATAAGAAACAAAATATAAAGTATTCAACGATTTTGTTAAATAAATGAAAAAATTTATTTCACACATATAAAACTATTAAAAATATTTAAACATTCTTTTCCCAATTCAATTAAATGATATAAATAGCTAACATTTAGTTTTTCTTTTTCAAGTTTTTGAAATGCATCACATTGTGTCTGCAACATTGGCTTTTGCTCATCTGCTGCAAGCCATGGAAATTTTATTCTACATACACAAATCAAGCATAGTGTTGGTAATCCCTCTTCAGAATTAATCGGATGCTTTTCAATTAAATTTGTAAGTAACATTACTCGTTGTGTTAGTGGCTGTGCTATTGATTGATTGAAAGTTTGAAAGGAAAAAGCGAAAAGCGCTTCATCTTGTTTTGTAAGATATAGTTTTAACAGGTCTGGATTTGTGATGGCATTTACTAGCAAGGAATCAATTGTTTGTGCATAGAATATGGCATCGTGATAGGATATTAGAACAAATGGTAGCAAGACTTTGGTGATTGGCATTCCAACACTCATGCATTTCACAAAACGGCATTTTCGACAACAAGCTCCCCATAGTGATGGCACTGAAAGTGAAAGATATTATAAAAATTTTGTAAGGATAAACAATCAGAATTATAAAGATTTTTTGAGCAGAATTTGCTAGCACGACATTTTATATCAATAAATTTTTATACTATCTTGTGCATAGTGTCTAAATAAAATAAACAGTTTTGGACAAAAAGTGAACTGCAGAAATGATCAAATTATTAACAGTTAATATTTTGTCTAAGATTTTTTACCCTCTTGCTTAGGATAAAAGTTTTTTCTGGTAATGAATTTGTTTATGGAACAGTATTAACCAAAAATATTTTGTTTTCATTTTTTTATAACTATCACTTGTATTATTTAAGCGGTTTTTTTGTAACATGAGAGTAACAAAAAAGCAATTTTTTAAAAATATTGCAACTCTCAAAAAACGGAATACAAATCACTTCATTAAAAAATTTGATAGAAACTTTGGAATCTTGAAATCTTAATGTTGCTCATGTCATTTCTACGGAAAATAATGTCTTGATGGAATAATAGCAACTAAAAAATTTCTTTTTTGATAACTACTATTACTTTTTTTATTACAGCGGTTTTTTAATAACGGGTTATTGCTATTAACAATACAAAACGCTTTGAAAAATGACCGTAATCTGAAAATGCGACATCCAGTTGAAAATCTTATTAGTAAAAAAAATTATAAAATTTTGTTTTTAAAAATTTTAAAACTCTCAGGGATGAAAAAAAATCTCTTCAATAAAAAACGATAGTAACGCTGCAGTTTTAAAATAAAAAAATCAGTGTTTTTATTATTATTATTTCTACTGGAGGATATGCTGTTTTGTTATGGGATATTAATAACCATAAATAAGCTGTTTTCGATTTTTTTATATTTGTTATCTTTATTTTTGTTGAAATGGTTTTTTGAAAAATGTGAGTAACAATGACACTTTATTTTTGTAAAAAATAAGGATACTTACTAAAATGCAAAAAAAAATTCTCAAAGAAAAAAGTGATGGTAACACTACAACTGTGAAACAAAAAGATAAAGATTACTTTCCTCATTTTAACTGGAAAATATGCAATCTTTTTATGGAAAAACAGTACCAAAAACAGTTTGTTTTATTTTCACTATTCACTATTTCTTTATTTATTGAGAGCATTGAAAATTGTTTTCTTGAAAATTCCATTATTGAAATTCAGCTTTTTAATAATACACCTTTTTTTAGTCAAAATTCATGAAAAATGCAGTATTTTAGAGATTTTAATACCTCATAAAACTCTAATGATCTGATAATCACTTACTGCCTACTTTAAATAATTAAAAAAAATTACCTTTTAAGCATTCATTCTTATTATAACAAGTATAAATCTGTTCAGCATAAAGTGCTCGGTTAAAAAATGTTGCACATGCATTACAACAAATACCAGCAAACCGTGGTTTCTGAGTACCAAGTTGTATACGAGAACAAATTTTGCATGCAAATTTGACCATAGATTTTTTTCCACGTTAATCATTCAAATTATAAAAAAGAAAATTTCTCCAGCCATTGCTTCTGCCGCTGCTGCCATCTTCTTGCTAAAGTACAGTTGACCCAAAAAAACGTGGAGGTGAAATAAAGCGGCAAACACTGAGGGAAAAAATATTTTTTTTCCAACTTGCATGTTTTTAACAGGAAAAAATTGCAGGCCTTTGAGGTAATTTTTTTCTCGTTTCTTGCACTTTTTTAAAATAGTTTGTCGGTAATGCTCACGGCAAAAACCGGATTGGGATCAAGTTTTTCTCACTACCAGCAGCGCCACTGATTCCCCTCCACTTTTTGATACGCATTTATGATAGCACAAGAAATAAAGATTGTCTTTTTGATTTTCTTCTTTATTTTTCTCAGTGATTTTTTTCAGCCTTTACTGAAGGAGTCAAAAAAAATATGCATATTGACTATAGAGAATTCGAAAAATGAAAAAAGAAAAACATGATTCCTATTACGACAGATTCATTTAAGCTTTTGAACTCGATTATGAACGTAGTTGAAAAAGATAAAGTGCTGAGAGAACATGTACTCAAGAAAAAATTTTTATTTTTAGAGTAACGCGAATCCCACTACTGACTTCTTTATCGGGATGCAAGTTTGACGCACAAACAGCTGCTCCCTCTGTACTTGTCCTCTGGGAAAAGATATAGTGAACTTTCTTCATTATCCAAAAATCCTTAATTGATGCAACTATTCAAGCAAATACGGATCAAATAATTCTTACTAATAAAGCAAAAACAATTTATTTATATATTGCTCACAATCAACAGAAAACTTCAATGATAAAAAAAGAAATAAAGTGAAGGGCCACAGCGATTGCTGAAATATTTTTCATTTTGTTTACCACTGCAAAAACAAATATGCACTTTTTTGCAGGTGCATCAATTGTTTATGAATGCTGTTTTAATTTGTTTGCATTCATTTCAGGTTCGCTTTATTCTCTTAAACTATCATGAATCCATCATCAAATGTATCAACAAAAGATAGGAAAATATCACCAGTCAAACAAAATTTTTCTCTTCCAGATTCAATCGTTCATTATATGACAAAGAATCCAGCAACTCCGAAAGCTTATTTGAAATTAGCAAAATCATGCAAATACTTCTTCGAAAAACATCTTCTTATTATTGTTAAAACTATTTCTAGTTTTAGACAAAAATTTTGTGAAAAGCATTACCATGGTTGGAACACTATGAAATGCTGTATTGGGATTAATGATATTCAGAAACTTTCCTGTAATATTTGGCTTACAGGTATATTTAGACTTTCAAAAAGCATTATCCCAAATGCAGCTACATTATTTTCTTCAAAACTTTATCGATGCGAAGATGCTGTACTTTCTATTCATAGTAATAGTCAAATATGCTTTGAAGACTTTAAAATATGGGCTTCAGTATTTCAAAAATACGAAATTGAAAATATTTTTATGACTGAAAAAGATAGAAATTATGCAACTTTTAGTTCAGTTCTTGCAGTTATTCCAAATATACATACATTTCGTTTGTAAGTTATAAAGGTTTTCTTAACCCACTATTAAAAAATGTCTTGTAGTGATTTTCTCTTCAATGATTCTGCAGCAACCGCTTCCACAATAAAAGATATTACAAAATTAAACAATTTGAATAATCTCTATAAATTAGTATTATATAATATTCCTGAAATTATAAATGTTAATGATCTTGTTACATTTATCAAGGTAATTTTTATTGCCCTTGTTTTACATATTTGTTTTATCATACATTTTTTAGATTCACAAAAATACTAAATTTCGGCTTGATTTTAGTTGGAATATTTCTGATACATATAAAATTCAACTTGATCAACTTGTTGATAATATCATTGAATCCAACTTTTTATATTGTGTTATTATTTACAATGGGCAAGATAAAGAAAAGTACAACGTTATGAAAAGTCATTATCATTGCTAAAGAACTTTTTGGTTTTGTGGTTGCTGTATTTTTTCAGTATTTTTTGTTGATGAAAATAGATATAACTACATCTTTTTCTTGTAAAAAATATTATTAAATTTGCTAAAAGCAACGAAAAAATGTTTATGAATTAATGTTGGTGTCATCATTTTTTAAGCAGTTCTTGCCTTTTTAAGAGTACCGTTAATTTTTTATGTCAAGTAGTTTGTCCCCGCAGGTCGTTTGTCAATGTTTTTGATTAGGTATCATACACAGAGCCAAAATGATTGTATACAATCAAGGTTTTTATAAATGAAAAAGAATAGTCCTGCTTTAAACGTATGAAAGAACACAAGAAAAATTTCACACTATCTGAAAAACTCAAACCCTGGCTCCCTCCCATATTTAAATGTATATATGGGAGTCAACTGATGCACAATACCCTCAGAGAAAATTTGAAGTAAACTTTTTTCATTATTTGAAATTTGTACTTTATGCAATAATAGTTATTCAAGGAAACACAGGTCGATAATTTTAACCAGTCAAGCAAAAAACCTCTTATTTATTCTGGATCAATTGTTGACAAAAGAAAAGATTAATAAAAATATAAAAAATGGGAAAAAATATGTTGATTTCCTTTTCGGTCCCATAGACTCGGTCAAATATTGCAAACCAAACTTATAGCAACTGGGACCCAAAAGAAAAACAACCAAAAAATGAATGGCTAAAGTTATAGCTCCAATATTTTTCATTTTATTAATCACCCCATTAATAAATATGCATTTTGTGCCTGATCTCCAAATCCTTTAAAGTGATATTTTATTTAAAAATTTAATTTGTTTACATTTCAGGTTCGCTTTGTTTTCTGAGAAATCATGAATTCATTATCAACAAAAAAAGGAAGAATTTCATGGCCTGAAGCCTCATCGATGAAACAAATATTTTCTCTTCCAGATGCTATTATTTATTACATTTTAAAGAATCCAGCATCTCCAGAAATTTATCTTAAACTCGCTCAGTCATGCAAATATTTTTTTGAAAAGAACCCTATTCTTGTTGTAAGAAATATTTTTGATGGTGGAAGAAAATTTTGTGCAGTTAAAAATCATGGATGGAATAAAAATTCAGAATGTTGTGTTAAATTTGATATTTGCAAACTTTCAAGCAAAATTTGGTTAACTTATGAATTGATAATTTCAGAAGATATTATTCCAAATGCGGCAACATTATTTTCTACCAAAATTTATCGATGTGAAAATGCCCAACTTCTGTTTTATAGCAATACCAACATAAGCTTTGAAGATTTTAAAATATGGTCTACAATATTTCAAAAATTTGATATTTATTATACAAATGTGATTAATATAAATGGAATTAATGCTAGCCTTTATTCGGTGCTTGAAGTAATTCCTAACGTACATACATTTTATTAGTAAGTTTTCAAAAATAAAATTATCTACGTAATAATTGAAGAAAATTTTTTAGCCATTTTTTACGTAATACTTCTGCAGTAACTGCTTCTACAATAAAAGATATTACAAAACTCAAAAACTTGGATAATCTATATAAATTTGTGTTATATAATATCCCTGAAATTGTAAATGTTGAAGATCTTGGTGAATTTATTCAGGTAAATGGTTTAACTTTTTTGGGTTGTTTTTCTCATTTTGCATATTTTAGAACCATAAAGAAACAAAATTTTGGCTTGATTTTGATTGGAATATTTCTGAAGAATATAAAATTCGGCTTGATAAACTTGTTGATGCTATTATTGAATCCAGCATTCCTCATCGCGCTCTATCTTATAAGGGGCAAAATGAAGAAAAATACAAGGTTATGAGAAATCGCTATATCTATTAGGCTTTTTTATTTCTGAAAACTGTTTCTGTTGTTTTTATGTATTCTGTTTTGACATCTTTTTTTGATAAATATTATTTCATTTTTCAATATTTTTAAAGTACCATTTTATTATAGAAAGTAACCAACATTATTCTAGGTTTTTTTTTATGAAGCAAAGCATAGTCACTAATAAGTGATGGCAAAAATAATAGGAATGCAATTGCAGATCCGCAATGACAGTAATCAAAATCATTTAGTAACTTTTTAGGTAACTGTCACCCTTTTTTTAAATGGTGCTCCGTAAAATGAGTGTACCAATAAAATTTTGTTGCTTTGAAAAATGCCAAATCAATGTTCCTGCAAGAATGAACGATAGTAAAGTGAAATTTATTATGTAGCATAAGACGAAATTGTTTTATAAAATTACATTTAATACAATGGAATAACCATTAAATAACAACAAAAATAAACAATTAATAAATAACATGATAAAATTACAGCAAATGTTTTCCACATTGGTGACGATTTTAAAGGTTTTTGTAGGAACTCTTGAAAAATGAAAGTGAAAAATATTGTTAGCGTCAGAAGTACCATTCGAAAGCCTATATCTTGAAATGAAAATTAGTTTATTATTTATAAAAATTGCTGTAAAACATTGCTAAACGATGACCGAGTAACACGATTCGAGTTGAACAGTATATTGAAAAAATCAGCTTTTAATCTACCTTCTTTTTTTTGTTTTTTATCATAAAAATTTTTTACTGTTAAATACTTTACGCAAATAATTTTGAGGTTGAGAGTAACCAAAAAACTTTGTTTTCATTTCTATGTCCTTTTTTAATAGATCGGTTTTTTGAAGTAGGAGAGTAACAGCAAAATAATTGAAAATTCTGTTATTTTCAAAAATGCAAAAAATGACATTTGTTTTATGATTTTTACTTTAATATCGACAGGACAAAATATTAGCGGCTGAATCCTCGATCTCTCGATTTAATAGCATAATGCATATAGCTAATAAATAGCAGGCGATATCTATTTTTGTATAACAATTTCGATAGCTTTAAAGAGGTTAAATAGCAAGGATAACTTAAATAATCCATTAATAATACATTCATAATATTTTAAAAGTATTCATTATGCAGAATTTTGAATATTTTTTAACAAAAATAGTTATAGTCCGCTAGATATATTCATATATCTATTAAATCCCATGAAGGCCATGGGGCAGCTAATAGTTTTCCTCTACTATTCTATAGCAAGATGCACTTGCGGACAAAATATGAGGTCTCAACTCCGACGTCACTTGAATACCTCCCATGTCACCTCGATCAATTCAAAATGTTTACAATTGTCAAAAACTACTTACATGGAATATTAATATAATTTATCAACCATGCACAGGATATTAATGGATAATGTACCATATATATAACATATGATGCTTCACTAATATATTGTATTACATAATCAGATTGTAGTTTTCTTTGGTTTGAAATATTTGTTAATATTACAACAGTAGCCGTAAATGTCACAATAAATCTTAGCTTAACACTGTATAGATATGTTCCAAATGGATAAAATAAGCAGCAAATTAATATTATTAAACTACAGTAATATAATGCTTTTTGATTATCTTTTGTAATTTTTGGTAACGAAATAAGTTTTGAATGTGTAATAATATCATTCCAAAAATGAAGAAGTAAGAGCCCGCATGTGCCGAAGAGATATTGCCATAGGCGAGGGAAAAATGTTACTAGGCCGGCAATGGTGGTGGCGGTGTTGATGTAAGCCCATAGAGAATCGAAGAGAATTACGATGAGGACAAAAACTAATTTATTTGAGGATACGCATAGATAGGAGATTAATGGGGCGTATAGAATGAAATATTTCAATACACTAAGAATCCATGCGTGTAGCAGTGAGCCATTTGCGAGAATCTAAAAAAGGAAAGAAAAATTGTTAGTCATGTAAAAGACTAAAAAAATTTGCATATTTTCACGTAGAATTGAAGACAGTAACCAAAAATTTCTTATTTTGAGATTTCAGCGTCACTGTCAATTTTCTTGTTGGTCTAATTTTTTCATTTTCGATAAAAAAGAAAATTTCAAATAATAATTAATCTCATTTTGCGAAAAAAGCTATTACCATAAGTTGAACAAATTTTGACACTAAAATACCACCAAAAATCTTTCATCCACAACTTACCAAAGTTTCGTAGTTTAAACCGTAATCAATAATTTGTTGATTCTTTGAAAACCCGATTCCCCACAGAGTTTCCCAAACAAGTTGAAAATAATGTCCTGATTCATGAAGACAAAAACTTCCACAAATAAATACCAAAATTATAAAAAAATATAGCGGCACAAAATGTTGCACTTGTCGAAGATAAAAATTTTTAACATCTGTTTTTGTTGTGATTTTATTCAAGGCCATAGAATAACCAGATGTAACAAAAAAGCTAAAATAGATTTTTTTAGGAAAAAAATAGTAACATAATTTTTTTAAAACTGTGAAATTTTTGTTATATCATTTTTTTTATTTACAAAAACTTGTTACTTACATATCAATCCCAAAATATCCATTAGGAAAATAATCAGGCCATAAATGAAATAGTACAACTGCAATAATTCCTAACGTTTGAACTTGATGTAAGCCTTTGTTCTGGGATGTTGGCTTTAAATTTAGTAACATTTATCTTTTATTAAATTGAGTGAAAAAAAGTAGTGAAAGTAAGTGAAAGTAACAATCTTGTTTTGGGAAGTTTCTCATTGTGTAAATTTATAAAAATATTTTAAAAGTAAAAGTTTTCTTTGTCTAAATAATAGATTTAATATTTTTCTTTTATTATAACAAAAATTCTTGTTTTTTTGTGGATATATATTTTTTTCTTATCTTTTTGGAGTCTTTTAAAACATCTTTTAATAAAACATCTTTTCGTAATCGTTGCAAACATTTTTAGAAATCGATTTTTGTGGTAGTGGTATGACAGATAGAAAAATTATTGAAGAGAATTTTAGTTAAAGTTGAATGTGTAACCTATATAACTGTATTTGATCAATGGATAGTTTAGCTAAAATGGATACACCTTAAATCCTCTAACGCTGCGCTTCTAGTTTTTCAAAGCAAGTTTTTGCTGCACTTCTAACAGAAAGTGAGCTTTAATTTTTCGTAGCAGTTAGAAAAATTATTTTTATTCAAAAACGGTAAAAAAAATCACAGAAACTTTTATTAAAAAGAAAATTTTCATTCATCAGATAATGTATTTTTATGATGACTTTTTAATTTGTTAATATCTAATTTATCAAAAAGTTAAAATTTTAATTTAAAATTCAATTTTATCACCACATTGTATTTTTGGTGTTAGTTTTTCGTGATGACTTTTTCATGCGTTTTAATTAAAGTGTGCGTCTCATTTAGAGAGCACCTTAAATTCGATGATTTACGGTATAATCCATGACATTTAAAACTTTTATTTTGGAGATTATTTTTTAAGGAATTAATTTAATTTCAAGCTTTCTTTAAATCTGACTTTTTATAGCTGAAAAAACGTATGCTACTTTTTAGATGCCTAAAGGCATTTAAAAATTTGTATCCATTTTAGATATATCTTTTTATTAAGACGTATTATGTAAAAATTTGATGTATTACGCTAAAAAATCGAAAGCAGATAACCAGTTTTTGCAGATTTTTTAACTAAATTTTTTGTTTTCATTGTTGAAATTTTATAAAATTTTAGCGAAAGATTTTATATCAACATTTTTTTATAAAAAATGAAACCTTTAAGAAGGACAAGAAGAAATGTGGTTTTCATTCTAACATTTATTATTGTTTTGTTGTATTGTACCAATTCTGGGGTAAGCTTTTTGTTACAAAAGTAATCATAAAAACACTAGAATTTTAGCGAAGTGATAATAAATTAGATATCCCGATTGTTAAAAAATCAAACTTCTCAATAACAATTACTGTCAAGACAACTTTTAAAAATCATGAAAAGAAGGTGCCAGAACTTGTTGATACGTGGTTTCAGTTGGCACCAAAAAGTGTATGTTTAGTTTTATAATTTTATTCTAACGATGAACATTTATTTCCAGCTTTAGGTTTATTTTGTTACAGATGCATTTGATCCAGTACTTAATAATTCAGTAAATGGCAACTTGATTAGTACAGATTGTGACAATGACTACGATGTGTAAGTCTGTCTATTTATTTATAAACCAATTTTTAAAACAAATGCATATTACTTTCATCAAATCCTATAACAAGTACTCTTCGAGAAATAGAAAAAAAAGATGCAGATTTTTTGGCTAACAAGGGACCGTTTTCAGATGTCCACCCCAGATTTTTTCATTATAGTGGGGAATCGATAGCTCATAGTAAGGGATAGCCAGGCCCCAAGTACTAGCTGCCCTTTCGCCATTTCAGGATTTTAGTAGCATTTTGCTATTACACAGTAAGTAGCAGGCGATGAAAGTCATAGTCTACAAATTACGTTTGTGGTGATTTTAGATGGATGTATATGCTAAAATACAATATTTCATAAATAATTAATCATATTCCAAGCGTTTACAAGCATCTAAAATCACCACAAACGTAATTTGTAGACTATGACTTTCATCGCCTGCTACTTACTGTGTAATAGCAAAATGCTACTAAAATCGTGAAATGGTGAAAGGGCAGCTAGTACTTGGGGCCTGGCTATCCCTTACTATGAGCTATCGATTCCCCACTATAATGAAAAAATCTGGGGTGGACATCTGAAAACGGTCCCTTGTAAAAACTTTTTCTGTAAAGTTCAAACGGAGACTGATAGGGTAGATGTTATCGACAAGCTATAGGATTTTTTCGATGTAAATTTTTTTTCAAATACACATATGCTAGTTTTTCTGAAAGGATAGTAACTAAAAAAGCTTGTTAGTTTTTATTTTTGTTATTGCAACTATTTTAATTACAGTATTTTCTCGAAAAATAAGAATAAAATTTTTAATTACCAAAATTTTGTTATTTTCAAAAAAGTTAAATATCTTTTAAATAAATAAATGATGATAACGCTAAAACACCATAATATCAAAAAAGATGTTACTTTCATAATTTTTTATTAAACATAAAGAATATGCAAATTTACAGTAGATTAAGAAAACAATTACGTAGAAAAAAAAATTTATACCATGCTGGTACCGATTGCTTGATAACCTAAAGAACATGAAAAATTAAAAAGTCGTATCTATAAAAACGACTTTTTAATTTTCGATAAAAGTCGTTTTTATAGAAATAAGATTTTGCAGGAACTCATCTGGATGTAAATTAAATTACGCCTTACGACACATGCTTAAGAAAAATGCAATGTAAGTTTACCAGCACTTAAAAATTAAAAATGAATTTTATTCAAAGGTGGTCCTGTCATTTCACTGATGACACATACGTAAATATTCCAATCCTCAAGAAGTTGTTGAAAGGCATTAATCATGAGTTACCATATTATCTTGGACAAACATTGAATCAAATGCCTATAATTGTTGGTGGAGTAAGTTTTTAGTAAATATTGAATTTTAAAGTTAAGAATGTTTTAGGAAATTTTTTGGTATGCAAAAAATGGTGCATGTTTATCGAGAGCAGCTTTGGAAAAAATTGCACCGAAAGTTTTGGATCATCAATTTTATGCTGATTATGTAAAACATGATAAAATGGCTGGTGAAGTTGCGCTGGGGTATATGATGAGTAAGTTTGTTTCTCATTGAGATGGATAGATTTCAAAAGAGATAACTGTGAAACTGAAAATTTGATGTTACTACTGTTGTCAGAGAAAAACTGATGTCAAATAAAACATCTCATATTTTTAGAACTGAACGGAATAATCATACATGAGCTACCAAATTTCTATGCTGACAAAACAGTCTCTCAAGAAATGCTCAATAAAACTGTTGCCTTGAGTTATCGAAAAAACAAAAGGTCACTAATACAAGTACCATATTACTATGAACCACAGTATGATCCCAATAAACTTCAAACACTTCATTGTTTCCTTTATCAACATCAATGCAATACAAAACTAGGTCGACTAAATATAAATGTTTTAAAATAGTAATTGTCAGCTGTAGTAAAAAATAAAAAGACTAGAAAAAACGACGACAGTGATAATGCCAAAAAAATGTGTTGTGTTTGTAAAGTTCTTCGATGAAAGAAATTTTGATTCTGGTATTCATTTTTAGCTTTTTTAGATTTGTGTACAAAACTGATAGAAATGTATTGAAAAAAAAGTGTTTTATTACTGAAAAATGTAATTTATTTAAAATCAGTGGTATGAATAAAAAAACAAAAAAGAATGGTTATTACAATGTAAAAAACTAGCAATTTAATAGCTATTAAGAAAGAGGTAACAAAAATAAAAAACGATTTGTTTACTCAACCAAGCCAATATCAAATTTTGGTATATCACCATCTTTTAAAAACCAATATGCTTTTATTTGTTTAAGATAACCACATGTATTTGTAAAAGCCAAAATATCTGCTTCACTAAAATTTTCAATTTTCCTTTTTAAATCAATAAGAATTCTGGAAGTTGAGCAAAGATTCTTTTCAAAAAATGTTTGAAAGCTGGGTGAATCAAGATGGAGATTTTCAACGTCGTGCAAATTAAAGACAAGAATTTTTGATTGAAAAACAAATGATGAAAGTTTAGCGAAAGTATTTTCAGTCAAGTGACATGGTGACCATCTAAAATGTATATAACATAATAAGATGAAATATTAACATATAAACATACGAAAATTTTAAAATTTTTGGTGTCTTTTCGAGAATTTTTTCCAATGAAACATCTTCATTCTGGTCATCTTTAATACTACAAGTTTCCATTTCAAGCAATTCAATGTTACCATTTTTAACCAAAAATGTGAAATCCTTCAATGACAATTTTTGATCTTTTAATCGAAGAAATTTCAAATCACATTGGACAATTTTTGGAATTAATCTTCGAGTTGCTTTCATGTTTGTAATATCTAAAGAGCATGTCAGCCATAATTTTCTGAGTTCACCAAAAAGTTGATGCTTGTATTGAAGAGACAAATGATTTTGTCGAAATTTGTTACGTACATCACCAATTACCAATCGATAAATTACGCGTTTTTGTAGTGCATAAAGATAAATTTTGCAGCACATTTGAAGTTTAATATATTCACCACCATTCGCTTGAGTGAATAAATAATTCATAACTGTTGAAGGAAGTGAAGGTTCTTGGGCAACTGCATCATCAAAGGTAAACTTGGTTACAATACTTTCAAAATTTATTTTAGCTGCCACCGCATAATTTGCAATAAATTTATCAAGTTCATCAGCTTTATTTTTTATTTCATGATCATCCCAAAATATGCCACAATAGCGCCGATAAACTTTTAATAGCATCTAAAAATTGTATGTTATTTTTTAGATGCCATGAAAAAAATTTTTACCTTCATTATTTCCAAAGATTTAACATTTGTTATATTTCCACTTTTTTCTTCCAAAAATTTCATATACTTTTTCCAGATATCAATATCGTATGGTCGAGAAGACAATAGCAATTCAATATTTACATATTGTCTTTCAAAATCATCAATTTCCATTAAAATATCAAAGAATTTCAGTGGATTAGCTTTAAAGTTTTCTTTTAATCTTCCATATAATTGTTGATTTTTCATATACAAAGGCTTTACTTCTGAAGTTGGACCTATAATACTTTATTTAAAGGAACAATCTTAAAGAGAGAAAATGAAACTGCAAATGAAAAAAAAAATTTTTTTGAATAAACTATTAACGCAAAAAACTTACCACAAAATTCTTCATAAAATTTTAGCACAATACAAAGATATGGATGAGGAAATGATAAATATTTAAGAATAATACGTTTTTGGGTTGGTGAATCATTTTTTGCTGCCAATATTTTGCTTGAAAATCTGTCATCTGCATTGAAGATTTTTTTAAATGCTGGAGCCTATAAAAAATTAAGTAAAAAATATCTTTCACGAGAGATATCATTACCTTTTCTTTAACAAAATCATAACAATGATAATTACGAATAAAAAAATGATCAAGAGATAACAAAATCGTATCACGATTGTATTCAAAAAATGGAAGCCTGAAATTTTTTTAATAAGGTCAAACATGTAAACACACACACTTGTCGTAAAATTTCCAGAGTTGTGGTATCATTGTGTATTTTGCAGAAAATTCATCTAGTAGTTTTTCGTGTTGTTCGACATCTTCACTTTCAAGAATTGCAATTCGCAATTCGAATACAGCAAACTGATAAGGTACAGGAAATTGTTCCAAATAAGGCATTTCAATAGACGACATCTTTGATACCCTGAAAATTTTGTTTTAAAACTCGCGTCTTTAATAAAAAAGAACATGATAAAAATGAATATGTTTGAATGCGGAAAAATATTTTTCGCATCATATGCATTCGTTTTTTTTGCCCGTGTTTCTTAACTTCGAGTGGTTTGCCTTGTACAAACTTTAAACTAAATCAGACACATCGATCAATATCGTTAAACGCAATCAAAACAAAAGCCAGTAAACAGCAGAAGATTCATCGACAAATGATCAAGTTTTGCTAAACTGGGGCTTTTTATATGCGAGCTAGGGTTGTCAAATGGAGATCTCCCGGGAGACTTGGGAGATCTCCATGCGGGAGATCTCCCGGGAGATCTCCCATTTTTTGCTGGGAGATCTCCCCAAATCTCCCAATAAATATTATTAGATTTTAAACTATTTCACATGACATTGTTAACTTTTTGACTTTTATTATTTTTTCTTGCTTATAGCAATTTCCTTTTGCCTTGATATAAAAATGTTCTCAACACGACAAATGCATTGGCGGTATTATCAATAAAATATTATTTAAAATTTAGCTTTAACGCATTACACAAAAAAATTGAAAAAAATGACAAAAGTTAGAAACCGGGAGATTTCGGGAGATCTTCCGGGAGATCTCCCGGGAGATCTCCCAGGGAGATCTCCCTCTTTTTAAATCTCCCGGGAGATTTGACAACCCTAATGCGAGCCAAAAGGAGCGACTCGGACAGATCGAAAAATGCTGACTTTGGCTTCACCTATCAGCAGCAAGCAAACAGCGCACACTTTTTTGACTGCAGTTTTTTTTTGTTTCCATCCTGAAAAAAATAACACATTTCAAAAGAAAGCGATCGTGCACCTGACATTAACTTTTGGCGCCTTTACAGACAAAGAAGAAAACAAAGTGAAACAAACATAAAAAATGAATCAACTTCCAAAAAGAGACAACAAATTACGAAAGATAACTAAGAAGAAAAGAAAGGATCCTCAAATAAAGAAAATTACAAAACATTTATAAAAAAATAAATTTTAATTATCTTAATTTAACAGTTTAACTAAAACTATAATAGAAAAGACCTCATTACATTACCATTTCTATATACATATTTTGTGTATTAAGATTTTTTAATCATAAGTTTTTAATTTTTTTGAATCACCATTAAAATATCTTCAAAAAGATATTTTAATGATGATTCAGATCACATTTGCTAGCTTTTTGATACGATAATGTTTTTCCACCTTATTTATTACAATATGCTAACTAATTTATTCCTTGTTTTCACAAAAAATAGATTTTTTAAAAATATATGTGACCTAAAATTATAATAATTAATTAATTATGTTAAATGACACAAAAAACACATTCCTTTTTTGTTAAGTTTGTCTATTGTTTAGTTGCTTTCCGTTTTTTATCCATTTTAGTGTAGACATTTTTAATTTTTTACAAATCAATATTTACTTTTTTTATTTTTCAATTTTAAATAATTTCATTCATTAAAAAATGTATAAATCTCCAATTTTAAGATTAATTTTATTTACTTTTCGAAAACCACTTAAAGTCTTAAATTATCTTTGGCTTACATTAATTAGACAACATTTAAAATCTAATAAATTTAAATGGAAGCTTGGAATATTTGTGCTATTGGTTATCTGTTTTTTGTTTCCTTCTACTCAAAAAGTAGCAGTTCAAGTAGCTCCTGTTGCTGCGGGTGTTGCAGCTGCTGGAAGCAATGAAACGAAGCATTTATTTGTGATCAAAAGTTTTATTTATGAAAATTCAATTATGTAAGAGTTTTTTAGAATAGGTATTACGACAATCAATGAAAAATCATGACTGAACCTAGAAATCAGGAACATCAAATAAAGCTGTTTTTTCATTCTTTAATTTTTTTAGTTAAGTAATTCTAAACTTCTTCGTTCATAACTTCGGCGTTACAATCACTTTTCTTTACGGAGATGTTTTTTTTCAATAACAAAATATCCAAAAATAAAATTTTAGTGTTATTCTCATTTTACTATCACTACTTTCATTGGAGCAGTGTTTTTTGCATTTTTGAGAGTAACAAAATATTCTAAAAACGAAATTTTAATATTACTCTTTTTTTGCGAAAAATTTCTTTAATAATGAGAGTAATAGTTACCAAAATTAAACATTAATAACATCAATCCCTGATTTTCATGTTCTGCAACAAAAAAGGTTTATGATCGCTTCAAACATCTTATTAAAGTTTTCATTTTTACATTTTTGTGAGAAAAAATATTTATTCCAATTTTATAGCTACCCAGGCCATGACGCAATAATTACACTATTTAATGGACAACGAAATAACTACAGTGAAAATGAATTTTATTGTCGACGAAAGCTCTCTTCTGGAAAAACAGAAGTTACACCAGGGAAGATACTAGAATTAATTTATGGTCCACGACAGTGCTTATTGACAACATTTCGTCTAATGTGCCCTTTTAATGCTTCTGAAGAGTATGAAAATACAACAAAATATGAAGTTGGAAAAAGTAATAATGGAACAGAAGAAATGGGATTTCATGAGGTAAGTGGTTAAAGAGATAGTACTAGTTGTTGCATACTTTTTTTATGAAAAGGCTATAACAAGAATGATTTGTTATATGTTATTTTTTGTTATTATCACATTCAGCACCGGTGTGATTTTTTTTTAAAATGAAAGCAATGTTAAACTTAACTTTTGAAAAATAAGACTATTTTCTTAAATGCCATAGACAGTACCAGTAATAAAGTAGTCATAATAACATTAAATTTTACATTTTTGAACTCTCAAAAATGTAAAAAATTACTTCAATACAAAAAAGTGATAGTAATTACTATCACTTTTTTGTATTGAAGTAATTTTTGAGAGTAACGAAATTCTTACTTTTCAATTAAAAAGAGTGATAGAAACCACAAAAAAGAATAATAAATTATTTTTGTTACTATTATATTTTTATATGCAGCGGTTTATTGCAAAGTAAAAGCAATTTTAGGTTCTTTTAAAGAGACAGTAACCCTAAATTTTTCTTTTCAAATGATTATCAATGAGAAAAAAGTGATGATTACAGAAGTATTCACATTTTATGATACCAATATTGCTGTATTTTTTATGGCGTATTTCATTTTTGAAAGTAACAAATAAATATTTATTCTCAACCTCTTTTTATCATACATAAATCCGCTGTGATAAAAAGAACGATAGTAATCAAAAAAATTTAAAATATTTTACTTTTTGTTACTATTTTTTTAATGAAAAAAAAGCTTGGAAAATTAACTAACAAACTTTATAATTTTAGTTCTCTTTATCCATCCCAGAGAAAAAGAAATCAAAATTCATTTCATGCATGTCTCGAATGATAGCTTTTGATGATTGGCAAATATTTCTTATTGCAATGGAAACTTTTCGGCTATATGGTGGTGATTTTGTTGTTGGATATCTTGAATGTGCTATCAAAGAAGTTGCGGATCTAATGAAAGTTTATGAAAATGATGGATTGTTGAAGATCAGACATGCCTATAAAGCGGCAGATACGGTAAGCTTTTGGAGAGATCTCGATGCCGGAAACTTTGAAATCTAGAAAATTTCAATTTTGTACGGCTCATTTGTCCTTGATTTCATCTATCACTTGCTAACAATTTTTTAGCCAAATCTCCCATATGATCCAGATTCACAAACTGAATATGCAAATCAAATGACAAATTCTCATCTCTGTCTTTATGAGTTCAAAGAATCTGCAGAATTCATTGCTTTCACAGATTGGGATGATATTTTAATCGGGCCAAGAAGTGGTGGGACTTATGGGAAAATTGTTGACAGCTTCTATCAGCTATCAAAGCTACAACCAAATGTTGGTGCATTTGCTGTACAACGAATTCCTTTCATGGCACAAAAACGAAAAATTATACAGGGTGAGTCAAATAAATTGTCTAATTGTTTTTGAGCGGATGATATTTTTCTCAAAATAAGAACTTCCAGAAGTCTATAAGAGCAATTTGTGGCCACAAACCACTTATACACAATTCACTAAATCCATCTTTTAGATCCATTTGAATTTACTCAATTTAAATCTTCCTCTAAACTCCTTGATCCTAAAATGGTTGCTCGCCCAGCGCTAGTTGCAGGAGTATGGATACATGCTTTGAAGATTGCTGAATCTTCTCAATATTATGGTGTCACACTTAATGACTCAGATTTGGCTGTGTTATTGCATTTTAAAGTAGCTGATAAAAAGAAATGGTTAACGACAACGGATGATTTCAAGGTTTTGGAAAATGAAAATACTTATTTTAATAGCACGTTAATGAAGAAAAATATGGAAGCAATGTTTGAAAAATATGGTTTTTCGTTTGTAAGTTTTAAGGGTTTTTATTTTTCAACAAAAAAGTTTAACATGTTAATTAAAACCTTTTTTTGACGAAAATGATAATTTGGGAATTTCGCGTCATTACATTTTAATAACTGACTTTAATATGAGGGCAGTTTTGGCTCGCACGGATTTTTATTGACACAGAAGTTTTCTTAAGTTGGGAGTTATTATTCATGTACTCTAGTAGATACGATGATAGTAGCATTAAATTCTTTATTTCAAAATTTTAGTGTTGCTATCACTCTTTTTTTACTGAAGCTGTTTTTTGCATTATTGACCGTAGAGGCCCCCACCTCGATCTTGAGTTGATTTTCCATATTTTGCCCAAAAACTCGTCAGAGTAAGGAATAGTTAGGGACAAACTATCAGCGGCTGAATCCTCGATCTCTGGAATTTAATGAATAAATGGATATGACTAATAAATAGCACAAGATATCTGTTTTTGTTAAAAAAATATCCATAATTCTGCATAATGAATAGATTTTAAATATTATAAAAGCATTGTTAATCGATTATTTATATCCTTGCTATTTTTTCCTCTTTAAAATCATCGGCATCAAAATTTTGTAACCAAAATAGTTATCGTCTGCTATTTATTATCTACATACCTAATAAAAATTACGACTTTGGATTTACTATTTTGCTTTTAACTTTCTAAATTTCAATTTTTATTTGCCCCCTTTGAATGACCGAAATCTCAAAATCATAGCCTTTTAAAAATCTTATATTTTCAGAACCCAGCAATCTACCCCCGTTCAAAACTATTTTATCAATTAATATTCAGTTGTTACATTAAAATGGAAAAAGGTGTTCAAGAAGATACAATTCCATTTTGTCCAACACATAAAGCTTGCACATATCCAAAGCAGAATGTAAGCGTTGTAAAAGTTTTTGCAACTCATAAGCTGCCAAAGAAAATGGGAACTTACATTTGGCATGAAAAAGATACTGTAAGATTTGAAGTTAGCAATACTGGGTGTTTGTGAATTAGTTTGGAAAAAATTAGTTTAAAAGAAGGTGGTGGTATTCGTAACTTTAACTTTATAATAATATGTATTAAAATCGTTAAATAAAAATCAAACAAAATTTTTTTATCACGTTTACTTTTGCAGTAATATTATTAAATAAATTTTTTTACAATAAAGCTATTAAATAAAAATTCAATTCAGACGAAAACTTAATCAAAACTGTAATCATTGTCACTGTTTTAATGCTTGTGCCACGTCACCGTTTGTGTTTCGTCCATGACAAAAAAGCTTGAAACTTTCTAATTGAGAATATCTTCTTTGTGTAAATGCTCCAACTGGACATTTTAATGACATTTGTGGTTTTGTCATTCCAAGTTCAAAACATTTTGATAGACGACATTTTTGACATTGTGATCCTTCTAATGATGGCTCTGAAAAGTTATTTGTTTTTAGTTTTAACTTTTTTGATCTTTTTTGTCCCTGCATTCCCCACCCCTCCCCTCCCCAAGTTGTGAAAGACACAAACAAAATAGATATCTATCAATTTATAATTATCCAGTCTCAAGTCTCAGCACAAGAAAAAAAATATTTTGCGAGCTTTTTTTATGCTTTTTCAATCAACAAAAACCTTACATTAATTTTAAAAAAAATTTTTGGATGCTGCTTCTTTGCAGACATCCTGGCCCGAGAGCCATTTTTCAATTTATTTCATTGGTCCATTTTCAATTTTTGGATTCCATTTGATTAATTTTGCCATTTTGGTATATTTCACCTTTTGGCGGAGTAATGTTCGGTTTCGCTCGCTTCTGAGCAACCTTGGATTCCTTGAGGCTTACGGCAAGTTGCGACTCACAAGTTGGGGATTGAACCGTCGTCACAATCCTTTCCCTTGCGTGTAGTGCGAGGACATGACCAACACACCACTGCGCTACCGGGCCTCCTGTTGGTGGTTGCAAAAAAGTAGACGACTCTTTAAAGCGAGAAGGGAAAGAAAATAATGTCAAATAGAGAAAAGAAGGGGGAGAAATAGTGAACACGAGCAAGCAGCCACTTTTAAAAAGAGAAAAAGAGACTGAAAAAATAAAGGAAGTTAAAAATTTTTTTCTGCTGAGAAAAAAATTTGAAAATTTGCGTATTTGCTAGAAAAATATGAAGATAGTAACATTAAATTTTTCACTTCAAGATTCACAGTTACTATCATTTTTGATTTTAGAGAGTATTTTTGCACTTTTCGAGAGTAACAAAACTTTTTTTAAAATGAAATTTAATTGTAACTCCGATTTTAACAAAATCTCAACAAAAGTAATGGAAGCAAACGAAAACAAAGTATTTTGGTTACTTTCGTTCCAAAATATTTGCATATTTAAAAGCGATAAATTTTTTTCTTAAAAAATTTCCTTTTATTTTTAGTACATGTTACATTTTAACCAATTCCCTTCTAAAAACAAAAACAAAAAAAACAAACCTTTTAAGCAATCATTTGAACTTTTACAAACATAATTCTTCTTTAATTGAACAGATCGATGAAAGAATGCTACACATAAATTACAACTAATATCTCCATATTTTCTTGCCGAGTTTGCATAAGATCGAGTACAAATTTTACAACGCATTTTTTATGGACACGAAAAAAGTAAAGAGATTATTTAGTTTTTAATCCTTCAAAAAGATGAACTAAGTAATTAATAGTAAAGTGAGATGCTGCAGGACATTATCAGTTAGACTGATCAAAGAAAAAAGTGTCAAATATAGAGCACCGTCCTTATTTTTGAGCTAGGTCAATCTGTCGTCACCTTCTTTGACGTGGATTCGGAAGAGTTTCTTCTATTTGGTAGTAACTGGTTTTGGAGACAATCTTTGAAACAAATGCATAGTGATTTGAAGGAAAAATGTGGATTTTGTAGATTTATTGAAAGAAATAATACGCTTGTAACAGGCCTCAACGCGAAATTTCATGTTTACATTTGGCCCCAAAAGTTTTTATATTCCATTTAAATGAAACCAACTTGTAATAAATAATCACAAAGGCTTGAGAAATGTTTTGTAAGAAACATTTTTAAATTTCAAATAATCAGTTTTTCTGGAAAAAATAGTACCCCAAAAATTTCTATATTGTATTCTTGTTATTATTATTCATTTTAGCAAAATGTTACCGTTGTAACACCATTTACAACGGTAACATTTTGCACACAAACTTTGTCATAAAATTACAATCCAAATTATTGAATTTTTCATTATTCCAAATTACTCCACAATTTTCTACGCCAGGGTTATCAGGTTGGCCAGGAGACCAATTTGGATAATCAAAAGGTGTTCCATCTGTCCAACTCCAATGTACATTCTTGTCGTCTGTAAATAAGCCAATCCAAACATGAGGTACTGTATTATCCGGGAAAGCCATGTCTAAAATGTAATACAAGGAAAAGGTTTTAATGGTGGTAAATACATACCCTTAACAAATAAAGCCTCTGTTATATTATGAATAGAAGCTAAATGTGCATTCTCAACTTTGCATCGGCCTTCAGCATTCACCCATGTTTCATTTTGCAAAACAACATAGCAGTAACCGGTTGTATCGTAATAGGTCCAAGAGGTTGGACATTTTTTAGGTCTTGTTGTAGTTGTAGTTGCGGTTTTAGTAGTTGTTGTATTTGTGATCTCATTAGAAGCAGCAACGGCACAAACGTAAGGCTTTTCATTGTAACAATCATCGGCTTTCCATTTTCCACCATGCAGAATTACTGCACCACAATCACTTCCATCAGTATCAACAGGTTGATTTTTACCCCAATTTGTAAAATCGAATGATGAATTATCCAACCATGACCATTTTGATGGTGAATATACATCAGTTGCACCAAACCAAAAATCACTTTCACTACTTTCTGTAAATTTTGCTCCAGCTAGCTCTAAAGTGTTTCATTGACAAATATAATTTTAATAATTTACCTACGACTTATAACCATATTTTCATCTAATGCATGAATGGATACTAAATGTCCTCCATATCCATTACAAACTGAATCAGCAACAAAAAACGCAGATTTTGTTGTTTCAAAATATAGGCATCGGTCTTTAAAAGGTGGGCTACCATTTGGGCAAGTAGCTGCTGAGAAAGCAAAAAAATTTAGCAACAAAAATAAAGCATATAGCATTTTGAATTTCCAAAAAATCAATTTGTAGCTAAAATAATTTTTTCTATTTTTTACCCTCATTTTTTATTGGTGCCTTATCAGTTATCATTTGTTTCATCAAGTCAAAGCATTTGAAAAGATGGTGACAATCTTTCTTCATCTTTTTTGCTGTTTAAATTTTTTTGAATGTTAGCTTACTGCATTAAAAAAATTTTTCAAAGGAGGAATTCAATGACTTCTATTTAGTTTTTTTTTTACTTTTTGCCTTCGTTTTTTTCTTTGCTTTCTTATCTATTTTTTCTAACATGGTTGCAGAATATGAATGCTAACAGTTTTTGGTGTATGTTTTTTCGTTATTCATATTTTTTTGAACTTAACAAACGTTTTATTCAGTTTTGTGTTTTCGTTTGGAGCCCAGTTCTTACAAAGATCTTACAATTTTGCAGTATTTTTATTGTAACTTTTGTAATACAGGTTTAATAAAGTGGAAACATAAAAAAATATATGCATAAATACAATGTCAACGTATATGTTATAAATATTATAATAAATATTACACATGGTGCTAATACTTCTATTGGTTTTTGAATATACCTGTGTATTATTAATGATAGAAACAGTACGACAATCGGCAGTAGTGATTGCAGATCTGAAATTTTTATCAATTAGTATGTTTGAATTACAAAAACGTTGTGTTTTTAATTAAACTTTTTTATAACTGAAAGTGAAAATCAGGAATTCGCTAAAGCAATTTTCAAAAAATAGATTTCCCCCATTAAGTGAAAGTTTTCATCTTAACTTGTAAAAATGAAGAAAGTAACACTAAAATTTTCATTTCAAGATTCCGTCACTTATTTTAACGGATTTTTTGTGGTTATGAGGGTAGCATGGTAGTCACAAATAAATGTTTTTCTGTTATCCTAGCTTTACAAAAACACGCTATAAATAAAAATAAAAAAAGTTATGGTAATCAAAAAATAAACATTTTTAGTTACTATCTCAAAAAATTTGTATATGTGATATCAAAAAAATTGTATCTTAAAATATTCCAATATTTTTCTGATCATTTATTAGGGATCAGGTACTGTCTAGCTTTTATACAAAGAATTAGAATTAGTACTCTTTTTTAGCGATAAATAATTAACATACTCAACGAAATTACATCACGATTCACCAGCATATAAGATATCAATGGAGCATGAACTAGGTATATAATATTGACCATTTTACTAATATATTTGAATGCAATGTCGACGAAATTTTCTTTGTATTCTTCTTGTTTTTGTGTAATAAGAATAAATGTTGAAATCGATATCAATAATTTCATCACAATATTATTCAACTGAATTTCATATGGATACAAAACACAAAATGTTAAAATTAGCACATTGCAATAATACAGTTTTGTATTATTTTTAAGTAATAACTTTTGCAGTTTAGATATTTTGTTGTTAGTGCTTTTAACAGAAAAGCTGAATGCAAGGACACCAAGCAAGAATTGCCATATTCGAGCATATGTTGAGACTGTTGTAGTATGATTGTTTGAATACAATAAATTGAACACAAATGATAGCAATCCAATTACCAAAAATATTAAATTTTTCTTTCTAATTTTTGTTGTAATGTAGTACACCAGAGGTGCCACGAAATATATTTGCATTTCAATAACTAATGGCCAAAGATAAAGTAGAAAATCTTTTTCAGCTATCTACAATACTAATTACTTTTAAATTCTGTGGTTATTCCAACATAATTGGTACTTTTGTGTTGCATCAGGGACAAAAATTTTGATTTCACATGTTAGAAAAAAAAAGTGCAAGTGATTAAAAACACCTAATTTAGGAGTCAATTTTACCCTATTTCAACTAAGGTTAAGTTGACATTTTCATAAATTTTTTTCAGTGTACTATCATTATTTTTTGTGCAAGGATAGTAACCAAAATATAGGTATTATTTTTTACTGCTTCTGTCACTCTATTTTTTGTGACAGTTTTCTATAAAGTGAGAGTAACAAATATATAAAAAACAACTTCAAAAAAAGAGAGTAACACTGATATCTTTTAAAATAAGATTTAATGTTACTATCATAAAGTTTCCAGCTAACGATTATGAATGCTATGTAACAGAATACTTGTAACAAGAGTGCTCTTGTTTTTCGTTTACAAGAAACAAAACTTACCACATTAAATGTATTAATATCATGTTTAATGATTGAAAAATTTGTTGAAAATGTTAGCGCCCAAAGGGTATGAAATGCAATTCGAATAAAATGACTATCAGAGAATGTATTAAATCCATATAAAAAGTTGAATAAAACTGTTAAAAAATAAACTGGGCCAAAGGTTTTGATTTTATCAAAATAGTAATCTTTAATTGAAGATTTGAAATTGATTAATGAACATGAAATGAGATACCCGGATGCTACAAAAAAGCTGAAAAACTGATTAAACTTGTTAGGTACATAAGGTCTATTTGATAGGTGTTCAAAAGAAATCGTTAGCTCATATTTTTAACTGGCAAATACATTTGCTGAAATGTTCTCTATTAAAAATGATGATATTCAAATGTAATTTTTTATTTCAAAAAACATTACTATCACAATTTTTATTTTTTTAAGAATACTTTTTATTGTTACTGTCATTTTACAAAAAACATTTTTAAATAAAAAGTGGCAGTAACACCAAAAAAGAAATAACAAAACTTTTTTGCTACTTCCAGAAATTTGCATATCAAAAGTTGCTTAACTGAAAAACTCCTCCAGTATATATCCTCGATTCCCCATTTAAATAAAAGATTTGTTGGAATTGCTAAAAAAAAAATTTACATATCAAATCCCAAAAATGCATTTGGGAAACTTTTTGGCCATGTATTATACAGAACAATCGCAGTAATTCCTAATGTTTGAGCTTGATGTAATCCAACACAATGCAAATTTGGCTCTGAACACACTTCCATTTTTTGACTGATTTCTTAACTTGAATATTGTCGAGAATGATATACAAAATTTGTAAAGCAAAATCAAACTAACGCGTAAAATAAATCTCAAAAAGCATCCCTTTTTATTTCAAAAATTTTTATTGATTTAAATAATTTTTTTTTAAAAAAAACCAACAAATATTACGCATTTAGGTCAACTGCTTAAAAATTAATAACAACAGTCATTAAAAAGAAAAAGTGAAAGCATAAAATCCAGTTATTTGCCGTTGAACAAGTTTCACTTTTCATTTGCAAATAAAAAATAACGATTATGAATGTAAAAGAAGAAAGCCCAATGTTTAGTTTTTGTAATTGTTAAAAATTCTACATGTTAATGGATATCTTGATTGCTTTGACACTCGGTTAATAAACAAAAAAAGTAATAGCTAATTTGTTTCTTAAATGGTTTTCCAGAGACAAACATGTTTTTTAATTGGAGTTATCAAAAATCCAGTTTCTTATTAATAACAATAAAATGGATTTTAAAAGGTAATCATTTTAAAATTGTTAAAATAAATATTTCTGAGATACTCACCACCTCAGTCAATATCGAGAACGCACAAAAGAAAAAATTAAAATAATGAAACAAAACTAGGTCTAATCAGAAATTTTGTGGAAATCGAAAAACATCGGTCCCTGTTATTTACTATTCGAGATAACTTTATTTAATCTCACATTTAGTGATTATTTTATGTATTTTTGGAGCCACAAATAGTAACAAAATTGTCGCTGTAATAACTGACAGCCATTTAAATAAAATCTATGATTTGCATGTCTGATGCTTTCTTAACACTAAAAATATATCTCTAATGGATAATTTATGTTTCTCAGTTTATTTAATTGTCTCCAAAAAAACACCAACAAATTCTTAATAACAAAAATAGTTATCGACTGCTACTTACCAGAGATAATTAAATCTATAAAATACAGGGAAGGCTATATGGGCAGAATATATTTTGTCGGTAACTTTCCAGTATAAGAGCAAAGTATGGGAACTTAATTCCGGAGTCAGGTTGGATCGTCTAAGGTGAAAGTGATGTTTTGGTTTTTCAATTTCGGTTTCTTTTTTAAGCATAACTTTAAAGTAATTTTCTTTTCTTAAAAATATAAATGTACTTTTTTTATATGAAACAAGTCTATTTAATCCATTAAACAAATTTTTATTCATTTTATTAAAAGCTTCACATTGCAATATAATCTTATCTAGCAGACTGTTGTAATTTTGGCGATGCAAAATATTTATAATATTGTGTTTGAAAAAATGTTGTTAGTTTTCCATATTCCTCCTTCATTTCTTTGTTGCTATAAGTATCAGGTTTCAGAAGATGTTGAAGAATAGATTTTTGTTGAGCTTCAAAAAGCATGTCTTGATCAGCGGTTGCAAGCCATGGAAATTGAAGATTACAAACAATGGCATAAAAAAGTATATGAATTTTTTCAGGTTCAATTTTATTTGTTTTAAATATTTTTGCCCATGCTTTTAAGTAAGGAATTTTATCATTTGGCATTTCTGCAGCTGTCTTGCTTACTTCTAGAAGCTCAACATTGCCCAATACTAAATGATTAAGAAGGAGTTGCGGATGTTCAGTGCATGTGAAAAGAAGAGAATGAAGTCTTTTTGCAAGCACAAGATATTCATCATTGTTGTCTTTTTCTGTTTTGCTGATATATCGAGAAAGTGCCGCACAAGTTAAGCCACTATCAACGCATTTTTGAAATCGACATTTTTGACATTGTGCACCTTCAACGGAGGGGACTAAAAAATAGCATTCGATTAAAAATGGTAATCTTGTTTGAAATGGTCGCCATTTTATTAAGGGATGGTTTATTTTGTTTGAGTAACAAAATTCTTAAAGAAATTGTATCTTTTTGCTAAATAAAAAAATAAGCCCCCCCCCCTCTCCCATATTTTGCTTATATGCTTGCCTCAGTAAGTGAGGATCAAAATATTAGCTGCTGAATCCTCGATATGTTGATTTAATAGATATATGGATATAGCTAATGAAAAGCAGACGATAATTATTTTTGTTATAAATTTCCAAAATTCTGCCAAATGAATACTTTTCAAATAATTTAATCTGTTTTTTAAATTATCATCAAATTAAGAAGTTATAGACATTTAACGATAAACATGTTAAAAAAAATTTTGCAAATGAAAAGATTTTCTCTATGCTTTTCTAGATTTGCTCAAAAAAACTAGTGTTAAAAAATTTGCAAAAAATGTTTTTCTTTTTTTATGAATTTTTTTCAACCCTCCACCCCAAACATCCTTTAAGAATACTTACCTATTAAACAACTATCATTATTACCACAAAAATATTCCATTTGTTTCTTTTCAAGTGATCGAACAAAGAATGATGCACATGCAGCACAAGCTTGTCCGCCATATCGAACAAAGACGCCACGAAGTGATCGGCTACAAATTTTGCATTTACAACCAGACATTTTTGAAATTGGGTTTTTCAACATTGCTTCAAGAAAATATAGATGGAATGAGGAAAGCAAAACAAAAAATGAAATTTAAAAAACAAACGAGGTTATTTTTCTTGGTACCAGCACGAGGCAGTAAAATTTTTTATTCTTATCTCCGCAAATCTTTGGTTGTTTGAAGGCTTTCTATTTTTTAAATTTCTTCACTCGCTTATGAAAAAAATTTGAAAAATGTATTTTTTGTTAGTTTTGCTAAAACATGTTAATTATCAGGATACATGAATGGCAGCATAGATCCGTTAATAACCATTTTTTGCATTTTCCAAAAAAAACTTGCAAAATGAAAGAAAAAAAGACAACTTCTAACCGTTTTCATCAAATTTGTCTCGCTATCAAAAAAACAACATGATTTTCTCTGAAATGTATCCCCTAACTTTACACAAAAAAATTTCAAAAAAAAGAGTTTCCGTTTTTTAATAAAAATTTGTGACTCGAACGAGGTAAAATATGTAAAAGCAATGTAAAATATAAAATCTTTCGGGTTAAATTTGTCAATATTTTCTTGTAAAATGCATCTATTACTTTAGTCAAAAAAATATTATTAAATGCAAAAATTTAAAAAGGGGTTAATTGCAAGTAATTAAATATATAAACCAATTCAAAAAACAAACTTGATAAAAGATCATCTGCGGAAAAAAATTAAAACATGTTATTCAATGGCTGCCCCAACTGCAGATACACACAATGAAATTCATTTTCTCCGTGCCCTTTCAGTCATTTCTATAATTTTTTTTTACAATCCAATCTTAGCTAATGGGCTGGAGTTTGTCATCATTGAACCAACTCCAGCTGGAACGCCGGCACTGACATGCAAAACGCCATTTTCTATATCGGAGGCTTTAATAACAGGGAAAGATTTGAGTGTGTTTATGAAAAATATTACAGTTGGATATTTATAACAAAACATTTTTCATAATACCTAATTTTTAGGCATATGAAGCTGTAGATTACAATGTATGGAAATGGTTTCAACTAGTTATTGAAGAATGTGTAAATTGCAGAACAGTTACAACAAGAGATATATTTTGTGATGGAAAAGAATGTGACTTCATTGATAGAAACTCAAATCTTGGGCTATATTGTGATGATGGACATATCACTCCTCGAACATCATTTAAATTAGTTGAAAAACTAATAAATGCTATCATCGACTAAATCATCTTTGAATTTGTAAATCATGAAGAAAAATCTTCAAAGCTTCTTTTTGATGTCAATTATTTATTTACAAACCTCAACACATAATAAATATTTTAAAATATATAATCAACATTTTGAAATATTTGGTTTTCCGAAACAACACCAAAAAGGACAAATATTTTAAAGGATTACATTCCGTGATTTTCTCAATGTACATAAAAATTGCAGGCACTAGTGTGAACGTCAGGCTGATCGGCAAACAGAAATTTCTCCATCAACAAGTTTACATAAATAAATCTTCTTTAAAATAGCTCCGATGCCACAACTACTCTGCTCTGATTTGATGAAGCAATTTGAATATTTCTTCTTTTGCAAAAATAAAAAGATATATAAGCTTTTCGGGTTGTTGCACTGTAAGCCATCAATTAGTGTAAGCTAAATAATAAAAAAACAAGTTACCTTAACATTAACAAAGTAATACTTCCACTCCATGAAAAGATACCATTTAATATTGGCAAAATGGTATTTAAAAATATTATTATGTCATTATTAGCAATAAAAAATACATTTCCAATATTGAATGAAATTCTAATTAATTGTGAAAAAAATATCACAAATGATACATCTAAAAAATTTTAGTAGTTCTATTATTTTATAAAAGATTTGCATAAATGGATCACGGAAATAAAATATGAATCTCCAGATCCATTATTATTTTCAAAATCCTGATCAGACAAATATATGGGTAAAAAAAATGTTTCGCGTAATATGTACTCCAAACAAGATTCCTTTTCTTTGCCTGATCAATAATCAAATAATTAAAAGTTTACACAATAAATTTTTTTCATTAATGTTGATAAGTGCAGAATTGCTTTGCTTTTTTCTTGAAAAAAATTTCACAAAAGTTAAAAAATTTATTACTGCAGCAATAACAGTTGTGATGAAATAAACGGATGTTGATAAGACATGATTTAATCTGGTGGCGGAAGAATTCTTAAACATTGCAGAAACACTTTTATCAACATTGATAACAAAAATTATTGGTTCAAAAAATCTCCAAACAACACAGAGGAATGCTAATATTATCATTATTACAGTATACCATTGCCTTCTCCAAATTAAAGTATGTTTTATAGGAAGCCAAATTATTGTGAATCGATTAAACGCTAATAACAAATGTCCGATGAATTGTAAAGCTGTTGCAAAACTTCCAAGACCAAAATCGATATCCATAATGTACATGTTATTTATAAAGAATTGCAAAAATTCAGGAATTAATCGAAGTTTTTGTGTAAATGTTATCTAAAATCAAATGTAATTATTAATGTATTTTTTTGTAGCATATTGTAATGTAATGATGTTGAATCAATGATATCATTTGCAGGCAATGGCAAACAGAATTAATTTAAATTTTTGGAAGGGATATTTTCAGCACATATAAATTCCGACCTTCTTAATACTTCTTTGCTTCCGGATGCTAATCTACCTTGCTGTTTGCCAGAGATGTGAAATGCGGCGCGCCAGCTATGTGACGTTTTTTGGCCGCGTCCACGGTCCCCCGCAGGAAGAAGAAAAAGTCGTAAAATGACCGAACGCGACGACTCTTTTCAAAAAGAGAAAAAAAGTCGACTGCTGACTGCTGACTCTTTTTTTCAGCGGTCATTTTTTTAAAATTGACTGCTATGAAAGAGAAAAAGACACTTTGCCAAAACACCTTTTTTTAACAAATTTTATTACAAGTTTTCCATTTTTAGCTAACTTTTTTTTGCTTTTTACTTAATTTTTTGGTTTGTTCTTAATAATTATTTATCGTACATATCAAAAATGGATCCTAACAAAACAACAGAAGAAATTTGTCAAAAGGCTAATCCTCAGATGAAGCATTCTATGGTGATTTACTTATTGTTGCAAATATTGTATGGGGTTTAGTTGAATCAATTCTTAATCGACCGTATAGTAAGTTATTTTTATAAAGAACTGTATTTGACGGACAACTAAAACTTTCTGCTGCATTTTTATCTACTGTTTTTTAGATCGTTCAATTGTTGCTGACCTCGTCGAATGGGCATATGAAACATTTAAACAAGCTTCAGAATCACTTTCTCGTCAATGGTTTGAACTCCTTCCTGCTTATATCCTTTTTTCAAATCCTTCTGCAACTGTAGCTGATTTAAGTGATTTAACAATGGTACTGTCTTTTATACAATTCGATAAACCTAACCTCTTTTCTCTTTTTTAGGGACTTTACAATGGTATTGGTGCAAATGCTGCAGAATCACATATCTTCTTAAATAAATTTATTATATCATTAATGAAAATGCAGTGGATTGAAGCTTTACATGATCTTGCATCTGTTGCATCACTGCTATGGTTATCAGTACATCTCTTTGATTTGATCTTAAAATTGATGATAGCCGATTGACAGAAGAAATTGAAGGTATTCGTGATACCGTATTCTATACATATGCAAAAGAAATTTTTCGAACTACAACAAATCCAAAGCTTATTCCATGTGCTGTAACATATGCTTTTGCAACAAAAGAATTTAAATAGGAATATGTTGAACCATTTTTGTCATTGATTGCCGAAAATAATGGTCCAAAGAATTCAGAACTTATTAAAACTTTAATTGGACTTTGTCGAGAAGATGGTCTTTATCAAGTTTTCATGAATATAATGTTGCCCTTGAAGATCGTGATATTCCAAAAGCAACTGGTCTCCTACATGATCTAATCATTTCAAATTTATCACCACCAGAATTTATTCATATCTTATTTGATAATGTTGCAGATGTTATTGATGCAACAAATAAATGCTTGGATAAGGTATGTGAAGCGAGTTATACTACTGTTATGAAAATAACACCTATTTTCTTTTTCAGGAACCAATACTTAATGCTGAAGCAATTACAAAACTTCAACGCTGCGTAACACTCTTTCAAACACAAGAAGCTATTCGAATTCAAGGATCTTCAAGAAAATTTGAACAATATGATAAGGTTGATAAAAAACTTACATATTTGCATAGTGTTCTGATCAATGCCTTAGCTTTAACGGCACTCAAAAATAATTCATTTATCTTTTATATGTCTTGTATTAATTTTGTAAAACTATTATTTAAACTTCATTGTTATTGTTCATGCTTTCAATAAATTGTTGTTTTTTCTTATAAATAAAGTTAATTGAAGTTATATCTTGTATTTAAAAAAGTATTGTTGCACAAGCTAAAAAAAATTGTTCAAAATAGAGCTTTCATTTTTTAAAAAAACACTTTTGCAAAAAAAGTCATTTTTTTTAAAAATGACTGTTTGGCAAAATGACCGTTTTGAAAAACAGTCAAAACAGTCAAAAATTGACTCTTTCTTCTTCCTGACATAGACTGTCCTCTTGGGCAAATCGTTCCACTTCTGGAAGCTCATATTTGCCAGCCGGCGCTGTGATAATACATGAATTTGTGGCATTTGGCACCGTGCGCCCAAATATCAAATTTTTAGCTATAAAAGATATTACCGTCAATGATGAAGCAAACCTCTAAATTTGAGCTCAGAAAAGCCGAAAGGAGTAATTTTAGGCCAATAACCATCTAGGTGCTTTTCTTTAATCATTATTATTTTTCTTCTTCTATGCGCTTTGTATTTTTGTCTTTTGCAGTTAACAACATAAATATTACTTTATCTCTCTCTAGTTTATAACCTACACTTTAGTTTTTGGTAACATAAAACAGTTTCGTAATATTTTTTATTTAATAATTTTTTATCTGTCACGCAGAAAGAATGGGGATATATTATTAAATGATTATTTTTCAAAATTTACATGAAAAATTACACGTAAAAAGTTGTAAAACATATTTTCGATAGATTCCTCTCTCGTATAGTACAGTTATTATTATTGGCTTTGAATCAAACTATAAACGAAGAAAAAGAAGAAAATAAAAACAGTGGGTTAAACTTTCCTTTTTAAAAGTACTTATTACAACGTAAAATAAAATTAACCTAAAAAAAGGTGTTGGTTGTTTTTCGAAAAATTTGCAAATTTTATTTATCCTCTTTTGTTGGAAAGATTATTAAATTATTATTCATTGCTCTTGCTTTTTTTCATGTAATAAAAAAGCTTGTAAAACTTTTATGACAACTATTTTTTTATTCATTTTTTTTTAAAACAATGTCTTCGGAAAAGAAAGAAGAAATTGTCGATTGGAAAACTGCAGCTTCACGCGGGATATTAACGTTATATGATTTCGGGTCCACTGAAGTTACGATATTTACAATATATCAAATTTTGGCATTTTCTGCTTTGGCTGTTACATTTCTTTCTGCAACTTTATTAATTTTTAAAGAACATTCTCATTTTGGACATCCTACAGCAAAGTAAGTAAGGGGTTTTTAAATTTTTTTATTGTTTTCTGTGGGACAAAAATTTGAAATGATACACGTGTAAAATACCTATTTGGATTTTGACGACAAATCATTGTCTAACACTTCTGAAAAAAAATAGTTGACAAGAAGGTCATTACTGGCAGTAGCATTTTTTGCACACTGATGTACATTAAGAAAATCTAGACCCTCCTACACACATATGTCGAAAAATTAGATCTGTAGATTCAAAGATGACAAAACTGCAGCCATTTAAGGAATACTATATTTAAGAAACAAAAAAATTTTAATCTTTTTTCTTACTTTAATAAAATTAACTAAATCTTTAAATAGCTGCCATATTACCATTTTTGAAGTTACTGACTTGGTTTTTCGACCTTGTCTAGATTTATATAATTAACATTAATTTTACGATTTCGCTCAAATAGGCTGAATTTTCAGTGGTTTGGTGAAGTGTTCACAAATGCTAGAAGTTTATGGGGATGACCTTTTGCCCTTTTTACCAACCTTTAGAACTGATTTACGAGCAAAAAAACGTGTCTTAATTTAAATTGAATAATCTTGTTTTTTGTTTTCCTTTTTGGGTTCAACAAAAAAGTAAAATTAAAATAATTTAATAATGTTTAATTCAATTGCTTTGTTCAAAGTTATAGCTAAAAAAAGACGTAGGAGAGAACTTTGTGTTTTAGAATGACCACAAAAGTATCTATTTTTGTACAAGCAAGGGGATATTTACCATCTCTACCGTCCCGAAAATTGAGAAAAGTAAATTCCCCAATTATCTCACATTATTTTTTCAGAATCCTTGCAGTCAGTTTTAAAATTGCACAACTTGTTCAAAGTTGTTTTGCAATAACTCTCACCGCATTATTACTAATATTTCGATATAGTATTTTTGAACCATGGATTGGTAACCTTTTTGGAATTATAAATATTGCTGCAATTGAGCAATCTTTTATTTCGCTGTTAATTATAATAGATATTGGAATTCGAGCTTCAAAGAAAGCGAAATATGGATCAAATACTTTTTCAATTGTTGCAATCATTTTTTCTCTTGCTCTAACAATTGTAATTTCATACGGTTTATGGTTTTTGATGACTTCTACATTAGCAAGAATTATGGTTTTTGTTTTTATTTCTATTATTGCTTTAATGCAAATGTCAAATGCTGTAGTAAGACTTTTTTTCCGTGTCTATTGAAATTATTACTCCCAACATAATTTTTTAGTTAACAATTTATTTGATCAAAACTGTCAAAGAAATGCGGCGAAAATCTGTGCTGACAAGCTCATTGACGGAGAGACATGAAGTAAGCTTTTTTTGTTGAAAAAAAACTTACCTAATAAAAATAATTTTTAGTGTTTCAAAAACTTGGAAGTCTTAAAGTATTTCTTACCAATATCTTGCATTGCTTTTATATGTGGAGTTTTCTCCCTTTTTGGAACTTTAGCATACATATTTTCACCAACTCCGTTTTATCCTTTTGTTTGCGTTTTTGGTGTAAGTTTTTTCAAAGATTGTTAACTGAAACAAGAACATAAAATAATTTTCAGTGGTACGAAATAAGTGCTATCCTAACTTCAGGATATTACATTGGGATATGGCTAAAAGGAAGGTATTTCAATAAACACAATACGATTCATATTATTTCAAAACATACTTTCCAAACTCTTGACTCACATTTTGATGCCTTGAAGCAAATTTGGAAAAAATGAATATTCTATGATATCCGCCAACAAAATCAGTTTAGCTTTGTGCCAAACTTCTACATTTGGATTTTTTGTGTTTCACCGCGCAGATATGAACCATCATTGATTCCTTCACAATATTATGTAATAAAATATTTTTATCAAAGCTTTTTTAGATTCCATGACTGAAGAAACAACATAACTGTATACAAGCATACCGTAATCCCTTGTTAAAATTAATTGATTTTACAAAAATTTTCGTTTATTTAGAAGTGAAACTTTATCTCTTTTACAGTAATGTATAGAACAATAACTTTGTAAAACGTAGCTGCAAGATAATAAAACTTTATTAAAAAACACCAAAACATATATTACAGCAAAATACAATAGCAGCAAAAAAATACAGATCAAAAAACTCTTCTCCTCTAATGAACACCAATAGTTTTTATTTAACAGCAACACATAAAAGTTTATGAAACATCCTGTAGTAACCAAGAAAATGACAGTAATCGAAAAAGATGATATCGAAGATTTTTGAGTGATTTACATAAAATGAGAGTAACTATATAATTTAACTATTGAAAATAACAATCACTGTCAAAAATACCACAAATCCGTACCAGTAAAACAGACAGTGACAGTAAGGAAAAAATGAACACTAACTATCTTTATTTCTCTTTTGCCACAAAGTCCCAAAACCAAAAATCAAGAACTATTAATAAGATTTTAAACATTAAATTTTCATAAACTTTATTTAAGAACACCAAAACATATATATTCAGCAAAATACAACAAGAGCAAGAAAAAAAGAGATCAATATAGGCTTTTCGCTGATTTAGCATTCCATTCTACTACTTTACCAAGAGGATTGTTCTGTTGTGCTTTGAAGTCTTCCCATTCTTCGGTGTTCAAGCCATATTTAGGGAGATCCCTTTTAGCACGATTACGACGAGGTCGACGAGAAGCTGAACGAGGCGGTGGTGTTAGTAGTGGATTCTTTGCACGAGCCTTCTTTGCAGGAGCCTTCTTTGGTGCAGGTTTCTTTGCTGGTGCCTTCTTTTCAATTGACGGAGATAATGAGCATTCTTCAAGAGCAGCTTGTTGTCTTCCACTTGATGGAGACTCTTCTTGAGTAACATCAACACTTTTTTGCTTTGGAGTTGCAGCTTTTTGACGAGGTGGTGGTGGAGGTGGAGCAGCTACAGCAACAACTTCTTTCTTAGCAACTTTCTTTACCTTCTTTGAATGTTCTTTTGCCGGTGCTTTTTTTTCTTTTTGAACATCTTCAACTTTTGCTGCAGCTTTTTCTTTTGATGGTCCAAATTTTGGTTGATTTTCAGTTGTACCTTCTTTTGATGGTAATACTATTGGTGGTGCTGGTGCAATTTCAACCTTATTTTGCTTCTTTTTCTTTTCTGTTTTATCCTTCTTGACATCTTCTTTTTTTGGAGGCATTTCTTCTTCTTTTGGAAGATATGGTGATAGATCAAGAGTTGGAAAGCTTTCAGGTGAAATAACACGTCTTTTTCGATCAGCTTTTTCTTTTGCAGCGGCAGATTTCTTTTTCTGATGATGTCGGTAAACACAATACCTACAATATATAGCTTTTTATAGACATGATGATGCATTTGATTTCTTCAATTTTCCTGTACTGATCGGAAAACAAAAACAACAAAAATTTTTTTTGTTTTGAAGTAGATTCGAACCTCGCTCTTCACCTTTAATTGCGAGCCTAACGCTCTACCTACTGCTCCATCCGTTTTTATGCTTTGCCAAGAGAAAGACACTTTCCAGAAGAATTGGAGGTATGTCAGTCATCCAAATAAACGAATAAATAACATACCCAATAAAACCAACAATTAGAAGAGCAGCAGGAAGAAGAAAAAGTCGTAAAATGACCGAACGCGACGACTCTTTTCAAAAAGAGAAAAAAAGTCGACTGCTGACTGCTGACTCTTTTTTTCAGCGGTCATTTTTTTAAAATTGACTGCTATGAAAGAGAAAAAGACACTTTGCCAAAACACCTTTTTTTAACAAATTTTATTACAAGTTTTCCATTTTTAGCTAACTTTTTTTTGCTTTTTACTTAATTTTTTGGTTTGTTCTTAATAATTATTTATCGTACATATCAAAAATGGATCCTAACAAAACAACAGAAGAAATTTGTCAAAAGGCTAATCCTCAGATGAAGCATTCTATGGTGATTTACTTATTGTTGCAAATATTGTATGGGGTTTAGTTGAATCAATTCTTAATCGACCGTATAGTAAGTTATTTTTATAAAGAACTGTATTTGACGGACAACTAAAACTTTCTGCTGCATTTTTATCTACTGTTTTTTAGATCGTTCAATTGTTGCTGACCTCGTCGAATGGGCATATGAAACATTTAAACAAGCTTCAGAATCACTTTCTCGTCAATGGTTTGAACTCCTTCCTGCTTATATCCTTTTTTCAAATCCTTCTGCAACTGTAGCTGATTTAAGTGATTTAACAATGGTACTGTCTTTTATACAATTCGATAAACCTAACCTCTTTTCTCTTTTTTAGGGACTTTACAATGGTATTGGTGCAAATGCTGCAGAATCACATATCTTCTTAAATAAATTTATTATATCATTAATGAAAATGCAGTGGATTGAAGCTTTACATGATCTTGCATCTGTTGCATCACTGCTATGGTTATCAGTACATCTCTTTGATTTGATCTTAAAATTGATGATAGCCGATTGACAGAAGAAATTGAAGGTATTCGTGATACCGTATTCTATACATATGCAAAAGAAATTTTTCGAACTACAACAAATCCAAAGCTTATTCCATGTGCTGTAACATATGCTTTTGCAACAAAAGAATTTAAATAGGAATATGTTGAACCATTTTTGTCATTGATTGCCGAAAATAATGGTCCAAAGAATTCAGAACTTATTAAAACTTTAATTGGACTTTGTCGAGAAGATGGTCTTTATCAAGTTTTCATGAATATAATGTTGCCCTTGAAGATCGTGATATTCCAAAAGCAACTGGTCTCCTACATGATCTAATCATTTCAAATTTATCACCACCAGAATTTATTCATATCTTATTTGATAATGTTGCAGATGTTATTGATGCAACAAATAAATGCTTGGATAAGGTATGTGAAGCGAGTTATACTACTGTTATGAAAATAACACCTATTTTCTTTTTCAGGAACCAATACTTAATGCTGAAGCAATTACAAAACTTCAACGCTGCGTAACACTCTTTCAAACACAAGAAGCTATTCGAATTCAAGGATCTTCAAGAAAATTTGAACAATATGATAAGGTTGATAAAAAACTTACATATTTGCATAGTGTTCTGATCAATGCCTTAGCTTTAACGGCACTCAAAAATAATTCATTTATCTTTTATATGTCTTGTATTAATTTTGTAAAACTATTATTTAAACTTCATTGTTATTGTTCATGCTTTCAATAAATTGTTGTTTTTTCTTATAAATAAAGTTAATTGAAGTTATATCTTGTATTTAAAAAAGTATTGTTGCACAAGCTAAAAAAAATTGTTCAAAATAGAGCTTTCATTTTTTAAAAAAACACTTTTGCAAAAAAAGTCATTTTTTTTAAAAATGACTGTTTGGCAAAATGACCGTTTTGAAAAACAGTCAAAACAGTCAAAAATTGACTCTTTCTTCTTCCTGGTCCCCCGTATTGGTCAACTGGATTTCTCATCCCTACTAAAGGTTTATTGCTCAAAAACCATTTTTTTAAACTTTTTCGCCTACGTGCTTTTCTTATTCTTTAGTCAAGAATGTGTTTTATTTTAATACTTATAATTAAATGTATTAAAATCAAAACACAAACTTGTTCTGAAACCACCTTTCTCTAATAAAATAAGCAAAAATCATAAAATAAAATTTACACAAAATATTTTTAGAAATGCATTCATGCAAAACATAAATTACAGAAATATGGAGTCAAAACGAACTTTTTACGTGAAAAAACCACAATAACAATTGACGCATTTGTCTATGCTTTTTTGCAACACAAATTTATTGACAGAAACATATACTTCCATCTCTTTGTTTTTTTCACATTTTGTACAACTATTAATTAAAACGTAAAAAAGTATTATATAAAAAACGTACCGATGCAAAACTCAATAAATCTGCGACAAGAATAATTCTAAAAATATTAAAAAACGGTCCTTTGAAGGTGCTTTTTCTTTGAAAAATCATTAATATTAGCACAGATAAATGAAAAAAATATAAAATTACTTCAATGATAAATAAAATTGTTAAAAATAAGCTCAACGCCATTGCTCTCAAGCAAGCGCCTCTTTTAATAATTAAAAAAGAACAATTTTTTTACACTTTTATATCACTACTATTTTTTTAATAAGGAAGTTTTAATTGTTTTTTTTCTGGTGAAGAAAAAAATTTATTTAAGATAATTGTTTTTTTTCTTCAAATTATGACCCATCTTTGAACACAAATTATAGTTTTGTATTCAGTAACCGTAAAAAAGAAGAAGGAATTGAGTACTTTTGTAATTGTTTTAGGCCCCACAAAACGGTGTTGATGCCTGCAAAAAAATAATCTGTTAACAAGCAGTCTGTGATAAAACCAAAAAGTGACGGCACATTAAAAAATTGAATTCTTTCTTCTGGCCAACCTGATAATTCTTGCGTATTTGCTTATTTTTATCCACTCCCAGATGGGAATTCCATTGTTATAAAGTGAGAGGTTACACCATTTGATTAAATATTGAATAATTTGTTTAAATTCAAAAGTCAATTTAGCAAAGGTCAATCATAACGCTTTTTACGATTGACCCTTGCTAAAGCAACCTTGATTTCTTTCGGATATCGTTTTGTCAATCATCCTGTTATCTGATAGTGACATTGATTTCACATCGAATCTTAATTATATTTTTTCGAATGATGAAAAATGCATTTATTTACTTTTTTTTTCGCTGTGTTCTTTCTTTCTTAAAAATACAGGTAATTAGAATATTTTTATTTTGTTTTAACCGGCTTTATTAGTTGTCAATTATGAAAGTTATGTAAGTTAGATGATCTTTAATTAAACAGTGAAAAGCAAAATCTGTAGAAGGGGAGAGCTTCTCCTACAAGGAATAATTTTACAAGAGTAAAAAAAATAGTTTTTAATCGCTTTGTGATGAATCCTTGTCATACCTAATTTTTTCAGATTTTGGTATATTTTTATTTTCAAGTTTACTATGATTCTTACAACGTTTATCAACCATAACAATGTAGATATGTATTTAACTTATCCTGAAAATGTTGTGAAATGTGATAAACATGATGATTTTGTTTGTAAATCACAAAACAAAATTTTGGGTAATGCTAGGGTGGTCAAATGGTGATCACCCATTTCCCCCGGGTGATCACCATCGGGTGATCACCGGGGAAATCCCCCGTTTTTTGCCGGGTGATCTCCCATAATCACCCGAAAAATTCTTGATGGAAAACCTTTTGGAGACTATTTTTGGTTAAAATTTTTGCACAAAAACGATAAAAATAGACGCAAATAACGCAGTTTTCTTGTTTCTGCTGTTAAGAAGTAATTATTTTAATAAAGTATCAGTAAAATCATCTAATTTTAACAGAAATAAATCAAAAATTGCATTTTATGATAAAAACTAGCTTTTACAGGCTATTAAGAAGATGTAGCGTCTGTCAGTACTTTTAAAATGAGGTTAAACTAATTTTTGTTTGTTTAAAATGTATTAAAAACAAAAAGTTAAAATCGGGTGATTATGGGTGAAATCCCCGGTGATCACCCGGGTGATCACCGGGGATTTCCCCCGATTTTCATTTCACCCGGGAGATTTGACCACCCTAGGTAATGCTGATGTTTGCAATGGAATCGATGATTGCTTAGATGGCTCAGATGAAAAATGTCAAGGTAGGGTCGTTGGATTAATTGTTGCCAATAAACCTTAATTAAACAATAAAATACTTTTTCTTTTAAACTACAAGCAAATTAGACTTGCATTTTGTTTTTTGTTGTTGTTTTTTATCTAAAAAATATATTTTAGATTGTCAAACGAGTTTTTATTGCAATGAGATCCATGTGCAAGGAAATTTGTCAATTGCGCATAAAAAATGTTTGCATGGATCCTTGCTTTGTGATGGAATAAAAAATTGCAAAAATGGAGAAGATGAAATAAAATATTGTCGATCAAAATGTTCAAAAACTGAATTTCAATGCTCCGATATGAACATGTGTATACCACATTCCTTTACCTGTGATGGAGATGCACATTGTAAAAATGGAGAAGATGAAGAAAATTGTAACGGCAACTGTAGAAATGGGGCAAAATGGTGCAGCGCTTTGGCACGGTGCATTCCAGCATGGAAAATTTGCAATGGGATTCAAGATTGTCTAGATGCTAGTGATGAAAATGAATGTAGCTGTAAAACATGTTCTGGTGATAACAGAGCACTTTGTTTAGAGAAAAATAAAAATATTGGAACTTGTTTACTCACTGATCATATTTGTGATGGAATATCTCATTGTCTTAATGAAGAGGATGAAATAGGTTGCCCAGGATGGTGCCAAAGAACTGTCAAAAAATATGATGATAAAGATTTTATAAATTGCAATGGTACAAAACTTCACAAATTATATGCTTGTGATGGTTATTACTCTGAATGCAAAGGACAGTGCCCTGAATGCCATTGGACAGCATTTGATTGCGGAAATGGTCATTGTATTGGTAGAGCACATGTAAGTATATTTACACTCTAGAACATCTGTTAAAAAATTTGAAGCTGGTATAAAACCTTTTTGCAACAATCCTAAATTGGAAGAGTTTTAATAATGCATTAGACAATTTAGATAACTTGATAATTGCAAGCTTAAATAACAAAATACGTTGTATTTTTAAAGAAAAAGCTTTAAAACAATGTTACACTGAGAAAAAAAATAGTGACGAAGTATACCTCACAGGTGATACACGCATCAGCGCCAGTGATGCAACTGTGACGTATTTATCATTAGAAGTTACGATTTCATCACTATTGCATCACTGGCGCTGATGCATGTATCGCCGGTGTGAGCTTTTTTCGTCACTATTTTTTCTCAGTGTGTTTTTTTTTCATTTGAGCCATTCTTGCTTTTTTTTCTAAACATTTTTCTACTACAGTCATGACTAAATTTTCTTTATTTAGGTTTGCAACGGTTATTTGGACTGTGACGATGGCAGTGATGAAGAAAATTGCAACACAGATAAGCAAGATTACGTACCCTGTAAAAGACCACCCCGATATCCTGAAAAATTTATATTAAAAAAATTTGTATGTGATGGAGTTATTGATTGCCCTCGTCGGGATGATGAAGAAAATTGTTCATCGTGTAAAGGAGTTGATACATTTTATTGCAATGCAGATAAAAAATGTCTCAAAGCGAGGCAAAGATGTAATGGTTACATAGACTGCTCAGATTTATCTGATGAACTTGATTGTAATTGTGATGGTTAGTGTTTTTTATTATAAATTTATTGAAATTCAATCCATTAAATAAAGTTATTATAAACTCGAGGCTAAAAAATTAAGTCATTTGTTTATAATAACTAACGATTTGGTTAATGCCAACATTCATCGTTTTTAGCATGCTACATTCATCCTGAACCTCTGTATTTTTGTTCATCAGGAAATAGATGCATTGACAGACATTCACTTTGTCACTATCCTTCAACTACATGTCCGAAATCGTCATTAGATGAAGCGTATTGTGCAAACAAATTAAAAACATGATGTTCATCATCTTTTATTTTATTGTATAATAACTTCTGATGCTACCAAATAAACTTTAAAAAATTTTTCACCATATTTAACATTTGATTTATTTTTTAAAAAAAGGGTATGGTAATCCTGTTAAAGTTCCGCCTTGTCTACATTAGAAGCGGAAGTACACTGTTGGAAATACAACTATTTAATTAATTTTTTTATATTTACTTGAGAAGATTTATATTTGAAATGAAGGCTTAAAATGTTAGGGTTTTAGTTGTAAGTGGAACATTGGGTTAGATAAAATATTTCTCACTGTTCTAAAAAAAAGAGTGTAATAATAAATGTTTATTTTCGTAATTTCTGATACTCTCGTATGTTTGTTTTAAAAAAATTAAAAATCTTTGACGATAATTGCCCTACGAATATACTTTTAATCCAAAAACTAGGTCAGCTTAACGAAAAGCAAAATTGAGTTTTCGCAGAAATATTTTATTTGTAATCTCCGTGAAAAATTTAACTTTCACACGCTTTGTTTCCAAAAAATGGATCAACTTTATTTAAAGTCAGTCAAAAAATTTGCTTAAAAAAACCTTTTTTTGTATGCAATTTCTATTTAAAAATTTTTTAACTAATTAATTTATTTTATTGCAGGTTGATATATTTAGTTTAAAATTATTGAGAATCAAATGACAACATCAAAGTTTATTTCAAAACAAGTAAATAGAAATAGAAGAATTTCATGGCCAGAAGCATCATCAATGAAACAAAGATTTTGTCTCCCAGATTCAATCATTTATAACATGGCAAAGAATCCGTCAAAACCAGAAGTCTATCTCAAGCTTGCTCAATCTTGTAAATATTTCTTCGAAAAGAACCCTGTCCTTATTGTTACATGCATGAATGATCGTGGAAGAAAAGTTTGTTCAAATTCAAAAGATGAATGTATCCTCAACAGACACAGATGTTGCATTAAAATTGATATTAAAAAACTTTCATCAAAAATATGGATCACAAATGAACTCAATCTCTTCTGGATAAATATTCCTTCATTTGCTCCATTGCTTGTTTCAAAGATTTTTCGATGTAGTGATCATGTTCCACTTACACTTTTAAATACCACGATTGCATTCAATGATTTTCAGTTATTATCTTCAAAATTTCAAAAATTTGATTTATGTTGTGTTAAAATGATAGATGATGATGGGAGATTGGTTGTGCTTGAAGAAATGCTAGAAGCTATTCCAATGGTTAAAGAATTTGTTTAGTAAGTTTTTACGTACATTTCCGTTACCCCATTCACATTTTATCATTATTTTAAAATGATAAAATATGGAACTACTGCAGCATCTTCTTCAACGATGAACAATATTTTGAAGCTTAAAAATCTTAGCAACCTCCAATATTTCTCTATGAGCTGCATTCCTGAATTTATAAATATTGAAGATCTCGATGAATTTATTTTGGTAAGCTTTTTCAGTTTTTTTAATTTGATATACAATAATCTACTTTTATAGCAACAGAGAAATACAAAAATTCGACTTAATTTTGATTGTCGTCTTTCTGGAGCATACCAGAGACAACTTAGTGCGCTTGTTGATAATGTACTTGCAAGAGGAATTCCAAATCGTATTATTTGTTATCGTGGACAAGATCAAAGAAAGCTTGAAATTATGAAAAGTTGTTATTCTGTTTTACAATGATCGTAACATTTATTTATTGTATTCTATGTTTTTAATGTATTTGATTATTTTTTTCATTATTTTTTTATAAAATATTTTTTGTATGAAAAAGTTGTTGTGACACCCACTTACAACAATACGTAATTTTTGTTCACTGTAAATACGAGAAAAATTTTTATTGTAATTATAGTTTTTAGAATTTATCCGTTTTGTATTTTTATGACAAAAATCGTTGCGTTTCTTTCTAACAATTTATTTTATCTACATTTTAAAATTGAATCTAGAGAGGCAAATATGCACACATGAACTCCATTGACGTCTACTTCCTTCTTTTTATAAATAAAAGGCTACTGTAATTTGCCTCTAAAATTGTATTTTCTTCTTGACATGCAATTTTCTGTTATTTCTTGGTATTAGGATAGCACTGCCATACACGAACATCAGTGTACACCAAAAACATACATTGATATTGGTTGCACTATAGATAGAAAGTAAAAAATATTTCAAAAAATAAGGGCAAGAAAAAAAACAAATTTAAATGTCATTTATCAAAAGATAGCATTTAAATTCAGACACTTGAAATAGTTATTATTGGGCAGACATCAAGTTTTATATAGTAAATTATATGGTAGTAAATTTATTTTTTTGCAACAAAGTATTTTAACTAAATGATGTTTTTTCAAAAAATAATCTGCTAGAAAAAATGGTGGGTGTTTTTTTAAATTTTTAATCTTCAATTTTTTGGCGTTAAAATATACGGTATATTTATATATTCTTAAAAGCAAAAATATCATAGATCATTTGTCTAAAAAAGTAGCTCTTTTACTTGAAAAAAAAGAAGAAGATCAACAAAGATACAAACCCTGTTATAACAGAAACACTAATCTTTTCTTTTGTAAAAAAACATTATTTTGTATAGATTAAAAAACTAAAAGTTAAATCTGAACAATGCTATTTTTGACCTTTTTTCTTCCAAAAATGGCTTATTACAAGATACAAGAAAATATATTGTTTATACAATCTTTTTTTTCTTGTATTTGGTACCAGTCAATTTAAATGATTTTTTACTCTGTAAAGAAAAATGTGTTCAGAAAATTGTACTACATAATCATTTCATCTTTACTTTTGTATTTATTCCATTTTTTTTAAATAAAAAGAGGGCGGCACGACATACAAATTTATTATAATAATCTACATTTCTACTTTTTGTTGCATTCGCATTTGTTCTAACATCTTGTTTTTTTACCTGAAAATAATTATATAGTAAAGTAATACTTTTTTTACTCCTTTTATGTATGTACTTTAAGAAAAAAAGATAGGTATCTAGTAAAGATTTTCATTGATATGAGTAGAGACGAGCCACATCGAAACGAAGATAAAATTTTGTGTTCTTTTTGGCATTCAAAGTTGCCGAGAAAAAATACGATTTTGTGGTGTAAAACACTTTGCCAAGCAGAACACGAAATTTTACCTTATCTTTTTAAAAAATTTGATTTTTTGAAGAGCTATCGAATGGTACCAAGCTTGCTTGTGAAATTGCGTGAAATAAAGGTCTTTTCTTTATACGTTATTATAAAAATGCCGTTTTTAGCACTTTGTGCCAAAGAAAACTTTTCCAAAAATGGAATTTTTGGAATCAGCGTAAAAAATTACATCTAGTGAGTTTTATAGTTAACTTGTAAAAAAAAGTGCCGCGAAAGTAGCATTTGGGTTACGGTAACCACAAAAAATTTCAAAGGAAAGAAAAAAGAGTGTTCCCTGCCCGTCTCTAGATATGAGCTTAACCGTAGACATATGTATTCGATTGTTTCTCGAAAAAAGCACCGTTCAAATTTATCAATTTTATGCTTTTTTTAGTTTAACGCTATTAAAAAATAAGAATACAATTCTTTAAAAAGTAGAGTTTAAACTATCGTAAATGCTTTAACTAAATCATATCCCAATTAATTAGCATCTCTAATTTTAAAGAACATGAAAACAATAGTTACTGTGCAGCTTATAGAAGAACCGCAATAAGATATTGATAGCGGGATATTTTTTTATTTATTTTAAAAACAACGAAAATTTATTAATGTGATGATGTGATTGCCATTAAATTATAGCTCCGCAATAAACCTCTTTCAGTCAACCCTGTCAAACAAACACCCATCAAAAACCAACTTTTCTTGATTACATGTTGCACTGAAAAAATATTGTGGTTGCAATTACTTTTAGGCTTTGTTCCATAATTTTAAGCAGGTGAAAAAAAAGTAGGAAACTATAATTGCTTGTTAAAAATTTTTTTTGCAACACCATAATTTTAGAAACAAAGAATTTAATGCATATTTATTTAGTTAAATATTTAAATATGTATGAACTTTTGGAGAGATTTTAAAGGCGAACAAAGAAAATCATTTTATGTACAATAAGCGGGGGTTAAAGAAAGAGCACTATTCTAACACAATTTTACACCTGTAAATTCTCATTTATAAAAGATATATTTTGCAAGCGAAAAAGATTATTTTTATCCATAAAAGATTAACTTTTAGTTTTTATTCATGTCTTTTACCACTACTACAACTACATTAACCCTGATACTACTATTCTTATTATTCTCTTCTACAGTATCTGCACATCATCATTTTCGAAAAATGTCAGAAAATGATTTTTGTAAATTTAATGAAACTTTAAAAAGCATTTTACGTGAACTGGATTGTAATATGGAATGGGATGAATGTGCAACAAAAATTCGTGAAATTGTACAATATTCTGCATCTGGGACATGGGGTGTAATAATAGTTGGGAATGAAACGGATATTATGGAAGAAAGAATTGATTGGCATATTTCATCATATCCAAGCGAAAAATGTCGAATATTTGTAAATAATGATAGGAATAGAATGTTGATTGAAATTTTTAGAACTGGATTGTTGGGAAAAGATGTTTATGAAGATAAAGTGAGTTTTCTGAATTAAAAATATGAAAAATATGATAAATAACCTAAGAAAGGGTTCGCTTTAAACCTGGTTGCACCCCTGAAATTCGTTTTAACCTCGGATCCACCGAGCACCAAAATCATTTTTGCATAATTTCACGACTCATCAAAAAGATAAAAAAACATTTTTTAGAAACAATGGAAATCTTTTCAACAGAAAAATGCCACAACTTTAACGTTGTCAGAAGTTTGTCCGCATTCAGCTCTCAGAAATATAATTTCAAGCACATGGATCGATCAACCACCTCATTCAAGGCATCGAAGACAGTAAGTTTTTCTTAAAACTTTTTTATGGCACAGCATGGAAATCAGGGAATAAAATAAAGCTGATTTTTTCGTTGAGAATGTAAAAAGCAACATTTATAAAATCCTAATTAAAAGCAGTCTTACATAATGAGAAAAAGAAATGCTAGTGAATTCCTGATTTTTTTCTGTTTTTTAAAGTTAAAATTTTAAACTTTGTTTTTCAAATTCTTTGTCGTTTACAGCTCCTCAGAAATACAACTTCATGAATCAGCCAGACGTCTATCCATTTCCTTCCACGAACAAACTTCACATGATTGGAATGTTTTTATTGTAAAACTAGATTTAAACTATACATTAAGTGTCGGCTTTGAATTCCCATATTATCATTACAATGCTCAACCAGGTTTTTGTATTGCTAAATCACAAGATGGATATATGGTTGTTGCAGTTGTAAACGAATATTTGAATGATACTTTTAATGAGCTATTGTTTTTGTTGTAATACTTTTTTTGGGTCTATGGGTCGTAGGTATTAGTTAAACACTTTTCTGTTTATTTAAAATTAATCATTTCTCTTACTGTATGTATAAATTACTGTTATATAAATTTTAAAATATATTGATTTTTTTTTCATTTCCAGATGTAAAATTATATGAGTTAATTTTACTCCCCACGTACTGGTACACTATTTTTTTATGAGTAATCCTTTCATTTTTTCATTGACATTACATGTCAAAATAAATGTACACTTTTTTATCCACTTTCATTATTATATTTTTACAGAGCAAAAAAGCAAACAATTTTGTAGTAATATATCCTACATTTATTAGAAAAAGTACAAGAAAAAAGGGTAAGAAGATTATGTAGGTACATTCTGTTCTTTTTTGCTTACGTTTATGCATTTCTTACATATTCAATACATACAATTTTTTATAAAATATTTGTTGTTTTTTTATATAATTAATTAAAAAAATATATGTGACTTTTAACTTTTAAAATACGTCAAAACAGATTTTTTTGAGGGTAAATGAAAATTGAAAAGCCTTTTATAAAAATCATAGCATATAAAAAAACAATAAAAATAAAGCATAAAACACAAAGCAAAAATGTCAAAAAACAATTTTTTAAAAAGTAAAACGACTTTTCATAATTTCAAGCTTTCCTTGATCTTGTCCAGCATAACAAATGAAACAATTGCCGACACCAGAATCAATTACAGAATCAATAAGTTGATTAACTTTATTCTTGTATTGTTGAGAAATATTGACATTGAATCGAAGCCAAATCTTTGTATTATTGTGTTTCTAAAAAAATAAAAGTTGCTTATTAGTTACAATAGAGTAAAAAGTTTACCTTAATAAAGTCAGCGAGATAATCAGCATTAATAATTTCTGGAATATTACATAATGAAATTATTGAAAGATCAGCAAGATTTGGAAGCTTTAAAATATTTTTCATTGTTGAAAAATTAGCAGAAGGAAATCGTTGACCAAAGTAGCTGAAACTATCAGTGACAAAGTTCATTAAAATAAAACTTACTAATTAAAAACATTAACATTTGGAATTGATTCAAGAATATCATCAAGCATTACAGTACTTCCATCATTGTTAACAACTCTAACACAATCAAGATGAAAATTTTGAAATTTTGAAGCAAGCAGTTGAAAATCTATCAAGGTAATACTTCTAGATCGAAAACGTAATAAAGGAACATCACATCGATAAATCTTTGGAGCAAATAATGGAGCAAAAGTGGCAATTTTAAAAAAAGAAAGATCAATTTTATATGTAAGCCATATTTTGGAAGAAATTTTAGCAATATCGATTTTAACGCAACACCCATATCTCGTTCTTGCACAATCTTCTTCAGTATTTGAACAAAGCTGTATTCGACCTCTATAATTAGTAGTAATACGAGCAGCAACAATAATAGGGTTCTTTTCGAAGAAGTATTTACAGCATTGAGCCAATTTTAAATAAGCTTCTGGTGTAATTTTGGATATATAATTAATAACATCAAATGGAAGAGAAAATAGTTGTTGTTTAATTGCTGGTGCTTGTGGCCATGTAATCTTTCCATGATTTTTATTTGAGGATTTTGAAGCAAGAGATAGAGGTGCAGTAGTATTTGATTGAGACATTTTCTTTTAAAAAGAATTTAAGCCTGAAATGATTAAAATTAAACAAAAAATTGAAAATATAAAAAATAAGCAAGGTTTTAATTAACGAAAAGAGATCTGTTAAGCAAAATTTAGATAATCAAAACAGCAATTGGACCATCTTGAAAAATAACAATTTTTTTGCACGTAAAATTTCTTTGCTATGAAGAGATGGATAACTTTATAAAATGACCCTTTTTTTGCTTTAAGGTGCAATTGTGTATACTAATTATACAAAAAAACAAAATCAGTTGATTGTTACTATTAGGGGCTGCTTATTAGTAGTTACATAAATATTTCTACCGACACACAATATTGATTGCAGACAATTTTGTTGTGTGTGCTAATGCGATATATTCATCACAACAAGTCAAATTCATCATTCGTTAATCGTCACTTTCCTGTTTTTTTGTCTTCTTTCTCCCGTTACCTAAAAATTTTTTTAGCTTTTAAAAATTTTGGGTAATTATAATCAAATTTTGCAGATTTATCAAGATATGAATTCAAGTAAACGTAATATTACTTCAATAAAAAACGATTTAAATGAACCTGTAACATCGAATTTATTCTTTCCAACTCCTGCACAATTTCGTGATTCATGTCAACCACAAGCTTTTTCCTTTCTAAGCCCTATCATGGAATATATCAGGAAAAATCTATCAACACCTTTAACGTATCAAAAGTTAATTAAATCATGCAAAATTTTCTTCCTTAAAAATCCATTTTTGGTCATTACTAATTTAGTTTATCATGATGGATGGAATTACTGTTGTGGAAATGTATGTATTGGCTATGAATGCAAAAATGAACATAAAAGAATTGATTTTGAAAATCTTTGTACAAAAATTTGGTTATTAAAAAGCTTCTATGTTATTGCCATAAAAAATGCATCGCAAACTTCTACTATTATTCCTAAAATTTACCGATATGATATAAAAGTTCTTGAACTTTGGCTTCAAAAACTTTCATATAGCGAAAGCTTCTTTCAAATGGAGTTACACATTGCGCTCTCTATTCTTGTTTTGTTAAATGTGAAGATAGTGATGAACATGTATTAGTGGAAGATATTATTAAGCTTTTTTCTGGTGCTGAATACATCTACATGTAAGTAATTTCTTTATATGTAAGTATGCTTAATGTGGATAACTAGCCACTGCATTAACCACTACCCATGAGGTGGAAAACGGGATTGATCTCAGATATCGACCGAGGACGAACCCGCATGATCATTTTGGCCCCGAGAGTGCTCGAATTGAGATGGCCTGAGCTGTGCATGTGCGCCCTGGACCAGTCTACTATGCGACCGACAAATAAATGTTAGCTTTTTAGTTCTATTATTAAACAATCGGCTGTTTGTAAAAGTTACGATGAATTCATTCATGCTTGTCAAACTATTAAACGTGTAAGATTACATAATGTTCCTGCTGATTTTGATGTTCATGAATTTTATCAACGCTTAAAAGTTTGTTCTTAAATAAACATTTTTGAAACCTTTTAAAATATGTTTAACATTTTTTAGATCTGCAAAAATCGTACCTTAATCTGCATTCATTCTCGTGATCACCTTGATCGCCTTCTTGAATTGATGAATGAAATTTTGGCTACACAAATGTTTGAATTTGTTCCTCCTATTATTCTAAGTTCGATTGTTATTTTTCACAAGTATGATAAAATGAAAGAAATTCAGGAAAATGAAGCAGCAAAATATCGTTAAGTTTTTTTTACAACTGTGTTTATCTCTTTTTGTTTCAATGTTTTCTAATGTGCATATTATTACAAAGAATTAAGAAAGCTTTCATTTTACATTGTTTTCAGACATAGTATTTTTAATTTTTGGTATTACTTGTTAGTGATACTGTAATTTAAAAATATTGTTAAAGCTTTGCGTGGTAGTAGTCAGGATTTATATAAACATGGACAAATAACTATGATTTGTAAGAATTTAATACAGTAATCAAAAGAATTTCGCACCAATTATTGCACATAAAAAAACGATAAAATCATGTACAAAAAAATAAACAAAACTAAAAAAAATCCAATATACAAAAGTATAAACATGAAAAAAAGAAAATTTAACTATTTAAAAAGAAAAGAGAGAGGAGATGGAACCCGATAAAAAGGCATAGAGTTATAAAAAACTGAAGAAAAAAGAGAAAAAAAAATAAAATAGAGATCATTAAAGAAGAAATTTGGTTTGCTGTTGAAGCAATCATAGCTGACGATGTTACAGGTGCAGGTTTAATTGCATTCATTGAAGATCCAATTGGTTTTGATCCTGTTGATACGTTATAACTTGATGATAGCCTTCCAGCTGATGGTGGTGGAGATTTTGGCATTACAGAAATTCCTCCAGTTGGAATTTTAATTCCATTTTCTCGTCGTTCTTCGGTAGGTCTTGGATTTTCATTTGGTGCAATAGAAAATGTTGTTGTACCTAGAAAAAGAAGCAATTATAAAAATAATATAACTCATCCAAAGTCAAAAGAAACAACTCCGAAAAAAACATGGCCTACGGTAACGAAAAAATCAAAGGATAAAAAATAAAAAAAATATTACCCGTCAACTTGTATATACCTTTTCGTTTATTCAATAGAATACCATTCAGCCGAGCCTTTGTTTCTTCTTTTGTAAGCTGTGTTGATCCACCAGATGCAGACAATGGACGTGGAATTGCAGATTTTGCTGCTGCTGCTTGCTGTTGTTGCTGATGAAAATTTGTTAATGGTAATTCTTTTTCTTTTTTTATTTCATCATTAATCCATGAAAATGCTTGCTGTGAACGAGCTTGCTCTTCCATTGATAACTTTTTTGGTCGAGATGTTGATGTTGCAGGTGGTGGTGGAAGGCCGACAGTTGTCTTTGGACGAGCTTGTATTGGTGGTGGTTGAATTCTCATTGTAACTTCAGGGGATCGACTTCTCTGCTGATGTTGTTGAAGAGATGATGATGGTGGTGGAAGTTGATTTAATCGAGCAAAATTTGGTTCTGAAAAATAAAACTTATGAGTTAACAGAGTATTATAGTAAGGGTATACTGTAGTTAGAAAGAAAGTATTCGAACAGGTACAAATCCATCTCTTGCAGTATCCCCAGTTCAATAATTCATCAAAAGAAAAAAACTTACACTTCTTCCAACACAATAAATTTATCACCCTTGTTAATTGCAATTTCAGCCGGAATACATGGTTTATGATCTTTAATAGCAATTCTCGTTGAAAATTTAACTTTCGTTAAAATTGCATAGAGTAGCGGGAAATCTGGACGATCTGTTGGATTAATTGCCCAACATCTTAGCATCAACTCATACAAATCTTGTGAACATTTCTCGGGTTTATGTAGACGTTCACCACGTTCAGTTGTTTGGAGAACCTAAAAAGGTTGATGTTGAGGAGATAATTAGTAATATGTAAAAGCATACATTTAATGCATTCAATCCAATCCATGGTTCTTCACCAAATGTAAAATATTCCCATATTGTAACGCCAAATTCCCAGACATCAGATGCACTCCGTAAAAAAGAATTATTGTCGTTTTCTGGAAAATATAAATTAGTATGCTTTCAATAACCCCTCCAAAACTTACATCTTCCTTCAGAATTTAAGCTGACGAAATTGGGTTTACATTCTCGAATCATCGTTTCAGGTTCATGATAATGTTGTTGCTGCAACTGCCGTAAACAATGAATCATTTAACATCACAAAAATCAACTCAATTTGGATAATGCGTTTTTCATATTTTTTGAATTTCTGCTTCATCATCGTTTTTAACTTTTTTGAAGAAAAAAATTTTGCGCGCATTTTATTTTTGAAACGTTGTGCCAAACAATCTATTTTTGTGTTTTTCTACAACGAGTTCCAGCTCTACGTTGATCAATGTCATCATCGTTTTTCTTTTTCTATTTGTTTCTTCTTCATTATACACTCATTTTATATATTTACAAACTTTTTAATGAATTACTTTTTGCAGGGTCATTAACGTTATTCACTAATGGGTAGTTGTTTCTCTGTTCATCGAAAACCTATTAACAAGACAACCAAACTTTCAACTCGTAATGGAAGATTTACTTGGCCTGAAGCAGCACCAATAAGACAATACTTTGCTCTTCCTTCTTCTATTTTTTATTATAATGTAAAACGTTCATCTACAAAGGTTTACCTTAAACTTGCAAAATCATGCAAGTGTGTATTCGAAATGCATCCTCTTCTTGTTGCTGCAAGAATTTGTAAAATTCAAAATCGTAAATTAATGATATGCTCTAATGTTAAAGAAGAATGCTTCAATCAATGTTGTGTCGATTTAGATATTACTAAACTTAAAAGTAAAGTATGACTTACGGATGAACTTTATCTTTCACAAACGACTGTTTCAAATTTTGCTTCGTTACTTTCATCTAAACTTAATCAATGTGAAAGAGCTCAACTTACAATTGATTATTCTACCATTTCTATGCAAGATTTTGAACAATTTGGCTTACGATTTGAAAAATATTTCCTTCGATCTGTTGAAATTGAAGATAAAAATAATCATGTAATGCTTGACAGAGTTCTTGAATCAATTACGAATGTAAGAGAATTCTCTTAGTAAGTTTTTTTATATAAAAGAATTAAGCACCACGCTAATTTTAAAATTTTAGCTTTTTCGATGATCTATATGATGATAGTGAAATAATTGGTGCTGCAGCAACTAATATGCAACATATCTTGATGCTCCGAAATCTTGGCAATCTTCGATTTCTTAATTTATCAAATATTCCTGGAATTATTCCTGTTCAAGATTTGGCTGGATTTATTGAGGTATATTTTTCATGATTTATAATTTTTATGCATAGCTCACATTTTAGGCTTTTCCTGGTTTGACATTTATGTTTGATTTTGATTGGAGTATTTCTCAAGAATATAAGAATCAGCTTGATAATTTGATTGATACTGTAATAGCATCTGGAATTCACAATCGTATTATATATTATCATGAACAGCATAAAGAAAAGCTTCAAATTATGAAAAGTCGATATCATTATTAAATTAACGCTTACTTTCACTTCTTGTATTTTACACTATGACTTTTTTTTCACATCTAATTCTGATCGACCATTTAAATTTGTCGTGTCAAGAAAAATGCAAACTGAATGATTCTCTTTTTTTTGAGTAAAACTTTTCTTTCACAACTTTGATTCAAAGGGAAATATTAAACTCTATTTTTTAATGTATTGTGATAAATTAATAAAATGTATTTAAAATTAATTATTAAACGAATTAAATAAAGAAAAATCAGCTAAGCAAAAAGTTTAATATTTCACTCAAAAAAAGAGAAGCATTCAGTTTGCATTTTTCTTGACACGACAAATTTAAATGGTCGATCAGAATTAGATGTGATTTTTACTAAGGAGTGAATTCATAGTGTTTAAATCACTTTTTTCATTTTTTTTCTATGTGTAATGTTGTATCAAATGTTGTGTGATTGTTTCTGTTTTAGCTTCACAAATAAAAAAGAAACAAACTTTTAGCTTCATTTCCATTTGAATATTTCTAAAGCTTAAAAGAAACAATATAAGATTCTTATTAATACTGTAGTTTCATCCTGGGATCTTATTCTTTTTTTTATCATAAACAATATTGGGAAAAACAAAATGATTATGCTGAACCAAGTTTTACACACTCACATTTTTAAACAATGCACTTTCTGTTTTCTTTTTTCTGTTTTATCATATTTATTACAGTATGCTTTTTAATTTTTCTTGTTGTAACATTTTTATTTTAAAAAATGAAAGTTTTAAAACTCATGCACATATAGATCAGATTATCTTCAGCTTAAACTTCAACACCAGTCACACCGTTAATTGACGGTAAGGTTATGTTGAAATTACTACAGTATACTAATAGTACTTGCGTAAAAACTTACTATTAATTCAATCAATTAAAAAGAGTATACAATGAATAGCAAAAGTACACGGTGAAATTTTCTTTTCGGCTGCTAATTTTACAGTATTCTTGTCTGCTACTTTGTATGTTATAGTAATTACTTGAAAAAATGGTAAAATTGTAAGCATTACATCAACTGTTATTTTTCTGTAACCTTTGGGTCTTCTTAATTTTTTAAGATACTGTAAACTCTTTAATTAAAACAACTTCGAATTGAAAGGGGAGTCGCGTTTTGAAGATTTGCAATTTTGCATATAAATTTTTAAATCATAATTTTTTGTAACTAACTTTATTTGATCAACAAATTTGAAGCAACAAAATTAAAAAGCAAAATGACAAAAAAATGATGGCACAACAAAAATTTTTAAAAAATATAACGACTTTGCATAATATTAAGCTTTCCTTCATTTTGACCACGATAATTAATGAAATGATTAGGAACACCAGAATCGATTACAGTATCAATAAGATGGTCAATTTTATTCTTATATTCTTCGGAGATATTGAGGTTAAATTGAAGCCATATTTTTATATTATTATGATTCTAAAATATAAAATAAGAAAATTTGTTATCAATGCAGTATCCAGGACTCAATTTCAGAGATAAGGATTTCAGCGGGCTTGCCTTTGGTCGTTTGTCATCTATAACGCAGCGGAGGCAAATAATCAAAAGACTTTTTCAGTTTTGGAAGGCTCACGCCCGCTCTCTTAAACACGGATTTGTTTGTTACAATAAAATTATAAATTTACCATAATAAATTCTTCAAGATCATGAATATCTATAACTTCAGGAAGATTATATAATACAATTTTTAGAAGATTATCCAGATTTTTAAGTATTGTCATATTTTTCAAAGTTGAAGCTGTTGCTGAAGGAATAACATCACCAAAATAGCTAAAAAAGTTAATTACAGTGGATGCCTAAAGAATGCATTTTCTATTTGGGACGCAGACTCCGGGGATTAGTTTACAAACTTTTTCATTAAAGGAGGTGAACTCAAATCACTCCCTTAAATGAAGAAGTTTTTAAAATAAAACTTACTAATAAAAAACTCTAATGTTTTTAATCGATCCAAGGATCTCCTCAAGCATTACAGTTCTTCCATCACTGTTAACCACTATAACACAATCAAGATAAAATTTCACAAATTTGGAAGCATATAAACGAAAATCATTCAAGGTAATAATCTTAGAAATAATATGTAGGTGAGCATCTTCACATCGATAAAGCTTTGAAACAAATAATGGAGTAAAAGTTGGAATATCGAATGAAGAAATATCCAATTTATTTGTAAGCCAAATTTTACTTGAAAGCCTTGCACTATCAAGATTAACACAACATTTTTGATTCTTCTTTGCACATTCTTCTTCATTTCTCGAACAAACTTTTTTCCCATTATCATGAATACGAGCAGCAACAATTACACGATTTTTTTCAAAAAAATATTTGCATAGTTTTGATAGTTTTAGGTAAATTTTTGGAGTGGGTGGATTTTTAATCATATAATAAATGATGGAATCAGGAAAGTCAAAGTTTTGTGTAACAGATGGAAAATTTTGCCATGGAAATCTTTTAATTATTGGTGTTTTGCTTGTTTTACTAGAATTCTTGCGTTGATGAGAGATACATGAACCCATCTTGTGAAAGCGTAAAACTAAAATGAAGCTCAATTAATTTTCGCTAAATGCAAAGAAATAGGAATATAAAAAAATAAATTTTAAAAGAACTCGCATTTTGTTACACGCAAAATATTGCAATCTGATTGTGATGTCGTTTGGATCTTTGTCAAAAATGTGTTACGACGTTCCTTGATCGAGGTAACAGATAAAGTATTAAGTAATAGTTTAAGTATAAAGTGTTAAAGTAGAAGTATAGAAGTAGAAGTTGAAAAGTATAAAAGTTATAGTTTATTTATAGCATTGAAAGAGAAGTATAAAAAGTATACAAAACAAAGTAAGAGAATGAGAGAAAAAAGAATGCATGCGAGAGAAAAATATAGAAATTGCAAGAAGAATAAATTATTATTAGAAATTTACATAAAGATTCGCGTTCTCCGCGACAAAATGATGTATTCGTAAATTAAATCATTAAGTGACGCACTTGAGTGCCATTAAGTGATGCAGTGCTATTGTGAGACTTTATTTACATCAAAACCTCTTAGCTTTTTCCTTAACTGAAATGGAAATTTTTATTGCATATGGCTCTACACTGAGAAAAAGCCGTGATGCATTCATCACCCGAGCATCAGTGTCAGTGACGAAAAAACCCTCACAGGTGACGAATTCGTCACCGCTTCATCACCGGTGAGGTTTTCTTCGTCACTGCTTTTTTCTCAGTGTAATATTCTTTACGCTCATATGGAGAGACAACTAAAAAGAATAGCAGTTGCAGGAGATTATTGATTTTTTCAGTTTACAAATGTATTCATCTTTCTTCTCAGACTTTGTTTTTCATAAGTGATCCTTTTTCCTGTTATTAAACCATATAAATACTGTGATCTCAAAAAGAGGAATAAATAATGAAATTTGTACTATCATAAATAAAAACATTGCATTGTTAAACTTATATATAAAACTCAAATTCCTTTCGTATGGTGTAAAAGAATGCAACCTTATTCGCTGTATTATGCAATATGATAAAAGTGGTGAACATGTTTTGTTGGAAGATATTTACAAACTATTTTGTGATGCTGATAAAGGTGTCATGTAAGTAAGCAGTATGCAATAATTTTCAATAAATAATGTGTGATGTTTTGGAAGCTTTAATTGTATTCAATCTAAAAATACTGTTTGTAAAGATTATGATGAATTTATCAATGCTTGCAAGACCATTAAAGAAGTTAAATTACAAGATGTTCCTCATGTTTATTTATAAATTTTATCAAAGCTAAGGTTATTAGTTTGCATTTAAACGTCTTAAATGCATTTTATTTTTAGAGCATTAAAAGTCGAACTTCAATTTTTATTCGTTTTAGTAGTTATGTTAATCGTGTTGATGAAGTTACCGAAGAAATTCTGGCAACAGAAAATTTTGAATTTATTCCTCCTGTCATCACCTATGCCGGTCAACATGTTTACAAGCTTATAAAGATGAAAAAAATCCATGAAACGGAAGCTGCTGAATATCGCTAGCTTATTTTTTCAACTGCTTTTTTCTTTTTATTTGATTTTTTCTGTCGTGTTTATTATTTATTATGTGAGTGAAGTCAATCATAAAAGTTCTTATTCTATTGTATGTCCATACTGTTTTTTTTTTACTTTTCTAAAAACTGACATCTAGTAACAATTTAATTGATGTAACGAAATTCATATCAAATAAACAATCTTTTTATATAGAATAAAAAGAAGATATTGGAGTTTTCTGGTTTTCATTATTTTCATGACAGACATTGCTTTGGACATTCGCATTAGACTTATTAAATATAACATTAAATTTTACTTCAATATTAAATTTAAGGCTGTTTTGAGAGGTTTCTCCATTTGAAAGATTGCTGTGACAAATATTTAATTCAAAAATCTTTTGCTGATTTATTTTAAAAGCGCATATTTGTATTTGATTTTTTGAAGTAAAATCTAGTATTTTTGATTTAATCGATCCATACGAAACGCATAATTCAGTTGACATTTTTTCAAGTGATGTAATTTTAATAGAACATTTTTGAAAAAATTCAGGTGGAATAAAAAAATGACGAAAAGGTATTCTTGATTGCAAAATAATATCTTTTTCAAGGGTGTATTTGTTTTTTGCTGTAAGTTCTTCAGGACATATTACAGTAACCGGAAGATGAAATAATGAACCGATTGAAGAATTTAAAGAATCATATCCATGAATTTCAGCGTAATTGATGGTTCCAAGTTTTAATAAATTTTTATCTATTTTAACATTAAATGAATTGTTGGCGGCTACTGTATTAGAATGTTGAATCCATAGTTCTGCATCTTGTGGGACAACTTTTAGTATCCATGAATGATTAACATTAGTTTCAGCAATATCAAGATTTACATGATATTCTACAATATTTCTCGGACATTCAGTCAAAAAAATTCCGCTTTTTTTATTCAAATAGCCAATTGATAAGTTATATAAAGATTTAATTGAACTATTAGTCAAGACAGTTTTAAAATAATTAAATGCATCATTGATCTGAATAATGCCATTTCCAAATCCGAGTTTATCACCACCTTCAGGTAAATACGAAGTATTTGATAAAGCTAATTTTAGCATTTCAAAATTATATTCAATTGAATTAAATTTTAATGCAGAAATTAAACAAGCGATGGATCCTGCAACACATGGTGCAGCAAAACTTGTCCCCCAATATTTCTGACTTTTGACCAGCTTCCATTTGGGGACAGAAGTAATAGCTCCACCAGGTGCAGAAAAAGTAATACCACGAGAAGAATCATTTTTCGATGGACCTCTTGATGAAAACAGGCAAACAGTTGGAGCTTCATTACTTTCTTTAATGTTGTAAAATCTGTTTTTCATTTCAGCAGTAAAAGCAGCACCAATAAAAAACATTTTATCATTATAAATCCGCCTTGATTGTATAAATGATGAATAGGTGGAACCATTATTCCCTGCAGACATAACAAAAACAATTCCATGTTTTTCTGTCATTTCTTTTATTAAAGCTTCATGTCTTTCATTAACTCTTAGTGAGATGTTAATGATATCAACATTCATTTCGATACATTGTAAAAGCTAAAAAGAAAATAAGTTTATGTCTATTGCAATAAAAGCATTTAAACAATTACAGCTTCATTTATTGTATATATGTATTCAAAGAAATCAACGGCCATCGAAACAATTTGTGCACCAGGTGCTAATCCATTTCTTTTAGGTTCTTCAGGAAAATTAGCAGCTGAAATGTGTGCAACAACAGTACCATGAATATCATTACAAACAAATATTTTTAATAAATTTCCATTATTTTCAATTTTTACAGAATAAGCAATGTCATCCAAAAAATAATCAAATTCTTGTTCATCTGAATAGTTTGTTAAAAGTTTTAGATTTTCAAGATCTTTTCCAAATGATGTATCACAGCAGACCCGCCATTTTTCGCCATCAAACCATACAATACAATCTAATACTGTCTTCATTGATAAAAGTTCTGCTGCTTTATCTTTTTTTAAAGCTCTTAACTCATCTTTGTCATTTTCCTACAATTTAATACTTACAAAAACATGCATGATATATATACTTCAAAACCAACATTTTCCTTGTCAATACCAAAACATAATTCATAAAAAGACTTTTTTCCTAAATGCCATTTACCAGATGGATTTTTCCATTTTGTTGGAATCTTAAAAATTACAGAATAATATTTTTATTTTTAATCAAATTCGTTACCTTTAATTCACGACCACTTAATCCAGTCAAAACATTATTTTCATCTGCGTCTTTTACAACAGCAGTGTCAACACTTCCATTCCCAGTAAAATCAAAGCAATCAATAATTTTTGGAAGTCCTGTTGTAGTTTTTTGCATTCCAGGAAGACTTACATCTACACCACTATCAATTATAGCTATTAAAAGTCCTCTTCCATCGTATTCCGGATATTTTTTTAGAAATTCTTCCTATAAGATAATATATCAAAAATTTGGATTGATACAAATAATATATTTACTTGTTGGGTATCTTTTTTAGGAATATAATCTTCTAACTTTGTTGATTTATCAGCCATAATTCTTTTTATAATAAAAAAAATATGAACCTTTATATTTTTAGCCACAATCTGAATAATTGCAGAATAAATATTTTCTTTTCTAGATTTCATTTGGTAGGGCTGCAGAAGACTCGGCCACTTTTTTTTCCCGCAAGACAAAGGAGTTTGGCCTATTTTGCTTCAAGGCATTTATTGGTTTTGTAAAAATTAAAAATGAAGACGAAAAAATGGCGCGTAAACAATAATAAAGTAAAGTAATACCTTTATACGTAACAGTAAAAGTAACTCACAGTAAAACATTAAAAAACACAAAACTGTACAAAAAAGTTAAAAACCAGGAGAACGTGGAAAATAATTTAAATATATTTGATTACTAAAATGTGTTAGAAGTGAAGAATTGAGATTTAGTTTATAATTCAGAGCCAAAAAAACACAAGAACATTAAAAACAAATATTTTTTGCTCCTGCATGTTGCTCCTGCATGTGAAGAAGATGATATTCAAATGGATCAAAATATTCTTTTTTCACCTCAAATGCCACCAAAAATAAAAGAAAATACTGAATCATCTGTTGTCGTCACAAATATTCCAGAAACTATGATTGCAGATGATGCTAAAACAATATTGACTGATATTCAAATAATGGGAACATTTATTCAAAATATTGATCAAAATGCTAAAATTGTATCTGTCAAAAGAATGGGAAAAAAAGACTCTTCGAAAAATCGTCCAATTCAAGTGTCTTTTAAAACCAAAAATGAAAAGAATACTGTTCTCAAAAATGCTCCAGAATATATTAAATCTCAACAAAAATTGAAAGAATGGAAAGTATTCGTGAACAATTATGAATCTCCTGATGCTCATAAAATCCAAGTGAAACTTACCAAAAAGAAGGATCAACTTTACAAAGCTCGTGGAGGAAATACATCAATCAAATATTTTATAAAAGAAAAACAAATTTTTGTGCATGATACATCTACAAATGAAACCAAACGTGTTGAATGTGATGAAAATATGGAAGCTGCTCAATTCTATAAAAGAAATCAAAAATGTTCCCTAAAAGAAACTAAAAATAATTTATCTTCTTAATTGTTAGGTATTATTGTTTTCTATTGTATTTTTATCTTATTTGTACTTTTAAATTGTATAACTATCCACATGGTCTAAGCCACGGGGGAATATTCTTTATGAATAAATATATATAAGAGCCAAAAAAACACAAGAACATTAAAAACAAATATTAAAAATTAAAATATCTTTGCATGCTTTTCTTGATCTTGACCGCGATAATAGATAGGACGATGAAAAACAACGGAATCAATTACAGTATCAATAATTTCTTCAAGTTTTTCCTTGTATTCTTCAGAAATAGTAGAACACACTCTAAGCCAAATTTTTGTATCCTTATGACTCTAAAATATAAAATTTCCCTATTAGCTACAATAAAGTAAAGCTTACCTTAATAAATTCATCAAGATCATCAATGTTAATAATTTCTGGAATATTATATAAACAAATTGTTGAAAGATTAGCAAGATTTTGAAGCTTTGAAATATTTCTCATTGTTGAAGATGTAGCAGCAGGAGCTTCACGATGGAAGTAGCTAAAAGTTGAAGTATAATTCAGTGACAAAGTTTATTTAAATAAAACACACTAATTAAAAGCTTTTACATTTGAAATAGATTCAAGGATATTTTCAAGCATTACAGTATTTCCATCATTGTTAACTACTCTAGCACGATCGAGAAGAAAGTATTGAAATTTTGATGCAAATAAATGAAAATCTTTCACAGAAATAACTTTAGACATAATATGTAGTAGTGCATCATCACATCGATAAATCTTTGGGCCAAATATTGGAGTAAAAGTTGGAATATCAAATGAAAAAAGATTTATTTTATTTGTAAGCCATATTTTACTTGATAGTTTAGCAATATCAAGGTTAACACAACATTTATGATTCCATTTTGATCAAAGTTCTATAGTTTTGGTACATACTTGTTTTCCACCGGTATGAATACGTTTAAAAACAATATTAGGGTTCTTTTCAAAAAAATATTTGCAGCTTTGAGCTAATTTGACATAGACTTCTGGAGTTGAAGGATTCTTGATAATATAATAAATAATAGAATCAAGAAGATCAAAATTTTGTTTAACAAATGGAGCTTCAGGCCATGAAATTTTTCCATTTTTAATTGAGGAGTTTGAAGTGGATGAAGCTGTTGTATTTGAGTGAAACATGTTTCTATAAAAAAATTTAACCTGACAATCTTTAATTTAAAAAAAGGAAAATATAAAAAGTAACAATTTTTAGTTTTTTTTGTTACGAAATGGTGAATAATTTTAAAAAATTTAATGACCTTTTTCTGCTTTATAGCACATATGTATTTATTGATTTTGCAAAATAATTAAACAAGGAGGTAAAATTCGACAAAAAAAGATTTTCTTTTCCTGCAATTTTCTGGGATTGAAAAAGAGCTGTCGTTCTTTGCATACCTTTTTCTCCGCTATTTTCGTTAAACTGCTTTTTACTTTATTAATTTTTAGACAATCATAATTTTATCGGGCTTATTCTTTCAAGTCATGGGTTCAAATGAACGTTGTATTACTTCAATGGAAAAGAAACTTGAAGATGATTCTTCATCTGGCTTGTTCTTTCCAACTCCAACTCAATTTCATGAATCTGCTATGTCACAAGCGTTTTCTGTTCCAATGCCAATCATGAAACATATTTGGTCAAATCCATCTTCATCTGAAGTTTATCAAAAACTCATCAAATCTTGCAAGCTCTTCTTTCTCAAAAATCCTATTTTTATTTTGAAGAATTTACAATATGATTCTTGGTATGGATGGGAATATTGTGATTCAAATGAATGTGACAGTGTTGAATACAAAAGTATTGACATGGATAACCTACATCGCAGAATTTGGATATCAAGAAAAATTTGTATTAAATATTGCATTGATGAAAAGCCATTATCTGACCTTCGTCTTAAAATTTATCGATATGATGTTCAGTTTTTGGAACTTAATGATCTAAATCTTTCATATAGTGGAATCAAGTTTCTTTCAAATTGTGTAAAAGATTGCAGCCTTTATCGCTGTGTTTTTAAACATGATGATAATGGTGAATATGTTTCTCTCGATGACATTATCGAACTATTTCCTGGTGCTGAAAAAGTTGTCATGTAAGTAAGCAGTGCACATCACAATAATTTAATAATATATGATTATGCTTCAGAAGTTTTGATCGCATTCGATCTAAAAATGCTGTTTGTAAAAGATATGATGAATTAATCAATGCTTGCAAGACCATTGAAAAAGTTCAATTACATAATGTTCCTGCTGATTTTGATATTCATGAATTTTATCAATGCTTAAAAGTTTGTTTTAATTTATCATTTTTAAAAATATAATTTTAATTTTAGAACAGTAAAAATCGCACTTCAATTTTTATTCGTTCTCGTGATCATGCTGATCGCCTTGCCGAAGTTACCGATGAAATTTTGGCAACAAAAAATTTTGAATTTGTTCCTCCTGTCATTACCTTTGCTGGACAATGGTATTACAAGATCAATAAAATGAAAGAAATTCAAGAAAATGAAGCTGCAAAATATCGTTAAATTCTTTTTCCAACTGTTTTCGATCTTTTTGTTTTATTTGTTGTGTTTATTATACAAGTGAATTATAATTATAAAATCTCTATTGTACGTCGATATGATTTTTAACAAATTTACCATTTTATATTCTTGATTTTTGGTAGTATCTATTAGGGATACTGTAATTTTATAAAAAAAGAGTCTTTAAAAATTCGACCCATGTAGAATAATACTTTTTTATCTCAGTCGCAATAAAGTAAATAGCTTACCTTAATAAATTCAGCAAGATCTTCAATATTGATGATTTCTGGAATGTTATACAATAAAATTTGATCAAGATTTTGAAGCTGTAAAATATTCTTTATTGTTGAAGCAGTAATAATCTATTTAAACTTGACAAAACATTAGATTTTCAAAATATTTTTACACGTTTTGGAAAGCAACTGCTAGGTATTGAAAAATATTATATGGATTTGGCTCGTGCAAGTATGTTCGTGTTGAAGATGGATTTAATATTTTATGTCATTTGGTTGCACCACGAATGCCACTTTTATCCTCTGAAGCATTTCCACATTGTCAACAATTACTTCCTTTAAATTAAAGAGTTTCAGGTTAAATTATTTTTATAGAAACATGTTTCACTCAAATATTACAGCTGCTTCATCCTCTTCACAACCTTTAATTAAAAATGGAAAAATTGCATGGCCAGAAGCTCCATCAATTAATAGTGTTCATTTCCCGTTCCGTTCCCGGCGGGAAGCGGGAACGGGAATTCCCGCTTCCCGTTCCCGCACTGTTTTCGTTCCCGCAAACGTCCCGTTTTCCCGTTCCCGTAGCAAAAAATTCCCGTAAAAAAATTAGCAAAAAATCTCGTAGAAATGCAATATTTTGGGCACAATTATTGTTCGTTATTAAATTGTTAAAGAAAAGAATTGGTGGAATTACTACCTGCATTAATCTGCCGTTAAATCTCTCTTATAATGTTCCCAACGCGAATGTGAATATTCGTGGTTATTCATTGCTTTTCGTTATTGTTCAACAGCCTCTTCTAGAACGTTCAGCCTACTTGCTGCTGTTTTTCGATCGCATATTCTTTTTTTATTCATTTGATTAGTTGCCTGTTGCTGTTGAGCACTTGCTCTCTATTGTTTATTTGTGTTTCATAAATATCATTTAATTTAAATATAAAAAAGAAGAATGACTGGTAAAAAGACTCCAGCACCTGTTTGCTGAAGATATTTATGAAGAACCAGGCCAAAGTAATTCATTCAATAGTAATGCTTCAATCAGTTCCACTGATCTTGATCCTAATGAATTAGAAAAGCGTCGAAGCAAAAAACCAACTCAAAAAAATAGTGGAGCAGATAATCGAAAAGAAATTAAAGATGAAATAGCTTTTATTCAAGAACGTCGTAATTTAGATATTAAACCGTTTGAATTTTATGAAATTAATTCTTCGATTCAAGAGGGTGATGGAAAAGTTTTAAAACATGTTCCAAAAGCTGCAAAACATTTTCTATTAGCATCATCAAGTTCCATTGAATCTGAAAGCTTTTTTTCGGATGCTACATCATTATATGGAAATAAGCAACGTAATCGGATGTCTGGTGAAGTTGCTCAAGTATTACTTCTAATTAAAGTCATGCAAAAACAAAATATTTCAAATGCTGAAAGAAATGAAGAAGAAACTGAAGAATCAGAATCTGAAGAAGAATTTTTATCTTAATTTATTGTTACAATGTTATTATTATGTTTTGTTGTTAATTTTGTCATAAATTCATGCATTAAAAATTTCTAGTTATAGGGGAAAAATAAATAGTGAACGGGAATGCGGGATTCCCGCCGGGAATTCCCGCTTCCCGTTCCCGCAGGAATTTTCAAAAGCGGGAATTTCCCGTTCCCGCTTTTTTCTGAAAAACGGACGGGAAAATGAACACTATCAATTAAACAATCATTTTCTCTCCCATCTTCAATCACTTATTATATGGCTAGAAACCCACCAACTTCAGAAATGTATTTTAAATTGGTAAAAAGTGCCAAATACTTCTATCATAAGATGCCTTTACGTGTTGCTGAACGATTTGATGGAAATATGCTGTGCACAATTGCAGATGAATATGAATGTCTTGTTAAACAAAAATGTTGTGTAAGCGTTGATCTTGCTAATACTACGTCTCGACTGTGGTTAAAGAATGGTGTTCGCCTTTCAACAGCTGTTGCACTTTCTTCAGTTCTTGTTCGCAAACTTTACAAATGTGAGAATTCTTTTTTAAATATTGTTTCAACTACATTGACTTTAAATGAATTTAAAATTCTTGGAACCGTATTTGATAAATACGAATTAGTTTGTGTTCAAATAAATGGTAATGATGGAAGTGCAGTTACAATTGATTCAATGTTAGAAGCTGTAACAAATTTAAAAGAATTTGATTAGTAAGTGTTTATACATGTACACAAAAGTATATCATTACTCTATTATTATAATTTTAGTTGGTTCGATCGAAGTATTCCTGCAGCAACTGCTTCAACAATGGCTGATATTTTAAAACTTCAAAATCTTGGCAACCTTCGTATATTTTCTTTACACGATGCTCCAGAAGTTATTAAGACTGATGATCTTTCTGCTTTTATTACGGTAATATTTTACAAATATTTTATCATTGACGTACATATTTTAAATTTTAGACTTACAAGAATACAAAGACTTGGCTTCGATTCGATATTAATATTTCTCCAGAATACAAAGAGAAGGTTAAGAAAGTTATTGATGATGTAATTGAAATGGAAAATAGAAAATGTTTTATCTACTATCGTGGTCAAGAGCAAGAAAAATACAGTATTATGGAAAGACGTTTTTATGGTCAAGAATGAACTTAGTTGGTAAATTATGTAATATACATTATAAAAAAATTTATAATCAATCTCTTTTCTGATTAGACATTTATTCATTCATTTTTGTAGCATTTTTTAATAATAACTTTGATTATCTTTGTTTTGTTTCGCTTTTTTCGAAATTTTTTATTGTTACTATTACTTTTTTTGTTATCACCTTTATATATATATATATTCACATATTCAATAAACGTTTATTATATTCAAAAATTATTGATTTTACATTTTTAATGTCTTTCAATCTAACCTTTTTTAGTTTACGCTAAATAAAGTAAAAACGGGTTTTTGAGTTGACTGAACAATCTGTGTTTTAAAGTAATTAGCTAATCCCTACTCGTATTTTAATTAATTAGTGTCCAGATAATCAAGCCCCATCACCCCGTCATGCGTCTGAATACAAGTATATCCTTTTGATGAAAAATAATTAATAAAATTTGAAACGAAAAACAAGAACATCAAAAACATATCTTAAAAAGTAAAATGATTTTGCATGATTTCAAGATTTTCTTCATTTTGTTCAGCATAATAAATGAGACGATTTTCAACACCGGAATTAATGACAGTATCAACAAGTTTTTCAAGCTTTTTCTTGTATTCTTCAGAAATAGTAGAACAAAAACTAAGCCAAATTTTTGTATTTTTATGACTCTAAAATATAAAATTTCCCTATTAGCTACAATAAAGTAATAAAGCTTACCTTAATAAATTCATCAAGATCATCAACATTAACAATTTCTGGAATATTATATAATGAAATTGTTGAAAGATGATCTAGATTTTGTAGCTTTAAAATATTTTTCAATGTTGAAGCAGTAGCAGCAGGCGCCTCACGATGGAAATAGCTAAAAGCTTAATTATATTTCAAAAAAAGTTATCTTTAATAATAAAACTTACTGATTAAAATCTTTAACATTTTGAATAGATTCAAGGATATCTTCAAGCATTACAGTACTACCATCATTGTTAATCACTCTAGCACAATCAAGATGAAAATTTTGAAATTTTGTTGCAAATAATTTGAAAGCATACAAGGTAATAGTCTTAGAAATAATATCTAGTTCAGCTTCTTCACACCGATAAATCTTTGAAACAAATACAGGAACAAAATTAGGAATATAAAGTGAAGAAAAATTTATTGTATTAGTAAGCCATATTTTACTTGAAAGTTTGGCAATATCAAATTTCACGCAGCATTTATGATTCTTCTTTGCACAAAGTTCTATGGTTTTTCTGCAAGCTAGTTTTCCACCGGTATGAATACGTTCAATAACAAGAATAGGGTTTTTTTCAAAAAAATATTTACAACTTTTTGCTAATTTCACATAGATTTCTGGAGTTGAAGGATTCTTTGAAATATAATAAATGATTGAATCAGGAAATCCAAAATTTTGTTTTATTGCTGGAGCATATGGCCATGACATTTTTGCATTCTTAATTAAAGGTTTTGAAGGAACAATAATATTTGATTGAAACATGTTTCTAAAAAAAGATTTAACCTGAAATTCTTTAATTTAAAGGAAAATATGAAAAATGAATGAAGTTTAAAAAAAAAAGAAAAAAAATCTGCCACGCAAAAGCTAGATAATAGAGATCTTCGCCCAACTGCTGGAAAAATAACTTTAATAATGAAAAATTTTTATTGCACAAGCCTTGATTACTTTTAATTTAAAAAAAGAATGACTTTTCTTTTTTTAGTTTGTATTTATTGATTTTGCAAAAAATAAAAACAATTTGAGAATTACTATTAATTTTAAAGCAAAAACAAAAAATGGTTGAATCAAATCCTTTGGGTTAATAATATTATATTATTATCACTTCTAAGAGAGTAATCCATAACTGAAAACAAATAGCGAAAAATGACTCCTATTGTTTCAAAACAGTAACATAAATTGAGTAAATTATTTTACTATGATTTTGAGGGTAATTAAATAATAAAAACACATTACTGTCATTTTGAGACAGCAACAAAAAAAGATACTGTAATTTATGTTATTTTAGTTACTGATAAAAATATTATCAATAAACAAAATAATGTCAATGCAATGTATCTTTCAACAGTAAAAATCACCAAGTACAGCAATCCCAAAATTTTCCAAGTTACTCTACTTCCAGCAAATCACTTTCAATGAAAGGTTAAAATTTCTACAGTAATCAGACAAAAATTGGCACCATTTATTGCACATAAAAAAATGATAAAAACCATGTACAAAAATATACAAAACTAATAAAAAATCAAATCTAATATACAAAAGTATTAACATGAAAAATAGAGAACGTAACAATTTAAAAAATAAGAGAGAGAGATGGAACCCGATTAAAAGGCACAGAGTTATAAAAAACTGAAGAAAAAAGTGAAACAAAACAGAGATCAATAAAGAAGAAGAAAGTTATTACATAAAAAATGCTACGAAAAAATGCAAGAAAAAAGTTAGTTAAAAATAAAAAATAAATTACCAGTTTTTTTTGGCAAGTCTATATATACTTTAATGTTAAAGTTAAAAAAGATTAATACAAGTAAATATATATCAAAAAAGCACTCAACGAGCTAATCCCTCCAAAGTAGAATTATACCCTACCAAAAATAGATATAAATTAATTAGACATAAGACGAATTGCTGCTTGATTTAAATCCCAGTTACAAAAATCCAAGGCTGATGCAGCTAAATCTGTGTCGTTCGTAAGAGCAGTGGCAATTAATGAATCAATTTTGAGTTGTTTTACTGCCATTTCAATATTAAAGTGATGTTTGAGAAGGGCAGCACGGCATTCAGCATCACTAAAAAATTTTAAACTACCCGAACTAACAAAAAATAAAAAAGAAGGCGTAAGGAAGGCGGAAGAAAAAAATTGTCGAACAAACCGTTTTAAAATGATCGAATGTGTTCAGAATTGACTGGAAATCTCGAAAAAAGCAAAATTTGCACAAAAATTTATTCCCAAAAAATGTAGAGCTTGAAAAATTCAAATTTTTCTAAAATTTTTTATCTGCTGCAGAATCCGCGGATTCAGAATACAGAAAATTTAATTCAGACAAAAAGTTAGCTAATACCTATAGGAATCATTCCTCGATAGGAATTAGGTGAAGATGATCTAGAAAAATAGTTATTTTACCTTCTTTAAGCGAGAATTCGTCATTTTTCCACCTTCCTTGTTAAAATGTCAAAGCAAAAAAGTTTTACCTTGCACCAATAACTTGTGATTTAACTTTTAATAATAATTCATTTGCTTCATTTAATGATGGAATAGCTGATGGTACTGCAGCAGAATGAGCTGTTGTTGTTGTTGGAGATGGACGAATTTCAAGCAGTGCTGGAGGAGCTGAGAAAATGTTTACAATTAATGCACGTTTAGAAAATGAAAAAAATTTTTTGGCCCCGTTTTTTGTCCAATTATCCCCAACTGATATATGCAAACACTGTGCAGTGCACAATTTTTAAAACTCTATAACAAATTCAGCTTATCCCCAATCCAATTAAAACCACAAAAATAATACAAACAAAAAAACACACCATAAATTTCTTCTAGCGTTGGTGCAGTTGGAGTATTACGTGTTGAAGTAGAAGGTGATAGAGTGCGTGGAGGACGATTATTAGGTAGTGCTAAAAGAAAAATAAAACGTTGTTAATATAAAAATTGTTAAAAATATTAGTGTATTAAATAGAAGTAATAAAATAGAAGTGCATATTTGTGAGTGAGTGTGTGTTATTGTCTAGGGAACATCCATTGTCGAAAAGAAACATAACGTTTACTTGACGAGAATATAATTTATTGATAACTTCACATAAGAGAGTTTACATGATGCAAAAGAAAAAGAATTACAATACAAACAAAGTATATACAGGAAAAATGAGGTTTTTATACAAAAGAGATATGTTAGTTTCTTTATTCCTTCATTCATTCACGAGTCTTCGTGACATTCCCCAGCGCCGAGAAGATAAGACCACGATATGATTGAGAAGAGAGACATTTGAGATGAGAGACGATGAGAAGAGAAGTGATGAGAGATCAAGCTGTGATTAAATTGATGAGCGAAATATGTGATAAAGTTTAGATCAAGATAGTCGGCTTTGAGGAGAGAAATCAAGGTTTAACATAAATTTGCTACCTTGAGCATATCAATTTGCGCATCAATATGCAACTTTAAATATTTGCGCCTTCATCATTTGATCCATCAACGACGTCGCGGTTGTCTAGCCCCCTGCTTGCTGGTTGTTAATTCTTTGATTGTTAATAACAATACTATCAGTCAGGGTATAAGTTTTCAAATATAGAAAATAGGAAAATATATATGATTGGTTTGATAATAACTGTTGCAGTTAAAGGGAGTGTCTCAGTCAAGCAAAAAAAATCCGTCGCGAATGAGGCAAAATCAAGAAAAAATGAAGAAAAATAGTTAAATCTCGGGTTATTTTAAACAGTTTTTTTAAGTTGATACCATTTTGGAATCTCCAAAAAAAGAGAAAAAAGATGATATTTTTAGAATTTTAAAATTCTGCTTCTGAAGCGTTTTCGTGTTGTCGTGGTTTTTTTGCTTGACTGAGACACTCCCTTTAATGCTAGAGATAAAAATAATACAGCAAACTACCTTTAAAGTTTCTAGCTGCTAATAATGACTTTATGGAAAGCAACTATATCAGTTACTACCAAATAAATAAATAAAATATATATCAATAATTAATAAAAAGGCTATTGGTAAGCAGCTATAACAGTTATTACCAAAGTTGATCAGTTGCTCCAACCACGATCATTTGTTTGATGAGTTTTAGAATGACCATCTTTCTCCCATGAACATTGTTTCGTGTTTCGATGAGAAACCGTTGAGAAATTGGTCATTTTTCGAAGAGTTTCACCAACGAACAGATGCTGCTTCAACAAACACGAAGGACATCCAAATTCACCACCCAAAATAACCATAGCGCTGCCACGCGGACTTGTTGATTTGGTCGATTTGAAACAAATACATCTTTCAGCGACTTTTTAAACCAATAATATGAAATTTGACTATCTGTCCAAATGAATTTATTACATGTTTCATTTGCTTTTTTTTAAATAATAATAATAATTTATGTATTCTTTATAAAAGCTCCAAATTTTGATTTTTAATTCACGACATGCAGGTTGGATCATATCAAGTGGAAGTGGGTCACCAACAAGACGAACACTAATTCTTTCAATAAAATCACATGAAGCAATAACTTTTCGATACTTATCTGAAAGCCATTGAAGTACTTCAACCTTCATGATCTTGTATTTCAAGAAAAATTCAATTGAATCAAAGCTTTCTGGGCATTTACAAATATTCATTTCTTCAAGTGATGGAGCAATAGCTTTCATACATAGATAAATCATTGAAAATTGATAAGAGATTTCATGCGGATGACTTACACCTCCAATTTTGACATAAACCCGCATAAAGCTATCACAAATTTCAACATATTTAACTTTGCTGAAATATTCGAAATTGTTGGCGACTGGATACCATAAATTTTCCAAGTGTTCGGCTATCATTTTCTTTTTTTAAACATTGAATTAAAACATCAGTAAAATAATCTGGATTAAGAGTAGGCATTTTGTAAAGTACCTCAAACTTTGGGTAATTAAACCAATATGTAATAATTTTTCCAGCCAACCAAATTCCCATAATTTCAAGTTTTAGTATTGTTAACTTTTTATTCAAAGGCTGCAGTTTTGTTTTAGCAAATATTAATGGTGTTTCATATCCAACATCAGTTTTAATTCGAAGATAAATGCAGGTACAGTATGCTTGTTGTGATGCATCAGCAAAGCATATATTTCGATATGATGTGATTCAGGAAACTGTTGTTCAACGTATTTCCGTGGCACTTTAATAATACCATTCCAATCGTCAACGATCAATTGCCATTCATCATTTAATGTTTTATTTAAAGGTTCATCCCATTGCAATTTTTCTTGGAATAACTTCTGCATAAAACACCGTCCCTTAACAGTTATGGGTGACAAAAAACCAAGAGGATCAAAGGTAGACGCAATAAATTTTAGAATATTTCTTTTTGTCCAAGTTGATGTATCAGCAAATTCAATTAGTTCCGGTCGATGCACCATTGTCGAAAATAAACATAACATTTACTTGACGAGAATATAATTTATTGATAACTTTACATAAGAGAGTTTACATAATGCAAAAGAAAAAGAATAACAATACAAACAAAGTATATACAGGAGGTTTTTATACAAAAGAGATATGTTAGTTTCTTTATTTCTTCATTCATTCACGAATCTTTGTGACATCCATCCTAATAATAAAAATTAAAAAAAGTTAAACAACAATACCACAGTTTTACAATACACTTTCACAACAAAAAACCCAAAAAAAGTGTTGAAAAATGGAAAGAAAACAGAAAACATTAGGTCTATTAAATATATTTTTTAAAAACTACTGTACCCCTCCAAAAAAATCATTCCCACTCTTCAAAAAAGTAATCAACTTACCAATAGGTCTTTGTGGTTGTGAACTAATCAACATATCATTTATTGCTTGAGAGGATGATGGAGCTGTTGATGGAATAACTCTTGCTTGATTATTTGATATTGGTCGAGGTGGTGGCTTTGAATTTATTCCATTGCTTTGAGGCTGTTGCATTAGTAAATGATTGTTTGATGTTGTTGTAGAATATTGATGATTTCTTTTAGCTGTTTCTGCTGTAATTTGTGATAGTAGCGGTGATGGAGGTGGAAGAAAACTATTACTGTTGCTATTTGAAGAATTATTCATACCATTGTTGCTGTTGGTGGAATTGTTCATTCCATTAACTGAATGATTTGTTCCAACAGTTGCTGCAGCTGCCATCGGCATTCCTGTTGACGGAATTACAAAACCACTTGACATTTTTGGATAGCTTATTTCTGTTCTTGTTGGTTGAAGAATTGGCTGCTGCTGGGGTTGATGAGACTGTTGATGTAGTTGATGACCGTTTATCATTCCTATTGAATTTGTGCCATTTCTAGGTAAAGTTGAAGACGACCCATTAATATTTGCCAAAAATTGTGGTAATGGTGTTGGCTCCAAAAAGCTTTGTTGTTTTCGATTATTTTGTAGTTGCATCTGTTGCTGTTGATTCAAACTTGGTGCATGCGCTACAGGTGCCATAAACGGCAAATTTGTCGATGAAGCAGCAGTTGTAGTAGTAGCGGTATTCGACTGAAGATACAGTGGTTTATGAATAATAGACTTTAGTTGTTCTGATACAACAAATGGATCTGGACCATTTGACAGCGATGGAGAAAGCTGTGGATAATTTGTATTTGCAAGTGTCAACGACGATAAAGTTGATGAAATTTGATTGGCTGTTGAATTTATCATAGCTGACGATGTTACAGGTGCAGGTTTAATTGCATTCATTGAAGCTCCAATTGGTTTTGAGAGATTCCCTGTTGATACGTTGTAACTTGATGATAGCCTTCCAGCTGAAGGAGGTGGAGATTTTGGCATTACAGAAATTCCTCCAGTTGGAATTTTAATTCCATTTTCTCGTCGTTCTTCGGTAGGTCTTGGATTTTCATTTGGTGCAATAGAAAATGTTGTTGTACCTAGAAAAAGAAGCAATATTAAAAAAAGATTTTCAAAAAACAACTTCTATTGTTGGAATACAGAAAGCGATTCAAGGTTTTTGACCACCTGGCTTTGGAGCGCAAAGAGTTACTTCAGATTTATATAAACTGATATTTTTCTGTAATGTAATAAGCAAATGCGTTGCCGTTAAAAAACTACCCGGAAAAAACATGGATTTTGAATTTGAGATACATTAACCAAAAAAATGTACCCCGCCATTTTCTACTTGTATAATACTTACCTTTTCGTTCATTCAAGAGAATACCATTCAGCCGAGCCTTTGTTTCTTCTTTTGTAAGCTGTGTTGATCCACCAGATGCAGACATTGGACGTGGAATTGGAGATTTTGCTGCTGCCGCTTGCTGTTGTTGCTGATGAAAATTTGTTAATGGTAATTCTTTTTCTTTTTTTATTTCATCATTAATCCATGAAAATGCTTGCTGTGAACGAGCTTGCTCTTCCATTGATAGCTTTTTTGGTCGAGATGTTGATGTTGCAGGTGGTGGTGGAAGGCCGACAGTTGTCTTTGGACGAGCTTGTATTGGTGGTGGTTGAATTCTCATCGTAACTTCAGGGGATCGACTTCTCTGCTGTTGCTGTTGATGAGAGAATGACGATGGTGGTGGAAGTTGATTTGATCGAGCAGAATTTGGCTCTAAAAAAGATTTGAGTTAACAAGATAATACTAACAAAAATAATAACCACTGATTTTACGACACAGAAACTCAGTAATAACCCACCAAATTCATTCAACCTTGAACGATTCCATGCTTCTACAGATGTAAAAGCTTCATCACTTCCAGATCCAAATCCTGATGAACCCCATGAAAAATTTGATCTTGATGAATGAAGACCACCTTGACTTTGTGGCTGTTGTTGTTGTTGAGAGCTTGGAATAGAAGATTTCATTGGAATAGTTGGTTGTGAATGATGCTTTTGAATTGGAGTTGCATTTGGGACATCTGTTCCAACCACAGGTTTTAGAACAGGATTCTTTAAATATACTTCTGGAATTGATGATGGATCACCCCATGAATGTAATACATCTGATGCACCATGTCCAGCATGAATAAATGAATTTCGTATTGGTGATGAAATTTGTTTATGATGATGGGATGAAGATGATGTTGTAGAAGTAGAAATATTGCTTGAATTATGAGTTGGCTGCTGTTGTGGCTCAGATTTCCTTGATACTACTGGTCCAGTGGTTGGTTTTGGTGGAGCTTGTCGAACTGGTTGTCGATTTCCTTCTGTTGTTGATTGAAATGGTACTGGTGAAACAGAGGTCTTCATATCGAGGACAGCTTTCGGGCAATGACCAAATTGTCGAGATGTTACATTTTGTCCAAGTAGAGTGTTTGGTGAGCTGTAATAGAGAAAGAAAGATTAAAAATTGTTTAAGAGATTTGTAAGGGTATACTGTAGTTGGAATGAAAGTATTCCAACAGGTTCATATTCAATCAATAATCTTCAATTTATTTAATGATGGAAAACTTGACTACCTCACAAAACCCATTTCTACAGTATACCCAGTTCAATAATCTCTCCATCAAAAAAAACTTACACTTCTTCCAACACAATAAATTTATCACCCTTGTTAATTGCAATTTCAGCCGGAATACATGGCTTATGATCTTTGATAGCAATTCTTGTAGAGAATTTGACTTTTGTTAAAATTGCATAGAGTAGCGGGAAATCTGGACGATCTGTTGGATTAATTGCCCAACATCTTAGCATTAACTCATACAAATCTTGTGAACATTTGTCGGGTTTATGTAGACGTTCACCACGTTCAGTTGTTTGGAGAACCTAAAAAAGTAATGTTGAGGAGAGAATGTGAAGGATATTAAGCTTACATTTAATGCATTCAATCCAATCCATGGTTCTTCACCAAATGTAAAACATTCCCATATTGTTACTCCAAAAGCCCATACATCTGATGCACTCTAAAAATGTGAAAGATATTAATGGTGAAACGTGGTTACGACAATCCCTCCAGCACAGCCACCATAAAAAAAACTTACAGAAAATTTTCGATATCGTAGAGCTTCTGGTGGACACCATGAAAATGGAACTTTTGTTACACCTTGCATATCATATGTTTGGTCGTATTCATTAACCAATCTTGATAGCCCAAAGTCACATAGCTTTACTGTTTCATCATTATTCTTTAGCAAAACATTTCGAGTAGCTAAAAATGATCATACGATAAATGTTGGAGAGATAGCAATCCGATTAGAGCAGTAAACAGAAGGAAAGAATTATTATCGTTCCAAAGATAGTAAATAAAAAGATTCGAGAAATGTGGCAATTTTGTTACTATTATAATTCAGGAACAACAATCCTTACCCAAATCTCTGTGCACATATCCCTTTTGTTGTAAATATGCCATTCCAGATGCAATTTGTAACGCATAATTCAATAGCTGTGTTGCAAGCAGTACTGGCTTTTCAGATGACCGCAGTCGAGACAATAAACTTCCACCATCACAAAATTCCATAACCTAAAACTTATCTTTATTATATATTGTTACAATAGCTTTAAAAACAACAAACCATTAACATCGGATCACCCAACACAACACCATATAAATCAACTAAGCTAGGATGATGTAGCTTTGACATTGTTTGAATCTCAGCTTCAACATCTTTCTTTACAATATCAGTTACTTCTCGTAAAATTTTTACTGCTACATCAACCTTCTTTTCACCTTCAGATTTTTTCCATAATGCTCGTTTTACAACTGCAAATGTTCCTTCACCAAGGCCTTCCATTAAGTGAATCTAAAAAGAGACGAAATATTAGAAAGGTACTGTAGCAGTAAAACTTACATCTTCCTTCAAAATCAACGCCAACGGAATTGGATTATTTGATGTTGATGCCTTATCTTCTCGAACAATAACAGTTTCAGGTTCATGATGTTGAACTTGTTGCGGCTGCTGTTGTTGTTGCAGAGGTTTTTGCTGTCGTGGTGAAGTTGGTATATCCAAATGGCTAACATTAATATAATTAATTGTTAAATTCTTTTTTGCACGTTTTTCCATTCTTTTTTTGATATCTTTTGCTGCTAGCCCATTTCGTAGACGTCGTATTGCAACTTTTGGTAAGCCCAAAGACTAAAAAACAATGAATATAAAAGTTATAATAAACAATAGAAAGAGAGGTGTGTGTATCAAGTGATACATAAACCCATGACTCATAGATATGAAGTAGAGGGAATTATGGAAATGATGATGTATCATGAAATGTGTGGAAATATATACCTTTTAAACAACAAAATACATTGAATGACTTTTATGGTAGCTTTTGGATTATTATCCCTTATGATAGTAGCATAGATTACCCAGCTTTTCTACTTATGAGCTACAATCCTTCAAACGATTACTGTAAAACTGTTGTTGTACATAAATACTCCTTTGCTACAGTACCTTATTAGTATTTGCTATTTTCACTTAATGGAAAGCCTTGGTGAAGGTACATTGCAGTTGTAAAACGAGCACTATGGAAAACATTTGAAGGTGAAAAAAAGGTTAATGTAGCAGCAAAAATTTTGCGTGAAGTAACTGATATAGTGAAGAAAGATGTCGAAGCAGAAATACAAACAATGTCAAAGCTCCATCATCCAAGCTTACAATTGCTGCTGTTCACCATTATTGTTAGTTGATTTATATGGTGTTCCATTAGGTGATCCGATGTAGAAAGATAGTAAACTAGAAATACACAATTTTTGCAATGTACTGTGCTATCATTCTTGATAGTAAGCTAAAACTGACAACGAATAACAAAAGGGATAGTAACAAAATAAGGATAAATTGTGTAATATGCGTTCATTCATTTTTCAAAGTAATCTAAAGTTGCGAATATCGGCCAAAATGGATTACTAACATCTAAAAAGACTTGGAGATAACAGCCAAAAAGTTTAATACAGTTAATTTGTGCTGTTATTATTGAGAGTAATCTAAAATTGGTTATAAATAACAAAAACGATTACTATCATTGAGATAGTAACCAAAAACGTTCAACTAGTGTAATTTGCGTTACTATCATGCATCTGTTATATTTATTTTATCGACCAAGAATGCTCTGATAGCATAATAGCTTTCTATTTAGCTTTATAAGCTTAAAAAGTATATATATATTCCACATCCATAATTCCTTCTCTCTATCAACAACAACAAACTTACCACCAAATCTTCATCATCAACTTGACTTAAATGATCAGCTTTTGTTATAGCATTTTTAGCAAAAGTTGGAGCAAATTGTAATAAATCTTCTTTAAATAATACATTATATAATAGTTCGTCTATTTGTAATGACCTCATAGCATCTAGAAAAAGAAATATATAAAGGTTTAATTAAAGCAATAGCAACAGACAACACAAAAAACGCGTAAAACAAAAGCAATCATGAGTTAACGATCAATTTAAAACAAGAGAGACACACGGAAGGAAGCAAAGTTCAAACTCTAAAGAGAAAATAATTAAATTGTTTAAAACAATGTTCACGAGCAATAAAAAGTCCAGCATTTAGCATAAGAAAAGATAAATTTAACAGTCATAGAAGCTGGTAAGAAGCAAGCACAAGCTACTAAACTATTGTTATTATTGCTTCAATGTCGACGAAAATTTATTAAATCAAAATTCATCAATAACTTTGACAGCAAAAACTTAAATAAACAAACAAAAACAGCAAGAAGAAAAAAAGTCAATGAAAAAAAAAAACACAACGTCGAAAAGAGAAGGAAGGAGAAAAGTGGCAGCATGCAGCATGTTGCTGCTATTTTTTTCTGTTGGCGCTGTCGCTAACAAATTATGCCAATTTTTTCTTTCTGCAAGAAAGACAGAAAAAAAGTCTAACAATAATTCAAGCTTGTTGCAATAGCTTCCGTCAAAATTATGCAGCTGCTGCCGTTCAACATTATGAGAAAGTAATTTTAAGTTTACAACAAAAAACTATCATTTTGAGACAGTAACAAAAAATGAGATAAATTGCGTAGTTTGTGTTACTGTCATTTTTGAAAATAATCCAGTTTAATCAAACAACAAAAAATGATTAATATCGTTTGAATGATAGTAACAAAAAATTGAATAAATCGAAATTAGGGTTACTATCTTAAGTGATAGTAATACAAATTTGACAATAAATAACAAGAAGGATTACTATCCCTTGAAAGATAGTAACAAAAAAGTGGATATTTTTTAAGAGTGATTCAAGTTGAGCACATAGCAAAAATACGTTACAATAATTCTCAGATAGTAACAAAAAAGTTGGATATTTGCTTAGTTTACGTTACTATCATACAAGGAAGCAATTACAGCAGCAAGTTTCTTTTTTGCTGCTGCTATTAATTAATAATTATTTTTTCTTCAATTTTTTACAAACATATTTTTTAATTTCTAACATTTAAAGCTTACAAACAAATTATTCTTTAAACAACAATGCTTAATCATCGTTATTATTACCAACAAAGAAAACTGATGAAAAAAAGAGAACATGGTCGAACTTTCCAAAGACACGTATATAAGGTCTCCGTCATTAATGAATGAATATAGCAAGAAAGATAGGAAAAAAAAAGTTAAAGAAAGAAAAACATGTTTGATTGACGCAGCAGCAAAGCTTGCTTTTTTGGGAAAAAGACAAATAAGGAAAGTAAGGAAGGAAAAGGGATCCATGAAAAAGGATAGATAAGAGCACAGGGCAGGCATATATACACAGACTGGACACCAATTAAATGATGGCTAGTTTTTTTATGGAATGAAGAAAAAAAGTATGATTAATCAATGAAATAAGCTATCATGATGATGATGAACATTAAAAAACACAATTAAAAATCAATAATTGATAAATCAAAAAAGCAAAGAAGCGCGTATCACATCTAGCTTGGAATGCATGAGTCTCGAGTAGAAATCAAAATTAAAATATAAGCAGTAAGAAATAAAAATCAATATCAAAAATGAGAGTAAACAAAAATAAGAAAATTTTCAGATTTTGATTACTATCAACAAAAAAACACAAATATCTTATTTTTGTTGTTTTGTAAACACTGAACCCGAGTAAACAGTTATAGTTACTACCTTCCATAAAAAGGCAAATGTAAAAATAAAAAGTACAATAAATAAACAAAACGAACTATAGTTGGAACACCCTGTAGTTACAATTATAGAGTGTTCCATCTAAATTCCAGGTTTTCTTTTAACTGGGAAAAACATTTGTCTTAAAGTTAGATAGAAAATATCAGGAATAAATAATCAACAAGAAATAGGATTAACATGACACAAACAATCGGTCCAAAAAAGTAATAGTAACAGAAATTTCTTAAAACAAAAAATTTAAAGTTCACTTCTGAAAGAACCTCAAAAGCTTTTTTTATAGAAAAAGAACTTATTTTCCCAAAAGTTTCCTTCGAACTTTTTTTTCCATAATCCGTTCGTTTCAAAAAGACCTTTCAGAAAAAAGTATATTGTTACTTTTTTGTCGAAATAGAAATAACAACCACAAAATTCGAAGAAAGTGTCTCCCTCAAGTCTTCATCTCCTCCTTCATGTGTTCAATGAAGTAAAAAAATCAGGTTAGAAAAATATTGCAAAAAAAGAAAGAAACTCCCAAAATCGATTCACAATTTTTTAAGAATAGGTTTGTTTGAGATAATCTCTTTACCACCACCATCATCATCAACATCTTAGATGAATGAATGAGTAATTGTAAAAATATAGATCAAGAAAAAATGGGGTTTACGCGAGGGAGGAAAAACTAAAAAAGACTGGGAAAAGGGGAAAAAGGTTTGTTACTACTTGCTCAAAAAACTTTAATTAAACATTACAAAGAGAAAAATGTCATTTGTAAACAAACAACGACCTCAGAGGAGGGAAACTGGGTTAGAGGAAGACATGGGTGCAAAAGCTGTAAAAGCTTTAACAAAGAATGTTGTAGAAAAGTGAATGAGTAAAAGTTTGTTCGTCAGCTTACAAAAGTGTTTATGAGTGTTTTAAAAAAAGCCGTGATAAGGTTTTATAAGAAACTAAAAGCATCCTAAAAAAGTAATATAAAATCAATTTTGGACATTAAAAACTGTTTACTTTCAAAAACTATAATCTGCTTAAAAAATGTTATCACAATCTCAAAAAAATATGGTGTGGACATGCTGTTCCCTAGTGTGATAGCTGTGAGTGGCGAGTAAACATCCTAAGAAAAGGCTCGATTAAAACCAGGGTATCACCAATGGAATTCATTTTAACCTCGATTTCACCAAGCGTCCACCTACTCATGTTTTTTAGTGGTAACACCGCCTGGGACTCGAACCTGGGATCAACAGGTCCAACATCCGACCACTCGAACACATAAGCTGCCTAAAGCGAAATCAAATGTAAAAAATAAGAAAAATTTGCATAAAATTTTTCTCATCAGAAATTCTATATCCATCAGAATTCATGACTAAAAAATTTCAGCTGTTTCTAGACGTGTCTTTCAAAAATCAATCTCTCCTGTCGATCACAAAACACGATCAATAAAAAAGCAACTCTCTCTCTCTTTTTTTTTCAATCCTTACTCATTTATAGATTCAATTTCAACACACACTTTTTTCTATATAAACAAACAAAAAAACACGTCAGACTTGAGAAAGTGCGTAAGAGAAGAGAGCGAGGAGAGAGTAAATTGATCCAAATATATGATGATTTCATACTGACACTTTTTATAACGTCCTTAAAAACATTGATCAAATAAATGAAAATATTCATCCCAAAAAAAGAATATTTTTTAGGCTTGTTGAAGAAAAAAAAGGCTAAACCCTTTTGAACGAATCATCTCTAGAAATAGAAGTCTAAATAAATGGGATAAAAAGGCAATGAAAGAATGAAAGAGATAAACCGGTTACAAATTGAAGAATTAAAAAGAAAACGTCGGCAAATGATTAAATGGATAAAAAGGGGATATAAAAGAAGTTTTTTCGATGAATTTTGAGAAGCAGAAAAAAACAGAGACAAGTGTAAATGTGATGAGAAAAAAATTAACGTTGGCGACAGATGCTGAAGTGAAAAACTTTAGAGATAGAGACAACAGATGGCATTGAAATGGCAAACAAAGAAATAATGTTCAATGGTAGTTAAGATTTTCTCAAAAAAAATTGTTTAATTATGGTTACTGTAGATGATAAAGGCAACAAAAAAAGAAAGGAGCCATAGCACGTAGCTCGCAAAAGATTTTTCATTCAAAGTTTTAAAACTGATAGCTAACAAAAGATAAGAAAAAAATTGACATTTCTTCATTTTCAGCCTACAGATTTACTATGGAAAGATGGTATTCAAAAAACCTTATTATTACTCTTTTGATAAAGCAATTTTTATTTGTTAAATAACAATAAAATTTTGTTACTTTTGAAAAAGAAAAAAATGCTGCAATTAAAAAAAGTGAATCCCGCATTCCGATCAGCAAATATTTTATGGAAGGATAGTAACCAAAAATCTTGGTTGCCGTTTTTTGTGATCACTACCATTTTTTAATGGAATGATTTTTTTAAAATACCAATTAATAGAGAAGAAATCCAGTAATGAAGAAATTTTGTGAGGCGTGGAATCTATAATTCCACACTTTCAACAAAAGCTTCCAAGTATTCAAAGAATGCATAAGATTGCTATTTTTGATCAAAGTTCTTCAATTAAAGTATAGTAAATAACTACAACATTTTACGATATTTCTATTGACATGAAATGCAATTGAATTAAATGTCTGGGTACATGCTGAAGGATACTAAATAAATGTCGAGTTCAATTAACACTATCGATTGTATCTTTTCCCTCTGTTTCATCTAAAAAAAAGTGTTTCACAATCTATTTTTTATTCCCATGTATTCGCAACTGAAAAAGATCAGTTGACGTTTTTCACTGCATTGAATGAACCTTGCTTTTGCAATACTTTTTTTGAATATTTTGTTTTTCTACTGTAAAATTAGCTAAAATAATACAATATTGAAAAAGATTAGGTGAAATTTTTACATTAAATGGTTTAAAATAATAGAAAAAAATATTATCATAAAATAACAACATTTTTTAATAAAAAAAAATCGATAAACTCCCTTATTGTATTCATCAAAAAGTAATGATCAAATTAAGATTTGTTTATGAAAAAAAAGTGATGGTAATGCTAGTATTTTGAAGTAAAAATTTTAAGGTTACTTTTTATGCAAACAAAATATGTTGTATAAATTATCAACAAAAAAGTATCACAGCTCTATACAACACCTCCTTAAAAAAGCAAATGAACGAATTTAACGAACAAAAATAGTGATATCATCATTATAGCAAAAAATGAAACATAATCAAGGAAAAAAAGTGATTAAAAACATAGATCACTATCAGCTGTGTGAGCAATTTCGAAAGAAATTTCAGAAAAATAGAAAAAAAATTTATGTTTTGCTGCAACAAATAAAAACAAACAAAGAAAAATTATTGAATTTTTAAACGTTTTTTAAAAATAGACACATTTGAGAAGCGTTAAAAAAGCATTAAAAAAGTGTTAAAAAAAGGAAATGCAAAAGATCTCTAAAAAATTTTTTATATTTTTTGTGTTTGAAGCTAACACCAAGAAAAAAAATATGACACGGAAGAAAAAAGAAAGTGAGATGATGATGATGACAATGTCGTCCAAGAAGAAGAAAAAATAGAGTTTTATTCTTCCTCATGAGTGTTGTTTTGGCTTGGCTTTTCTTTTTTGCGTGCTTGTTGTTGCTTGCCTCAATTCATAACAGCAACAAAAAAAACTTTTTCCGTGAAAAAAAAAGACAGACAAACGTGTTCCTTTGATGTTTGTGGAAAGCTTGTTGTGGCTGGAGTTCACAATGTCAGTTTTGACATCTTTGTGCGCATCTTTTCTTTTTTCACTGCAATGTTCAAAATTTTAATGCTTGCATTTTGTGTCATTTTTCAAATGCAAACAATGGTTTTTTTCTTTTTCCTTGATTTAAAGCTTTAAAAACAGTAAAAGTTTTATGTTTTACAATACTTTTCGTATACGTTTATTTTATCAAACTCTCAAAATATGAAAGTTTTATGTTCAAAATTTGTTTTTTAAAAGCTACAAATGCTGCCACAGTCGTTTGGATTAATAACGAAAGTGTTTTCAATACCTTTCTTTATCATTAAATTTGGAAAGCTAAAGATTTACTATAATGAATTTTTTTTCTGTCAATTTAAAGGGATAAAATATTCAAAAAATGCAACACAGCATCAGCTAATAAATAAGTCAAAAGACAATGAAAAAAAGAGTCAGTTTGAAGATGATAATGGATGATAAAAAAAATTGTTGCAAAAAGGCAGTGTTTTTAGTTACACTTTTTGATGTAAAAAGCTGCTCGTTTTATTAAAATAGTACTCTTGACAGCACATTTCTAAAGATTATCAGGCTATGAAAATATGTGTTGAGAAAAATGTGAAAAACTTTCTTATTAAAAAAATGAATGTGTATTTTATTACATAAGGATATTTAAACACCTTTAACAATGAAAAAACCTTATATGTTGATCCCCATACTACTTAGAGAAGTACAAAATTACAAGCATCCCAAAACTCCTTTCTACTTTTATTAATGATAGAACGTCATTTCTTTTGGACGAAATAGCATTATCTAATTATATTGTGGCAATATTTATTTGTGTATAATGAAAAAATTAAAGATAATTTGTCTTTTTGTTTCTATTTAAAGCTATAAAATATTCAAAAAGACATGCACAATCTAAAAAACAGACAATGGAAAAAAAATGATCGAAGATTATTTTAAAAGATAAAAAAAAGTTTACGAACAAAAAAAATGAAAAGCAACCTTTTTTGTTACACCATTGACGTTTATAATCAACATATTGTATTTTTCAACCGTTTTTCAGAGCTTACAAACAAAAATATGAAACATTTGTTTTAAAAAAATATTTTTGAAGAATTGAGAAATTACAGTTCATTTAAGGTTATTTTTTAGATGAGTTCACTGAAACTTCTATTTCCTGAAAATAGAATGGTGTTTTTTTTTCTCATTAGTGCTTAATGTGCTAAGATTTTTAATTAATTAGTTGAATGAATTTCAAAAATTTTTATGTCCAGATTTTGTTTATTTTTAGCATTTTTACATGTATCTACGCTAAAAGCATCTAAATAGAAAGAGAAATCTAGATTAAGAGTACCTATGTACTTTTCTCCCGGCTTGTTTTTTCTCGATTTATTTTTTCTCTGTACACCTTTCCTTCAAGTCGTTTTTTCTTTTTTTATTCTTTCTTCATTTCTACATCTTTTGTATGGTTATATGTTTAAACTCTTATCAGTTTTCTGCTTCAAGTATGCAAGCTGTCCCTGTTTTCAGGTGACATTTTTTTAAACAAAAATAAAAGTTTTTATTCCATATTGGTTATATTTTTATTGATTACTTCACTATTATTAATACAATTAAAGGCTTAATGTCTTGTATTTTCTGTTCAGGCAACGATCATGTTTCACATAATTGTGATAAGTATAAATCAAACGAAGAACGTGAATCAGTGGTTCGTCATGGAAATTATATTCATTTTAAGTTTTATTATGAATTTGTAAATCAAAAATGTTTTATTTGTTTTTCATTAGATCATTATACGGTATTTTGTCCTAATCGTTTTACTGGTAACTTTTTGTTTGTAGGTTATTCGACGAAATAGTTTTTTTTTCAGTGCCTGATTTATTTCCTCCAAAAATTGACAAAAATTTAGTGTCACGATTCTTGCAAGTTTTAAAAGTAGAAGAAAAGTATATGTTATGTTTATCATATCCAGATAATTTCAAATTGTGCAAACTTGAACCTATTAAAGTTGAATATCAAGAAGAAATTTCGGTATCAGACATCAAAAATGCTTCCGATTGTGACTTTTTTGCAGCCGATAAAGCTATTATTGAAAATGTTTCTCGTGAATTTGATATAAATGATCTCTTCAATGATGACTATACCCTTGACAGTATCGGGGTATCAGAATTTAAACATATTTCCATCTATTTGCGACATATAAAAATTAATTGTTCATCAATTATATCCTCAGAATTCTTGCAACTTTTGTCGCCAAAAACAAGAAATTTAAACTGTGAAAATGTTGAATTTAAGCCAAAGCTTTTCTTTGTAGAAATCCTTAAAAGGGCACCATATCTTGAAGAAATTGAAATTCATCAAACGAATGTTTATGTTGAATACACATGGCCAAACGATTTACTTCAATTAAATCATTCTGAAAGATTAAAACATGTTCATTTTATAATTGATCCAGATTTTTATTTCAACGTTAAAATTTTGGCAACTTTAATGGAGGTATAAGTTTTTATTAAAATTATATTTGTATCAAGGACAATTTTTTTTGGATGGGGTGGTACAAAAGTGATGGAGTCCTAAATTCTTAGCCGGTATAAGAGCAATAAATTTTTTGAGCATAGAAATTCATACTATTACTTTTCACATAATACCGTTTCTTTTTAAAAAGAATTTATTGACAACATACAGTTTTTTAGAAAAGGCATGTAAATATTTCACTTTCTATCATGCAACCACGGGAAAATGATTTTGACAAAGAACTTGCACAAAAGCTTTCAACCTATTTTGTTCCCTATAATTTCAACTTGTCATCATCTCTTACAATCAATATTGTTGATAAAAGTTTTAATATAATTAACTATAAAAAATATGAATTAAAAGATGTTTAAATTGTTTTATGTATTATGGAATCTAATCTTTCTTTCTTGTAAAAAATTAGTTTTAAATTATTGTTAGAAACTTTCTCTAATTTTGTTTATGAAAAAAATATGTGAAATTTGTATACCAAAATAAATAATTTTTAAAATTGATATTAAATGTTTTTAATGGGTGCTGTAAAATATCATTAAAGAGTTAGAAGAGATGAACGTTGAACAGCGTCAGGGGAAAAACATTTATGTACCTTTTTCTCAACGCACTCATATAATTGGGACGTTTTTTTGGGAATTTACCTTAAAAAAAAGAAAGAATTCTCTCGTTACTTGCCGTAACGAGAGAATTGTTCTTTAAAGATTAGAGAGAGAAAGAAACATGCTATAAGTTGGAAGATAATTAGAAGAGATAAGAAGCCTAGGCAAAAGGAATGAAATGTTTTATTTAAGATGCAAGCATGATAATCAAAGTAAAGTATTTTACAGCATTTTCCATATACTATTTTTTATCAAACTATTAAAACATGAGATTTTGTGCCTGTGTTTTTTTATTTTGGATCAAAAATGGACAAAAAGATGAAAGTATTGTTGTGTTTATCGCTGTTACATTCATTTAATTTATTGAAACACTAACTCTATTTTTTGATTAAAAATGCCATATTTCGCTTTCATAAGTATTTATTTTTTATCACAAAACATGAATACTCTAGAATTCACTATAATCTGTCTTTTCTTTCATTATAAAAAATTTATGAAATATTCAAAAACGAAAAAGCACCAACACTGTTTTAGCTAACGACGATAAGATGAATGATGATGAAGATTTGAGATGATTTTGTTGCAAACAGAGAAAAAGAAAGGCAAATATTTTTTTTACACTTTTTAATGTTTACATATGTCAGCAGATTTTTATTCCCTTTTTTATTACTGATTTTCTAATGCTAATAAGCTTATGCTTCTGTTAGACCGATTTTTGTTTTTGAATCGTAAAAGTCAAACACTTAAACACTTATTCGTTTTTAAAATGAATAAAAACCATGCTCGCAATCTTAACGTTTTTTACATGTTCAAAACCATATAAAAAAACTTATCCAATGTGCCTAATTTTTTTCCGGAAAATATAAATAAAATATTCAAAAAAACATTTTACAATACATTGAAAAACATCAAACAAAAAATTTTATCGACTGCCTCAAGCTTTTGCACACACTACCAGTCTAGCAAATGGCATCCAAGAAAAATTTTTGTTTTTTTTTTCAAACAAACTGTCCCTTTCAAAGTAACATTTTTTCTCTCCTTTTCAAAAAAAGCAAAAAGTTTCAATGCATTGAATAAAAAGATAAATAAGTTTTTGTTGAAGTGTCATAGTGAAAACAAAAATGCTTATTACTTAATAACAAAAAATATTAAAAGCATATTTATTTTTTTAAAAAAGTACATACAAGTATAGACGGGCAGGGAACACACTTTTTCTTTTTCCTTTGACTTTTTTTGTGGTTACCGTAATCCAAATACTATTTCCGCGACACTTTTTTTTACAAAATTAAATTTGAACCAACTAGATGTAATTTTTTACGCTGATTCCAAAAATGCCATTTTTGAAAAGGTTTTCTTTGGCACAAAATGCCGAAAACTGCATTTTTTTGTGTTTTTTAAGGCAAAAAAGCAGGTCTTAAGCGGTCTAACTCTAAATTTTATATTATTCGATAGAGAATTTAATTCTGCATCTAATGCTAATTAACGCTAATGCCCCAAAAAGCCCCGAAAAAAATGGCAGGCTAAAAACGGCATTTTTAAGCTTAAAAAAGTTCAAAAAGTCCGTCAAAAAAAGGAAGAGAAACAAGTCAGCTGCGTGTGCGTCTCTTCTTTTCTTTTTGAACCTGCTGCGAGGAAAAAAAGAAGGATGCACACACAAAAATAGAGTGTTCCTTTTGACTTTTTATGATAACCATTTTTTTTCGTTTTGCCGAATTTTCAGATGGCATTTTCGGCATTTTAAGTTAATTATTTAATTTTTCTGATTTTATTTTCGTTCTATTCGGGGTCGAAAATACTATATTCTTACAAAAAAATAGCATTTTCTTAAAATTTTTTTTGACCTGCCCGTCTCTACATACAAGTGCCTCCATTTTGACACTCGTAATATTTATCACATATTCAAAACTATACAAAATTATTTATCGATCTTATTAATATTAAACTTTTCTTTTTCAAAATACAAACAAAATATTCAAAGACCTTTTTCACTGCAACAAAAAAACATTAAAGGAAAAAAGTTTATCCATTGCCTCAAGTTTTTGAACACATACTTGCAGCCAGCAGATAGATATAATTTAAGAAGCTTTTTTTTGAAACCAGCTGTCTCCTTGAAAGTAACATTTTTTGTTCAAACTAGCAACAACTAAAAAAATTAAAAAAAATGTTTTTTGTTTCAATTTGTGACTTTTGAAAGCTTATTTGTATTGTTTTCTTGGACCATTGCTTTTTAAAAAAAATAATTAAATAAAAATGAAGCATTGCGGTTTACTTTATGAATGATTAATAATGAATCAGTTGGTTATTAATTAGGACAATATGTATTTCAGTTTTTAGTAATGCATACTTTTTATTTATCAAAGTGTATCCAACGATGATGTTACATTATAATATTGTGTTTTGCAGATATCTAAAATAAAATATTCAAACGTATTACAAAAAAATAATGAAATAAAATATGCAGTTTTTTTGTTATCATTTTTAATGAAGAAACATCTTTTTTTATCATCTAGATGATGGACAGTTTTACGTCAACGTAAATACCAATAAAAATGAGACAAAATTCTAGCTTGTTAATTGTTCACATAATTTTTGATAGATAGTATGCTATTATTCATTAATAGTGATCAAATCATTGATTTGTTCCTTATTTCTAATGTTGGTGTCAAAAACCAAGCATATGAATTCTTTTTTGATTAAAAAATGTTAATGTTTCTTCTAAGTCTTTGGAAGTACTTTATGCAAAAATTTCATTTAAATAAATGTTTTTGAACACTATATTTTTTACCTTTTAGTGCTCATTCAAAAATAAAATATTCAAAAACGTTTTAGCAAAAACCATGGTCTATTTTTTGCAATGCAGTGAAAAGGGACGAAAAAATGTTTATCGACTGCTTCCAGTTTTTTTCACACATATTGCACACATGCAAGCAAAAAATGGACAAACATTTTTTTCAAAGAGACAGGGCTACTACACTTTATTTATTCGATAAAGGTAGAAGAAAAACGATCATAAAAGTTTAAATGGAATATTTTTTATCTTTCTACCTGTACATTCATCGAAATCAATTGTTTCACTGATAACACATGAAGAAACAATGGCACAAAAAAGTGTCATGTACTAATACAACTCTATTACCAAAAGTTATAAAGAAACAAGAAAAAATTAATCATTAAAGCTTTATTTACAATGTTTTATCATCAGTTATATCACAAAATATACATACATACAGTATCCAAATAAAAGAGAGAGATTAATTTAATAATGCTTTGAAGGTTTTCCACGTTTCTTATTTTTTGATCCTCTTTTCTTTGTAGAATAACTATTGCTATCCATAGCAATAGCATTTGATGAGATAGATATTTGATGAAGTTCTTTTAAGTGACGTGGAAAACAGCAAATAAACATTGATGCGATAATAATAATTGCCAAAAACCAATATAATCCCAAAATTCCCCACATACCTGAAAAAAAAAGAGGTATTATGAATGAATAGATTACGGTAAAAGTGGCTTCTAGCAAGGAAGTGTCTTTGTTTTGTCTGCAAATTGTCAGCTTTCATTTTTGTGGGCTCATATTTGCAGAGATAGGTGATGACAAGGGTGAGCATCTTTTACACTTCAAGTTTTGGCATTTGGGAAGACTTGGCCAAACTGCGCAATAAACAGATTTGATCTTGACCGAGCTTAAAAGTGACAAAGATTATAGAAATCCAAATTTTTCTGTACAGAATGGTCGAAAAATCAGCCATCTAGCTTTAAAAATGAACAAATAGCAGCCATTTGAAAAAAATCTGTTTTTTCAATGGCTGCCGTTTAGTCATATTCGAATCCCTAAACCTGATTTTGCGGCCTTTGTGTGCAAAATTATCAATATTCTCATAATCTCTTATCATTACAAGCTGGATCAAGTACAAATTTAAATTTGGCGCCGTTTGGCAAAGTGTCTTGGAATGCCAAATTATTAGGTTCAAAGGTTGCTTCCATGAGTGATGACCCCTTCCTGCAAATATGAGTTTCCTGAAGTTAAAGGAAACAAGTTGTCGTAAAAAACAACTCTTAAATCACCCCTTTCTGCTGACATCCTTGCCATCATACAACAATCATTAAAAAAAGCAACATACCATAAAAATAAAGATTTTGAACATAAAGTGGATAATCAGTTGTTGTTTCTTCTGGAGAAACAGTTGTCATTTCTTCTTCATTATCACAAACCAATGTACAAGTAGTATTGTAATTAGTAGTATTCCCATGTTCATCATATGGTATTGGTCCCAATGGTAGCACAGTATTTGTTTTATTTGAATATTCATCTGTAGGATTTTCATATTCACCAGTAGTAGTAGTAGTAGGTGTAAAAGTTGAAGATGTTTGTTCTGTTGTTGCTGCTGTTGCACCAATACCAAAAATCATTAAACCACAAAAGAGAAGAAGAATAAAAGTTGAAAAAAGCTTCATCGTCGTTGTTTGTTGTTGTTGAAAAAAATCAGTTGTTGCTGGTGCAGAAGAAGAAAATGAATGAACACGAATGAATTTTGTTTTGTTGTTGTTTTTTGCGTTTGACGGAATGCAAAATGAGCATTGGATAATAATGCAAATTTTCGATTTTTCTCATAATAAACGATAGCTGTTGGTGTGGCTCCGAGATTAATCAGCTCAAAAAATCAAAGATAAAAAGTTTTTTATCGAAATTTGTAACAAAAAATGTTTGAACCAACAATTTTTTTCATGTTTTTGAGATAAACTCGAACCTCGCTGTTGACTCTCATATATTCGATTGCAAGTCAAACGCGCTACCAACCAACTGCTCCATCTATATTTGCCCTTAGAGAAAATATAAAAGAAGCATTTTTTTATCATCAGAAAATTCGAAATGGTTTTTCCTTTACTAGTAACTAATCCCTCTCCATTTTTAGCAGCCGTGACTATCGAAATGGTGATAGCCGTCGTGATGGTGGTGATAGATCTTATCGTGATTCCTACCGCTCTTCAAGATATGATGATCGATATTCTTCATCTTCTCGAAATCGTTCCCGACGTGATGATGGTCGAGAAAATCCACGTCCATCAAATTGTCTTGGTATCTTTGGAATGTCCATGAATACAACCGATCGAGATTTACGTGAAATTTTTGAACGATATGGCCGTGTTGATTCTGTTAAAATTATTATGGATCATGCAACTGGTCGTTCTCGAGAGTGTTTTTCAAAAAAGAGTGAACTTTAAATTTGTACGTATCAGGTCGTTCCAAAAGTTTTGTCGTTTTTTTACTGGGTAGAACACTTTGCCAAATAGAAAAAAACGACAAAACTTTTGGAACGACCTGATAAAACAGGTGCATCAAAAAAATCAAAAGGAACTGCATATATGTCTAAACAAATTATGATAGATGAAACGATAATAATCTTTTTTCTCGCAAGATCTATTGGACCCAATTTTCTTCAACTATTTATATCCCCTTTGCTACTGCCGATATTCAACTTATCCATTTTTTTCTCTTTCTTTTTTCATTTACATAAAAATAAGTATGGAAATCGATACCTATCGTCTCAATATTTTGTTACAACTTATCTCACAACTTGTTTATGGCTTCTCTCCAGAAGGTAGTCCCGCCAACATCAGAGAAATCTCAGATGCTGCACCACTTGTTGGAGGAGGAGCACCCCTTCCAACAAGAGTAGAACGAATTCATGAACGTAAAACTGAAATTGTTGAAGTTCAACAAAAACCACGTCGTCTTGGATGTCCTGAAGGAACTGATAAATCTTTGAAAGAAGAGAAATGCTTTATTTTTGTACAAACTGCAAAAAGTTTTATTGATGCACAAGATTATTGCCAGAAGCAATTTGGAAATTTAGCATCTGTTAGAAGTGGATTTGATAATCATTTATTAGCAGGTAAGTAATTGTTTGGCAAGGAGTACTGTAAATTTACAAATTAAAAAAATTACTGTAGTAATAGTTAATCAATTTTTTATCACCTACAGTAACCAAAAAAATTAATTTTGTACTAACAGTAACCTTCACCAAATTATTGTGACTACTCTATTTTATTGAACATAGATTAGATTTAAACAATTCAAATTTACCGTTACTGGCTGTCATCTACAGTAACCTTGAAACAATATTGCAGCTATAATAATCTTCTTGAAAGTTACTGTAACTCTAGCATTTTGTTACAATTCAAAATTACTCAACAGAGATTACTGTACCTCAAACATTCAAAGTTTCAGATCACGGCCGAGAACATTTTAAAGGACAAATGTTTTATCTTGGTGCTTCAACAATTAATAGCGGAAGTGAAACATATAAATGGTTTGATGGAACTTTATTGCAATACAGTAATTGGGCAATTCCTGGTAAACTATTTACATTTTTTTTATTTTTCTATAATCTCAACGTGCTTAAATTTATAAATCTAACACTTTGTAGTAACCGCTGTCGATGCTCAATACAATCAATGTGTTTCAATGAATCCTCTCAATCGTGGAGGTTGGCATCCCACTGACTGCTTCCGAAAACTTGCATTTGTCTGTGAAATTCCAATGGTTGAACTTTCGTAAAACTTATATATTACTAAAACGTTTTCTTACTGTCCATTACCGTAATCTATTAAACTTGTAATCAAAGATATTACTCCCGTAATCCCCGTAAATCCAAAATGCAAACATTTTATAAAACACATTTTTTTCAAAAAAAAAACAATAAAAAAAAGAACATAAATGTATTCTGATAAAAAAAGAGAGACCAAAAACAAACAGAACTCATCACAAAATAAAATAATAGTAATAATATCAGAGAGAGAGAGTTTGAAAAAGGATGAAGAAAAATTTCTTACAAGTAAGCAAGCATATAAGTATATTGTATTGTATATTGATTGGCTGCTTTCTTAACGTGATGGACTTCTTGAATATCGTGATGATCGTGGAGCAGGTGAGTAACGACGTGGTGAACGATTTCGCATAGGTGATGCACGACGATTTTGAATTGCATAATCTACACGAACTTTCATACCATCAATTATTGTATCAGAAATTTTTTCGCGTGCCTAAAAAAATTGAATATTAGAGGAAAGAATGCAACAGTAAGATTTTTAAGCCACGATAATCGCTAGTAAGTAAAATGTTGTAGTACATTAGTTACATTAATCCATTTTTTACTGTGACTAGCAACACTTTAGTTACTATAACCCCCGTAAATAAAAAATACTTACCCGAGTAGCATCAGAACGTTCTTCAAAATTAACAAAACCAAAGCCTCGAGAACGACCAGTTGCATGATCCATAATAATTTTAACAGAATCAACACGGCCATATCGTTCAAAAATTTCGCGTAAATCTCGATCGGTTGTATTCATGGACATTCCAAAGATACCAAGACAATTTGATGGACGTGGATTTTCTCGGCCATCATCACGTCGGGAACGATTTCGAGAAGATGAAGAATATCGATCATCATATCTTGAAGAGCGGTATGAATCACGATAAGATCTATCACCACCATCACGACGGCTATCACCATTTCGATAGTCACGGCTGCTAAAAAATAGAAAGTAGATTAGTAAAAGAAAATGAAGCTTGGAGATCTTAGAAGAATGAACACCGCAAAGCTATATAACCACACATATTTAATTCGGTAACAATGTGAATTACCTCGATATATCTTTATATTTGGCTTTCGTTTTGATCAAAACTTTCTCCTTTCTCTCTCTGATCTTGTTTTGATATTCTTTTTTCTTTTTCTCTTTTCCCCCATTTGCATCCGCAAAAGCTTTGTTTGATTTTGATATATAATATATTCAAAAAAGGTTCATAGCTTGATGCGCTTCTCTTTTTCTTTTTTGATATTTCATATCTCAGGGTTTCTATCCTTCATTTGTATATTTCTTTTTCTCACATATATATTTGAGGCGCCAAAAAAAAAGTAGTGAGGGAAGGTGTGTAAAAGCAATTGAATGTCCAGTATCTCTATCCTTTGACATATCAATATTTCTTTTTTGGGGTGAAATATATGTATATATACTTGATCTTTCTCCAACATTAAAGATGTAAGATGATTATTACATTACCTGCGTTCATAGCGTGCTGGTGAACGTCGTTCACGTTCTACTACACGTGATGATCGATATGGTGAACGGCTACGAGATCGTGGTGAACGAGAATATGAACGGGATCTTGAGCGCATATTGAATAGATTTCTAGATAGAGCCTGAAAAAAGTAAGGATTAGTAATGGATGGTAAAGAGGTTAAGCACAACATTAAATCAAAGTTACCGGTAAATATAGATGATAAAAAGTAAAACGAACGTAAAAATTTCAGCAAACAAAAAATACGTTGAAGAAGATAAAAAAATGGGAATCGAAAAAAAATTTTTATTCAACGTTGTAAATTCGTGTTAAGAACTTTGCATTCATGAAAAAGAAAGAAAGAAAGAAAAAAATGGGAAAACAAAAAAGAGATGAAAAAAAACGTAAGAAAGAAAGGTGAAGATGAAACAAGGAAAATGTGCTGTTGCAAATAATAATTTTTGCGCTAAAGAAGAAGTAGCAGTCAAGCAACAACGACTAAAAAGGCAGATTGAGTGAATGAAGAAAGTTGTTTTAAAAAAATAAGGGTGGGTCAATTCATGCATGCATGCAGAAAAAAACCATGACTTTTCTTATATTACTTGAATACTCCAAAAAAAATTTTGAGGTAATAAAGTTTGTCCGTCACTATAAATAGATATGGAGTGAATTTTACTAAAAACTTTTAATAATAAACTTTAAAGCAAAATTGATCAAAAGAAGAAAGAAAATAAGAAAAGATTCTACAAATGCATTACAAATGTTGAAGATGGAAGAAAAAAGCTTCGAGAAGGAAAAATATTGTAATAGTTTTTTGGTTGCTGTTGATAGATAAAGAAAAACAAACGCGCAAACTTGGCAATACACAAAATATTGAAAGGAATGATTATAAATAAGATAGAGAGAATAGATGGTTAGATTGAGAAAATTTTGCTTCAAGTTTCTTGAGGAAGAAGCATTTCTTAAAACAATATTTCATGTTCATCTATTCTATTCTTTCTAGATGGAATAGTTTACTCTCAAATATAATGGGTCGCAATACACACTCTAACAACTATTTCATCAAGTTTTTCAACACACTTCTTTGATTAGGAAATTTTTAATAAAATAAAAATGAGTCATCTTTCTTTTTTATCGTAAAAAAAGAATACACTGTTTTTCTTTACCAGCAACTTTCTCCTTTTCAATGTTACATCTAAGAACTATATCAGATCATTTATATTAACATGTCCTCTTTTATTTTTATAGAAACCAAAAGAATAAGAGCACAAACAAAAAAGAGAGCTCTTTTCCAACGCACACAAAAAAAAGAAAAAGAATCAACTAAAAACGAGGTTCTCTCTTCTCTGTGTGTTCACCCGTATTCAACATACATTTTTTCGGTATTGTAGATGTAGCGTCAGTGGTGTAATGGTCAGCATTGTTGCCTTCCAAGCAATAGACGGGGGTTCGATTCCCCCCTGACGCATGTAAATTTTTTTAATTTTTAATGTATGACATGCGAATTTGTTGAAATTTTGGTTTTACAAAGCAATGCCGTAAATTGCTTTTTTTTTATTGTTTTTGATTGTATTCATGTTTCTTCAATCTTATTTTTCTTCTATTTTACTCGTTGCAACGTTTAACGCATGTCGAACATGACTAAAAAACGACTAAACATTTAAGCTTTGATGATCATAAACAGTAGTACCATCTTTTCGAGAGTAACTACAACGTCTTTATTGTTTGTTTTTCAGTTACTATCACTTTTTGTTATAAAAACTTTTATAAATTGATTGTAACAAGAAAACTTTTTTAAAGATCAAATTTTAATCTGTTTTTGTTTTTAAAAACAAAGAAAAAAAGTATTTTTAACTTTTTTCAGTTCAAAAAATGCAAATCAGTTTTGCCCATCCTTGTTAAAACAAAGAGTATAAAAAGGCTGCATTAAAACATTAAAAAAAAGTGTTTTCACCATTATTTGATCACTTCTGTTTACTGTTTGTTGCTGAAAGCATTTTTGCTGCACAAAGCTTTTTGTTTAAAAAAAAATGTCTGCCAAATTTTATACATTTATTTTTTCTTTTGTTATTATTTTTACTTTTATTTATGCTGAATATCGACATATTGGTAAGGCTTTTTATTCAATTTAACAGGAAATTCTGATGCCCTAAAAACGTTGTTTGAAATGATGCAATACTTTTTTCTTCAGTAAATAACAAAAGTGAACTTTGTTCAACTTGATTTATCATGTTGGACGTTTCTTGATCTAATACTTTTTATAATTTTCTTTCTGTTACTATAACTTTGATAGTAACTAAAAACTTTTATTTTCCTATTTTTACTGTTACTATCATTATGATAGTAATCAAAAGAAATAGAAAAATTTACTTTTTTTTTGTTTCTATCACTTCTTTTTGATTTTTATCTACTTTCATGCAATTATTAGCTTTTCTGTTAGGACAAATAATATGATACTTTTTAAGATGTTAAAAAATATTTTTCTTGAGAAGTAGAGAATGTCCACCATAATTAATTGAGTTTGTTCACTTTTGCTTATCACTGTTTCTCATGCTTATGGCATATATCATAATCTTTGAACCCTCGTAAATAGAACAATAAAACAATATAATTATTTTTTGCAGAAAATAAATGTATCACAGAACAAGCATGCCATTTAAAATGTTTGGCGGATGCATTTTCAAAAGGTTTTTGTGCTTTTAAACAATGCATTTGTGGTAAGCTTTCACAACACAGCAGCTAAATATAAACTTTTTAGAACTTGATGAATCAGTTATTAAATCTCATTAATTTTATATCCTATAGATTTTTCACTTTGGTTTTAATTTATAGATGTTGACTTGTTGGTATAACAAAATCTTAGATTACTGTAATTACTGTAAAATATTTGTCTTTTTATGTTGTGGAAAAATCTACTTTGCCATAATTATTTGTCTTCAATAAAAAAGTTCTCTCTTTCGACGAACGCAGAAAAACATAATTTGCATAAAAAACCCCGCATTATAAAAAATAACACATTGTTTATTTTTTGATATAAAAAACGATAGCAACAAAGAAAGAAGAAAAAAAAGCTATTTGATCAGTTTGCGCGATCGTTGTTGTCCAGGAAAAAAAGAGAGACAAAGAAAAGAAAAAAGTTTAGTAGAGAAATAGCGAAAAAAAAAGAAAAAAGAAAATTGTTTGATAAATTTGCAAAAAACGAAGCAAAAAGATTTCTACGAAATTTAAGAATCGTTTTGAAACATTACATTTTAATAAATTTATTAAAGAACACCAAAACATATTTCTATTAAAGCAACAAAAAAACAGCAAAAAGAGAATTATTTATAACTGCTACGAGCTGATGGATTCCATTCTATCAATTTACCAGGAGGACGTCTCCTCTGTTCTTGAATTTCTTTCCATTCTTCAGCTGACATACCATACTGTGGCGTATCCAAATATGAACGAAGACGTGTTGGAGCTTTCTTTGAACGTTGACGACGATGAGGTGAACGATGTGGTGGCAGCTTCTTTGCTGGTTTCTTTGGTGCAGGCTTCTTTTCAATTGATGGAGATGTTGAGCCTTCTTCAAGAGCATCTTGTTGTCTTCCACTTGATGGAGACTCTTCTTGAGTAGCATCAACACTTTTTTGCTTTGGCGTTGGAGGTTTTTGACGTGGTGGTGGTGGTGGAGCAGCAGCAACAACAACATCCTTTTTAACATGCTTCTTATATTTCTTTGAAGCTTCTTTTGCTGGTGGTGCTTTTTTTTCTTTTTCAACTTCTTTAATTTCAGGTGCTGCTTTTTCTTTTAACGCTTCAATTTTTGGACGATCTTCAATTGTTGGTTCTTTTGATGGTAATACTGCTGGTGGAGCTGGTGCAACTTCAACCTTCTTTTGCTTCTTTTTCTGTTCAGTTTTATCCTTCTTGACTTCTTCCATTTTTGGCTTTACTTCTTCTTTTTGAACATATGGAGTTAAATCAAGAGTAGGAAGACTTTCAGGTGACATAACTCGACTTTTTCGATCAGCCTTTTCTTTTTCTGCAGCAGCTTTCTTTTGTTGATGATGTTGGTAAACACAAAATCTATAAAAAATAAATATTAATAGACATAATGAATCACATTCCCTTTTTTGGAAATTGCCTGCTTCTCCTTTGTTAACTGGATAGTGCAGTTGGTAGCCCGCAAGACTCCCAATCCACGAGGAAGGCAACACTGATGTTCGAATCCTTCAAAACGACATATTTAAAAAATTATTATAGCACAAACTTTATTATACTATGCCAGGATTAATTGCTATTAACAATAAGAACAACAAAAAATGTTTGTGCTTTGAGGTGGATTCGAACCTCACTCCTCGCCTCCACCTTTGATTGCGAGTCTAGCACGATACCAACTGCTCTATCCTCTATTTTATCTTGCAAAAAGAAATTCCCACAATTTCTATAAAAGGGGGACAGAATGGCTATCCTTCCGTAGCAAACGAAAAACATACCCAACAACACCGAGAATTACTAGAACAACAAAGCCAGCAATTACTCCACCAACAATCCACCCTGTTGTATCTGCATTTGATGAAGAAGACCCAGTTTCATTTGACTTAGATGCTGGTGTTGATAAAAAAGAAAGTGGAGTTGCAGTTCTTGGAGGAGTTGTCGTTGTTGGATACCATCTTTTTGCACCAATCTAAAAAAGCAGAAATAAAAAATGCGATAAAAAACTGCAAAAATAACTTACAACTTTAAGAGGACAATCTGTTGAAGCATCAAGAACATGTAGAGTTATTATCTTACCATCACGTTTTGCAGGATTACAACTATCAATAATTACTGGTGGATCGGTTAATTGTGTTTTTGTTGTTGGATGTTTCATAGTTGCTCGTGCACATGTTGTAGAAGATGTTCCTAAAATATAACGGCTTATATATATTCATTTTTCTCACATAACTTACTAGATGTTTGTACCATAAACCACATATAATTTGTTTCACCAACAGTAATAACCCCAGCTTTAAATCCACATTCATTGAATCCATTACATTCAAGTTTTGCTCCATCATTGGTATCACCATCAGCTTCATAACAAACCGAAACACTAAAAGTAGATATATAAAAATACAAAATTAAAAAATATTTCTTACGTTTTATCCAAACAACCAGCTGAACATATTTCAAATTGTAAGTCATCATAACTTGTTAATTCAACTTCAACAGTTTCAGGTTTATCTAATACCAGCTTATCATCATCATCAGAAATAAGTTCGTCATCAAAATTTAAACGAGTAATTCCAGGAAGACCTTGTTCCAATCCATTTTGAGTTGTTGTTGCATTTGTACCCAAATGACGTTGAAAACGTAATTGTCCCATAACTCCATCAGAAAATATGAGAGAAGCAATCACCAACCATTTACAGCATTCCATTTTTCTTGAGAGTTGATAAACAGCAGCGAGCAAGTAAGCAACAACACGAAGAAAAAAAAGTGAGAACGAATGAAGGCAATAAGTTGGAAAAAATATCTTTTATCCATTTTTGAATGGTGTGCTGCTTCGAATGCAAAAAATTTGCATGCAAATTGAAATTGACCAAGAATGGATTGACGCGTTTATAGAAAGGATTTTGAGATCGTAAGCAAGATTTGTGTTTAATCAATTTTAGTTGTTTTTGTCGCTGTGATAAAAAGTTAAAAGTTAAAAGTTTAATGTGGATCACTAGCCACTGCCTTAACCACTACCCATGAGGTGGAAGACGGAGTTGAGCTCGGGGACCGACCGAGGACGGACGCGCATAATCATTTTTAAACTGGCTTGCAGGTGACTCGAACCAGCGGGGAGCTTACAGTTCTTGGGTGAGTCTGGGCGCCTTAGACCAGTGGACTATGCGGCCAAATAGTAACAAAAATATTGCATTTTTATGGTTTTGTTGTTACTATCACAACGAAAGCAACATAAAAAATTGAAATTACAAATTTGAAATTTATTTCTTTTTCTCATATACTTTGTTTATTATATATAGGTGTTTTTTGAATCTATATCCTTTGTTGTTATCAGTGTACCAAGATGTTACCATTTTCCGTCATATCTGTCTTTTTTCTCCGATAATGAATACTTTTGAAATACGATAAATGCGCAAGTCTCATAGGAGGGGGGCCGCGTTGCGGCTCTCACGTTCATTCTTGGTTTTTTATCTTTGATTTACTTGAATAACAAAACTCTAGATTACTGTAATTATTGTATGTAGAAAACATGTCTCTTGTATCTTCTTTGCATATTTATTTGCTTCAATAAAAAAGTTCTCTCTTCTGATGAAAGCAAAAAAAAGGAATTTGCTAAAAAACTCCGCATTACAAAAAATAACACATTGTTTATTTTTTGATATAAAAAAACGATAGCAAAAAAAGAGAAGAAAAGAAGAAAGAAGGAAAAAACCTATTTGATTAGTTTGCGCGATCGTTGTTCAGGAAAAAAAAGAGAGACAGAGAAAAAAAAGTTTAGTGGAATTAAAGGTTAGAAAAAAAGGACAAAAAGGCAACCTAATGTTGCTGAGAACTTTATTTCTGATTTTTCAGAACTAACTTTTTTGTTACAACAAGTATTGGTAAATAACAAAAAATGGCAGAAATATTTTAACAAGCTCATTTTTGCAATTTTTTGTCTTAAAACTGGATGAATGTTCAAAACAAAATTAAAAGGTTTCATTAGACTCGCAAATAGTTTCTATTAAAGTTCAACAAAACCTAATTTTTAAAAATGATTAAAAAATTTAAGAACTTTTTTTGTGACAGAAGTTTCTCAATTTCCTTTATTCAAATAGGTTCTTGAAGGATAGTAATAAAATACATTTTGTTTTCTTTTTTCTTGTTACTATCACTCATTTTATTGAAGCAGCTTTTTTTTATAAAATGAAAGTAGCAATAAACATTTATTTTTAATATTTTGATTACTGTACAAATTACAAAAAATTACAATAATAAAAAAGTGATATAAAACAAGACCGCGTTTGCCCTACTTCCCACAAACCGAGAATTTCCTTTGATCTTTTGCTGACGCGTGCCAAATGTGACAAAATCAAAAGCTTGCTTCCCCAATGGCAATTTCATTGATTTAAGTTTATGATACAGAAAGCAAAAAAACCCCGCATTACACAGAAAAAAAAGTTTCTTTTTTATTTATATAAAAAAACAAAGCAAAGAAAAAACCCATCATTCCATCAGTTTCAGCAATCTTAGTTCGTTCCGGAAAAAAAGAGAGACAAAGAAAACGAAGTAAACAGAAAAAAAACAAAAAGGGTAAAAAAATCGGCAGAAAAAAAGCAACATTAAGTAATATTGCTTAATGTGGTATTTTTTTCGATCGTCTTTCTTTTTTTGGTTTCTTTTTTGGCGAAGCAACGTACATTACACAAATTTCCGATGCCCAAATGTTCAATCAAAAAGCAGACACAAAATCAAGTCTGCACTGAAATAATTTTCTAATATTGTTAATTTAAAAAATAACAGATTAATCAATGATTCATAGAAACTGATATGCTTTCAAACTTTAAAAAAACAACTACCGTATACCTCTCTAACGAAAGAACGCCTCTAATAATCCTGGAATAAATTACATTAATTTTAAATACAGAACATTTTCAGTATCTTTTTAAAGATCAAATTTTAATCCATTTTTGTTTTTAAAAACAAAACAAAAAAAAGTATTTTTAACTTTTTTTAGTTCAAAAATCAGTTTTTCACATCCTTGTTAAAACAGAGAGTATAAAAATGGTTTATCAGAGCACTATAACATATCATTTTATGTTAGGTTTTTTTTGTTTTCTATTCAAAAAAGATAAAAGTGTTTTATCATAGCTTTGCTTATTTTGCCGTTGTTACTGAAAGCACTTTTTGCTGTACAAAGCTTTTTGTTAAAGAAAAATGTCTGCCAAATTTTATACTTTTATTTTTTCAATTTTTATTATTTTTACTTTTATTTTTGCTGAAATTTGACACATTGGTAAGCTTTTAATAAATTAATGCGAGATTTTAATGCCCTAAAAAAAGGTGTTTTTTCTCCAGTAATGAACAATAATGGACATACTTGTATACCATGTTGGACAAAATGATTTTCATAATTACTTCTTTTTGTTATTTTAACTTTTACGGTAACTTTCGTTTTCTACATATTTTGGTTTCTATCATTATGACAGTAATTACAAGAAAAAGAAAAATTCAGTTTTTGTTTTTATTATCCTTGATTTTCTTTTTGACTTTTTTAACTTTCTATTTTTTATATAATAAGTTTATTCAATTTTGCTTATGCCATTTTTGTTATTTACCAGTATTTGTTCTGATTTAAAAAAGCAGTTGAAAGTTCTCAGTGTTCTTGTCTTTTTTTAACCTTTAATTCTACTAAACTTTTTTTTCTTTGTCTCTCTTTTTTTCCTGAACAACAATTATAGCATACATGTACCATAATCTTCAAACCACAATTAAATAATATAATCATTTTTTGCAGAAAATAAATGTATCACAGAGCAAGCATGCTATCTGAAATGTTTGACGGATGCATTTTCAAAAGGTTTTCGTGCTTTTAAATAATGCATTTGTGGTAAGCTTTCACAACACTTTTAACAAAATGAACTAAATAAACCTTTATAGAACTTGACGAATCACTTATTAAATCTCATTAAAATTCAAATATTTATCGCTATAGAAGCTACCAGAAATATTTAACTTGCTGGTAGAACAAAATTCTAGATTACTGTAATTATTGTATATTGATGTCTCTTCTATCATTTTTGCCATATTTATTTGTCATCAGTAAAAAAATTTCTCTCTTTCGACAAAAGCAGAAAAACATAATTTGCATAAAAAACCCCGCATTAGAAGAAATAACACATTGTTTATTTTTTGATATAAAAAAAACGATAGCAAAAAAAGAGAAGAAAGGAAGAAAGAAGGAAAAAACCTATTTGATTAGTTTGCGCAATCGTTGTTCAGGAAAAAAAAGAGATACAAAGAAAAAAAAAGTTTAGCAGAATTAAAGGTTGAAAAAAAGACAGGAACACAGCCTATTGTTGCTGAGAACTTTCTTTCTGCTTTTTTAAAACACAACAAATACTGGTAAATAACATAAAATGGCAGAAATGTTTTAATAAGCTCATTTTCGTCATTTTTGCAATAAAATTGGATAAATCATTACACACCCATGTTTGAATATAATTGATGAAATTTACTGTAAAACGAGAGTTACATTTAAAGGGAGCGTCCACGCTCTCATAAATGAGTTTTTACATGCAGGTGTTCCTAGCTCGAAAGATTTCACCTTATTCTGCATGCACTTATTGAGTCATTATAAAAAGTAAACCAAATTCAATGAGTACCATATAAGTGTATACTGAAAAAGGTTTAATCATTCGGGCTAGGAACACCTGCATGTAAAAACTCCACAGAAAAAGGGGTCTCTCCGTAAGTTCCCCATAACTTCTCCGTAAGAACTCCAACGCCTTACAGGGTTCTCCATAAGAACTCTCACCGATTTTCAGCAAATATTTATATCTATTAGCTCAGTGCTTATCATATATCCCTTATACTCTCTTTCATGTGATTCAAAAATAATTAAAACATAAAAAAATAAAAAGAAGAACAAAAAACATAGATGGGAAAGAGAAAAATCAAGTGCTTGTTTTTTTTCGTATTAGATGTACTTTTATATATTCTTAGCAAAAATAATTTGTTTTTGTTTTTTATCACTATTCCTTATTTTTTTGGTTGGGTGGTTTTTGGCACTTTTGGAGATTAACATAATTTTTAAACGACATAGTTTAAAGGGAGTGTCCACGCTCTCATAAATGACACAGAAAAAGGGGTGCTTTTACGAAAAAATTTACATACTGCAGAACTTAAGTTTAGTGTTGACAGTAAGAAAAAATGCATTTCAAAAAAAAAGGGATAACAACCAAAAAAAAGCAAAAACAAAATTGTTTAAAAAAATTGCAAAAAGCGAAGCAAAAAAATTTCTACAAAATTCAAGAATCGTTTTGAAACATTACATTTTAATAAATTTATTAAAGAACACCAAAACATATTTATATTAAAGCAACATAATACAACAGCAAAAAGAGATTTATTTATAACTGCTACGAGCAGATGGATTCCATTCTATCAATTTACCAGGACGACGTCTCCTTTGTTCTTGAATTTCTTTCCATTCTTCGGTTGACATATCAGACTGTGGAGTATCCAAATAAGAACGAAGACGAGCTTTCTTAGAACGTTGACGACGATGAGGTGAACGAGGTGGTGGCATCTTCTTTGCTGGCTTCTTTGGCGGTGCCTTCTTCTTTTCAATTGATGGAGATGTTGAGCCTTCTTCAAGAGCATCTTGTTGTCTTCCAGTTGATGGAGACTCTTCTTGAGTAGCATCTACACTTTTTTGCTTTGGAGTTGCAGCTTTAGGACGTGGTGGCGGAGGTGGAGCAACAGGAACAACAACACCCTTTTTAACATGCTTTTTAGCTTTCTTTGAACATTCTTTTGCTGCAGGTGCTTTCTTTTCCTTTTGAACTTCTGCAGCTACTTTCTCTTCTTTTTGAACTTCTTTAATTGCAGGTGCTGCTTGTTCTTTAGATGCTTCAACTTTTGGTTGATCTTCAGTTGTTGCTTCTTTCGATGGCATTACTTTTGCAGGTACTGGTGCATTTTCAACCTTCTTTTGCTTCTTTTTCTGTTCAGTTTTATCTTTCTTGATTTCTTCCTTTTTCGGTTTCTCTTCTTCTTTTTGAACATTTGGAGTTAAATCAAGAGTAGGAAGACTTTCCGGTGACATAACACGACTTTTTCGATCAGCCTTTTCTTTTTCTGCAGCAGTTTTCTTTTGTGTATGATGTCGATATACGCAAAATCTATAAAAAATAAATATTAATAGACATAATGATTCACATTGTCTTTTTTGGAAATTGCCTGCAGTTGGTAGCGCGCAAGACTCCCAATCCACGAGGAAGGCAACAGTAAAGTTCGAATCTTTTTCAGGGCAAATATTTTTTGGAATTCTCAAAAAAAAAAGAGTTAATTTTGACATATTATGATAATATTTATGCTTACATAAATTTATATAAAAATCATGACGTCAATTTTCTGATTGAATTTAACTATAAAAGTTTATTTCAAATCAAAAATACCTCAAAATGACATAGTACAAAATATAGCAGAAACGTTATTGCACTATGTCAGGATTATTTTCTACTAACAACTAGAACAGCAGAAATTTTTTTGTTCTTACGTGGATTCGAACCTCGCTCCTTGCCTTCCCCATTGATTGCAAGCCTAGCGCGATACCAACTACTCTATCCACTATTTTGTCTTGCAAAAGGAAACACCCACAATTTCTAGAAAAAGGGGACAGAATGTCTATCATTCTATGGCTCACAAATAAATAACATACCCAATAACGCCAATAATTAAAAGAACCAGAAAGCCAACAAGTACTCCACAAACAATCCACCAAGTTGTATTTGCATCTGATGATGAAGAAGATCCAGTTGTATTTGAGCTTGATACTGGTGTTAATAATAATGGTGGTGGAGGCGCAGTTGTTGGAAGAGCTGTTGTAGTTGGAAACCATCGTTTAGCATTTTTCTATAAATGAAAGAAGGAAACAATACAAATATGAAAGTAATATAAACACTTACAACTTTAATTGGACATTCAGGAGATGCATTTTGAACATGTAATCTTACAACATTGCCATCACGTTTTACAGGATCACAACTATCAATAACTTGTGTTTCAGATGACTGTATATTTGCTTTTGGATATTTCATAGCAGACTGTTCACAAATTTCGCCAGATGTTAAAAGCTGTTCTATAACATTCAGTAATTTTTAAAAATTTGTTATCTTGACGGCAACCTACCAATTGTCATAAAATAAAAAACATTTTGTCCATCCTCTTTTTTAATCCCAGCTTTAATTCCACATTGGTTTTCTCCACATCCAACCTTTGCCTCACTTTTGATTTTACCAGGAACAGCATCATAACAAACAATAACTCTAAAATAATACTATTAATAAAAAAGACAACCAAGCAAAAAATTCCTTACTCTGTATTCGTACAACCATCTGAGCACACTTCAAATCTTAATTTACTGTCACTTGATAATTCAACATCAACAATTACATGAGGTTCTTGCAAGACTACATCACCATTATCATAAGTAAGTTCACCATCACGATTTAATCTATTCATTCCAGTAACACCTTGTTCCATTCCATTTTGAGTTGTTGCAGTTGTGCCCAAATGACGTTGAAAACGTAGCTGTCCCATAACTCCACCAAAAAATAAGAGAGATGCAATCACCAACAATTTACAGTAGTCCATTTTTCTTGAGAGTTGATAGACAGCAGAGAGCAAGCAAGCAACAGCACGAAGAAAAAAAAAGTGAGAATGAATGAAGGCAAAAACATGAAAGAAATTTCTTTTATCCATTTTTGAGTGGAGTGTTTTAAATGTAAAAAATTTGCATGAAACTGGACCAAGAATGGATTGACGCGTTTATAGGAAGGATTTTGAGATCGTAAGCAAGATTTGTGTTTTATCAATTTTAGTTGTTTCTGTCGTTGCAATAGTAAAAAAATATTGCATTTTTATGGTTTTGTTGTTACTATCACGTTCATTCTTTGTTTTTTATCTTTAATTTACTTGAATAACAAAACTCTAGATTACTGTAATTATTATATGTGGAAAACATGTCTCTTCTATCTTTTTTGATATAATTATTTGTCTTCAATTTTCTTTTTATGACGAAAACAAAAAATATAATTTGCATAAAAAACTCCGCATTACAAAAAATAACACGTTGTTTTTTTTGATATAAAAAACGATAGGAAAAAATGAGAAGAAAAAAGAAAGAAGGAAAAAACCTATTTGATCAGTTTCTGCGATCGTCGTTCGGGAAAAAAGAGACAAAGAAAAAAAAGTTTAGCAGAATTAAAGGTTAGAAAGAAAAAGGCAACCTGATGTTGCTGAGAACTTTCTTTTTTTTAAAAACAAAAATTTTTTTTGTTACAACAAAAATTGAGAAATAACAAAAATGGCAGAAGTCATTCAACGAGTTAATTTCTGCCGTTTTTGTATTCAAATTGCATGAATGTTCGAACGAAATTGATGTTTTTCTTTTGGCTCACAAATTGATTCTAAAGTTTAACAAAAACTAATCTCTAAAAATGAACAAAAAGATTTAAGACGTACTATTTGAGAAATTTTTTGCTTGTGGTAGAAAAAAATTTTATGTCTCAGATTTGGCTGAAACTTTCCAGATAGGTTCATTATGACCTAAAAACACGATTTTTATTGTTTTTGGCGCGACTTATGACCTACTTTCAGTTTTATGTGCCATTATATACATGTTAAGTGCCGTAGTGCTTAATCGCTGATAAAATCATTAATTTTTAAGCATTTTTCATAATTCCCCGGATATATAGGTTTTCGACCACGGGGAATCCAATGGGCAAATCAGTTTTTGTTTAAAGTTTCGTCTTCATGGTGAAACGCATATACCATTTTGTTCTAGCATCAATATGTACCCTTAATTTCAGGCTGCGCCATATTCTAAATACGATAGAATGTGCCCCAGGATCTCAGCTTTCATATGCTACCACTCACTTGTTATATTAGGTGCCGCGAACACTTTGCCAAGCGATGTAATAAAGCGCGCCAAAAAAATCGTTCAAATTTTTTTCTTTAAATTTAACTTGAAGCACATGGAATTACTTCTAAAATGTTCCCCAACGCCAAAAAATATCATATTAATAAAAATTGTAAACTTTTTATGTCAAAAAACACTTTTTGTAAGCTATTAAAATTCATTAAATGTAGTATATTACCATATTGATCGAAAAACCTTTTTCATGTGCATTTAATTGGGTTGTATGTTGCATATTTAAATTTTATGCATATTTATACCTTTGCTGATATAAAACATAAAAAATATTGAAGGTAAGACTTGATCTTCTCAATATCCCGAACCTCAGCAAATATTAATAACTTGTTAAGCATATTAGCAATCCAGTTGAGGTAATTTTTATGACAAGATATGTTATTATTAGAGTTTTATGGGCAATCTTTAGCTAGATATCATTAAATTTGACAAATGTGGATCAATCTTAGTAGACCTAAAAACGTAAAAGTATTGGGAAAGACAAATTGCTATTTTTTAAACAAATTGAAAGTAATATACTATATTCTGTTTACATAAAGTTGCAATAAATGTAATGCACATTTAATTACTTGTTTAAAATGATAGATTTACTGTAAAACAAATACTTGAGAATGCTCTAAAACGAACACTTTTGTAAAATTATTCTACCTACTTTAAAATTAAGATTTACCCCGTGATTGATTCAACAAAACATTCATATCCTTTGGAAGTCAGTCTTTTTGAACAAATACGTGGATCAGATTCAAATAAGAGATTTATAGAAAATAACGGAGACTGATATGCAAATTCCTTATCATTCTTGTTATTGCAGATCGAAAAATAAAATTTCTGAAGTTTTTGGAACTTTTCTTTTTTGAATTTTTTTTCAAAATCCATTTAGACATTTCTTCCCAACAAAGACCATTGATGTTTTCACTTGATGTTTCATCAAAAGCATGAACTTTATTTACCAAATTTTTGGCAACAAAAATTTTTTGATGTTGGCTTTGGATTTTTATAATCGACAATGAAAGTTTTGTTACAGAGTCATACCCTGTAAAAATACTCAATCCGCTAATTTGATCAAATGGTTCTTTGCCTTCCACATTTCCCCTTTTTACAGTTTTTGCAGACAAAAAAAAATTTTTCAACCCAAAATAATTGAACTATGACTGAATAGAAATATTGCGTTTAAGTGCTAACAATTTATATTATCCACCTCGTGTTTTATTTGAAGGAAAAAATATTTCTCGAATGTTAAATACTTCACCAAAATTAAAAATTCTAAATAGAAAGTAATGTCGTTGTTCTATCAACAAGAATAAAAAGCAACAGAATAGAAAACAATACATGGTTTTCATTGTTATCAATTTAACAAAATACTTTGCAAAAAAGTGTTTTTCAAGCAAAAAAACTTGTCAACAAAAAGACGTCGGTTCAATTTTAGACTATCCTTTTACAGTACAGCTGCTTTTTTTGATTCAAACTTTATTTGTAGCAAAGGAAGAAATTTAGAGGCAGTTTTTTTATTTTAATTGCAGGTTTTGTTATAATTATTTAAAGCTCGAGAATGTGAATAAGGAGATACAGCTGTCGTCCTTGCCACCTTTCATCTTTATACTTCCTTTGTTTATTGTTTGTTGTTCATTCTCTCTCTTTTGTCTAATGTTGTCTCATCAACAAAGCTCAATCTTCTATAATTCTCTCATCTTTTCATTTATAAATCATGCACATCATCGTGCACTAGTCCATAATACATAATTAATAAAATGTTTGACACAAACTTGCATTAAACATTATTGCAGTAATACTAATATTACTACATTTAATGAATTTTAATAGCTTACAAAAAGTGTTTTTTGACATAAAAAGTTTACAATTTTTATTAATATGATATTTTTTGGCGTTGGGGAACATTTTAGAAGTAATTCCATGTGCTTCAAGTTAAATTTAAAGAAAAAAATTTGAACGATTTTTTTGGCGCGCTTTATTACATCGCTTGGCAAAGTGTTCGCGGCACCTAATATAACAAGTGAGTGGTAGCATATGAAAGCTGAGATCCTGGGGCACATTCTATCGTATTTAGAATATGGCGCAGCCTGAAATTAAGGGTACATATTGATGCTAGAACAAAATGGTATATGCGTTTCACCATGAAGACGAAACTTTAAACAAAAACTGATTTGCCCATTGGATTCCCCGTGGTCGAAAACCTATATATCCGGGGAATTATGAAAAATGCTTAAAAATTAATGATTTTATCAGCGATTGAGCACTACTGCACTTAACATGTATATAATGGCACATAAAACTGAAAGTAGGTCATAAGTCGCGCCAAAAACAATAAAAATCGTGTTTTTAGGTCCTACTGATGCTATCTGGAAAGTTTCAGCCCCTTTGGACACAAAAAACTTTTTCTACCACCTCCTAGTGCAAAGGAAAAAATTTTCTCAAATAGTACGTCTTAAGAATGTTTTTGTGATAACAAATTCTCAATTTTCTTTATTCAAATTGTTTTTGAAGGAAAGTTATGAAACACATTTTGCTTTCATTTTTGTGATGACTATCACTCTTTTTATTGAAGCAGTTTTTTTTGTAAAATGAAATTAACAATAAAATTTTATTTTTAACATTTTTGGTACTGTAGAAATTACAAAAAATTACAATAATAAAAAAGTGATATAAACAAGGCCGCATTTGCCCCGCCTCCGTACAAACAGAAAATTTCCTTTGATCTTTTGCTGACGCGTGCCAAATGTGACAAAAATCAAAGTCTTGCTTCCCCAATGGCAATTCCATTGGTTTAAGTTTATTTTAGAAAGCAAAAAAAACCCCGCATTACACAGAAAGAAAAAGTTTCTTTTTTATTTATATAAAAAAAACAAAGCAAAGAAAAAACCCATCATTCCATCAGTTTCAGCAATCTTCGTTCCGGAAAAAAAGAGGAGAGAGACAAAGAAAATGAAGTAAACAGAAAAAAAACAAAAAGGTAAAAAAAATCGGCAGAAAAAAGAGCAACATTAAGTAATATTGCTTAATGTGGTACTTTTTTTTCGATCGTCTTTCTTTTTTTTCGTTTATTACACAAATTTCCGATGCCCATTTTTTACCATCTATGTTTATCAAAAAAAGAAGGATGGAGAAAAAACAATAGAAGGAGAAAAAAAAGTCTGGCATTTATGTATGGAAAACGAAGATTGCGGCAAAGCGCTGTCAGAGTTCTTAAAATAAAAATTGGTTTTGTTAGCTATTTTTTAGTGCTGATATATAAGTAATAGAATTTTAGATATCAAAGTGGTACATGAGGAGGAGAGAAACATTAAGTAACGTTTGTTTCCGTTTTAGTCCAGAACGTGGTTTTCGTGATTTTTTCTTGATAGGATTAATGTAAGCTTTTTGCAGCCTTAACCAAAATCTGCTGTTTTCACCTTAAATGAGTAGCACCAGGGCTGAGAAATGCGGCCGGCCGGCCAAATTTTTCACGGCCGCGGCCGGCCGCTTTTGTATTTTCGTTAAAGGAATGAGCTCCAAAATCAGTTTTTGAGTCTGTTAAAATCGACATTTGCACCATTTCTTTAATAAAATTATGTGTTTTTAGCCTTTTTGGGTATACCATTTCGTTTATTTTTATCGAAAATTTCTTCGAACATTGAAAAAAGCACATATTTTTATTTTTAAAATTTTTTTGAAAAATATGCGTCCGGCCGGAAATTTCGGCTGCATTTCTCAGCCCTGAGTAGCACACTGCTACTTTAGGCCTAAAATATCTAATTTTCGATTTTTAAAAAAATTTCTGATCAAATGCTTTGACACGGATCGCAAAACATCAAAAAAGTTTGTCAATTTCAGAGTGGTCAAATGCCCCCATTGCACAAATAAAGGCCTTAGACTTGTAAATTTGCATATTTCAAGGTAATAGTATTTATGAAACTCTGCTATTTCCCTTAATCTATGTTCATCTTTCAAGAAGTCAAACACTATATTTCAGAGTCAAAAACGATGGCGCCAAAGGAAAGAGATCAAAACAAATTTCGTAAACACCCCTTTTTTGTGGTAGCCTTTTTTCCTTTTTCTTCTTTTCTTTTTTTCTTTTAGTTTTCTTAATGTATCATCATTCTGCTTTTTTTGCTTTTTTGCTGCTTGCGCGAAAATAAAAATTTGTAAATCTATCTGCTGACATATGTATGCCTTTTTTTGTCCGACTTTTATTGATCAGTTTTTTAACGAAATAGCTGATTTAGTAATTATAAAAATTGTTTATTTTTGTATTATATGATAGTTTTTAGATTATACTTGAGTGACTTTGACGATTTTTACAAGTAATATTTTGGTTAATAATTATATCGAGTGGAAGCAGTGATTTGGTTTATTTGTGGCATTTTTCCATCTATCCGTATTTTATATAATTTTCAACTGCTATATTCTGATTTTATTTATTGTTAATTAAAAAATGGATGATAAATCTCCTGTAAGTTTTAACAATAAAAAATGCAACAACAATGATTAACATTAATTAAAGCAAAATAAATACAAAATTTTTTAGGCAAAAAATTTACGACAACGAACAAAAGTTATCGAATATCAGGAAAACAAACTGGCCAAAAATCCACCACCACAGCCATCACTTCCATCAACTTCATCATCAACTCGAAAGCGAAAGGGTACACTTTCAGCAGGTAATTGCTTCTGTGGAAAAGTAAGCTTTTATTTTATTTACTTTTTAAAAAGCCAAAAGTCAATTGATTTTTAGAGCAATAAAAGCAAGCTAGTTTATTGCTATGGCCCAAATTGTCCATGGGGTTGGGTACATTTAAAATGTCTTAAACTCACTTATGAACCTGAACGAGTTTTTTGTTCTGAAAAATGTAGAGATGATGAAATTGAGCTAATGAATGATGAAAATGCTGTTTTGAAGGATTATGAATGGTGCAGCTGTCGATTGGTAAGAGAGTCATGCTAACCGTAGACGTTTCCAACTAATGGTGGAGTTGGGCCCCCATATTTTGTCCAAATACTTGTCTTACTATAGAATGTGTTCCGACAAAAATTCAGCTGCCCAATCCTCGTTCTCTTCGTTTAACAGCTGGTCAAAATCTGTTATGACTTATAGGCTGAACCATATAAGCATTATTCGTCTTATAGGGTTGCATATATATATGTTGAAACCGCTTATAGGGTTCAGCCTTAAAGTCATAACAGATTTTGACCAGCTGTTAAACGAAGAGAACGAGGATTGGGCAGCTGAATTTTTGTCGGAACACATTCTATAGTAAGACAAGTATTTGGGCAAAATATGGGGCCCCAACTCCACCATCAGTTGGAAACGTCTACGGTAAGGTAAAAATTAAATGTACATAATATTACTTTTTTTTCAGCAACGTGGTGGTGTAATGATTCGATGTGACAAGAGGGGCTGCAATGAATGGTATCATCTTGTATGTGTTGAATTAGAAACTGTTCCCCAGAATAAATGGATTTGTCCAGAATGTAAAAAGAAAGATGAAGAAAAAGCAGCAAAAAAAGCTGCAAAAAGAAAACCTAAAAAAGCTAGACGTTTCTCTCCTGGTAATATTGATACTTCAAGTCATATTGATAATAATGATTTACCAGATATACCAAATAATGATGATCAAGTAAGTTTACCAGATGTTCTTTGAAACACATTTCACGGTTTTTATTTGACTAACAAATTTTTAAAATTAAAGCTAGGCAAAATCTAATGTTAAAGTAATATTCAGTGTTTGATGAGAGTTTTTTGCTGAAAGATTGTAAAAATGATGACAGTAATGTAAAATTTGATATTTCATTATTCTTTTTTCACTGCCTTTTTTAGCATTTTCGAGAGTAACAAAATTTTTAAAAAACAAAAGTCTCTTGCTACTTTCATTCTACAAAAATCGCTCCAACAAAAAGAGTGATACTAATCAGAAAAGCTAGAAAATGTGTTACTTCATTACTATCCTTCCAAAAATGAATCTTTTAGAGATAAAAATTTTTTATTTGCAAATTTCTAAGAGTGGTATCACGACGGTTGTTTCGAAAGTCGTGTATTCTCTCTTTTTTCAAGCATCTGCAACTTCCTAAAGGGCAGACAACAAAGAAGGAAAAGGCGTCATCGTCTCTCCGTTTTCGATTTCTCTTTTTTCCTATTTTTTCTATCTTTGCATGTTTCCAAGCTTCTGGTCAGCCGATAAAATCTTTTAAGGAAAAAATGTATTTGACAGGAGGAAAGTAACCAACATATTTTAAAATTTTAATGAGTAGAAAAAATCGGCAAGCCAAAAAACAACTGACTGTTTTCATAGGTCGATGTTGCAGAACATTGTGTACAGAAAGTTATTTTTTAGGAAGCTCCTGCTGCAGTAATTGAGCAACAAGTTGATATTGATAATAATATTGCTGATGTTGAAAATGAAGTTAATAACACTGATGTTGTTAATATTGATGAAGCTGATCATTCTGAAGGTTATTGTATTTGTAAAAAGGTATGCCAATGTAAAAGTAGAGAGAAGGTGCAGTGCTCAATCGCTCAAATTTGTTGTGCACCTAAATGCCTGATTTCTCAGGTCAGTCAATCACAAAAAAAGAGCTAATGAGCATTACGCTTTCCTTGAAAAATGTATCTTCAGCAATTTATAATCTGAGAATTTTTTTAAGGCACCAGATGATACAATGATTTTTTGTCATTCTCCTACATGCCCACATGAATTCTTTCATCTTTTTTGCATGAATTTAGAAGAATTTCCTGATCCTGATGATTGTTGGTGTTGTTCAAGCGAATGTGAACAAGCTTTAAAAGAACATTTTGAAAAGAATCCATAGCTTTTTTTTGTATTGCTGTTGTCTTACTTTCCTTATTATTTGTTAGTTTTATATGGAAGATTTTATTCTTTTAATCTTTAATGGAGCTTGTATGTCTTACATTATCTCAATATTACTCCTTTCCAATAGTTTTTATGTACTCCTTTTTATTACATGGCTTTTCTTTAAAGTACTGACGAAGCTTGTATGTCTTACAAGATCTCACAGTTTAGGGTTACCATGGTTAAGCAATATTACTTCTTCTCCATAGTTTTTGTGTACTTCTTTTTATTATTTGTTGGTTTTATATTGTTGTTTTAATGTTTGATGAAGCTTGTATGTCTTACAAGATCTCAAACGATAGTATCCAAAGGATATTACTTCTTTTCTTTTGTTCCACAAAAGCAATGATTTTTTTGTAGTTGGATTTTGTATGAAATTATTTTATTTTTCATTTGCTTATTGTTCTCCATTTCATTGGTAATAGTAACATCAAATTTTTCATGCCTTAATTATCTGTTACTATCATTTTTTATATTAAAGCAATTTTTGCATTTTTAAGAGTAACAAAATTTAAAAAAATTAAAGTTTATCGTTACTCTCTTTTTTAAATTTTTCATTGTAGATTAGTTTCTTTCTTATCTTTACATAAACAATTTATTTTACAACAATTCAATAAATCAGTTTGTACAACAAAAATATTAATAATAAATAAGCACAATCATTTGTGACAAGTCAAAAATCCATTTACTGTTTACACAAAAATCACGTGTCCTTTTATGATGAAAGATTTTAAAAGCATCTGGATATTCAAATGATAAATTTTGAATATTAATGAGATTTGATAAGTGATTCATCAAGCTCTAAAAATCTGTTTAATTAAGCTTGTCATGACTAACACAACAAAACTGACCACAAATGCATTGTTTAAAAGCACAAAAACCTTTTGAAAAGGCATCCGCCAAACATTTGAGATGGCATGCTTGTTCTGTGATACATTTATTTTCTATAAAAAATGATTATATTGTTTAATTGTGAAAAAAATGAAATGCCATTTTAAAAAAACAAGATGCTAACAATAATGATAAGCAAAAGCCGAGAAAACTGTCAATTTTGGTGCGCATTGTCTGCAAAGTAACAAAATTGCTAATTTTTTTAGCTTTTTTAACAATTTAATGTGTGAAAAAATGTCATATTAATCATATAAAAGAATTCGTTTATCCTCAAAAAGCTTTTAAAAATATAAACAAGTAATTTTTTGTTTTAAGTAGCTGACAATGTCCATCTGATTAGTTTATATTGGCTAGAGGGATAAACGTTTGAAAAAGTCAACATGAAAGTTTTAAGCATTTTATTCGAGCAATCTTGGCTTATTTAAGTAAAAAGCTTACCAATATGTTTAGTTTCAGCAAAAATAAAAGTAAAAATAATAAAAATTGAAAAAATAAAAGTATAAAATTTGGCAGACATTTTTTTTTAACAAAAAGCTTTGTACAGCAAAAAATGCTTTCAGCAACAAACAATAAACAGAAATGGGAAAATCTTTGACGATTTTTAATGCTCACTTGAATACTTTTATACTCAAAAAGAAGGGACAGCCTTTAAAAATAAATGTATAATTTAAAATTCAAAAAAGAATTCTATTGTTATCAAAACAAAAACGGATTAAATTCTTTTAAAATTCAAATATAAAGTTTTTTTATTGAGCGTGGGCACAATAAAAAATTTAACGATCATGGACGTCAACTGCCCCCTTCTAAAAAATGAAAAATTCTTTTATTATCAAAACAGCAAAAGATCGAAGGGTGGTCTCTCTAAAAAATCTTTTTTTTTGTGCTGACGTTGGTGTCAAAAATGATAACATTTTTTAAAAGGTGTAAATATAAATGCATATAATTTTGAGTGGAGAAACCTACGATTATAATTTTTTTTTGAGCGGAGGATGAAAATCTATTTTTAACAAACCAAAAAAAGTATATGGAATTTTTAATATAAAAATTATATATTTAGTTTTACACTAAAGTTGGTTTAGGCTACAAAGAACGTCATGATTAGTGATCATGGATTATCATATATTTAGTAATGTTTTGTGGGCATTTTTTGATCAAAGAATTTAATGTCTGCGAAAAAAGATTGTTGTTGTTTTTGTTTTCATGTAATCATTGATTATTCTTTATAAAGTATTTATTGTTTGAAATTTTTGTGATCGTTATCGATTTTCACAAAATATGAGAGTAACAAAAAAATTTTATTGTGGAAGAAAAAATTGTAAAGTGAAAGTTTTCATAATATGTATTACGGCTAAACAAAGATGATAAGTCACAAAAAAATCATTTCCAAAATTTTTGTGACTTTCTGTCGAATCACCGACCAAAAAAATAAGCCATCTCTGCTCTGACCACTGACAAATTAATGCGCTATCCAACATCACAAGATCGTTGGAATAAAAAAGAATAATAGTAATTTTTTTTTGGACAAAAATACTTTATAGAGATGTTTAGTGGGCTGTATTCTTGTAAATTTTATGTTAAGAAATCAATCAAACATTTATTTAAGTTACAAAAAAAGTAAGGTAAAAAATTATGGAATTACATTTTCATCAAAGAAGACATCAACACCGTTATTACAAACAAGATTGCAACCATGTTTCCTCCAAGAACGAGAATACCCACAGCGCTGTACACATTGTACATCTCTTTTTCCACGTTTTATCGAAGCCTTTTTATCCCAAATACCACTGTCAAAAATGTTTTCCATCGCATTAATTTGTTTCAAATCTTTGATAACTCCTTTGATTTCAGGTTTTTCAACATTAATATCGTTTTCATTATTGTCACTTTTAAAGGAATAAATTGGAGACGGTTGACAAACATGAACACAAAAAATCAATAAAGTTGAAAATAATACTAAAACATTCATCTCTTATTGTGATATTGTAATCTGAGACACAGTAAATACGGCGACTGTCATTTTATATACCATTTCTATGCACACTTTTAATTACATTGATAAGAGAGAGGTAAACAGTGATAAGTAAGCATTGAAATGATACTCCCATATCGTGAATCATTGCTGTTCTTTTTTTTCCTGTTTGATGTTTTTTTGAATTTTATTGTAATTATCACAAAAACTTGGTAGTATATTCTCACTGTGACACATCAAATTAGTGAAAAAAGTAAAAATAGCTTTATTAGGTTCCATATGCATTTAAATGTGTAGCGGAGAATTAGATAAAAAATAGGTGCCAGTTAAACTGTTTTTTATTGTTTTATAAGCGATTTTTTGTAAGAATCGAACTTTTTTGCTATTTTTTCGGATTTCAAAAAAAATTTTTTTGAAATCCGAAGTGAAGTCCGTTTTTTACAAAAAATGGCTTTTATTCACTTTTTTTATTTCACGCAAAGCAACGAATTTTCGAATATTTAGAATATTGCTGAAAACCAAAAATTAGATTTTACGAAAAATACCTGCAAATAAGTCCTATTAGTTGTTTAATGGTTTTTCTTTTTATGAAGATTTATTTTTTTTTGATTTAATGCAATTTTATACAGCATTCATTATTGTAATGTTTATACTAACCTGTAAACCAAATATAACTTTATTAGTCTATTAAAAAATTTATAACACATAAATAACACTTACATAAAAAAATCCAGATCAATAAAAATTCAATTAAATGGTTAAATATAATAGTATGATACAAAAAAGATAAACATTCACCGATAAAAAAAATAAAAAAATAATTTTTTACAAATTACAACATTAGTTTTGAGGTTACTGTAGAATTAAAACATAAATTGACTTGAAAGTTTATTTCGACATGACTCAGGGACACAACCTTCTTGTTGATTATTTTCATTAATTCTATATCCAAGGGTACAGCCACGACCCTCTTTTCGATTTGTCATATCTACAAGTGGGCAGCAATCAGATCTTGGGTTACATTCAGCATAGGGGTTGAGGTCAGATGCGGAGAGTTGAATTGCTTTTTTGCCGATAGGTGAGGGGGTGGAGGTAGTGGTAGGAAGGAGGTGAAGATTTTCAAAGTTTTGTCGTCGATTTTGTGGTAGTTCTGAAGGAAATTCAACAACGGCAACACCTTCTCCAAGATTGGGGGTTGCATCACGTTGATGCAAGGTTGCGTCATGCTTATGTAGCGATGGAGAATTTCGAATATTTGCATATGTTTGTTCTTGTACAGAATTAAAGAAATTACTTTGTTGATCAGTTTCCATTTCTTTAATCATTGGTGATTCATCATCCCCTTTAGGCATTGAATGAATCTTAAGTTTATCCCCTCCAGGCATCAATGGCTTAGATATATCTTCAATCCTTCCAGAATCTAGCAAATAATTCTTCACTGCTTCATCTTCCTTTGATTTATGTGGGGGTCCAAAATATGATACTTCATTCTGATTTTCATAATCATTTTCAGCGAATAGTGATGCCTCATCCTCTGGGACTTTTGTCATAGATTTTTGAAGGGCTTTAGCAGAATCAAAGCTTTTTGCAATTTGCTTTGGAACTGGTACTAAATCTCTTTCAAGTTCATGGGTAATAGCAGGAAATTCTTTTTGAAAGTTCTTTTCAGAAATGCATGGGGATGTTTCTTCTCGTTTATCACATTCTGTACAATTTCGACGTCGTGATCGTACAAGTGTGGAATCACATTCACTCCATTCTGACCATTGTGTTGACATAGCACTGTCACGTTGCCAGCCTGAAAAAATGTGAAAGTTATTTTTGGGTTTCGTTATATTTTTGTATCATGTTATAGTAGTGATAGTAACACAAAATTTATGTGTTTTGTAAGTTTTATGTTACTACCATTTATCTGTTATTACTTCAATTTCTTTAAATCAACTTTTTTGAAAACAAAAGAAATCCTTGTTATCAAGGATAAATTTTTTGTTTTCTGTTTTAATCTTACTATCAGATTAATGTAAGGATAGTAACTCAAAGTTGTTAAAAAGTCGAGCTTTGACGTTACTATCAATAAACTTTTACCACGTTGTTAAGTAAAAAAACAGTGTTTAACATGCCAAATTGTTGAATTTATCAAATATTCAAGTCTTAAAAGGTCAGTAAATTTAATGATAGTAACCCATATTTTACGGTTAGTTTGATTTTGGTGCTACTATCACTTTAACGGTGCTAATGAAGTTCAATTAAAACAAGATTTATGGAAGTAAATAACATTTAGCTGTATGGAATAGCTAAGATTTTGTGATTTACACAATAGTTTTGTCATGTTAATGCATGACAGTAAATCAATTTGTTGAAATCTTCAGAGTTGATATTACTATCTTACAAATTTTATCATTCTGTTTAGCAAAAACAAGGTATTAAGAAGTGTGCTATAATCGTTTGCCAAACAAAATATGGACATTTATAAACTCCCATACTAGCAATGATCATTGCAGTGATAGTAACACAAATTTATCGACTTTTTAAATTTATTGTTACTATCAGTTTCACTATTGTAGTTTAACCTAATAAACCATTAAAAAGCGCTTGAACTAACCTGATATCATACAAGGAGCAAGTTCAAAATAATCAACTTTTTGTCTCAATTCTGCTGCAAATGATTCTGGTTTTGTTGAACGAGTAAATCGATTTAAAATGCAATTTTGATTTGGGAATTCAAAATAAAAGATTGCAGATTGACATGTAAATCCAAGAGATTTCTGAAAAATTTGTTTTTTAAACAAGTTATCCGGGAAAAAATACTGCTCAAGAAAAAGCTTACTGGTGCAGTAATACATTTTCGAATACATTCAACTTGTGAATGTGCATCAACCGTTGCATCATGACTACCTTCCATAACTCGTTGAGGAATTCGATGTACAATATCTTCACAATTTGCTGGTAATTCGGCAACTAAAAAACACACTTACTCCATCTGGTAGAATCGTGTAAAGATAGAAACTAACGTGGAATGCAAATTTTTTCAAAGTAAACAGTTTCTCTTTCTGGGGTATATTGTAGTTGACCATTAGGAGTGATAGCATCATCCATAATTGTACATCTACCAGTTGATCGATCAAATGTTGCAGCAACACATGGTCGAGAAAATCGATTGCCATCAAGGTACTGTAATTGGGTAAGCAATTACTGGGGAACAGTGCACTTTTAAAAAAACCTACAGCATTATTTTGACATAACAGCAAACAAACTTGTGCTGAATCAACTTGAATCTTTGCAACAGGAGTTTTTTCAGCAATCAATGCAATTCCATCAATGAGCTGTATTCTTGCACGACCACCATCTCGACAATCTGGCATGTCTGGGATTATACTAACTGAGCTATGTCCAGGAACAGGTAGTTGAAAACGTGAACGAGAATTTGTAGAAGAAGAAAAAGATTCAAGCAAATTTTCTGTTGGTGAAAGTTGGGATGATGGTGCACATTCAAATCTTGGTACCATGAAGTTAGTGCCAATTGCGGGAACAACTTCTGGTTCACAGTAATTTGGGAATTGACTGAAAAAAAAACATAGAGATTAGAAAGTATTTAAAAATTTTAGCTTTAAAAAAAGTTAGTTTTAGCTTTAGGTATTGGCTCGCACAAACACTGAAAAAAAAGTGAAACTTTCTTCAGAGATGGGACGAAGAAATCAGCCCATTTTTAGACCATTTTTTGTTAATAAAAGTTATTAAGATTAAAAAATGAAAATTAAGAAAATCTCATAAAAAATTTAAGCTAATAAATGCTTGAAGAAATAACTCGTCATCCAACACTGTCGTATTGATTTTTAAAAAACTTGGATCCCTGATTTTCCGGTTTTGTTACAAATAGCTTCTTTTAGATATGATTTGCCTTTTGACCCTAGATGTTCTCCCCAAGTTAATACGAATTTAAGTTCTCAAATTTTGCCTGTATACTCGTTTTAGTAAATGATAGTTATGGATAAAATATCAGCGGACACATCCTCAATTTGTGGATTCAGTAGATAAATGAATATAGCTAGTAAGGAGAAAAAGTAATAATGATATTACTTTTTCTGCACTACCCATAGAAGTGATTAAATAAATAAATAAATAAATAAAAGTAACAGACGATAACTATTTTTGTTATAAAATTTTGATGTATATGATTTTAAAGAGATTTAATAGCATGGATAACTTAAATAATCCATTAATAACGCTATTATAATATTTGAAAAGTGTTCATTATGGAGAATTTTGGATATTTTATAACAAAAATCGTAATCGTCTGCTATTAATGAGCTATATCCACATATATTTTAAATCCACAGATCGAGGATTCTGCCGCTAATATTTGTCCCCGACTATCCCTTATTTAGACAAAAATTTAGATCAAATTTGGGGGCATGCTTATTTCGAGACCTTTAAGGTGAAATCAGTGAAAAAAAAACTTACGGTAATTTCAATGGATCTTGAAGTTCAATTTGTCTCTTTGCTCTTAGCTTATACGAATATTCCGTGCCATCTTTTTTAACTGGATCATCAGCAGCAAATGGAGATCTTGATGCTTTCGCTGCTGCTATAACTCCCTCTGGTGCAGGAACATCATATAAATCACATTGTGTTGTAATAGTATTATATTCAAAGGATTGACATTTTAAAATATGTTCAAAGCAGAGTCGTTGACATTCTTCTTGAGTAGAAGCAATTCGACGCTCCATTGCAGTAGCACAAGTTAAACGAGAATTTGAAAAGATTGTTGCGCAGCCATCGTTTGAGTCAGTAGAGGCAAGGAATTGTGGCTTTGTACTGTCAGTTGGTTCATGCCGAGATTTAAATGGTACACCAAAAGATGGTGGATAACCACTATAGGGATTGTAGGAGTAAGCATATGGGGCACCTCCATATCCACCATAGCCACCAAGACCGGAACCTGGGAGACAACCTGAAATAATATTAGTGGTCAAAAAGTGATGAGAAATAATTAGATCATCAATAAAATTTTTGATTTTGGTTAAAGCGCATTTAAAAACACAAAATATCGGGATCTAATTTTAAAAACGTATTGATATAACCTGCCGTAAAACAGATGTAATCACAAAGTTTTTAAAAACCGATATATTTTCTAAAAAATTCTCACAAATTATCGAAAAAAGGTTAAAAAACAAATTTGTGTTAATCTCAAATTTCTTTTTTTTAAATTAACACTATTATTAGAAAACCAGTTTTTTTGTAAAATTGTTTAACATTTTTTCGTTTTTTGCTATATTTTTTATTTTTAAATTAAAGAATTTTAACTAAAATAATTCTTAACACTTTTACTAAAAATGACGATTTTTTTATTTTGTGTTAATTTTTAACATTTTGTACACTGCGCAATTTGTTAATTTTTAACATTTTGCGCATTGCGCAAAATGTTAAGAACCCAATGGGTTCGAACTTTGTTGTTTTTTTCCAAAAGAAAACGTACTAACCACTAAGCCATTCAGACATTATCAAACAAGTGTTGAAAACGCTTATCTTCTTTTCCTTTTTTTTCGCTTCAAGATATGCAAACTTGAGTGCACTTTTTTCTTTTACTTTTTTTTACATTCGTGTCACATATTGTTTTTCTATTATTTAAATAATTAATTATTTTATTTATTAATTAATTTTTTAAACAAAAAAAGGATGAATAAGAGAAAAACAATTTTTAACAAGGCTAAAAACGTTTTTTAAAAAATTGTTTTGCTTTGGATATAGAAATCATTACTATTATTGTTAGACATGCATTTTTGTTTCAGATTTTAGGAGTAATATTTTTTTGTAAAATATTGTTGGGACATAAAAAGAAATATGTGTATTTGCAAAAAAAGTCAACAACAAAGAAATAACAATAAAAGATTCTGGAGAATATAATTAAAATTCTTAAAACACTGCAATCATTTTTGTTAAAAAAAATAATATATGGCATTGAATGCATCCCAAAAATAATTTATTGAAGTCTTCTTTTTTTTCTTGTAGATCTTCTTAATGGTGAATTATCGGAAGGAGTTGTTTCTTCAGTTTGAAGTTGTGCTAAAAAGGCTTTACAGTGATCGAGGCAGCAATTAAAACAATAAATATAAAGTACCTGTAATATTTGCATCTTCCATTGTTGATAGTTCTGGTAAAACTTCAGCGTTACTTGTTTCTGCTAATGGATTTTCTTCATAAATCATTTGTTCAGTAACAGCTTTTGATTCAATATTCTTTAATAACGTCTCAAAAGGTGTTCCCTGGTATGACTTAATTTCATCTTCCAAATTTTCAAGTTGAACTTTTGCTGTATCACTGATAACATTTTCCCATTTATGCAAAACATCTTTAATTTTTGTGATTGAATCCATCTTTGGTTTAATAATTCTGAATTTCATAGTTTTTGATGGAACTTTCTAAAAAAAGATGATTAGCAAATTACTGGGTTTAAAATTTGAAAAATTACTTTAAAAATTTTTGAACGCAATCTATTTTCATTTGTTTTATTAACACATAATAAAGTTTCAGCGGGTTGAAATTTTGTATCTTCTATCATTGGAACACCTTTAGCATCTAAATAAATACGAAAATCATATATTTTTTTAATTCCTTTGTAATCTTGAAGAAGTGGTTGCAGTTTATCTTTGAATTCATAAATTGTTTGTTTCATCACAGCTTTACCACGTAAAGATTCTTCAAAAGCTTTCATCAGTTCTTCTGGACTACCACATTGCTGATTTTGTAAATATTGACTAAAATTTCCAAATCTTGCATCAACATCACAATGGGTATGTCCAGGCATCATAAAAGAAATATAAAACTAAAAAAAATATTATTTTCAAAAATAATTTTAAAACATGACTTACTTCTCTAATAGCTTTTTGCCGAAGTAAAAAATATCCGAAAGTGGCAAAAAAAGCGAATGATTTGTTTCCAGAGAAATTATCCACTTGAATAAATACAGTTGGAGGAATGGGATCACATGTTGAAATGGCATATAAAATTTGAGAAGTTATATCATTCGATGTATTACCATAACAAGAACCTGGTGAAAAGAAGCCTACACACTGTTTATGGTTTCCTTCTAAAATTATTTTTCGAAAAGAATAAATTCACTTTTAAGATACCTTTTCGATGAATTAAAGCCATGTTGCAATTACAAAACATTCGATCGTTGTCTTCAACTGTTTTACTTCGTTGGTCATTCAACAATGGAAGTTTTGTTCCTTCTTTTCTCATTCCATCATGCACAAGGCTCAAATATTTAGTTCTTTGGGTATTTGAAAGTTCTCCTTTGAAGAAATAAACTCGTCTAGTATCTCTGAAAAAACAGCAAATATCAAAAAAAATTTATTTTAAAAAAAGTAACTTACATGTTTTTTTGTTTATGTTCATCCCATTCCTTCCGAATTTGTTCTTTTTCTTCTGCTGGAGTACTGCGTTTTCGAAGCTTTGTTGCGCTTTCGCAGCAAATGGTACATTTTACTAAATTATTACCCTGTAATGCAATAAAAATTTTTTATTTTCATATTATGAGCAGAAACTTACAGATTTAAAGCAAAGAGGAATTGTTAATTTTTTATATAAATAATTAAAATTGTATTTTCTTCGTAAATCTTGAGGAATATTTAGAGCTTCTCCAGCTGCTGAATGGCGACGCCATTGTGATGTTGCCATATATGAATTATCAACAGGATTTGGTTCAAAATTGTAATAAATAAAAAGTGCAAGTTTTGCTAATCTTTCAACAGTTTTTGGATGTTCAAATCGTCTGCCGCTATTTGGATGTACTGGTTGATCGATTCCCATTATTTTGAGTTCGACAAAGCGTTGGATTCTAAAAAGGGCTACAATTAATAAATATCAAAGTTAAACTAAATTTTCACCGTTTCATAGGAATAATATTAACAGCAGAAAAATATTTAATGCATACTTCTCGATTTTTTAAGATGGGAGTAAAAATACCATTATGCACTAAACTTCCAATTATAAAATATTGTGATGAAATTCTCTCATGATATCCCGCGGGCCACAAATTACGATATTTACAAATTTCTTCACTAAAACAACAATTGGTTTTTAATATTAAATATAAATTCTTACATGGATAAAAGAGCTTCACAATGATTTCCACATGAACATTTTGAAGTAATTAAATCAAGTGGCTTTATTGGCTTTAGCCGTTTATCATTGTCAGTAATTAATTTTAATTGATGTTGGTATTCATCAAGAGTTGCGCCAACATCATTATTTAAATTAATATCCACTGAAAGCTCATCGACATTTTGTGCAGGTTGTTCTCTTATTTGATTTAGTTCTGAATCTTCTTCTTCTTCATTATCAGAATATAAAATTGAAATATCAATATGACCAATTCCTGAATAATTTTCATCCATAATATAATCATCATCCACGTAATAATCGTCGTCCATCTTCCAAAAATACTCAAAAATTAAATGAAAATTTTTTTGTAAATAAAGTTGTTTTCTTAAAACTTATGCTTCATAAAAAGCCGAACGACTTACATCATCCAAAAAACACACAAATTTCTTACTTAATTATTTCACTTATTTATTTAAAAAGAATGAATTAAAATTTGCTCTTTTTTGAACAAAATCTATATTGATCTGAAACAACTCATATTTTCCAAATATTTCATAAAAATTTTTAGTTGTTTTTGTCATTTGGTAAAAGGCTTTTCTTTTTATTCTGAAAATTTTCTGTTAATTATTTTTTAAAGGTAACAATTTTAACGTTTATTTTTCACAAATATCTCTGTTATTTTAGATTAAAGGATGAAAGAATATAAGCTTGATGAAAATAAAATATGGAAGGAAAATGCTACTCCTTCTTCCGTTATTCAACATGAAAATGTCCATTCAGTTTTTATATTTGCAGAATTAAGATCACAAGAAATTCCTGAAAATGAAGAATATTATGATGACCTTGCAATTACGTTTCTATTAAATTCAAATGAAATTCAGTTTCAGAGAGACGATGACGAAGAACGAAATACTGGTACCATTTGTCAATTACAAATTATGAAATTTGAAAGCGAAGAAAATGTTGAAAATGAAGAAAGTGAAACAAATGATGAAAACGAAGAAAAGACATATAATATAAAGGTAATAAAAAGACAAAATGATTAACAAATAATATAAGAAATTCAGATAATCTTTAAACTTGATGGAAGAATTTTAAATTTTGTTATTCCATATTCTTATGTTGTTTTTCCAAATGATTCGCTGCTATCACCAGAAACACCAGAAAATTTTGCATCTCTTTTACTAACACCTGGTACGATTAATTGTTAAATTTTTATATCATTTCTACTTATAGGCGCAACGGAACAAAGTGATGAACAGTCATCGATAATTGCACCTTCACGCTTGAAAAAGCAATTAATTAATTTATATGACAATTTGATAGAAACGCCAAAACATATCGAAGTTCCACGAGTTCAAAATATTGCTGTTGATAAATTACGTCATAATTTTGTAAAACGTCCACTGCTTCCTCTTCGAGTTGCTGAAATAGAATCACAAATGCAACAAAATCTTTTTGATTATAACTTAAACCCCATTACTGTTATTGAAGATAATGGTAACATTTTTAATTTTTTTTTTGTTTTTAACATTAGAGTTTCAGGTATGTATGATGTTGTCGATGGAAACCAAATTTTGGGAGCAGCTTTGGGACTAAAACAGAAAGGAAAACCTCATCCTTCACAGTTAAAAGCAAAAATTTATGACAAAAATCCACTTGTGAATCCTTTAGAATTGGCTTTATTCAATGAATCAAAGAAAAACGAATTTCCATTATCATACTTAGATAAGGTAAGACATTTAAAAATATTAAATTTAAAATTTCTAAAAAATATGTTTTAGATTGAAATTGTCAGAAAATATTTAGAAATGAAACATATATGTCGTGATTCTGCAACAAGTCAAAATCCAAATGAAGTAAAAAAAATTTTTAATCATTTATTTCCCACGTCAACCAATCCTCGCAGTTTACAATATTTGGTTGGCATAGATGTTGATACATTTCAGAAACTTCTTAAAATTTCTCAAAAATTTTCAAAAAATGAAATTTGTTATTCTAAAGAAAAAGAGTGTGATTCAAAATACAAATATCAAAACATTCAGCTGTTAAATTCAGACAGATTTTGGACGACAGTCACACATGGATTAAAAATAAATTCAAGTTTTATATTCCAACATTTAACAAAATTATCAAATACATATGGAATTATGGAACTATTAGAAGTAGTTTTTTTTATTTCTTGCATTCAAAAACCCCTTTTTTATAGGATATTAAAGATGTTCCGATTGATTTACACCAAAGTTTACAAAATTCGAAAATAACATATTCAAAATCATTGAATGAAGCTATCAAAGAATTTGGAATGCCAGAATCCACCACTGTTGAACAATGTTGTTTTCTTTTATCAAATAGAGAGTGAGTTTAAATTATTTTTGGTATAATGCTGTTATAAAATTATTTATAGAATTCAAAAGCAAGGGACAACGGATAAAACTGGCCGAACATTGGATTCTTGTGAGAAAATGAGAGCTGCAGCAAAATCAAAAATTATAGAATTTTTAAATGGATTAAATTCTATTGCTTGTGAAAAATACGACAGTATTCCAAATTTAGAAACTTTTCAATTTATCATTTGTTTTGAGGTAAGGTGTTAATTCATGTTCTTTAAACACCAGTATTTTTAAGTCGTTAAATTGGAAAGATTTAATATTACCCAAAAATTGTTTAATATTTGATTTACATAAAGACAATGATAAAAAGCTTGGAAGAAGAAATATTTCATCCATATGGGATATAAATATTATAACTGAAGAAATACAAAATCCTAGTAAGTTTAAAATAATGTCGTAATAAAATTTACTGTAATCTCATTTTTAGTTGATGGACGTTTACCAAAGTTATCAACCTTAATGAAAGTATTTTATTACTGTGATGAAAAAACAGAAGATAATGAATTTGCATTCAAATTATTTCAAGAAAGAGTTGATGCAAATAACATTAAAACTGGTTCTGAAATTCAAAAGTCACAAATAACTCAACTATTTTATTTAGCAGAAAATGGAGCAAAGATTTTAATTTATGCACCACCAGTTGAATGTAAGCTATCATAACATTTTTAAACGCAACTAAAATTATTATTATTTTAGGGATTGAAATAATAGCAGCATCTTGTTTAAAATGTAATTGCAAATCAATAACAGTGGTTACAACGGATACAAGAATTTTTGGAAAATTTAAAAGCATCATTGATGATGGGATTACACAACAATGGCATGCGAAAGCAAAAACAAATAAACGAAAAAGAATATCAGCAACAACCGATGAATCCCAACCTCCTTCACCAGATGCACCTCCAAAACCAAAATCAAGAAGACCAAGAAAGAATTTACAGACACCACTTGCATCTTCACCACAATCACAACAATCAGCAGCTGAGTAAACTACAAAATTTACCAACAAAACTTAAGCATTTTATAATATTTCATTAAAATGCATATGCATGTTTCCGCAATTCTATGTTCTTTTTTCTAAATTTGTTACTATTGATGTAGTTGATGTTTTTGAGAATATAAACATATTTCTTCTTTTTTATTACTTTTTATTTTTATTAAACATCCAAGGGAATATTTAAATATTCTTTTATTAGTGTTGAAAAGAAAATAAATACACCAAAATTTTGGTAATAAAGTTTTTTATATTCTTGCAGAAAAAAAGCTGATAAACCCAGCCATAAAAATGTTTTGTTTAATCTGATTTTCTTTTTTTTGTTTAAAAAATTAATTAATAAATAAAATAATTAATTATTTAAATAATAGAAAAACAATATGTGACACGAATGTAAAAAAAAGTAAAAGAAAAAAGTGCACTCAAGTTTGCATATCTTGAAGCGAAAAAAAAGGAAAAGAAGATAAGCGTTTTCAACACTTGTTTGATAATGTCTGAATGGCTTAGTGGTTAGTACGTTTTCTTTTGGAAAAAAACAACAAAGTTCGAACCCATTGGGTTCTTAACATTTTGCGCAATGCGCAAAATGTTAAAAATTAACAAATTGCGCAGTGTACAAAATGTTAAAAATTAACACAAAATAAAAAAATCGTCATTTTTAGTAAAAGTGTCAAGAATTATTTTAGTTAAAATTTTTTAATTTAAAAATAAAAAATATAGCAAAAAACGAAAAAATGTTAAACAATTTTACAAAAAATTTGGTTTTAAAAAACTGACATAATCACCTTAACAAAAACATGTTTTTTAACCTTTTTAATTTTTTTGTGATTACATGTCTTTTACGGCAGGTTATATTGTGGTTTTTTTTTGTTGAAAATGTGATATTCCAAAAGGTAAAACATGGAAGTTTTAGTTATTCACTGATGTAAAAATTTTAATCATCAAAAAAGAGAGCTATCGAAATTTCAAACTTTAAAAACAAGGGATGTTGAAATTATAGCTCATCGATTTCGAACTTTTCATTAATAAAAACGAAAAATATTGAACTTTAATTTTGGAGTATAAAAATCTTTTGTTGTTAAAAGCAAGCAATATTGTAACTTCGATAAAAAAAAGTATAAAACTTCAAAATTTTGATTTTCTTTGGCTATACTTAAGATTTTTCTAAACTTGAAATACCGAAACTTTGGTATTTTCCAATTTAATCAAAAAAGTAGTTCGAAATCAAAATTTCGAATTTAAAAAGATAGCTTTTCTAAACTTTTGTTTTTTAATTTTTTAAAAATATCAAAAATAAACTTACATTGAACTTTAATAATAAACAGCAGAAAAATATACAAAAACAGCAACATAGCTACTAATCAAAAAAACTTTAATAGTTAATGAAAGTTTGAATGAACAAGCAGAAAATAAAGTAAAGCTAAAAAACTTGTTTTTGGCAAAATTAAAAAAAAGTTATATAAAAACTGTAGGTATAAAATCCGCGACAACCGATTACCGTCTAAGCCCAGCACAATAATAATCACTGTATGTAAAAAAAAAACAAAGTAAAAAACTTGTTTACTAATTTTTTGTGTCCGAGTATTATTCTTAATGCCACAGATATGGTGGCAAACTAAGTATCTAAATTTAATATCCGATCACCGAAAAAAAAACAAAACAAAAACTTGAATTGTTGTTGAAATTTCCAATGCCAAATCTATGACATCAAAAATAGAAATATATATCGGATCAGAGAAAGTCTAGCAGTGAACAAATTTTTTAAACACATCTCTATTTTCACTCTTTATTAAAGTAAAATTGTAAGGGGTGGAAGTGGTCATTTACTCCTCTTTAACAACTTCCCAAAATTTTATAGAAGATAAAAAAAAGGAGGGAAAAAAGGTGGACACAGAGGGAACATCCTCATCATATAAATGACAATAAATGAACACGAAAAAAGGATAACCTTAATCCCTTAGAAGATTATGAACTTTTTTTATTATTTTTTTTATTAAACTACCGCAGTAGCTACCGGTCACTCACTCAGTGGATGAACAAAAAAAGGAAGAGAGGGGATGAAATATATCCGATGTCGAAAAAAAAATAAATTTGAACCAGTCTTTTTACAGGTGAACAATATGCATATAAATGTTTCCCCTTTTTAAGCCGATTTTTTCATTGAAATTTTATACAAATTTTTTGTTAGAAAAAAAGAGTGAAACAATTGTTAGCATTTTTTGATGAAAAAAAAGTCGGCGCAAGCTTTTGAAAGGAAGAACACGATGGATTGGATTAATAAGATTTAAAAAAAGGGCACTTGGTCATCGGGCATATATCTTCCCTTAGGGCAGCTATTGAAAAAAATTGAAAAGAATTATTGTACTGGAACGTTCAAAAAAAAAGAACAGAAACATGTATTTGGAAGAATGCCAATGTGAAAAATTGTTTGAATAATTAAAAATATCTGTTTCAAAATAACAAAATTCAGCGATCACGCAAAAATTAAACCAGCAGTGTTAAAAAAAGTGCCAAAAAATGACAAAAAAACTCAAAAGAAGGTTATCATTGACAAGAGCATCTTTAGCAACTAAAATTTTGGTGTTTGAGAACACAAGGTCAAAACACATTTTATTAAAATTTTGATCCCAGTAGCAGATGAAAACTGGCATTAAACCATGAAATTCTAATATTTTTTTACATGTAATAATTGAAAGATTAACCCTCTGGCATCGAAACTTAAGTCTTCACCTGAAACGATAATTTTTAAGCACAAATTTCGATGTCCATCACAAATTGCGTTATTGATTTCTTTTTTATTTTTAGCTTTTTATTTTACAAATAAGAAATAAAAAAGTTGCATAATAAGTGTCAATAATTTTTTGAAGTTAATTTTATAAATTTCAATTTTTGCCATTCAGTGATTTTTTCAGCAGTGAGAATTGGGGAGGAAAAAACTACAAAAGTTATTTGCTTGCATTTTTTCTTCTTACTTTCTTTTTATTCTTCATTTTCTGTGCTTTTCAATACTTTCTTTTAGAATTTCATAATACATGTTCTTTTTAGATCACATTTGTTCTTGATACAAATATGGATCAAATGGATATTACACCTTCATCTAGTACAACAAAGTCATCAAAACTTAATGGAATGATTTCATGGCCTGAAGCTCCATCAATGACCCAACAATTTTCTCTTCCATCTTCAATTATTTATTATATAACAAAAAATCCATCAACTCCAAAATGTTATTCAAAAATGATTCAATCCTGTAAATATTTTTTTGAAAAGAACCCTATTCTTATTGCTGCATGTGTTCATAGTTGTGGAAAACTAATTTGTACAAATAAATATGCAAATGTTATTATCCCCAAGTGCACGCCGGGAAAACGCGATTCTTAACACGAAAGAATTGCTTTATGCTTTTAAGTGACGTTACGCCAAACGAAATTGCAAGCGGATATATTTATTTTTAATTATTTTTACACATTATATTAATTTAATATTTTTTTCACATAAAAATCTCCAGTAAAAAAGCTACAAAATGATACCAAAAACAATTTACACATAACAAATTTTACCACATTAAAGTACTCCAGCAACTTTAAATGAGGTTCCCAAAGCCGCTATCTATACGATTTGGCTGAAACTTTCAGGGGAGCTTCTCCTGGATCTGAAAAAGATATTTACGGGAGCATTTTCATTTTTCTGCGCTTTTATCAATTTTTTAGGTCAAAATGTATCACGATATGTGTTTAACTACAAGTATAGCATCATTTGATAGCTAAAACTTATGAAATACCTAACCTATTGACTTGAAATGACTTTTTTACTAAAATATATTGTTGTTGGAGTATTCCTGCCAAGTTTCAAACATCCATCATCAAAACTGAGGACGTGAGGTCAATTGGTACGTTTTGACCTAGAAAATTGGTAAAACCGCAGAATAAAGAAAATCCTCCCGTAAATAGCTTTTTTAGACCCAGGAGAAGCTACCCTGAAAGTTTCAGCCAAATCGTATAGACAGCGGCTTCAGGAACCTCATTTAAAGTTGCTGGAGTACTTAAATAAGGGAAAATTCGATATTGAAAAATTTTTAAAAAATATGTTTTTGACATCTTTTTGTAGCTTTTTGGATGTAGTTTACTATAGAAAATCAAAATCTGTGATAAATATTAATGTGGAAGCACGCCAAGTGTTTGTCCATAGTTTTCCCGGCGTGCAATTGCAATGGGTGTGTTGAATTTGATATTACAAAACTTTGTTCCAAGATTTGGCTCACCGATGAACTTGAAATGAATTCATTTGAATTTCCAAATTTTGCTGCAATATTTCTTTCTAAGCTTTATCAATGTGAAAAAGCTAAATTAACACTTTTATGGAATGGATTCTCTTTGACTGATTTTCGATTGCTTGGTTCAAGATTTCAAAAATTTTGTTTTTTGTATGCGAGAATCACTGATGACAATGGAAATATTCTTATGCCTGAAAGAATTTGATGTGTATAAATTTGAATTGTATTAGTTGCATTAGTTGTTGGCGTTGCGCGCTTCAATGACATTGCTCTCTCTCTCTGTTTTTCCTAGTTGATTTTCTCCTGTCTCTTATTCATTAGCGATCAACCAGAGCTATAATAAGGTTGTGTCGAGCCGCTGTGCTATTAATAAAGACTAACATTATTAATTAAACTTATACTGGACTAATAGAGCAACATTAGTTCATAACATTGGTGACAAGAGTTATTCGAGCTCGTGCTGAAGCTGATAAAGGGACACAGGCTGTGTTTCCTGCTGCAAATTTTCTTCTCCTCTTTCTCATCATTTTTAACACAGGCTGTGTTAAAAAAGCTTTTACAAGATCCAAACAAGCACAAAGATAGCAGATATATATTTATGATCTTGGTACAGATATTATATCCTCTATTGAAGCTATAGAAAGACACCGGTGGTGTTTCTTTTAACAAATTTTATATATATTCTCTCTTCCTTTTTCTTTCCTCGTCGTCTTAGCACAGGTTGTGTTTAAAGCAGATTAAACAAGTTGATTGAAACAAATTGGAAGCTGAAAAGTCGTTGATAAAGATTCTTATCAAGAAGCAGAAGTTGGATATATAAAATTTACCACAGCTTTAACAATTGTATGCCTGATACTACGGATAGTAGTGATCACAAACAAGATATAAAGATGCCTCCAAAAGTTGATCAAAATTTGTTTAAACTTTTTATAATGCTACTTTTTAGTTGTTTTCATGCAAATTCTTCAGCAATTGCTTACACCGTGAAAAATATGCTAAAACTTCAAAACCTTGGTTATCTTCGGTATTTGGGTTTAACAAATGTTTCTGAAGCTTTGAATCTTGAACATCTTGGTGAATTTATTAAAGTAAGTTATTACATGCCTTTTAAATTCGAATGCAAGAAATCTTTTTTTAGAATCATAAAAATACTAAATTTTGGGTTAGCTTTGATCGAAATATTTCTCAAGGATATATGAATCAACTTGATGCTCTTATTGATACTGTAATTGCATCTGAAATTCATTGTGTCATTGGATATGATGGTCAGGATAAAGAAAAACGTAAAATTATGACAAGTCGTCACTCTCGTCGTTAAAAGAAAATTTTATATTCAAGTTTTTTTTCTTTCAATTTTGTTCTCAAAACTAGTGATTTCCTATTGTTATCTTTTTTTTTATATAAAATGTTTTCTTTATGATTCCAGAGACATATTTTAAAATCTACGAAAGGTTTACGTTTTAAAATCATTACAATCTTTAAGTTGGCGTTTGCATATTATAATTTTTTTCACAGTTTTATTTCTATATCAAGGAGCGTAATCTGTTTTTGTTCTCATGTTTTTATTGTAAGAATACTCACAAAAAATTGTCAGTGCTGTTTTTTACAATAACTTGATTCTTACATTTAAACTCCAAAATAATATTCATGATTGGTTGGCATTGTCATCGTATGAACCAAAGTGGTACGTCAATTTTTAGAGACAAGTGTTTATCCACAACGTCACTTTTCCACAATGTGAACGTTACCCGAGAATAACCAATGCAAAAAATATAATGAAGTATGCACACATTGTTTCTTTTCTCTGACCTAAAGAGAGTCGTACTACCTAACCAGACAATTAATTATTGAATTTCTTTATTCTAAAAATGTATCTTTTCCATTTTACTGTTTTTCTCCATTTTTTGTTTTGTTCACTTTTTCATATTTTTACTTGTGAATAAATTTTTAGCTCATATCTTTTGTTGAAACAATAATGGATACCGCACCTATATCTCTTGGTTCAAAACATTCAAAATGTAATAACAGAATTACATGGCCTAATGCTTCCCCAATCACACAAAATTTCTCTTTTCCATCTTCCATTATTTATAATATGGCAAGAAATCCTTCAACACCAACAGCCTATCTTAAATTAGTTCAATCTTCCAAATACTTTTTTGAAAAACAGCCTCTTCTCATCGTTGCTCGTATTCATACTGGTGGAAAACTTTGTTCACATCCTTGTTTTACTCATTGTGATATCAAGAAACAAAAATGCTGTGTTTTAGTTGACTTTCAAAAACTTTCATCAAAAATTTGGCTTACAGTTCAATTGACACTTGATGATATTGACATCCCGAATTTTGCTTCTTCTATTGTTCCAAAGCTTTATCGTTGTGAAGAAGCTAATTTTAGAGGGCAAAATACAATCACCTTTAAAGATTTTAAATTGTATGCATCACATTTTCCAAAATATCGTCTTTATTATATCAGAATTGTTGACAACCATGTTGACGAAAATTTAATTAAACTTGAAGACATTCTTGGATCAATTCCAGTCGTTAAAGAATTTCGATAGTAAGTTCCTTTTCTTTTTAGAATCACAAGATGCTTCAACAAAACTGGCAAATTTTTTCAGTTTATTTCATTTTTAAAAAAAACTAAAGATAAGATGTGATTTTTTTTTTACAAAAAAGCACCGCAATAAAAAAACGATAGTAATAATGCCATCAAAAAAAACTTATGTTTTGATTACTTTGGACACTTCCTTTAAACATTTTTTCTTAAAATGACAGTAACGAAATTGATAAAAAAAATTAGGTGTCCGTTGTTATAAAATTTTAGCATATTTTTTCAATCATTTATTTGTGCTCATTTTTTATCAAACGAAAAAGTTTGTCAGTCAGGTATAGCATATTGGACATTTTACAGGCACTCTGTTAATGATTACATTATTTAATTTTATAGCTCTTTTAATTTTCATCCAGCAGTTACTACTTCAATATTAAAAAATATTTTAAAACTTCAAAATCTTGGTAATCTTCATCTTTTATCTTTAGAAGATATTCCCGAAATTTTTAACATTGAAGATATTACAGCTTTTATTAAGGTAAATTTCTGCTTTCTTTATTATTATTCCTTTGTATAGTAAAAATTTTTAGAGCACAAGAGACACAAAAAAAAATTTTAGCTTTTGTAGAACTATCTCAGAACAATATAAAAATCAGCTTGATGGTCTTATTGATATTATAATTGCATCTGAAATTCCAAATATTGTTATTCATTATTATTATATAAATCCTGAAAAATATAAAAGTATGGAAAATCTTTTTTATCGTTGAACAAAGTATATGAATTCTTACACTACAATTTTTTTCGTTTTAATGTTTATGTTTATTATTGTGTCAACGGTCATTATTATGTTTATATTGTAATAAATGCATAATGCTAATTTCTCACAAGGATGGATTTAAGTAAATCGTAATGTCATGCCTTTTTTTAAAGAAATCATTTTTTAAGCGCTCAAAAAATTTCACTTAATACTAAATTTTTTCAGTTTTTTAAAATTTGGTGTGAATTTACTGGTGAATAAAGTAAAAGTAAACATTTTTTAATATGTTAAAAAAATTAGGGTAGTCCAAGTATCTATTCGAGTAGCTTTTTAACGGCATATTGTTGCTTCTGGTTGATATTCAAGAATATGTCATGGCATGGGGAACATTTCTCATGCTCATGATGTTAGCATTCAGAAATAATCCGCTCGGTTTTTATGTTTTTTTCAGCGATCAAAATATCTTGTATAATGTTTTTTGAAAGCTCTAATAATGTTTCTAAATTTTGCACTTTTTACCGACACAATTTTTTTTTCAAAAAAAGCTAAACGTTTACTGCTTTTTTTTGTTGCCTACTCTTTTTAAGAGATAAGAGCATTAAAAACGACATCATTCTAAAATGATTCAGTTTTATTGATTGATTAAAAAAAGGAGAACAGAGGTGTCAGTGAAATGAAAAATAAAATTTTTGTTTATTTTATTAAGACGATAAGCTGGTGATTAAGTTGGTGCTGCAATGCCTAGTTTTAAGCTTTGTAATGGAGTTGATGAGGAGGATGATGATTTTCCTGGACTTGTAAATATCTTTTTTTGTTTATTGATTGAAGTCTGTTAAGTTTTAGTTTACAAAATTAAAAATTGGATATACATATGATGGTAAATTTGATCCAAATCATATTGATTTTCGTTATTGTTGCGGAAAGATGCATATTCATGTAAGATTTTTTTGAACTTAAAAAACTTATGTTGTGCAGGTACTAATACTTACTCATTTATAATGGGATAACCGTGAATCACGAGTAAACATCCTGGGTGCCACCCCATGGAATTCTTTTTAACCTCTGATCCACCGAGCACCCAGCCACTCACATTTTTAGTGGTAGCCCCCCTTGCGGCTCTAACCTAAGATCACCAGGTTGAGCATTCAAGCTCTAACCATTCGACCACATATGTTGGGTTTTATAGCATACTATTTATTACATCAGATATTTTTTCAGAGAGCAATGATTATTACATCAGTTATTTCTGTAATATCTTATTTCACTGGATTTATTGGTTTATTTTTTAATCACCCATCACTACTTGAAGTAATTTCGATAGTTTCAGAATTTTTAATGATAATTCTAGCAATAATATCCATAATATATTGGAAAAAGTATTATGAATTTTTAAAAATTTATTTATTTTATTTAATTACATCATTATTTCTGCAAGTGGGTTATATTATATATAATTTAGTTTATGTGGCAATGTTGGCTTCATCGGTGAAAGAAGAAGCAGCGGAGAGGGAGTGTAAGTTGTTTTTTGACAAATTGGTAGAAAAGAGAGCATTATACATAAAACAAAGATGTCAATTTTCTTGTGGCTCGCAAATTTTATTATAGAAAGACAGTTACCAGAATATTTTATTTTTGATTTTTTGGATTATAATCAGTATACTGTCGTTCTTTTTGATGATTGTTCTTCAATTGCCTTTTTGAGCTTACAAGGGATCATTTTGAGATGTTACTCTCAGATTTTTTCATCATAGTGGGGAATCAACAGCTCATAGCAAGGTATGAAAAACCCCCAAGGGATTTTTGCTTGTTCGCTATTTTATGATTTTAATAGCAATTTGCTATTACACTGTAAGTAGCAGACGATGAACGGTATAGTAAATAAATTTCGTCTGTAATGGTTTTAGATGGACGTAATGGCATGGAATATAATTAGTTGTTTATGAAAAACTGTATTTTGGCATCTACAACCATCTAAAATCATCACAGACAAAATTTATATACTAAGACGTTCATCGTCTGCTACTTATAGTGTAATAGCAAATTGCTATTAAAATCATAAAATAGCAAACAAGCAAAAATCCCTTGGGGGTTTTTCATACCTTGCTATGAGCTGTTGATTCCCCACTATGATGAAAAAATCTGAGAGTAACATCTCAAAATGGTCCCTTGTTAATCTTAAAAAGATAATATCTTTTTTTAAAATTTATTATTTAAAAAAATGCCGTGCTAAAGTCAAGATAAGATCCTAACAAATTGATCTATCAAATTATCACAAACATATAAGCCGAGATCTCGAGTCTTGAAAAAGAGCAAAAGAACAAAGAAAACAAAGTGCAAAGAAATTTTTTTTTCACACCTCTTCTCTTCTTTCTTTCACTTTCCTTTCAGGGCTGCCGTGTTTCATTAAAAAAACGATAGTAACAGAAATTTATCAGAATGGCAAAATTTATATCACTATCATCAAAACTTCAGTTTGATAGCATATTTACAAATTTGCCTTTCATGAAACAAAACATTAATGAAAATATTTTTTTAGATGAAGAACTTGATACACTAAGAACTGTAATAGTAGCAGTATTAACCCTTGCATTAAATTCATGGTCATTTTTTTGTTTTTATGTTGAATATAAATATTTACAAGGAAAATATAAAAATGAAATTGAATAAAAACGCAACATATAAATTACATACACAAAGATGTTACAAAAATCACAGGAATTACATCATGACAAGAACATTTAAAATATCGAAGCTTGAAGAAACACTTAAAAAGTGCAAATAGATCGACTCCTACATAATTTTTTAAAGGTGCAGTTCTAATAAGCTTTTTTATAACTCTAAATTGCAATTAACACCAACAAAATTGTCTCTCAAAAAAATTTGATCATTGAAAAAATAAACTTTTTATGACTGTTTCTTTCATTATAGCTAGCTTACTCCATATAAAAAAATAATAAGAGCATTAAAAAACGACATCATTTTTTTTTCAAATGACTGTTTTCAATCGATGAATAAAAGGAGTAAAATGAAAAAATGTACTTTATTTATTTTTTAAGAAGTCAAGTTAGTCAAGCTAGTTAGTATAAAAATGCCAAATTTTAAGCTTTGTACTGGGGTGGATGATGACGATGATGATTATCCTGGAATTGTAAATGATTTTTTTTGTTTGTCCACAGTAGAAAATTATTGATTTTTTTAGTTTACGGTAATGAAAATTGGATATACTTATGATGGAAAATTTGATCCAAATCATATTGATTTTTTATATTGTTGTGGGAAAATGCATATTCATGTAAGATTTTCTTACTTTAACTTATGTTGTGCAGGTCCTGACAACTACTTATCTCTAATGGGATAACCGTGAATCGCGAGTAAACATCCTGATAAAGGGATCCTGGATGCCACACATGAAATTCGTTTTAACCTCGGATTCACCGAGCACTCAACCACTCATGTTTTTAGTGGTAGCCCCGCCAGGGACTCGAACCTGGGATCACCAGGTCGAACATCCAATGCGCTAACCACTCGACCATATGAGGTGGAAACTATAATTTTTTCAAGCGTAGTTTTCGAGCTCATCGTGGTAACATCGGATACAGAAATCATCAAAAAGACCTTCAAGAATTCGAACCTTGATTCCAGCAGCATGTTAGAATGTGGTGCTAACCACTAAACCACAGCTGCAACTGATCAAGAAAAAGTTTCGAAATTGGTTTTATTCTCTGTTTTAAATCCAAATTTTGCTTTTTTACTTCTGTATTTGAAGCCTTTCTTTTTTTTGTTCAATTACAGCTGTGGCTTAGTGGTTAACGCTATAGACTGAAGTACAGCAGGCGCCAATGGTAGAATCCCTTAAGACACATTTACCGCCGGCAAAATTAAATAAAAACATTTTTTTCTTTATTAAGAATAATACATTACTTTTCAGAGAGCAATGATAGTGACTTCCATTTTTCGAGTAATTGCATGTTTATTTGAGATAGTGGGATTAATTATGGAATTTAATCAAAGACCAGCAATTGAAAAAATTTCAACATTTTTATCTCTTTTAATGATTGTATTAGCAATAATATCAATAATATTTTGGAGAAAGTATTATGAATTTTTAAAAATTTATTTATTCTATTTGGTTACGTGGCTATTTGGACAAATTGGTTATATCATATATAATATGGTTTTTGTTGTAATGACAGCAACATCAAAGCGATTTGCGGAAGATGCAGCAGAGCAAGAGTGTAAGTTTTAATGGTCTCGGTGATAGACACGGTACTGAAAAATTTAAAAAATTGAGTGGATAGTAAACCGAAAAAGTAGAAAACAAATGTTTCTTTGTTACTATCCTTCTATATAATATTGCCATTCGGAAAGTTGACGAATTTATTATATACAAATTCCTATGTTTCATTAAAAATTTTGCATTAAATGAAAAAATTTTTTTTAGTTGAAGAACTTGCAACATTAATTGCTGTCCTTGTGGCAACATTCAGCCTTCTATTAGATGCTTGGTCATGTTTTTGTTTTTATGTTGAATATAAATATTTACAAGGAAAATATAAAAATGAAATAGAATAAAAGTCTGGAAGAAAAATACAAATAACAGACATGAAAATGTTACAAAAAATAATTTTTATACAACAAAATTATCATGAAAAATTAAATAAAGTAAAGTCTTGGATTATGTGAATGCAAAGTTTCGGATGATTTAGAGATTATGCAAATTTAGATGTTGCAGTACTAGCAATATTACCGCCAGGAGTTTGTACAGTACTTTCGTAGGAGACGTTTACAGGAGATGCTAAGAATTTACGTCGAATCTGAAAATTTTGTCGTAGCATAACTTGCAAATTTTGATGACCTTTTACTTACTTCAGTATTAAAAAGGAAGAAAACCAAAGAATTGGAAATGCAATGACAAAGTTCTAAGCATGTAACAACAGCAAAAATTTCAGCTAAACTGATAGGGACAAGCAAAGGAATAACTCGAAAAGTTATCCAAGCAACTAAAATTTACGTTAATGACCAGAAGTGAAAAGATTTGTCTACTTTAATGGGAACTGAAAAAAATAACTTACAAATACAAAATCCTGTGCAAGCAGCAAATTGCAAGGCATATTTTGTTTCTCGACTTTTTCGTGAATTTGCTTCTTTTCGAGTTAAAACTGTTGAAATTTGATTGTTGGAAGTATGAACATAGACATAGATCTGAAATTGTTGGATTATTACGTATATAGTTCTAATAAGGTAACTTTTGAATGCTTTATTAAGAGATAACACTAATCTTCTTCTTTAGCAAAATATGATCATATTTCATTTTTTTGCAAGAGTGCTATTTGATGTAATAACTAATAAAGACCTTTTTATTTAGCAGTTTTATATGCAAGAATACTGTAATAGCTTTTTTTAAAGTTTAAGAAAAAAACGAAAAACATGAAATCTTTTTGTGCTTTTATTCTGATCAATGAAATAGACAGACACATCACTTAAAATGATTACGGTAACTTTTTATAAAATAATTATACAAAAATTGAACTTCTGTTTAATTACATATAATTGTAAGCGGCCAATTATTATCCTATTGTAATTATTCTCACGCATGTCATTTACTTATCTGCAAGGAAATTAGGATATGATGTATTTTCTATGGAAATTATTTTTTTAATAATTAGTTTAAAATTATTCATTTTTCTCAAAATTGTTTTCACATATAGTTTTACTAAACTCTTCCTCCAGACTGGAGGCTCCAGTTAATCATCAAACGTTTCTAGAACAGAAAACATTGATGAACTAGAAAAAGTACCCTTCAAATCTCATGAAAATATATTTTAATGTTTTACAAGAACTTTTAATTTCTCACAATTTTGTTACGTTTTAACGTGTTTAATTAAAAATTGTTGCATTTTTATGCCTAATAACTTATGTGTTTTTTTCTCACAAACATAACTTTTGGAATATTCAAGAGCTTTCTTCCCAACATTACTAAATAAACACTTTAACAAACAAAAATGACAAAAGCAGCAGAAATAACGTACACATATAATCTCATAAAAAATACACTTTACTGTTTTTAAAATAAAATTTTTATGATAAAAATTTCAAAATTCTCACATTTTTGTTAGCTTTTAACGTATGATATTTAATTTTAAAGTTGTTGCATTTTTACTTCAAAAAACATTTGTTTTTTCTCACAACAAAATTTCTAAAACGCCAAAAACTTGTTCACTACGTGTTACGAACACGAAATGTTAAACTGTAAACGAACACACTCGAACGAATATTATGACAAGAAGCTTTTAAAAAAGTACACATAAAAATCTCATAGAAGACATTTCCATGTTTTCATATAAATAAAACTTTTTTATGGTGAAATATGAAATTTCACACGTTCTCACTAGTTTTTTTTGCGTATTTAATTTACAAATCGTTGCCATTTTATTTTAAAAAAATTTTTGCTCTTTCTTTTTTTTCTAGAAAACTTACTCTCCAATAACATATTACAGCAATGAAGGAACATGAAATATTGATTGGTAAATCAATAGCAAAATCAGCAATATTTACTTCTGTTCGAAGATATGCAAATGTATAAACTTTGTAATACAAGTAGATACTGTAAAATAATAATACTCGGTGAATTGGGTGTTTAGGGTAAGAAAGAAACTTACGGGCAACATGGCATAAACCAACTCGTTAAAATTCCTAGTAATATTCCAATGACATAAACAGCTGCAATAATTCCAATCGTTTTTGAACGAGTAAAAAATGAAACTGAACGGGGATAAACGATTACAAGCCATCTGAAATTTTAGTTAATGGAAAGGTTAAAAATGATGATAACATACCGATTCATTGAAGTAACAAATTGTAGAAGCATATCTTGAAACCATTGTGCATGAAAAATGAAACCAAGAATTTGTGGAACTACCAAACCTTCAAATAACATATCCTAAAAAAACTGTGTTCATTTTAAGAAGCATTTTTAAACTAAAACCTGTGCAATAACAGATGGCCCAAGATAGAATGCCACTAAAGAAGAAGTAATCATACCGCCAAAAATATGCGCAAATGCAAGCAAATATATTCCACCATGTTTTGATGAAAGGAAAGAACCTCTCCAAAGGGTTATTAGCATTGAAAGATTGAATAGGACACAGAAGGTACCAAAGAAGGAGAGAAAAATTCCAAGTGGGATTGTAAGAGCAGACATGGTGTCTGAAATGGAATTCTTTCAAATTTAGAAACTGAATATGCTTGGGGTTGGAATCAAGGAACATATGAAACTCTAAACATCCCCGTGGATATTTGAGCTCAAATTCAATAATTTGGATACTGTCCTCGTATGTCAATAATCAGTCATTTTAGAAAAACTGGTCGATGAATCTATATAAATTCTGCAATTCGAGAACTGCATATTTTTTGAGAAGAAATTCTTTATTTTAAAAATCAAGTATTACTCTCCCCTCTTTTTTATAAATATTTTGCATTTTGACTGTAATAAAATTTTAAGGAAATTATTTTTTATTGTTACTCCCATTTTAAAAGAAACTGATCCATTAAAATGAGTAACAGTAAACATAAATTGATGAACATAAAATGTTACTCTCACCAGTTTTGCCAGATAATATGAGACGTTCTATGGAAAGATAGTAACCAAAAAATTCTGCCATTGCTTTTTTGATTACTATCATTCATTTTATTAAAACAAAGTTTAATAAGGGTAACACTAAAATTTTGTTTTTAAAAAATATTGTTTGTCTCAAAATTGCGAAAATTCTGCTTCAAAAAAAAAGAAAGTAATAGTAACAATAGCATGTTGAACTAAGAAGTTTAGTGTTATTCTCATCAATTTTGCTGGATTTCTGTAATAACTGATAAGCGTTTATCTCGAAAAAAGCCTTAAAGCTTTCTTTCAAAAAATTGTGCCATTAAGGTTTCTTTAAGGGAAAAAATTATATAGCCTAAAAATCTGAAATTTTTTTGACACTTGATAAACCTCTTTGTACAAGCCTGACAAGCCCTTATATATATGTTTTTTTTTATAATTACGAAAAATGGGTTGGACAGAACTTTGTTAATTTTCTCTTTTATCTGGAGCAAGTAATTATTATAGTGGTGTGTGAATTTTGCAGATTAATTTTCTTTCTTTTTTTATTTCTGTATTTATACTTAAAGGTTGTCACATAATTTTTATGAAAAAAGATACTAGCACAGTTGACAAAAAAGATTTATGAAATAATGTTTTATTGCAATAACGGAAATATATTTTTACAATTGCAATATTTAATGAATGAAAACAAAAGAACCCTTTTTTTGAATTATTATCTTGTCTCGTGCTTCTGCTTCTTCTTCTTTTTATTGTATATCAAAAAGATTAATCCATTTTTATGTAAATTTTTATTTAATACTATTCAACGGCTCTTAAACAATAAAAAGGAAGTAACAAAGTAAAAATGTTTATTTAAGGAAGCAATTGAGTTGCGTCAAAAAATTAATCTATGATATTTTTTTTAAAAGAGTAATAAAAAGTTACAGTAATCTTTGATAAAAGTGCTTTTATAAACATGTGATTTTTTAAAAGAGCAATTTATCTCTGTCACATGTAATCTGGTTGAACTCATTCAGTTTGCAAAAACATGTTTTTTGTATTAGATGTAATTGTATCTGGCGTAAAAATGTTAAAAAACAGAATTTTGTAATTAGTCTACAACTAGGGTGTCAAAAATGTGCAAATATTCTCAACATCATATTGAACTTTTTGCCATAAGAATTATTTTAACTTGCAGAATATTTACAGAATGACAAGGGGACCGTTCTAACTCTAACACACAGATTTCAGGTGGTTCTCCTACTATTCAATAGAATTCCCAACGAATTCTAGCGGCCCATGTTCCCAAATGTCATTTTCATACAGATTGAGTAGCACACGATATCGCCGGCTACTTTATGCTAAAAGTGCTTATTAATTTTTTCATAAACATGTAAATGATAAAAAATATATTCTATAATACTAGAGAGGTATTTTCTATCATTGCACGACAACAAAAGACTGTAATTTATAAAATTTTTATTATTTCGTTAACTAACAAAAACTTTTACATTCACAAATTCCATGGAATAAAACTCAAGTTCATACTTTCCGGACATAACAAAGTCCTTGTAATTTCATTCAACTTTGTGTCATCATGAAGCTCAATTTTAAATTCTCGAAGTAAATAAACAATAAAATGTTTAACTTCATATACAGCTAAATTTTTGCCAGGACAAATTCGTGGGCCTGCTCCAAATGTTAACAGAGCCATTGGATGGCGATCTTTTGAATTTTCGGGTAAAAATCGATCAGGATCAAATTTATCTGCATCTTCTCCCCAGATTTCTTTATCCATATGAATTACGGGGGCATTTGCAAATACGCAGACACCTTTTTCAATTTCAAAGGTTCCACCATTTGGATGTGGAAGGGTGGTGGTTTCAACAGCCCGTCGAGCGAGGACACTGAAAATAAGTTGTTAAAAATGACTACTTTGTTTTTATAAAAAAATGTTTCTGTTAAAGCCTTGTGAAACTGAACAGAAACAGCAGCTCAGTTTTTGTCAGCGACAGAACTTATCGAACACCCTGATATAAGCGCACCAAAAGAACAATGGGGTTATAAAAATTGAATCTTGAATTAAAATTTTTATAATAGTTGCCAACTTATGGGATCAATGATTATGACATCGATATTGGTACATTATCAGATGTATCAATTAAATTGTAACCTTCTTTTTAATAAAAGTTTTTGTTGTGTTTTTTACTGTTTTTAAATAAATATTACTTTTTAAACTGCTAGGAAAAATATAAGCGCAGCCTCTATCAGAAGCGCAGCACAATTTTGCTTTGAAAAAAAAATTAGAGGATTTACGGTATTTGTTTACAAAATTACTATCATTTTTTCTGTAATATGATAGCAGCACTGCAATCTTGAAATAAGAAATTCAATGTTACTATCATTTTTTATTGGAAATACTAAATTGTTAGGAATTTTAGAAAAAAGAAAATAAACTATAGCATGTAACCAACCATTGTGCCATTAATATTTACCGTAGAGGTCCCCAGCTCAACGCGGAGTTGAGGCCCCATATTTTGCCCAAATACTCGTCATAGCAAGGGATAGCTAGGGGCAAAATATTAGCTTCGGAATTCCACTCCCTGGGATTTAATAGCTAAACGAATATAGCTAAAAAATAGCAAAAAATAGCTATTTTTGCTATACAATTTTGTTTTCCATAATTTTTAAGCAATCTAATAGAAAGAAAATCGTATTTTATTAGTTGGTTATGCATTTGAAGGGGTTTAAAAGTATCCGAAATGCATATTATTAGATATTTTATAGCAAAAATAGCTATTTTTTGCTATTTTTTAGCTATTAGATCCCAGGGAGTGGAATTCCGCAGCTAATATTTTGCCCCTAGCTATCCCTTACTATGACGAGTATTTGGGCAAAATATGGGGTCTCAACTCCGGATTGAGTTGGAACCCTCTACGGTTAGCAGAAGAAATTTTTGAAGCAAAATAAAATAAAAGTGCTAGTTTTGCATGGACATCCAGTATGAAAATATTTATAAATGAGCCAAAAAACTTTGCATATTGTCTTTTTAAGTGTGAAAAGAGCATTACTTTTTGCTTATTAAACTATCATAGGAACTCTTTTTTTAAGGGATAATAAAAACTTACGGAAATCCAACTGGATGCATTCTTGAAACTTCTTTCATAAATCTATCGAGAAATGAAAGTTCTTTGATACTATTGTAATTAATATCATCCTAAAAAGTACTATTTAATCACCCATATATATTGTAGAAACAACTCACATCACTTTCAATGCAATCTTTAATCTCTTGTATAATCATATATTGGTATTCAGGATGCCGTGCAAGCTCATACAAACAATATCCTGTAAGATTAGAAGTGGTATCGCCACCAGCAATTAAAAATAATAGCGCTGTTCCAATTACTTCTTCTCTGGTAAGCTTTTTAGGTTCACGAAGCGTTAGACTCGAGTCTCCAGATGTATCGATTTCTTCTTGGGATTCTCGTAGGAAATCGATGAAATCTTGTTGCCGTTTTTCTTTATCTTCTGATGTTTCTTTTTCTCTTTTGATTATCATTTCCTAAAAAATGGATATTGATGAGGTGTACATTTGAACATATGCAAATTTGAGAACAATTATTTTTAAATCTTTAACTTACTTCACACTTATTCCTCAATCTCAAAATAGCACCAATTGAAGTAAGAAGTGTTAAAATTTGAAGAAATCTTGTTACAATTCGAAATTCATATGTTCCAGCAAAGAAAGATTTGATATAACTTTTTGAAGTTTCTTTCATGCTTAGCGCTTCTATCACTTCTTCAATATATTTACTTTGACCAAGTTTTTCATGAATTCCCAAAACTGATCGAGCAATAACTGCAAAACTTGCATCGAGTAAGGTTCTGAAATTTTGAATACGATTATTAATAAACAAGGGAACGCTATTTTATTGAGAAATAGCTAACAATCTTCATCCTTCCATGGGATTTTTTGTACATGAAAACTCACGGCTGAATATTCATTTTATGATCATCTCGATTTTCTCGAACATGCTCTAACAGTTCATTTGTCACTTGCTTCACAATTGGATCAATTTGTTTAATTTGCTTCACTGTTAATGACGACGTAATCAATCCACGAAGTCTCTTCCATTTCTTTCCTTCTGCTAAAAATAAATTCAATCGTGGATCATTTTGTTGATCAATAACAAATGCAGCATGAACTTTTCGGCTTTGAAATATTGGAAATTGTTTAACGAAAACTTCATGCAAAATATTTACATCACTTGTTACAAGAACACGATGTGAACCTTCCATAATACCAAATAGCTTTCCATATTCAGAATCCCATGCTCGCAGCTGTTCCATATGTTTTCCATCTTTTTCAAGGTCATGAAGATTGCCGAGAAAGTAAGAGGTGACAGGAGGTTGTGGGATATTTCGGGAAGCGAAGTAGCTACAGCGATGTTTGAGATAGAAGCTGAAAATTTTTATTTTGGAGAAAAACGAGAAATCGCATATTATGCTATCATTCAGCAAGAGATGGCAAATAATATGCATATTTAAAAGAATCACCTCGCTGTATAGTTGTAATAAACAGTATAATTCAAAAAGAGAAAACAGTTTATCTTAAAACAAAAGCTTAAAAATGATAGTAACAGAAAAACAAAAAAGTTATTTTTTTGCTTACTTTCAAATTTGCTAAATTTATTACTACCATAAAAAAAGGTAACAATGCTAAGTGGGAATTTTGGTTATAATACAAGAAGTCTAAACAAAATTGCCATAACAGCCATGATTTAGCGAAAATTTAGATACTCTTTAGTAAATGACAGCAACATAGATAACATAAATTTTTTATTACGAAATTTCAGTGTCAAAATCACTCCTTCATCATTAGAGTGATTTTTAGGCAAAGAAGTTTAGCGTATTTGAGAATAACAAAATTTTTGAAAATATAATTTTAGTGTTACTTTCTAACTCTTATAATAAATATTATAAAAAAGTAATTGTAATCCAAAAACGGAAACACGCGGTTTTGTTATTACACTTCCACGAAAAATATTTTTTGCATACGCAAAATAAGACAAAATACATGTATAGGAGTTAAAAAAAAACAACAAATCTTTCTGTTCTGAGTAGCAGTTTGTGTGGAAAGATAGTAACCAAAGCATTATTTTATTGTCTTCTTCCAATTACTGTCACTTTTTAGCGATGTTTCGAAAACAGGGATGGGCAGTAATCATTTTTTTAAACGGAAACGGAATTCCGCACATCCCTGTTCGAAAAATAAAAGTAACAATGAAATTTTATTTTTAAAAATTAATGTTGCTGTCAAAAGTTGGAAGGAATAGAGGGTATTCCAACAAAATCCCATTTTTTGTTTAGCTCGCAAAGTTTTTGTGTAAAATTTAAAGGAAAATCTGCTTCTATGTATACCCTGGTTTTTAGATTAAAGATCCATTAGTGTTTCCCGTGCTCCTATAAACATCAAAATTTTAGTAACTTACTAATATCCTACTCCCAGAACACATAACAAAATAATAACTTTTAAATTCAAATAATATGCTCCAATTAAAGCTAATACGGCTAATAAAAGAACCATTTTGAACAAACTAATTTTACAGCAATTAATATACTTTAAACACAATAATTACTCTAAAGCAAAACAGCCATAAAAAAAGACGACAATCAAAAAAAAGTTCTTCCACTTTTTTTCAACTGTTTTTCGACCAAAGTTCCTGGTTCTTTCTTTTTTACTATGTTGATTGACTAGATTGTATTTGTTGACAAATAGATGAACAACAGCAAAACACAGAGGAGTTGATTGATAAAAAAAAGAAGGAAAAAAATAATGCAACAAAGATGAAAACTATTGCTTGCTTTAGATGAGAGGCGAATGTGTTGTTTTCTTCATAGAAGAAAAAAAAGATAGTTGAAGACACTACGTACGCAACAATGAAAAAGATCAAAGTTAGCACGTACTGTTCTAGCGTTACAATAAATGCAAACTTTGAAAGTTTAAATTTTAAAGTTATCTAAAATATAAGGCTCTAAATAATTTTTAATAATCCAATTTTAATTTTCTTCATTGACAAACATATCTTTTGTCAATGAAGAAAATCTTTCATTAACGAATAATCCTTCCGATGCCCATATTTTTTTCATTAATATCAATTCTTTCACGTTTATGTTCGCATAATTCTAATGTTTGACATTGATTTACATTACAACATAAGCATTTATCTTCATCATCATAAGATAAATTTTTTAAAACCAAGATTGAATTTTTGAGAAAGAAAAACTTGCAACAGCTGATAAGTCTTTGGTAAACATTTGTTGATTATGGATTTTCCCAGATATATTTTTAATTATAGATTTTGGAAGGGAAAAATTTTGTGGTTGACAAGTTTCACGAAATTGTTCAGATGTTGAAAAAAACATAGTTGAATCATCAATTATATCATTCATGAAATCAATCTAACATGTTGATTGAAGAGACATTGTAAAATTTTCTATAACAATAATAATAATAATAACTTAAAATAAATCAGATAGAATTATGCATATATAAAAATATCAACAATAAGTAACGCAAGTAGAATTCTAACGATTAGCATGGGAACTATCACAAGATATTTGGAAAAACAGAAATTCACAATAGCTTTTTGTTAATTAGATTTGGGTATCCTTATCATAATGAATACTAAAATAAACTGCAAATAAGAAAATGAAAAAAAAAAATTTCGGCCTTTGCACCTACTATAAGCTTCTCTCTTTGACAACAACAATGGTCACAGCAGTGGACAAAATAATAATAATTTTTCGATAAAGATGAACTATTTTTTAATTTATATTTGTTTGTCTTTTTTTGCGTGATTTTCCTTTTATTTTCCAACTTTTTCTTAAACTAGCTATTTTATTTATTTTAGCTTCCAATCTTTTGTTAAAACACATAAGGATCAAATGGATATTTCAACTCCATCTCTTGCTTCAAAACCATACAAATAAAAATGGAAAAATCGCTTGGTCTGAATCATCATCACAGAAACATAATTTCTCACTTCCAAATTCAATTATTTATTATATTACTAAGAATCCGTCAACTCCAAAATGTTATTCAAAAATGGTTCAATCTTGTAAATATTTTTTTGAAAAGAACCCTATTCTTGTTGTTGCTTGTATTCGTATCAGGTCGTTCCATAAGTTTCTGCGTTTGGTTTTTCCTCTGGCTATTGTGACTGGAGAGTCCAAAAAATCTGAAATTTCGCCTGAAGGTAGCCATGGGTCTTGGTCAAACGGTCCCATATCGGTTTTTGAGGTATCTGGGATTTTCATGGAATTCTGAGGGATTTTCGTGCCGAAACCTGGATTTTTGAGGATTTTCGTGGAACGAGCTCTATAAAATGAGAATAGGAAGCTTATATGTGCTGATATGGCCTGTGGGAGTAGCCAAGACACTGCCCTAACAGAATTATTAAGTTTTGGAATTTTCTTGAACCTTCTAGAAGCTTCCCGAATTTTTAAACAACTGTTACTGTAAGTTAATGGGATTTTGAGTATTATAAGGTAAATTTTTTAAAAAATTGTTAGAAATTAGGTCAGAAATGCTTAAAAAATATAATTTTATCATTTTTCCGTCGACTGGTATCATCTGTCGACGGAAAAATGATCAGGGGGGACCACGTGAAAATGCCAAAAAAGCCAAAAAAAATTTTTTTTGAGATTTTGATCGGAAACGATGCCTGGGGATGTGTAGGCACTCCCTTTGAAAGGATTTTGCGAAAAAATGAGTTTTACGCTATTTAGGAGCTTCAGAAGCAGAGGGTCTACAGTACCCCTTTCATGACGGTGTAAAATCATTTGAAATAACTTCCAATGACCCCAAATGATACCAATCAACGGAAAAATGATTAAATTATACTTTTTAAGCATTTCTGACCCAATTTCTAATAATTTTTAATAAAATTTACCTCAAAATACACAAAATCCCATTAACTTACGGTAACCGCTGTTTAAAAATTCGGGAAGCTTCTAGATGGTTCGAGAAAATTCCAAAACTCATAAATTCTGTTAGGGCAGTGTCTTGGCTACCCCTACAGGCCATATCGGCTCATATAAACTTCAAATTCTCATTTAATAGAGCTCGTTCCATGAAAATCCTCAAAAATCGTGGTTTCGACACGAAGATCCCTCAGAATTCCATGAAAATTCCAGATACATCAAAAACCGATATACCACCAGTTGGCCAACACCCATGGCTACCTCCATGCGAAATTTCAGATTTTTTGGAGCCTTCAGTCGAATATGCCAGAGGAAAAACCAAACGCAGAAACTTATGGAACGACCTGATAATATTCATGATGGTAAATTAAAAATTTGTTCAAAAAATGGAACATGTCGCCTTTTTATGAAGAATCATGGATGTTGCGTTGAAATCAGTGATATTACAAAGATTACAAGCAAAATTTGGCTTACAAATAAATTGGATCTTTCTTCAATCGACGGTTCAGACATTCCTTCTTCACTTGCTTTAAAGCTTATCGATGTAAAGAAGCTCAATTGTCACTTTTCTTTAATACTTTTCAAATGAAAGATTTTGAATTATTTGCTTCAAAATTTCAATATTTTTATTTTTCTTGTGTTGAAATGGTTGCTACAGATGGAAGCTTGGTTATGCTTGAAAATATTCTTGAAGCATGTGCAAATTTAATAGAGTTTAAGTAGTAAGTTTTTTTTGTTAAAAAATTGTTTAATAAAAAGTAATGCATTTTTAGTTATTTCAATTTTTTAATTCCTGCAGCAACTGTGTCAACGATGAAAAATATTTTGATAAACAGAGACTTAAAATCATGCAATATCGTTATATTCATTAATTCAATTCGTTATGACACATTTTTTTCATATTCTATTTTACATTGTATGAGAAAAACGCAAAAAAGAATGGGACAATAATTCAGAAACAGATTTGCCTTAATCTAGTAATACTAATTTTTTCACAGTATAAAAATGACAATAGTAACATTGAATTCTTTATTTAAAAATTAAAACATTATTATCCGTTTAATTTTAAGCTTTTTTGCATTTTTTCTTCTGAAACCCTAATAACTGAATTGCTGTACATATATTTTTATAGACATTCTTCTTTCATATTACAATTAGTGGAGTCAAAAAAAATTCAATGGAGCTTTTTTTCGTAAAAAAAAACAAAAAAAAACGTTTATTAAGTGGAAGTGGGTTTTTTCTCATATACACACCAATATGAAACAAGGGTATATTTAACTGCTTTGAAAAACTTGCTTAATTGTGTTTCAATATTTTGTTAAAGCATTCGTTAAATCAAACTTAGTTTTTTTTACTGATTATTTTTTTGTTTGTAGTTTGTTATCTTTGTTTCTTGCATTAATTCTCCAAAAAAAGAAATAAATCTTTTTTTGCATTTTTTTGTTTCACGACATAAATAAACGATGAAATCAATCACAAAGAGAAAAAAAATATGTAGGCAAAAAATAAATGAAAAGATCCTTTTGTTGCAACAGAAAAAAGGACATAAAGCGGGCTATAATTTCAAACACACAAAAAAACGAAACATGTGAGTATAACTTTCATTGTTCTGAAAAAAGCAAAAGTCAATTCTTTATTGTTTCATGATAAAAAATGGTGAAAAGTGATAACAAGTAAAAAGTGGAAGGAATCTTTAAACACAACATTAAAATAAAAACGATGCAGAGGCAACGTTTTTTTTTCATTTTCTCTATCATATACATTCCATTTTTTCCCCCTTTAAATAATTTTTTCTTTTTATTTTATTTTTTTGCGTGAAAAGGATTTTCTAAAGGTGTTCTACAAAAGCATATTGTTAATTTTTCTGATGCAAGAGTTACTTCATTCTTTTAAGGGACGAGCATTTTCGATTATTTTCTTTTCATAGGTTTATCTAGTGAAATAGAAAAAGTTTTGCAAACTTAAAAGCGGCCCCAAATAATTGAACTGTTGGATTCAGCGTCACTAATTACCCCTATAGACAAAAAAATGATAAAAAAAATTACTGACCTCATCATTGTACTTGGGCATATTCAAATGTTTCAAACTTGTTTCCTAGAAAACATAAAACGTCTTGTAGTTAAAATTTAAAAACTTCCAAAGAAAATTGGCCTTCTTGTCCGTTGAAGTAAAAAAGATCCATTCATATGTCCAGGTCCATATGAATGGATTGCCCCCTTCAAAATAAAGAAAATTATTTAATCTTTTGCCGCCACCGTGTTAAAGCGGCAAAAGATCAAAGGAAGAACCCTCCCAAAGTGGTTCGTGCCTCTTCGAAATGTTTTTTTCTGCGACCGCCTTCACGTTGACGGTTTTCTATTTATAGTGACATTGGGCTTTTTCTATTTCTATATGAGTATTTTGCCAACAAAAAAAAATAAAATCAAAAACTTTTAGATGCCAAAAATACTTCTTCAATTGTACTCAAAAATTTGGAAAGAGCCCAAAAAATATGTTGTTGAATTATCACCTGATAGTAATATATGGCAACTGCTTGAATGCCCTCAGGTAAAAGATGTTGTAGCCGCTAACAGCTTTTTGATTACATCTATAAAACGTTTTGATCAAGATTTTAATGAATATGTTGATCTTTCTGATGCTGATAAAAATTCAAAAATTGAAAATATGCAAAAATATGAAATTTTTTTTCATCAACAGGTACGGAATAAATATAAAAATAAAAAAAAAGGTTTTTAATAAAGAGCTTTCAGAATGAAACCTTTTCTGTAACAATATCTGTGGAAGGTTTTGCTGAAAACCAGCTAGAGCTAGCATCAAGTGGTATTCAATCCATCAATGACTTGGTTGAAGCTGTATTACAAAAACAGGAATATCGTGGAATGTCAATCTCAGCTGTAAAAAAATTTGATATAGATTTTGGGGTGCAGATTGATATTGATGACTTTTCAATGCCTTTTAACAAGACAACCAATTATTTTATTTATTTAAAGGATGTTCCAAAAAACATTAAATCAAACAGTTCAACAGCAGAAAAGCTTAAAAGTTTTGCTGTTCATGAAATTCCTTCACATCCGAGCAGTCCACAAATGGAAGAAATCTCTCCTCCCTCTGATAGACGGCTTTATCCATTGTTGAATGAAGAAGATTCCCCTTCGCATATCACAACTTTTGCCACAAAAACAGGCAATTCCAGTAAAATACAGTAAGATAAATTTTTGTAAATGATATAAAATTATTATTTGCACAAGCTGGTTTAGAATAATGGATGGTGAAAAAATTACTCGCCAAGCACTTGGCCGTATTGCAGGGCTTGGAGAATTGTATGATGCACATACTGATTGCTTTTGTAGTCGCTCTTTGTTTAACAACAAAATTCCCGATGCCTTCATTAATGCTCTGGATACAGAGCGTACAAAAGCTGAATTTGCGTTTAAGGATTCGATTTCTGAAAAATTTGAAAAGCTTAACATTGAAGCTGAATTACAGGTACAGTTAGCTAATTTTGAAAGTGTTAGATCATGCTAGTGACAGTTTTCTGCCGCACATATTTATATATTTTGCCCCCAAGATATCCATTTTTGTACATTTTGTGTCTCTAAAAAATTCATGCAGAGTAACCAAGTTTTTCCAACAACGACTTTGCAAAAATCTAAACAAAAATTAGTTTTTTAGGCAAGTTTTGTAGCAGGTCTTATCAAAGTACGAGGTCATGGCAAATATTTGTCAACAAAAAAAGCAAGTGCCCGAGAATCTAGCGGTAGTTTAGTTTGTAACATGGAAACAAAGGTTTGACTACCATTTGATGTAATAATTAACAAAAGCTTTTAATGTTTAAGTTTGAATCCATCAACGTTGATACTTCCGGCATCATCGGATTATTGTCACCTGAATCAGTTCGAAGCACACCAAATGCTACTCATGTCGTTGTTGGAATACATTGGGGTGCTGTGGCAACAGCAACTTTAACATCTGTTAATCAGTCGCTAGAAGACAAAAAGAATATTGATGCTGCTTTGGAGGTAACAGAGGATTAGAGAAAATTGAAATCTTAACATGTTCCTTTTTTATGGTAAAATTAAAATGCATCAAAACTGCTGCTGCTGGATCTGGCACTTATGTTGATGATGACAAAGTTGTTTCAAGTGAATTTAGCTTGGATTTTTATATGGATGCTTTGCCAAATGGTGAAAAACTTCCACAAACAGTCGAAGAAGCTATAGAATTTATGAGAAAGTTACCAGCTTTAATTAAAAATGCAAATAATGGTCGTGGGACACCAATTTCTTATGAACTTCTACCATTATCCGCTTTTCGAACTTATCTTCATTCAATTGCTTCTTTGGATTCAATTATTCAAAAAGTCGATGAAGTTGCAATTCGACAAATTGTTAGCATGTTTGAAGCAATTAATGAAAGTCAACAATTGCTTAATGATTTGCATATTGATTTGAAACAGAATGATCATTGTTTAAAAGATACAGATATTACTGCAGTAAATGATTGTTTTCAACGTGTACAAGGTTATCAAACAAAAACACAAGAAAAACTCAACAAAGCGTTAATTGATATTCGATATGGTCGTTCTGGTATACAAGTTTTATATGATATTCTTCGAGAATATTATGAAAGTGATATCTCTCGACAAGCAATAACAAAATTTATGAATAGTTTATCAGATATTCGTGAAAAAATTGCTTTTGCTGTATCGATTGAAAAAAGCGGCGGTATATACATTGGAAGAGATATGCTTCTTGAAGCGGAACGTGTACGGCGCCACTTAAAAGAATATTATGTATTTTTTTGTAATTGGGAAGATAAAGAACATCTTGGCGATAACAAGAATCTCTTTTATTCTTTAATGAATCAAAAAGATATCAAATGTTTTTTGGTTGATTTAAGTATTAATCCTGAAATTACCAAACGTGAAAATGTGCCGACTGGTAATAGAATTTGTCACTTTGATAATAATGAATTTATTGAACACGATGTTCTTGCTGAATATAAACGACAAAAAAGTATGTGCATAGCAAAATGCTTTCAAGAACGAAAATTTTCAACAACAAAACCAAATAAACGAGTTATATTGGAATTACCATGTCCACGATCAATTGGTCAACAGAAATGTGCCAAAATAGATCAAGAATGGTTTTGTCATGATTGCCACAAAAAGCTTGAATATTGTTTTAATGATAATTTTGTTTGTGATTGTGGGTCTGCACCTGCAAATACTTTTCAATTTCGATGCTCTGCTGAAACTCATGGTGCAGATTTTATTGGTTTTAATGATAAAAATCTTCTTGCATTACTCAGCAAAATTCGACCATATAAACAAATCAATATTTTAATTTTGGGAGAAACTGGTGTTGGCAAATCAACATGGATTAATGGATTTGCAAATTATCTTACTTATAGTACATTGGAAGAAGCTGAAAATTCTCCGCAAATTTGCCTTATACCTGCAAAATTTACATTTAAAAATAAAGAAATAAAGATTGGAGAATCCAAAAATGAATGTATGAAAACCGGTGCATCATCCACTCAAGAACCGCGAAGTCATGTTTTTAATGTTGGAAAAAAGACTGTTCGCTTAATTGATACACCTGGAATTGGTGATGTTCGAGGTCAAGAACAAGATGACGCAAATTTTGTTTCAATTTTACGATATGTTTCAAATATTGAAGAATTACATGGAATATGTATTTTATTGAAGCCCAATAATGCAAGACTTGGTGTTATGTTTAAATATTGTATCAATGAATTACTTACACATTTACATAAAACAGCTGCAGAAAATATTGTTTTTTGTTTTACTAATGCTCGAAGTACCTTTTATGAAGCTGGTGATACTCAGCCAGCATTAGAAACACATTTAAGAAGTTTAGATGAAGAACGAGGTGTTAATATTACCCTTGCCCCACCAACAACATATTACATGGATAATGAGGCTTTTCGATTTTTATGTTGCATACATGCTGGTGAAAAATCAGTTATTGATAAGCGAAGTTCATATGCTGAAAGTTGGAATATTTCTGTAGCAGAAATTACACGATTATTTAAGCATTTTGAAGAAATTACCCCTCATGCAGTTAAAAGAACTGTGTCACTCAATCAAACTCGTCAACTGATTTTAACATTAGCAAAGCCATTGGCCGATGTCACACAAAATATTCAAGATAATATTCATCAAATATCTGCAAAAAAGAAAGAAATTGAAGCCCTTGAATTAGGAAGTAAAGATTTAACAAAAAAACTTAAAATTCCACATCCTCAAATTGTTACTGAACAACTTGGCTTTCCAAGAACTGTATGCACAAATGGTTCATGTGTTGAAACTAAACGACAACCAAATACAAATAATATTCAAGTTTTTTATAAAACAATTTGTCATGATCGTTGTTACTTGGATAATGTGGTACCAGAACGTATCCCTGATCCGGCTCTACAGAAATGCTCAGCAATGAATTCACAATTAACGTGCAAAATATGTTCTTGTCTATGGAGTTTTCATACCCATATTACATATAAACAAGAAACTACGACCGTAATGATTGATGATCGAAATATTCAAAAACTTTTATCAGAAAATCAATCTGATCGTGTTATCAAAGAACGATTTATAAAAACTATGAATGAACGAGTTGAACAATATACAAAAGAGCAAAAAATTATTGATGATGTTTGCGCGCAATTTGGTGCTTATTTGAAAGTTCATGCAATTCTTCCCTACAATGATACTGTAGAAGATTATTTAAAAATTAATATAAAAGAAGCTGAACGTATCTATGGAAATACAAAAGATAATTCTGTAAAACAAAAGATTGAACTTTTGCAATCACAACTTTCTCAATATCAAACAAAAAAAGAAATTCTTGATAGAAATTTAAAAAGTGGTGCTGTTAAAGTAGCAACTGAAGATGAAATAAAAAAATTGGAAGAAACTCTCTCAAAATTACCTTTAACTGGACCTGAAATTTTAAAACTTCTCAATGCAACTACTCACGCAAGAGAAGTCAACTTTCAATATAATGAAGAATTTTTTGATCCAGGAAAATATTCTAAGCAAAAGAAAACTTATCTCAAAAATCAAGGACAACAATATTTTGTTTCTGGACAATATGCACTATCCAATAAAGATGACGCTTCTACTCCATGGTATAAAAAGTATAATCCCTTGTCCCGACACTTTTTGGAATAATTGTTAAATAAAAAAAACTATATTTTGTTTCCCTTTTGAATTTTAGATGTTTTTGTTAGACTTATCTTTTTAATTTTATCTTAAATTAAAAATTTTTTCATTCAGTGTAATTTTTTAATTTGTAACATATTTTTATGGAATTACTCTTTAACAAAAATTACAATAAATTTTTTATAAAAAAATAAAAACTTTTAAAATACACATCAAATGCAATTTCGAGATTGAATAAAACATGACCTCCTCAATTTGAAGGAAAACATTTGAAATTTATAAAATTTTTCAAGTTTTTTTAATTTTCATTTACCACATCTTTTTTCAAAAGTGCTCATATGGATTGAATACCTTGCATATGAAGCAAAGAATAATTGTTAGTATCTTTATTCTTTTTTTTCAATAAGTATATTATTTACTGCTTTTGTCAAAAAAAATTTTATCAGAACTTTCGATAGGTTCTGTCGCTGACAAAAACTGATGAATTTTTGAAACTACAAAAGCAATCCAGGTGAAGATTTTTTATAAATATAAGGACAGGTCTCGGGTATCTAATGATAATATGAAATTGGGTCTATCAAGTATATTGTAAGTATACGGTAGAATTTTCTAGGACTGATTCGATTTTTTTCACAAAAAATGATCTATAATTAAAGGGTAATAAAGCAGAAATGACTGAAATGACAAAATATGACATGTTAGGACTAGTAACATCAAGTGCAACAATTTCCACATGAAAATTTGGAACAGGGCATTATGTAAAGTTTCAAATTTAATTCTATAACTGCTTGTGTTAAAATTTAAATAAATGACGACATTTTCTTTATAATTGCTTTATCAAACAATTGAAGACATAGAAAAGAGACAACAGTGATTATAAGACATAAAAAATTCAGTCACAAAAAAAACAAAAAAAAAGATAAATCCGGATGATTAATAAAAGATTTAGCGATATTTTGAAGCTTCATATTGTTGAAGTTCTTTGATCTTCCTGAGCTCTGTCCTGTCTTGTCCAAAATATGCAATAATAGGTGGAACAAATTCAAAGAACTTAGTGTACAAAATTTCATCAATAATTTGATTTAATCGATCTGCATTCCAACGACAATATATGTCAAACAAGGTACGATTCTTGCTGCGCTAAAGGACAATATTAAAGCAGAATTTTAAAAAAAAATAAAAATCTTACTTTTAAGCTTTCATAAAATTGTGAAAGCTCAACAATATCATGCAATTTAATTTCTTCAATATGTTGAGATGCACCAATTAATTCATCATAGCTACTACATACAAAGTTATCAAAAGAATAATGCCTGAAATATTAATACAAAATGAATCGACTCTATTTAATCCTGTGAAATGGTGCAACGCGGCCTTAAATCAGGCAGCCCGGTACAAGTGCAAGAAAACGAAGACATTGATAAAACAGTAGGGGATGAGATTCTCTAGTTAAAATAAAAACATACACAGAAAGTATTTTGGCAACATAAAAAAGTTTAACAATATTTTCTAAAGGAACTTTTTCACGTTCATTATCTGCTACAGTAGTATCAAAATAAACAGTAATATAATGGAGATGACATTCTTTTATACCATTTGCAAGAACTTTGAGATTATCCCAAGAAAGAATTTGATTAGTAATATACAATTTTTCAACATTATATTGATGAATTTTGGGAATAAAACGAGAAACAGCATAGCGATCCATATTATCAGTAACACGAATTCCTTTAGATATCCATAACTTTTTTTCGTGCAGTTTAGTTATATTAATTTTTTCACGTTTATGCTTGCATAAATACCATTCACCACATTTATTTCCATTACAGCATTCCCATCCAACACTGTTATAATAACTCAAATTATTTAAAACCAACATTGAATTTTTGAGAAAAAATAATTTGCAGCATTGAATTAATTTTTGATAAACATCTGATGATACTGGATATTCCCATATATATTTCATTATTGGCATTGGAAGTGAAAATTCTTGTGGAGCTGCAGATTCACGAAATTGTTTATGAGTTGGAAAAAGCATATTTGAATCAGCGAGCTTAAGAGACCTTAAATCAATCCGAGATGATGAATATTGGTATGCTATAAGAATGACTAAAGTGGTATCATGTAAAAAAATAGACAATCATGCATAAATAAAAAAATTAAGAAAACAAGTGACGCAAATCTCTCAATAACAGCAGAACCTGCTGTGAATGAATAAATCAATCACTCAAGAAAGGCAACTATTTTGTTATAAAGGAGACCGTCATTTGAGGCATTGGCAATATTTTTGATCAATACAGAATAACCTTTTAAATCTTTTTTTTAAACTGTCGAGGTGTTCAGATTAAAGGGAGTGCCTCAGTCGAATCCCTGACAAATATTGTAAGCAGCGTTGGTGTGATTGCAAAAATATATCTTATATATCTTTTCAAGTATGATAAAAAATCAGCAAAAAAATATTCACAGCTTTCTTTTCAAATAGCAGCAACGGACAAACAAACTTATAAATTCATCGATAAAGATGACCCTTTGGTATATCTATCATATTTTTTTAATTTTTCTATTGACTCATTTTTTATTTATATACGAACATTTTTTTATCATTTTTTTCACTTGATTTCAGACTTTTTTTGTTGATACAAAAAATGAATGTTCCAATTCTTGCTTCTTCAAAACCATCAAATTCTAGTAGAAACATTTCATGGCCAAAAGCATCATCGGTAAAGCAACAATTTAGCTTTTCAGATACAATTATTTATTATATTGCGAAAAATCCTTCAACTCCCAAATGTTATCTCAAACTTGTAAAATCTTGCAAATACTTTTTTGAAAAACAACCTCTTCTTGTTGTTGCTCGTATACATTCTAATGGAAAATTTTGTTCAATTTATGAAAGAGGATGCATTGACATGAAATCTCAATGCTGTGTTGAAATTCACGATCTTAAAAAACTTTCATCTAAAATTTGGCTTACAATTCAATTGGAATTTAGTCATAATGAAATTCCAAATTTTGCTTCATTACTTGTTCCAAAGCTTTATCGCTGTGAAGAAGCTAATTTACGATGTGCATATAAAAATATTTCTTTAAAAGATTTTCAGCTTTTTGCTTCTGCATTTCAAAAGTTTTTTCTTGTGCCTGCAAAGATTATTAGTAATGATGGCAGTGAAGTTATGCTAGAAAAAATTCTTGAAATAATTCCAGCCGTTAAAAATTTTTATTAGTGGGTTTTTTTATTCAAGATTCCAACATTCCTATCCTTTTATTATTATTATAATTATTGAAATACTTATCTGATTCAGTTTTAGTGAATTCAATTTTTTCAATGAAGCTTCTGCTGTAACTGCTACAACAATGAAAAGTATTTTAGCACTTCAAAATCTTGGTAATATACAATTCTTAGCTTTGTCATATGCTCCTGAAATAATTTGCGTTGAAGATCTTGAAAAATTCATTAAGGTAATTAATTTTAGTATTTCACTTAAATGTATATATACCGTAAACTGTTAGATTCATAAAGATACAAAATTTTGGATAACTTTTTCTTCAAACATTTCTAAAGAATACGAAAATCAAATTGATAACCTTATTGATACTGTAATTGCTTCTGGTGTTCCGAATCGTATTATTCGCCATAATAGACAAGATTTAAAAAAGCTAGGAATTATGTATGATTTTTATACTCCTTAAATCTTTTACATTTATATTTTTTTTGTTTTTCTCTATTGTTTTTTCTCCATTTTAGTTTGTTCTTTCAGTGTTGTCACGACTTTTTGTTAATAAAAAATGTTTTCTGTTGCTCTTAAAGAATTTATTTTATACAGCAAATGATTTTGCAAGTGTTGGAATTATGTAGCAATAGCAATCTTAAAATAACTGCTATCTATTTCCAAAACCTCATTAAATATAAACTCAAAAGCATATCACAGTAAAATCTCAGCGTTTTTGATTATTTTTAATACAAACCAAGAACACCCATTTTCCCCCTTACTTTGTCAGAAAAAATCTAACAAAAAAGCAAAAAAGTGATCATGGCACAAGTGCATCCCTTCAAAATAAAACCAATAAACAAATCAATCGATATGTTTATTGAGCCTTTCTTCAGTCTAGCATCTTTTTTTATTTTGGTTTATTATTTTTCTTTACTTGTTCATTTTCCTTTTCTGTTTCAACGGTTTTCCTTAATTTATTAATTCCAGTGGCTTTTGGCAATTGATAACAGAAATGAATCAAATGGATAAGTCAATTTCTAACTCTGGTTCAAACTTATCAGAAAATGGTGGAAAAATTTCATGGTCTGAAGCTTCATCAATGAAACAAATACTTTCTCTTCCAGATTCTATCATTTATTATATTTCAAAGAATCCTTCAACTCCAGAAGTCTATGTCAAGCTTGCACAATCATGTAAATACTTTTTCGAAAAGAACCCTATTATTGTTGCTGCTCGAATTCATGATGGTGGTACAAGAATTTGTTCAAATGATCAAGAAGAATGTGAGCTGAAGAATCATAGATGTTGTAAAAATTTTAATGTTCAAAGAAATACAAGAAAGATTTGGCTCACAAATGAACTCTATCTTTCTTCAAATGATATTCCAAATTTTGCTACATTACTTGTTCCAGAACTTTATCAATGTGAAGAAGCTAAACTTCATCTTTTCGGTACAACAATAACTATGGAAGATTTTGAATTACTTGCTACAAAATTTCAAAAATATTCTTTTGATTTTGTTGAAACAATTAGCAATGATGGAAGTCCAGTTATGCTTGAAAGAATTCTTGAATCAATTCCAAATGTTATAGAATTTTCTTAGTAAGTTTTTCTTAAAAATATTTCGATTACTATAACGAAATTTTATTTCAGCATGTTCGATTTCGATATTTCTTTTTCCACTGCTTCAACAATGTCTAATATTTTAAAGCTTCAAAATATGAATGGCCTTCGTAGTTTTTGTTTAACAAATATCCCAGAAGATTTTAATGTTAAAAAACTTGAAGAATTTATTATGGTATGTAATTACTTTTTATTCACGCACCAAATTCATAAATTTTTAGAAACAAAAAAATACAAAAATTTGGTTTACTTTTTCGATGTATATTTCTGAAGAATATAAGAAACAACTTGATACTCTTGTGGATACTGTAATTGCATCAAAAATTGTCAATCCTCTTATTACCTATTCTGGACAAGATGAAGAAAAACTTCGGATTTTATGTGATAAATTCTTCTAACTTTTGATTATGTGATTTCACGAAATTTATGTTTTTTTTATTCTGTGCTTTACTTTATTAGTTTTTTGTCATGCTTTATTTATAAAAATTCTTTCTTCAGTAGTTTAAATAGCTATTAACTCATGAAATCAGGTCTTTATTTTATATTTTAAAGAAACAAACACATTTGAAGTTGTAAAAAAATAACAGAATACAGTAGTAACACGTGTTTTCTAACTATTACTTATAGAATTATTTACCCAAAAACTTTCATTTCTGTAGGAAATAAAATTAATTGTAATTATATCAAAAAGAGTTAGATGCAATTAGAAGTGCTTGGTAAGAATAAAATCCTGAAAAGAACAGTAACAAAGAGTAATTTTTTTCAAAGAGAATCACTCTAAATAAATTGCTGTCATTTTTTAGAATCGCCAAACTCCGAAAATTAAACTGTTTGCGTAATTGCCTTTTTAGATCAAACCAACAACACCCAATTTTTTTTGACATGTCCTTTTCGCATGTAGGAGAGGGTGTTTGACTTTTTTTGGGAAAAAAAGGTTCAAATAATGATCAATCAATCGATCGGTCGATTGATTTGATCTATAACCAAATAAAAAGGAAAAATGGAAAAGGAAACCAAAAAAGAAGAAGTTATTATTTGTTTTTAAAACAATGGAATCAGAGATGGAAGAAGAAATATCTTTGCCGTTATTACAATTTTCAGAGCCATGTTTAGTTTGTGCCAAGCCCACTACAAAATTGCATTTACAGGTTTGTAAATTTTAAAAGGATTTGATTTATTTCAAAGATTTTTTTGCTTTTTTTGTTTATTTTTGATAATTAACAGTATTTGTTATCAGGACAAAAAGTTTCTGTTGCTTTTTTATTTCCATAAATTCTGTTACTACCACACTTTTTTATTTAAACGTTTTTTTGTGCTATTTTTGAGAGTAACACGTTTTTCATGAATATAAATTTAACATTGCTAATCTCTTTATACAAACAAAAGAGTGAAAAAAACAAAAACAAATTTTTTTGGTTATCATTTTTTCATTTAAAATTTAGGTACAAATTTGTTATGGCTGTGCAGCATTTTATCGTCGCTCAATCAATGCAAATAAAAAATATAAATGCAAAAGACTGAATCAAAAATGTGATTTAACAAGTTTGTTTTTTTCTCTCTTTTTTTCTCAATATTTTTGTGAGCACCACACAAAGACATGATCTTAAATCATAGTAAACCATTACCTTTAATTTTCAGACCATTCAAAACCACTCTGTCGACTATGTCGCTTAAACAAATGCAAAACTCTTTCACTATCCATAAATCAATCAAAATCTGCTGCCACAATATGTTATGACTTGGATTACATGCCAAATACAACTGATCCCTGTAATATCCCAGATGTTCTTCTAATTGTTAATTCAACTTTTAAGGTATCTTTAATTTTTTAGAATGGCTGTATTTTTTAAATTTTAGCAACTATCAGATTTGTCCCCTACTTCAATCAGCGCAGCAACATATTTCTCTCAATCAATTACAAATTTAATAGAAGCAACAAAACCCAAAAATGATGAATGGATTTTATGTAAAGCTGATGAAGAATCAATCAATATTCGATTTCGATTTTTTAATAATTTTATTGTTAATACTGCAAAACTGCTAGCAAGTTGTCCAAGTTTTAGAACGTTGCCAGTTAAGGAAAAAGTAAGAATATTTTTAAACAAAGAACTGTGTTTCTGTTTTGTTCTGTTATTAACACTCAATTTGTGGAAACGTTTTTTTGTTTTACAATACTCTCAAAAGTGCACAAAAATTGCTTCATCCAATAAGGGATAGTAGCACAAAAAACCATAAATTACAAATTTTATTGTTACTATAACAGCTTTAATGTAGCTTTTTCAGCTTCTAATCCACGATCGATTCTGGCAAAAGTTGATATTCTTAAGAACGTCATTTTTATCTTGCGAATATTTTCGTGATAAAGTTGGATACGAGGCTATTATTGACAATCAACAATATATGAATCCAGCAACATCAGCAAAAATTTATCAATTTGATATGTCATCAGAAGGCTTTGAAACATTTATTTCACCTATGCTTAAAGTATGGGGTATAGCATTTACAGAAATGAAAAAGTTTAAACCAACGCTGGAAGAATTTAATTATATGTGCTTGATTTCGCTATGGTCATTTCATAGTAAGTTGTTTTAAAAACACAGGGTATCCCATCAGTAATCATTTGTTGCCTCTATTAAAAATGATGATAGCAACATAAGATTTTTGATTTCGACATTCCATCATTTCTATCATTTTCTTTTATTGGAGAAATTTGTGGATTTTTGAGAGTAACAAAAGCTTAAAACAATTTATATTTTATCGTTACTCTAGAATTTTTCATCTCTAATTTTACAGGTCTCCCCCAACTATCTCCTTCAACACAAAAAATAGGTGATGAAATAATTGCCGATGCATCTGCAAAACTTCATGATTATTATATCAAAGATCTAAGAACACAAAATTATGCAGCAAGACAAGCACAACTATTTAAATTTGTAAACATGTTTGAGGTTAGCATTTATAGATAACTGATTTGTAATAACCTTTATCATCTCGTTTTTAGCTGGCTGTTGACAAAAAAACAGAAATGTTACAGGCATGGAAAATTTTTAATTTTGGAAGACACGCATTTCCTTATTGTAAATTTCAAACCAACTATTTTTATTATAAACCTATTTGATAATACAATTTTTATTGATGTTTGTCTTGTATTTATGAAAGCTTTACAGTATAATATTTACATACGGCAATTCAACTTTTATCGTTTTATTGTCAACATAAACAGAAAAAAAGACAAACAAAAGAGGCTATTTCGTATGGACACTCTAGCTTTCAACAAGTAGTTGTTAGCTTTAGCAAAATCCAATACTCCTTTTTTAAAAAAAGTACGTGAAATAACTTATCAATCTCGCCCTTCTTTTTATGATAACACGCGGCAAGCCCGTCTAATAGAAGCAAGGAAGGGAAAACAAGAAAAAGAGGAAAAAATTTTTATTCTCACTTTTTTCATTTGTTCTTTTTGTGCAGAGAATCATTTTTTCATTCTTTTTCAGTCTTTTTCCCTTGTTCTTTTTTTTATTTTTTTTTGTCTTTTTGTGCTTAATAGTTAAGGTTTGAGGTCTCTGAAAATAAATATCCTCGGCCTTTGCTACCGGGTTCACCATTAGTCCCAAATCCAACTTTATAAACTCCCAAATTAAACATACTTTCCATAAATAGAATCTCCGTTCTATTATCACCAAAGCACTACCACGTGCTAATTATCCCACCAAATATAATAAATCAACCAAAGATATATTTAAATATATTTATTAAATACCACATTCAACATCCAAGATAACAACGTTCTTTCAATGAAAGAAAAACACACACTAAACGATACCAAAGAAAAAGCAACGATAGAAATCGAACAACGAGAGAGAGAATCAAAATGGAACATAACGCCAAACTAAATTACAATAAAAGAAAGAGGGACAATGTCATCCTTTTCTAAGGAAGGAATGAGAGACAAAGTATAACTATCATAACTTAATCTTAAAAAGCAAATATCTTTTTTAAAAATTTTTAAATTAAAAAACTGCTCTGATCATATTTAGATAAGATCCTAATAAATAGATTTATCAAATAATCACATAAAAAGATAATATATAAGCTGCAACTCATGAGATCTAGGGCACTAAAAAAGCCCAAAAGAACAAAGGAAACATGGTGCGAAGAAATTGTTTTTCACACATCTCTTTTTTCTTTCACTTTCCATTCAGAGCTGCCGTGAAAATCGGACAAAAAAATTAATAAGCTGAGCCTTAATTATCATTTTTTTTAATATTAATATTATTTATTCTAATTTTATTCTGCTCACGTTCACTTTTTTTGACAACGGTTTTTTGTTTTTAATTAATCAATCAAAAGCTTTAGTTTCATATTTTCTGTTGAATATAAATCAAATGAATATTGCAACGACTAATTTTGCTTCAAAAGCATCAAACAAAAATCGAAGAATTTTATGGCCAGAAGCTCCATCAATTAAATAACAATTCTGTCTTCAAGATTCCATTATTTATTATATTTCTAAAAACCCCTCTACTCCAAAATGCTATTCAAAAATGATTCAATCTTGCAAATACTTCTTCGAAAAACATCCTCTTCACAGTGATTTTTTTTGAATTATTCCTTTCACTTTTTTTTGTTACGATAGCTTTTATCTCCTTGAAAAAATGCAACAACAAAATTATTTTCGGAATCATACTGTACAATGGGTTGTAAAAACTTCATTCCATTTTTGGCTTTTTCAGGCATTTTCAGGCATTTTTTGGCATTTTCTGGCATTCTTTTAATTAAACGATTTCTAGATATCCAAAAATCATGAAACCTTCAGGAATAATACATATGGATCTAGGGAAGAGGTCTATAGCACTTTTGGACCCCTAAGTACCCTCTTGCCCTCAGGGCAACCCCTACAGTATCCCCAACCCCCAAAAAAGAACAAAATAAATGGAAATCTTTTTTTAAAAATTGTAAACATCATTGAATAAATCTATAAACACACTTACATAGCAAATCAACTACAGGGAATCTGATTTTTTCATTTTCAGAATTCGGGCGCCTTCAGAATCCCCGGATTCAGAAGGCCAAAAAATGTTTTCTTTGTTTTGTATGATTTAAACATGTACTATAGGGTAATCGACTATGAGGAATCCGAAAAAAATATTGAAAGAATCTTGTGACATCAGAATCCTGAGATTCAGAAGGCCTGAATATTTATTCTTCCATTTTATTGTATGAATATACTTTATACATCAAAATTTTATGAGGAGTATGACGCCGGCATCTGATTCCAAGATTCAGACGCCTTAAATATTTAGTTTATAATTACACGAGATGGATCTAAAATTAAGTGCAGTAAATAATTATACTCTTTGAAAAATGTTTGTATGTATTACTTCTTTTTCGCATCAAATTTATATTTAATCATCTATATTATTGCATCTTAAAAAACTTTGTGACTTCTGATTTATAATGAAATTTTATATATTGGCTTACTGTAGTTATGAGAAGCATTAACATCTCAAAAGTACAAATGTTTATAAAATACGTTTATATGTAAAAATGAAATATTTAAGGCGTCTGAATCTTGGAATCAGATGCCGGCGTAATCTTAAAAATGCTTTTTTCGTACTCCTCATAAAATTTTGATGTATAAAGTATATTCATACAATAAAATGGAAGAATAAATATTCAGGCCTTCTGAATCTCAGGATTCTGATGTCACAAGATTCTTTCAATATTTTTTTCGGATTCCTCATAGTCGATTACCCTATAGTACATGTTTAAATCATACAAAACAAAGAAAACATTTTTTGGCCTTCTGAATCCGGGGATTCTGAAGGCGCCCGAATTCTGAAAATGAAAAAATCAGATTCCCTGTAGTTTATTTGCTATGTAAGTGTGTTTATAGATTTATTCAATGATGTTTACAATTTTTAAAAAAAGATTTCCATTTATTTTGTTCTTTTTTGGGGGTTGGGGATACTGTAGGGGTTGCCCTGAGGGCAAGAGGGTACTTAGGGGTCCAAAAGTGCTATAGACCTCTTCCCTAGATCCATATGTATTATTCCTGAAGGTTTCATGATTTTTGGATATCTAGAAATCGTTTAATTAAAAGAATGCCAGAAAATGCCAAAAAATGCCTGAAAATGCCTGAAAAAGCCAAAAATGGAATGAAGTTTTTACAACCCATTGTATTTATGATAACAAACACACTTTTTGAACAAAAAGTACCAAATCGTTCTTTTACTTTTTTTAAAATAAATTATCTCCTAAATACTCAGAATATTCTTTTGGTAGTTTTAGCGGAGTCATTCGTTGCTTGAATGTTATCCAAAAAGTCAGTGTTATTAGAATTAGTGTAATTTGAACGCTCCATATCCGTTATGAATCATATAAAGGCGTTTGAAGGAGTTATTGCAGTAAAAAAGATAATATAAGAAATAGGTCAAAAACATACATGATATTGTTATCAAAACCTTTAGTTTTAAATGAAACTAAAGGTTTTGATTGATTAATTAAAAACAAAAAACCGATGTTAAAAAAAGTGAACGTGAGCAGAATAAAATTAGAATAAAGCTCGATTTTTGTAAAAGTTAAGCAATTTGACTTCATTTTGGCACATTAAAAAAAATATGTCGGAAAAATTTATAAAGTGCTTTTCCGGGGTGAACATGACCCAAAAACACCATTTTTGAGGTCAGTTTTACCGTATCTCTTACCGTATCCGTGTTACAGTATACCTGTCCTATAATTCAAAATTTCGTCAATTTTGGTCAAAAATCGACAAATTTGGTATCTTTCGTAAGCCCTTGACGAGCTGAGTCCGAAAAAATTAAAATTGAACTGATTTGGCCTACTTTTGAAATTCTTTTCCTTCACAGAACGCCAAAAACCTGTTTTCGCTGAAGTAATTCGTTCATAACTTTTTTTGGGTCCAATGCAGAATTTTATTGCAGATTCGGATTTTCCATCATTTTTTACCTCTAGGGCGAGGAATATCGAAAAATTTCAGGAGGGCCTGCGGATTTGGCAGCAGGCCAAAGAGCGCCAATTTCATAATTCAGAAATGCAATTTTCGTTGTTTTAGCTCAAAATGACCCAATTTTTTCTCAAAATGGTAGAGAAATGAGTGGGAAAAATTAAAGGAAGTGTTGTGGGTCAAAATATTAAAATTTGGGGTCATGCCGTCACTTACAAGAACAAATGTCATAATATTGCGATATTTTTGGAATAAATGTTCTAAAACAGTTTTGGCAAGCCCATATTGGACCGAAATGATATTTTTAACTTTATTATGATGTTTTTTAACTATTTTGACCATTTTAGCATTTTTAATGATCATAATATAGGTTTCGCGTCCACATTTGTAACACCTATTTAATGGTCAAAAATCGTCTTTTTCAGTATCATGATAAATCAATAAAAATCAATAATTTTTACGAAATACACTTCCGATGGGTCTAACTCGATGTGCTCTAACTTTCTTAACCAATTTTTACTCATTTCTAGACCATACACCCATATACTAGCCTGTTACGAGGTCTTATCGCCATCAAGTGTTTGTTGAAAAACCATGCATGAAGAGCTGCGATATCAAAAGTAGGTCATAGACCGGGTATTTTATGGTCTTAAAAGTTACAGCACATCCAGATGAACCCAATGGAAGTGTATTTTGTATTAATTATTGATTTTTTATTGATTTTGTATAACGTTTTTCTATGCCAAACATTGCTTAACTTTTTCAGAAATTGAGCTATAGAAAGTCTTTTCAAGCTACTAATTTCTTATTTCTTTTTGTTCGTTTTTTAGAAGCTTTCCAATCGGTACAAACAAAAAAAGTTTTATAGATTTTTTATTGTGGCTCTTTTTTTTCTTCATAAAAAGATAAGAATTTTATGATTTTTACACATTTCACTTAGCAGTAAAAATCAGTGAACGTGATGAATGCAGCGAATTTTATCTATAATTTAAAGGGTTAATTGACTTTTGTCTGCTTAAAAGACAGAAATGTTTTTATTGACTTTTTTCAACCCTTAAATAAAAAATTATTTTAGCTATTGATATTTTTAAAATGTATCGTCTAAATCGTAAATCAAATGACGCAGAATCCGAATCTGAATCGGATAATGAAGATGCAGAACATTACTATGATAAAAATAGAATTGCATTATTACGAGGTATAATTCTTTAAAAATTCTTACAATATTATAGCTTTGTTTTAGACGAACGTGTGTGTTTTCAAAAAAAGATATTTACAAAATTTATAAATTCTTATATGAAATCAGAATATGACCAAATTCGAGATCTATTTGTCGATTTGCGCAATGGAATAATGCTTTTAAAATTTTTACAGGCGATATCTGGAGAAACAATTAAAATTCCAACAAATGGAAAAACTAAACTTCAAGCTTTTGAAAATATAAATACTGCATTAGACTTTTTAAGAATGCAAAAAGTTTACCTTGAAAATATTTCTTGTGGAGACATTTATGAAGGAAAACAAAATTTAACGCTTGGGCTAATTTGGGAGATTATTTTAAAATTCTGCATAAATCTCAATGTCAATGGCTCTCTTCGGGATACAAAAGAGATATTACTAAATTGGTGTCAAACAAAAACAGCTGCCTATAAAAATGTTGATATAAAAAATTTTTCATATTCCTGGTGCAATGGACTTGCTTTTAATGCATTGATTCATAAATATCGTCCTGATTTAATTGACTATGATTATCTCAAAAAAGAAAACGCTACATTCAATCTTCTAAATGCTTTTGATGTAGCTCAAAAAGAGTTCGGCATTGTATCATTTTTAGATGCTGAAATGGTGAACGTTGCATCACCCGATGATAAATCAATTATGACTTACGTTGCAACCTACTTTCAATATTTTTCTAAAACATTTCCAGAACCAGAGTTTTATTTCGCAGCAAATAAAATTGAACAAGATGAGCAAAATGTGGCAGAAGGAAGATTCAAAGCTTATATTGCAGTAAGTTTTACGATAAAATTTTATCTTGAAATCACTATTGTTTTAGTATTTTGTGATTTAAGAAACAATTTTTAGTTTAGATTCTAAGCTGTAACACAGTATAAAAAGTTTTCAAACTGTTTTCCGAAGAATTTTTATGATATGTAGAGCAAGCACATAATAAAAAATTTTAATATTTCATGTCTTGATAAAAAAATTTGATAAAAGTTGTTCTGATTTAATGATCAAATTTTTTAGTATCTCGGAAGCTGTGAAGTTGATGAAAAAAGAGGTCTCGATGTATGTGAGAAAGCTTTTGCTTATTTAAAAGTAGGTAAAATTGCTTAGAAAAAAATTAATTTGGTCTTCGAATTTTCAGTCTCAGGAAAATGTCACTCAAGCAGTCCTTAGCATTTCAGTCGATGAAGTAACAATTACTGAAGAAAAATCAGCTGCAAAAACTACTTTTAAAATAGACAAAATTTCTTATTGTGTATGTGACCAACAATATGGGAATGGCTTTGGATTTATATGGCGTAATACAGAGCAAAGAAAATGGATATATTATGGATTTTTAACAGAAATGGTATGCATTTAATGTATTCATTTTCTTTTTTCTTTTACCTACTAGCATTAAATCTAGACAATTTCTCCAGCACATTGTGCGAGTACCGTTTTGGTGTCAATTCATCACCATTGAGATTTTTTGTGACAAATGCCACACTGTCTTTTTTCAGTGCAAATAATTTATTTAATGAGAAACCAAATATTTAAACACCTATAAACTTTTAAGAAACACCTAAAATATATTAGGACATCATTTTTGACACCTAATAAATTTTAAGCATCTTACATGATAAATATTCAATTTTTAACCTTTCATTGGAGCTTACAGTGCAATTACCGAGAAGATGACGCATGCAACGGATTTTTCGGTTTTTTTTGAAAACACTCGGAAGCTGGCATGAGTGAGCACTTAGTCCAACTTTAGAATTAATAAAAATAGAATTCCCTATAATTTGAAATTCTGATTCAAAATTAGAAATTTCTATAATTTCAATTATAGGGCAAACGAACTTCTGATGCTTTAGGATGTGCATTTAAACATGCGGAATTAAAAAAAAAGCATGAGGCACTGCGTGCTGAAAACGCCGAATTCATGGCACACAGAAATTCAGAACAAAAACCTGTGCCTGATAAAATGAATTATTCAGACGCAGATACTTTTTTGGAAGAACTTAAACCTTCATCAGTTGCTTTACAGCAACAATTATTAGCACCCGAAGAGAAAGAATATGTATCAACTGAATGGATTAAAAATCCGATTAAGCTGGTGCATACTGATAATAATCAAAAAAGAAAGAATGTTACAGTTGGTATTGATCTTGGAACAACAGAATGTTGTGTAGCCGTCTTACGAAAAAACGGTCCCGAATTAGTTGTTTTAGATCCAATTACAAGGCTTCGGACAATGCCTTCCTATGTCGCCTTTGACGAAAAAGAACCAATGTTTGGGCAAATTGTTGTCGATAGAATGCGGTACAATGCTCAGTATTCCGTATTTGATTCAAAGAGGATTATTGGTAGGAATTTTGAAGCAATCACAATTGATCCACTATGGTCATTTGGTGTGACAAAAAATGAAAACGACGTATTACTCGAAGTAGAAACGTTTGCTGGAAAAGGCTCAAAAACGCCAGAAGAAGTTTTAGCTGCCATTTTGAATTATATAAAAACAACTACTGAAACTTTTCAAGGCGAAAATTTATCCAATGCCGTAATAACAATACCTGCCAAATTTACAGAACAACAAAAACAAGCAACCAAACTTGCTGCAGAATATGCTGGTTGGAAGACAATTTATTTTCTTACAGAACCCCATGCAGCAGCATTTGCATATCTATCAGAATTAGAAATTCCTCATGAATCAAATGTCTTGATTTTTGATTGCGGAGGTGGAACAGTGGATATCTGTGTTTGTAAAGTTAGGAACAAGCAGCTTGAAATACTTAGCTGTGATGGTGACTCTTATCTTGGTGGAAGAGATTTTGACAATGTTTTGTTTACACATTTTAACGCAATATTACAACACAAATATGATATCGATGTTACCAAAAGTCACAAAAAATATATTTTGAAGCAAAAATGTCAAGATATTAAACATAAACTTTCTGTAGCTGCAAAAGATTGGTAAAAATCACATGAGAAAAACGCGAGCCTAAAAACCAAAAAATTTAACTTTTTTTTCTATGTTTTTTGATTTCTTCAGACATATTAATTTAGTAACGGCCGCCATAAATCATCCTTAAAGGCTCACGTTTTATCAATATCAAAAATTCTGGAATTATTTTTTAACATATTATTTTACAGGGTGGATGTTGAAGATTTCAATTGCAATATAAATGAAATCATTGAAATAACAAAATTTGAATTCGAAGACATGACCACCGGACTTGTATTAAGACTAAAAAATGCAATTCTTCGCTCGCTTTTAAAATCTAAATTACAACGAAATGAAATTGGCTACGTTCTACAAGTAGGCGGGGGTTGTAGAATGCCAATGTTAAAACATTTGTTGCACCAAACGTTTCCCAATTCAAGACATGAATGCAGTCATTATCCAGATTGGGTGGTTGCTCATGGAGCTGCTCTATACGCTTCATATTTAAATTCTGAAGAAATTCCACTGAACTAATTACAATGATCTAAACTGTCCTTGACATTATAATGTTAATTTCATAAAAAATGTATATTTTTTTTTAAATAAATAAATAATATAGTTGTTCTTTTAACATTTGCGACGTGTAAACATTCAAAAAAGATGGCGTGAGAAAACATTTGTTTGCAGTTTTAAGGTTTTTTAATAGAAAAAATATATTTAACAAAATTAGAAATAAAACATTCCAAAATGAACATTTAAATGCAAGATGAAAAAAGAAAAGCAATAAAAAAAGGCACAATTACGCTTTCATTGCACTTTTTCTTTTTAGTGTCGAAGAAAAATATTATTTTGTGGTGAAACGATGTTTTTGAACAATAAATGTTTTGATATGAATGGCCGCTTTGCAAAAAAAAATCAGCACTATAGCAGAAAGTGTTGCAAAAACGTTTAAGATCGCCACTTTTAAACGTTTTCATTTTGCTTTTTTTTTAATTTTTAAAATATATTTCGACTTAAAAAATAACAATGATAAAACGTCTTTTTTGGTTTGTTGAATTTTTAAAATATCCTGGATTAAAGATTACAGAATGCATATGAATTTTTGTTAAAATCGGTAAATAATAAGACTATGTAGACCTGATTCCAAACATAATTTAACCAATATCTCCAACAAAAAACGAAAAAAAGCAGAACATACATTATTTGTAAAAATAAAAAATGAAAATACATTTCCTCATAACAAAACATAGACTTGGTGCCTTTCAGCAATAACCAAACATCATCAAAAAAGGATCTTTTGCAATTTTTTCATTGTGTTTCACTTATGCATTTGCCAATAAAGAAAAAATTGTTATTCAGTATTTCGGTGATGGACCAAAAAATCAATAATATAAACAAAGGCGTTTTTGCTGTTACAATTTCTTTTTTAAAAACACTCGAACTCTTTCTGCATTTTGAAATGTATAAAATAGCCTTGGTTGTTAGATCATTTTTAAAAAAAACTGAAAAGAATAAAGAAGATGTTGTGCAGTCTATCTTTTGAATTTTTTAAATCAAACACGAAATTTTAACAGTGTTAGCAATAAAGAAATATTTGTACTTTATACATTATCCTAAGACAACGAAAACCGGCATCTGATTTTCCCACTATTAATCTACGGTAAAAATTGGAAAAAGATACAAATATAAAAAAAATTTGTTGCAGCTGATTTCAAATGCTTAATGTAAAATGTGTTAAACAATTTTGAATAATATGGGGGTGAAAACCAGAAAGTCCATAAAACTTTATCCATGTTAGATAGATGTTGAACACTTACATTATCTGAAACAGCATCAAAAACGCTTCTTAAGATTGTATAGGGCTTTATTTAATGTTTTATGGACTTTCCGGTTTTCACCCCCAACAAAATATAAGTAATTATTAAAACTGCTGTAAAACATTTTACAGATGACACGAATTTTATAAAACTGCTAATTATTTGTTATGCTTTTTTTTCAATATTAAACTAAAGTATAATATTTTTTAGCCGTATTAAAGGGAGAGTTTCACTTCTATCAACTTTTTCTTATGACAGGAATGCTCCCCGCATAATGATAAAGAATGCAAACCGTGCGTACAACGTACTCACTTTTTCATTCTTTATCGTTGTGAGGAGAGCATTCCTGTCATAAGAAAAAGTCGATAGAAGTGAAACTCCCCCTTTAAAAATTTATATAATGTTTAAGTATAACATTATCGAAACTTATTAGTTAAATATTACTCAAATTGAAGACCGCTATTTCAAAATTGTTTAACACATTGTACATTAAGCATTTGTAATCAGCTGCAACAGATTTTTTTTATATTTGTATCTTTTTTCCAATTTTTACCGTAGATTAAAGTTCAACTTGACACCTTGATTGATGCTGTCATTGAATCAAAGATTCCCAATCGTGAAATTCGTTATTTTGGTCAAGATAATGAAAAGTTGGAGATTATGATAATCGTACTTAAATGCAACTTTATTATTTTATTTTAACAGTACACTTTTGGTTCGTTACAGTCACGCTTTTTCTGTTGGTATTGTTAAAAATTTCATGGTGCGGTTAACCTTTTACTAATAATTATATTCATTTATTTAAACCAATTTCAAAATATAAAGAATTCTTTCTATAAAAAATATTCTAAAAAAATGTTTACAAAGTAGGTGATTACAAATTTACGGGGGCAACTTGCCCTTTATCAACAACATCGTTTTAAAATAAGTCATATTTAGAACTTGTAAACATAAATTGCTTTTTTATTTGTACATGTGTACTCAAGAGCGCCAATTTCACATAATTGCCGAAAAAAAGGCAAATGTCAAGATTTTAACTACCACATTACCGTTAAAAACATAATAAAAGTTTATAAAGACACAAAGTTTTAACACTTTGTAAAAATATTTAAAAATAAAAAAACACAAAGAAACATGTATTACAAAAGCAGCTACAGAAATTCTAAAATATTGATGGAATAGAAATTTCAGTCTTATTAAACTTAAAGTTTTTTAAACGTTTCATAGGAGATCGTGCCATATTATAGATAAATTTGATAAATTCCATGATAGCTTCACGATATCCTGTCATAATAACCAAGACAATAAAAGATTCAATTACAATACGAAACTGAATTATTGTTGATCGACATGTGTCAGAACTAAGACCATATCCACCCCCAAGCCAAAGGGGAAGTCGTAAATCCAAATTTCCATCATAATTTCTGCCAGCAATATATGTTCGAGTAAGAATTATTTTTAAATTGAATACTCCTATAAGTCGAGGTATGAAATAGTTAAATGTTTCTGGTACCATTCCAAAACAGTTTATGATAACTTGAAGACTAATAACAATGGCAATTCGAATAGTTCTAGAAAAATCTTTTCGATCTTGTTTTATTTGAAATATAATTTGTTTGACCATTTTTAAAATAATGAATATCGTTGCGATTACTGACAGAAAAAGGAATAGTGGAGGCTTGAAATATTGTATTAACGAGAAGATTTGATTCAAATTGTAATACAAAATATACAAGGAATCATTTTTTAAATCAGACATCCTTTGACATATTGCTAATGTTAAATTTCGTTCAATGACACATTCGTCTTCCAAAAAATATAGTCTACTATTTTGTAAAAAGAAAAATAGTGGATAAATATCAAATAATATAGCAAATAAATTAAATATAATAATGGTGTACACAATTCTTCGACCTTTTATTAACTTTGAATATGCATGTGGATAATATAATGCCATAAATCGAGAAGTCGATAGAAGAAGAAGGGCGGAATATGAATTACACAAAGTTACTCGACTGATAAACAAGCCACTATACGTTTCAAAGATATAGAAACAAGTGGGCACCGTTTTAACCCAACGGTTTAAAACGCCATCACATGAGTAATAACTGCAACTCAATAAATCCCAGACTGCTTGATTAAGAATGAACCAACGATAATGTCCTTTAAGTCGTCCAAAAATTGAAATTACAATAATTAAGCCCAGAGGCCCCATACAAAGATATCCAAAGTCATAATAAAATAAAAATTCAACAATTTTTAAAATCTGACATCCAGTTTCATCAACACCCGAAAATGTTTTATTATTAAAAAGTATATTATCAAAAAGTACACAAGTAGTAGCATTCATATTTTTACAACTTTAGAAAAAATTGACTACTGTTTTTAGCTCCAAATGATTTTACAAAGTGTTTTTATGCATTCAAAACTTTGTGTCTTCAAAAACTTTCATTTTTAATGTGGTAGTTAAAACCTTTTCATTTGCCTTTTTTTCGGCAATTATGTGAAATTGGCGCTCTTGAAAACACTTGTACAAGAAGTTAAAAAAGCAGCTTATTTTTATTATTTCTAATGATACTGCTTGACTTATACTGGGAAAATGTTAATGATAAAGGACAAACTGGCCCCTTAAAAAACTTTAATCATCTACTTTGTAAAACGTGTTATTAAATAGATTTCGCTTAGAAAACCTTATCACAAACAAAGTTGTTCTTGATCAATCCACGATTGAATTTCATGAAATTTTTTCGATATAAACTAACAATACTTCATTTCTTCAGTTAATGCGCCATATTGATTTTAAATAAACTCCTGAAAAAAACAACACGAAAAATTTTGAATTTGAACAACTGTATGATAGTGTTATTGCTCTGCTTGATCGATATAAGAGCTACAACAAGAAAGCAACATCAAATTTTTAAAAATTTATGAAATGATTTCTTGCATTATAATATAATATATTAGTAAAAGAGCAATCAATAACGTCCCAAAAAGAGAGCCGCTTTTTGGCCCTTCTGCTGTAATACTTTTATTATGAGTTTATTAATTTATAAAACAAAACAAACCACAAGTTATTACTAAAGTAAAAATTTATTTCACAGAAATTTATTCAATAAAAATATTTTAATTACAGTAAACCATATATGGTCGGGCACGTAGATATATTTTAAGCTAAGTAAAAATATACCACAAAAATAGGAATAACTATATTAGAACAAATAAGGTATTTATAAAAATGTGAGCAAAATATTTACATAAATTTGTAAAGTTAACAAATTCTTTTTATGAATGATGAATTTGTTTTTAACCTGTCACCGTGGGTAGTAGTAATTTCATATCGAAATTATTATAGGGACAACAGTAGACGCCTTACGACGCAAAATAACTTTTTTAAATAAATTTCGAAAAGTTGGTATACAAATAAAAAACATAATATCGTTTTTAAGAAATACCAATAAAATATAATTACCACTTTGAAGATGATATTCAACATAATCTCTTCGCACCATATCCCACCATTTAATAAGATCACTACAAGAAAAAAAGATATATCACCTTTCCTTAGAAAAACAAGGTGTACAAAAAACGTGTCATGTGAAACACAGAATTTCTGTGAAACCGAAATTATTGGTTCTAATTTCAGAAAAAACATTTCGGTTTTGGTTTTCTGAATTTTAATTTTGCACAGCCCTTGGGATGAAAGTATGTATATTACCTATAATGCTGATATTCAACAGTTGTATTTCCATATTGTTGTCTAATTCTTAACCAAGCAGGCGTTAAAGTAAAATAAATTAAGCCAAATATAACAGTAATAAATTCCATGAATGACAAAAGTATGGGAACAATTGAAAAAATGAGAGCATATTTCATGTCATAAAATGATGAACCCTTAATTTTAATAAAGTTTATGAAGGTTATGAAGCTTTTGTTTTAATATTTTTGTACATACTTGTGTTTTTGAAATTTTTCGATATTTTATCATGACATAAATCGACAGCAATATCAAGATAATATGTCCAGCATCCAAAAAAAAACATAGTCATTGCATTTATATAGTGATAGATTTGTGCAGATGTAAGATTTGTAGAAACGTAGCTATTATATGCGCCAGGAAAATGACCCAAAATTTGAAATGAAATTGCTAAATTTATGAAACAATTATTTATGGTACATATAAAGTAAGCATTACTCATAATGAAATAATACCATTTTAGACGCTTCTTTGAAAACCATGTTTTAAATTTTAATGGGTATGCACATGTAGAATATGTTAAAAATCGATAAAAAAGTAAATACATTGTCATATGTCCAGTACTTGGACAAAAAATTTTAGTAAACATTAGAAAGTAGTATATGTATTCTAAAATAAATTTTTAGTTTTGCCGGAATTTATTTAAGAAAAAAATAAAATCTTGTGGTCAGTCATATCAACTGTTTTTCTTTTTTCCCTTTTTGTTTCTCGGGCGAGGGGAACAGAGATCGCTGAAGAGACTGGGCAAGAGAAGAATAAAAATCTTTGGCCGGTTTCTTCTGCTCTTTCTGTTCTATCGCGCGAGAGAAAAGTATACAGAAGAGACAAAAAGGGGATAAAGAAAAACAGTTGATATGACTGCTTGTGTTACTTGGATAAATCAATTCTTTAGGATTATACGTTATTATTGAAGTATCTTCATTTATATTACATATCAGCTTTGAATGTCCTAGAAGGACCCAGTAATCTTGAAAGATACATATTGGAAAACGTGTACAACAATAAATAAGAAAAGCGCCGTAATAATAATTGACAAAATATCGCAGTGCATATAGTTGATTCTGTAAATATTTTATAAATGAAAACAATTTAAATTTAACACATCACCAGTGTTTCTTCCTGTTCGGCACCGTTCCTAATATTCCAAAAATTCCTCCTTTCTCACACCCTTCTTCTGCTAAAATGGATGTTGGCATCCTTGACGTGCTGATAAAACTCTTTCCCCCTTACCCCCCCCCCCCCCCCGACCAAGGAAAAAAAATTTTAGTGAAGGCACCTCTTTGATCTTTTGCCGCTTTTGGCACGCGTAGGCGAAACATCAAAGAAACTTGTTAATTTCAAGAAGGCTCCCTTATACCCCCCCCCCTTAAATAATGGCTTGCCTCCGACTTTTTCCCTTACCCCGTACCACTATATTTTTAAATTCTTGCATTGCTAAATTATAGCTTACATAATTTGGCAAATTTAAATATAGCGTAATAATGCATATGTTACAGCCGTATTTGTGCACCCGCCGGACTTGTGAACGGCTAGCCGGATTTGTGGACGGCTAGCTGCATTTGTGAACGGCTAGCCGGATTTGTTCTTTTTTTTAACTAGCAGTAGAAAACTTATAAAGTTATCAAAAAGTGATAAAATGATAAAACAACTATTGTAGATGATAAAAACACAAAAATTCACTATGTTTCCATAGTTTATCAAGTGATTATAGCCCAGCAAACAGCCCGAGATTTGTAACAACAACTTTTCCACCTCATATTTCATAGTGTTAATATATTTAAACATAGTGAATTTTTGTGTTTTTATCATCTACAATAGTTGTTTTATCATTTTATCACTTTTTGATAACTTTATAAGTTTTCTACTGCTAGTTAAAAAAAAGAACAAATCCGGCTAGCCGTTCACAAATCCGGCTAGCCGTTCACAAGTCCGGCGGGTGCACAAATACGGCTGTAACACATACAAAAATACTTATCATAAACATAATATCTTCTAAAAACCTATTTAGAATACGATCAATGTCTGAGAAGAAAATATAATTAAATGTTAAATTTTCATAGGTTATACGATGCAACTCTGTCCAATTTGCGAATGTTTCTATCGAAATATTCTCAAAAGGACATTCAACAGCATAAACTTTTGGTAGAGACATATTTTATCAATACTCTGTGTATATGCTTGAAATTTTGCCAATGCTATAAATTCAACTGCATTCATTCTAGTATCAACTTTGTAGAAAAAAAACAAAATAATATTTAATTTGTTTTTTAATCTTTTTTTAATTTAACATTATGCATTAAATAAAAAAAAAACAATAACATTTAAATAATGCTTTTAATTGTTTTTATTTTCCAATATTTACTATTATTTGCAACCGTTTCTTTGCGTTTTTATATTTTGCATTAATATGGCATTCACAAAAAATTTAAGCAAATATATTTAAAAACTGATAGTAATCTTTTCACATTTTACAGTGATGACTTTTTATTAACTTTTTTGTTGCGCTTAAAATTTTTGATAAAAATTAAATTTATTAAACCAAATTTCAAAATACAAAGAATTCTTTCTAAAAGAGAATCAAAATTGTTTAGTAAGTTATTACAGATTTTTACGTGGGCAACTTGCCCTTTATCAATATCATTTTCCTAGAATAAGTCAAGCAGTACTTCTAAAACTTGTAAAAATAAACTGTTTTTTACTTCTTCTACATGTGTACTCAAGAGCGTCAATTTTACATAATTCGCGATAAAAAATGGCAAAAGAAAGTGTTTTAACTACCACATTTCACAGTTAAAAATGATGTAAGTTTTTAAAGACACACAGTTTTAAATGCTTAAAAACACTTTTTTGTAAAAATATTAAAAGACAAAAAAACAGTGCTACAATTTTTGAGTGGTAAAAATGAATTTTACACAGACAAAATATATTTTTATTGCTAGTAGTTTTTCAACAAAAAATTAATTTAAAATTTTATATCCCATATAGCTTGATTCAGAATTAACCTTGTCAACAGCCAGCTAAAAATGGGATGATAAAAGTTATTTCAAATCAGTTATCTATAAATGCGAACCTCAATCATATTAGCAAATTTGAATAATTGTGCTTGTCTAGCAGCATAATTTTGTGTTCTTAGATCTTTGATGTAATATTCATGAAGTTTTGCAGATGCATCGGCAATTATTTCATCACCTATTTTTTGTGTTGAAGGTGATAGTTGGGGGGGGCCTGTAAAATAGAGAGAAATTAATGCGAGTCAAATTTTGCATATTTTTAATATAAAATCTTTCGATTTCAGAATGGATACTTTTTTGGACAAGATAGTAACCAAAAATTTTTATTTCCGATGTTTTTGTTCACTGTTATTATTAATTATTCATGCGACTTTTTGTAAAATAAAAGTGCAACTAATATTTTCAATAATGACAAATGTAAAACTTTCAAAAATGAAAAAATGTTCAATAAAGAAAATGATAGTAACACAAATTTGCTAAACTTAAGCATTTAATGTTACTTTCCTCATTTTTACTTGAGAGAACATGCAATTTTGTTGTGGATGAACAGCAACCGAAACACATTATTATTATTTTTCTGATTACTATTACTCTTTAAAACCAAGACTGTTAAAATGAAAGTAACAAAGAAAATTTTGTTTTTTAAAACTTTGATTCAAAAAACAAAATTTTGACAAAATAATTGTGATTGTTAACAAAAAAGTGATAGTAATACACTGAAATCTTGACATAAAAAACTTACAAGGGGACCGATCCAACTGTAACACTCTTTCTTCATTAAAATTCACATATTTTTATCAGTCATTCATTTTTAATGCTAATTTACTTCCTGAAACATAAAAAGAATGATAATCTTCAGGTGTGTCAAAATTGAGTAAAACAAAATTTATCAAAAAAATGTTATTTTTTTAAACAATATTGTAGTTGTTAAATAACGGACGTCATTATAGTAATGTTTTTTTATCATCAATCATGACAAATGATCAAATAGAATTTTCCGGATTCGCTTTTTTAGCATGTAATTTAGACACATTTGTTTAAACGCCAAGTTGAAAATGTATTTTTTTTCTCTGGTGTAACTTGAATGCACAATGTATCACATTTAAATTTTTATACCTTCTTTGATATGGTTTCCTAGAAAACAATTTTGTGGAATAGCAATGTGTACAAACTAGTACTTACATATTTTTATTCGGCTTGTACTTAACACCCCCTGTTTCTAATAAAAAATCGAGTAAATCCCATAGCAACTGCAGTAAATAAACTACTATTACTTTACTAAGGACTGCAATTTAACATAATTGTTGATAACAAAAAATGCAAATATAAAAGTTTTTAACTACCACAAAAAATAATAAAAGTTATTCGAAGACACAAAGTTTTGACATTTTTAAAAGCACTTTGTTTGAAAAAGGTGAAAATTTGAAAGCAGTGAACTTTTTTAAATCTGTTAATATGAATGTAACAAAATCTTGTCAAGTTTACAATATGACAATAACTGATATAGATGAGCTCAGATGTCGCATGATGCATATTGTAGGAGATTTATTTTTTTACGATTTTGGATATATTTGCATGGGGCCTATAGGCTTGATAATTGTTATCTCAATTTTTGGACGACTTAAAGGACATTATCGTTGGTTTGTTCTTAATCAAGCTATTTGGGATTTAATTACTAGCAGCTTCTATTCGTGTAACCTTTTTGACTTTGTCAAAACGGTGCCATCTTGTTTCTATTTACCTAAAACTTACACTAATATTAAAAACTATTGGACTAACAATTTGCAATACTTTATTGAATGGATTATTACTTATAATACTTTTTCGGCACTCTTTCTTCTCTCAACTTCTCGATTTATGGCATTATATTATCCACATGCATATGCAAAGTTAATAAAAGGAAGAAGAATTGTTTACACCATTATTTTATTTAATTTTATCACTTTTCTCTTGGATATTTGCCCGATATTTTTAATGTTTCAATCCAAAAGATTATCTGAAATCAATGACGAATGTATGATTCAAAAAAATATAACATTAAATGCATGCCTTATTTTGCAAGAATACAAAAAAGATTTCTGGTATAATTTCCATACCAATGTCGGTGTTGTCTTTAATTTAATGCAACAATCAAAGCCACTGTTATTCTTGATTCCGTCATTGTTTGCTTCTGTAATGATTATTTTGAAAATCGTCAAACAAGTAATCTTTCAAGTAAAGCAGGATCGAAAAGATTACTCGAGTAACGTTCGAATAGCTGTGGTTATTGGCCTTCAAAATGCTATCACTTGTTTTGGTGCATTTCTTGAACTATTCAATAGATTTATTCCACGAATTGTATCAACATTTCAATTGAAAATAATACTCATTAAACTTTTTGTTCCTGGTCGAGATTACACAGGATATTTGGATTTACGACTTCCCCTTTGGATTGATGGTTCTTATGGTCTGAGTTCGGCCTATGGCATACGAACGATAGTTCAGCTACGAATTTTAATTGAAGCTTTAATTATTTTGGTTATAATGACGGGATATCGTGAAGCTGTCATAGATTTTGTCAAATATATGTTCAATGTGGCCCGATTTCCCATGAAAACTTTAAAAAGCTTTAAATTCATGTCGAACAAAACAAAAGTTTCTAATCCTTCTTTATTTTAATATACCGTCGTTTCAATTTCATCACTTAACTATTACTTTTTGTTATTAATTTTTTTGTTACTTCATATCGCTTTTTTTAGGTATTGTATCTTAGATAAAACGTCATCATTAAAAACGAGAACTTTATTAAATTCAATTTCATAAAACAGGTTTATAATAAAAATAATTAGTTTCAAATTTACAGTATGGAAATGCATGCCTTCCAAAGTTAAAAATTTTCCAAGCTTGTAACATTTCTGTTTTTCTATCGACAGCAAGCTATAATAAAAATTTGTTTATAAAATAGCGATCATAATCACTGCAAACTAACCTCAATCATATTAGCAAATTTGAATAATTGTGCTTGTCTAGCAGCATAATTTTGTGTTCTTAGATCTTTGATATAATATTCATGAAGCTTTGCCGATGCGTCTGCAATTATTTCATCACCCATTTTTTGTGTTGAAGGGGATAGTTGGGGGAGGCCTGTAAAATCAGATGTGAATAAAATTTGTGCATGGAAACATAATAATTGAAATATTTTCTTTTCGCTTTTTTGATTACTGTCACACTTTACAGTGTTTGCAAAATCAGAGTAACTAATAAAATTTTCCCTACTCTCCAAAAAGCCAAAAAGTTGTCAATGAAATGAAATCGATAATAGCGCTGAAACTTTAAAATGTAATATTTAATGTAACTATCGTTTTATTGAACTGAAAAATATCCATTTTTGAGGAAATGTGAAACTTACTATGAAATGACCATAGCGAAATTAAACACATATAATTAAATTCTTCCAGCGTGGGCCTAAATTTTTTCATTTCAGCAAATGCCAAATTGAACACTTTCAACATTGGCAAAATAAATCTTTGTGTTCCTTCTAAAGATTTGTCAATTTGAAAAAATTTTGCTGATACTATTGGATTCAAATATTGAATGTTGTCAATGATAGCTTTAATTTCAGCTTCATGACCAAAATATTCACATGATAAAAATGAATTTCGTAGAAATAATAGTTTTTGCCAGAATCTGTCATGGATTAGAAGCTGAAAAAAAGTTGCATTAAAAGAGTGATAGTAATATTTAATTTTTGAATTTTAAGTTTTGAGAGTTACAATCCCATTTTTACTGGAGCAGTTTTTTGAGAGTAATAAAATTTTTAACAGAAAAGAGTGATAGTAACACTAAAAACAAAAATAAAATATTTATGTTACTATCATTCTATGGAATTCCATAAAACATTTACATATATTATGTCAAAAAGACAACCATATTTTTCTGCACTTACTTTTTCATTAACTGGCAACGATCTAAAACATGGACAACTAGCTAGGAGTTTTGCAGTATTAATAATAAAATTATTAAAAAATCGAAATCGAATATTGATTGATTCTTCATCAGCTTTGCATAGAATCCATTCATCATTTTTAGGTTTTGTTGCTTCAATTAAATTTACGATTGATTGAGAGAAGTATGTTGCTGCGCTGATTGAAGTAGGTGATAAATCTGGTAGTTGCTAAAATTGAATAAATTTAAGATGTTTAAATAACAAATGAAAAAGTACTTTAAAAGTTGAATTAACAATTAGCAGGACATCAGGGATATTACAAGGATCTGTTGTATTTGGCATGTAATCCAAGTCATAGTTAATTGTGGCAGATGACTTGGATTGATTTATACATAATGACAAAGTTTTGCATTTATTTAAACGGCATAGCCGACACAGTGGTTTTGAATGGTCTAAAAATTAAAGTTAATGGCTTACTATGATCTAAAAATTTAGATAATGTCCCTCTATGGTGCTCTTATAATTGTTGACACATGAGAAAAAAAGGACGTAAAAAACAAACTTGTTAAATCACATTTCTGATTTAGCCTTTTGCATTTATATTTTTTGTTTGCATTAATTGAACGACGATAAAATGCTGCACAGCCATAACAAATTTGTACCTAAAATAATTTTTATCAATAAAAGTATTTAAAGAAAATCCCTGGTTTTTAACTTTCTACGAGGGTTAGACAAAAATTTGAAAAGTAAGAACACGTTGGAATCAAAGGGGAAATAGCCTTTTTTGCAATAAATACTTTCAACGCCTCCTTTTTTTAAAAACTCTATTTTTAAAAAAACTCGCTGCTATCCTGCTCACAAGGGACCGTTTTGAGATGTTACTCCCAGATTTTTTTTTATAGTGGGGAATCAACAGCTCATAGCAAGGTATGAAAAACCCCCAAGGGATTTTTGCTTGTTCGCTATTTTATGATTTTAATAGCAATTTGCTATTACACTATAAGTAGCAGACGATTAACGTCTTAGTATATGAATTTTGTCTATGATGATTTTAAATGGTTGCATATGCCGGAATATAATATTTCATAGATAACTAATCATATTCCATGCATTTATAACCATCTAAAATCATCCCAAACGCAATTCACATACTAAGAAGTTCATCGTCTGCTACTTACTGTGTAATAGCAAAATGCCATTAAAATCATAAAATAGCGAACAAGCAAAAATCCCTTGGGGGTTTTTCATACCTTGCTATGAGCTGTTGATTCCCCACTATAAAAAAAAAATCTGGGAGTAACATCTCAAAACGGTCCCTTGTCAGAGTTTTTCGCTGATTCAGAATATACAAGGCTTATATCATATAACTTTAGTATAATCCTAAAATCAGTTGAGAAAGTTTTGTATGGAAAAATGCAGTTTTTTCATGTATTTTACCATTCTATCTTTTTCAAAATTTTATGCTGAATCTAAATATATAAATCTTTAAACATATAGGTTTACCAGAACCTCAGGATCCGTTAAAAATGCGTTTTTTGAGAAAACGCGATTCATTCAAGTATTTCATCGATATATTTTTATAGAAACTAAGTATCAAAACAAACTATATTCTATCTGACTCAGCGTGTTCTTGTGATTCAGATTCATCACACAAAAATTAAATCAGAATTCAGGATTAAGCCAGAAAGTCGTATTTCCCTAAAATGCATGGAGTGATGCCAACGTGAAGAAATGATCACAAATACAGGAAATTTTTGAGGTGTTGTTGATTTCAAAGATGCAACTTTTTTAAGGACGGATAGTAACCAAAAATTTTGTTACTCTCAAAAATGCAGAACAAAGTCAGTAAAAAAAGTGATAGTAGCATTAAAGATTAATAATGAAAAGGCTACCGTTACTCTCGTCATGTTTACTAGAGAATTTGCAAATTTTTATTAACTGAAACAATAACAAACCTGTAAATGCAACTTTGTGGTTGGTTTTGCGCAAACTAAACATGGCTCTGAGAATTGTAATAACGGCAAATATATTTCTTCTTCCATCTCTGATTCCATTGTTTTAAACAAAATAAATAAGTTCTTTTTTGGTTTCCTTTTCCATTTTTCCTTTTTGTTTTGGTTATAGATCAAATCAATTGACCGATCAATCGATTGATCATTATTTGAACCTTTTTTTCCCAAATCAATCAAACACCCTCTCCTGCGTGAGAATAGGATCAGAAAAAAGGAAGTTATTGGTTTGAACTGAAAAACAATAAAAAAACAAAGGGATTAGAAAATTCAATGTCGGACAAGCGACAAATGGTTTCTTTTCCTTTGCAAAAAATGCGCAGCAACAAAAAAAGACCTTTTCTTTGAAAAACGTATGGGGAAAAAACAGTTTTTATAAAAGAAATTTTTTCGACCTGATTTATTTTTTTTCCCACGGATGCAGCATTTGACTCTGCTTCGAATGTATCTAGTTGCTAACGTGAAGCCGAGGGAAGAATAGGTCATTTGACCAAAAAAACACAATTTCGAGGTGTGTCATAAAGAAAAATGTGTTCAAAAGTTATATTTTTGGATTTTCCATAAAAAATTACCAATCTAAAAAACTACTTCAAAAATTAAAGCCCATTTGTCAGAAGAAATGCAGGAAAAAGTCCGTTTTGTGTCGAGTCATGCGCATAGCTACCTATTGGCTATCTTCCTGAAATAGTATTGCTTTTAGTAAATGGCGGAATAATGAGCTTCTAATATAAATTTCCCAACTTCCCAAATGTCAATTTTTCATGGAAGTTGAATAAATTTGTGTTCTCTTTTTTTGTGTTACTACAACTTCATTATGAAGCAGTTGTTTGATAAATGAGAGTAAAAACTAAATCTTCCAAAATTTTGTTGCTGTCAAAGATTAATAAAAAAACCTCTTTCATTAAAACAATAATAGCAACGCTAAAGTTATGAAGTGAACACTTTAATTTGCATATTTTATATTCTTTTAATGCTTTTTTTATCCAAAATTTCTCCCAGCAACAGTACTTTCCTCGTATGAAACAGTTTTTTATCTTTTTAGCTTCATTTGTTAAGATTAGATGTGAAAAGTGAATTTTGAAAAAGATTTGATTTGTTTTAAAACTTAATTGAATTGCTTCATCATTCTTAATGGAGGAGAAATAACTTCTTACAAACTTTTTACTAATTGTTAGTCTCCATTTTGTAAAACCTTTTATGAGTTTAATACATAATATGCGATACCGATGAATAAACACAACGAATGCCTATACTTATAATGAATAAGCGATATTATTACAATTTGATAAGAAAAAAGAGTTAGCTGATTTGCTCAAGAAATGGATCTTAATCGAGGGTAAATAACTTTTTAATCTCTATTTTGTAAAGCCTTTATTGCTGATAATAATTTTCAAAGCACAGCGCTGTAATATTATGTAAAGAACGATTAACAAAATGTTTTTGATATCTTTTTATTCAACAACGGTATTGTGGCAACGTAAATTCAAACGAAAAAAAATGACAAATTCACAAAAACATTTAAAAAAACAAACAGTATGATAAAAACATGTGAAAAAAAAAACATTAACGATATTTAGCAGCTTCATTTTTCTTGAAGTTCTTCCATTTCTTTGCGCTTATAAGTAGAAAAAAAATCATATCCAGCAGCTTGAATTTCTTTCATCTTTGCAAGTTTTATTTTATCTTGTCCATAATATTTGATAACTGGAGGAATAAATTCAAATAAATCTGTTGCCAAAATTTCAGCAATAATAATATCTTTACGGCGTTCAATATCAAAAAATTCGGAAGAAATGCAAAATAGAGTACGACATTTGCTGAGCTAAAATAAAAATAGATCAATCACAGAAATAAAAAATTATAACTAGCTTTTTACCTTTAAACTTTGATAAAATTGAACAATATCAAAAATATCAGGAATTCTAATTAATTCAATTTTTTCAATATTTGAACATGCAGCAATGAAGTCACCATAACTTTTACAAGTAGCATTATCATAATCAGAATAAAAACCACTGAAATATAAATTTACTAAAGAATTAATTATTGTAAATGTATACACTTACATAGAAAGAGACTTTGCACCAGAAAAAACTTTAATAACATCTTCAAATGGAACAACTTCCCAATCTTTACGTGGTAAAGTAATATCGTAATATACAGTAATAAAGGCGAGACGGCATTCTTTTACACCAGTTCCAAGAAATTTGAGATCATTCAATGAAATATTTTGATTAGAAATTGATAAATCTTGAATATTCAAACGATTAATCTTTGGAATAAATCGAGAAACAACTGTATTTCTTTCATATTCATCAATATTGTGATAAGCATTAAAGCTATTAGATACCCAAATCTTTTTTTCTTCAAGTTTTTTAACATCAATTTTTTCACGTTTATGTTTGCATTCATATCTTCTAGTACATTTATCTCCATTACAGCATTCCCATCCATAGCACCAAGTCAAATTATTCAATACCACAATAGGATTCTTGAGAAAGAAGAATTTGCAAGATTTGATGAGTTTTTGATATACTTCTGGAGATGTAATATTCTCCCAAATATATTTCATGATTGGCATTGGGAGTGAAAATTCTTGTGGTTGACATGAATCACGAAATTGTTGAGCATTTGGAAAGGATATCTTTGAATCATCAAGTTTAAGAAATCTTAAATCCGGTGGAGAAGAAGAAGAAGAAACGCTGCTATCGTTTGATTCCATTGCTTTGATATGCACGATAAGGTTGCCTAAAAATGTGTTATGTTTTAAATACAAATACAGCTTTAAATTGTAATTGATTGAACAAAAATAAACACCGCGAATTATGCAAAATCAAGAAAAAAATGAAGAGAAAAATAGTTTAATATCGCGTTATATCAAAAAAATTTTATGTTGATACCTTTTTGGAATCAAGAAAAACGAAAGAATAGAATAGAATAGAATAGAATAAAGTAAACAACAAAAATATTTTGGCATTTCAACCTTTTTTACCAAACAAACCATGAACTATTTGTTGTCGACAAGAAATGCCGCTGCATCGGATAAATAAATCAATTGAGTGTTGCCTTAAGGATACCACAAATTTTTGATTTATTAATTTCAAAAAGTCTTAAACCGATTACTACTCAAGAGGTTCCAAGTACCCAACGAAGGAAAAGCTTTTAGGGGAAAAAAGGACCACAACGCTTTGCCAAAAGAAATGAAAAAATGGAAAAGATGAAACTACAAAAATATTTATTCAAAAATTTCAAAAAATTGCAAAAATGAATAACACAACAAAGATATTTTTTGAACAGTAATAAATAAAAAAACAGCAATAATAATAATATTAAATTTAAAGATATTGTTGATATTGTTGTTGAGTAATAATAATAATTCGTGCATTACTTGGTGCATCTCATTTGCCATTGATGGATCATCGAGCTATCGTTGATGCTCTATTGAATGTGGCTCCAAATCTTCCAGCCGACATCCAATTCCATTTGATGTTATGTCAAAATATTGTCGACATCAAACATACAATTCTTGCCCAACTTTTGATCCAGCTCATGCTGATGCTCAACCACCATTACCTCTACCACCAAATCATCCACCATTATTATTACCACAACTTCCAAATCTTCTAGCAAATCCTCGTCCACAAAATCGACAACATTATCCTCAACAATTTCGTTCACTAAATCTTCCACATCTTCGATTCCCTCAACTTGTTAATCCACGTGGACATGGAATGATTCAAAATCAAAGATTTAATAATATTCCACGTAATCATCAAAAATTTATGAATGTTCAACTACGCCAACTTCGACCAAGAATGCCTTAAATTATTATTACTATTATTGCTGATTTAATTTTTTTGCTGTTTATTATTTTTTAATGTTCAAAATATATTTTTTTGTGTTATTCTTTTTTGAAATTTTGAAAAAAAATAATAAATATTTTTGTAGTTTAGTCTTTCCTTTTTTTCTGGCAAAGCGCTGTGGTCCTTCTTTCCCCTAAAAGCTTTCTTTCTTTCGCACCTCTTTCCAGACAACAATGGTACTTGGAACCTCTTGAGTAACCATGTCTTAAACCTCCAACCTGAGACTCACATTTTTTGCGGCAAAAGTTGTCACAGGTTGCTTTAAAAAAAGTTTTTGGAAGAGCTTTGCTTATTCTTGTTTCACATTGTTTATTTGATGCATTGGCCGCTGCTGCTGTGGCGGTGGTTATTTATTGCGCGCTATTTGCAACTACCGCTAAAATTTTTTATTCATTATTCAGTAAACGGTTTTTTTTGCTTGTAATTTTATGCTATCGAAAAGGTTGATTCTTGTCTAAGAAGAAACTTTTTTGTTCTCGAGAAATTAAACCAGGCGTGACGAACTTATCTAAGATAATATTTTGTAATATTCTTTTTTGCTTTTTTGATATATCGTTTATTAAAAACATAATACTGTTTCAGACAATCATATAATGTTTCGCCGATCAAGTAATCCACCTGATATAAGATTTCTTAAACTTGATAATTCAAAGATGTACTTTCCAACTCCAGAGCATTTTCATGATACAAGTCTTCCACAAGCTTTTTCTCTTCCAAAACCAATCATGAAATATATATGGGAGAATCCATCAAAACCAGAAGTATATCAAAAGCTAATCAAAACCAGCAAGCTCTTTTTTCTCAAGAATCCTATTTTTGTTTTAAAGAATTTGGATTATCTTTATACAAATGTATTTGTTGATGGTATTCAGTATGATGGTTGGGAATGCTGTAATGGAGATAAATGTGCTAGAAGATATGAATGCAAACATAAACGTGAAAAAATTGATATGAAAAAGCTTGAAGGAAAGAATATATGGGTATCTAAAAGACTTCATATAAATTACATTACTGAAGAATATGACAGAAATACTATTGTTTCCCGATTTATTCCTAGAATTTATCGTTATGATGTTCAAGATTTATCAATTTCTAATCAAAATATTTCATTGGATGATCTCAAATTTCTTGGAACACGTGTAAGGGAATGTCGTCTCGCCTTTATTACTGTATATTACGATATTACTTTACCACATAAAGATTGGGAAGTTGTTCCATTTGAAGATGTTATTAAAGTTTTTTCTGGTGCAAAGTCTCTTTTCATGTAAGTGTATAATTTTACAACCACTAATTCTTTAGCTATATGATATTTTAGCTCGTATTTTTATGACAATGATAATTCTGCTTGTAAAAGTTATGATGACTTCATTGCTGCATGTTCAAATATTGAAAAAATTGAATTAGATAAAATTCCTGAAATTTTTGATGTACCTGATTTTTATCAACATTTAAAGGTAAACTTGTTTTTTTAATCAAAATTCTGTATATTTTTTATTTTAGCGCAGTAAATGTCGTACATTGTTCAATATTTCTCCATCGGATTTTGATCCTCGTCTTAATGTACTTGTCGATGAAGTATTAGCAACAGATTCATTCGAATTTATTCCACCTGTTTTCAAATATTTTAAACAAAATGCAGCAAAACTTGCAAAGATGAAAGAAATTCAAGGAAATGAAGCGGCATATAAATTTTTTTCTGCTTCGATATTTGAAAATTAGCTCGAAGAAATTGAAGAACTCCAAGAAAAATGAAGCAGCAGATTATTGTTAATGGTTCTTTTAAGTTTGTTTTATCTCTTTTTGGTTTTTGTTTTAAATATGTGACAATGTCAATTTTCTGATTTGAGTTTTTGTATGTACTTTTTTTGTTCGATAAAAGTGTTGTAAAAATTCTTTTTTGTTCTTGACATTGCAAATAGCAAATATAGCTAAAGAAATGTAGGAATGTTTTATACAATAGGAGAGGCATAATTCTTACTCAAATTTATCAAGAAACAAATTATATCCGAGGGAACTCATGCTTTCCTCTAAATAGTTTACTGTTATTTTACGAAATATTGATGCAATAAAAATGAATGATAAAAAAACAATATCAATCAACATGTTTTTTATAGATTCATAAAGGAACTCATTTTTGGTTTTCTTTTCGCTCAAATATTTCTATTGAATACAAAAAACAGCTCGATACTTTAGTGGATACTGTAATTGCAGCAAACATTTCTCGTTGTTTTATCAAATATAACGCGCAAAATTGCTATAAATATGGCCAAATGCATAGTTTTTATACTGGTGAATAAAAAGTACTACGAAATTGACAAATTCTATAACTTTCTTTTTTTTTCATTTGGTATTGTTCCAAATTTTTTATTGTCACGTTTTATTATTTTTTTATATCAACAGTTTTATAAATTTCTGCAAGTTTTTTTGCTATTTTTACCGAGAAAAATTACTTCGAAGCACGACGACCGTACTCATAGCAATGGCACAGGAAACTACAAAACACAATTTTCAAAATTGAACTCTACTGTTTATTCATAACAAAGCTACAGTAATTTCAAACAACAACAAAATGTTATTAAATAAAATAAAAAACCGTTTAAAAAAATATACAAAAACAAAGCATTTTTTTCAAACCATTTTATTGTAAACTTAATAAGCACAGTAATGATTTGACAAGTGTAAAAACATCTTTAGAAATAATAACAATTAATAAGCCAAAAATTATATTAGTCGATAAAGATACATACTATCTCAAATATTTCATTTATGTGAACCCTCTTCCCACAGTCAAAGAAGAGCACAACTATAAATACATGAGCAAAATCTCTCGTTTACTCTTGAAAGAAAAATTTTGGCGGCAAAAAATAATTTTAAATTGTAGTATTTTGCAAGCAAATTGGTTTTTTCTGTTTACTCGAATTAATAAATTTAAATCTTTTGCAGCCCATATTTTTAAATAAATGAATATGGCAACTTTATCTCTTGCTTCAAAATCATCAATTGCCAGCGGAGGCATAACATGGCCAGAAGCTTCTGCAATAAAACAAAGATTCTCACTTCCAGATTCAATTATATATTACATTACAAAGCATCCTTCAACATCAAAAGTATATTTAAAATTAACTCAATCTTGCAAATACTTCTTCAAAAAGAACCCTATTATTGTTGGTGCTTGTATTTATGGTAATCAAATGAAAATTTGTTCAAATATTTATATAGAATGCTTTGGAAAGCGAAAATGTTGTGTCAAATTTGATATTACAAAATGTTCAAGCAAAATTTGGCTAACAAGTGAAGTTCAACTTTCATTCAAGGATATTTCAACATTTGTTCCATTACTTGTTTCCAAAATTTATCGATGTGAAAGAGCTCAATTAAAGCTTAATGGTGGCATTTTAAGCTTAAAAGATATTCAATTATTGGCTTCGAAATTTCAAAAATTTGAGTTTTATCATGTTGAATTATCTGATGATGGAGAAAATGTGGATATTAATGAATCAAAGATGAATGTTAAAGAATTTGTTTAGTAAGTTTTTTTTACCGTTGAGATCTCCAATTGGATCTGAAGTAAATCCTCAAAATACTGTTGAATTCTCGTTGTGTGGATTTAATAGATAAATGGATAAGCATGGTAAGTAGCAGACGATAGATATTTTTGTTATAAGAATTTTGATGTCGATGATTTTAAAGAGCCATAATAGCAAGGATAACTTGAATAATCCATTAATAATACATTGAAAGTATATGAAAAGTATTTATTATGCAGAATTTTGGATATTTATAACAAAAATAGATATTATCTGCTATTTATTAGCTATATCTCTATATCTATTAAATCTAAGGATCGAGGATTCTGCCGCTGATAATTTGTCTCTGACTATCCCTTATTAAGACTAGTATTTAAGCAATTGTGGAAGATTAACTCGTAAACCATTTGGGAACTGTTATTCATTTTATTACATTTTTATATAACTATTTTAGTCATTTTGATTATCACACTCCAACAACTACTACTATGAAAAATATTTGTAAGCTTCTCGATTTCGTACATTTTCGTAAAATTTGGATCGAAAACATTCCTGATTCTTTTAGTATTGATGATTTTAATGAACTGATTACGGTAATTATAATACTATTCTTTCTTCAATAACATTTTTCTTGTTTTTAGAATAACAAAGATACTAAAATATGGCTTGATTTTCATAATAATCTTTTTGCAGAATTTAAGAATCAACTTGATCAACTTATTAATACTGTAATAGCTGAAAATATTTGTGATTGTAATATCAAATATGATGGACAAAACTGGAATAAATATGTTACAATGAATAGCCGTGCTAGTCGTGATTATTAATACTTATATATTCTGTATTAAACTTTATTGTTTTTAGTTTTTACTCTGCATTATATTATTTCAAATATTTTTTGCTGTCCATAAAAATTTCTTTCGTTTTTAAAAATGCATGTTTAATTGCTAGTTTGACGATAAAAAAATATTTTGGAGCCAGTAATATGTAATAATTGGTAAATTAAAACTGGTAAAATTTTGAATTTTTTCACTTTTTTTGAAAGAACAAAACGCCAAAGCATTTTCAACAAAAGTTAAATGTCTCTATTCTAGGCGTAGTGCGTTTCTCTTTTTTTTTTGAAGAAGAATGCCAAGCATAAGTTGAATAATCTTTTTTTCAGAAAAGATTGCCTCGATTTCCGTGAGAATTTTTTTGCAGACTTTAAGAAACACCATGATCACATTACTGATACTGCAATTGCTGAGAAAATTTACCATTATATTATTAAATAAAATGGACTAAATGGAAAAAAATATGTTACAATGTATAGTCGTCCCACTCGTGATTATTAATGCTACGACATTCATATTATTACGCTTTTTTTTACTGTTCAAATTTGTTGTTGTCATTTTATACTATAAAGCTTTTTCTTTTTTTTAAAAAAGTTAACTGCTGCTATGTATTTTTCCACATGAGAATTACAGTAATACGCACAACTACAGTAAACTCGAAAATTGTCGACAGTACTAAATTTATTTTTTTTCATAATCTAACTCATTTTTTCCATAACATTTTCTACTAGAAAGCTACAGTATCCATTATGGCACAAAGCTATAACAGCGCTACGAGATTACTGTATCTCAAATCAATGCAATCAAAAATATGACGTAAGATTTGTAAAAAAGAAACCGAAGAAGAAACGGGCGAAGAAGATTAAATGAAAACTTTTATAATCAACACAACAGAAAACAAAGAAATCAAATTATCAAAAATATTTCAAACTTAAGAATGTTTACTTTGAATAACTTTTTTATTCTTCATCTGTTTTGGCGAAGTCAATTATTTATGAATTTTCGAAACTTAATCTCTAACATAACCTTATGCAACACTACAGTATCCCTAACAATGCGTTTACCAAGCTACAGTACGCCATAACAATATCGTTGAATTTTTAAAAAATGCACAAAAATTAGACAGGAAAGCATAACAAAAACTTTTATAACAAGCACAGCAAAAAAAAACAATCAAACAACAAAAAGAGATATAATCAGTTAGAAGAAAAAACTTAACGATATTTTGCTGCTTCAATTTCTTGAAGATCCTTCATCTTCTTAAGCTTGTGGCAATATACAACAGTACCGTAGATAACAGGAGGAACAAAATTGAAGACTTCCGTTGCCAAAATTTCTTCGATCAATTCATTAATGCGATCAACATCGCCAAGAGAACACATTTTGATTAAAGCACGATTTTTGCTGTTCTAAAAAATAAAATTTAATTTAAAGTTTAAACAAATAAAACAAACTTTTAAGCATTGATAAAAGTCATGAGCATCAAAAGCAGCAGGAGCAGAATTCAATTCAACTTGTTTAACAGTGTTGCAAGCATTAATGAATGCGTCATAGCTTTTGCAAAAAGCATTAACAGATTGATGAAGAAAATTTCTAAAATATGATTATTATATATATATATATAACTATAATTTAACCATAATTACTCACAAGGTAACTTTTTCAGCACCAGAAAAGAGCTTAATAGTATTATCCATAGAAACATATTCACCATTATCATCATATTTAAAAACACAGGAATCGAGACAGCATTCTTTGACAGCAGATGAAAGAAATTTGAGTTCATTGTATGTAAGATGTTGATTAGTAAGTTCAAGAAAAGCAATGTCAGATCGAGCAATTTTAGGAAGAAGAGCAGAAGCTACATTTGCACTCAAACAATGACGAATAGAAAATCTTTTTGATAACCAAATTTTATCATTTAATTCATCCATATCAATTCTTTCACGTTCATGTTCGCATTCCCAACCATCACATTTATTTGCAGTACAACATTTCCATCCAGTATTACTCCATGCACCAAAAAAGGAATCACTGTATTCCATATTTTTTAATACCAAGATTGGATTTTTAAGAAAGAAGAGCTTGCAGGTTTTGATAAGTTTTTCATAAACTTCTGATGAAGATGGATTCTCCAAAATATATTTCATTATTGGTTTTGGAAGTGAAAAAGCTTGTGAAAGACATGTATCACGAAATTTTTCTGGAGTTGGAAAGAACAAAGTTGTAGTAGGTTCAAGTTTCTTTAAATTCTTTTCCATTGAAGCAATACAGCGTTTGTTTGAATCCATAGCTTGAAATAATTAGCACAATAAAGTTGTGATTACCTAAAAATGTAATAAATTAAAATATTTTTATATACAAAATAAAGTTAAAGGGTGAAAAAAGAGAAAATTTGCAAAAAGAAGTGAGACTGCTCGACATTTCCTGATGTAAAAAAATAAGCACAACAAGATTGCCAAGAATAATCATTGTCTCGGTAAAAATTATATTTAACAAACAAATAATAAAAAATAAAGTTAAGGGTGAAAATATATTTTTTTTATAATAAATATGCAAAAAATAGAGATGCTTCGAAAAATTGTTTCGAAAGTTTTCTTTTTTTCAAAATTGGCATATTCGTGTAACCTTTTTGACTTTGTCAAAACGGTGCCATCTTGTTTCTATTTACCTAAAACTTACACTAATATTAAAAACTATTGGACTAACAATTTGCAATACTTTATTGAATGGATTATTACTTATAATACTTTTTCGGCTCTTCTTCTTCTATCATCCTCTCGATTTATGGCATTATATTATCCACATGCATATGCAAAGTTAATAAAAGGAAGAAGAATTGTTTACACCATTATTTTATTTAATTTTATCACTTTTCTCTTGGATATTTGCCCGATATTTTTAATGTTTCAATCCAAAAGATTATCTGAAATCAATGACGAATGTATGATTCAAAAAAATATAACATTAAATGCATGCCTTATTTTGCAAGAATACAAAAAAGATTTCTGGTATAATTTCCATACCAATGTCGGTGTTGTCTTTAATTTAATGCAACAATCAAAGCCACTGTTATTCTTGATTCCGTCATTGTTTGCTTCTGTAATGATTATTTTGAAAATCGTCAAACAAGTAATCTTTCAAGTAAAGCAGGATCGAAAAGATTACTCGAGTAACGTTCGAATAGCTGTGGTTATTGGCCTTCAAAATGCTATCACTTGTTTTGGTGCATTTCTTGAACTATTCAATAGATTTATTCCACGAATTGTATCAACATTTCAATTGAAAATAATACTCATTAAACTTTTTGTTCCTGGTCGAGATTACACAGGATATTTGGATTTACGACTTCCCCTTTGGATTGATGGTTCTTATGGTCTGAGTTCGGCCTATGGCATACGAACGATAGTTCAGCTACGAATTTTAATTGAAGCTTTAATTATTTTGGTTATAATGACGGGATATCGTGAAGCTGTCATAGATTTTGTCAAATATATGTTCAATGTGGCCCGATTTCCCATGAAAACTTTAAAAAGCTTTAAATTCATGTCGAACAAAACAAAAGTTTCTAATCCTTCTTTATTTTAATATACCGTCGTTTCAATTTCATCACTTAACTATTACTTTTTGTTATTAATTTTTTTGTTACTTCATATCGCTTTTTTTAGGTATTGTATCTTAGATAAAACGTCATCATTAAAAACGAGAACTTTATTAAATTCAATTTCATAAAACAGGTTTATAATAAAAATAATTAGTTTCAAATTTACAGTATGGAAATGCATGCCTTCCAAAGTTAAAAATTTTCCAAGCTTGTAACATTTCTGTTTTTCTATCGACAGCAAGCTATAATAAAAATTTGTTTATAAAATAGCGATCATAATCACTGCAAACTAACCTCAATCATATTAGCAAATTTGAATAATTGTGCTTGTCTAGCAGCATAATTTTGTGTTCTTAGATCTTTGATATAATATTCATGAAGCTTTGCCGATGCGTCTGCAATTATTTCATCACCCATTTTTTGTGTTGAAGGGGATAGTTGGGGGAGGCCTGTAAAATCAGATGTGAATAAAATTTGTGCATGGAAACATAATAATTGAAATATTTTCTTTTCGCTTTTTTGATTACTGTCACACTTTACAGTGTTTGCAAAATCAGAGTAACTAATAAAATTTTCCCTACTCTCCAAAAAGCCAAAAAGTTGTCAATGAAATGAAATCGATAATAGCGCTGAAACTTTAAAATGTAATATTTAATGTAACTATCGTTTTATTGAACTGAAAAATATCCATTTTTGAGGAAATGTGAAACTTACTATGAAATGACCATAGCGAAATTAAACACATATAATTAAATTCTTCCAGCGTGGGCCTAAATTTTTTCATTTCAGCAAATGCCAAATTGAACACTTTCAACATTGGCAAAATAAATCTTTGTGTTCCTTCTAAAGATTTGTCAATTTGAAAAAATTTTGCTGATACTATTGGATTCAAATATTGAATGTTGTCAATGATAGCTTTAATTTCAGTTTCATGACCAAAATATTCACATGATAAAAATGAATTTCGTAGAAATAATAGTTTTTGCCAGAATCTGTCATGGATTAGAAGCTGAAAAAAAGTTGCATTAAAAGAGTGATAGTAATATTTAATTTTTGAATTTTAAGTTTTGAGAGTTACAATCCCATTTTTACTGGAGCAGTTTTTTGAGAGTAATAAAATTTTTAACAGAAAAGAGTGATAGTAACACTAAAAACAAAAATAAAATATTTATGTTACTATCATTCTATGGAATTCCATAAAACATTTACATATATTATGTCAAAAAGACAACCATATTTTTCTGCACTTACTTTTTCATTAACTGGCAACGATCTAAAACATGGACAACTAGCTAGGAGTTTTGCAGTATTAATAATAAAATTATTAAAAAATCGAAATCGAATATTGATTGATTCTTCATCAGCTTTGCATAGAATCCATTCATCATTTTTAGGTTTTGTTGCTTCAATTAAATTTACGATTGATTGAGAGAAGTATGTTGCTGCGCTGATTGAAGTAGGTGATAAATCTGGTAGTTGCTAAAATTGAATAAATTTAAGATGTTTAAATAACAAATGAAAAAGTACTTTAAAAGTTGAATTAACAATTAGCAGGACATCAGGGATATTACAAGGATCTGTTGTATTTGGCATGTAATCCAAGTCATAGTTAATTGTGGCAGATGACTTGGATTGATTTATACATAATGACAAAGTTTTGCATTTATTTAAACGGCATAGCCGACACAGTGGTTTTGAATGGTCTAAAAATTAAAGTTAATGGCTTACTATGATCTAAAAATTTAGATAATGTCCCTCTATGGTGCTCTTATAATTGTTGACACATGAGAAAAAAAGGACGTAAAAAACAAACTTGTTAAATCACATTTCTGATTTAGCCTTTTGCATTTATATTTTTTGTTTGCATTAATTGAACGACGATAAAATGCTGCACAGCCATAACAAATTTGTACCTAAAATAATTTTTATCAATAAAAGTATTTAAAGAAAATCCCTGGTTTTTAACTTTCTACGAGGGTTAGACAAAAATTTGAAAAGTAAGAACACGTTGGAATCAAAGGGGAAATAGCCTTTTTTGCAATAAATACTTTCAACGCCTCCTTTTTTTAAAAACTCTATTTTTAAAAAAACTCGCTGCTATCCTGCTCACAAGGGACCGTTTTGAGATGTTACTCCCAGATTTTTTTTTATAGTGGGGAATCAACAGCTCATAGCAAGGTATGAAAAACCCCCAAGGGATTTTTGCTTGTTCGCTATTTTATGATTTTAATAGCAATTTGCTATTACACTATAAGTAGCAGACGATTAACGTCTTAGTATATGAATTTTGTCTATGATGATTTTAAATGGTTGCATATGCCGGAATATAATATTTCATAGATAACTAATCATATTCCATGCATTTATAACCATCTAAAATCATCCCAAACGCAATTCACATACTAAGAAGTTCATCGTCTGCTACTTACTGTGTAATAGCAAAATGCCATTAAAATCATAAAATAGCGAACAAGCAAAAATCCCTTGGGGGTTTTTCATACCTTGCTATGAGCTGTTGATTCCCCACTATAAAAAAAAAATCTGGGAGTAACATCTCAAAACGGTCCCTTGTCAGAGTTTTTCGCTGATTCAGAATATACAAGGCTTATATCATATAACTTTAGTATAATCCTAAAATCAGTTGAGAAAGTTTTGTATGGAAAAATGCAGTTTTTTCATGTATTTTACCATTCTATCTTTTTCAAAATTTTATGCTGAATCTAAATATATAAATCTTTAAACATATAGGTTTACCAGAACCTCAGGATCCGTTAAAAATGCGTTTTTTGAGAAAACGCGATTCATTCAAGTATTTCATCGATATATTTTTATAGAAACTAAGTATCAAAACAAACTATATTCTATCTGACTCAGCGTGTTCTTGTGATTCAGATTCATCACACAAAAATTAAATCAGAATTCAGGATTAAGCCAGAAAGTCGTATTTCCCTAAAATGCATGGAGTGATGCCAACGTGAAGAAATGATCACAAATACAGGAAATTTTTGAGGTGTTGTTGATTTCAAAGATGCAACTTTTTTAAGGACGGATAGTAACCAAAAATTTTGTTACTCTCAAAAATGCAGAACAAAGTCAGTAAAAAAAGTGATAGTAGCATTAAAGATTAATAATGAAAAGGCTACCGTTACTCTCGTCATGTTTACTAGAGAATTTGCAAATTTTTATTAACTGAAACAATAACAAACCTGTAAATGCAACTTTGTGGTTGGTTTTGCGCAAACTAAACATGGCTCTGAGAATTGTAATAACGGCAAATATATTTCTTCTTCCATCTCTGATTCCATTGTTTTAAACAAAATAAATAAGTTCTTTTTTGGTTTCCTTTTCCATTTTTCCTTTTTGTTTTGGTTATAGATCAAATCAATTGACCGATCAATCGATTGATCATTATTTGAACCTTTTTTTCCCAAATCAATCAAACACCCTCTCCTGCGTGAGAATAGGATCAGAAAAAAGGAAGTTATTGGTTTGAACTGAAAAACAATAAAAAAACAAAGGGATTAGAAAATTCAATGTCGGACAAGCGACAAATGGTTTCTTTTCCTTTGCAAAAAATGCGCAGCAACAAAAAAAGACCTTTTCTTTGAAAAACGTATGGGGAAAAAACAGTTTTTATAAAAGAAATTTTTTCGACCTGATTTATTTTTTTTCCCACGGATGCAGCATTTGACTCTGCTTCGAATGTATCTAGTTGCTAACGTGAAGCCGAGGGAAGAATAGGTCATTTGACCAAAAAAACACAATTTCGAGGTGTGTCATAAAGAAAAATGTGTTCAAAAGTTATATTTTTGGATTTTCCATAAAAAATTACCAATCTAAAAAACTACTTCAAAAATTAAAGCCCATTTGTCAGAAGAAATGCAGGAAAAAGTCCGTTTTGTGTCGAGTCATGCGCATAGCTACCTATTGGCTATCTTCCTGAAATAGTATTGCTTTTAGTAAATGGCGGAATAATGAGCTTCTAATATAAATTTCCCAACTTCCCAAATGTCAATTTTTCATGGAAGTTGAATAAATTTGTGTTCTCTTTTTTTGTGTTACTACAACTTCATTATGAAGCAGTTGTTTGATAAATGAGAGTAAAAACTAAATCTTCCAAAATTTTGTTGCTGTCAAAGATTAATAAAAAAACCTCTTTCATTAAAACAATAATAGCAACGCTAAAGTTATGAAGTGAACACTTTAATTTGCATATTTTATATTCTTTTAATGCTTTTTTTATCCAAAATTTCTCCCAGCAACAGTACTTTCCTCGTATGAAACAGTTTTTTATCTTTTTAGCTTCATTTGTTAAGATTAGATGTGAAAAGTGAATTTTGAAAAAGATTTGATTTGTTTTAAAACTTAATTGAATTGCTTCATCATTCTTAATGGAGGAGAAATAACTTCTTACAAACTTTTTACTAATTGTTAGTCTCCATTTTGTAAAACCTTTTATGAGTTTAATACATAATATGCGATACCGATGAATAAACACAACGAATGCCTATACTTATAATGAATAAGCGATATTATTACAATTTGATAAGAAAAAAGAGTTAGCTGATTTGCTCAAGAAATGGATCTTAATCGAGGGTAAATAACTTTTTAATCTCTATTTTGTAAAGCCTTTATTGCTGATAATAATTTTCAAAGCACAGCGCTGTAATATTATGTAAAGAACGATTAACAAAATGTTTTTGATATCTTTTTATTCAACAACGGTATTGTGGCAACGTAAATTCAAACGAAAAAAAATGACAAATTCACAAAAACATTTAAAAAAACAAACAGTATGATAAAAACATGTGAAAAAAAAAACATTAACGATATTTAGCAGCTTCATTTTTCTTGAAGTTCTTCCATTTCTTTGCGCTTATAAGTAGAAAAAAAATCATATCCAGCAGCTTGAATTTCTTTCATCTTTGCAAGTTTTATTTTATCTTGTCCATAATATTTGATAACTGGAGGAATAAATTCAAATAAATCTGTTGCCAAAATTTCAGCAATAATAATATCTTTACGGCGTTCAATATCAAAAAATTCGGAAGAAATGCAAAATAGAGTACGACATTTGCTGAGCTAAAATAAAAATAGATCAATCACAGAAATAAAAAATTATAACTAGCTTTTTACCTTTAAACTTTGATAAAATTGAACAATATCAAAAATATCAGGAATTCTAATTAATTCAATTTTTTCAATATTTGAACATGCAGCAATGAAGTCACCATAACTTTTACAAGTAGCATTATCATAATCAGAATAAAAACCACTGAAATATAAATTTACTAAAGAATTAATTATTGTAAATGTATACACTTACATAGAAAGAGACTTTGCACCAGAAAAAACTTTAATAACATCTTCAAATGGAACAACTTCCCAATCTTTACGTGGTAAAGTAATATCGTAATATACAGTAATAAAGGCGAGACGGCATTCTTTTACACCAGTTCCAAGAAATTTGAGATCATTCAATGAAATATTTTGATTAGAAATTGATAAATCTTGAATATTCAAACGATTAATCTTTGGAATAAATCGAGAAACAACTGTATTTCTTTCATATTCATCAATATTGTGATAAGCATTAAAGCTATTAGATACCCAAATCTTTTTTTCTTCAAGTTTTTTAACATCAATTTTTTCACGTTTATGTTTGCATTCATATCTTCTAGTACATTTATCTCCATTACAGCATTCCCATCCATAGCACCAAGTCAAATTATTCAATACCACAATAGGATTCTTGAGAAAGAAGAATTTGCAAGATTTGATGAGTTTTTGATATACTTCTGGAGATGTAATATTCTCCCAAATATATTTCATGATTGGCATTGGGAGTGAAAATTCTTGTGGTTGACATGAATCACGAAATTGTTGAGCATTTGGAAAGGATATCTTTGAATCATCAAGTTTAAGAAATCTTAAATCCGGTGGAGAAGAAGAAGAAGAAACGCTGCTATCGTTTGATTCCATTGCTTTGATATGCACGATAAGGTTGCCTAAAAATGTGTTATGTTTTAAATACAAATACAGCTTTAAATTGTAATTGATTGAACAAAAATAAACACCGCGAATTATGCAAAATCAAGAAAAAAATGAAGAGAAAAATAGTTTAATATCGCGTTATATCAAAAAAATTTTATGTTGATACCTTTTTGGAATCAAGAAAAACGAAAGAATAGAATAGAATAGAATAGAATAAAGTAAACAACAAAAATATTTTGGCATTTCAACCTTTTTTACCAAACAAACCATGAACTATTTGTTGTCGACAAGAAATGCCGCTGCATCGGATAAATAAATCAATTGAGTGTTGCCTTAAGGATACCACAAATTTTTGATTTATTAATTTCAAAAAGTCTTAAACCGATTACTACTCAAGAGGTTCCAAGTACCCAACGAAGGAAAAGCTTTTAGGGGAAAAAAGGACCACAACGCTTTGCCAAAAGAAATGAAAAAATGGAAAAGATGAAACTACAAAAATATTTATTCAAAAATTTCAAAAAATTGCAAAAATGAATAACACAACAAAGATATTTTTTGAACAGTAATAAATAAAAAAACAGCAATAATAATAATATTAAATTTAAAGATATTGTTGATATTGTTGTTGAGTAATAATAATAATTCGTGCATTACTTGGTGCATCTCATTTGCCATTGATGGATCATCGAGCTATCGTTGATGCTCTATTGAATGTGGCTCCAAATCTTCCAGCCGACATCCAATTCCATTTGATGTTATGTCAAAATATTGTCGACATCAAACATACAATTCTTGCCCAACTTTTGATCCAGCTCATGCTGATGCTCAACCACCATTACCTCTACCACCAAATCATCCACCATTATTATTACCACAACTTCCAAATCTTCTAGCAAATCCTCGTCCACAAAATCGACAACATTATCCTCAACAATTTCGTTCACTAAATCTTCCACATCTTCGATTCCCTCAACTTGTTAATCCACGTGGACATGGAATGATTCAAAATCAAAGATTTAATAATATTCCACGTAATCATCAAAAATTTATGAATGTTCAACTACGCCAACTTCGACCAAGAATGCCTTAAATTATTATTACTATTATTGCTGATTTAATTTTTTTGCTGTTTATTATTTTTTAATGTTCAAAATATATTTTTTTGTGTTATTCTTTTTTGAAATTTTGAAAAAAAATAATAAATATTTTTGTAGTTTAGTCTTTCCTTTTTTTCTGGCAAAGCGCTGTGGTCCTTCTTTCCCCTAAAAGCTTTCTTTCTTTCGCACCTCTTTCCAGACAACAATGGTACTTGGAACCTCTTGAGTAACCATGTCTTAAACCTCCAACCTGAGACTCACATTTTTTGCGGCAAAAGTTGTCACAGGTTGCTTTAAAAAAAGTTTTTGGAAGAGCTTTGCTTATTCTTGTTTCACATTGTTTATTTGATGCATTGGCCGCTGCTGCTGTGGCGGTGGTTATTTATTGCGCGCTATTTGCAACTACCGCTAAAATTTTTTATTCATTATTCAGTAAACGGTTTTTTTTGCTTGTAATTTTATGCTATCGAAAAGGTTGATTCTTGTCTAAGAAGAAACTTTTTTGTTCTCGAGAAATTAAACCAGGCGTGACGAACTTATCTAAGATAATATTTTGTAATATTCTTTTTTGCTTTTTTGATATATCGTTTATTAAAAACATAATACTGTTTCAGACAATCATATAATGTTTCGCCGATCAAGTAATCCACCTGATATAAGATTTCTTAAACTTGATAATTCAAAGATGTACTTTCCAACTCCAGAGCATTTTCATGATACAAGTCTTCCACAAGCTTTTTCTCTTCCAAAACCAATCATGAAATATATATGGGAGAATCCATCAAAACCAGAAGTATATCAAAAGCTAATCAAAACCAGCAAGCTCTTTTTTCTCAAGAATCCTATTTTTGTTTTAAAGAATTTGGATTATCTTTATACAAATGTATTTGTTGATGGTATTCAGTATGATGGTTGGGAATGCTGTAATGGAGATAAATGTGCTAGAAGATATGAATGCAAACATAAACGTGAAAAAATTGATATGAAAAAGCTTGAAGGAAAGAATATATGGGTATCTAAAAGACTTCATATAAATTACATTACTGAAGAATATGACAGAAATACTATTGTTTCCCGATTTATTCCTAGAATTTATCGTTATGATGTTCAAGATTTATCAATTTCTAATCAAAATATTTCATTGGATGATCTCAAATTTCTTGGAACACGTGTAAGGGAATGTCGTCTCGCCTTTATTACTGTATATTACGATATTACTTTACCACATAAAGATTGGGAAGTTGTTCCATTTGAAGATGTTATTAAAGTTTTTTCTGGTGCAAAGTCTCTTTTCATGTAAGTGTATAATTTTACAACCACTAATTCTTTAGCTATATGATATTTTAGCTCGTATTTTTATGACAATGATAATTCTGCTTGTAAAAGTTATGATGACTTCATTGCTGCATGTTCAAATATTGAAAAAATTGAATTAGATAAAATTCCTGAAATTTTTGATGTACCTGATTTTTATCAACATTTAAAGGTAAACTTGTTTTTTTAATCAAAATTCTGTATATTTTTTATTTTAGCGCAGTAAATGTCGTACATTGTTCAATATTTCTCCATCGGATTTTGATCCTCGTCTTAATGTACTTGTCGATGAAGTATTAGCAACAGATTCATTCGAATTTATTCCACCTGTTTTCAAATATTTTAAACAAAATGCAGCAAAACTTGCAAAGATGAAAGAAATTCAAGGAAATGAAGCGGCATATAAATTTTTTTCTGCTTCGATATTTGAAAATTAGCTCGAAGAAATTGAAGAACTCCAAGAAAAATGAAGCAGCAGATTATTGTTAATGGTTCTTTTAAGTTTGTTTTATCTCTTTTTGGTTTTTGTTTTAAATATGTGACAATGTCAATTTTCTGATTTGAGTTTTTGTATGTACTTTTTTTGTTCGATAAAAGTGTTGTAAAAATTCTTTTTTGTTCTTGACATTGCAAATAGCAAATATAGCTAAAGAAATGTAGGAATGTTTTATACAATAGGAGAGGCATAATTCTTACTCAAATTTATCAAGAAACAAATTATATCCGAGGGAACTCATGCTTTCCTCTAAATAGTTTACTGTTATTTTACGAAATATTGATGCAATAAAAATGAATGATAAAAAAACAATATCAATCAACATGTTTTTTATAGATTCATAAAGGAACTCATTTTTGGTTTTCTTTTCGCTCAAATATTTCTATTGAATACAAAAAACAGCTCGATACTTTAGTGGATACTGTAATTGCAGCAAACATTTCTCGTTGTTTTATCAAATATAACGCGCAAAATTGCTATAAATATGGCCAAATGCATAGTTTTTATACTGGTGAATAAAAAGTACTACGAAATTGACAAATTCTATAACTTTCTTTTTTTTTCATTTGGTATTGTTCCAAATTTTTTATTGTCACGTTTTATTATTTTTTTATATCAACAGTTTTATAAATTTCTGCAAGTTTTTTTGCTATTTTTACCGAGAAAAATTACTTCGAAGCACGACGACCGTACTCATAGCAATGGCACAGGAAACTACAAAACACAATTTTCAAAATTGAACTCTACTGTTTATTCATAACAAAGCTACAGTAATTTCAAACAACAACAAAATGTTATTAAATAAAATAAAAAACCGTTTAAAAAAATATACAAAAACAAAGCATTTTTTTCAAACCATTTTATTGTAAACTTAATAAGCACAGTAATGATTTGACAAGTGTAAAAACATCTTTAGAAATAATAACAATTAATAAGCCAAAAATTATATTAGTCGATAAAGATACATACTATCTCAAATATTTCATTTATGTGAACCCTCTTCCCACAGTCAAAGAAGAGCACAACTATAAATACATGAGCAAAATCTCTCGTTTACTCTTGAAAGAAAAATTTTGGCGGCAAAAAATAATTTTAAATTGTAGTATTTTGCAAGCAAATTGGTTTTTTCTGTTTACTCGAATTAATAAATTTAAATCTTTTGCAGCCCATATTTTTAAATAAATGAATATGGCAACTTTATCTCTTGCTTCAAAATCATCAATTGCCAGCGGAGGCATAACATGGCCAGAAGCTTCTGCAATAAAACAAAGATTCTCACTTCCAGATTCAATTATATATTACATTACAAAGCATCCTTCAACATCAAAAGTATATTTAAAATTAACTCAATCTTGCAAATACTTCTTCAAAAAGAACCCTATTATTGTTGGTGCTTGTATTTATGGTAATCAAATGAAAATTTGTTCAAATATTTATATAGAATGCTTTGGAAAGCGAAAATGTTGTGTCAAATTTGATATTACAAAATGTTCAAGCAAAATTTGGCTAACAAGTGAAGTTCAACTTTCATTCAAGGATATTTCAACATTTGTTCCATTACTTGTTTCCAAAATTTATCGATGTGAAAGAGCTCAATTAAAGCTTAATGGTGGCATTTTAAGCTTAAAAGATATTCAATTATTGGCTTCGAAATTTCAAAAATTTGAGTTTTATCATGTTGAATTATCTGATGATGGAGAAAATGTGGATATTAATGAATCAAAGATGAATGTTAAAGAATTTGTTTAGTAAGTTTTTTTTACCGTTGAGATCTCCAATTGGATCTGAAGTAAATCCTCAAAATACTGTTGAATTCTCGTTGTGTGGATTTAATAGATAAATGGATAAGCATGGTAAGTAGCAGACGATAGATATTTTTGTTATAAGAATTTTGATGTCGATGATTTTAAAGAGCCATAATAGCAAGGATAACTTGAATAATCCATTAATAATACATTGAAAGTATATGAAAAGTATTTATTATGCAGAATTTTGGATATTTATAACAAAAATAGATATTATCTGCTATTTATTAGCTATATCTCTATATCTATTAAATCTAAGGATCGAGGATTCTGCCGCTGATAATTTGTCTCTGACTATCCCTTATTAAGACTAGTATTTAAGCAATTGTGGAAGATTAACTCGTAAACCATTTGGGAACTGTTATTCATTTTATTACATTTTTATATAACTATTTTAGTCATTTTGATTATCACACTCCAACAACTACTACTATGAAAAATATTTGTAAGCTTCTCGATTTCGTACATTTTCGTAAAATTTGGATCGAAAACATTCCTGATTCTTTTAGTATTGATGATTTTAATGAACTGATTACGGTAATTATAATACTATTCTTTCTTCAATAACATTTTTCTTGTTTTTAGAATAACAAAGATACTAAAATATGGCTTGATTTTCATAATAATCTTTTTGCAGAATTTAAGAATCAACTTGATCAACTTATTAATACTGTAATAGCTGAAAATATTTGTGATTGTAATATCAAATATGATGGACAAAACTGGAATAAATATGTTACAATGAATAGCCGTGCTAGTCGTGATTATTAATACTTATATATTCTGTATTAAACTTTATTGTTTTTAGTTTTTACTCTGCATTATATTATTTCAAATATTTTTTGCTGTCCATAAAAATTTCTTTCGTTTTTAAAAATGCATGTTTAATTGCTAGTTTGACGATAAAAAAATATTTTGGAGCCAGTAATATGTAATAATTGGTAAATTAAAACTGGTAAAATTTTGAATTTTTTCACTTTTTTTGAAAGAACAAAACGCCAAAGCATTTTCAACAAAAGTTAAATGTCTCTATTCTAGGCGTAGTGCGTTTCTCTTTTTTTTTTGAAGAAGAATGCCAAGCATAAGTTGAATAATCTTTTTTTCAGAAAAGATTGCCTCGATTTCCGTGAGAATTTTTTTGCAGACTTTAAGAAACACCATGATCACATTACTGATACTGCAATTGCTGAGAAAATTTACCATTATATTATTAAATAAAATGGACTAAATGGAAAAAAATATGTTACAATGTATAGTCGTCCCACTCGTGATTATTAATGCTACGACATTCATATTATTACGCTTTTTTTTACTGTTCAAATTTGTTGTTGTCATTTTATACTATAAAGCTTTTTCTTTTTTTTAAAAAAGTTAACTGCTGCTATGTATTTTTCCACATGAGAATTACAGTAATACGCACAACTACAGTAAACTCGAAAATTGTCGACAGTACTAAATTTATTTTTTTTCATAATCTAACTCATTTTTTCCATAACATTTTCTACTAGAAAGCTACAGTATCCATTATGGCACAAAGCTATAACAGCGCTACGAGATTACTGTATCTCAAATCAATGCAATCAAAAATATGACGTAAGATTTGTAAAAAAGAAACCGAAGAAGAAACGGGCGAAGAAGATTAAATGAAAACTTTTATAATCAACACAACAGAAAACAAAGAAATCAAATTATCAAAAATATTTCAAACTTAAGAATGTTTACTTTGAATAACTTTTTTATTCTTCATCTGTTTTGGCGAAGTCAATTATTTATGAATTTTCGAAACTTAATCTCTAACATAACCTTATGCAACACTACAGTATCCCTAACAATGCGTTTACCAAGCTACAGTACGCCATAACAATATCGTTGAATTTTTAAAAAATGCACAAAAATTAGACAGGAAAGCATAACAAAAACTTTTATAACAAGCACAGCAAAAAAAAACAATCAAACAACAAAAAGAGATATAATCAGTTAGAAGAAAAAACTTAACGATATTTTGCTGCTTCAATTTCTTGAAGATCCTTCATCTTCTTAAGCTTGTGGCAATATACAACAGTACCGTAGATAACAGGAGGAACAAAATTGAAGACTTCCGTTGCCAAAATTTCTTCGATCAATTCATTAATGCGATCAACATCGCCAAGAGAACACATTTTGATTAAAGCACGATTTTTGCTGTTCTAAAAAATAAAATTTAATTTAAAGTTTAAACAAATAAAACAAACTTTTAAGCATTGATAAAAGTCATGAGCATCAAAAGCAGCAGGAGCAGAATTCAATTCAACTTGTTTAACAGTGTTGCAAGCATTAATGAATGCGTCATAGCTTTTGCAAAAAGCATTAACAGATTGATGAAGAAAATTTCTAAAATATGATTATTATATATATATATATAACTATAATTTAACCATAATTACTCACAAGGTAACTTTTTCAGCACCAGAAAAGAGCTTAATAGTATTATCCATAGAAACATATTCACCATTATCATCATATTTAAAAACACAGGAATCGAGACAGCATTCTTTGACAGCAGATGAAAGAAATTTGAGTTCATTGTATGTAAGATGTTGATTAGTAAGTTCAAGAAAAGCAATGTCAGATCGAGCAATTTTAGGAAGAAGAGCAGAAGCTACATTTGCACTCAAACAATGACGAATAGAAAATCTTTTTGATAACCAAATTTTATCATTTAATTCATCCATATCAATTCTTTCACGTTCATGTTCGCATTCCCAACCATCACATTTATTTGCAGTACAACATTTCCATCCAGTATTACTCCATGCACCAAAAAAGGAATCACTGTATTCCATATTTTTTAATACCAAGATTGGATTTTTAAGAAAGAAGAGCTTGCAGGTTTTGATAAGTTTTTCATAAACTTCTGATGAAGATGGATTCTCCAAAATATATTTCATTATTGGTTTTGGAAGTGAAAAAGCTTGTGAAAGACATGTATCACGAAATTTTTCTGGAGTTGGAAAGAACAAAGTTGTAGTAGGTTCAAGTTTCTTTAAATTCTTTTCCATTGAAGCAATACAGCGTTTGTTTGAATCCATAGCTTGAAATAATTAGCACAATAAAGTTGTGATTACCTAAAAATGTAATAAATTAAAATATTTTTATATACAAAATAAAGTTAAAGGGTGAAAAAAGAGAAAATTTGCAAAAAGAAGTGAGACTGCTCGACATTTCCTGATGTAAAAAAATAAGCACAACAAGATTGCCAAGAATAATCATTGTCTCGGTAAAAATTATATTTAACAAACAAATAATAAAAAATAAAGTTAAGGGTGAAAATATATTTTTTTTATAATAAATATGCAAAAAATAGAGATGCTTCGAAAAATTGTTTCGAAAGTTTTCTTTTTTTCAAAATTGGCATTCTTTCTTTAAACGCCAAACATGAGTAAAATAATTTTTTTTAAAGTTAAATGACAGTCAACAGTTTGTTATGTTTATTTATATTCTGTATTTTCCTTCAGCACAACAAAATGTTCATAGCAGTAATAAACAGTCTCGGGATTCCATTTTTTTTATAAAGAATTAAATGACATTGATAAAAAGTAAAATAAAGCTATTAAAAACATTACTATGTGATGACATTTAGATCTGTAATAACTTGATAAAACAAATTTATATTTAAAAACTCAATGAATTTGTTTAAACTTCCATTCAGGTTATCTTTTGTTTTAAAAAAAGTTATAGACTTATGTCGCATCTTGATGCAAAATTTATACATCTGATATTTATCCCAAGCACGTCGCTTTCTAAGGCATCTACGATGTGACCGGATTAAACTCATTCCTTCTTCTTTTTTACCCCGCTAAAACGTTGAATGTTTTTGCCATAATCTCCCTTCCCTCATTGCTACAACCAAATTCGTTCACTCGTTGTTGCATTGGATAAGTTTTTATTTCTCTTAGCGACTGTCCAGAGCTAATGTCAGCAGTTTAGGTAATGCCAAATCTTACTCTTCATCTTAAATGAGGCAAAAATTAAATTACTTAGCTGATTTAGATTTTTTTCCTAAAGAAATTTGTATCAAAATCAACCTTCTCACTGTATAATAGAAATTCGATATATATTTTTGGATTTACAACATTGTTAGACAGCAAATCGTTGCCTATCAGTGCTGAAAGCTCATATTGTATTGTAAGGTTCATTAATGGCGGAACTATTGTCGAAAACTACATAATCCCATGCGCATTTTACATGAACTATCCCTTTATCAGCAGTTTTTTTTGTATTGGTTTTGTTTTGTAAGAATTTCATACAGTTTTTATTATTATTATATTATTTTATCTAAAAATAATGAACAATATCATCATTTTTCTTTTCATTATTGTTTTTGTTACTAGTTTCATCAAAACTAATGCTATTCCAATGACCATCCAAAGCATTTGAATTTCCTTCTTCAAAATATGTTGCATTTGGATTACATCTCATCCAATTGTTTCCATAATTAGCTTTAATAACTTCAAGATAATTACATGGCACAAAAAATAAATATCCATAAAAATCTGTTGTACAAAGTTGGGTAATTTTTGGAAGAAATGATCTACAAAGATGGAGCTTAAGCAAAAAACAAAAAAACCATCCCCACAAAATTCCCCCTGTTATTATGGAATATACTTACTTTCCTCTTGTATATGTTGAAAAATCTGTTATAAATGAACTCCATTCATGTGTTTCATTATATGGATAGAGATAAAAGATATCCACAGCAATAGGAGAATATCCATGAATGCCATGATGAAGAAAAAATGTATATTCAATGGAATATTCACGTTTACCAATTCGATGATGAATAGGAAAAATTGGATGATTATAAAAGATTTCTTCAATTGTAGGATTATATTCTGATGCAAAAATATGAAAATCAAAGTCTGTTGTATATGAAATAATTCCACATTCTCGATACCAACCTAAAAAAATGTTGTTGTTGCTTAAAGATAATATTCTTTTACCTAATAGTGTTCCAAACGCCATAAATGGTATTTGACCATTATTAATAAAAATTTCAAAAATATCATATAGTTTTTCAACAGCACCATGAGGTATTACTATAGAAGTTGTAGAATTAAAATCATCCATTTCAACGCTGCTTGCATTTGATGATATTTCTGTAGTGCAGGAAACAAATTTATGTGCATCATAATACGGTAAATAATTATTCAAATTTTCTGGCATGAACATCTGATATCCATTAATTTTTTCAAAAATAATTGAGACTTTTGGAATTGCAATCGTAGAAGCAAGGGTATTTCCTCCTCGAAGAAGATGATAATTTTTGATTTTGTTTGTCGTAGATGGGATTGTAAAAAATATAAATTTTTCAATATTTATTGAATACGTATATCTTAAAATTATTGTATCAGGTTTCAGTAATTCGTGGAATGTAATTTGACCATTAGACGGCTAAAAAATGGTAAATATCTGTTTTTAAAAACCTTTAAAAATGAATATTTTTGATATTATATATTACACTTACTTTAACAATAATTTTATTAAGCAACTTCCAAAATTTATCAAAATTATGAATTTTCGTTCCAAAACGAGTATCCATATTACTATATAAATTATTACATGCTGAATTTCTTTCTTTTTCTTCTTCTTTACCGCTTTGATAAAAACATTTTAGAGCAAAACCATCAAGTAAAATTAGCTGAAGGCTTTTGGAATGCTTTAGAATGGCTTTCCAATGTTCAGGCCATTCAAAGTCTGTTCTTGGTGAAAGCTTTAAAAAATTCCATAATACAGTAACTGCAAATATAAATGTAATACAAATACTAAAATTTGAGAATCTAGCTGCAAAATAAAAGTTACGAAAATAATTCAGTTTTAAAAGTATCCTTACGCATAAATATATATTTTTTAAATGAAACTTAAATATCGACGACAATATTTCGCTCTCATTTTTTTTATAAAGAAAATGATATAAATCAAAGAAAAAAAGAGATTTTATGAATTAAATATTTTTACTAAAAATGTATATCCTGATCTCTCTTTTTTAGAGAAGAAAAAAAGGGAAGAAGAAAAAGTCAGAAATCAAATTGTCATCGACTTGAATAAAAATTATTCAAAAAAAATTTTACTAGAAAAAATCCTCTCCTGTTGTTGCATGAATAGTAAGAAAAATGCACGTTTACTGATAAATCTTTAAAACCTGATTAAGAGCATTAATGGACGTGATCACATATCCGATCATGAAATTAAGACATTTTAAAGTGAAAATGAAAGTTTTTTTTGTTCACACTTTTTTATCCGTAAAACCTTTTCGGAAATAAATCAACATTAAACGGGGGAAAAAATAATAAAAGCTGAAAAATATTTTGTTTATCCATTTTTTCATTCCTACACGTACTTGTATTATTAAATAAATATGTATTCAATTCTTTTAATCTTATTATTAATAAATAGTTTCTGGATTATATCAAATTTTGCATGTATGCCAACACCAATTGTTAATGAAACAGCTGATATTCCTTTACCAACTACAACAGCTGCACCGCCTCTGGAAACTACCGCACCAGGAATGATGATGACTACAACTGCTTCTGCTGGAATGACGACCACTGCTTCCGCGGGGATGACAACCACCGGCGGCATGGGAATGGCAGGAGACGGTAAAGCTTTGATTATGACTTTTTTTTGTCCAAATTTTTACATGTATATTTTTAGTACCAAGAAATAGAGAATGGCTTGCAGAAAGATCCAAAAGAGTTTTAAATAATTTTATGAGAGAAGTCTTTCGAAAAAAGAGAGATATTTGGTAAATGTTTTTTTTCTCAAAAAAAGTACAAGTTACGTCAAATAAAAATTTTTTTATGGTTCAAATGTGTGTAAAAGTTTGTATTTCCACATAAGTTGATAATTTATATAAAAATTAAAATTACAAATTACAGATAATATTATTGTCTCGGAGTAAAAGTTAGATTAGCAGTTACTGGACAAAGTAAAGTTCTAGTAGTTTCTTTAAATTCAGTTTCATCATTAATGTCAATTTTAAATTCACGAAGTAAATAAACAATAAAATGTTTAACTTCATATACAGCTAAATTTTTGCCAGGACAAATTCTCGGACCTGCTCCAAATGTTAACAAGGCCATTGGATGGCGATCTTTTGAATTCTCGGGTAAAAAACGATCAGGATCAAATTTATCTGCATCTTCTCCCCAGATTTCTTTATCCATATGAATGACTGGTGCATTTGCATAGACACAAATACCTTTTTCGATTCCAAGAAGATGGCCATCTGAGCATGTGATGGAAGTATTTTCAACAGCTCGACGGGCTAGGACTCTGAAAGGGATAGAGGTGATGCAATTTTTTATCATACAATATGCTTACGGATATCCAACAGGATGTACTCGAGAAACTTCTTTCATAAATCGATCCAAAAATGTTAGTTCTTTGATATTGTTATAAGTAATGTCATCCTACAATCACTTATTCTCATTAAAACAGTTTGCATATCCTCAAAAACTTACATCACTTTGAATAAAATCAAAAATTTCTTGAAAGATTGTTTCTTGATGGTCAGGATGTTTTGCAATTTCAATTAAACAAAAACCAATGAAGTTTGATGTTGTATCTCCTCCAGCAATGAGGAACATTTGTGCTGTTGAAAGTATTTCATCTCTTGTAAGCTTTTTGGGGGCTCGAAGTTTTAGATCAGCATCAGATGAAGCATCAAAATCATCTTCTTGAGATTCTCGAAGGAAGTCAATAAAATCTTGTTGTCGATTTGATTTTTCCGCTTCAGTTTCTTTTTCGCGTTTAGTTAGGAGAGTCTAAAAAGGGGTCTTGGTAATTAAAAAAAAAGCAGCCGTATAAATGCAGCTCTTATGACGCTACTTTAGCACTTGCATCGCCCCTTTTAATTTAACTTACATCAACCGTTGTTCGCATTTTTAGCAGTGGACCAAGTGTTGTTAAAAACGAAATAAATTGAAGATATTGTGTTACACGTCGAAATTCATATGTTCCAGCAAAGAATGCTTGCATATAGTTCTTTGAAGTTTCTTTGATATCCAAAGCTTGCAAAATTTGTCCCAAAAATTTACTTTCACCAAATTTTTCATGAACTCCTAAAGCTGATCGAGCAATAACAGCAAAACTGGCATCTAGCAAGCTTCTAAAAATTAGAAAAAAATAAGGTGATAAAAGGAAGGAGAGAAATGCAATATCAAAGTTTAGAAGACAAAACTGAAAAAAATAAATTAATTTTCAATGTTAATGTTCGGCATTTTAAGTTAATTTTTTAAGTTTTTGGTTTTATTTTTGTTTTTTTCAGGGTCAAAAATACATACCTTTGTGCGGTATATATTTTTTTAAAAAAATTGTGAGCATGAAGGGAAACGAACCTTCTGCTGCGTACACATCCTAAGCGCCGAGAGTCATCGCGTTGCTCACTCCGCCATCCAGGCGGCTCTTATTTCCTCTTAAAAATTGTAGTGAAGAAAAAGCGCATTAGTCAGACAATTGAGTGAACACGGCAGATCCGTCTAATAGAAAAAATGAAAGTGAAAGAAAAAAGAGAGGTGCACAAAAATTTTTATTTTAATTTTTTCCTTTGTTCTTTTTTTGTTTTCCTATTGTTTTTTAAGCTTAATCTTAAAATTCTAATATCTTTTTTTAAAATTTATTAATTTAAAAATGCCGTGTTTAAGTGAAGATAGGATCCAGATAAATCGATTGATCAAAAAATCACAAAAAAGATAACATAAAAGTCGAGATCTTAAGCTTTGAAAAAGCCCAAAAGAACAAAGGAAAAAAGGTGCGAAAAAAGTTGTTTTCACACCTGTCTTTTTTCTTTGACTTTCCTTTCAGGGTTGCTGTGTAAAACGACAAAATAAAAATTAATAAAAAAAGTTTTGCGGGGCTTTTAGCATTTAGCAAATTATCAGAAGATAAAAAAGTCTTACGGTAGCACATTCAGCCGATTATTATTCTTTGCTTTTGCTTTAATATCCACCAATAATTCATGACTAGCTTGTTTAATAATTGGATCAATTTGTTTAATTTGTTTCACTGTCAAAGCACTTGTAATAAGACCACGAATTCTTTTCCATTTACTTCCTTCTGTTAAAAATAAATTTAAATGTGGATCATTTTTTTGATCCAGTACAAATGAAGAATGAAGTTTACGGCTTTGAAATGTTGGAAATTGTTTAACAAAAACTTCATGAAGTATCTCAACATCACTGGTCACAAGAACTCTTTGAGCACCTTCCATAATTCCAAAAGTTTTGCCATATTCTGCGCTCCATTTTTTAAGTTGTTCAGCTTGTTGACCATCTTTTTCAAGGTCACGAAGATTTCCGAGGAAGTAGGACGTGACTGGAGGCTGGGGGATACCGATGGAAGAGAAATAGTTACAGCGGTGACGGAGATATAAGCTGAAAAAAAATAAATCATATTAATTATTACCATTATATGCCATCTAAATACAGCATTTGCATATATCTGTTAAACACTGCTATATAAAAAAAGCCTTCAATAAACTTACTAATATCCAACAGCTATTACCACCAATGTTATTGTAACGTGATAATCCACATAACTCCCAAGCAGCACAGCAAGCAATATAAAAACCATTTTTAATCAAAAAGAAAAAAAAGAATTGCTTGAAACAAAAAAAAACAGGTTATTCTTTTATATACTTTCCAAAAATAAGAGCAGAAATGTGATAACAATCAAGACAGTCACAAATAAAATGTACTCATTGCATTTTTTTGATTTAAAGTCAATGTGGGGTAGGCTACATACACCAAAGGTAAACATAAAAGAAATGGAGTATATTTGTGTTTTAAAGGTGAGAAAAAAAAGAGAGCACATAAAAATTGAAGACATCTTGTGTTTAAGATCAATATTTTTGAGGCAATATTATGGGGAAAATATTTTTATTTTAAAAGATGCTTTAAAGAATTTCAAAAAATTGTCGTCAAAAGAAGGGTATCACTGTTAATGGTGTCGAAACAAAAGTGACAAATCTATTTCGGGTCAAAATTTCAATCAGCACTTCTTTTGATTTACGTGATCTTAGAAAAGTATCACTTACCGAGATCAAAAACAATGTGAATCATGTTGGGCATTTTTTACTACTGCTGCTATTGAATCCCAGTGTCTTCTTCGACAAAATTTAACATCCATAGATTTATCCGAACAAGATTTGGTAAACTCCAAAGCCAATGGCGGGGAATGCAGTGGTGAAAATGTTGCACAAACTTTTGCAAAAGTTGATAGGGATGGAATTGCAAAAGAAGCCTGCCAACCGTATACAGCTGTTGAGGGAAAATGTGAAACACGTCAGAGACTAGGAAACGTCGTTAAATATCCGTATTTTCTTATTTAAAAAGTGAGAAAATTAAAATTTTGTAAAAAAGTAATATGGATGTTATTGTTTATGAACGGCATTAGCAAGCGTAAGAAAGCGTAATAGGTTTACAAAAGTGTAATTGTTTTCGACATAGAAAGAATGATCTCTGCTTTATTGCGAAATATGAAACAAAACTAACTACTTTCACAAAAAAAACGACATAGAAAATAACTGCAAAATCTGCTGCACTTTTGATTATATCTTTAACAAAATCCACAAGTTTTCTTGCAATAACCTTGCATATAAGCTTGATAATTGACATCTGAACAGTATGATTTTATACTAATACAATCAACGTCAGTATCAAAACCTTAAATTTTGAGAGTATTTAAACATAATAATAATAAAAAATGGCTTACAAGTAGAAGATGGTTGACTTTGACAATATCCGCATGTTTTTTGGCATTTAGTTTTCATTATAGTTAAATAAGCTGCTTGGAAGCATTGAGCAGCATTTGTAGCACAGTTAGTTGCAATATCAACACCTATAAATGTAAAGGTAAAATTAGAACAAGTATTATAAATTTTCACGTGCCCTGACCCATTAAAAAATGTTCACGGGATTGTATAAAACTTACAAGCTGATGCAGCACTTTTGGTTGTCGTTGTTGCTTTAGTTGTTGTCGTTGTTTTAGTTGTTGGAGTTGAAGATTTCGTCGTTGTTGTAGTAGTATTAGTTTTCTTTGTTGTAGTTGTTGTTGTTGTCGTTGGAAGTGGTGGTCCAGTTGAATTCAAATATGGTGCCACAACTTCAGTGGTAAAACTGCAGTAATTTTGTCCACGCTTAAATCGAACATATCCATTTTCACCCCACCATGTATCCCAACTATTTTTTGCAATCCAATAATCTGCAGTATATCCAACAAGAACAATTGCATGCCAGTAATTTGTATTGCATTGTGCAGCAGGTGCATCAAGTACTCCACCAGTGTAATACATAAAAGCATCATTGATTTGAAAGGTTGTAACAGCAGGACCAAAATTATACAATTTTTCAGCGTATTTCTTTTCATCACATCCAAATGATTGATATCCATCAATCCCAAATCTCTCACATGTTCCACATTTTCCTTCTACAGCTGTATACGGTTGACAGGCTTCTTTTGCAATTCCATCTCTATCAACTTTTGCAAAAGTTTGTGCAACATTTTCTCCACTACATCCACCACCATTGGCTTTGCAGTTTACCAAATCTTGTTCGGAAAGATCAATAGATGACAAATTTTGTCGAAGAAGATACTGGGATTCAATAGCAGCAGTAGCAGAAAAAGCCCAACATGATCCACATTGTTTTTGATCTCGAATGGGTGATACTTTTCCAAGTGTTCGAAAATCAAAAGAAGTGGGGATTGAAGTTGTGTAAGTTCCATCCAAGGCACTTCTCTTGCTTCTGCTTGGGGCAGCTGCAGTTGAAGATGTACGGGGAGTTGGTGGAGGTGTGCCAAAGAACTATAAAAATTTGCATAAATAAAATTATCAAGTTTTATTGAGAATTAAATTTTTTTCATGGTAAAATTTGCATAAACTCTATCACTTACTATTGCTTTATAAATCTGCTTACCTTTCTTTGTTCTTCTTTTGACATCAATGCAAATTTATTGACTCCAAAAGTAGCACCTTTGTATCGGCTTTGAAGATTGGCGATTTCGCTTTTTGCCCGTTTGAAATTGTTTAATCGATTATTTAAATCCATCGCATCCGAAATTTTTCTTCCAATTCGATTTGTAAGATCTCGAAATTCATAAATCTCTGGATCACGGAGATCTATCATTGGCATTAATGTTGTTGAAATTTGTGCTTCCACAGTAACGACTACCATCATACCAACAAAGACAAGAATGCATTGAACCATGGAAGCCATGGTTTTGCAATATGATTATTATACATTTTTCAGCTATTCTCAAGCCACTTAAATACTGCCACATTTTAGGTTTGGAATTTTCTTGAGTTTGGTTTAAACTATCTGTAGGTTAATAAAATGTTAAAAAAAAGGTAACAGGTGTTTAAATAATTTTTTGTAATTTGTGATTTGGATTTTTGGAAAAAATATTTTGCTGGGTCATGTTTATTCAGGCTTTATCTTTTTAGAAATTGATACTCCACTAATGAAAGTACATTTCTGCACTTAAAGCGGATGTATGGGGGTGTATTGTTTGAGCATGAATCGACATTGACATAAACTTATGTAACAACTATGCGTTATTTAAAATTTTTACCGTATGATATTCATAGTAAGTACTTATAAAGTTTTAATATACTTAAATACCATTTTTTTAAGCTTCAAACTTTGATGTCGATGGATAACAATGAATGTGATTTGAGGTGACTTTATTTTGTTTACTGTTACTTCCTTTATTCATTTTTATAAAGTGCTGCGCAAGTAGTTTCATCAATAATAATCAACTGCTGCTTGTATGGTCTTTTTATTCATTTTTTGTAACGTTTTGACACGCATTAATCTTAGAAACAAATGTTACAGATAATTATCCGGCCTTTAATTTTCATGGAGTTATGATTTATTCTATGGCTGACGGCAACATCTTGAAAGGAACTGTGACTGTAACAAGTAGCATATACATTTTCAGCTAGCCATATGCGAACGCATTCTTTGGCTATATTCATTGTCCATTTTAAAACAATGATGCTGAGGGCTGCTTTTTTATTTCGCATTTTCTTTTGTAAATATTATGTCTTATTTATGCAATTGCTGTGGTAAAACTAATCGTGATCGTGGTGGATATTTTCCACAGACAGTAGTAATGACAGAAATCCTGCATCGTGTTCTGGATACGGAAGTATAAGCAGATTTAATGGCAGATGCAGATATAATTTTTAAGGATGTGATCAACTTTCTAATAATAACATTGTGATTTGGTCTTAATTTTTCATTCACTCATGCGGGAGCGAACAGGTGGTCGATAGCGGGCGGCATAGCAATGATTAATAAACTTGCGGGGGGAAAGTTGTACGCGGGTGGATATGAGGGCACGTTGAGCAATGTTTGTTATTTTTTGTTTATGAAAAACAAATTCCTTGCTGACTGATCATTATTTTGCAAAGTATATTGTGTTAAATCACATATTTTAGATAAGCATTAAAAATACATTTTTTTTATTCATCCGCTTCGCTCTCATTTTTTACACCCGCCCTCAGATGGAAGATGATTATTTGCACTAAGCATTTTTATGAGCATTAGTTTTTTTCATTATTTACATTTATTAATATTGAAATGCTAACGTGTGAAATTCTAAATTAGTATTGATGTCGACGTGGCTGTAGGGCTACATACACCAAAGGTAAACATAAACGAGATAAAACAATTTTGTGTTTTAAAAGTGCAAAACAGAGCGCATAAAGAACGAAGCAATTTATTGTTGACTTTTATGAGCTGTGTTTTAATTTTTAGAAAAATTTTAGGAAGAGACTTTCTTATTATATACTTCAAAGAACTATCAGTTTTTAAAAAAACTACATATCAAAATTAGGAAATTCTTTTCTAGAAAAATTATGTTCATTATTGAAAAAAAATTAGTTTTGTTAAAAACAAAAAAATTACAATTAAAGCAAAGCAATTTTGTTTAACTAAGTTGTTGCTATACTGTTTACAGTTGAAGCAGAGGATAAAAATTTGCGACGGATCTAAAATTCGCATATTTGAATTTTGATTGAAATCTATTGCTAAAAGCTTACTTCAATATTAAACGTCAGGAATACAAATGAGCTTGAAATGCAATGTGTCAATTCTAGCAGCGTAACAACTGAAAAAATTTCAACACAGCTACTTGGAACAATTAATGGAATAATTCGAAAACTAATCCATGCAACTGAAATTCAATTTATTTTTTATTCTGCTTTTTTATAAGGAAAGATGCCATCTCAAAAACATTTTTATGACTGAACCTGACAGACAGACATTTTTAGATCAAGTTTTTTTTGTTGAAGTTGACAAAAAACACTGCAATAAAGTCAAGTTCAGTCATAAATTAATGTGTTCGAGATAACATTGACCTTTGAAGGAAAACTTACAAATACAAAATCCAGTACAAGCAGCAAATTGTAAAGCATATTTTGTTTCTTTTTCCTTTCGAGTTGCAGCATCCTTTTCATTAAGCGTAGAAGAGATTTGATTATTAGAAGCTTTAACAAAAACATAAATCTAAAATTTCATTTTACAAAAAATAACATTATCAATGTGTCAGTTACCCTCCAATAAAAAACAATACAGCAAAGAGAACACAAAAAATTGATTGGTAAATCAATGGCAAAATCAGCGATATTAAATTCAGGTCGAAGATATGCGAATGTAAAAACTTTATAATAGATAAAAATTCTAAATTATAGCTTTTATTTAAGAATCACAGATCTGTTTAGCAAGCACTTACGGACAACATGGCATTAAATAACTCGTGACAAAGCCTAAAATTATTCCAAGAACATACACAGCAACTATAATTGACAGTGTTACAGTTCGAGTAAAAAAGGCTGCCGTTTGAGGATAAACAATTATTAGCCATCTGAAAGATAAGGTGGTCTATGATTTTAATGTCTCATTTTATTTTAAATTCAGGTACTATTCTCGTTTACGCCCCCTTCATTTTTTTTCATTTTCCATATTTATATTTTGCATTGCCTTTCACAAAAGAACACGAAAATTTGCATATAAGCGTATAAAAGCTTTGAGATTAGACTAAAAATGTCATTCATTTCACTGTGAATGAAGAAAATGAAAAACAAAAAAATGAAGGGGGGCATAAACGAGAATAGTACCTTAAATCAAAATTATGATTTTGAAATTTTGAGTGTGCCACTAGTATATTCATATACATATGTTGATCCTTATAACATACCGATTCAAGGCAGTTACAAACTGAAGCAACATATCTTGAAACCACTGAGCATGAAAAATGAAGCCAAGAATTTGTGGAACTGCCAAGCCTTCGAATAACATGTTCTAAAAATGTTAATTACAATCACAGAATACTAATAAAGTGACAAAAACCTGTGCAATAATAGATGGTCCAAGATAGAATGCCACTAGAGAAGAAGTAATCATACCACCAAAAATATGCGCAAATGCAAGCAAATATATTCCACCATGTTTTGATGAAAGAAAAGAACCCCTCCAAAGGGTTATCAGCATTGAAAGATTGAACAGGACACAGAATGTACCAAAAAAAGATAGAAAAATTCCGAGAGGAATTGTGACTGCTGACATGGCTTTTAAAATAAACCACAGTTAAACCTAAAAAAATGCGGGATTTGTGATTAAGAGATATATGAAATCCAGCACTTCTAGAAAAATTTATAACCGAGTTGTAAGTACTCACACATCTTCAAACGTGTTACAATATGAAAATGACTTTCTTCAAACTGCCACTTTTTGAAAAACTTAAAAAATTCAAAGACAAAGAGAAAATAATTATAATGTAATTTAAATATTTACGTAAAAGTACAAACTAAAAACATTTTAGCATTAAGTCTATGTATGTTAAGGCGGTGGGAAATGTGACACACCTGGCAATGTATTATTAAATAAATTTTAAAAAACTAAATTCTAGTAATTCATAGATGTTTTTTACTTTTACAAAGTACATTAAGAAATTGAGACCTCCCAGGTAAATCAAAAATCACAAAATTATAATGTAATTCAAATGTTTACGTAAAACTGCAAACTAAAAACTTTTTAGTGTTTATTATATGGTAATGTAATGAAAAGTGTGACACTTAGTAAGGGATTATTAAATAAATTTAAAAACAAGAATTCATCTATTACATTTTAGTTAGCAAATTACAGATTCTCTTCAAATTCGGAGAATACAAAACGCTTTATTTATTATCTTGTAATTAGTGTTGTCACGAATCGGATTCGAGAGTCAAAGTATTTTAAAAAATTTTAAAAAATCACAGACAAGAAAAAGTACGCGATCACTTTACATGTAGCTTGATCTGTAGCTTATCAAAAAAATATTCGAAATATAAAGTCAAAAATAGAACGTATTTTTATTTCCAGTGATAAAAAAATTCAACAAAAATATATGGTAAAATAAAACAAACGATTGCAAATATGATCAGATCATAAGAGTTTTATAACATACTTTTACGAAGTAAAGCCATGTCTCATAATTTTGTATTTTCCCCAGTCTAGTCCACTATAGTAAATAGCGTGATTAACAACTCCTGATGTAAGAATGGTATCGGCAAGTTGATCAAGTTGATTCTTATATTCTTCAGAAATATTCCATTCAAAATGAAGCCAAAATTTTGTATTTTTATGATTCTAAAAGAAACAAAAATTTAAAAAAAGACCTTTCAAAATTTTCAAAGTTTACCTTCAAAAATTCACTCAGATCTTTAACATTAAAAACTTTTGGGATATTATGTAAACGTAAATAACAGAGATCATCAAAATTTTTGAGGTTCATAATACTGGCCATTGTAGACGAGGTTGCGGCAGAAACTCCACGATAAAAATGGCTAAAAATAACATTTTATAAAGAAAAAAGTCTTAAAAAGCTTACTATTCAAATTCTTTAACATTTAAAATTGATTCAATAATTGTTTCAAACATAACAATTTTTCCATCTGCATCAATAATTTTAACATTTTTTAGACAAAATTTTTGAAATTTTGATGCAAATAGTTTAAATTCTTTAAAAACAAGTTCACAATTAAATAAAAAAAGTAAAGCATTTTCACATTCATAAATCTTTGAAATCAATAATGTAGCATAATTTGGAAGAAAGTCAAAATAAAGACTTATTTCATCAGTAAGCCAAATTTTAGTGGTAATTTTTGCAATATCAATTGTAATACAACACATACAATTAATGCTATAGCATTTTTGACGATCATTTGAACAACATTTTTTTCCACCATTATAAATACGTTTGATAATAAGAATCGGGTTCTTTTCGAAAAAATATTTACATGATTTTGCTAATTTCTGATAAACTTCTGGTTTTGATGGATTCTTTGAAATATAGTAAACAATTGAATCTGGAAGAGAAAATTGTTGTTTGATTGATGCTGCTTCTGGCCATGGGATTCTTCCATTTTTAGTTGAAGTCTTTGATAAAGAATTAATAGATGCCATTGTTGATCTATAAAATTCTTGAAAAAAAATCTGAAAACAAAATTTATTTAAAAATAACTAGTTTTAGAAATCTGAAAAATGAAAAAGTTGAAATGATTTTTCAGGGAAAACGTTTTTTCATTACAGATTGGAATTTAATTGGTCGTTTATTTTGCACCTTTTTTTTAAATTTTTTTCCTTTTTATTTGTGTGATTTTGACTTCCAGCAAAAAAGTTATTGACTCCGCTTTTTAAAAAAAAATTCTAGTTTTTATATTATGTGCTCGCTAAAATAAGAACTTTTTTAACTTCTAAAATTTTGTTTTTCAGGTTTAACTATTACTTTTATCAAAAAGAAAACATCACTTAAATGGCATCAAATAATTCAGCATCAAAACCATTGAATGCAAAACATTCATGGCCGGAAGCATCATCAATGAAGCAAAATTTCTCTCTTCCAGATTCAATTATTTTTTACATTGCTAAAAATCCATCACATCCAAGAGTCTATCTCAAACTAGTCCAATCATGCAAATACTTTTTTGAAAAGAACCCGATCATTGTTGTTGGAAGAATTCATAGTTATGGAAGAAAATTTTGTTCAAATAATTGTGTTGAAGAATGTTATATTAAAAAACATGTTTGCTGCAAAAGAATTGAAATTCGTCAGCTTTTATCAACCAAAATTTGGCTTACTGGTGAATTCTATATTTTTTCTGATGAATTTTGTTCAACAACTTTTTTATTAATTTCTTCAAAGCTTTATCGATGCGAAACTGCTATTCTTCGTATTATAGATAGCAGAATTAGCTTTGATGACTTAAAATTATTAGCAACAAGGTTTGAAAAATTTCAATTACTTGATGTTCAAATTATTGATAAGAATAAAAGTGATGTTATGCTTGACCAAATTCTTGAAGTAATTCCACATGTTAAAGAATTTGCATAGTAAGGTTTTATTTTTTGAATTCTATTTTTTATAAAATTCATGTTTTAGCTACTTTAATCAGGAAAATTCCGCAGCAAATGCTTCAACAATAAAAAATATTTTAAAACTTCAAAATCTTGGTGGTCTTTGTTATTTAAATTTAAGGAATGTTCCTGAAGTTTTTCCTGCTGAAGATATTGCTAAATTTATAAAGGTAGTTATCTTTTTTTTATGAGTTTTAAAAATAATTGCATTAAATATTTTAGAATCATAAACAAACAACTTTTCTTTTTGATTTTTGGTGGGGTATTTCTGAAAAATATAAAGCTCAACTTGATAATTTGATTGATAATGTTATTATTACTGAAATGGATTGTGTTATCTGGTATTATGGACAAGATAAAGAAAAATTACAAAAAATGAGAAAACGTTTTTATTATTAAATTACTCTTTGTAATTTGTTATCACTGTATACTTCTTTTTTATTATTTTCATTTATTCCCAAGTTACTTTTGTAAATAAAAATTTTATTTATTTTTTGTGGTCAAATTAACTTATAATTTTTTTAACAAAATGTGAAAAGGTTTTGGGCAATATTTGAAGTCTAATATAATTAAATAAAAAAGTATGAAAATTAAATACACCCCTTGAGCATGGAAAAAGTTCACATATGTAATTAAAGTTAATAATAATCAAATTTTGTTTTTCTGAGTTTTTTTTTAGCAAAAAAGTTAAATATAATTTTGTAAGACCCATTCCTCGGCAGAAGAAAAAGCTGAAAGAATGAATCCTTTGATACATTATTTCAATGTTTTTACAATTAGTTTTGGATTTATAATGGAATTATCATGTTTAATATTATTTATTTATCATTTGCACAAAAATACTCCAAATTTTTGTAATCAATATTTTTATCTTTTAATTGTTGGATACGCTGTTGCTGTTATCTGTCTAACATTTTCACTGTTGGAAATATTTACTGGTTATAGCGACCTCTATATTGTGATAAATCTAATTGCAGAATGGTATTTTTATTTATTTTTGGGCCCTTTTAATACGATACTAGCAATAAATCGATGCACAGCAATTCTGATTTGGCAGAAACATCTTATGCTATGGTCAGGGTGGAGATTTGTAGCTATTGTTGCAGTGATTATGGTTTATCCCGCTGCAGGAACAGCATATGTGGTATTGAGTGAAGCAGAATGTTTTAAGGATCTAATGACATGTGAAGAACGCTTTGATAAATTTGATATATTCAAATTTGCATCACTTGCCATCAATATTGGCATCTCTGCTACGCTTGGAGTGTTAACTGTGCTATGTTTTCGATGCAAAATTATTAAAATTTCACGTGATACAAAAGACATGGAGAGACATTTACTCCTTCAAACAATTGTTTCAACAGTCTTTTTTGCAGTTTATTGTATCTTTAACTTCGCTTTTCAACCTTTATATCAACTTTTATATAATGACAGTGAAGGAAAAGAACTCATGAATTCAGTATTATATTTTGCTTTATTTGCATTCTATAAATCTTTTTCAATTTATTATCATTTATCTTCAACTTTGTTACTCGTTTGTTTGTCGTAAGTTACAAAATATTACATAACATGTTTTAAGGTTAATCAGTACTATTTATTATAATTATATTTTTTAGAGAAGCAGTCAGCAAAAGTTTTATTCAATTTTATTTCCTTAAGTTAATTTGGAGGAGTAAACCTTCAAAAACTACTCGTATGGCAGTTATTCAAATGAAACCAGCTTAACGAAAATTGAATTGCCTTTTTTTCCTTTAACTTAAATTGACGTTATGTAAAAAAATAAAAGCAACGATTTTTTTAAAAGTGTACAAAAAATTAATGAACAGAAAAAAAAACAATGAAAGTGTAAAAGGCAATAAACATTGTTACATACCAGTCGATTTACATCTTAAATTTAGAATTGGATTTAGGTTTATTCCTTTTACGAACAAGTAAACTATACAATACAGCGTTAAGACAGTGAAAGATATAAAAACACATCAAAAAGTTTTAAAATAACATAAAATTAGCTGTTAAACAGAATCTTTAATGATATTTTCGTTTTTTCGAAGACGATAAATAACTGAAGCAGTGGAAGCCATCTTTTTGAAGAACTGCTTTGGAGCAAAAAAAGGAAGTGAATGAATAGTTTATGATTAAAAAACGATTGTAATAAACCCCGCTCTTAAAATGATGCAAAACATTTTTAGTAACATTGCATTTTAATTAATAAAAAAAAATCAACTTCAAATTATTGTTAGTCTTCTTTAAATATTTTTTGTAAATTTTCAAGTTCACTTTTTGATCCTGGGCTTTGATCTTCAAAAAATATTTCTGGAGGTCTATTTTTTGGTGACCATGCTTTGATAAGTTTATCTGTAGCTTCTTGAAGTCGTTGAATAAATTGTTCATTTCGATGCCCAAAAATGGAGAAGTTAAAACAGATGTGTTGATTGTTCTAAACAAGGGTTACATATTGTTGATTTTGAATTAAAATTGCTTACTTGAAAAAAGTCGAAATCGTCTTCAATGTTATAGTTTTCGTCATAGCTTACATTTTCACCAAATTTTGCAGCTTCTTGATATGAAAAAATTGAATTTTCATATTTGTGACTAAAAATTATCTTAGTTATTTACAACTATACTCTCTAAATTATCGAACAAGCTTATGGGCAGTAGCAATAACTGCAAATTTTGAGCGGCTGATATGATCAAATGACACTTTTTGCTTAATAGAACAGCAGACGATATCGCCTGCCACTTTTATCTTTTATCAAAAATAACACGCATATTGAGTCGGGGAATATTTAATTTTAGGAACCCTATTGAATAGTAGGGAAATCACATGAAATGTGTCCAGGCTCAAATTCCGTGTCACATTTGGGATGATCGTCCACAATTTTTTTTGCATAAAAGTCTTAACGCCAAAAATTAAAAAAGTCAAAAATGCACAAAAAAAAGAATTTCATGAAAGAGTGAATTAAAATAAATTCTAATTTTTGGTATTATGCAAATCACGTTTACCTGTTAACATTTGGCAGATATTCAAATAGCTTCTCAAACGGCAACACTTTTCTATCTTCCCCACGAATAACTGTATCATTCAAATACAGCTGTGACACTTTACCCTCAGCTGTTAAAAATTGAAATTCTTTTATTGACATATCCACTTGTGCCAAGGCAATTGTATACAAATCACATACAGCCGTTTCAGGTAGTCTATCAAAGCTTGTTAACCGAAGGCTATCAAGAATCCAAAGGGGTTTGTTAAATGTCTTAACATTTAATCTTATGTTAAAACCCAGTGGTTGATATGACCAATGTGATAAGTTATGCTTGCAATGACCCCATAAATTGATTACAACAGTATAAGGGAATTCTTCAATTTGAAAATATTTACAAATTTGTTCAAGTTTCAACAGCAGCTTAGGTTTTACATTGTTCTGTTTAATCCATTTCAAAACATCAGAAGGGAAATCACTAACTGGCGGGGAGATGGGAATATTTTTGAGTTTTTGTGGATGATAGGGAACAAATTTATACATACTTTTTTCTAAAGAAATAAAATTTGAAGAATAGGAAGAAATTTTAGGTGCTATTTTGAAGTCATAGAAAAAAGGTGTACCCAAGGTGCAGCACTTTCAACAACAATTAGCTTATATCAAAGCAATGTCCAAACTACAAAAATTTGCGGGAAAAAGAAACAAAAAATTGTGTCGTTTTAGCTATTAAAAGAATTACAGATGCTGTAAAAAGGGGAGGGACTTAATCCTATTTAAAAAAGAGTGAAATTAAGTCCTAAATTAGGTATTTTGGATCACACATCCTGTCTGTTATCATACCCAATTAACGAAAATTGAATCGCCTTTCTTTTTCAGTGTTTTAATTATCTTTAGGTAAACTTACAAAAAATGTGATGATTTCGAGATGACAAATAACTTTTTATTGTGCAAGCTTAATATTAAAATTCTCAACAGTTAAAAATCCCAAAAATAAAAAAAATTGCTTTTTTTCAATAACACTCAAATACAGAATAAAGAAAAAACAATGGTAAAAATACAAATAAATGAAAATAAAAAAAACGATTAAATATCTGTGATAATAGAGTTTAAGAAGTAAAACGACTTTTCAAAATTCTTTGTTTTTCATATTCTAGTTTGCTGTAATGGATCAAATGATTTGGAATTCCAGATTCAATAACTTCATCAATAAGAGCATCTAACTGATTCTTGTATTCACCAATAATATTCCATTCAAAATCAAGCCAAAATTTTGTATTTTTATGAGTCTAAAAAACAAAAAGTGAAAATAACTTTATAACAATTGCAAACTTACCTTCATGAATTCAGCAACATCTTTGATATTAAAAACATTCGGAATATTGTGTAAGCGGATATCACAAAGATTGTCAAGATTATTGAAGTATAAAATATTGTTCATAGTTAAAGGTGTGACAGCAGATGTTAAGCAATGAAAATGGCTAAAAGAAACATTTTATAAAGAAAAAAATGTTCAAAAACTTACTATTCAAATTCTTTTATATTTAATATTGATTCAATAATTGCTTCAAACATAACAATTTTTCCATCAGCATCAATAATTTTAACATTCTTTAAACAAAATTTTCGAAATTTGCTAGCAAATAATTTAAATTCTTCAATATTCATTTCGCAATCCATAAAAGAAAGTAAAGCCTCTTCTGATTCATAAATCCTTGGAATCAATAATTCAGCAAATTTTGGAATAATATTATTAAAACAAAGTTTTATTTCATCAGTAATCCAAATTTGATTTGTAACTTTGGCAATGTCGATTGTAATACAGCACATACAATTGATACTGTAGCATTTTTGACGATCATTTGAGCAAAATTTTTTTCCACCATTATATATACGTTTGATAATAAGAAGAGGCTTCATTTCAAAGAAGTATTTGCAGCTTTTAGCTAGTTTGAGATAACATTTTGGGGTTGATGGATTTTTGGCAATATAAAAAATAATTGAATCTGGAAGACTGAATAGTTGCTTGATAGATGGAGCTTCTAGCCACGGAATTCTTCCATTACGTTTTGATGGATTTGATAAATAATTAAAAGAGGCCATTTTGATTCACGATATTGTTGAAAAAATAATAATCTGCAACTTATTTGAATAATATTAGATTTAAAATACGTTAATCAAAAAATGAAATTCTTGGGTAAAATTTTTTAAGAAAACTTTTTTTGTTAATGAACGACATTTAAGTGGTCGCCGACTGAATTGATTTTTACTTGCTTATATAAATTGTAATAACAGATGGACTTTTTTTATTGAGGACAAACTATGGTGGCAGCAAAAACTCTCTAAAGAAAGATTGTTCTCATACAGCAATCTTTTTCTTTATTTTTCTTCTTCTACTTTACATGCTATTTAACTATTTATCATAAAAACGTATATTAAATTTTTTCAGGCTCATTTTACCGTTAAAAAGTTTGCAGATTAAATGAATATTGCAACTTCTTTTTTTGGATCAAAACCATCAAAAAGAAATAAAAGAAATGGAAGAAGACCTGTAACTCCAGCTATGAAACAACAATTTTCCCTTCCAGATTCAATTATTTATAATATTATCAAGAATCCATCTACACCAAATGTATATTCAAAAATGATTTTATCATGTAAATACTTCTTCGCAAAAAACCCTATTCTCGTTGTTGCACGTGCTTACAAAGGTGGAAGAAGGATTTGCTCAAATGGCGAAACTCAATGCAAAAGAAGACATCGAAAATGTTGTGTTAACTTTAATGTTGCTAAGATTTCACGAAACACTAAAATCTGGTTAACAAATGAATTCTATTTTTCTGTATACGATATTCCAGATTCTCCTGCATTATTCGTTAAAAAACTTTATCGATGTGAAGAAGCTCAGCTAATACTTTTTAATGGTATAATCAATTTTGAAAATTTTCAATTATATGCTTCAAAATTTCAAATATATCATATTACGTGTACAGCTATAACAAATGATGATGGAAGTAATTTAATGTTAGAAGATGTACTTGAAGCAATTCATGTGGCAAAAGTATTTGATTAGTAAGTATCTTTCTAAATATTCTGTTCTTAAGATTATGTTTTTCAGTCAATTTAGCAATGATATTCTGGCTACTGCTACAACCATGACTAGCATCTTAAATCTTCAAAATCTTGGGAATCTTGAAATTTTTCATTTAAGTAATATTCCAGAAGTTATTGATGTTGCAGATCTTAAAGAGTTTATGAAGGTAAACCTAACTTTCTTATTTAATACATATTGATGACACTTTTCAGGATCATATAAATACAAAGTTTTATTTATGCTTTAATTATATGATTTCTGAAGGATATATGAAACAGCTTGATGCCCTTATTGATTATATTATTGCTTCAAAAATTCCGCATCAGATTATCAGTTATTACGGTCAAAAGCAAAAAAAGCTCAAAATTATGGAAAGTCGTTATACTTCTTAAATATTTACATTTGCATTTGCTTTATTTATTGTATAGCAAATAATACAATTGTTATAAAAATGTTTTACGTTTTTCTTGAGTATAATTGATCTAAATATTTTGCAAAGATATGTATTATATCCCTGATGTTGCACAAATATTATTAAATAAAGGAAAATAAAAAAAATAAAAAAAATAAAAAAATTTTATGTTAGTTCAGGATTTTTTAACTTTTTGAAAAACTAAAATATTTCGAAGAATCCACAATTGCAGTTCTTATTTTTTTAAAACAATTTTTTTTGACGAACCATAGCTTTGTTTTTATTTTACGGACATGTTGTCTCTGCAATGTCCCTTTCAATTAAGCACACTGGGTTGTTCTGTCTTTCTGTATCGTCCTGCAAAAAATGTTACAATCGATTCGCAAAAAATGTTTGCTACAATTCTAAATTTATTTTTTTGACTTGTGCTATCTTTTCCAGTCTTTTTAAATATTTTATTTCATGCATTTTAAATTTTAATTTTTCATAGAATTACAAGAAAATTGAAAACTTTTTTAGTTAACCATTTCTAATGTAAAGATTAATTAGGAAGAATTAGGATGACTTATGCACTTGAAGTTATGAGCAGACGTTTTGTTTACAAAAATAATTAAGAAAATGTTTTTTAAAAAAACTGTTTTGACATTTTTACTTACAGTTATTTTTCTATTTGTCGAATCGAAAAACCAAAAAAACGTGTCAGTAGTAGCATATATGTGTATAAAAACGTTGTTAAAATGTTTGGCATTATAAAATAAAACATAACTTTTATTCTTCTTTTATAGTAATTCCATATATCATGTCTACCATTGTTGATATACTAAAGAAAAAATAAATAATAAAATAATCAATAAAATCTAACAATAAAATATAACAATAAATATAAGGAAATAAATGTACCACATTTAAGTATTGACAAAGCCAAAGGGGGCAGTTGCCCCCCCCCCCCCCCCCAAAAAAAAATTGTTTACAACTGTAGAAAATTACTGTTATGTACCTCCCCCAGAAATTCAGTTCTGTGTAACCTTTTGAGCATTGAAACGCTCACTTATCATTTCCAGCATCAATGCTTTGTCTTGATCTTGTCCAGCATAGCAAATACTACAATTAGGAATTTCCCAAGCAATTACGTCATCAATAAGATGATCAAGTTGAAGCTTGTATTGTATTCTTCAGAAATTGTCTTGTTATCAAAAAAGAATCCAAAATCTATACCCTTGTGTTTCTATAAAAAAAAGATATAGTGCTATATTAAATGAACTGTAAGCATACTTTAATGAAATCACCCAAATCTTTAGCTGAAATAATTTCAGGAATCCACAATAAAAAGAGAGATTCAAGATTGTTGAGATTTTTGAGCTTTAAAATATTTTTGAACGTTGAAGAGGTAGCTGTTGGAAATTCGCGATCAAACCAGCTAAAATTTTAGTCATGCGTCAGAACGTTCTAATTATACTCAAAGTGTATGGGGATTGTCCAGAAATCACGTGACCAAAAAATCGTGATTTTCAAATCCCCTCTGTGACCAAAGATCGAAGCGTTTTGCCGACAACATCAAAGCCGGGTGACGATATGGCTAACCCCCTCCCACCTTCCACTTGGTCACGTGATTTCTGGACAATCCCATGGTACAAAACGAGCTTACTATGAAAAATTTCGAACATTTGGAATTGATTCAAGAATTTTATCCATCATAACTAAACTTCCATCATCGTAGGCCAATTGAGTAAAACAAAAAGAAACAGTGTGCAATATTGAAGCACATAACTTAAATTCTTCCATTCTATATTTTTCCATTTTAAAACGAACTGTAACATCTTGAAAAAGTTTTGGGAAAAGTGTTAAAACTGTATTTGAAAAACCATTTTCATCTGTTTCAAGTTGATTAGTAAGCCAAATTTTGGTTTTTATTTTTTTGATATCAATTTTTACACAACATTTTTGATTATTTTCTTCACATGTTCGTAGACGTTTATTTGAACAAAATTTTTTTCCATCAAAACGGCTTGCAACAACAAGCGGATTTTTATTGAAAAAATATTTACATGATTGGACTAATTGCAGATAGCATTTTGGAGTTGAAGGGTTTTTTGTAATATAATAAATGGTTGAAGATGGTAAAGAGAATATTTGTATCTTTGATGGATCTTTAAACCATATAATATTATTTCTAGATTTATTTGTTGGTTTTAAGTTATTCATTTGGTTCATCATATTGGATTATTTTCTGAAAACACAAAATCAAATTTATTTGAACTAAAATATAATGCAAATAAATGAGAGCATGCAAGTAGCTAGCTAACAAACGACTTGCAAGAAATAAATAATGAATTTTTTTAAAATAAAAATTAATTTTCAGGAGAATGATATGTTAGGCTACTTATGTCGCCATCATCACCATGAAAATAAATGTAATATTGTTTTTATGGTAACAGTTTGTTTTTCCTAATTTGTGCAAACCAGACAAACGTACTAACCAAAACTTTTTTTGTTGCTGGTGAAGAGGGCATACTCACATATGTGCCCTTACAAAAAGTCTATTTTATTAGTTATTAAATTTCTTACAATCAATTAGCTTTTAAAAATTTTTTCTTTGGTTTGATTTCTTTAAAATCATTCATTTTTGATTGGCAACACCCAACGCGCGCTTATTTTGGTTATCACCTCTGGGAAGGTGCAAGGAAAATCGAGGTTTTCGATATTTTCGATATTTATTTTCAGGATGACCAAGACTAAAATTTCCACCGTGTGCTACTTGAAAAATAAATTTTTTTTATTAACTAAAAAAATAAAAAACCATATAAAGACGCTTGGTAACTTCTTTAGTTTTCACTTTCAGCATTTATGGTTTGTGCATAATATTTCAGGTGTTTGAGATCCCGATTTTAATATTAAAATATAAACTGTTTCAAAACTTCAAAAAATTAAATTCTACAATGTTGACATAATTAATTTTTTTTCGTTACCGATAGTTATGCATAAATGACAAAAGCATCACCGGTCAGTTTCATTAACCACTATTTTACTACTTTATTTTCTTAAACGAAAGTACATAAAAATTAAAATTGCAAAAAGAATAAAGCATATAATAAACGCAAAACTATAATTTTCATTTCTTGAAACAATTTTTTCCGTTGTTGAAATAACTTCCGTCGATGATGCAGATGATGCAATCATTGGCGGAGTAGTTGTCATCATACTTTTTGGTATAACTTTTAAATGAATAATTGCACCAGGATAATTTGGAACACCCGGGTATGGAAGTGGTGGAATATAATTGACATTTACAGTCGCATTTGTTATAGTTACAAGGTTTCCTACTTTATTCATTCTAAAATTATGATATTATTGAGTACCTTAAAATGTGAAAATTACTTTTGTAGTTTATTATTAACAAAAAATTCAAATTTCATAAATGATGAAATATTGTAATATGTGACATTGAATGTTACAAAAGTATCTGCATCAATTATGTAATTTGCAATGTTTGCTGAAAAAAATATGTCGATTACCTTTTTATAAAATTTTCTAAAACTTTTAAAAAAACCCTACTTGGGGGCAACGGAAATTGAGCTAGCTGTGTTGGTCTCCATGGAGAATAATACGGTGTATGAAGAAGGGTTTGAGATTCAGCCGATTCAATTTTCGTATAATTCGATGGAAACTGATCAGCATTAATGTATAAACTCGAATTAGATGGAATTTCGAAAACATAAAAATGTGAATATAATGTAAAAGGTAGCCATTTTTCGAAAGAACTGTAAAAAAGGCTTTTGTATAATTAAAAAACTTGAAGTAATTTGACTAAATTAAGCCATTCTTTTTTTAAATTTTAAGCATAACTAAAAACCTACTTGCATTCAAAGAGAAATGTTTCTTCCTCAAAACCTGTATAAACTTTAACTCCATTTTTAGATGAAGTCCAAATATTTGTAAAATAAAATAGTACATAATCATTTAAATCATTTGCCGTATCTTGCGTTAAAAGATAAATTCTGCATGGTGTTGGCGAATCCCAAGCCATAGAAGAAAAATGTGAAAGTAGAAAGGAAGAATTTATTGCGGCATAGAAACTACTAGTATTTTTAGACAGCACAAATACATTAGGATGAAATACACAACCACCAACCGGTTCTACGAAAGAAATTGTAGTTATCTATTCTTAATCCCGATTCCCCCCATTCAGTATTTTTTTGCGTTAATGCCGATTTTTGGCACTTTTTTTTCGACTTTCTTTCCATAATGGTCATTCGTCAGCTTGCCGTTAGTGCTGGCATTTTTTCAGGTCAGATATAATCCTGTTTTTCAGTCAACCGTGACCGAACACCAAAATACCCGAAAAGTATCCATAAAAGAGAGGAGATATTGTGAAAAAAACTTTATACTCTGCTAAAAAGAACTTACTGTTGGTAGCAATTTGAAAGAACAAAAAAACAGAAAAATTTCCCGTAACCAAAACTGATAATTTCTTGACATTTGTTTTGCAGTGATAATCAATCCCTTTAAAGCTTAAAAATCAGTAATTAGTTTAGACAATTAGACAGCAAGAACCTCATCGCGGACGTTTTCAAGTGACGCTGGAGTTCTTTTTATTTATTTATTTACTCCTTGTCAAGGCCTTTCGTCCTGAGAGCGCGCACATACAAATAGTACAATCCTCCGACGTCACTAAAAAATGTCTACGGTCAATATTAGGACAAAACTGCTTCTGGACGGATTCACGTAAAAAAGTAACATTCATTCCTACCATTTTTCTTCAGTCAACAATACTTTGGACATTTTTTCATCTGTGTAAAACGAAAATGAAACGGCAAGTTCACTGCTGTAAATTTCAATAAATGCGTTTTGATATTCCTATAATTTTATACTATTTTTTTAAAAGTATTTCTATGTTATTGGTTGACGTTTTGCTCACCCTAGACGTTTCCAATTCGTGCTGGAGTTGAGAATGAGTTGGAAACGCCTATGGTCAAGTTCAGCAATATTGAAGATTACACACTTGTATTTGTTTGTATTTCTCAGTCACTCATAAGATCAGTCAAAAGTTTTCTATATATATTATCATCACGCTTACTTCAATATCTTCAATTTCAACGCTAAATAAGTCAAAGTCCAAATAAGTGCTGCCATCAGTAACATAATATGGTTTTTCTTTAGTAAGATATCTCTTACCCACGTATCTTGGCTCTTAAAAAATTATCTTATAATTATTGCATAATAAAAACTCTTGTTTACCGACCATAAACAGGTTCCAAATTGATGAACATCGTTCTTGGAATTTCTGAGTTTTCACCCGTAATAACTTCAATAATTATTGTTGAATTTGAATTTATCGTATGTGCGGAAAAGTGAAAATTTGTATCTTGCGTATCAAAAGAATAGAATGTATTGTTATCAGAAATAATTCGCACTTTATCAGAAATTCTTTTATCTATAATTCCGGTTCCCACAGTTATAGAAAGATATGTCTTGGGACATGATGGATCTAGTTGAATCTGAAAAGATGTTTATCATTTTAAACAGAATACACGTTAAGAAGATGCTAAAAGTTTATTCCTATACAGGGTGATTCAAGAAAAGTCCCGAGTTGGTTTTGGACGGCAAATCTCTGCTGTTGACTCCTTGGAGCTCATATTTGGAGGTATAGGTCATCACTGACATGAGCATCTTTTGCATATATAATAATATAATTCAAATAGCTGCCATGTAGTCATTTTTGCTAATGACTTGATTTTTCGACCATTGTGTGTATTTAAACTGGCGCAAGGTCAAATCTGAATTTGGCGCTGTTTGGCAAAGTGTTCCCAACTGCCAAAATTTCATATGCAAAAGATGCTCATGTCAGTGATGACCTATACCACCAAATATGAGCTCCAAGAAGTCAACAGCAGCGATTTGCCGTCCAAAACCAACTCGGCACTTTTCTTGAATCACCCTGTATAAAGGGATTTTGATTAGCTGATTACTTTGATACATAATAATTTTTTTTTATTTTGCGAGGATTCAGAAGTCGTTTTTGTTTTACGTTTCCCTACTTGAACTTATGAATCCTTGAAAAGTAAAACTTTTTCTACTATTGTAGTCAACTCTTCGAGTCGCGTCAAACTTTGAAGACTTTTTTTTTGAAGATACCGTGAAATTGCATTTCATATTTCCGCAATATGCACCGAATTGGTAAAAATCGTGCTGAGCCGATGAATTTGTAATCCACCATTCTGTAGATGAACATGGAAGATTCCATATCGGAATTTGACAGAAGCAATCTAAAAAAATTAAATGTAATAGTAATTATTTGACAGAGAGAGAGGCAACGTGCATATTTTAAAAAACGTGATTCGAAAGTCATGATCCACTACACTTCCATCACTTTTAAATTCCCATAAAACTTTTCTCGCACTACCATTTTGATACGGTAAAAAAGATCTCATGCTATCATGCAGTAGAGGTGTAAAAAAGAGTGTTTTATTATGTTCGTCATCCGAGAAAGTTATGACATCTGTGATCTCCATATAACCATCAGTTTCTGCTATAATCATAGTATTTTGAACGATTTCAATTTCATATGAGCAATATGCATTATTCGGATATCCTTCTTGTATACCCCAATCGACAACATCTTGATAATTATATGACAGCTGACAATTTGCATCAACAATTTCAAAATCTGTTTTTATAATTGTGACATACGCTCCAAATTCGTATCTTGGTTTGTCATATGCTCTTTTGGAAATAGGTACATTAATAATTAAATAATTATCTTCATTATAATATGCTTTGTTTAATTTAGCAGATCGTTGACTAAAAACATGTGTTTTATTTAGCGAACGACACTTTTGGATCAAAAAGGTCTTCCAGTGTATCATATTCAAAACACTTACTTAAATATATAAAAGTTTGTGCTATTTTTTGCGGTCAACAAAATATTCGGAGAAATATTCAGTTCAACAATTACAATTTTAAAGCCATATCCTTTTGGAGCAATAAATTCCCAATTACAACTATTTTTTCTTTTTGTAATTGGGTAAATGCTTGAACGAATATACAAAATTTGTGTTTCGTCATCAAATTGAAATGGTTCAGTGTTGTTCAGTAAACATTCGTCATTGTTTCCTTCATAAAATATTGCAAATGCTTGAAAATAATGAAAATCATAATGCGATGAAATGTTTTTCCCATCTGAGTCGCTTTTCCATGTAATATTTTTTTTATCGTAAATTATGACATATTTTAATCCATATTCAGGATTCGTGCTATCCACTGGAAATAAGATCGGATTTGTAATGAATGCAATAAATGTCACATTCTGAAAGTTTGTAATACGTACCAAGGTTTTTCTAATGCTTTTAAGCTTAAAAGGAACACTAATTGTAGTATCACAAGAAGAAATAGGATGGGACAAAAACTGAGAATTAAGGGCAGGCTGTCCAGTAGGTAGGTCATATTTAAACACCGTAAATAGAGCCGGAATGCTTAAAATGTATTGAATACTCGTTTTTAGAGCATAATTATTACCGTTATCAAGAATGTTCCTTTTAGATTGCAAATTTCTTTACCTTTGAGGCAGTATCAAGAATAAAATTCATTTTACAATATTCCGCGTCTGAACCGTAAGGAAAATTTGCGTTTTCAAAAAAAATAATTTCATTTGGTTTTAAAAGAACATGAGTAATATCTTTCTCATAACAAAAATACTTTGAGTGCTGTGAAGTAACATAGGTAAATAATAATACTAAAAAAATAAACTTTTCCATTATGGCACAAAAATAATTTTCTTCTCTGAAATCTTTGATCTTTTTTTGCAAAAATAAAGATTACACTGTGACAAGCATGAATTTTATCAAAAGCTTCATAACATAGTTACCAGCACTTTTTTTGAGTGAAAAGTTTTTTCAACAAAGTGTTCGTTGTCATAATCTCATATTATAATCATCTTTTTACATTAATTCTTATTCTTTAAAAGCACTTACAGAAAAAATACAAAATTTATGACGCAAAATAAAGCATACAGTTTTGAGAAAACGCAACAAAGATTATATATTGCAAACTTGTAAGCTTTTCATGATAAAAACTTTATGCTTTCAAATATTCCAATCTTCTACAATCATGATTGCAATCATTTTTCTATTCAAAGCTCTTACAAATTTCATGACGCAAATAATTGAAAGTGTAAAAACTCACATTTTTTTGATACTCCCTTTTTTTAAAAGATTTTTAGTTCATGCAGCTTTAATCAGCTTTATGCTTTAAAAAACTTTTATGCATTATTTTTTTCGCTGCGAAAAGGCTTTAAACAAAAAAAAACGGAACTGTCAATCTTTTTCAGATTCAGATTTGTGTTTATTCTGGTACTAAAAAGCTTAATTTTTTTTGCCATATAACAGGGTGTTAGGTTAAGCCATAAAATCCTGTATTTTACTTTATATATAAAAAGCTTTCAACTCTGCATACTCATATTATTATTGTTGCATAATCTAAATTAGAGTGAATAATGAACACTTTGTTTATCATCTTTGCTGCATTTATTGTTGCTTCATTCGGGGATGATGATGATCTTATTGGGACAACATTTATTGGAGATTTTGGATATTATTTGGATGCCGGGAGTGATAATTATTGCAATATATATGTTAATTCATTTAAAGATAGAGCGGCTACAGTATCAATAGAATGGACAACTGATCTATGCTCATATTGTTTAGAGATGAGATTTAGAGATAAAACGTAAGATATTTTGATGCTCTGCTAATTAATAAGGGAATCGATTCAAGTGCAACACGCAGAATGAGAAGGGGCATATCTGCGTGTTGCACTTGTCGTTTTTTCGCGGTCCTTTGAAAGACGTAAAATCGAGGTTTGACTTTAACATATTCTATCATTTCCATGTTAAAAAACTTAAAAATGAGGTATTTAAAATAAAAGTAACAGACGATATCATGTGCTACTACACTTGAAGGAAAGTGACTTTTTTCATTATGAAGGCGTTAAGAATTAACATGAATGCTATTGGATAGTAAGAGAATTACATGATTAAAAAACCTTTTTTTTTTAAAAACATACACCTTTTTTTCAGTGAAATCTTTCCGATCATTGACAAACTTATTGAAGATTATGATTACAATAAAACGCGAGTATTTTTAACCATGGCTGCATTCTTCGATTTTGCAACTCCAGATGAGGATGATATTCTTGAAGGCGCAAATTTCACATTTGTTAATTGTCCAAAAAAAGTTTCATCCACAAGTACTTCTTCTCCTGAAATTTCCACAGAACCTTACACTGTGCCGTCAACAACAGTTGAATCAAATTCAACCTTTGTAAATCCAAGTTCACCTTCTTCTGTTAGGACGACAACAACAACAAATAAAATTTCAAGCACTTCTACAGTCAATTCTTCATCAGCTTTTAATCATTACATTTTAAATTGTTTTTTGTTTCTTGGTGTGATATTCATGATTAGAACTGTTGGTTAAAATTCGTAAATAAATTTTTATTTTAAAAATCTTTTTTGTTCCTTTAAAGTCGAATTAACAATCTATGATCTGTTTTTTTTGTTGACGATCATTTGAACAGAATTTCCTTCCGCCGTTATAAATATATTTGACCGCAAGAAGAGGTTACATTTGAAAGAAATCTTTGCAAGATTGTGCCAATTTTAAATAACCTTCTGGTGTTGATGGATTTTTTGCCATATAAATAATAATTGAATCTGGAAGGCTAAATTGTTGTTTGATACACGGAGCTTCTGGCCACGGGATTCTTCCATTTTACGCTATGATAGTATTGATAAAAAAATAAAAGGAGCCATTTTGATTTACGAAATTTCTGAATACGTTAATAAAAAAAATGAAAATGTCGGATAAAATTATCCAAGGGATTTTTTTTATTTTTTATTACTGATTGACATTTAATGAGTCACTGACTAAATCGATTTTTACTTCTTAACAATGGTGGAACGGCACCACTGCTTGATTAAATTCATCAGTAAGTTTTTTCCGTGATACCTCTCAACGATCAATTGTGAAAAAATCGAGAATTTTCTAATAATGCAAATTACAAAAAACAAAAAAGTCACAGTCATTGTTTTGCCTACTCCTAAAACTATGATCTCACTTTTCTCATATGTGAATAATTCGCATTTGCTGGGAGATAAAAACAGTGATGGAAAGTTTTTCTTTTTTTTTCCATCACTGCCGAAAATTTTTTTTGGAAAATTATTAAATTTGATTTGTTTTTAGATTTCCCATAATTTTCAAATTATTGTTTTTATTTTATTTCAAGCTTGGATTTTTTGTAGAAGAAGAATATGGATCAAATTGATATTTCAACTTTATCACTTACTTCAAAGCCATCAAAGAAAAATGAAAGAATTTCTTGGTCTGGTGCTTCATCAATGACGCAAGGATTCAGTCTTCCAGATTCCATCATTTATTATGTTACCAAGAATCCATCAACACCAGAAGGTTATTCAAGGATGATTCAATCATGTAAATACTTCTTCCAAAAAAACCCTATTATTGTTGCTGCACGTATTCTTGATAATGGAAAATTACTTTGTTCAAAAGTTGATTATGAATGCACATTTAGTCGTAAATGTTGCTTTAAATTCGATATTACAAAACTTAAAAGTAAAATTTGGCTTACAAAAAAATTTAAATCTTCTTTAATTGATGTTTCTGATGATTTTTATGAAAGACTTGCTTCAAAGCTTATTGTATTTTTATGTATCCCCCTCTCTCTTCCTTTTTTCGGCATCTATTTTTGAAAAGAAAATTTTAAAATATATCATCCAAAATTTTTACGGTAATATATATTTATACTGGGGCAACACTGCGGTGAGGTGGATTTAAACCAAGCTACGACATATGCGTCCTCATTGCCTTTTTGCTCGTACTAGTCCTTGGCCACTTTCATTTTTCCACCCAGTGAAAACAACCTACCACTCTAAAAAATTACCTTAAATTAATTTATAAATACTTTATTTTATTTTCTCTTTTCAAAAATAAAAAATCTAAAACAAAAACACCCTTGCTTTCATTGTTTTGTTTTTATTTTCAATTGCACTATTTACTCTACTTTTATTTATTTTTTCTATTGTACATATCCTTTATTTTACTGTTATATTTGTATTTTTCTCTGCACTTCACAAAGAAGTGATTAAATAAATAAAATAAAATAAAGCTCTATCGATGCGAAGATGCTAAACTTTTACTATATCATACAACAGTGAATATGAAAGTTTTTCAATTATATGCTTCAAAATTTCAAAAAATTGATTTTTGTGGTGGTGTTAAAATTCTTGACAATGATGGAAATATGGTTATGCTTGAAAACATTCTTGAATCCATTCCAAATATAAGAGAATTTTGGTAGTAAGTTTTTAATTCAAAAACTTTTTTCATTAAAACAAATTTTCATTTATTTAGAGACTTTGCTGGTGTATCTTCTGCTACTACTGCTTCAACAATGAAAAATATCTTAAAACTTCAAAATCTCGATAATCTTCATAAAATTGTTTGATTTGATGTTCCTGAAAGTTTTAGTGTAAAAGATCTCGACGATTTTATTAAGGTAAATTCAGAGTTCTTTATTTCTCAATTTACATTTGACATATTTTAGAACCATAAAAATACAAAAATTTGGCTTCAATTTGAATGGAATATTTCTGTTGACTATAAGAATCAACTTAATCATCTTATTGATACAATGATTGCTTCTGAAATTCCAAAGTGTGTTATTCGTTACGCTCGACAAAATTACGAAAAAGTAAAAATTATGTATGATCGTTATACTCGTTAATATTATCTTTCATATATTTTATTGTACGTTTTCTTTGTATTTATTTTATTATCATATTTCTCTTATTGTATTTTTTTTTGTTTTCAAGATTTTATTTTTAAAAAAGTGCTATTGTTCTTTGAGCTTTTTAAGTAATTGAAAAATCGAATTTGGTATCTCTCATACATTCTTATTTCCTAATTTTAGCATATTTTAAAATGTGCCTTTGCAATCAATTTTTTATGTCAACAAAACTAATTAAATTTTTTGCACATTTCTATTTTTTTCGTCTTTAAACGCGTTCGTTGCCATTTAAATAAATATGAAAAGCTAAAAAACTTTGTTGAATTTTGATTAAATTAAAATTAAACGTAAATGAAAAGAAAAACATTTACAATGGACAGGAAACAAAACTTTGTAAAGTTTGTGCACAACGACGCCCATAAGAATGATGCAATACCTCTTTATTAAACTGAACATAAACTTTTTCAAAAAAAATGGGGATTATAAAGGGCAAAATGAGAGGAGTGTAGAAAAATATAGCAAATTGTTTTTAAAAAAAACCATATATTTTACACATTGCGAATAAGAGTAACAGAAGTTTTTGTTTTGGTAACAACTAAAACTAGATAATAATAACATTTTCTTTCTTTTTGCATGACATTTAAAATTAGAATTCGTTATTTTACCAAAACAAAAATTTAACAAAGAAGCAGACGTGTTTTTTGTTTTAATTACCATGAACAATGTAGTTGGCCTAAAAGCAATTCTTTCATTTAAAATGGACTTGAATATTTTGAAAAGATTATCTTTAAACATGTTGCAACAGCTGTGCTGAAAAATGTAAGGAAAAACAACGGAGATTTTTTTGTTACAAAACGTTTACAAAAAATGTCAATGCAGTAAAACAAAGATCAAAATAAACACTAAAATGATAAGAAAAATTTGGCATTTTAAATATCAAAGAAAATGTAAAACAAAAATGAGCATGCGAATTTGAAGAAAAATCAAAATTTACAATATTATTACATAATTCCACATATTTCTTCAAATTCTTGATAAAAACGGATATAGAAATTCGTAAATTTCAAAGCAATTAAAGTATTAATAAGTTGTGCAAGTTGATTTTTGTATTGAAGAGAAATATTTGATCGAAAATTGAGATAAATATTTGTATTTTTATGATGCTGAAATTTTAATAGTTAATCATAAGAATTTACCTTAATAAATTCACCAAGATCGTTTACACTGAAAATTTCAGGAATTCGAGATAACAGAATTTGACGAAGACGACCAAGATTGGTGAGTTTATTAATATTTTCTAGTGTAAAACTATTAATAGCCGGTGCTTCATGAAAGCTAAAAACTTATAGCATTAAAATTGTAAAACCATGAAAAAGAAGAAAGAAAACGTACTAATAAAATTCTTTTACATGTGGAATTACTTTAAGAATTTCATCAAGCATTACACGATAGCCATCATTATCAACAATTTCAACATGGTGAAGAATAAATTTTTCAAATTTTGAAGCAAATACTTGATAATCTTTCATTGTAATAGCCATAGTTCTAAGATGGAGTACAGCTTTTTCACATCGATAAAGCTTAGAAATAAATGATTCAACAAAATTTTGTTGATAGAATGAAAAAAGATGCATTTCTGTTGTAAGCCAAACCTGATTTAAATGTTTGTTAATATCAAAGTTAACACAGAATTTGCACTTCTTGCTATAATATTTTCTTTCATTCATATTTGAACAAACTGTTTTTCCCCCGTTATGGATACGAGGAATAACAAGAAGAGGCTTTTTTTCGAAAAAGTATTTACACGAAGCTGCTAATTTTGAATAAACTTCTGATGATGAAGGATTTGTAGCCATATAATAAATAATAGGATCTGGAAGGCTGAATGCTTGCTTCATTGATGGGCCCCCAGGCCATGGAATTTTTCCAGATGACTTTTTAGCACTTTTGCGATGGCAAGAAAGACATGAACCCATTTCGTGAGCAAAATAGATGAAAAACTACAAAAAAGTAGATAAAATCTTAGAAAAATAAGTTATTTGTAAAAACATGCTAACAAAAAATGAAAACAAAAACATTAAAAATATAAACATCGGTGTTTAACAAAAACAAAATCGGAAAATCCTTTTTCTTTTTTTGCTGTTTACTCCGCCTTTCTAATCGGTTGTGGCAAAAATATATGCACAGAGCGATCAATGGTTGCGCAAAGTTCAGCCTTTTAGCACTTTATGGCTATAAATGAAAGAGTTATGAAGACAAAGACAAATGAAGAAAGAGACGTAATTGCAATTATAATTGTAGAAAAGCTTATTGCGCTGCCATCTGTCAGACATTTAGCTTTTGGCGCGTTTTCTTTTCTTTCTTTGTTTCAATTTTTCAAATTTCATAGTGATGACTGATCACATGACAAAAAATAAGAAAGAAAAAAGAATAATGTTGTAAAAAAACTAATGTTTTGAATTTACGAAATAAATTAACCAAGAAGAAAAACATTTGCATAAATTCTTGATTTATTAATTTGCTTATTTAACAGCTTTACCTTCGGATATAGCTAAACAATATCACATGATAGCAGTTTCTGTTATAAAATATAGGTGTCGATGATTTTAAAGAAGTATAATAGCAAAGATAACATAAATAATCCATTAATAATACATTTATAATATTTAAAAAGTATGCAGAATTTTGGATATTTTGTAATAAAACTCTTTGTCTTCTCAGAAGACTCTTCTGCTACTTTTCGTTTACTTCCTTGTTAAATTTTTTTGGTAAAATTACAATTCCAAATTAAAGAGAGATGTATTTTATCACAATAAAACATGTAAACAAAAAAATCAATACAGTAAAAAATTATAAAAAAAAAGGAAAATGTACAAGAGAACATGGAACTATCATGACTTATTGTAAATAACGATTTTCCATGATTTCATGTTTTGTTAAATCATGTCCACGATACTGAATAAAAAAATTATGGTTATCAGAAGCAATAACGCTATCAACAAATGCATTAAGTTGTTTTTTGTATTCTTCAGAAAGTGTGCGTTCATAATAAAAATGAAGCCAAAATTTTGTATTTGGATGATTCTATAAAAAGGAAACTATTAATGAATATTAATTCAAAGATATAAGATGTCTTTACCTTAACAAAAGTTGCAATATCATCAACATTAATATCAACAGGAAAATTGAATAAATGAAGAATTCGAAGATTGCCAAGGTTTTGAAGCTTTGAAATTTTTTTAAATGTTGAAGCTGTAGCAGCAGGAATAGTATAAACAAATTGGCTAAAAATGACGATTTATAATTCAAATTCGAAAATTAAAATGCACATATGGTTTTATGAAAAAAAACTTACTAATGAAATTCTCTAACATTTGGAATCAATTCAAGAATCTTTTCAAGCATTACAGCATTTCCATCATTATCAACAAATTTAACACCAAGAAAACAAAATGCATCATATATTGCAGCAAGTAATTGAAAATCAGCTATTTTAATTGTTTCAAAATTAATTTCTAATCCAATTTTGTGATATTGACAAAGTTTTGGAAAAATTGTTGATACAAAATTTGGAAATTTGATTGATGAAAAATGAAATGCATGAGTGAGCCAAATCTTGCTTGAAAGTTTTGTGATATCAATTTTGACACAACATTTTCCATTGCATTTATTCATATTTTTTGAGCATAACTGTTTTCCATCATTATCTATACGAGCGGCAACAATCATAGGGTTTTTTTCGAAGAAGTATTTACAAGATTGAATCATTTTGAGATAGCGTTTTGAAGTTGATGGATTCTTAGTAATATAATAAATGATTGAATCAGGAAGGCTAAATTTTTGTTTGATAGCTGAAGCTTCAGGCCATGAAATTCTTCCATTTTTATTGGATAATTTTAAAGTTGCGTTAGTAGAAGTATTCATTTGATCAATATTATATTCAACGATGAAAGTATGCCTGAAATTTAATAAATTAATTTATGTAAAAAGATCTGCAAAAAAGAAGAAAAAAAAACGATGAACAACTAATTTGCTGCTTCCAAATAATTTGTTTGTTTATACATTTTTGCTAGCAAAACTTTTTTATAAGATAAACAATGAGCATAATAAATGCAGAAATCAATAGCTGAAGGAGCTCAATACAACTTTTTTAGACTATATTTATCGACTATATAAAAAAATAATGTACGGACGTCAACAAAAATCGAACTTATGAATTTAGACTTACCGATTAGATAGTGTTACTCTTTAACAAAATAAAGACGAGCACGAAATTGTGCGACATCGTGTTTTTGCATTTAAATAGTTGACGTATATCTAGAATTTGAATTTGGTGAACTTTGACAAAATTTTATGCAATGCCTTCTAAAATTTATATATTTAATGGTCGATTGTTGTTAATGAGTACTGCATGTATGTACACTCAGAGTGCACACGCACATACATTTAAAACAGTTCCCTAAAAAAGATAAAGCAGTCACTGCCAAATTTCTTTAACAAGTCAGGTCTTCTAAAGAGTGCTCATTTTTGGAGAGAACAATTATTGACGACAAAAAGCAAGCAGCAAACTTATTCATTATTTTCTTTCATTGTTTTGCGTGATCGTATTTGTATAATTTTTTTTTAATTTATTCATTTTATTTCAGGTATATTTTTCCCATAGAAAACAATATGAATAAAATGGATACATCAAATTCACTATCAAAGCTGTCAAATAAAAGTCGAAAAATTGGATGGCCAAAAGCTTCAGCACTTAAGCAACAATTTTCTTTTCCAGATTCAACTATTTATTATATCACAAAAAATCCCTCAAGACCAGAAGTTTACATGAAACTGGTTGAATCCTGTATAAGCTTTTTCGAAAAAAACCCTATTCTTGTTGTTAATCGTATTACAAATGGTGGAAGAAAAGTTTGTTCAAAATATAGAGTTGAATGTAATCGTCAATGTTGTATTAATGTTGATATCTCTAAACTATCAAGCAAGATTTGGCTCGTGATGGAACTACGTTTTTCTACAAGAAGTATTCCTAATTTTGTGCCAATAATTATTCCAAAACTTTTTCGATGTGAAAATACTTGCATAACTATTAATTATCCTATAATTACTATAGCGGATTTCAAATTACTTGCTACAAAATACGATATTTTTTATTTTCATGGTGTTAAATTTCTTGACAATGATGGAAATGTTGTAACGCTTGAAAAGATTTTTGAATTGATTCCAAATGTTAAAGAATTTTTTTAGTAAGTTTTTGTAAAATTGTTTCCGCAGTTTTGATTATCGTTATTTTTAGCCACTTTAATGGAGTAACTCCAGCATTAACAACTTCAACAATGAATAAAATTTCAAAGCTTCAAAATCTTAAAAAGCTTCAAAGATTTCATTTGTATTATATTCCGGAAGCTATTAATGTTCAAGACATTGCGTATCTTATTGAGGTAATGTTCTTTTTGGTATTTTTGAACAAAAGCTTTCGCTATTATTTTTTTTCCGGTTGATGTTTCTATGTTTGCAAAGTTCACTGTCTTTTAATTATCGTTTTTTTAGAAATACAAAAACACAAAATTTTGGCTTCATTTTGCATATGATATTTCCTTTTCACAAGAATATAAAAAACAACTTGATGCCCTTGTTGACACTTTTGTTGCTTCTAAAACACAAGGCCGCGTTCTTCAATATCCTGGACAAAATACAGTTAATTATAAAATTATGGAAGAAAATTATTAATTATAATTTTTTTTACCCAGATTTTGCGTTTGTTTTGCTGTATTACAGATTTTTGCTATTTTGTTTTTTATTATGAAATTTTCAGTTATTTTTGTTCAATGAAAGTCTGTATTTGATTTTATAAAGAAATATTGCATCATTCTTAAGGCTGTTGAATACCAAGCTTTAAAATGTTTTTGCTATTTTTTCATTATTTTTGTTTTCAAAAACAAATTCTTTTATTTTGTAAATGCTTTTTTGTTGTTTTTTTATCATCAGCTCTTTTTTACATTTAATTAAAGCTCATATGTTCGAAATTATTTTTGCTTTCTATTCTTGCATTTGCTTCATTTTATTGTTTTTCAAAAAATGCTTTTAAGTTTTGAGTTACTGCAGAATAAACTTCACCAAATCGGAATTATTGCAATACATGTTTGTAAAAAGATTTGTTATAATTACTAATATTATAGAGATATTTTGTTACTGTCATAAATTATTATAAATCGCAAAAAAACAATAACAAAGTATTAAGAAACAAAATTGCTTCAAGAGATATTTGATTAATTGTAGATTTTGAAGTAGTGGTGAATTGTGTTGTTACTGTCGATCCAGTGACAGCAGAAGTTGTACTTCCGTCTGATTCACCAAAGCTCGTGCAGCAGAATTGACTTACAACATTTATGCCGTCATTGTAATCAGTGTCATAATATGGTGCCGTAAAATTGTAACAACTATTTGAAGGGGTGTACGGAATGTCTTGATCCATAAATGTTTGACCCTCGAATAAAATTATACGTCCAACAAAAACTTGTTTATAATTTACAGAATTTTGGTAATAGCTGAGATGAATCAAAAATTCACTGCTATTACTGTTAACAGGAAAACCGCCAAACTGTGTACCATTTACGCCACTGAAAATTTAAAAAAGTGGTTAAGGAATAAATGGAAACTTGAAGGGGACCAGTGCAAGATGGCGCAAGGCGGTGCGAGTAGGTGCAAATGGGACAAGATGTTGTAGGTCGGTGCAAAAAAGATCCAAGGTGGTGAAGGCCGGTGCAAATGAGGCAAAATGGTGCAGCATGGCAAATAAATAAAAAGCAAGAATTTTAGAAAAACAACCTCGAAGGGTTGATATTCTCTAGTGGATTAAAAATTGCTTACAATTCAAAGCGAAAAGTATTGATTGAAAGAAGTGGTGCAGATGCCTCAGTAAAATCCCCGATGCCGATGAGATCTGTATCAGTGAACATAAAATTAGTTGATGCGGAAACATAAACACTATTATCACTGGTATTGTAAAGGGTAGAAATAGCTTGGAAATTTGTACATCTGGGTGGAATGATTGAGTGCAGGGTTTTTGTTTGATTGAATGCGCTACAACATGACGTTACAGAAAGCGATCGGTCTAAAAATGATGTGATTAAAATCATTTAATTTAATTGTTTTTTTAAAATCACACCATCAAAATTGCTGCATTTTTGATTACTCATGTCAAAGAGTGATCCATCATAAGAAATAAAGCTGCCATGATCAATCATTCCATAAAACAGTGGTGGTATATACGCTTCTCCATCATCATTATGAAGATTGGTATTAACAATTAGTTGAAGAGGACTATTAGTTACCGAAAAATTCATAGACGAAGAAATAGGGCGACAATTTTTAATCCAAGGATATACAAATTCATATGTACAAAATTCAAAATTGGACATATCAAGAGGTGTATCAATTTCAAAATTATTAATAGTAATTAAATTAATTGTATCATTGATACTTGAAACATTCAAAGTTGCTGACATATTTAAATTAAGCGTGCTAAAAGTCGAAGCAGTTTGCACAGCATTGCACTTTTGTTCAGTAATATTTGATGTTGGGAATGATGAAGTTGGAGGAGGAATAGTTTGAAATGATTCACAACAAAATTGACTTATAACATTTACAGTCCAATTTGTCATTTCACCGCCGTACATTTCACGAATATTTAGAAATTCTGTAAAATTTTGACATGTATTTGTTGAAGAAAATGGTATTCCTTCAGCAGATAATGTTTGACCATCACGAATTATTAGCTTTCCAGCTAATGCTAATGGATATATTGTTGGTTCTTGTCGGACATAAAACCATAATATTCTATCTTCTCCATTAATCGGATAATGGCAATATTGAATATTTGTTGAACTCCTGTTCAAAAATTTAGATATCAATAAAAATTTTTTTAAAGGAAATGTCTTGTTTTCGACATTTCATTTAATAATTAAAATGCTTACCATTGACATGGCAAAGCAAAGAATTTATGGCATAATTAAATTCCATTTCAAAAGGGGAATATGTTTTACTAAATTTTCCTGTACCTAAAATATTGCTATCTGATAACACAAAATCTGCATTCGTATTTGCAATAATAACATTTTCAGTAATATTAAACAAGGTTGAAGCAATACTAAATTTCGTACATTTTGGGGTATTTGCTGGGACGACAGTTACCGGTTGGAATGACGTGCAACATGTTTCAATTTTTAAAAATGGAAGTTCAAATAACAAGTCTAAATTGATAAATTAAAAGTGTGAAGAAAACTTTTTGTAATTTGTTTATACCTTTATCGATATCCGAATAAGACAAGCATTTGTTTTCATCATTAAACATTCTTCCATCATATAATGCAAAGTTTGCTTCATTCACAGAACCCCAAAAAATCAAATTATCAGATTGTAGATTACTTGGATTAAGCATATCCAATGCAGTAATACTAACAAGGTCATCATCAATAACAGCACTATCATTTAAATTGCTAAAACATTGATCATCAACACATAGTGTATAATTAATTTGTGAAACTTGAGTAAATTGTTTAACAATAATAACATTTTGATTGCCACTGCGTGAAACATGCAAAATAGCAGAAAATGAAAGATTTCGTTTATCCTGGTCATAATCCAGATTACTGTAATCAGATGTGACAACAGAAATTTCTTCACAGCGTTGAAAGCCGCCGTCAACAAATAAAGAAAAAGAAAGTAAAAAAAGTGCAAAAAAGAAATTCATCGTCCCCATATATTTTGCTATAATTGAAAAAATTTAACAGAAAAATGTTTTTTTATATAAGACAAATTTAATGATAAGAGTTTTTTGACGAAAAAAATTCTTAAAAAAGCAATCAAAAATTACTTCAAAGCACTTTTAGATAACAACAAAAGACAATAAAAGTGCTTTGAAGTAATTTTTATAATAAACAACCTTACAGTTTTTTACCGAAGAAATGCGTTAAAAATAACTGTTTTTTAGCTATATTTTTCTTTGTTAACTCTCACTTTTTTTTGAAAAAGTTTATGTTCAATTTAATAAAAAAACATTGCATCATTCTTATGGGTCTTGTTGTGCACAAACTTTAAAAAGTTTTTTTCACTATTTTTTCTGGGAAAAGTTTTTTTTATTTTGTAAATTTTTTTTGTTGTTTCTTTTACGTTAAATTAAAATAATCGAAATGAAATAAAATTTTTATAGCTTTTGATATTCATTAAAAATGACAACAAAAGATGAAAGGTTGTTTATTGGTAATAAATTTCAAAATGACAATGGTATAAATCAATTTACAAATTTGAATTTAAATCATGGTTATCAATGTCATGAAATATTATCTTCTTTTCAATCTAATAGCACAACAAATTCTGAAACAAATTGTGGTAAAATTTTTAGCTGCAGTTTACATTACAGTCGAATCGTGAAATTATGCGCCTCGTTATAACGTTTAACATCCTGTTTTTTTCGGTCCTTTTAAATCTTTTGTGTTAGGTCCATCAAGATGATAAAAAAACTTTGTTATCGATGTTACTCCCACTTTAAGAAGCACAAAAGCTCAACATGTTAAAAAATGTAATGTGAGCTGCGGCTGCAACAAAAACAGTTCAATCAAATAATTTTGATGCAAAAAATAAAAAAATATATTCATGGGAAAAATCAATGAAAAATACATGCTTTGATGCCTTGAATGATTTAAAGCTCAATGAAAAAGATGAAGAGCATCAAAAGCAATACAAAAAGAATAGCTCTTCAAATACTTCTACCACCAACAGCAGCACCCTATCACTTCATATTTCTGCATATGAAAATTCAACATCTCCTCCTGCTGCTGTTGATGATTCATTTGATGAAAATAAAAGATCAAAAAAGAAAGAAAATGCAAAACAAATTTTTTCAAAAACGGGAGTTCAAGTAATTTTGTTGATTGCAAAACATTTAATTTTTTTTTGAAATTTATTTAGAATTCATTTGAATTTCCAAGGCAACAAAAAGATACACATTCTACTGATCCAGAAGTGATGCAATTTAAAGCATCCCAAAAATTATTAAATCTTAATCAATCAAGTTCATCATCAAGTGATGGTAATAAAGGTAAGGAAGTTGCACAACTATCGTCTATTTACAATTCGTTACAAATTGATGAATTAGAAACAATGTTTAGAGAAGATAAAATTTAGAAGAAGGTCCACTTAAAATTTCAACCAATTTTTGATCACAAATTTTCCATTTTAGCTTTTTTAGTTCATGTTTTCAGTTATAGGTTACTGACTTTTTAACCTAAAATTTTGTTATTTGGATAAGATTCGCCAACTAAATTCTATTATAAATGTGGAACTTGTTAAAAGTAGAAAAACTTTTTTATGGCCGAAATTCAGTATGCTGCTAGTTTTAGAAATGATAGAATGGCTAAGCCATTAAGAAAACAGAGATAAAGACATTTAATTTAATAACATCGTATGCAATGATGTATAAAGGAACAAATTTTAAAAGATTTTGGGAGTGGTAAAACTTTTATCTTTTGCCACTTTAAAATGCGTCAGCAGAAGATCAAAGAAGTTTTTTCAATTCCAGAAGGTTCCCAATACATTTCTCTAAATACATAAAACTGCTATTTTATGGGTTTTTGAGTCTTTCGATAGTTAATGAATTTTTGCAACAGTAATTTTTAATTGTTTGCAAATCGTAATAATAATTATTTTACAATAACAACACATTTTAAAAAAATAACCGCTTGAGCTAAAGAGATGTTGCAAAAATATAAATAAGAAGAATTAAAAACCTTTCAACCTTACCGTAGACGTCCCCAACTCATGCCTGAGTTGAGGCCCCATATTTTGCCCATAAACTCGTTATAGTAAGGGATAGTTAGGGGCAAAATATTAGCTGCGAAATCCTCGATCCCTGGATTTAATAGCTATTTGAAGTACGTCAAGTAGCAGACGATGGCTATATCATAGATGGAAATAACCCATTTTTTAGATCTTTTATAGCCCAAAATCATATTTATAATACTTATCTAAGCTAATCGGATCATATTTATAGTAAAATTAATGTTTTTAGAAAACTTTGAAAATTATGTAGTAGTAGACGATGATATACGTGTGTGTCAACATTAAACCAAAAAATACCAAAATTAAATTTGTGCTATTATATTGTCACTAATAGCTTAGAAAAGTATTATAAATATGATTTTGGACTCTAAAAGGTCTAACAAATGGATTACTTCCATCTATGATATAGCAATCGTGTGCTACTTGACGTACTTCTTTTAGTTATTAAACCCCAAGATCGAGGATTCCGCCGCTAATATTTTGCCCCTAACTATCCCTTACTATAACGAGTTTATGGGCAAAATATGGGGCCTCAACTCAGGCATGAGTTGGGGACGTCTACGGTTAGTGTTTTCTTTTTTTTAAAAAAAGGACACACTTCTAGTTACCCCGCTTTTTTTCTAACAACGAGCAATCACTACGTCTTTTATTCAAAAACTTGTGTCAAAACATGCCGTTTTGTGTGTCCGGTGACAAATGTAAAATTTGCGATGAGAAAAATTTTACATTTTGTTTATGTTTGCCATGTAAAAATACTGACATTTTGAGCTTAACTTGTGCTATAAAATTGATTTTTTTATAATAATGTCATACTACTCAAAGTTTAAAAAATTTGCGTAAAATATTTAAGCTAAAAATTAAAATTTTTAACTCTGATTTGAAATAAGATTGTATTTTTATATATAAAAATTTGTAAACATTTATAAAAAAAGAATAAATCAAGAAGTAAAATTGGTAAATAATTATTGTTAGTTTATAAAATTTTTGCTTGCATTTACTTTACATTTTATAATTTTCAGATTCTACAAAAGATAATATGCAAATGGATTCTAATAAACAAAAAAGGTATGATTTGTCTGTTTATTTTTGTTTCTATTTTTTTAAATAAAACATTGTATTTTTTCTTTTAGGATTCTTAATCATTGCCGTATTCTTCAATTACTTCAAATAGGAACTGAAAAGCTTCATCAAATTTTTCGTGAACGATGGTTAATTTATTGCAATTTCAAAGATTCTATTAATAAATGGAGAGATGATGAAATAAGTGGAAAAGAATTGGTAAAGTTATGTGCTTCTGCTGCCTCAAACGTTAAAGATACATTACAACAAGGAAAGCTTGATCGATGGGATGTTACTACTACAAATCTTGCAATTCAAGCTGTATCAAAAGAAATTCGAAGTGTTGGAAAACAAACTGATAAAAATGAAGATAAAAGAATTAATGCATTAAGAGAAACAAGAAATGATATTATGCATGGAAGTAAGTTTCTCGGATAAGAGTACAGTTCAGGGTGTTGGTTGACAGCTCTAACCTTGAATTTCATTGCACAATTGTTTTTTTGATTAACTTTTACATAAAAAATTTGCCAGACGAATTCAATGTGCTAATTCTTTTGAAACACTATCTATTTTCATATTCATTTTTCAGAATCTGAGCTATCTGATGATGAATTTACAAAATATTGGAATAAACTTGTTACAATTTTAATTGAATTTGGTGTTGAAGCAGCAATCTTTGAAGATGTTAAGAATATGAAAATTGGAGCAACAGATGCTAAACCAGAATTTGAACGACTAAAAGATAAAGCTAATGAACTTTTTAAGGTAAGGAAAGCTCACTAAAAATTACATAAGTTTTTAAAATATATTTAGGCAAAGAATTACAAAGAAGCTATTGAAATATATAATCAAATTCTTGAAATACCTGGATTGCTACCTGATAGTCAAGCAATGATTTTTGCAAATCGATCTGCAACATATTTACTTTTAAATGATAAAAATATGGCAGAAAGGGATGCAGAATGGGCAGTACAGCTATGGCCATGTTGGTGGAGAGGTTATTATCGACTTGGAAGAGCACAATCAGCACTTGAAAAATGGTTACAAGCTGAAAGTGCACTCAATAAAGCATGGGCTCTAAATTCAAGTAAAGAAGTTTTTCATGAACTTAGCATCGTAAGATCTAAGGTAAGCTTATGAACTGCAGGATCTGTAAAGCGTTTTATTGTATAAATTTTCAGATTGGTATTATATCTCGACAAGAACATCTTAATCCTGCACAACAACCAAAATCTTTGGAAGAAAATATGGAAGAACTTTGTAGTAGAGCAGGAATTTCACAAAAAGAATCAAAAAATCTTTTGAATCAAGCAATGAATATCCCAAAGTTTGGTAATATTCTTCGAGGTCATCAATATCGTGATGGAACGGGAGGAGTTCAACAAGATTATGCAAAAGCTGCAGCATATTATGGTAAAGCAGCTGCCGAAGGAGAAGCTGAAGCAATGTACAATCATGGAAGGCTATATCATCATGGCTGGGGTGTTCCAGTTAATTATGAACAATCAATGTATTGGCTTAAAAAAGCTGCAGAAGCTAAACCAATGATGGGACCAAAAGTAAGTGCTTCTCATCAATACAAAGAAAAAGAGACATCATTTATTTTGTTGAAATTTGTTTTTTTTAAAAACACTCTCTTTTTATCAGCTCAACTTTAAATTATAGCGAATCAAAGCGGCAAAAAAATCATATTTTTTTGATTTTCGATTTTCTTTATCGATGAGCATTTGAGCGAATTGATTCCAAAGAAGGACTAATTGAGGTTTCAGAAGGCTCATTTTTCTTGACACTTTCTGCCATCTTTGACTTTTCCATCAAATAAAGTCTTTCAAGTAATTCTTTTTGTGGAAATGAATATGGTAAAAAACATGGAAGTTGTTTCTTTTCAGCAGCTCATCCAGCTTCATAACATTCCATGCATTTTTTCATATCTTTCATAGCAACATAATACATTGCTTTTCGATAATAACATGCAGGAACTTTATCATGATATTTTGGAGCAGCAGCAAGAAAATCATCCAATGCTTTAATTGTTTGTGAGCTTCTTTCACCAAGAAAACATAAAGCAATTGCACGGCAATAAAGGAAACGAGAATATTTTGGATAAATCTAAAAATTTTTTTGATATAGACGATAAGCGTTGAGGAAATAATTAACAAATGTCATAGCTTCTTTGTTCATTTTTACTATAACGATGAGCTACGACATAGCTTTGAAGACTCATAAATATAATAATTTTAAAGATGGCTTTGTTTCATCTGAGCTTTGCATTCTTTGCTAATAATTGTTCATTTTAAGGTTGGCAGTGGTGTACCAGAAGCTCAACATATGCTTGGAATAAAATATTCAGAAGGGATTGGTGTTAAACGAGATTTTCGTGCTGCAGCAGAATGGTATAAAAAAGCTATTGCAAATGGATTTGCTGGTTCTGCAAATAATCTTGGGCTACAATATAAAAATGGACAAGGTGTTGAAAAATCTGCACAAAAAGGATTTGAATATTTTAAACTTGCATCAAAATGGAATGATACTGCTGCAATGCAAAATTTAGCTGATTGCTATTTTCATGCAAATGGTACTGGCTGTGTTGTTCCAAGTGATGAAGATATTGCAGAAGGTATGGGGATACTTGGGGAGGTTATAAAAAGTGATAATATTAATTTGTAGGTATGAAATGGCTTCAAATTGCTGCTGGAAAAGGTGATTTATTAGCTGCACAAGAATTGGAAAGACGTGAAAAGTTAACTGATAAAGAAAGAACATTTGAAACTATGAAAAATCTTATCTTTCCTGGTATGACAGCAGAAGCGAATCCATTGGATCAAGAACAATATGGTAAATTGGTTAAAGTAAGTGTAGACCACAAAGGTCGAAAATGCTCTTCGAAATCGAAATTTTCGATTTTTTACCTCTCTTTAACTAAAAAATTTTTCAGTTTCGATTTTTCAAATTTCCAATTCACAGAAACTTGCAGCGAAAAATTATATCCTGCAAGTTGCTTGAACAATCACATTTTTGACATGTTATATTCTTTGTTCAAACTGTTGCTTAAAACTCCACTTTTTTAGGAAGCTGCAAAGAAGGGATCAATTATTGCTCAGCGTCATTTGGATATTTGGAAAAATTTAACTGCTTCAATGAATGCTTTCAAAAAGCAAGATTATGGTGCACTTGTTACATCATTGTGTAAAGCTATTAGATTAGATTTTCAAGTTGTTGAAATTCCTGAAATCTTTCATCGTGTTATTAATGTAAGCTTACAAATATCTTTTTTTAACGGATACGTACTAATATTGTGTCTTCATTAAACCCTACTTTATTGAACACCACATAAATACGGGCTTGCTGTTCATCTTGTTACTGTATTTTTTTAGGAAAGAATTAAAACTCATCCAAATGATCTTGATACAATTATTTGTTATGTTCGTCTACAATCAAAGAATCCACGTGTTTTAAATATGATTGTTGAATATTTGCAAAGCTTTCCAAATGATGAATATTTGCTTGAAGCACTTATTGCTTGCTTAATTGCCATGGGAAGAACTGATGAAGCATTGAGATCTGTTAATAATGCATTAGAGGTATATTCTTCTTCTAATTATTATTGTCTCTATAAAAGCTCATTTCAGATTTATCCAAAATCTTCTCGTTTCCTTTATTGTCGTGCAATTGCTCTATGTTTTCTTGGTGAAAGAAGCCCACAAACAATTAAAGCATTGGATGAATTTCTTGCTGTTGCTCCAAAAGATCATGATAAAGTTCCTGCATGTTATTATCGAAAAGCAATGTATTATGTTGCAATGAAAGATATGAAAAAATGCATGGAATTTTATGAAGCTGGATTAGCTGCTGAAAAGAAACAACTTCCATGCTTTTTACCATATTCATTTCCACAAAAAGAATTACTTGAACGACTTTATTTGATGGAAAAGATAAAAATGGCAGAAAGTGATAAGAAAAATAAAACTTCTGCATCTGAAACCCCTCTTAGCCCTTCTCTGGAAGCAATTCGTTCAAATGCTCATCGAAAACAGCTAATTGTAAAACATCGTCAAACATTTATTAGTCTTCAAAGCAATTACAATAATGATAGCAAACTTTTGATTCAAGAAACTGTTAAAAATCCACCAAATACTCCAAAACCTCCTCGACTTGTATCATTGAAAGAAATAACATTAAAAGAAATGGATCCAACGAAAGATAAAGTATATGATGGATATGTTTTAGAAGCGAGAATTCTTGAATGGTCATATTTAATGACAGGTATTGCAACAATTATTGAAGATAAAAATGGGGATGTTGAACGGTAAGTTTCTAATAACTATTACTACTTTTTATTTTGACACTTAAATGTTTATTTTTGGCGTTAATAATTGCTTTTACAGATTAGCAATTTACAATTGGCCATTGAAAGGTACTATGAAGCAAAAGTTTATTGATGGATTAAAAACTTTTCGACCAAATTGTATTGTATCAATTATTAATCCATATATGAGAATGGCAAAGGATATGCAAAGTATGATTCGTGTTGAATCACCAGAATTTATTCGACTTGGTAAGCCACATTTTTAATTTTAACTTAACTTTCTATTACACTGTAATATTGTTAATAAGACAGCTTTTAACTACTGTTATTTTTAGATGCAACTGCTGCTGATAAAAAATGCTCTTGTTGTGGAAAAGAAGCAAAAGTTATGCCATGTTCAAGCTGTTTGATGGTTCGATATTGCTCAAAAGAATGCCAAAAAATTGATTGGAATGATTTTGATCATAAAAATATTTGTAAACTTCTTAAATCCCTTGCTTCTGTTGTTGTATAATTTTATATTTTATCATTTAAATTACTGTAGTGTTTAAATAATGATTTATCAGTTTTTTATTCATAAAATCAGATCTCATATTCAAAACTTGGTATACCCTATCAAAAATTGCAAAAAGAGTTGAAAGACTTTTCAGAAATCGACACTCCAATTACGCTCCACAATATTATTGAAAAAGTGAAACACTTTATAGTTTTTATAGAATAAAAAATACAAAAAAAGTAATAATACGTATAACAGAATAAAATGGAAACATTGTAAAATAAAAAAAAAGATAATTCTAATAAGTATAACGCCTTAACATAATAGTTTCTTTTTCTATATTTAGTCCACGATATCGGATAACACGATTTGGAATTTGAGAAGCTATTACAGTATCAACAAGTTGATCGAGTTCATTCTTATATTGGTCAGAAATATCAGCATTAAATCCAAACCAAAATTTGGTATGTTCATGATTCTAAAATATAGAAAAATGAAAATTGAAAAATATTATGATTTTTAAATTTACCTTAATAAAATCGCCAAGATCTTTTACATTAAAACTTTCAGCAATATCAAATAAAACAATACTTTGAAGATTACCAAGATTTTGAAGTTGACTAATATTTTTCATTGTCGAAGCTGTGACAATAGAAGATACACCATCAAGGTTACTAAAAATTAAAATATATTTTAAAGTTAAAAATTTGAAAATTTAAAAACTTACTACAAAAATTCTTTGACATTTGGGATGGATTCAAGAATGTTTTCAAGAACAACCACATTTCCACCAATATCAAGAATTTTAGTACCAAGAAAAAAGTGATTAATATCAAATTTTTGAAATTTCGAAGCAAATAATTGGAAATCTTTCATAGCAATTTTAGTGGAACAAAGTGAAAGTTTAGCGTCTTCGCATCGATAGAGTTTTAAAGCAAGTGATTTATAAACTTCAGAAGTAACAGTTGTAGAAAGTCGGAGATTGTTTGTAAGCCAAATTTTGCTTTTCATTTTAATAATATCAAACTTTGCACAACATCTTAATGTGCATTCATCATCAGTTTTTGAACAAAACATTCTTACACCATAAATATTTGTAACAATAAGAATAGGGTTCTTTTCGAAAAAGTATTTGCAAGATTGAATCATTTTTGAATAATATTTTGTAGTTGATGGATTCTTTGTTATATAATAAATACTTGAGTCTGGAAGACTGAATCCTTGCCGTGTTGATTGAACCTCTGGCCATAAAACTTTTTCATTTTTCTTTGATGGCTTTGAATTAAGTGATGAAGTATCAATTTGATCCATATTCTTCTTCAACGAAAAATCCAGTGAAATAAAAATAATAAATTAAAAAACGTAAAAAAAATACAACGAAGAATGCAAGCAAAAAAAGTTCTTAAAAATTTTTAATGACACAAGAAAGATGTGAAGAGTTTCGGTTCATGGAAACATTTTTTGTTTTTGCGCGATAAAATTGGGGTACGGACGACTGGATTGGGTTGTTTAAGAAAGAGAAATCAAGGACAAAAAAAGGATTTCTTTAAGGCAAAAAAGGTCAGACAGAAAAAACCAATAAGTAACAAAAAATAGACGCTACAAATGCGCGCGTAAAAAGTAATAAATATAAATAGTAATGAGTAAAGTAATATATTTATGTAAAACACTAACAAAAAAATAAAAAAATAGAGGCTTATTGTTTCAAAAACACTAATCAAAGGTCAATGCAGCTTATATCAATATTACTTTAGCGATTGCTGGTAATGCTATAATATTTAAAACATACAAAATTCATGATATCTTGAAAAATATTTAATGAGTTTTAAATAAATTTACAATAAATTTTTAGATGCAACACCTGTTGGTAAAAAATGTTCTAGCTGTGGAAAAAAAACTTAATGTGTGGTACATACTGGTGCATAAATATTGCACTGGGGTTGCAAAGGTGTGCACAGACATTCCATGACCAAAAGAATACCAGAGAACTGAATGGAATGATTATGATCATAATAATATTTGTAAACTTCTTAAAACCTTTGCTTCCATTGTTGTATAATACTACATTTTATCCTATTTGATTATTGTAGTGTTTAAAGAATGAATTATCAAAAAATTTAGAATGCATTAAAGCAAATTTCATTTAAAATTTTTGCTTTAATGCATTTATGAAAAGCTTCAACAAAAGTTGAAAAACTTTTTACCGTTCTACACGCCAATTGTTTTTTGGATGAAATGATAAACATATAATTTTGCACCACTATAGAACCAAAAGTTGGAAATAGTTTTTATAAAAAGAAATCTAAAGAAAGTAATACATGCAACAGAAAAAAATAAAACATATTGTAGAATATAAAAAAGATAAATTTAATTAATATAACGATCAAACATATTTTTTTCTTTTTCTTTATCTTGTCCATGATAGCGGATAACATCTTTTAGAACTTGTGAAGCAATAACAGTATCAATCAGTTGATCAAGTTGATTTTTATATTCTTCAGAGATATTAGCATTAAATCTAAGCCAAAATTTCGAATTTTTATGAATCTGAAATATAGAAAATGCATAGTAAAAAATTAAGATATCTAAAATTACCTTAATAAAATCACCGAGATCTTTCACATTAAAACTTTCAGGAACATCCAATAAAACTATACTTTGAAGATTACCAAGATTTTGAAGTTGACTAATATTTTTCATTGTTGAAGCAGTGACAATAGAAGATACACCATCAAAATCACTAAAAATTAAAATATTCTTTAAAGGAGCCCGGTCAGCCAACACAAGTTTTTTTATCAATCCCTTTCCTCTCGGGATGTAGGCAAACTGAATAAGGATCTTTTTTGTTGCAAAAAATGATTGTTGAAAAAAAGAAAAAAGTGTGTTTTTTTTCAAAAATATATAAAATAGTTTAATATAATTTACACTTTTAACAGATTAAATTTAAAGATATATCATTAAAGGTTAACGGTATACTTCAAGCCTCCGAGAAAAAAAATTTTTTTCAACAATTATTTTTTGCAACAAGAAAGATACTTAGTAAGTTTGCCTGCATCTCGAGAGGAAAGGGATTGATGAAAAAAACTTGTATTGGCTGACTGGGCTCCTTTAATGATAAAAATGTTTGAATTAAAAACTCACTACCAAAATTCTCTTTGGAATTGATTCAAGAATGTTTTCAAGCATAACCATATTTCCATCATTATTAACAATTCGAGCCCCACACAAATTAAATTTTTGAAATTTTGAAGCATATATTTGAAAAGCTTTCATATTCATTGTTGCATAATAAAGGTAAAGTTTAGCACTTTCACATCGATAGAGCTTTGAAGCAAGTGCTGCAGTATTACTAGAAATATCAATTGAAGTATATTGAAGTTTATTTGAAAGCCAAATTTTGCTTTTAAGCTTGATAATATCGATATTAACACAACATTTTTGACTTAATTTACATTCCGAATAAACTTTTGAACAAACTTTTCTTCCATCATCATAAATACAAGCAACAACAATGATAGGGTTCTTTTCAAAAAAGTATTTGCAGGATTTTGCCAATTTTAAAAAAACTTCTGGTGTTGATGGATTCTTGGTAATATAATAAATAATTGAATCAGGAAGGCAGAATTGTTGCTTCATTGTTTGAGCTTCAGGCCAAGGAATACTTCTATTTTTGTTTGATGATTTCGAAGAAAGAGATAACGTTGCAGTATTGAATTGATTCATAATTGAATTAACAACTAAAATGTAAACCAGAGAAAGTGAACAAACAAAATAAATAGTTTTATTTCATTTAATTGATAGCAGGAAAGTAAGAAGAAATTTGGTGCTTGCCAATAATTCTTTTCGTTAATTGCAAACGAATTAATTTTTAGAGAGAAACGGGGTAATGAGATGAACGAGCACAAATAACCCCCAAAGACATAAGATAAAAACATTTAGTGATGTTTTGTCATTTATTTAATTTTTATTTGTTACCTTTTTTGTATTAGTGAATGGAAAGCCGAACATAAAAGAATTTTCATGGATTATAGAATTTCAACGACTTTTGGCTCCTTTTGAGTGTTTTTGTTTAACGCCTATTTAAATTGTAATTTTTTTATTGGCAGAAAAATAAAACGAAATTATATTCATACAAGAAAAATATACATATTTACAAATAATTAAATTAACAAAATTATTACAATTCATTTTATTTAATGATGTTTACCAGATAAAGCATGTTTTGCTGTATTTGCAATTGCACCAAGCGCAGCTCCTTTTTTGGCGCTACCATGTCCAGTTATAGCATGTGCAATTTTACCTCCAACTGCACCAACCACTGCACCCTTTAAAGCATTTTTGATAGCACCACGTTCAGCTCGAATTCCATGATACTGGGGGACGGCTGCTTCTTCATCTGATACAGCCATGGCAGAAATAAATAGTATCAACAAAAGAGAGAAAATAAAATAAATTTTAGTTTCCATTTTTAATAAGAAGGAATAAATTAATTGAAAGCTTTTAAAATTTTAACAAAAATAAATAAATATTTTTTAAAAAATGAAAGCAAAACCAGCCTACTTTTATACACATTTATTTTTTATTGTGAAATTCATTAGTTATGTTTTCAAGAAAAACAACTGCCATCAAAATTTCATCAAAACAAAAAACACAAAAACAAATGTTTGATCATCACGCTTTTATTTTCATGCAAAATAGAAAAAGAAAAGAGAAGAAAAAGAGATCTCTGGCAAAAGCAGCAGCAAATAAAAAGTGACCAAAAAAAATTTTATAAAAAAAAGTTTTTTGATTTTTAATACCCTCAAATGAAAGAGAGAGTGACACATTTTTGTTATTTGTGTCTGTCTCATTTCCCTCTATCATCAAAAAATATGTTAACCAAAAAACACATTTTTGAAAAGTTTCATTGCTTGTAAAAAAATATTTGTAAACATAAAATAAATTGAAACATTAATAAAAAAACAGATGATGGAGACGATTAAGAAATTCATTTCAGATACTCATTATCAAAATAAGATATTTTGATTTTGGGACAAAACACATTTCACATGTTTTGTTAGCTAAAGTTCAGGTAAATTTTCTGCTTGTGAACAATGGCACGTGAGCCCTTTTGTTACTCATAGCTTAAAAACGCTTATTGTTGCACAGTAATGTTATTGACGTTATTGCTTTTAGTGTATTTTCTTGATTAAACTGCTGCTGATGAAAAATGCTCTTGCTGTAGAAAAAAAAGCAAAAGTTTTGCCATTTTCGAACTGTTTGATAGTTCTATATTGCTCAAAAGAACGCTAAAAAATGATTGGGATTATTTTGATCATAAAAATATGTGTAAACATCTTAAACCTTTTGCTTCTGTTGTATAAATTTATATTTTATCATTTGGATCTGTATAGTTTTTAAAGCGTTATCAGCAGTATGCTTTATTTTACTTTTACATCAATGATACAGTCAGTGCCGCAACTTGAACATATTTCAGGGGGTGGAAAGAGGGTAAAAAAACCTGTGAAAATCTCATTTTATCTAGTAAAAACTCAATTTTTTACCTTAAGTTTGTCATTTCAGGGGGTGGAAACTCCCCCCAAGTTGCGCCCCTGGATACAGTAAACAAAATCGAAAAAATAAAAAAAGTAATTTGTTAGTTTAAGAAATGGCAACAAAAAAGTGATAGAGTAAATGACATCGTAAAAAATGAAAAAGTAAAAGACTGTAGAATAAACAAGGGATACATTTAAATAGTAATACGATTTTTTAAAACTTTGAGCTTTTCATTATCTTGTCCATAATATAGAATAATACGATCAGGAATTCCAGAAGCAATAATTGTATCCACAAGTTGATCTAGTTGATTCTTGTATTCAGCAGAGCGATTATGAAATGAAAGCCAAAATTTTGTATTTTGTCGATTCTAAAATATAAAACATATATATTAATTATTCATATGTTATGGATTTACCTTAATAAATTCACCAAGATCATCAATATTAATTACTTCAGGAATAGCATACAACACAAATTCTTGAAGATAATTAAGATTTCGAAGTTCTATAACATTTTTTATTGTAGAAATTGTTGCAGCTGGATTTTCTAAATCAAATTTGCTAAAAATTTACGTTATTCAAATGATATATAGTACTACATATTGACTTACTAATTAAATTCTTTAACATTTGGAATCGATTCAAGAATCTTCTCAAGCATACCAGCGTTTCCATCATTATCAAACATCTTAACATATGACATATAAAATTTTTGAAATTTTGAAGCAAGTAATTGAAAACTTCTTAAAGTGATTTTCTGAGAAAAATATACTACAGCTTCTTCACAACGATATATCTTTGGAATAAATAGTCGAACAAAAGTTGGAATATAAATTAGACAGAGATCAAGGAGATTTGTAAGCCAAATTTTACTTGAAATTTTTTTAATATCAATTTTAACACAGCATTTTCCATAATTGTCTAAACATTGACTTTCATCATTCGAACAAATTTTAATCCCAAAGCAAATGCGCGCAGCAACAATAAGTGAATGAGTTTCAAAGAAGTATTTGCAAGATTTTGCTAATTTGAGATATACTTCTGATGAAGAAGGATTTTTCGCAATATAAAACATGATTGAATCTGGAATGCTGAACAGTTGTTTGATTGATGGAGTATCAGGCCATGGAATTTTTCCATTACAATTCGATGGTTTATATGTAGTAAGAGATAAAGATGAAACATTAATTTGATCCATTTTTCCTGTAATTAAAGTTTTAATAATTTAAGAATAAAATGTATTAAAAAAACATTTTAATGTAATTAAAAAAATGTGGAAAAAAGTAAAGAAAAACACGAATGAGTTGCAACAAAGATAGCTTTTCATTTTTTGTCTCTCTTATTTAAGAATATTTTGATACTATGTATATTTGAATTTTTATCGGACAATAATTAATTGTTCTCATTGTTCTTGCACTTTATTGATTTTATTTGCTAAACCTAAGCTGCTCTTTTTTCTTCTTATTTCGCGATTTCTACTTTTTTTCCTTTACAGCATTAATATTTGACACGTAAACATGCAAATATTTTCATTTAATAAAAGCGATTATTTTTCATTAATACAGTGATTTTAATTGAAATTAATGCTGCTGTTTCAAATTCATTTAGCTTTGCTTTTTTTTGTTTTTCTCATTTAAATTATTTTTCTGCGATATTACGAAAGCTCAAAGTTCATAGATTTTATTTTCAATATTTTCTAATATTGAGAAATGCTTTCGTCAATTCTTATTCAATTTATTGTTTAAAAATGTCAAACGGATCAAAACAAAAGAAGAATTTTTTCAATAGCGTGAATTTCATAAATAAAATTACTGTAACCAAAATGTCAATTTCTCACACTTTAAACTATTAAAGAAAAACAATATGCTATTGTTCAGTGAAAAGGGGTTTATTATTTTGTTTCTTTTATTTCGCATAAGAGTTAAATTTAACCCATTTAAAAATATGTATTTTCAAGGAAAGCAAAATTTTTGTAGCAGGATTAGCAATATATAAACCAAATTTCTTTGAACATTATTATGTATATTTATTCATAAAGAATATTCCCCCATGGCCTAGGCCAGGTGGATAGTTATAACATCAATTTTAATTCTGCCGCACAGATATTTTACTGTACCACTTAAAAACTTATTAATCATGCCGACGACATTCAGTAATGTAAAATGGTGGAATAACATTTGTGTAATTCCATTTGGAATTATTTTTAATACAATTTTGTTATATCTAATTAAATACAAATCTGCTCCGAATTTAGCAGATTACAAAAAAGTACTTTATCTTGGTTGTTGCACAGATCTGATTTTTGGTACATGGTATTTTTTTACCAATCCTGTAAGTTTTCAGTTCAAGGATGAGAATTGCTAATGGCTCCTCGGAAGAGCGATGGCTTTTTCAGTCGTATATCTCATTCCGTTTATAAAATCCAACAACAAGTTTTCAAATGCTAATTTTTAAGGATACTACTTTCATCAATGGAGTTTATTTTGTCTTTACTCGAGGTATTTTGGGATATCTTCCATTTCCATGGACAGTTTGGACTTGGCCCTTCACAATTTTAACTCTCTATTTTTCTTTTATCAATGTTTTGATACAATTTGTTTATCGATATTTTTTGGTTTGCTGGTAAGTAACAAGAATTTAAGATTTACACAAAATTTTAATAAATATCTTTGTTTTTAGGAAAGTTAAATTAACAGGATGGAAATTCTTTTGTTTATTTGTAGCGGGATTTAGTTTAGTCTTAGCACATCCGATTTATGAATGGTATCATTTGTTTGTTAGAGTTCGAACAGATAAAGATTTCGTTTTACTTTTAAATGGAACTGAATGGGTTATTGATGGTGAAACTCCAGTATATGGGGCTTTTTCAATGGTATGTTTTTTGCTATCGAGAATGCAAATAAGTTAAAGATGAAATTTCAGAAAAATGATGGCCCAAGAGAAGATCATACAATAACATGGGGGAATATGCAGAATTACAAAATTGCTTACATCACTTTAGCATATGCTACCATAATCTTTTGTGGAATTTGCATATTCTATGAAATTAGAAAAAGTGAAAATCTCTTGAGCAAAGATGCAAAAAAATATCAATGGCAAATTTCTATTGTTATGACGGTTGAGGTTAGGCATTAAAAAAACAATTTACATAAAAAACCGACAGGTCACTTTTTTTAGGGAATTGTGCCAATTTTTACAATGGTATTTCCGATTTTGCTTGATTTAATTACAATTGTAACAGGGATTCGAGTTCCATGGGGTGGCGCATTGTCTTTATTGCTAACCGGTTTAGCACCTGTAATTAATCCATTTGTAAAGATTTTTGTCATCTCCTGTTATCGCAAATGGATTCTAAAAATTCTGCGCTTCAGAATACATCTTGAGTTTTCTGTTGCCACTTCAAACAATGTCGTACAAACAACAGCAAGTCCAAGAATGTCAGTAATGTCAACTCATCATTAATTTTGACCATTAGGTAACCCACATTTTCATTGCTACGCATTCACAGAACAACAAGCTTTTGTTGTTTAAAAAAACATGTACTTTGTCTTTTAATTGGTTTTTACTTAATAAAATTTTTTTTGTTAAATTAATTTCACAATCGAGCTAAAAGAAAGCATACAGCATGACATGTCAAATTGTGCAAGAAACGAGCTGATCTTACAAAATTTTCAGCATAATTCTTTGTTTGCTTCCTTTGTGTTTGAAAAACACCCCGAAGAAACATGTCTTTGTATTTGTTTGGAGAGAATAATTAGTGAAACTTATTTTTTAGAGATTTTTTAGTGTTCATTTCTCCGTCGTGGAAAACCATAAGCATAATCATTTGTTCAATGGGTGCAATCAACTTGTACGTTGCTCGTTAAGGTCAGGATGCATTAACTGATATATTGATTTTAATAACTTTATTTGACGAAAAATTGCAATGTTATTGCTGAAGATTGTCTCTTGTTTTTGACTAAAGACTAGAGAAGTGTTGTTTCTCATTTTATTTTTCATAAATTTAATAATGTCTTCTTGCTTTTTCTGTGAAAGTAAATATCATGTTTCACATTATTGTGATATTTATGCCTCAAATGAATCACGTGAGAAAATTATTACTTCAAGGAAACGTTGCTCAAATTGTCTTGCTTATGTAAGATTTAATTGTGTAAAGTGTAAACGCCGTCAAAAATGTTATATTTGTTTTTCGAAAGATCATTCAACAATATATTGCCCAGATCGACTTAAAGGTATTATTGTCATAAGCAAGAATTTATTGTAAGATTTACATTTTCTTTTAGCACCGAGGATATTCCCTCCAAAAATTGATGAAGATTTATTTCTTCGTTTTGGTCAAATATTGCAAAGAGAAGAAAAATGGTCATTAACTTTTTCACATCCAAATATGTTTGAAGTACTTAAGTTAAAACCTATTGAAATCAAAATAACCGAAAAATGCGTTTATTCAAATATAGATACTTACATACGTTATGATTTGATTATAGCTGATAAAGTGGAAGTTATGTACGGTACTGCCAATCGTCCTGACACATATACCAAGCTACTCTTAAATCCACCTATTTTCCATATAAAAGATCTTGATATTCAATGTTCAGAAATTTTCACTCCTGATTTTTTTGTGCTTTTATCATCAAAAACCATATGCATGAAATGCAGTGCTACAAAATTCCATCCAGAAATTGCTTTTCGTGAAATCCTTGAAAAGGCTCCTAAACTTGAGGATATTGATATTTGCCAAACGAATATTAAAGCCGACAATTTATGGCCTGATGATATTTTTTATTTTAATAAAGCTGATAACTTACGATCTTTTCATTTTTCAATTCCAGCTGATTTGAACTTTAATGTTGATAGTTTAATCGCATTATTAAAGGTAATATAAAATTTTTTTAGCTAATATAATTATGTTTTTTAATCACTAATTTCCTCCATTTTTAGAAAACAACTGTTAAAGTTAATGTTTTTATTGCTGTATCAAATTATGCAAATATACGCGAGAGTATTAAAACTTTAAAAACTATGCTCCCCAAACAAAAATTTATTCCTCGACAACATTGGCAAAAAGATACCCGAATTTGTTTTGTATTTCGTCTTGAACGGCTTGACAGCATTCATTATGATTGTTATGCATTTGTAGAATCTTAAATAATTGTTTGAATGAAAAAACATTTTTATGTACTTGTTTGGCAAAAGCAGCAAATAAATTGGTTTTGATTTTTGATTTTCAATTTTCAACGAGAGAATTTGCTTTTGTTATTCGTCTCTGCCTTTTTTTTCTCAATCATCACAAAAGCGTGCTAACTAAAAAACACGTTTTAAAAAAGTTTCATTGCTTGCTAAAAATATTTGTAAACACAGAAAAAAATGAACAAAAAAAACAGATGTTTTAAAAAATTGATGCCTGTTAATGTCTGAAACTGATATGAGAACCATAACAATTTTTTAATTTCGGTTTTTATAATTCTTTAAATTTTAAATAAATTTTATAAACCTACTACCAAAATTTCCTGAAACGTGGAATCAATTCAAAAATCTTCTCAAACAGAAAAGCACTTCCATCACTGTTAATAACATTGACAAAACGAAGACAAATTTTTTCTAATTTTAAAGCAAGTAATTGAAAATCTTTAAAGGATATTGTCTAAAAAATAAATTTCTAATTCAACATTTTCACATCAATATATGATATCTTTGAATCGAATAATAAAGTAAAAGTTGAAATATCGCTTTTATAAATATGAAATAAAGTTGTAAGACAAATTAATATTAATAACCATAAAATACAATTATTGAAAATAAAGATTACTGCCAAAAATACCAGAAAACAGCTCAATTAAAAAAGAAAGTGACAGCAATGAAAAAACGAACAATGTTTTTAATTCCTCTCATTCTACAGAATCCCAAAACCAAAAGACAAGAGCATTTAATAAGATTTGAAACATTATATTTTAACAAACTTTATTAAAGAACACCAAAACATATAGATATTACAGAAAAGTACAAAAGCAATAAAAAGGAATCAGTAACGTCGTCTCCCAGTTGGGTTCCATTCAGTAGCTTTATCCAGTGGTCCACTCTTCTGTTGTTCAATATCTTTCCATTCTTCGGTTGACATGCCATATTGAGGAATATCCCATGGTGCACGTAGATGTCGAGGAATTTTATTGGAGCTTCGACGACGAGAAGATGAATAAGGTAATGGAGGTGGCTTCTTAGCAGGTGGAACAGGTTTCTTAACATGTTTCTTTGGTGGAGGCTTCTTCTTTTCAATTGATGGAGATGAAGAACCATCATCAACAGCATCTTGTCTTCCAATTGACGGAGTTTCTTCTTGAGTTACATCAACAGTTTTATGCTTTGGAGTTGGAGGTTTTTGATGTGGTGGTGGAGCAGGAACAGCAAAATCTTCTTTAGCAACCTTCTTTGAATGTTCTTTTACCGGTGCTTTCTTTCCTTTTTGAACTTGTTTAATTTCAGGTGCTGCTTTTTCTTTTGACGCTTCAATTTTTGGACGATCTTCTGTTGTTGCTTCTTTTGATGGTCCAATTTTTGGTACTTTTGTTGTTGGTTCTTTTGACGGTAATACTTTTGCTGGTGCAACTTCAACCTTCTTTTGTTTCTTTTTCTGTTCACTTTTGTCCTTCTTGACTTCTTGTTTTTTCGGCTTCTCTTCTTCTTTTTGAACATATGGAGTTAAATCAAGAGTTGGGAGGCTTTCAGGTGAAATTACTCGTCTTCTTTTATCAGCTTGTTTTTCTGCAGCAGTTTTCTTTTGTTGACTACGTTGATAAACACAAAATCTAAAATATATAACTTTTTGTAGATATGGTGATATATATTTCGTTTCTGGAAATTGTTTGCTTTTTCTCTGTTAACTGAATAGAGCAATTGGTAGCGCGCTTGACTCTCAGCTCACGAGGAAGTCAACTGTAAGGTTCGAATCCACCTCAAGACATACATGTATATAAAGCACATGAAGTCAATTTTCTGGTTGAATTATAAATATAAAAGTTTATTTTTTCAAGTCAAAAATACCTTAAAACGACATATTCTAAAATTTATTATAGCACAAACGTTGTTGCACTATGTCAGGATTAACGACTATTAACATCAGGAACAACAAAAAATTTTATGTTCTGAGGTGGATTCGAACTTCACTCGTCGCCTTCACCGTTGATTGCGAGTCTAACGCGCTACCAACTGCACCATCCACTCATTATGTCTTGCAAAAAAAATTCCCACAGTTTTAGGCAAAAGGGGACAGAATGTCTACCATTATGTAGCACGTAAATAAAAAAACATACCCAATACCGCCAAGAATTAGAAGAAAAACGAAGCCAGCAAGTACTCCACCAACGATCCACCATGTCGTTTCTGCATTTGACGAAGAAGACCCAGTTGTGTTTGAGCTTGATAGAGGTGTTACTAATGATGGTGGAGGCGCAGTTGTAGGAGCAGCTGTAGTTGTGGGGAACCATCGTTTGGCACCAATCTAAAAAAGCAAAGAAAGCAAATGCGATTAAAAATGGCAAAAACAACTTACAACTTTAAGAGGACATTCTGTTGTAGCATCACGAACATGTAAAGTTACAATTTTACCATCACGTTTTACAGGATCACAACTTGGACGCATAATTCCCGAAAATTTAACATCATCATATTTCATAGCAACCGAAGGACATTGATTATCACTAAATTCAGTATCTAAAATCGGCACTCCGTATAGTTTTTAAATGATGTATTACAACACATTAAACATACAATGATCTGTGTCCATAAACCAAACGATCTTTTTGGCACCTTTATAAACTGCACCAGCAACAAATTCACATTTATTTGGACCACATACACCTTTTGCATTTTTATAGGATCTGCCAGCTTCATAACAAACTGACACTCTAAAAATATATTCTGGTGAGAATAGAAACTGAATACTTAAAAAAAGCTTACTTGGTACCCATACATTTATAAGGACACATTTCGAATCTTAATTCACCATTTGTTGTTAATAATTCAACTTCAACAGTTCCAGGTTTATCTAATACCACATTATAGTCATCATCAGAAGTAAGTTCATCATCAAGATTTAAACCACTCATACCAGTAAGACCTTGTCCTTTTCCATCTTGACTTGAAGTAGTTGTACTCAAATGGCGTTGAACACGTAGTTGTCCCGAAACTTCACCAAAAAATAAGATAGTAGCAATCAACAACAATTTACAGCACTCCATTATTTCTTGAGAATACAGCAACGAGTGAGCAAGCAAGCAACAATACGAAAAAAAAAGTGAGAATGAATGAAGACAAAAAGTGGTCAATATTTTGTTTCATCCATTATTGAATGGTGTGCTACAAATGTAAAAAAAGTTTGCATTAGATAAAACTTGATGATTTGATATAGGAGAATGATTTGGGTATAAAGAGTTTTTAATCATTCCTGTCGCTGTGACAGTAACCAAAATATTGTATTTTTATTTTATTTGCTTCCAAAAAAGTTATATCAAATTGAGACCCTTTACTTGCTTTTACTATAACTGTACCACTGTGTGTTTATTTTTTACAAGAAATTTATTTTAAAGTAAAAAATTTGTTATCTATTATCGTCTTTTTTTTCAAGGTACCATAACATCACCGGTAGCACATGCACCGAGCATGAATCAACTACAACAGATGCAACAACAAAAAAAAGCTTTTTGGAGCCAACACCATTACCACAATGTTTAGCAAATATTAATGGGTCGTCTTGAACTTTATTTAGAAATGGTATTAATTCTATGGGAATGATGAATGATCATCAACAACTCACCAACAGCCTCATCAACCCCAACAACTGTCGCGGAGAACGCGAATCTTTATGTAAATTTCTAATAATAATTTATTCTCCTCGCAACTTCTTTAAATATCTCTCACTTGCACTCTTTTTACTCTCATTCTCTTACTTTTTGTTGTATACTTTTTATACTTCTCTTTCAATGCTATAAATAAATTATAACTTTTATACTTTTCAACTATTACTTTTATACTTCAACTTTAACACTTTATACTTCAACTATTACTATAACTTTATCTGTTACCTCGATCAAGGATCGTCGTAACAATTGGTGACCCCGAACGTTCAACATAAAGTTTTCAAGGAAAACTTTTTCAACGTGAACAACAAACTACAAACTTCAATCTCTTTAAAGTTTTCAAGGAAAACTTTTTTTTCAGATCAACTTTTTTGAACTTTAATTGTTTAAGTTTTCAAGGAAAACTTGTACAACATATATTTTTTATATACATGTACAGATTTAATTTCACAAGGTGAAATTATAACAACATTATATTACAAATACAATTTTCACAAGGTGAATTTGTACACATATATATACATCATAGTCAATAATGGTTGATCGAATGTTCGGTGAATTGGATGTCATGATGACAGAGGATTTGATTCCACGGGGACAAATATACTTACAAGCACTTCAAGATACAGGGCCTCCACCATGGTCAGAATATCAAAAAGCTGTTCTAAAACCACATCTTCGAAGATTACAAGGTGATCTCGATAAATGGAATGAATATGTTGCAGCCGATTTGTTGAACCAGCCGTTTTATAGAACGGCTAGCCGGTTTATGGAACGGCTAGCCGTTTTACAGAACGGCTAGCCGGTTTCTTGAACCAATAGTTTTTTTTATAATTTTTTGAAATATTTAATTTTAAATGTATTCGGGGATAAGAACTCATCTCAAAAAATGGTTTGTTATTATTGCTGCTAAAACTGTGTTTTTACAGAAAAATCTAATATTACTTTTGTTAATAAATTTATTGCTTTTCTTCTTTTTGAAAATCACTTGAAGTATATTATTAAGATAAAAGATTTATTAACCAAAAAAACAACAATTCAAAAAAAAATTGAAATCACAATAAAAGTTTGAAAATGTATCATTTATTACAACAAGTATTACTATTATGGCATCGAGAGTTACATAACCGTTCAGCTTTCAAACATCTGCATCGACCGCCTTGACAACCAGTTAAACAATTGCAGTGAAGAAACCCTTGTCCACCAGATACAGAGGCTGCATTAGCTGCAGTTCTTAAAGAATTAATAATAACATCAGGAACAGAGTCAATTGAAATAAAGCGTTGAGTAACTGGTTCAATTTGATTTCGACTGTAAAGAGATTTCAACACACCTAAACTTTTTTGTGAGAAATAACAAATGTACAGCATTTCTTCTTACCTGTTTGAGTACCAACTTTAAAAAACCCATTTTTTTCTTCAAGAATAACGCCCATAACACTTCGATGATCAGTTTTTCCTTTATCAACATCAGGAATAGGGATTCTGACATTTTGTCCTACTGAAACAGGGGCAGAACGTCGTTCACTTGCAGCTAGCATTTTTGTAGCTTGTTGATTAAGTGCTACGCTAGTACCATTCCGTTCTTTTCTAATTTGCTGTTGCTTTGCTTCATTTGCTTCAATTTCTTCTTCAGATTCTTCAATATTCTCCTCTTCAGATTCTTCAATATTCTCCTCTTCAGATTCTTCAATATTTTCTTCTTCAGATATGATTTCTTCTTCGTCTTCTTCTTTTTCACCCAGCTGATATAAACTTTCATTTTCACCATCTTCATTTCCATCTTCATCATCAACATTCCCATCTTCACCATCAACATTCCCATCTTCATCATTGTCGGTTGCCGTGGTATAATTAGTTTCACCTAAAATTCTTCTTTAAATGTTTTAATAAGTTATTGGAAAAACACATACCAACAGTCTCAGCATTTGATTCATCAAGGGTACAACGTCTGCCAAATAGTGCTTGATATGGAGTTCTGCCAATTCCACGATGAAAGCGCATATTTTTCTTCAGCTGTACATCACCAAGTAAATTCGACCAATCAACTCGTTGTTGTCGTTGCATTTCAATAGTCAAAATATCCTGCAAATTCCGTTTATAAAGATACTATAACGACTGAAAAATACCTGTATGTCTCTGTTGGCTCGTTCAACTGATCCTTGGCTTTGTGAATGACGAGGACGCCCATGAATCATTTTACCACCATAAAGAGAAACCAGTTCTTCAACAGATGAATTTGCAAATTCACGTCCATTATCACTTTGTAATATTGAAGGAGGACCAAAATCAGCAAAAATCTGTTTTAAAACATTTACAACAGCAGCAGCTGTTTTGAACATCAATGGACGTAAAAGAATATACTTTGTAAAATGATCCTGGTAAACAAAAATAAATGAATATTCACCATCCTTCTTTGATTGAAGATCAATTAAATCCATCTGACATCGTTGATTAAAATCTTTGCATATTATTGGACGAACAACGAGACCTCGCTTTGTTTTATTCTTTTTTAGCTCACATGATTGACAGCACTGGAGAAAAATTTCCAAAATCTCTCTGAAATTTAAATATGGAAACGTTATAAAAGTTAGTGAAAAACCAACTTGCTAATGCCATCGTATTTTTGAAGCTTTGCAGACTTGTACATGACATCGCGCCCTCCATGGCCCTTTTTTTCATGAACACGGTAAAGCAAATCAAATAAAACTGTTTTATCAACAACAATTTTGCCACCAATTGTTTTTAAAACAACATTATCTTCAACTTCTTGATATTGATATCTAAAAATCAATGAAAGAATTTCACAAGCAATTTTATGACGATAAAATGTGACAACAAACCTTTGTATAGCATGATAACCTTTTTTTTGTGTTCTTGAAAAAGATTCATCCCTTTCCGCTTGTTGAAGTAGTATAACAATAGAATTCATCTCTTCACGACTTTTAATTTTTGAAGTTCTTTTCGACGTAAAAAATCCTTCAATAGCAGTTTGAAATAATTCCTTTGATTGAATTCTTAACTGTTCTTCATTTGGTGCTTCAGAAGGGTCAAGTAATCTTTGGGATGCTTCAAATTGCATAGCTTCTGGTTTGCCTTTTTGTTGTCCTGAAATCTCTAGGCAAATGTTATCTCCTTAAATAAACAATAAATAATTAATAAAATAAAAAAATGAATAATATCTTTATTCAAAAGAGAACGTTTACTTGTCAGCAGCAAACATGAATAACAACACATAAAAACGAGGAACAAATTAACTGCCTTGATTTGCGTGTTAAGAACCAAAACAAGCCGCAACAAAGCGAGAGGGGAACAATAGAAAAATCACAAACGAATATTTACGAAAGCTTACGAATACAACAGCAAGCCAAAATATGACACACTTTTTTTATAACACTTTTGCTGTAGTTAATTTTACTGTTATTGTTGAAATAGATGTTTTAATCTTTTTTATTTTTTTAAGTTTATTAACAAAAGTAATATTAGATTTTTCTGTAAAAACACAGTTTTAGCAGCAATAATAACAAACCATTTTTTGAGATGAGTTCTTATCCCCGAATACATTTAAAATTAAATATTTCAAAAAATTATAAAAAAAACTATTGGTTCAAGAAACCGGCTAGCCGTTCTGTAAAACGGCTAGCCGTTCTGTAAAACGGCTAGCCGTTCCATAAACCGGCTAGCCGTTCTATAAAACGGCTGGTTCAACAAATCGGCTGCAACAAATATATTACAACATTGCAACAGAAAGCTAGCCGTATGCGAGCTGAGGGTGATCAAGCTGCATTGTATTATCGCATTGATACATGGAAAAGAACACATAAAGCAGTAATTGATGGGATTGTAATGGATCTTTTACAAGCAGCTGCATTTATGGAAATGCCTACTGAGAATCCAGCTATTAATGTTGCAGTTGCACCAGAACCAAATGGTCCGAAAAAGTTAAAGATTAAAGAATTAAATATTCAAAAATTTGATGGTGATTATATGAAATGGAAAGCATTTTGGCAGCGATTTGAGATAAATGTTCATAATCATCCCTTTTCAAATGTTGAAAAGATGGATGCACTTGTTGGTCTTCTTGAAGGTGAAGCTTTGGATGAAATTGCTGGATTCGAAATCTCTGATGAAAATTACGACACGGTCGTTAAAACACTTCTGGATCGATTTGGTAATACAAAGCTTATACTGAAAGAACTTTACAGTAATCTTCGTAAAGTACCACCTGCTACTTCTGATGCTAAGAGTATCAGAACAACTGTTAACACTTTAACAAACATGTGTCGTCAACTAAAAAACTATGGTGTCAATATTGATAATGATTCTTTACAAGCAGAAATAATTGAAAAAATGCCTCCACGGGAGAAGAATAAATTAACATGGTTTCAAATCAAGAATACAGAAACAACAACTGAAACAATTTTAGAACAAATGAAAGAATTTGCTTTAAAGGCTGAAATTTCAGCACAAGATACTGCACAACATTCAAGAAGTGATGAACAACTTATTTATGATACAGAAATGCTTCCAACAAATTTAGATACAGAAAATTGTTCAAGCAAAATGTTTGCTTGTAGTTTATGTGAAGAACATCATCCAACTGGCAAATGTCCACATTTTACTTCTGTCGCTGATAAAATTAAACAACTCAAGCTTAAACATTGTTGTACAAATTGCGCAAGGCGTAATCATGAAGCAACACAATGTCGTGCAAATCTAAAATGTTTAAATTGTGATGGAAATCATTATGTTTTTTTATGTCCAACAAAAGATACTACAAATGTTCGAAAACCAGCTACTTCAAATACTTTTACATCACTTGGAAAACAACAAGGTTGTCTTCTAACAAAACAAGTTGCTGTGATTAATCCTCTAACAAAAGAATCTGTTGATGCAACAGTTTTATTTGATCCTGGCTCACAAAGATCTTTTGTTTCCGAAAATTTAATTCGTCAGCTAAAGCTTCCATGGGGAGATAAAGAAGAAATAAATCTTCAAGGGATTGGTGCTAAGGCTACCAATTATACATCAAAACTGGTAAAACTTCAAATAAAAACAACAGAAGGTCATGAAGATATTTGCGCAAATTCAATTAAGAAGATTGCAAGTTCAGTATCTGTTGTCAATTTTGAAGAAAATGATATTTCAACTTATACTGTAGGTGATGCAACACCTGATGTTCTTATTGGTATCGATTATTTCTTCAATTTTATTACTTCATTTGAAAGAAAAAATGACATGGTCATTATTCAATCCAAAGTTGGACAAATGCTATCTGGGAATATTTGTGGTTCTCAAAGTAATACTATTTCTTCTTTAGCAATTGAACAAAAGAAAATTTATGATGTTGGAACAAAGAAACCACAAAATACTTTACTGATTCCAAATGTTGGAACAGGTCGAACATTTTATGCAAAACGAAAACAAGCAACAGCAACTTCGCCAAAACCACAACAACTTCAGACATCAAGTCTTCATACAACTTTAACTCAATCACTACATACTAAAACTAAAACCAAAACTGAACATTGTCATGGACAACATTCTTCTATTTTACATTTAAATTTAGCAAAACGTGAACTACATGCTGCAATACCTAAAAAAGTTGAAAGTCAACTTACAAGTTCTCATCCAACAACTTCATCCTTTAAAACTGCCGGCGGGGAGGGTCCTCTGGAAAGAAAGTTATCTGCGCCACATATTTTTGGGAGAACATCAAAGTTAAAAGCTCTTACAATTGAAACATTAATTGGCAAGCAACATTTTGAAGACAATCCACTGAATGAAAATTTGTGCATGGCACATCAAATTTCAAATCAACATCGACGATCAACGAAGCTGGAACCAAATGGCTAAAAATGTTTCCGCCGCCGCTGGGGAGTGTCGCGGAGAACGCGAATCTTTATGTAAATTTCTAATAATAATTTATTCTCCTCGCAACTTCTTTAAATATCTCTCACTTGCACTCTTTTTACTCTCATTCTCTTACTTTTTGTTGTATACTTTTTATACTTCTCTTTCAATGCTATAAATAAATTATAACTTTTATACTTTTCAACTATTACTTTTATACTTCAACTTTAACACTTTATACTTCAACTATTACTATAACTTTATCTGTTACCTCGATCAAGGATCGTCGTAACAACAACAGCCAATTTTTCAACCAACAAAAACAGAAATAAGCTATCCAAAAATGTCATCTGGTTTTGTGATTCCAGCATGGCAGTTGCAGCAGCTGTTGGAACAAATCATTCTGCAAATTGAATGAACAATTCTACCAACACCAACAGTGGTATGAATAATTCTCCTTCAAATAATAGAGGCAGTGATAGTTTTCTTCCACCTCCTTCACCACTATTATCACAAATTACAGCGGAAACAGCTGAAAGAAATAATCAATATTCTACATCAACAACAACAACATCAAACAATCATCTACCATTGCACCCTCGAAGCAATGGAATAAATTCAAATAATTCAAAGCACACATCTCGACCAATATCAACTCATCATCAACATCAAACACGAGTTATTCCATTAACAGCTCCGTCATCCTCTCAAGCAATAAATGATATGTTGATTAGTTTACAACCACAAAGACCTATTGGTAAGTTGAATGTACTTTTTGAGGGGTGGAATGGTTTGTTGGAGGGGTACAGTAGTTTTCAAAGAAATGTTGTCTGTTTTCTTTTGAGTCAAATATGGCGGCAAATGAGGCCACAGTAATTTGATGTTGTCAAAATTTTGTAAAAGTATACTGTAAAACTGTGGTATTGTTATGTAACTTTTTTAATTGTTATTATTAGGATGGATGTTCCCTAGACAATAGCACACACTCACTCACAAATATGCACTTTTATTTTATTACTTCAGTTTAATCTACTAATATGTTTTCAACAACTTTTATATTAACATTTGTTTTTCTTTAGCACTACCTGTTAATCTTCCACCGCACATTCTGTCACCTTCAACTTCAACACACCAACTGCACCAACGCTAGAAGAAATTTATGTTGTGTTTTTTTGTTTGCTGTATTTTTGTGGTTTTAATTGGAATGGGGAATCAGGAGTATACAGTGAAATTTTTATTTAGCTGTTCAGAGCACAATGCTTGCACATGTCAGTTAGGTTATCACGTTTTGTATGAATAATGTCCTTAGTTATGTATTATAAATTTATATTGGCATTCAGAATGCATGATTCTTAGAGCAATATAAATCGCTTGTAACATGAAAGAAAATCATTTATTTAAAAAAATTAAAGTAAGAAAACTCAAACAGCTGAGCAAAATCAACGGTTTACAAATATTTTTTTTGACAATATCAACAAGACATTAATTTTATTATAGTTATTTTGGTGCAAAAAGTGTACAACAAAATTCTGTTTGAACTGTTGCATTGTTTGTAGTTACATAATTCAATTTTTGACAGGGATCATTTAGCGTAAATGGAATACTATCATCTTTATAAAAAATTCCATTTCTTTTAATTATTTCTCCCATAAATGCAGAATATCCATATTTTCCAGGAAGTGTAATAGCAAGAGTCCATTCAAATTGATAATTAAGAAGATCACGGCCATAAGCATAGTATTTTATAGGATCTTCTGTACTTCCACTAACTCCTTGATAGTAGTGTATATTTGGACCATGGGTATATAGTGATACAGCTGGTGCAGTAAAGTTTGCAATAGTAATATTAAAGATGCCTTTTGGCAATGTCTCGTAATCGGCAATGAGAGTTATGGTAGCATTTTGAGCTGGAACAGTGACTGTTGTAGCAGATTCAAAGTTCATGCAAGTGCCTAAAAAAAGCTATGAAAATTTTCTACTTTGATTTATTAAGTGAAATCAAATAATGTATTCCCTACCGTGATTATCTTCTGGAACACTAATGTAATAGAAACTGGTGCAGGTTGCTCCATGCACAAATGTTGATGGACAAGCTGCTGTAAACAAGTTTTTTTAGTTTTCAAGAACTTCAACAATTTGACAAAAAAAAACCTACGTCGACCCCATCCTACGCCATTTTGTCCTTTTGGATCTAAAATAGTTCCATAATATCCATCATAAATATTTGCATTATTTAAGAATGGTCTTGCATTTGTAGGGTATTGTATGACTTTTCCGTTTACCATAACATAATATGCCATTTTTGTAGGACCATTTGGAAAATCAAGAAAACATGTGCCATTCATAGTTGAACATTGACTAGCTGCTCCCAAAAACCATACTGGTGCAGCTTGATACATTTCAGATGGATTAGATGAAAAACTTTCAAAATTTGTGATTCTAACATGATTTGGGAAGGTAGAGTTATCGGGATTGTAAGAAACACTAAAGTCAAATCTATATGAGAATATAGTTGTTAGATGTGCAATATCTGGGTTACATTGGGTCATGCTTCCAGTAAACCGTAGTGCATTGCAAATTGGAACTCTTGCAGCAGCAGTAGTTGACCCAATCAAGAAAGCAAACATTAAAAGGAGTAACATTTTTTTATTGCTTCGACAACGTTGAAGAAAAAAGTGAAATAAGTGATTTATTTTTATAACATTTTTTGAATATTGACCTTTATACTCTTCGAAGAAGAACATTCTCATCATTTATCACAAGAATTTGATCAAAGTTTAAAGAATTAAGGACATATATTTTGAGAAAACAAAAAAAACTGTAAGCCACATATACATTCTTTTCTTATCAGCGTATTGTTAAAAATATGAGCATTGAGTACTTCTTTTAAGTGATATAAATATGAATGATTTATTTTTGTTTTGCATTCCTAAAAGCTCAAATAATCAAAAACAAAACACAATGGCAACAACGCCCTTGACAAGAATGCAGACAAAAAGTTATAGATAAAAAAGAAACGGTAGCTTCATGAGCAAAATTATACATCATTTTTAAAGACAATTACAGTTGCGGCAGTTATTGCAATTCAATCAGTCACATTGACAATTTATTTATCAATTACTTCCATACAAGCATATCTACAATTTGAAGCATCTGGGGGATTTTTTGTTGATTCATTAAATTATAAACTGTTGTCTCCAACATTGTTTTTGTTGCAATCTGTTGCTACTACAACTTCTTTAAATATTAATCGAATATTTTTTCATTCTTTTATTGTACTTACAGTACTTTCAGAGTATAGAAAAAAACATTTTTTTTTACCAAAAGTGTTAAACAGAGATTGTGTTTCAAAATGGTAATGTCACTGCTGTTACGATACTCACATCAACAACGTCAACAAAAAGTACTCGATAAAAAAAGTTGTTTTGATCTTTTTTTTGAAATATTAAAATTCTATGTTTAACTTCGCTGCAAATGCATTTGCAAATGTTTTCACAGTTAAAAGATATTGAAAAATTTATTTATAAAACCTTTTCGTGTATTTCGTTTTCGACATTTTTAAAAGTAAGGTGGAATCTTAAAAAAATAGATCAGCCGGAGGTGCAATCCATCATTAAAACTAATCAATAAGTGAGAAACAATTGGTAGAGAAAAAGTGGCAGAGAAAATCATTAACAAACAAAAGAATAATTACTAGTGCAATAATAGTGCACTTATAACAAATAGAAGAAACTAAATTTTGCGTACAAAAAATATTGAAATTCGAAAAATTTTGCCAGTTTTTGGATCAAGTTTTGTCTTCATTCAAAATATCTATTGGAAAATTTCTCATTTAATTTCTTTTTTTCCTATATAATTCTTCAATTTTTTTAGGTTCTTATTTTTTGTTAAGACAAATATGGATCAACTTGATATTTCAACTTTATCTCTTACTTCAAAGCCATCAAATAATAATGGAAGAATTTCTTGGCCAGAAGCTCCATCATGCAGACAAATATTTAGCCTTCCGTCTTCAATCATTTATTATATTACCAAGAATCCATCAACATCAGAATCTTACTCAAAAATGATTCAATCATGTAAATATTTCTTCGAAAAGAACCCTATTCTTGTTGCTGCACGTATTTATTGTGGTGGAACAAAAGTTTGTTCAAAAGATCAACATGAATGTCGAAAACAAAGATGCTGCGTCAAATTTGATATTACAAAAGTTTCAATCAAAATTTGGCTTACGAATGACATAAGTCTTTGTTCAGTCAATATTCCAAATTTTGCTCCATTATTTGTTCCAAAGATATATCGATGTGAAGAAGTCCAACTTAGATTTTTTTCTCAAATGATTTCTTTAAAAGATTTTCAATTATTTGCTTCAAAGTTTAAAAATATTTTTCTTGATGACACTAAAATTATAAATACTGATGGAAGTCATGTTATGCTTGAGAAAATTCTTGAATCAATTCCACATGTTCATACTTTTTTTTAGTAAGTCTTTTTTAATGAAACTTTATTATCAAAATATTTCTTAATTTTTAGCAACTTTGAAAAAGAAAATCCAGCAGCTACTTCTTCAACAATGAAATATATTTTAAAGCTTCAAAATCTTGTGCATCTTCGAAAGCTTGTGTTTTTTAATATTCCTGAATTAATGGATGTCAAAGATTTTGAACAAATTGTCAAGGTAAATAGATCACTTTATTATTATTAACATGTATATTCCATGTTTTAGAATCTTAAAAATACAAAATTTTGGCTTGATTTTTCTCAACGTATTTCTGAAAACTATATGAATCAACTTGATCAATTTATCGATACTGTAATTTCATCTGGAGCTCCAAATCGTGTTATTTATTATGAAGGACAAGATAATGAAAAATTTGAAATTATGCTTAGCCGATATAATTCTTAATTTTATTTGTTTTATTTTACGTATTTTTTCTTTCTGTTTTATTAGTTGTCATGCTTGTATTTTTTTTATTATGAATTTGTAGACAAAAAAACTTTTTTAAAAAACTATTATTATATGAAACCGCTTGATTTTTCTCATTTATTATTTTTAAATTTCATCTCACTAAATGCTGTAAATAATCCTACCACAAAAGAGTCATTGTTCGTTTGTTTGTTTGTGAGTGTATTTTTATTTTGAAGTAAGCGGGTGCTTGGCAAAGTGTTTCAAGCAGCAATAAACAACTCTTTTTAAGGTTTTAAAATTGTAGAAAGATGGTGTAAGATGGGGGCGCGAGTTGGTGCAAACGGGTGCGAATCGGAGTGGTGCAAACTTGAGAAAGCTGGTACGAGTCGGTACAAGCTGGTGCAGGCCGGTGCAAGCCAGAACAAGTCGGTGCAAGCTGATACGAGTCGGAGCAAGCTGGTGCAAGTCGGTGCAACCTGGAGCAAGCTGGTGCAGGCCGGTGCAAGTTGGTGCAGGTCGGTGCAAACTGGAGCAAGCTGGTACGGGTCGGTGCAAACTGATGCAGGCCGGTGCAAGCTGGAACAAGTCGGTGCAACCTGGAACAAGTTGGTGCAAGCTGGTGCAGGTCGGTGCAAACTGGAGCAAGCTGGTACGGGTCGGTGCAAACTGATGCAGGCCGGTGCAAGCTGGAACAAGTCGGTGCAACCTGGAACAAGTTGGTGCAAGCTGGTGCAGGTCGGTGCAAACTGGAGCAAGCTGGTACGGGTCGGTGCAAACTGATGCAGGCCGGTGCAAGCTGGAACAAGTCGGTGCAACCTGGAACAAGTTGGTGCAAGCTGGAACAAGTCGGTGCAGCCTGGAGCAAGCTCGAACAAGTCGGTGCAGGTCGGTGCAAGCTGGAGCAAGATGGCGCAAGCCAGTGCAAGCTGGTGCAGGCTGATGCAAGATGGTGAAGCATGGCTAATAAACATGAGTTAAATCAATGAATAAAAACAAGAATTGTGAAAAAACAGCCCCGAAGGGGCTGAGATCCTCTAGTAATATATAAATAACACACAAAAACAAATGCAACCAATCAATAATAGAAGAATTAAAGATATTCTCCTTTTAAGTTGAGACACCGTTTTTTAACAAAAACTCGCAAAACAATTTTTTATATACAAAACACATGAGACATTTCAGATATTCTGCTTCGTGTTAAATTTTAATAATAACATTGTTGGTGTTTTTTTTGACAACTTAAAAATGATGTCTCAATTTTTTTATTGATCGATTTTAAACAAAAAGTGAGAATCAGTTTTCTTGTCAGCAAAAAAACCTATAAGCGTAGCTAAAGAGGGACCATAACAAATAACAAATAGAGAAAAATTCAATTATTGAATAAAAAAACTGATAATAGCAAATTTTTGGCAGTATTTGCACCAAATTTTTCTTTTACTTATAAAATATTTTTTTGTGGCTTGTTTTCCTATTTAATTTATTACTATATTTCAGGTTCAAATAGCTTTCAGTACAATCATGCATCAATTGAATACTGCATCTTTATCTCTTTCTTCAAAAAAAAAATAAAAATAGAAGTATTCCTTGGCCTGAAGCTCCAGCATTGAAGCAGCAATTTAGCCTTCCCGATTCAATTATTTATTATATTACCAAGATTCCATCAAAACCAGAAGTTTATTTAAAATTAACTCAATCCTGCAAATATTTTTTCGCCAAGAATCCTATTCTTGTTGTTGCACGAATTCATAAAGATGAAAGATTTTGCTCAAAAGATGAATGTGAAAAAGAAAAATGCTGCGTCAAATTTAATATTTCAAAACTTTCATGTAAAATCTGGCTTACAAATAACATATGTCTTTCTAAAATCAAAATTCCAACTTTTGCTCCATTTTTTGTTCCAAAAATATATCGATGTGAAAATGTTATATTTCACCTTCTTACAGAAACAATGCTCTTGAAAGATTTTCAATTATTTGCTTCAAAATTTCAAAACTATATTCTTAGTGGTGCGAATGTTATTAACAATGACAGAATTCCAGTAATTCTTGAAAAAATTCTCGAATGTATCCCACTTGTTAAATTTTTTTATTAGTATGTCATTTTTTCTAACAATATTATTGTCCTAAAATATTCTTTAATTTTTAGTTATTTTGAAAAAGGAAATCCTGCAGCTACCTCATCAACAATGAAAAATATTATAAAACTTCAAAATCTTGGTAATCTTCATAAACTTGTACTTTTTAATATTCCTGAAATTATTAATGATAAAGAACTTGATGTATTTATTAAGGTAAAATGTTGATTTTGTTCTTACTAATATGTACATTCCATGTTTTAGAATCATAAAAATACAAAATTTTGGCTTGTCTTTTCTCAACATATTTCTGGAAACTATAAAAAACAACTTGATCAACTTATCGATACTGTAATTGCTTCTGAAGCTCTAAATCGTGTTATTAATTATCCAAGACAAGATAAAGGAAAACTAGAAACTATGGAAAGCCGATATACCCCTTGATTTTGTTTTTTATTTGTTATATTTGTTTGTTGCATTCTGTTTTATTTTTCGTCATTATCTATGATGCATTGTTTACATTTTTGTTATGAATATGATGTGCAGAAGAATAAATAATTATTTGATGTATATATATTATTCATGCTTAGGTTTAGGGCTTAAGTAAAAAATAAATATTTTAAGAAAACTATTCGTGTGCGTTTTTTTGTAGGATACCCCCTGCTGACGTCCTTGTTTGTAAAACCCTTTTTTTGTGAAAGCAGACGCACATTGGCATCATTATAGTTTACTTACCTTTGAGGAAATGACTCAAAAATTTATGTCTTTCTGTCATCAATATTGAATATGCCTTGTTGCCCACTATTCATGTAGATGGTCTCTGCTGACACTTTGATTTATATTGATTAAAAAAACACACAATTTTCTTTTAATTTTTTCAATACTGCCTTCACAAAAAATTTATTCGAAAGAAAAAACGTATTAAATAATGTCTTGTTTTTTCTGTAACAGCAGCCATCATGTTTCACCATATTGTGATGTTTATAAAACTGATGAAGAACGTCAAAAAATTGTTGCTTCAAAAAAATGTTGTCAAAATTGTTTTGCTTCTGTTAACAATGTAAAATGTACGAAATGCAGATCCGAACAAAAATGTTTCATTTGTTTTTCCCTGACTCATTGCACAATTTATTGTCCTCATCGTTTTAATGGTAATTTTAGAATTTTGTATTACATGATGCATAAAAAACTTTAGACAGCCTTAACTTACAAACTGCTTTTTGTAGCGTAACTGAGTAGCATATGTTATCATTACTGATTCATAACAAGTACAGGGTGCTTCCAGAAATTCCCCCCTTGTAATTTGGCTTTCAAATTAACAATGTTGAAGTAAACCAAAAACCGACTTCACAGTCGTTCTCAGCACCCCCAGGCATTGTGTTTTTGATAAAAATAAATCAAAATTATGAGACAAGAAATTTTTTTTGATGAATAAACTGTGGTCCTTTTAGCTCCAACCCTTCCAAAAATTGATGAAGATTTATTCGATCGTTTTGGGCATCTTTTAAATATTGAAGAAAAGTATTTAATTGCGTTTTCATTTCCTCATATTTTGCCTGCTTTCAAACTTGAACATATTAAAGTCAATTTGGATCAACAACTTTGCAAGGCAACCTTCAAACATTTTTCGGCTTATAATTTCTTTGTTGCTGAAAAAGCTTCTATGCAAAGGAGCTATTTTTTCGAACGCAAATATAGACCTTCAATGTTCCCCGTTTTTTATATTGCACATCTTGAAATTCAAGGTTCTCCATTTCATTCTCAAGAATTTTTATTACTGTTATCTTCAAAAACAAAAATATTAAGCTGTGGAAGAACTGAATTTCAACCAACTATATGCTTTCATGAAATTCTTCAAAAAGCTCCAAAACTTGAAAATATTGATATTTCTGATACAAATATCGATGTCAACAATTTGTGGCCTGAGAATTTGCTTTTATTTAATAGTGCAAAAAACTTTTGTAACCTTTATTTGTCTATTCCACATGTATATTTTAATGTCGAAAGTTTAGCTGTTTTCATGATGGTAGGCAAAGTTTGTAAATTTTTTAAAAATAAATTGTTATCTTTCAGAAGACATCCGCCAAATTTGTCAAAATAAATCTTTTTGTCAAACTTCATCCCATTTTTTTTCAAAAGGAATTAACATTTAATGATTTTTTTTCAAAATATTTTATTCCTTCAACAAGCAAATGGAGCCTTAAGGTTTCTTATTTGTATAAAAACGGATTTTCTTGTAATTGTGACAGTGAATATTTTGCATTAAAAATGTGATTTTTCACTTGTTTATATATGTTGAATTTTGTACTTTTTTTATCCAATGAATAAAAAACAAAATTGTAAAACCTTTCCAAAAATTATGCAGCTCTATCAAAGTAATATTAAGTGAATGACGGGAATAAGGCAGGTATTACGTTGTTCCATAAAGCTGCAATAGATCAAATGTTTAATATCATTTTTCTGAGAATTATCTGTTTTAATTTTCAGAAAGTTACTGCTTTCAAGATAGTACAGTATTTACAAAAATAAAAGATTTATTGGGTTTGAGAAATTTAAAGTTAAAAAGCACTTGATTAAGACATATTGATTTCATTTCGTGACCATCCACTCAAATACCAACATATCACCTTTGAGTGTTGCTTAAAAAACTATATAAGTTTGATGAGCCGCGTTTTCAAAAGTTGGCCATAGCATGGTATTGAAAATTTTTACTCATCCAGGTGAATCCCTCGGATGTTTATTTTGAAACCATCATAATTTAATTTTTTGTGGTGTTGGTAAACATGCTTTCTTAATTAAAAATAAATGTAAAACTTAAATTACGGTCAGCCGAAATAAAAAGACGAAAGTTGAAAAACATAAAAAATGTTGATTGGCTTTACTAAAAATATTTTAGAGAATTTATTTTAAATATGCCGCATATTTATGGCTTTTCTTCTTCTACATTGGTCTGCTACTAAAGGAAGAGACTATCTGTGATATTTCACATCTTAGTATTTAAATATGCAATATTCCTTGAAAGTAACAAACGATAATGTCGGTAAGGTTAAAAAATTGTATTTTGCGGTCCTCGGCTGCACTTTGTTTTGGCCGGCCACGTTTTATTTCCCTGTTTTTGCTAAAAATATTGGTTATAAAAAGTTTTTAATTTCTGTAAACAAGAAGAATCACATGAAACATCTTAATAACTTCAATTTCATTTTAAAAACTTAAAAATATTGATTGACTTTTTCTAAAAAGAAATTTGTTGCCACAGAAAAAATGATACAATAAAACGGAAAATAAATGGTGCAAAAAATATTGCACTTTTTTTAAAATAAAAAGTGAAAAATTATAATGCATGAAAAAATAATTGATACTGAAATTTTTTTTCAAATATTTGGTTTTGCTTTAGTCAAAAAATCTTTTGATTGAAATGTCTTTTTATTTTTTATTGTTTTTTCATAATTAATTTAATACTTTTCAGGTTCATAGCTAGTACAAAAATGGATCAACAAGATTTTGCATCATTATCTCTTGCATCAAAACGATCAAATCGTAATAGAAGAATTCTATGGCCTGAAGCTCCAGCAAGCAGACAAACATTTAGCCTTCCAGATTCAATTATTTATTATATTGCCAAGAATCCATCAACTCCAGAAGCGTATCTCAAATTGGCACAAAGCTGCAAATATTTCTTCGAAAAGAACGCTATTCTTGTTGTTGCACAAATTCATGGTGATGGAAATATATTTTGCTCAAAAGAACAATATGAATGTCGAAAACAAAAATGCTGCGTTAAGTTTGATATTAAAAAACTTACAAGTAAAATTTGGCTTACTGCTGACCTCAAAGTTTCATTAATCAATATTCCAACTTTTGCTCCATTTTTTGTTCCAAAGATATATCGATGTGAAAATATTGAACTCCATTTTTTTTCTCAGGCAGTTTCATTAATAGATTTTCAATTATTTGCTTCAAAATTTAATAATTTCTTTCTTTGTGAAACTAAAATTATTGATGATGATGGAACAGAAGTTGTGCTGGAAACGATTTTGGAATCCATCCCAAATATTCATACATTATACTAGTAAGTTTTTTTTGATAACACTTTTTTAACAAAATAACCAGTTATTTGCAGCTATTTAGAACGAGCAAATCCTATAGCTACAACTTCAACAATGAAAAATATTTTAAAACTTCCTAATCTTGGTAATCTTCATAAACTTGTACTTTTTAATATTCCAGAAGTTATTAATGTTAAAGATCTTGATGAATTAATTAAGGTAAACCGTTGACTTTGTTCTTACTAATATGTACATTCCATGTTTTAGAATCATAAAAATACAAAATTTTGGCTTGATTTCTCTCAGCGTATTTCTGAAAACTATATGAATCAACTTGATCAACTTATCGATACTATAATTTCATCTGGAGTTCTAAATCGTGTTATTAATTATGAAGGACAAGATAATGAAAAATTTGAAATTATGCATAGCCGATATACTCCTTGATTTTACTTCAATTTGTACGTATTTTTTCTGTCTGTTTTATTGGTTGTCAAGCTTGTATTTTTGTATTATGAATTTGTAGGCCAAATGAACTTTTTTTTGAAAACTATTATTATATGTAACTGCAAGACTTTTCTCATTTGTTATTTTTAAATTCCACCTTACTTTTACAAATCTCGAAAACGAGTTACACAAAAAAGTTTGATTTTACAATATCGTTTGAATATGAAAACATTTGTAGCGAGGTTAAACGTAACAACATAGAATTTTAAAATTTAAACATTAGGATTAACTTTGGAAGCCTTTTAACTCGCAACCTCTTACACTAAAAGAAGAAAAACTGTTTTTATGTATTATCTTTGCAGAAGAAGGCTGGTTTTATTCATTCAAGTAATAAATTTTTGGATATTTCTTTATTTGATATAACAAAAACACAAAAATATTAAAGACAAAAGTAAAATACTAAAAGAACAAGTCAGTCAAATGCACATTTGTTGTATTCACCAAAATATTAAAAAAAAAGCGTTTACTTAGCAAGTACCCAAATGCCTTGATCTTGTACAAGCTGCTTGCAAATCAGATTGAAATTTTCTATGACATGTACAGCAACAAATGGGGAAAAAGTTACAGTTACACACGATCCCTTTGAACAAAGTTACTAAAAAATTGTTATAATTTTGTTTTCAAGGCATGAAGAAAAGATCAAATATTACTATTAAAAATTGAGAAAAATGAGCAGTTTCTAAAATTTTATTGACATTGTTGAAATGTAATTTTCTTTGAATTTCTTCACAGTTGTTTTCGTTAAATTCTTAGAAGTATTAGGAAAAATGAAATATCCATCAAGACTGAAAAAGAAAAAATTGTATTCTCTGCAATCACATATTAGTGATTGATTTGCATTAAAAAGATTATAATCAGAGTAAAAATTTGACAAAAGGTGGGAAGCAATTTTTATTAAAAAGAGGAAAAATTGTTTACGAACAAAAGGAAAATAAGTGATGCAGTGGATATTATAAAATAAAATATATTCCCTTTTTTAAATTACATCTTTAAGCAACCAACAAAAAATTATTTTAAAAAAATATTGCGCTTATATAATTTGATATGTGAATAATTATGCCAAGAAAGAATAATTTCTCACAAAATGCTCGCTTGACATTTTATTTTATTGTTTTTTAAATGTCATTTATGTATTTTTTGTGTAATTAATTTATCATTTTAGGTTTATATATTTTTCTTCTTGATATTGCATCAATATATGGATAATCTTGATATTGCATCAAAACCATCAAATAAAAATGAAAAAATTACATGGACTGAAGCAACTTCAATCAAACAACAATTCAGCCTTCCAGATTCTATTATATATTATATTACCAAAAATCCATCAGCATCAGAATCTTACTCAAAAATGATTCAATCTTGCAAATATTTCTTCGAAAAGAACCCTATTCTTGTTGTTGCACGAATTCATAGCGATGAAAAAATGCTTTGTTCAAAACATGAACATCATAAACGAAAATTCTGCGTCAAAATTGATATTCAAAAATTTTTATGTAAATTTTGGCTAACAAATGAACTCAAACTTTCGTCATCCAATATTCCAACTTTTGCTCCATTATTTGTTCCAAAGATTTATCGTTGCGAAAAAGTTCAACTTAAATTTATTTGCCAGAAAATATCTTTCAAAGATTTTCAATTATTTGCTTCGAAATTTCAAAACTTTTATTTTTATGGCGCTAAAATTATTAACAATGATAGAAGCCCTGTAATGTTGGAAAACATCCTTGAATCCATCCGAAGTATTCATACATTTTATTAGTGAGTGTTTTCTAACAAAAGTTTATTATTCAGATATGTTTTTATTTGTAGCTACTTTTTCCCAAATGATCCAGCAGCTACTTCTTCTACAATGAAGAATATTGGAAAACTTCAAAATCTTTCTTATCTTCAAAAAGTGTATTAAATAATATTCCTGAACTTATTAATGTTAAAGATCTTGATGAATTTATTAAGGTAATTCAATAACATTATTGTAATTGGAATAGATGTATATTTCCTATTTTAGAATCATAAAAGTACGAAATTTTGGCTAGATTTTTCTCCCAGCATTTCTGAAAACTATATGAATCAACTTGATCAACTTATCGATACTGTAATTGCTTCAGATGTTTCAAATCGCGTTATTTTTTATCAAAGACAAGATAAAGGGAAACTAAAAATTATGCAAAGCCGATATACTCCTTGATTTTGTTTTTTATTTGTTATATTTGTTTTTTGCATTCTGTTTTATTTTTCGTCATTATCTATGATGCATTTTTTACATTTTTGTTATGAATATGATGTGCGGAAGAATAAATAATTATTTGATGTATATATATTATTCATGCTTAGGTTTAGGGCTTAAGTAAAAAATAAATATTTTAAGAAAACTATTCGTGTGCGTTTTTTTGTAGGATACCCCCTGCTGACGTCCTTGTTTGTAAAACCCTTTTTTTGTGAAAGCAGACGCACATTGGCATCATTATAGTTTACTTACCTTAGAGGAAATGACTCAAAAATTTATGTCTTTCTGTCATCAATAATGAATATGCCATGTTGCCCACTATTCATGTAGATGGTCTCTGCTGACACTTTGATTTATATTGATTAAAAAAACACACAATTTTCTTCAGATGTTTCAAATCGCGTTATTTTTTATCAAAGACAAGATAAAGGGAAAATAAAAATTATGCTAAGCCGGTCTTCTCCTTGATTTTACTTCATTTTGTTTTATTTTATATATTTTTTTCGTTCTGTTTTATTATATTTTGTTGTCATGCTTTTACTTTTTATTATGAATTTGTAGACCAAATAAACTTTCTTTAAACATACTATGTTATATCAAACAAGTTCTGAATCGTGTTATTTATTATGATGGACAAGATAAAGAAAATCGTGAAATTATGCTACGCTGATATACTCCTAGAATTGATATATTTTTATATTGCATTTTGTTTTTGTTGTCATCTTTTTTTCGTCTGAAAATGAGGGCATAAAAAAAACCAAAATGACAATGTTTTCTTTTTGGGTATAATCTGTGAAACATTCTAAGGGCAATTTGTTTTAAAGTCGTTGTAGATAACATGAATTAATTTATTATCAATATTGTTAGGTATTATTATTCTAAGGACAATTTCCTCATCATCAAAACTGCGAGAAAAACCAATTTGTTTCTCACATAATTTTACCAGCAGTAAGACCGAGTTTGCATTGATTGTCTATAAAACAATTGGTAGATTTATTTTTTTAAACTGCACGTATTTCTTTCATTTTTCATTTTTTTATTTCATTTTGACCACATAGGGTTCATTTTAATTCTTCTAACAGAATATGTATCACTCAAATAGTGCAGTACCCTCTTTTGCTTCAATACTTCCAAATAACCATGGAAGAATTCCGTGGCCTAAAGCTCTATCAATTAAACAAATTTTTGATCTTCGGATTCCATCATTAGTTATGTAACAAAAAACCCTCCAAATCCAAAAGTTTATCTTAAACTTGCTCAATCTTGCAAATACTTTTTCGAAAAACATCCTCTTCTTATTGTTCCTCGTATTTATAAAGAGGGGAATAACATTCATTTAGAAAATAAATATGATTGTGAAAACCAAAACAGCTGCTTCATATCTGATTTCCAAAAACTTTCAAGTAAAATTTGGCTTATAAATCTTGTCAATACGTCTTCACTTGACATTCCAACTTTTGCTCCATTATTTGTTCCAAAGATTTATCGATGTGAAGAAGCTATATTATATATTTTTTCTAAAACTGTCACTTTAAAAGATTTTCAACTGTTTGCTTCAAAATTTAGATTATTGTAGTTAATAATGATGGAAGTATTGTACCACTTGAACAAATACTTGAACCAATTACGAATGTTAAACAATTTATTTAGTAAGTTTTATTTAAAAGGAATGTCTCAGTCAAGCACAAAACATCTGTGTCCGCGTCACAAGACAAAACTGCTTCAGATTCAGAACCTTAAAATTCTGAAAATACAATCTTTTTTCTCTTTTTTTGGAGATTCCAAAATGGTATCAACTGTAAAAAACTGTTTGATTTAGCGCGAGATTTAGCTATTTTTCTTCATTTTTTTCTTGATTTTGCCTGATCCACTACGGAATTTTTTGTGCTTGACTGCGACACTCCCATTAAAGAAAAATTTCTATAAAGTACAATTTTAACCTTAGCTTCTTTAATCCTGTAACTTCTGCAGTTGCTTCTTCAACGATGAACATTAACAAATTCACCAATCTTTGTAATCTTCAAAAACTTATATTATATGATGTTCCTGAACTTTGTAATATTGATGATCTCGGTGAACTTATTAAGGTAAAACTAAAGTGTAACGCATATTCATATTTTTATTTTCTAGAAGCAGAAAAATACAAAGTTTTGGCTTTTATTTTGTTCAAATATTTCTGAAGAATACAAGAAAACTTGATCAGCTTATTGATACTACAATTGCTTCTGGTGTTGATTATCGTCTCATTTACTACCACGGACAAAATCAAGAAAAGCTTAATATTGTGCATAGTCGTTATTATTTATAAATGTTGTATACAAGATATATCTCATTCTGCAGAGCTTATGCCTATTACCAGTGTACTCGTTTTTGGTCGAGCATCGCCGCCGCGCCAGAGCCCAAAAATGTTTTTCAAAGGGGGGAGTAAGTGAAAATTTCAAAATTTTTAAAAATTTCTTATATCATTGTCTATTGTTCAGGCATGGAAAAAAAAATACGTTTGATATACTTTCTGCAATATTTTTGCCACGAGGAGCAGAATTATTCGGTTTTTTCATATCGAATTTTAAAATGATATTACAACATTAGAGAAGGTGGTGAAATCTATTCCATCAAATTGGAATAAATAAGAGATTTAATATGCACAATAGTTTAATTAATCTGTATGAAATCCAAACAAATTCCAACGATTTTAAAAAATTTTGGGCAAAAATCAGCGCCGCTCCTCAATTCTTTCGCCGCCACCGCTGCCGCCGCTGGCGGCGGCGAAAAAACACTGCATATTACCATGTCATGAGTTTTTTATCTTTTGTTTTACATGTAACCTATTTTGTTTTTTTCTGTATTGATTTATTATGAAAATGACGTTTTTTCCTTTATTCTTTTGGCTTTTTCAAAGCTCTAGATCCCGGCTTATATGTTATATTTCTTTTATGATAATTTGATAGATTTATTTATTAGGATCTTATTTTGACTTTAGCACGGCAGTTTTGGATTAATAAATTTTAATAAAATATCAGGTTTTTAAGATTAAAGATTAAGCTTAAAAAGACAGTAGAGAAACAAAGAAAAAAGGTTAAAATTTTTTAAACACCTCTTTTCCGTTTTTCTATTAAAAGGGTCCGTTGTGGGGGAGTTAAAGCATATTTGGGCAAAATACATTGTAAAGATAAAGCAAAATTGTATAAATTATTTGATAATGAATGCAGTAAGTCTAGTGGTTTTAATAAGAAATACTTTTTTATTCTTAAAATATAAAATAAAACACAAATGCAAATGCAACTGATCTCATTCATCACTTTTGCGACGGTTAATATCACCGATAGCTGGTCCACAATCATATTCAGAAATTTGAATTTTGTTGTCTGCTGTTTTCGTTGTTTCAACTGGACATTTAACTTCAGTAATTAAAAAGTATTCAGATTCAAAAATTTCAATAACAGTAGATGGACAAGTTACTTCTGTGATTTGTATAACTTCATTAGGGCATCAAACATTTTCTATTGCCATATATTCTAAATCAGATAGTTGAATTACACCTACATTTTTTTCCTATCAAATTTACAGAAAAAAAAGTTTAAAAAACTTACTTGCAGGGCATTCTCTTGCAATAGGAATTTTGTAATGTCTAATGTTGGCATTTACATGAACTCCAAGAAGTTGAAAAAAAGTCAAAACCACTAAAAGTTGTTTCATGTTTATAAGTTAAAAAAAGAAAATACTTTAACATTTCAAGAAAATGCTTTGCAGTTTTATGCTTTATATGCTTTTACAACGGTTTCTTGGTTACGTTATTAAAACAGCTTCAGTATCCTTGGAAAAACCAATTAAAATTTTTTTGAAATTACTTTTGTTGAATATTAGGCTGTCAATAACTTTTTTTAAGTGATGCAACATTTTTCACTTGAAACTTTCGGTTAATAAAATTTTTTAAAGTTTGACTCATTGTTGAACTTAAGTTTAAATAAACAATACGAAATGAATCACATTTTAGAATTAAAAGATGCATTTGTAATTTTGCCATACTTTGTGTTTTTCTTATTTTTTTACTGTCATAGTGATGGCACAATAAAGGAAATAATAAAATATATTAAATCTGTAACACAGAAGAGAGACTAAAAATCATAAAACTTTAATATTTACAAATAGTTTATAAAAATTTTAGCCAATTCTATTGTACTTTTCTGTTCGCTCATTTTTTAATAATTTTCTAATGCTTGTTTTTAATCCATAAAAATTCGGTCGTTCTCCTTTTTCTTCTTTCCAACACGATTTCATTATTTCTGAAACACCACTTTCCATTGTTTCTGGTGGTTCCAAACGATGTCCTTCCATCAAAAATTCCATCAATTCATTTGCATCTACATCAGCATAAGGCACTTTTCCACCACTCCACATTTCATACATAACAATTCCAAAACTCCATACATCACTTTTTTCACTAAAAATTTTATCTTTCATTGCTTCAATCGAGAGCCATTTAAATGGAAGCTTTTTTCGGAATGATGAAAAATAGATTTGTGAGTCAGTGTTACATTCACACCATAGCCCAAAATCTGAGAGCTTCGCAATATTTGGAGCAGAAAATAAAATATTTCTTGCAGCAATATCTCGATGAATGATATTTTTTGATGCTACAAATTCCAAAGCATTTGAAATTTGCCATAAAATTTGTAGAAAAAGCGTTTTTGGAGGAAAGTTTGTTCCATTTTCGAAGTAGTTTTGAATAAAAGTCAATAAACTTGAGTCCATTTTGTCAAAAATTATGCATGGAATTTCACGATATGTCGTGCATAAAATTGGTAAACAAATTGAGGGATGCGATCCAAGCCTTTGGACAATATTTAATTCATGCATGACTTCTTCAAGGCGGCTGTCGTCATATTGTAGAGGGATTTTAATGGCAAAACTTTTCTCTTCTAGAGTTTTGATTTTTGCTTGATATACTGTACATGTTGAACCTTGTCCGAAAATTTCATCAAAGTTTATGATGACATTTTCTTCTTCAACGAATATATCAGGGAAAGCTTTATTAATGAATGATGATGGAGTTGTATGTGACCTAAAAACTTTTAAACTAAAAGGTTGTTAGCTACTATGTTTTACACTTACAGGTCATCTTTATTTGACCAATTCACTACTTGCTGAATAGTTTTACCATGGCGTAAGTTGAAATATATCAATACAAAAACTCCAATAAGTATTAAAAATGCCACAACTCCACCAATAAGTATCCATGGCTCTATCTGATGATAATCTGTTCAAAGGTGTTGTTGTTGTTGTTGTTGATGTTGTTGGTGTTGTTGATGTAGTGGTAGTAGTTATTAATTGGGGTTTTGAATCATCGGCAATAATCTTAGCTGGCATTCGTGTTCGACATATCGATGCATTTTGCCAGAATTGCGACTTTCTTCCTTCACTTAATGTATAATAGCTAACGTGATTCAAGCTATTGTTAGCAAATGCTATAAATTTCGAGTGATCCTCTTGCGGTTTTAGAATTCCTATTACAACAAGTTCAAAATGTCTCTAAAATTTTAGGCTTTGTAAAAAATGTTTTGGCAATAAAACTGTTTTTTTCAAAATTTATTGCTAATTTTTCATATTTTTTTGAAAAACATAAAAAGGTAAATACTTTTTGCAATCAAAACTCTGTAAAATCGATACGAAATCACATTTGATCATAATGAATACAATTTTGGGAGGTAAAATCCGGTTTTTTTCGAAATTCTCTTTCAATTTGTGTGACTTAAATTTGACTGAAATCATAGCAAATTTACATTGAACACCGAAAAAAGTGATATTTAAATGTTTTCTGCTTCTAGGGTATTTCAAAACTTCCATAGAACTTACATTGGTATTGTTCCATAGCAAATCAGAAGTTAAACATTTTGGTATGGGTTCACTTAGTATTAAAAGATTATATTGATATTTGCCATCTTCAAGCGGCATATCTCTCATAGTTATGAGAAAGGAATTTATAAAGTCGCAATTTATATCTGACATATGATAGGATAAGGGACGATATTTCTCTATTGTGTACTTCGCAAAAGCCGAGTTGACAGGTGCGGTCTTGTTAGCGGTAAGTTGAAATTCCTCATTTGTAAATTGAAAATATGAAGCCATAGATCCTTGATGACACAATTCAAAATCTGAATAATTGATTTCGGAAGCGTCTAACAATTTTTCCAAAGCCTTTTCATAAATACTATCAACCACAACTAAGACATTAAAAATTGATTTTGACCATGTTGTTTGATATAAAACATACATGTCAGAATAGGTTTCTAATTCATTTGATTTGAATTCACTACTAAAAAATTCTATGTATTGTTGTTTGCCGAGTTGTTTTTTGCATTTGTCAACATCATTTTCTGTCGGAAGCATTAAAATTATTTTTCGATATTCTGCACCACATTTGTCGTAATCATCAAGCTGCTTATTTAAGCTTGGTAAACATACGTCAGAAATGATAATAACAAACTTTTTGTATGCTCTTTGAGGGCAAGAATCCTAAAAATGAATGAAATCCTTTTTTTACAAAATTTTGCAAAGTTTGAACTAAATGTAGTGCCTTATTAAAATTGGTTGAACTGTTGCTATTTTTGAGGCTGATATTTTTGTTGGTATTCTAGTAAAAAAAATATTTTGTTTTTAAGGATTTCAGGAATGCCTTCACGAGCTGTAATTTGTTATATATAATTCTTCTAACTATGCCAAAGCTTCGATCTTTGTCCGTTGAACTTTTTCAAAGAACGCATACGTATTTCTATTATTATCTTGTTTGTTTTAGGTTTACGCCGGGGTAAGGGTAATCAAAAATATCGCATCAAAGAGGCACCTTAATATACTATATCCGTTAAAAAAATACAAAGCTTACATTAAATATAACAAATTCTGTTACCACTTGTTCAACATTCGCAACACGAGACTTTTCAAAACACTATAAAAGAATTTGTTTTTCAATAAATATCTTCAAACATTGCTCACTTTATCATTCACAGTACACCACGGAGATCCATATTTTTTATTCAATATTTCATCTCTTGTAATATTCTTTTTATATCCAATTCCAAAGGTTAAAGTTATATCATAATAAAGTTCAAAAATATATTGTTCCAGTTTTAAAAAATTATTTATTAAATTCGTGAAAATAGTTTCATTTGCTGTTTTACTCATAGCAAAAAGTATATGATTTTCTCGTTCTGTGAATAGAACTGAATTTGAAATAGGTTCATTCAAAAAATCTGTATCACAAAAAATGAAGTGCAGAAAAATTAAAAAAACGCAAAATATTTTGAAAAACATTTGATACAAATATGTATAAATCGATAGTTATTGAAATATTCGCTTATAAAAATGAAGAAAATATCTAAAATAAAACAAACAAAGCACATATCAATGGATCTTTTTCATTAAAATACTGATAAGATGATGGGAAAAAATTGTTTACGTGACCATGTTTGCATGACCAATATGTTTGGGTTTTAAATTTTTGCAAAAACAGAAATTAAAAAAATTACATAGGGCTTTTTTAGGAAACAATGATTTTTTCTAGGGTGTGCATTCTGTTAGTTTAAACCGTCGTTATTAAGAATATTTAAAAAACGTTTCATACCGTTTGTTTATGTTAGATGTTTAAACAATCAATTTTGCTACTAACACTGTCGACTATAGTTTTCCTGAATTAAATGTCAAAGCATAACTTCAAAAACTTTGAGTGAGAAACAACATTATAAAACACAATATTCATGCAACATCGTTATAAAGAATTTATAAAAAAATAATACAACAAAGCAGCAAAAAAATAAAAACAATAAACAAAAGTGTATGAAAATTTATGTCCATCGACTTGTCATAATTTCATATTTCTCTTCATCATGCCCATAATACCAGATAATACAATTTTGAATTTCTGATTCAACCACAGTATCAACCAACTGTTCAAGACGATATTTGTATTCTTCAGTTATATTACAATAAAAAGAGAAATAAAACTTTGTATTTTTGTGAGCCTAAAAAGATAACACTAATGCATGCCAAAATCTTAAAAATTATTACCTTAATAAAAATTGCGAGATCTTCGAGATTTAAAGCTTTCGGAATATTCTCTAAAGTAAATCGACAAAGATTTTTTAGATTTTGTAGTTTTAAAATATTTCTCATTGTTGAAGAAATAGCAGCAGTGATACCATATTTGAATTCGCTAAAATTAAATTTACATAAGCTTAACACAGACTATTGTATGAAAAACTTACTATTCAAATTCTTTTACATTTGGAATTGATTCAAGAATTTTTTCAAGTATTACGCCATTTCCATCAACATCAGTAATTTTGACTTCAGCGAGATCAAATCTTGAAAATTTTGAAGCAAAAAATTGAAAATCTTTAAAAGTAATTTCATTTCCATAAATTCTTAGACAGTCATCTTCACATCGATAAAATTTTGAAGCAAGCATTGAAGTAAAATTTGGAACATCAATATATGAAAGTTCAAGATACGAAATAAACCAAATTTTACATTTAGCAATATCGAATTTAACACAGCAATCTTTTTTCCAGTTATTTTTGTGGTCATTTGAACAAATTTTTCTTCCATCATCATTAAGGATGGACGGGGGCCGAAATTTTCAGGCCCCGGCCCGGCCCCAGCCCCGATTTTTTGCTTCGGCCCCGGACGGCCCCAGCCCCGGGGCCGGGGCCTTGGGGCCTGGGGCTTTTCAAAAAGCCCCGGGCCCCCGTCCATCCTTATGAAAGATACAAAAATAAATGTTTATAAAAGAAAATCAGTACAAAATAAATGAGAATGTGAAACGAAAAATGTGAAAGCAAAACTTTATGTTTAACTAGAATAGCGGCTTTTCAGAATTTCATGCTTTTCATGACTTTGACCGTAGTAGAAGAAAAGGCAATTATGACAATTTGAAGCAATTACTGCATCAACAAGCGCATGAAGCTGATTTTTGTATTCTTGAGAAATGTTGAAAAAGAAATCGAGGCGAATTTTGGTGTTTTTATGACCCTAAAACCCAGTATAAATATATGGAAGCTTTAAAAACCAAAAAACATTACCTTAATAAACTCCCAAAGATCATTAACGTCTATAACTTCAGGAATATTGTCTAATGAAAATTTTTGAAGATTATTCAGATTTTTAAGTTTCAAAATATTTTTCATGGTAAATGCTGTAGCTGCAGGATTTTTATGTTGATCGAACCGGCTAAAAATTGATTATATATAGATGCAGGATTGTTAAGGTTTGCGTTGGGGAAATGTTTAAACGATAGGGAAAAATCTTTCATCAGAAAGCTCAAATACAGGAATCAATTTTTATGGATTTCAAGCAAAATATTACAGGTTACTTCTGGTTTCGGGGGATGGGAGGATGTTTTAGCTAATACGTGCTTACTATTCGGCATCTTTTTTTGCATAGCTAGAACTCATGATTATAAAGCCGCAAAATTTTGAAAGTTTGCGAAAAACGTTAAAAAACTCCCGGAATAGATATGAAAATGAGGTCAAATCATATCAGACCTCGTGGCTGAGAGATTTAAAGACTTATTGGGGGTTATTAAAGTGATTTCCAATACGTCTAACTCATTTGTGTTCACAGTATTCCAAATATGGCAAAAGTTAGAAAATTTGGGCACATTGGGGCTACAAATGCGTTATAAGCTATGGGGATGACTTTGATGACCCCCAATGGATCCTAAAATCTCTCAGCTACAATATCTAATATGATTTGACCTCATTTTCATATCTATTTGGCAAGCTTTTTATCGTTTTTCGGCTTTATAACCATGAATTCAGTGGCTTGTTTTATAAAAAAATGGCTTGAGCTTAAGCCAAACTCAAACCCACAAAAAAGTCTAACAGTGAAAAGCTCATACCCAGGGTTTATATTCATATCCAAGTCAAACCGGTTTGCAAACCCATGGCTTGAGCTCAAGCCCTTTTTTTATAAGACAAGCCAAAGAAAAAACTTACTAATAAAATTTTTTAAGATTTGGAATAGATTCAAGAATTTCCTCAAGCATAGCCTCACTTCCATCGCTGTTTATTACTTTAAAATAATAAAAATTAAAAGCTGAAAATTTTGAAGAAAATAATTGAAATTCCTTTAAAGTACATTTGCTCGAATAAAGGTTTAATAAATCCTCCTCAAATCGATACATTTTTGAAACAATTAATTCAACATAATTTGGAATATCATCTACGAAAATATTTAATTCATCAGTAAACCAAATTTTACTGCAAAGTTTTGCAATATCAAATTTTACGCAGCATCCTTTGTCGATGTCATGTTTTTCATCTGAACAAATTTTTTTCGCCACCACTAAAAATATTTTTCACAATAAGAATAGGGTTTTTTTTAAAAAAGTATTTGCATGATTTTGCCATTTTAAGATAGCATGTTGGTGTAGATGGATTTTTAAGTATATAGTAAATAATTGAATCTGGAAGGTAAAAATATTGTTTCACAGACGCAGCTTTAGGCCATGAAATTGTTTTATTTTTACAAGATGGTGAAATTACAGATTTAGAAATAACTAAGGAATTCATGGTTGGGTAACTGGCCAAAAACACTGGTTCACAAAATGAACCAAATGATTATGCGAATAAAAAGGCAATATGTAGTTCTTAAACTGGACAAACCCACCACAAAGAAAATAAACTGTGGTTGGTGATTGTTATGTGGTATATCTCATAAACGAATAGCAGACTGAGGTTTTTTTATGTTGATTCAAGGCTACTAGTTTTGTGCTTGTCTCCCCCAAAGTTTTTGAGGCATTTGAGTGTTCAGGGATAAATCTGAAATTTTACACAAAATATTACTGAAATGGACCCAAAATTTATCTAAAAATGACCTTTAACAATGTTTGTGTTTAAAAATGCTAAAAGAAAAAGATATTCAATAGATATTTTTTGCCTGATTTTATCTTTAAATTATATTTTCGTAAACGTTGAAGGTACATACTTTTTTTATTTATGCTTGATCATGATGACTAATCTCAAAAATATCTATTGTTTTCAAAGAATGGCAGCTGCTTTAAAAAATTGACTCCATTAAACTTTTTTTTAAATGAAATAGAAAACATAAATTTAAATCAGTCTTGCATTTGCAAACAGCTGTAACAAAATTCTTTCGAGATTTTTTTCGTATTTAAAGATTTTTGTTATAAAAGGTAGCAACAGTTTTTTCAATAAGCTCTAAAGATATTTAAAAACGGAGAACCGTGGTTTAGGAGAAAAAAACATTTTTGGTTTAAAAACATCTGTAAACAATTTATGCTAGACTAGATCACTCTTTTCCAGCTTGTAATTTTCAGGTAAAAATTGATCAACAATGATAAAATTAATGATTGTTTTGTTTTTGGCCTTTAATGGTTTATGTATTTCTGAAGCATGTAGATGTGTTGAATCAAGTGATGAACAGCGATCACTTGGAGCATATTGTTTTTCTGATTGGAGTATGTTTTTTTCTTGACAAATAGTTGATTTAAATCTTAATTGTAGTTGCTGAGTTTACGGTAACTGATGTGAAACCAAAGGGTGAATATTACGAATATAGTATTAACTATACTGCCGTACACAAGGTAACATTTAAAATAAAAAATCTAGTAAAATTATGTATATATTTTTAGATGTCCTTAAGATTCAAAGACAATTATCCAACCGAAATTTATTCAAAACAAAGCCCATATGATTGTGGTATGTATAAGCTTCCAATTGGTTGGGAATATTTTGCTGTTGGATATCATTTTGTTGAATATGATCGTTCATTGCAAAAATCAGTTTTTAAAATTGAATTAAACACTTGCTCATACATGGATTGGGACATGCAACAAAAAGTTAAAAACAGTTCCACAATTGATTGTTCAAAATTGGATATGTCATTCTATGGAGCAAAGCCCGCCTACCCTGTCTACAATTATGGTAGAAATTGGTGAAATTTTAGTCCTTAGGATAACCTATAAATCACAAATTTTTAAAAGTGTATTAGCTTTTTTTTAAATAATTTCTTTTGTGTTTTTTCAATTTTTATGTGCTTCAGACTTAGAATTTAATAAACTGTTGTAAAGGAAACAGAAGCTAAACCAAAAAGCAACAGTTTTTTTAAAGTTTTTTTTAAATAATTTCTTTTAAAGTTTTATTTAACGATGAGTAGGCACCCTTGAAAAGTGCAAAAAGCTATTTTTTGATTTATATTACCAGCTGTTTTTAATCGGTGACTTGAAGACAATCACTTTATTTTTGTGTCAGCTTTAATCATTAATTTTATCCTTTTTTTCTTTAAAATTAATGATTAAAGAAGGGTTTAATCATTAACTTATACCTAAAAAATTCGCTTTTTTTCTTATAAATAAGCTTTGTTTTTCAAAAAGAACAAACATACTTTTTAATTCTAAAATAGTCTTGTTTTAATTTCAAGACACTTGATATGTTTTCTGTCTAATTTTTTCTTTAATTTTTATTTTATCAAACTAAAAAAATTCAATATTTAAAATAAAAAATAATATAAATGACAAATATGAGTTTTTTGCAACAAAAAAGGTACCTATAAATTATTCACCAATAATTTTTGTTGGAACAGCCGTTGATCGAGTAATACCTTCACGAATAGTATTATTTGGAACAGAAGAATCAAGGAAGATAATATTTGACTGACATAAAAACTTTTGTAGAAATCTTCTTCGATATGTTGTTATTACATAAATTGTGATAACGGGATTTAATGCAGCGGTCCATGGCATTGCAAAAAGTATTACATTTCCGCCAAATGCTAGCCCAGGTACTTTCATCCATGTACCCAAATAGTTCAAGACTTGTGGGAGGAAGGATGTAAGAAAGGGCATTGAGGCCTGAAAAAATGATTATTTAAAAAATGCAGTAAAAATGAAGAGACTAACAAAAAAAATTATTCACAGAAAACTTTTTTTGTTGCTAATGCTTTCTTCATCAAAGCTATCATATTGAAATAAAAGTCTACAAGCACATACCTCAATAAATAACATTATATTAAACTGCCTTTGAATTTGAAGAGTTTTTGGCGACATGCTAAGCTGATGCTTTTGAAAATGCCATACAAGCAAAAATGAGCATAATCCAATCACTGCATAATTCACTGCACTTAACGAAATTGCCATATAACTGTAATTTGATATAGTATCAAATTTTGTCGCCAAATATAATGGTATTGTTGTATTTTGATAATTACTGGTTTTAAGCAATTTTCCATAAGCTTCATAATTTTCATCAGGCCAAAAGTTTAGAAAGAATGCTACCGTGAGAGATGTGGCAGGGAGGAGACAGAAGAATGAAATAACAAACAGTAGAATATAATTCAATGTTTTGTTATGACAAATAAGTAAATATCGATAGATAAAATGAAGAGGTAGAATGTTTTCAATTGAGTTTGCGAAAAAGAATCCTGAAGTTGCAAAAATGGCAGCAAGTGGGAGTGGTAGTAGCACACCAAGATTTGTTTTTAAATATACGTAATACAATATTCCGCTGTAGAGTTGTTTGCTCTAAAAATGAAAAGCTTTATATGAGAAGAAAAATAAAGACAAGGTGAAACAAAACTTTTGGGGTCAATAAAATTGTTTTTTTTGGCATGTCTTCTAAAAAATAACTTACATATTTCGTTGTCGGTCCAATAAAAGCATAAGCAATATCAAAGAAAATTTGAAAAACTAAAATTCTTTTGTATGGCTTTAATTCTTTGTTCGTATATTTCGCCACCAAATATGCTAAAATACCATTTCCAACAAATGATATTACAGAAGAAACAACAGCATTTGCATAAACACATTGAGTAAGAACGGATTCGTCTGAACTCATGGTATTAAAGTTAGGAACTTTTTTAGTGAAAAATAAACGTCAAAATTATTTTTTATAAACACTTTGAGAAAAATAAAATATTTAAAAACAATGCTTTTTGTAGTCCTTTTGGACTTTCAAGCAGTAAGCATGCATGCCATTTTGTATGTTCATCTACGCGGAAAACAATTTGCATCGTTTCAAGTAATAAAGTGCAATTTTAAATTAATTAATTCACAATATTTTGGTCACTTCTCGAAACAAATAATTATTTGAATGTTTCTTTGTTTTTTTAAAAAACAATTAAAAATAAATTGTGTCAGAGTCTTTTGTATCAATTATTTTCCTTTTTTCTATGAATTTAACTGAAATGTTATTGAACAGGCGAACTTTTCATTTATGAACAGCAGAGTACAGGATATCCAAAACAAAAAACGCATTATTTGTAGCTTTAATCGTATTAAAGTTAGACAAAAATTTAGCAACAATAAATGAACAAAAAAATAGGAAATATAAAACTTTGTATACAAGAAATTTGTCAGTATCAGCTATGTAAAATTTTTGGTAGGAAAGTAACAAAAAAAATTTGTTTTCGACTTTTTTTTAGATTACTTTCAGTTTTCTTACTGAAGTAGTTTTTCTCCAAAATCACAGTAACTGTAAAACTGTGTTTTTTTGAAAATTGTGTTACTCTCTCAAAAAAGTTAAAAGGTTATGAATTATTTCTTTTATTTTTGTGTTTCAATTATTCACGAAAAATAATCAAATGTGCTGTCGTGTTATTTAAGAAAAATAAAACAATTAATTTTTTAAAACAATACCTTTGATATTGCTGGAAATAAATTAATTGCATTTTTTCTGGTTATCTCCTAATGACGCTGTAAAAACACGGAAGTCGCTATTTTTTTTATAAAAATGTATAGTACTCTTTTTTGGGCCAGATAAGGGGTATATTCCATTATCTGGCCCAAAAAACAAAGCAATCGTTTAACATTTAACAATTTCGATGATACATAAAAATAATAGAAATCTTCATGATAATATGGTGACAAAAAAACTAAGCAGAACAGTAACAAACAGTAATGTAAATAATAAAAATATTACAGTACGTTTAGGTGCCATAACGTCTTTGCATGATACCGTACTTTTCAGAATTTTGTCCATCATAAGTGATAAGGCAACGAGAAACACCAGAATCAATAACATCATCGATAAGTCTATTGAGGTTAATTTTGTGTTGTGTAGAAATATGGTCAACAAATTTTAACCAAAATTTTGAATCTTTGTGGCTCTATAAAAATAAAATAATATGCATATCAAGTAAGATTTATTTACCTTAATAAATTCATCAAGATGATCAAGGTTAATAATTTCTGGAACATCATATAGTAAAATTTTTTGAAGATTGTCAAGATTGGTAAGTTTGTTAATATTTTTCATTGTTGAAGAAGTTGCTGCAGGAACTGTTTTATCAAAATAACTGAAAAACAAAACTTTTTGACTGCAAAAAGAATATTTAAAACTTACTAAATGAATTCTTTAGCATTTGTAGTCGATTCTAAAATTTTTTCAAGCCCAACAGAAATTCTATTATTATTGCAAACATGAACCTCATGAAAATAAAATCTTTCAAATATCGTAGCTAATAATTGAAAATCTTTTATGTTGATGGTAATGTAGCCAACATAAACGAAAGCTTCTTCACATCGATAAATCTTTGAAACACACAATGCAGCAAAGTTTGTATTATAGCTTGAACAAAAATTGAATTTATTTGTAACCCAAATTTTGGATGAAAGTTTTGTAAAATCGATTTTTACACTTGGACCTGCATGGCAATATAGTCTATATTCTGAGCCTTCAATATAACGAATACTTGTAGCAAGAATGATGGGGTTCTTTTCAAAAAAGTATTTACAACATTGTACAAATTTCAAATATACTTTTGGTAAAGAAGGATTTTTAGTGATATAATAAATAATAGAATCGGAAAAGCTAAATTGCTGCTTAATTGCTTGAGCAGAAGGCCATGAAATTCTTCCATTGCGATTTAAAGTAAGAGACAGAAGTGTATTATTCATATGATCCATCTTCGTATCAAGAAAATATATTGATGCAACAATAAAATTAATTAAAAAATAGCATAGATCACAAAATATACAAAAATGAATAAATTGAGCAAGAAAATACCTATAAATATATTCGTTTGTGAAAGTTTGTACGTTTTTTGGAAAGAGAGAACAAATAATGTCAACATTTAAGGCATAATCACAGGTTTAATGTATGAGAAAAACTTACGGGGACATATTTGGAAATATTGTTAACAGGGATATTTTAAAAAAGAAATAATTAAAGTCAAACGACAACCTCCCGCTTATTTTTTTCCATGAATATTATTACAGTCGAACCTCGATCTTACGTCGTTTTTTTCGCGGTCCCTTGAAAAACGTAAAATCGAGGTTCGACTGTACATGAATACATATATATGTTAAAGCCGAATTTGTGCACCCGCCGGATTTTTGAACGGCTAGTTGAATTTGTTCTTATTTATCATCAAGCTATGGACTTCATAAACATTTATCGAAAAGTGATAAAATGATAAAAGAACCATTGTAGATGACAAATAAACAAAAATATATTATTTCTATATGATTAACAGCTGAATACAATTGATCTAAAAGGGGCCGTTAAGAAAATGAGTTGCTTTAAAAACGATGCCCTTAATTTTACTGAAAATTAATTAACTACTTTAATGACGACGATGTTGCAGTAAATACATTTTGATTCCAGGCCAAAAAAATATAACTATTATTATACAGTTGCATAGAAAAAAATAATAAAAATTTTTTTGACAATAAAGATATTGTTATACAACATAACAGAAACAAGCAATAATGTAAAGCATAAAAATGTGAAATAAAAAACTTAGGCATAATATCGATTTCGCATCGTATCAAGGTTTTCTTGATTTCGTAAACGAAAATAATAAATATAACAATGAGAAGCGCCAGACTTAATAACATCATTAACAAGTCGATTAAGTTTGAGTTTATATTGTACAGAAATATTGTCGACAAATGTTAGCCAAATTTTTGTATCTTTATTATTCTAAAAAAACTTCATGACTTATTAAACTTGCAATAAATAACTTACTTTAATAAATTCATCAATATCATTAACCTTTATAATTTCAGGAATATCATATAATACAATTTTACGAAGATTGCCGAGATTTGTAAGTTTGTTAATATTTTTCATCGTTGAAGTAGTAGCAGCAGGACGTTCTGCTTCAAAATAGCTGAAAAGTAGAAATGCATATTGAAAGATTAAAAAAAGTTAAGTATCCTCGTTAGTTAATATTTCTGATCCAATTGGTAAGGACGGGGTTGGGCAAGCATGGGTATTGAATCTATGAGGAAACGATTGTTATGCTAGCACTAAACAACTCATGACGACAATAAATAAAAAAAAACTTACTAGGTGAATTCTTTTGCATTTGTAGTCGATTCCAAAATTGTTTCAAGCATAGCAGAAATTCCATTATTATTGCGAATATGAGCATTACGAAAATAAAATTTATTAAATCTTGTTGCCAATAACTCGAAATCTTTTATGTAGATGGTAATAGAATTGACATAAAGTAAAGCTTCCTCACATCGATAAATCTTTGGAAGAAAAGATGCAGCAAAGTTGACATTATAATTTGAATAAAAGCTGAATTCATCTGTCAACCAAATTTTGGATGAAAGTTTTGTAAAATCGATTTTTACACTTGGATATGAAGGCTCAAAATATAGTCTATATTTTGAGCCTTCAATATAACGAATACTTGTAGCAACAATGATGGGGTACTTTTCAAAAAAGTATTTACATGATTGAGCTAATTTGTGACAGATTTCTGGTTTTGTTAGATTCTTTGTAATATAATAAATTATTGTATCAGGAAGAGAGAATTGTTGATTCATTGCTGGAGTTTCGGGCCATGGAATTCTACCATTACGATTTGAGGGAAGAGTTGAATTATTTTTTTGATTCATGTTTGTATTAAAAAAATATTAATGCTAAAATGAAATTAATTAAACCAGGAATAAATGATAAGACTATAAAACCAGATCACAGAATATAAAAAAAAGAAAAAATAGAGCAAGAAAGCATAATTAACTAATAGATTAAAGTCGTCATAAAATATTTTGTAAACATAATCAATAGTGAAAGTCTATTTTTTTGGCATAGAAAAAACAAGCGGAGTCAACCATTAAGGAAAAATCTTATACCGAGTAAATACTGCATTTATTGACTATTTACAATAAAACTTATAATCCTGCTGGCTTGTTCAATTCTTAAATTAGTGTCACAAATTTGCGAAAAAATATTTATGCCACTTTTTTTAGTAACAAAAAACCAAGCAGAAGCCAGAAAATGGAGACAAAGATTTTTATGTGAAAATATTTTTTTAGGATTTTGTCATTATTTAGAAACCAATGAAAATTATATAGTCTTACATACGGATTAAGCAAGCATGTTATTTTTATTTCTTGCATGAAAAATATCAAAAAATTTTTTATTGTGTTGTGGACCACAATTTGTGGTAACCGAAAAGCTAGTGTTACCTACCCGTTTCTATTTAAGTATATAAAGCCCAAATATTAATCCTATTTTATCTATTATCGATTTAATTTTCTTTTCAAAAAGTTGGCACAAAGAAGACAGAACTTTTTTCCTATCTCATCCAAGCTCATTCTGCCTCTTTGCATACCTAATTGTTGTTGGCATAAAAGTTCAAGACTTGAGTTATGAAGTAACAACAAAGACCGACAAACCACTGAGCATTTGCATTTGTTTGTATGCATTCCATTTTTCCTCATGTATTTGTACTAAAAAAATGTTTATAATTAGGGGTAAATCCCGTGCCAATACCACCTTCTTTCTCTTATTAATTCATTCTTTTTTTCAGCATTTTGCAATTTATTCTTCTATTTACATATTATTTTTGGATTACAGTTATTTTAGCACTGAATGTTTTGTGTATGAGAAAAACAACAAGTCTGCGTTACCATAAATCATCTATTAGCAAAAAAACACATTTTCACACAGATTACACGATTGTTTATTTCTTCTTTCTGTTTTTTTCGTCTGCATTCTTTTTTGGCTGTACTTTCTATGTTTTCCTTTACTTTTCAATAAAAAATAGGATGATTAAAGCGTGAAAAAACCGACGCAATAAATTACGTGATAGAAAATCATTGCCTTTGGTGATGTCAATTTTTTATTAAAAAAAGTATAAAACAAAAATAGCGAAACAAGAAATTCAGTTGATTTTTTTCAAAGCACACTGAGAAAAAGCCGTGAAGAAAAAAACCTCACCGGTGATGCATCTGTGACGAATTCATCACTGATAGTGACGCTTTAGTGATGAATTCATCACAGCTTTTTCTCAGTGCAGGTGAACATGGAAAAGTAAAATAAGTTTTTTAGCACTATTTTTTAAAAATTTTGTGTTAAAAACTTTGTTTTCGTAACATGATCTTTTATTTAACAATCGGCAGAAAGAGGATAGACATGATCTTCCCTATTTTCATCAAACACATTCGGTCTTTGCATACCCAATATTGTTGCTGGTATCAAAATCCCAGACCATAGCAGAGGACAACAAACCTCTATTCATTTGCAACAATGCCTTCCATTCAATTACATACCCATATATTTGTACTAAAAAATAAAACTAAAAAATTGATAAGAATTGATTGAAAAAAACCGATAGCATTTTTTTTCTGTAATTCGTTCTTTCTTTTTTTATTCAAACTTTGCTGTTTATTCTTATCTTATATTTATTTCCTTATTTAAAATTTCATTTGTTTTAGCATCAATATCTTTTTTCATCATGGATCAAATAAATGCTAGAACTATGTCAGTTGTTTCACCAAATCGTAATGGAAGCATTTCATGGCCTGAAGCCTCTTCAATAAAGCAAAACTTTAATCTTCCTGATTCAGTAATTTATTATGTGAACAAAAATCCAACCACACCAAAAGCTTACCTCCAGATGGTTAAATCTTGTAAATACTTTTTTGAAAAAAATTCAGTTCTTGTTGTTGAGAACATTTATAAGAATGAATCAAAACTTTATTTCCAATACAATTATTACCCAATGGTACAAGTTGATTATATAACACTTTCATCAAAGATTTGGCTTTTAAGTCAATTTGATCTATCTCTCATGGATTATCCAAATTTTGCTACATTGCTTTATCATCGAACTACAGAAGCTTTACTTTATGCTATCAATATGAAAATTACAATGAAAGATTTTCAATTACTAGCATCAAAATTTGAAAAATTTTATCTTCTTGGTGTTAAACTTGTTGACAATGATGGCAAGGACATGATGCTTGAGAAAATTGTTAAAATGATTTCAACTGTGAAAGTATTATATTAGTAAGTTATTTCAGTGAATTTTTATTACATGACATTTATGCAATTCAATTTATAGCCATTTTAATGTAGACTTTCCTGCAACTACTTCTTCTACAATGAAAAAAATTAACAAACTCAGCAATTTCTCTCATCTTCGTAAAATTTTTTTATTTGATATTCCTGAAATTATAAAGGTTGAAGATCTTGATGAATTTATTAAAGTAACGTTTTTGTCATTTTGTTGTAAAAAAATATTGTTTTATAGAACCATGAAAATACAAAGATTTGGCTAACATTTGCTAACAACATTTCTGATGGCTATAAGAATCAGCTTGATGCACTGGTTGACACGGTAATTGCATCTGGTATTTCTCATCGTTTTATCTATTATAATGGACAAAATGAAGAAAAATATAAAATTATGGAAAATCGGTATACTGTTTAAAGTTATCTGAATTTATACCAGGGATGTGCGAAATTCCGTTTCCCTTTTTACGAAATTTCCGTGTTTTTTTTTGACTTCCGTTCCGTTTCCGTAAAAATTGTTTTTAAAAAATACCAGAAAAAATGCGAAGGGAGGACCAAGACAATTTTTAATAATCTAGGATTTCCGTTCCGTTTAAAACTTTCATTTCCGCACATCCCTGATTTATACATGTTTTACTTCACAGACTTTTCGCATTTATTGTTCTTTATTCTTTTTATTGTCATGTTTTTCAAAAAAAATGTTATTATTTATTAAAAACAAAAAAAACATAGCAACACTTTTATACGAAATACTAAGTTTTAGACAATATTTTATTTTACTTTTAAATATGATACTTTCATTAAGAATGCACTAATAATAGCTCACATCAATATTATGGATGGCTTAAAAAAGGAAATTTTTGAGAAGCTGATGAGTTTGATGCAAGTGGAACCAATTTCTCAGGTGGAATACTGCCAAATGTCTAAAAATTTAAAAAAATTGTATTGTTATAATGTAGTTTTACAAATTACAAAGGGAGCTGCACAGAAGTTTGGATATGTATCACAGCTTAAGCAGGAAACAGGTATTCCAGATCCTTCTCCAACATAACAAAATGTTCCAGATGGGCAAATTGAACAAGGATTAGCTATATAACGGAGACAATAATAAATTTTTTTAAACGATGTCTGAAGGCTGTACATACGCAAGTCATACAGAGGCCATCACAATAAATATATCAACCATAAAGTACAAACCATGTTGCATCACATGTACTTGCAGAAGGGCATTCCACACAAGGACAAACTGTACATTTTTGTTCCTTAAATTTGAGTATAATTTTTTGTCAAAGTGAATATTTAAACATACACTGTACTCAAACAATATAAAGCAGCAAAGCAAACCAACAAACACTTTCATTCGGGAGTTATATGTTAATGACAAAGGTATGGACGCGCTTATATTAATTTTCATAAAACTTTATTGTAGTAGAAAAAGAGAAAATCAACTGAAAAACAGATAAGGTTTATTGTTTGTGTTAGCGTCAATAAGTTCACAAAATAAAAACTGCACATTATATTTTTCCATTAAAAAATAAAAAATTTTTCGGATCTTAATAGTGTTGTTGCAAAAGAACATACTTTCTTATCTCAAAAAAACAACACTGTAAAACTGCAAAAAAATATATCACTGAAAAACAGAGGTATGTTTGCAGCCAAAAAGTGATCGTTTGAATATTTTTACAGTGTGATAAGAAAACATGTGCTTTTGCACCAAAATTATTTAGATGGGGAAAACTGTCGTAGTTTAACACAAATTTATTACGTGCAGTTTTTGTATGTGAACTTAATACAAGCATTATGTGTTGTTTGTATTACAACATGCATTATATCTGACAATTTGTAAGTAATTCAACACAACATTATTATTACTCTTTATTTTACATTTAAATAAATATATCATGAATGCATCAATAGCTCACTTAAGGATCATGGTTTCTTTAAAAAAGGAAGTTGTTGAAAGGGTGTTGAGTTCGATGCAAAATGAACTAATTTGCTGCTTGGAGGCGTGCCATATGACTAAAAGTGTTAAAACTTAGATAGTTTTTAAATTACAACCACAATTAATTACATAAGTATTTGCACAGAAGCTAGGATAAGAAGCACAATCTGGGCACCACACTTTAATTTGACTACCATCATCTTCCATATAACAGAAAGTTCCAGATGGGCAATAGGTACAAGGATATGCAATATAACGGGCCTAAAAATATAATAAAAATGTTTTAAGCGAGGATAAAATCTGTGCATACGCAATCAATGCAGATGCCATCACAGTAAAGAGTAGGATTAATCCAAGGATTGGGCCACTGAAGATCACATGTACTTCCAGCAGGACATACCGTACAAGGACAACCCCAACAAGCTTGCTGCTGAAACTTGATTTATGTTTTTGGTGAGATATTTAAACATACACTGCTTTCAAAAATCAGCATGAAGAAGCAAAGAAAAGCAAATAACAATTTCATTTTTGAGTTATTTCAAAGACAAAAGTTCTTTTTGAACAGTTTTTATATGCATTTTCAGAAATTCTATTGTTGTCATTTTGGTAGAAAAGGAGCAAAAAGTCAATTTGATAAAAAAAAACAGATAAAGTTTGTTTGTTTGCATTGGTCTCTTTGAAACACATGTTTAAAAGCTCAAGTATAAAAAACTAAATGATCTTTCTTCGATTTTAATTCCGGATCTAAATAATTTTTTTGCAAAAGCACATGATTTCTTATCACAAAAAAACAACACTGTAAAACTGTAGAAAACAAATATCTCACTAAAAAAGAGGTATGTTTACAATCAAAAAGTGAACCTTTGAATAGCAGCTGGTTTACAGTTTTATTTTTTTTGTTATAAGAAAATAAGTGTTTTTGCAAGAAAACTATTTAGATCCGGAATAGTTCTGTTGTTTAAATAATAAACAACATGTGCATTTTATTTTTGTGAACTTATCAAGCCCGTATTTAAGGGGGGGGGGGGGGGGGCATTAGGGTACCTGTGCCCCCCTGAAATTAACGAATTTCTTTGATGTTTTGCCGACGCGTGCCAAAAAGCGGCAAAAGATCAAAGGCGTGCCTTCCCCGAAATTTTTTTTTGTCTACGGCCTTGGAACTTATTGAAACCAACGCAAACACATAAACCTTATCTGTTTTTTTTTTGTATATAGTTAAGCAAAGTTGTGTCATTTACACCATAATTAAAAATTGTTGTACATTGTTGAATTTATGGTCTCTTCATTTTAAAATCTTCAGTAGTAATTGTGAAGGATAACAACTACCAAAAAAGTTTTTTTTTCAAAAACAACAGAAAATTTTGTAAAACCTCAACAACAAGGCAAATAAAATAAAACAGAATGGAAAGAAAATATAATACAAGATATTTTAAGATTCAAACGATTTCAAGCAATATAACGGCTTTGCATAACGCGAAGGTTTTCTTCATTTTGCCCATAATAATAGATTAGGCGATGAGAAATACCTGAATTAATCACTATGTCAATCAATGAATCAAGTTGATTCATATAGTCATCAGAAAGGTTTGAAGAAAAATGAAACCGAATTTTAGTCCTTTTTTGCTTCTAAAATTGACATTATGCGTGTTAGTTATAAATGATTAGAATGTACTTTAATAAATTTGCCAAGATCTTTGATATTAATAACTTCAGGAATTTCATATAATAAAATTTCGTGAAGATTGTTCAAATTGGTAAGTGTATTAACATTTTTCATTGTTATCGCTGTAGCAGCAAGAAATTGAGCATTAAATGAACTAAAAATTTTATTTTTATGAGAAAATTCAAATTTTATAAACTTACTAAGAAAATCTATAAACATTTGGAATTGCTTCAAGCACTGAATCAAACATAACAGGACTTCCATCATGGTTAACAATATGAGCAAGATGAAAATCATATATTACAAAATTTAAAGCTAATAATTGAAATTCTTTCAAGGTAATAATTTTACAAAAAACATATATTTCAGCTTTTTCACATCGATAAATCTTTGGTGCAAGTAATGGAATGAAAGTTGAAATATCAATAAAAGTAAGATTTAGTTTGATTGTAAGCCAAATTTTAGATGAAAGTTTGTTAATATCAAATTTGGTGCAGCAATTCTGATGTTTCATTATAAGACATTTAAAACCATTTTCTGAACAAAATTTTATTTCATTACTGTGAATACGAGCAATGATAAGAATAGGGTTCTTTTCAAAAAAGTATTTACATGAATGTGCTAATTTCTGATAGACTTCTGGTGAAGACGAATTCTTAGCAATATAATAAATAATTGAATCAGGAAGTGAAAATCGTTGCTTTATTGCTAATTCTTCTGGCCATGAAATTTCTCTATCTTTCTTTGACTGTTTTGAAGAGAGAGATAAAGTTGAAATATTAATTTGATTCATTTTGATGACAACAAAAATAATTAATAACGAACAAATATGTGGTTAATAAAGAAATATTTAAATATGAAAATAGAAAGGGACAAATTGAGAAAAAATTGATCCTATTATTGGATCAATTGAAATAAAGAATAATGTCAGTCTGGGTATATTTTTACGAAACAAAAACTTATATCATCATGCTATCACTTTTTTTGCTTTTAAATACATCAGTTTTAGCAAAAATTTTTCCTTAAAAATCGATTGGGGAAAAATTTCTAAAGGGGATCTTTTATATCTAATTAGAAAAAGAGGGGTGAGGGAAGGGGGAGAGCAAAAATGGTTACTATACATGTCTGCAAAGCAGGCGATGACATTTAAAAGCAAAAGAAAATGACTGCTTTGCGAAACAAATAATTTATATTTTCATTTTTTAAAATAGACAGTTATAATAAAAAGTGCTTTTAAAAACATTGAAAAACGATTCAATAGAAAAGAAAAAGCATAAAACTACAAAACACGAAAATTAGGTTTGTTTCAAGTTTATTCCAATGATATCGAGAAAATCCTTTAATTATTATAAATAACAACTTTTGCTGTTGATAAAACAATTCGAAATGTTTGAACAGCCATTGTTGCAGCAGCAATAAAAGAATTATCATTAGTTTTTTCATCAATTTTTTTCATTTTCTGATTTATCAATGTCAGATAATGGAGAAGTAATATCATCTTTTAAAAAAAATTTGTCATTATTTTTATTACATTAAAAACAGAAACATAACAATTCCTTTATCAAAATATGTACTACATTTTTGACAATATAAATTATTATTTTTTAGAAATGGTTTTATTAAAAATGCATCAATAATAGCTCACTTCGTTATTATGGATGATTTAAAAATGGAAATTTTTGAGAAGCTGATGAGTTTGATGCAAGTGGAACCAATTTCTCAGGTGGAATACTGCCAAATGTCTAAAAATTTAAACACAATTGTGTGTTGTTAATGTACACTTAAAATTACAAAGGGAGCTGCACAGAAGTTTGGATATGTATCACAGCTTAAGCACGAAACAGGTATACCAGATCCTTCTCCAACATAGCAAAAAGTTCCAGATGGGCAACTTGAACAAGGATTAGCAATATAACGGGCCTAAGAAAGACAATAATAAAGTTTTTTAAACGATGATTCAAGGCTGTACATACACAAGTCATACAGAGACCATCACAATAAAAATAATGACCTAAAAATACAAACCATGTTACTTGACATGTACTTCCAGAAGGGCATTGCGGGCAAGGACATTGTACACATCGTTGTTGCTGAAATTTGGTTTATTTTTTCTGGGCAAAATAAATGTTTTAACATACACTGTATACAATCAACATGAAGCAGCAAAGTAAGCCAAAAAACAATTTCATTCTGTAATTTGTTTAATGATAAAAGTATTTTTATTAGCAATTTTTTTATACATTTTCGAAAATTCTGTTGTTGTCATTTTAGTAGAAAAGGGTGAAAAGTCAAACATGGAAAAAAACAGATAAGGGTTTATATGTGTTTACGTTGGTTTCAAGAAGTTCACAATAATAAAAGCTGCACATGATATTTTTCCATCTTTAAACTACAAACTTTTTCCGGACCTAAAAAGTTTTCTTGCAAAAACACTTACTTTCTTATCACAAAAAAACAACACTGTAAAACAGTGGAAAACAAACATATCACTAAAAAATGATTTTTGTTTGCAGTAAAAAAGTGAACCTTTGAAAAACATGTGCTTTTGCAGCAAATTATTTATAGAGGGGAAATTGTCGTAGTTTAACACAAATATATCATGTGCATCTTTTGTATATGAACTTAATACAAGCACTATGTATTGTTTATATTACAACTGACAATAAAAACATGCATTATATTTGACAATTTGTAAGTAATTCAACACAACATTATTATTACTCTTTATTTTACATTTAAATAATTATATCATGAATGTATCAATAGCTCACTCAAGGATCATGGTTTCTTTAAAAATGGAAGTTGTTGAAAGGGTGTTGAGTTCGATGCAAGATAAACTAATTTGCTGCTTGGAGAGGTGCCATATGTCTAAAATTTTTAAAATATGTAAATTTATAATGTAAGTTTAAAATTACATAAGGAGCTGAACAGAAGTTCGGATAAGAAGCACAATCTGGGCACCAAACTTTGATTTGACTACCATCATTTTCCATATAGCAAAAAGTTCCAGAAGGGCAATATGTGCAAGGATAAGCAATATAACGGGCCTAAAAAAATAATTATTAAGTTTTAGTTAAGCAAACGATTAAGTCATACACAATTCATACAAATGCCATCACAGTAAGTATTAAGAAAACAAAGTAAACAGGGCGTATCCTGATAACATAAACTATAAAGAGGGCATTCCCCACATGGACATCCTGTACATTTTTGTTCCTGAACTTTAATTATTAATTTTTGTTAAAGTGAATATTTAAACGTACACTATACTCGATCAAAAAAAGGCAGCAAAGCAAACCAAAAATAATTTTCATTTTGCAGGTTTTTTAATGGCAAAATTATTGTTATGAACAGTGCTTATATACATTTTTAAAAAATTTTATTGTAATCTTTTTAGTACAAAATGGACAAAGAATAAGAATCAACATGTGAAAAACAGATAAGGGTTTATATGTGTTTGCGTTAGTTTCAAGAAGTTCACAAAATAAAAACTGCATACGTTATTTTTTTGTTAAACTACAAAACTTTCCCGGATCTAAATATTTTTGTTGCAAAAACACATGGTTTCTTATCTCAAGAAAACAACACTGTAAAACTGTGGAAAACAGATATATCACTGAAACAAAAGGGGTATGTTTGCAGTGAAAAAGTGAACCTTTGAATGCCAGTTGGTTTACAGTGTTGTTTTTCTGTGATAAGAAAATAAGTGCTTTTGCAAGAAAACTATTTGTAGTTTAAAGATGGAAAAATATCACGTGCAGTTTTTCTTGAAACCAACACAGACAACACACCTTATCTGTTTTTCTTTCTTTTTGTCCCTTTCCTAGTAGAATAAAATTTCTAAAAAAACATATAAAAACACAGCTCATAAAAATGCTTTTGTCTTTAAAAAAAATGCAAAATGAATTGGATTTTTGGTTTACTTTACTGCGTTACGCTGGCTGTGTATAGTGTACGTTTAAATTTTTTAGTTTGAAAATTACGTATACAGTGAGGGAGGTAATAGTGGCCGTGCTGAATTTGATGCGTGGCAAAAGTGCCTTTGATCAAGAGGAATAAGGGACAATATTGTGGTTACGTTGGACAGTTTCTTTTAAAAACAATAATTAAATTTCAGCAGCAAGCTTGTACTAGTTGTCCTTGCTCACAATGCCCTTCTGGAAGTACATGCAATGAGCAATGAATCAATTTTTTTGTTGGATATTATATTTATTGTGATGGAATCTGTATGACTTGTGTATGTACAGCCTTGATTTCGCCTAAACAAACTTTATTATTGCCTTTTTAGTCCCGTTATATAGCTTATCCTTGTACTTATTGTGCATCTGAAACTTTTTGTTATTTGGAAGATACACAAATTAAGCTTTATTTTTGCTCTGATCTCTCTGAAGAATATAAACATCACCTTAATGCATTGGTTGATACTGTAATAGCTTCTGGAATTCCAGATCGAATTATTCATTACAAAGGACAAAATGAAGGAAAGCGTAGAATTATGGGAAATAGTTATCATCATTGAATGTATCTTTATTATTTACATATTCATTTATTTTTACTTGATGTTTTGTTTTTTGAAAAATATTTTTTTGTTATGTTATTTTTATTACCAATTTTTTTATCAGAAATACAGGTTTACTTGCATAAATTATAGTTATTATTTAATTTTTTAAAAATTGTTTTTTTATGGATGCATCATCAATAGATCACTTCAAGATCATGGATGCTTTAAAAATGGAAGCTTTTGAATAGCTGATGAGTTTGATACAAGTGAAACAAGTTTATCTTTTGGATAGCTGCCATAATTCTAAAATTTTAAAATTTGTATAACTGCACAAATGTAATTTTTCTTTTCGGTATTAGAAGGTCATATTTGGAGTGATAATCAACCAAAAACGAGTTATTCTTCCATAAAAATATGAAAACACAAAAGAGAAAAGAAAGAACTTGCGATTGTAATTCAGTTTTTTCTTGAATTCCTTTGTACTTTTACACTTACATAAGGAGCTGCACAGAAATTTGGATATGAATCACAACCTAAGCACGCAACATTTATTCCACCGCCAGATCCGTTTTCAATGTAACAAAAACTACCAGCGGCACAATAGGTACAAGGATAAGCAATATTACGTGCCTAAAAAAATATAAAAATGTTTCAAGCAAAGATTAAAGTTTTGTATACGCAATAAATACAGAGGCCATCACAAAAGAGAATGGGACCAGACCAAGGGTTGGGCCACTGAATATTACACGTACTTCCAGAAGGACATTCCGGACAAGGACATTGTATACAAAGTTGTTGCTGAAATTTGATCACTATTTATTTATCGAAGAGAATGTTTAAACGCACACTGTATACAATCAACATAAAGCAGCAAAGCAAACCAAAAACTACTTTCATTTTGCAGTTATTTTAATGACAATAATATTTTTATGAACAGTTTTTATATACATTTTTAGAGATTCTCTTGTAATCATTTTGGTAGAAAAGGAGCAAAAAGTCAATTTGATAAAAAACAGATAAAGTTTGTTTGTTTGCATTAGTTTCTTTGAGACACATATTTAAAAGCTCACGTATAAAAAAGCCGCATAGTATTTTTCAATTAAACTACAAAATTTTCCCGGATCTAGTTTCGTTGCAAAAGCACTTGCTTTCTTATCACAAAAAAACAACACTGTATAACTGTAGATAATACATATTGTTGAAAAAAAGAAATATGTTTGCAGTGAAAAAGTGAACCTTTGAATGTTGGCTGGTTTATAGTTTTACAGTGTTGTTTTTTTGTGATAACAAAGCATGTGTTTTTGCAAAAAAACTATTTAGATCCAGAAAAACTTTGTAGCTAAAAAATGAAAAAATATCATGTGCAATTTTTTTTATTTGTGAACTTCTTAAAACCAACGTAAACACATAGACCCTTATCTGTTTTTTTCTTATTTGATTCTTTGCTCCCTTTGTACCAAAATGATTACAATAAAATTTTCTGAAAATATATATAAACTTTAAAATGATATTTCTCATTAAAATAACTTAAAAATGAAATCGTGTTTAGGCTTTCTTTGCTGTTTTATTTTGATTGCTTACAGCGTATGTTTAAACATTCTCTTCGCTCAGAAGAAATTAATCGAATTTCAGCAACAAGAATGTACAAGCTGTCCATGTGAAGAATGTCCTTCAGGAAGTACATGCCGAGAGCAATGGATGGGTGTTCTTGATCAACCATGGATTTATTGTGATGAGATCTGTATGAGTTGTGTATGTACAACTTCAATTTCGTTTAAAAAAACTTTAATAATCTTTTAGGCACGTTATATATTTTATCCTTGTAGCAACTGCCCAACTGGAACTTTTTGCTATATTATATGGGGTAATGGAATACCTATTACGTGCTTAGGTTGTGATTCATATCCTAATTTCTGTGCAGCTCCTTATGTAATTAATTGCAAAAGTACATAAAAACATAATAGTTCTAAGAAATTTAGACATATGGCAGCTATCCAAAAGAAGAACTAGTTCCTATTGCATCAGATTCATCAGCTTTTCAGAAACTTCCATTTCTAAAGAATCCATAATCTTGAAGCGAGCTATTCACGATGGAATCAAAGTGTCATTTTTAAGTGTCAACGGATGCTACCACACAAAAAGTAAATATTTTCCTTTTTTTGCTCTATGTTTAATATTTAATTTTTATAAACTATAAATATTTTAAATGTGGTATAAACCTATTCATCATCATCTAAGAAGTATTGCTAATCTTTGTTACAAATATTGAAGCCACAATATTTAAGTCTTTGTAACATTACGTTTATCATCAACGTGATATTCGTGATGATAATAATATTAAAAACGGACAAGTACGCTTAATATGAATCAATCTGCTGGGACTTAAAATATTTAAAATTTAAATTAATCCAAAATTTAACTGTAAAACATAAAGCAAAAAAAGAAAATATTTGCTAATATATGGTTGTGATGATTCGGCGTCATATATTACTGATTATTCAAGCTCTTTTTTATCGTTGTTACGTTGAATAATATATATATATATAATTATAACCAGCTATTAAATTAATCAATCTGAAAAGCAGCAGATAACTGTAAATCCTTTTGCAAAAATAAAAAGAAGTATAGATTTGTTCAAGAAAAGTGTGCATGTAATATCAATTTCGCTTTACAAACACTTATTTAGAAAAAAGCAAGGTGTCACCAGAATCAGTTTTTTTCGCTGATTTCAAATATGTATACAAAAAAATTTATACCTTTACAGGAAGTCCGGAAAGTAACTCTTAAGATGGGTTACTTTTTAACAAAAATTACAAGCTAAAAACAAAGAAAAAACTCCAGAAGGGAAAGTTTTTCCTTTTTTTAAAATGACACTTTTTACTTGAGTTGATTCCATCGTGATAATAAGGAAAGAAATAATTGTAACGTCATGCTAAATAACATATAATTTACAAGCAGATAGTTATTCTACATTTTTTCATTGTCCAAAATGAATGAATGAAGAATGTGTTAAAGAATATTGCCAATGAAATATTGGTTTTCCTTTACCGGGTTGTTTTTAATTTTTCAATATAATTGTATTGTTTAAAAAGGAGTTTTTTAAACATGTTTACTTCCATTATCTTATACATTTTTAAGCTTTTAATAAATATTTTGGCAAAGAATTTTAATATATGTTTGTTTATTTATCAATGAGTAATCGGGAATTTTTGTTTTATTTTTAATCCAATATCCAACAATCGCTATCCTACCATCATCCAAAAGAACTTTGGGCCATTCTTTAAGTTTTTTAGATTTAAATTTTATTATTCCATCATCTCCTAACATTTTAAATCCATTTTGTGTAAATTTTAATCCACACGGAATAAGATCATCAAATATAATATATACAATTTCGTCATCATTGCTTAAATTAAAACTTCAAATATCTATTCCAAAATAAATATAAATAAATTTCAATGAAGTAAAGAAATATTTAATTTGAAGATCATCAAGTTGCTTCTTGATAGATTTTCGAAAAGCAAGATTACTACAATATTCATTTGTAATAACATAATCATTCATCATTAAAATACATGCTTTAATATTCAAATTTTTAAAATATTTTTTAATATCTTTAACAAAAATTTTATATAAAACCTTATATCCGCCTACAGATTTTTTACTTTCACAACCAATATAATTTAGGTGTATTTCATTTCCAATATGGCGAATAACGACTAGTACTTCTTCTTTAACATTTTTCTTCCAATCACTTGCAACAACTTGTTGATCACACATTTTTTAAATTTGTAGAAACCAACAGAATAATAATCTTAAAAAGCGACACTGGAAAAAAAAATATGCAAAGAATTGTTCTGTTGCTTCTTTTTTTGTCATCGATTAAAGCTGTATTACAAAAGATTGCCGGAAAGAGATAAAAAAAATGATTGTGTAGAAAAAATGTTTTTTTTTATTTTACTATGAACAATGATGTTTATATTTATAATAAAACAATATACACGCACAGAGATAAAAAAAAGGTTAAAAATGCTTGTAAAACGTTGAAAAAATGATTTAGTTAAGGCTACCAACTGAAAAAAACAAAAATTACACAAAAAAAATTGTATCAACTTTTTTATAACTGAAGCTCAAATAATTATATAATCATCTGAATCATCGCTATTTGATTTTTTTATTGATAAAACATTAAAAGATGTTGAGTTTTGAGCAGCAGCAGAAGAATTCTCATTACTTTTATCATCAGACTTTTGCCCAGTTTCTGATTTCATATTTTCTGATAATGGAGTAGTAATATCTGCAACGCCATATTTATTTTCATAAAAATTTAATTTTGCTTTTAATTCTGAAATTTCTAATTGAGCTTGTTCAATTGTTTTACATAATTCTGCATTTATTAACTTTATTTCATTATGATTTTCCTAAAAAAAAAAGCATATTTTTTTAACTTTGCTAATAAAACTTACCATATACCGAAGATTAAATGCTTCACAAATTGTTGCAGCTATTAGTTTGCTAATTATATAATTAGGAGTTTGAAAGACATAACAAAAAAGCTTTTTTGAATCATCAGCAGCAATATATGATACTATACAAGGATCCTAAAAATATCTTTATTTTTGAAATTACAAATTTTAGCTTCACAAAAGTTTAACACATCTTTTTAAAGGAAACAATAAGATCAAAAGAGTACTCTCAAAACTACAAAAATATGCTTCCCTAAAAATGATAGTCACGCTCAAATTTTAATGTACTTGAGACTCTCAGCCACTCCGGGGCTGTCGTTCTACAATTCTTGTTTTTTACCCGTTAATCAGTGCCTTCATTTTCCTTTTTATTTGCCATGCTGCACCAGTTTGCACCATCTCATCTCACTTGCACCGGCCTATGTCACGTTACACCGCCTCTCACAATCTTGTCCCACTTGCACCGACCTGCACCATCTTGCTCCATTTTCACCAGTCTATGTCACCTTACACCGACCTGCATTATTTTGCACTTGGTTGCACAATCTTGCCCCAACAGACTTCCCAGCTTGCATAATTTAAGCCCCAATGAAAAAAATTTTAAATGCTCATTGCTGCTTGACACACTTTGTCAAACACCTGCTTCCTTTAAAATAAAAATACACTCACAATTTGTGAGTCACAAACCAACAAACGGACAATGACTTTTTTTATGGTAGGGGATCCAGACGTGACGTCACGCATTTTATGGGTGGATGGAGGTAGACCAAATGTGACGCTTTATTCGAAAAGCGGCAAAGATCAAAGGCAACAGCGTGACGGTAAGGGTGGATGGGTTACGGAATTTTGGATTTTCGCGTGACGTCACGTCTGCCAGACGTCGTCTGGACGATCCCTAGGAAAAAAAAATGATTTTACTGTCACTATTTTGACTGAAGAATAAAAAATAATTTTTAGGCAATTTGTAATAAATTTTAAAGACTTTTATGAATCGTATAAAACCTTACATTTTTATCACCAACAAATAACATAATTTTTCGTAGCGGATGTAGATGCATTAATTTTTTAGTTTTAGCATCACAGATTTTAACTTCACCAACATTAATACTTAATTCAACTATAGTCAGCTTTTTTGGATTTCCAGTTTTTTCGTTTGCGGCTTTAATTGCTCGACACGCATCTTCGACTACAGCACAAAGATTCGCATCATCAATTGCAGCGCGAACAATTTTTTCTTCAACTTCTTTATGTCCTAACATTCGAACAAGATACATTATTTTTCTATGAATTAATGTTGCTACAAAAATGCAAGTGTATGTGTATAGTAAAATTTGTAAAAAAACAAACTTGGTGGTTGCATCCATGTTGCAACAGATTCCGTCAAAGGTAATGGAACTGAATGACTCATTGAGGCAATGAAAATTTTTAGCCCGCTGCGGAAGTTTTAATCTTAATTAGATGCTCTAATATTGTAGCATTTAAGTTTTATGACGTATATATCTCTCAATAGAACACTGCAATGGCAACGCAAAGAAAGTGTTGTTTATTTTTTAAAGAATATCTTTCACCAGCAGTTTTGAAACACCTACAACAAACGAATCATAAAAATAAACTTGTTGAAGGAAGAAATTGTATGTTGGACATACACCTCGCAGTTTTCTAGCTTTAAAGATAGCAACAACAGAGTCAAAAGAGGAACGCCAAAAACGATCGATTTTTCAAAAACCAATGATAACAGAAAAACTGACATTAAAAAAAGCACATTATGAATCATGCTGTTTTACAAGAGTTAGAAAAACAGTTTGCAAGAAAAAAGGTTAATCATTTTACTTCATCGACAACTGTGAAAATTAATGATCTGTGTTACATTAAAAGTTGGTGTATTAAAAATGATGCTAATTGATATACGTAAAAAAATTTCTAAAAACAAAAACAATTTTTCAAGACATGAAATAGAAATGTAGTGCAATAAATACAACAAAACGTTTTAAACTAAAAAAAATAATACAGTAAGGAACATAGAAGAACATACTAATATGTGATGCATTTAACCATAATAACGATCATACATAATTTTAGACTTTTCTTGATTTTGTCTGTGATAAAGGATATAGTGTTTTGGAGCATTAGATGCAATTACAATATCGATAAGTTTATCAAGATGATTTTTGTATTGTTCAGAAATATTTGATCGAAATAGAAGCCGAATTTTTGTACTTTTATGGTTCTGAAATTTAAAGATTAATGTTAGTGATAAAATTGATAAAAGTTTACCTTAATAAACTCTTCAAGATCTTCAACATTAAAAACTTCTGGAATACAATGCAACTCAATTTTACGAAGAATGCCAAGATTTGTGAGTTTGTTAATATTTTTCATTGTTGTTGCAGTGGCTGAAGGAACTTGTCGATTATATTCGCTAAAAAATTTTAGGGTATTCCAGTATTATGCTGTAAAAACTTACTATTCAAATTCTTTAACAGTTGAAATTGATTCAATAATTTTATCAAGCATCACAATACTTCCATCATTTTCAATAATACTAATATCATGCATTAAAAATTTCTGAAATTTTGATGCAAATATTCGAAAATCTTTCATGTCTATCGTCAAGTAGGCAGCATACAGTTGAGCTTCTTCACATCGATAAATTTTTGAACAAAATAATGGAGCAAATTTTTCAATACCTTTTGAAAAAAGATTAAATTGACTTGTAGGCCAAATTTTCGATGAAATTTCAGTAATATCTATTTTGGCACAACATTTTCGATCTCCATAGCAATAATTATAATTTTCTGAACAAAAAAATTTTCCAAGACCATGAATAAGTTTGACAACAAGAATAGGGTTCTTTTCGAAGAAGTATTTACAAGATTGAATCATTTTTGAATAGCATTTTGATGTTGACGGATTTTTGGTAATATAATAAATTAATGAATCTGGAAGAGAAAAGTATTGTTTTTCAGCATGAGCTTCAGGCCATGGGATTCTTCCATTATAATTTGATGGTTTTGATGCAAGGGATAAGGATGAAATATCCATTTGGTCCGTTTCTTTTTAAACGAAAAAGTGATAATTCTAAAATTAATTAGAAAAACAAAATCGTTGTAACACAAAATGTAGAAAAAGATGAAAAGCAACGAGTTTTGGTAAAAAAAAAGTTGAACAAATTATTGTAATGGTGATAAATTTAATATTAATATTTCTAGAAGAAAGCTTCGAAATTTTTTCTCTATTTGTTTATGCAAAAAAAGAAAAAAAAGAACAAGTTAGGAAAGAAGATTGCATAGTACTTGTTTTCTCTCTACCAATAGCCACTAATTTTTGTTGGTAAAAAGGGAATTTGCAACCCTAATATTGGTTAAATATAGCCCTAATATTTTAACCAACCCTAATATTGGTTAAAAGTATCCCTAATATTTTAACCACCCCTAATATTGGTTAAAAGTATCCCTAATATTTTAACCACCTTAATATTGGTTAAATGTGTCCCTGATATAAAATGCTAAATCAATAAACAATGTTTATACAAAAAATAAAATAAATAATAAAAACAACAAAAATTTAATCAACAACTAATGCTCGAGTATGTCCTCGTTTTCTTCCAGGTCCATTTCTTTCAGCTTGTTGGATTGTTTGACGCAATAACGCAATATTTGGCCATTCTCTACCACAGATGCATTCGACAAGGAGAACATGCTTGCAATGTTGACGAAGAGTTCCAATTGGACAATTGCAAGTAAATTCATCATCAAATAAAGTTGAACGAGTAACAACAGCGACATTTTTTTGAAATTCTTTAACATCTATTGCATCAATATAGAGTATTTCATCATCTGGATACATTGTTTGAAGGATAGCTTCGAATTGATCTTGAGATGCATTTGATCTTCTAACATGCCAACTGCCATCGGCAAAAATAACGCCACCATTAGGTCTTCTTCTAAGATCATCAGCTGCAATCCATTCTTTATTTGAAACTTTGATAACAGGATTTCCATAATTTTTTTCAACACATTTAAAAAGCCAATCCTTCAAATTTCTAACAGCTTCCATTAAATCCATACGACGAGTAATAAAATCGACTTTAACCCATCTATTTGTTGCTTCCAGTGAATTATTGTTATTGACACCTTGTCCATTTGCAGCAAACCAAAATTTATCTTTTTTGTGTAAATCATAACAAAATCTGTTTTTGAAGGATCATCATTAATAAGATATTTGAATTCTAGCAAATCGGAACGATCAGGTAATATTTCAGTTTGAACCATTTTTTGAACTTCAGCAAAACAAATATCCCCAGTCATATTCATTTTTTTCTTTTCATATTTTACAAAATTTCGTACTTGTTCAGTAGTAGGTTTTGGTACACCAGGAAGATCATTTCGAAGTTGGGTCAACACAGCTCCAGCATTAGTTCTTTCACGCCCCACAATTCGCTTTTTTGCGATTTCTTTAGATTCATTAGGCATTCCATTTTTCCGATTTTCATCAGCATGTTCATGGTCATTTGGCTCTTCAGTTCTATATATTCATCTTCAAGTTGACTTTCAGTAGGTTCTGTATTACAATACACAAATCTTCTTTGAGTAATCATTTGTTGAGCCATACTTTTGATTTTGTAATATGACAATATGGAAAAGATCCGAATGATGATAATGAAAATAATTAAATAAAAAATATACAATACTCATATTGCTATATCACACCTTTTGTTGCAGTTAAAATCAGAAAAAACCAATATTTTAGTAATAAACATACTTTTCACACTTATTTAATAAAAAAAATATTAAGGACAAATTTTACCAATATTAAGGCGGTTAAAATATTAGGGACACTTTTTACCACTATTAGGGATGGTTAAAATATTAGGGATACTTTTTACCAATATTAGGGATGGTTAAAATATTAGGGATACTTTTTACCAATATTAGGGTGGTCAATTCACCCCATGCCATTTTTGTTCGTACAAATAACTGAAGAAAAAAGGGGTATGCAAAGATACAATGATCTTAGTGGAGACAGAAAAAAATCTCCATCCTCTTTGTGTCATATTTTGAAATAAATCAATACACTGAATAAAATGGGATTATTTTGCCTTGCTATCATTGTGGAGAGGTTATAATGACTTCACCAACCATATTTGGAACTTAGCAAAAAAAACGGCGGAGAACGCTGCTTTCTTGATTTGACAGTATGTAAATACATGTTTTCAAAAATTTTAAAAATTATTTTGTCAAAATCAATTTAATTTATTTAATATATAAAACACAATTTAACAGCTTTAAAAACAAACACCATGCAATTCATCTAATCATGAATACATTTTTAATTGTATTAAAACTTTTACAATACATTTTTTTTGAATAATTTATTAAGAATCCATTAATAATAATAGCCCACTTCATTATCATGGATGGTTTAAAAAAGGAAATTTCTGAGAAGCTGTTGAGTTCGATGCAAGTGAAATCAATTTGTCGGGAGGATAGCTGCCATATGTCTAAAGATTTAAAAAACAATAATATGTTGTTATTGTAGTTTTACACTTACATAAGGAGCTGCACAAAAATTTTGATATAAATCACAACCTAAGCACGCAACATTAAAACTACCACCAGGACCATCTTGAATATAACAAATCATTCCAGCAGCACAATACGTACATGGATAAGCTATATAGCGGGCCTAAAAGATAAAAAAAAGGTTTCAAAAGATCGATTAGTTGCAACTGCATGTGAAAGGAATCCAAATTTAGCATTTTGTGGACAAAATCGTGAAAGAACTGAGAAAAAAGGTAAGCAAATTTACTATAGTAATTTTCAGTGTGAGTTGAAAGTCTTTGCTATTGTTTTGGAACACTTTTTTCACAGCTTTAATTCAATTTAAAACTTTTATAAATTCTATTTTTAAGAAGTATCACATGCCTCGTCTTCTTCTTCTGAAGATGTGCCATTCCCAGAGACACCTAGTCGTAGACGTCTATCATCCCTACGAGAACCACTTCCACCACCAAGAAGTCGATTAAGCCGTTTACAAGATGATTCCCCTGATTCACCGGTTTGTGTTTTTAACTTAAACGATTATGTCATTCAAACATTCCCAATTAAGAAATAATAAATATAACCACAAACTTTAATTGAACCTTTTCAAAAAAACTTGTTTTAACTTTTTCTTTCTTTTTGTGTTAAGACGCAGTCTGGCTAAGTTTTTCTTTAAAAAGAATTTTGCGTTCCGCCAACAAATTTGAAATTGAGCAACAAAAAGTCCTTGTGACACTTTTTTTGTTTACGGGGCACAACTTTACAACAAAAATTTTAAATTCTTACAAAACCTACAATGAAAATACTTTTAGCTAAGCCGAATAACTGACCCAAACCAGCTACGTGAATTGTGAGTTCATATTGGCGTATACATATGTGATTAAATACAGTTCTGTTTTTAAGATGCACAAGGTTTTATCCTTTAGCTGTTCAACATTGTGGCCGGCAACAACTTACAAAGGATTACGTTGCAAAATGCATGGGGTACTTCAGAGATTGCCAAAAATATATACCCGCGGGTGATCCTCTTGCTGCTATTGGTGATTCATTTACTTCTGGAGTTGGCCTGAATTTGGGATCTTGGGAAGTTAAAGGTCTTCCATTTTAGCAGCGTATGATCACATTTTGCCAAGATAGAGTTTCTTGTTAAGAGAATTTCAAGCAGATTCAAAAAACACGCGTAGTGTTTTAGACGAAAAATAAAATAATCGTGCAAGGTCGAATATACTCTTACCAAACCTTACACGAACTTTTAACATTCATTTGTTTTTTATGGAAGCTTTCAAGGAAAGCACTAAAAAAAGAGACAACTAAAAGAAACAAGGTTTTCATGTGTTTAAAATTCCAAAAAATAACTAATTACCATCTCTTTAAGTTCTATCAGATGCGGAAAGGATTAAAATTTTGTTTGCATTTTTTCGTTAAAAAAATAAACTTTTCTTACCACAAAATGAGTAAATGAAACAATCACTGATAAACAATAATATTTATATGGACAACTTTCCAACTTTTTAAACAGAATTTTTTTATAAACGAAAGATAAATATATAAAAAAAAATAGCCAAACAAAATATTAAATAATATCAAACACGGATATACCAAAATTAACCAGTATAAAAACGAATTTTACCACGAACGATAGTTTGAAAATCATTATTAAAAGCAGTTATATTAGCAGCTGGATATTATGCTAACGTGCCCTTCGGGGCCTGGGGTGGAGGGTATGAATTGAAAAATGTTTTTGAAATATCTGAAAAAACCTAATTTTAGATATGCGCAAAACATTGTAAGTGTCTAAACAGATTTACGGTATCGATAAATAAGTTTACTTGTAGGGTGTTCGAGATTATTGGTCGCAAAACTTTGAAGTTGGCGCAAATTGGATTGATGGAAGGTAAAGATTATTGTAGAAAGCTAAAGAAAATAAATGTGTCATTTCCAGATACGGTTACCGCACTGGCTGGAGTATGCCATTGGTTCAGTCCCTTGGAGTTGAAGGTGGTGGTGGCACAGATGTCAACGTTCCACTTCGAGCACATAAAATTGGAACCGTAGATGTTGATAATCATTACGGCGTTGGCGGATATTATAAACACAATCAGCATACTGGAGTTGATTGGAGGCGCGGAGAAGTTAAATCCATGTTTGGTGTTGGAGTTCCATTTGCAGGAGTTGGAGTTAACACTGGCGTCGGAGTTGCTTTTGTAAGTCACTTTACTTTATAAAATAAAATTTAAAAATGTGTATTTAATAATTTTTAGCCATCACTGGATGCTTGGCTTCCTGCTGTTGCTCCTTGAACAAAATTAAAATTACAAATCTCATTTACACCGGTTTTAGTTTTTACTATTATAATATAATAATTTTAAATTTTATTAATAGTTGTATAAAGATAATAAATGTTTTTTTTGTTTAACCTTTTGATGATTGTTTGAATATATTATAATTGAAAGATACCGTTTTATTGAGAATTTTTGGGTTACTGTAGTCGAAAACAAGGATTAATAATAACAACAAGTTGCATAACAGCTGCTTTTGCATCTCTTTCTGTTGCACATTTGCTGCTTATTCAGCAATAAATATTTTTGTTCTAAATATTTTATAAGTTTTATTAATCTTTGTGATCCGAAAACATTAATGATTAGAATAAACATGTTTTAAAAACTTAAACCAAAAAAAAAACAGGTTTATATTAATTATTAATTTCTAATTTTAATAATTTTCACACAAATATTTTTGAGTGGTAATAAATATAACCAACGATATTGTATTAATTAAATAAAGGGGATGAAAAATTTATTTACTTAATTTTTATTACAGTAGCAATATAGATAATATCTGAATATAGGAATTACTAAACTACAGTGCCAATGATAATTAAAAGAGTATACAAATTAAAAAGGTTCAAAGGGGCTGATTATATATTGAGATCGGATATGTAAAAATTAAAGCAAGATTAAGTTACATTGCACAAAGATAAATTAATTAAACGGGGGCACAAATATATTAAAAATGTATCATTGACCGTAATGTCATTCATAGAATTAATCAAGATTAGGAAAACATGTAAATCTAATTGGTTTTCCAGTTTTTGGATCAGTTCGTGATTCATTAAATTTTTTGATATAGGCTTCAGCTTCTTCATATTTTTTATTCTCTTCCTTCTTTTTCTTTTCTTCGGCTTCTTTCATCTCTTTTTCACGCTTTTCTTTTTGCATTTGTTCCGATTCTGCAAAATCTCGATCCAGCTTTTCACGCATTGCTTTCCAATCATATTCTGGCATCTTTTTCTTGGAATTGGGTTCACCAAAATCACTTTTATAGGGTTTACAGACAATTTTAAGCCCCTCTGTAATATGAACATATCCACCAGTGAATGGATCAGTCTTAACATTAAAATGTTTATTCCAATCTTCCCAAACTTCTGGTAATTTAGTTTCTTTCTTCTTTTTTGCTGCATGCCCATCTTTTTGTTGATCCCAAAGTTCAGGACAGCATTCTCGAAAAATTCAATCATTCTCTTCCCAATCTATCAGGGCGTTCCAAAAGTTTTTTCGTTTGATTTTTCCTCTGGCAATTTTGACTGGAGGCTCCAAAAAACTTGAAATTCCGCAGGGAGGTAGCCATGGGAATCGGTCAAACGGTGGCATATCAGTTTTTGAGGTATCTGAAATTTTCATAGGATTCTGAGGGATTTTCGTGGCGAAACCACGATTTTGTGGAGTTTGTTGTGGAACGCCGTTTGTTAAATTGGAATTTGAAGCATATATGGGCCCATATGGCCTGAGGGGATAGTCAAGGCACTGCTCTAACATAATTTATAAATTATGGAATTTTCTTGAACCTTCTAGAAGTTTCCAGAATTTTTAAACTCATTGTACTGTATTTGAGTGGAATATAATGTATTTCAACTGAATTTCTTTTAAGTTGTTTAGAATTGCATCAAAAATGCTTGAAAAAAATATTTTAATGAATTTTCAGTCATTTGATATCATTTAGTGCCTTAAAAAATTATTTTATATATTTTTAAACTTTGATGAAAGGGTTAACCTAAAATAAAACGAAAAAACTTTTGCAACGCCCTGATATTTCATCATCAGTCTTAGCGTTATCTTTACGAGCTTGGAATTCTGCAGCATTCTTCAGTTTTCCCAAACTGTCAATCAATGTTCTAACTTTTTTAAAGAACAGATTTAAACACTTTTAAAATAAAGATAAATAAATACCAATAAAATTGCTAATATTTAGAGAGGAAATTATTTTACGACTGTTCGACAGCTGTGTCGAGGAAAAAAGTGATTATTACTATTGCCCAATGGGCTATCTCAACCAGCTGGCTGGTTTTTGTTTCGAGAAAATTCTTTTCTCTTCTCCGTTCCTTGGAACGTTCGACCTCGACAGTTCAAATGTGTTTGGGATTAGGCAATTGTAGTTATATTTCTTGTAATAGATAATGCTGCTTTCAACTCTTCTTGCACAAAAAATGGAAAAGAATAAGATTTTATTATAAAAATATAAAAATCTTTTTTTTGCGACCTCAAATTTTTTCATTATCTTAAAAATACGGAAAAACGATATTGACCTTTAACCATTCCATTTTGTTCTTTATGCAAAATAAGCAATCGAAAAGAATAAAAGCTGTTAGCAGCTAAGGCAATCATAAAATTTTCCTAGTTCTTTAATTTTTATTTTTTGATTTTATGTGCTTTTTTTATCTGCTAATAATTTCTGATAATTTTAGACTCATATATATTGCTTATACAAACTTGGATCAATTTGATATGGCAACTTTGTTTCTTGATTCTAAACCATCAAATACAAATGGAAAAATTTCATGGCCTGAAGCTCCATCAATAAAACAATATTTTTCACTTCCAGATTCAATTATTTATTATATTTCAAAGAGTCCATCAACTCCAAAAGTCTATCAGAAATTGGTAATGTGTTGTAAATATTTTTTTGAAAAACTGCCTGTTATTGTTACTGCTCGTATTACTTACCATGGTTTAATGCTTTGTTCAAAAAATAAAGAAGAATGTAAAAATGGAAATCAACAATGTTGTGTTATAACTAATATTAGCAATATTTCATCAAAGATTTGGCTTACAAATGAATTAGATCTATTTATGGTTTTTGCTCCAAATTTTGCATCAATACTTGTTCCTAAAATCTATCGATGTGAAGAAGCTGTTGTAAAATTCAAAAGTGCTTTTTTTAATTTGAAAGATTTTCAATTATTTGCATCAAAATTTCAAAAATTTAATCTTACTGGTAATGTTATTATAAGCGATGATGGAAGTGTTGTAAAGCTTGAAAAGATTCTTGAAAAATGTACAAATGTAAAAGAATTTGAATAGTAAGTTTTTGTACATAAAATTTTATTTAATATAATTAAGTTTTTCAGTTCCTTTGGTTTACATACTCCAGCAGCTACTGTATTAACAATGAAAAATATAAATAAACTCACCAATCTTGACAAACTTAAAAAAATTCATTTGCGTCAAATTCCTGAAATTATTGATGTTGAAGATTTGGATAAACTTATTAAGGTAAATTTTATATTATTTTATGCCAACAAAAAATCGCATACATTTAAAATTTCAGAAACATAAAGATGCAAAGATTGAACTTGATTTTCGTTCAAATATTTCCCAACATTACAAAGCTCACCTTGATCAACTTATTGATGCTGTCATTGTTTCTAATGTTCAAAATTGCCTTATTCGATATTATGGACAAGATGAAGAAAAGCTCAATATTATGGATGATCGTTATAGCTGTTAATTATTATTCTGCATTGAACGCTAGGAACATTTTTTTTCTATTTGTACTTTTGACTTTACTTTTATGTTCTTCAATAAATTTTTCTTTTCATTTTTCTATTAGCTTTATTACTATTATTTATTAACTAAATCGAAATTTAAGCTAAAAACAGTCAAAAATTAATATCACGGAAGTAACTTCTTCTCTTTTTTGATATCTTTTTTAAAAGTTAATTGTATAAATGTTAATGTATAAATCAAGCAGCATTTTGCATTAATCAGAAAAACAATAAATTTTTTCTTTTCCTGCGATGGCAATACGTTCATTATTACTGAAAGTACTACTACTTTGTTTCAGTGATCCACCTTTTGATTATTTTTTATGACTCACAATTTACGTAAATACAAAAACAATATGCGAAAGGAGCTTTTAAATATTTTTAATGCGTTTAAAAAGAAGTAGCCTAAAAAATCTTTATTTCCCCTTTAAAGTATCAAAAAGCATTTTATTAGAATTTTTTTCTTCTCCAAGTAGTATTAATTTTAATTATAATTCATAATGCTTGATTCTTCTGCTCAAAACAAAAATAATGACGTAGTTGTATCAGCACTTCAAAAGTTGTTCAAACTATCAGTGAATAAATAAAATAAATCCTTCTATCAATATGAATCTTAAAAAAGACTTTTGTTTATTTTTAGAATTACAAACTGCTCCTGCCCTCAGAAGCAAGTTTGTGTTATTCTTATCTTATTTCCTATGGGTGTGTTTTGTCCATAATAGTTTTTCAAAAAACGGAAATTTTATAACAAAATCATAGCAGCAAAAAATGAAAAAAAAGATGTGAAAGTTTAAAATGATTTAGGAAACACTACGACTTTGCAAAATTCTAATTTTTTCTAAATTAAGTCCAGGAAAACTGATGACACGATGAGGAACTCCCGATTCAACGACAGCATCAACAAGTTTATCAAGTTTGATTTTGTATTCTTCAGAAATATCATCAACAAATGTTAGCCAAATTTTTTTATCTGTATGTTTCTATAAAACACAATTATATTCAAATTGTAACGAGACTTTTAAATTACCTTAATAAATTCACCCAGATCGTCAACATTGATAATTTCTGGAATACCATATAAAACAATTTTACGAAGATCACCAAGATTGTTAAATTTGTTAATATTTCTCATTGTTGAGGAAGCAACTGCAGAAATTTTATGACGAAAAATGCTGAAAAATTTTTTGGGCTAATGTGTACAACAAAAATTCAATAAAAAATTACTAATAAAATACTTTAACATTTGGAATAGATTCAAGGACATTTTCAAGCATCGCATCTTTGTCATCCTTTTTAGTAAATCTAACACCATTAAAATGAAGCTTTTCAAATTTTGAAGCCAGTAATTGTAAATCATTAATAGTCATCGTCCAGTCAGTAACACATAATAAAATATTTTCACATCGATAAATTTTTAGAAGAAACAATGTAACTAGATTAGGATTAAAATGACTTAAAGAAAGATCCACTTTATTTGGAAGCCAAATTTTGGATAAAAGCTTAGCAAAATCAATATTAGCAACTCGGTTGCCTTTAGCTTGGAAATAAATTTTTGATCTCCATTTATAGACATGTTCAACAATAAGAATAGGGTTTTTCTCAAAAAAATATTTACAGCTTCCTGACAATTTGAGATAACATTTTGCTGTTGATGGATTTTTCAGTATATAGTAAATGACAGAATCGGGAAGGTTAAATTGCTGTTTCATCAATGAAGCTCCAGGCCACAAAATTCTTCCATTATGATTTAAAGATTTTGTAGAAGGAAACAAATTTGTAACATCCATTTGATTTATCATATCTAGTAAGATCAAAGAAGGATATCAAAGTGCTAAAATAAATAACTTTAAAAAAATTTATGAAGAAAAAGAACGATAAATGTAAAGAAAAAAAAATAGTGAAAGAAAATTGCCAAAAAAAAATATTGGCCATTCAAATTGCTGTTTTTCTTTGACAATAGATGCTCTTTTATTAAAATGGTAGTCATGTGCATCTTTCGACAGAACGTAACGACAGGATAAATGTGATAGATAAAATGACAGAAGAACAAAATTGTTCTTTTGCTTTAGAACTAACAACAGGAACAAACTTTTTTCCCAGCAAAAAAAGCCACAAAAAAGTTAACCACAAAAATTTGTTACATTGTTATTTAAATTTTCCTGTTTGTATTTTACGATCATCAACAATTAAAAAATTATGCTAATTTTAAGCTTTTATTCTTTTTTTGGCACAAACATGAACCAAATAAATTTTTCTGAATCAGTACAAACATCATCAAAACTTAATAACAAATTTTCTTGGCCAGAAGCACAATCAATCAAACTACAATTCCAAATTCTGACTATATGATCAAAAATCCATCTATAATTGCCTCAAATGTCCCTAATAGTTATATCCGCTATCATGGACAAAATACTGAAAAGCATAAAATTATGAATGATCGTTTTATTTGTTAAAAACATTTCTTGCGCTCTTTTTTCACTTTATATGTTTCTGGTTCGATATGTTTTTTTTCTGTGGATTTTTTTTCATGTTGTTCTCTCTCTCACACATCTTTCTTTTAATATAGTGTATCTACGGTAAAAATACAGTAAAAAATCATCAGCATGCTAAATTATATTTTTTTAAAATTTTTGAATAAAAGATATTGCCATCATACATCTTTATAAAAATATCATAATTTTCTCACTTGTAAAAAAGCTAACCTTTGATAACAAATATACAACTGATTTTGCTAATGTCAACAAAATATTGAATTGTTCGAAAAGTTCATGCATGTGTTTAATCATGTAGCACTTTTTTTTGCATCAAACTGTAAAGAAGCATTTATATCTTTAGGCACATCTATGAGCAGCATTTGATAAAATTGAGTTTTTTTACGTATGTTGATCGTTTTAAAAATGAAACCAGAAAAACAAAAGCAATATGGTTTATTACTTTTTTTATTCAAACTTATATTGTAAATTTTATTTTTTCGCGCTTTATGAGTCACTTTCGTTTCTTTTTCATAAACATATTCGCGCATTTTTGAATGCAATCCTTTGTTTTTGCAAAACAAATGTTTGCAATTTTGCTTTTCATAACCTTTTATTTTGCAGCAAGTTGCACATCTGGTTATGGCTTTTGTGTTGATTTTCCAAGTGATTTTTTGCTTGTTGTCGTTTTTTGCCTGTGTTTGCTAAAAACTCCACCTTTTTTGGCGCAACTTTTGCGCAAATGTTTTGTGTATAAAAGTTTTTCCTGCCCAAGTCGTTTTTGCCAGTTTTTTTGTTTTTCGAATTTTGCTTTTGATTTTGTTCTCTCTTTTGCATTTTCATTTGGCGCTTTTTTTTGAGTTATCTTTCGTTGTTTTGTTATTTGAAACTTTTAATTCTTCAAAAAATAGAGAAATTTTCTGTCATTTCATGTTCAGTTAACGATAAAATGGCTTCAAGAACAACAACAACAACTTTTAATCCACAAGATCCAAAATTTAAATTATTTGGTGAAATTCCAGTTGACCAAGCAACTATTTGTGTTTTTGTCATTTCTTTCTTTATGGAACTTTTATATGCAAAACCTTTGGAATTTTTGGGTTGTGTACTTCCATGGAATCTTTTGGTTGTACTTGTTGCAATTTATGTTTTTATCTTTGGCTCTGGAATTTATGGTGTTGCTGTAGAAGAACCACTTTGGCTTATTCCATATTTTACTGCTTTTGTAAGTTTTATATAAAAAATCGATGCTGCACTTACTTATCAGCATTTTTTTTTAGCTGTTGGATAATCTTCTTGATGTTGCTTTTGTTTTTTATTATTTGGTTGAAAGTAAGTTTTTTTTTAAATTTTTACTGCCAATCGAATATTCAGTTTTGCAATAGAAAATTGAGTTCCATATTTCTTTTTCGGTTTTCTGATCAAAATTCAAATTTAAAAACACTGATAGTTTTGTATTGAAAAAACGGCATTTTCGGAATATCAAAAAGAAAGTTTCAAAAATAAACATTTCAGTTTTGCAAAAAATTTTGATATTCCACCTTTTTTCAAAAAGTCGCGCAAAAAAGTAGAGTTTTAGCAAACCCCAAGCAATGACAAAAAGTAAAAGATCGCTTGCAAAATCAACGCACAAGCCATAGCCAGATGTGCAACTTGCTGTAGAACAAAAGGTTGTAAAAGACAAATTTTCGAAAAGGTGTTTTTGAATGATGTGAAATTTTGTTTACGAAGAAGAAAAAAAAGTGATTCATAAAGTGAGAAAAAAATAATAATTTACAACATGTCTTTTAATGAAAAAAGTAATGAATGAATGTAATTACTTTACAAATTAATGATTTTTCAGAAAATTATGCATTTGGTTGGCTTTTGCTTGATATTGCTGATTTAGCTGTTAAGATTTGGTTTATTATAATTGTCATCACCTGGTGTCAGTATTTAGATGAAAAGAAAAAAAGCCAAGCTGCTCTTCCAATGGCATTTTCAAACAATCCTTCGGTTGTAAAAAAATGATTTAAAAATTGATGATTCAATTTTTTGTCATTATTTTTGTTCGTTTTGATCTTTTTAATCTTTTTTTGAAACGAAAGTTATGAAATATCATTTTTTGTCAAGTTTTTTTTGTTTTGAAATAAAATTTTTTGTTAATAATTCACAAAACTTTAGGCAATGAAGGAAAATATGAAGCAAACAGTTGGCACGCAAATTTTTAAATAACTGTTGTCTTTTTTGATGAAAAAAAACTTCCCTGACAAAATACAGCATTTTAACGTCATCACTTGATAAAAGAATTAATTAATTCATTTCCAGTAATTACAACAAGTGCATTCTACTGAAGTCAATGCACTTATCATTGTTTATTTTCATTTTTTTAATGTTACATTGTGGTGACCTCCTTTATGTTATTGTTGTTTTATTCATGAATCATAATTAAAAGTCCAAAAAATTAAAAACAATACGTATATAATAAGAAAAAAAAGTGCATTCAAGCATTTATCTTAAAAAGAGATTACTACAGAATAAAATTTATTGTACCCTTTGTACCTAAAAAGTTTTCATATTTTGGCATAGTTTGTAGATTAATTGAAAAAAAGAAATTAATTATTTCCAGAAACAATTATAATTTACTGATCAAACAGCAAAAGTTCAGCAGTTCTTTCGTTTTTCGAAGCAAAAACCGGAAAACTGCAAAATAAATTGATGCAAACATTTTTGAACATTATCTTCGTTTTTTAGTTTAAAGTATCAAAAGCATTTTTAATATGTTTCGAGTAATTTTTGAAATTCCTACGATTAATTAAAAACAAAATTGCACTTTTTTATAAATTTTTAGAGTTTATAGTTGCAATTAATTGGCTTTTTTACTTACAAAAAAGTGCTTTTAAGTTGTAAATTATTTTCTTTTTAATTAAAACTTTAAAAAAAGCAATTTCAACGTTTTTTATTTATTTTCAATAAAAAAATTAGTTCATTTCTCAACAATTAATATGGATGAATCAATTTTGACAAAATGTATCTTTGCAAATGCCGTTGTTTCTTCGATAATTTCGATTATTGGAAATGGCATTTTGGCAATTTTGGTGGCGAAATATACGAACAAAGAATTAAAGCCATACAAAAGAATTTTAGTTATTCAAATATTTTTTGATATTGCTTATTCGATTACAGGGCCAACGTCGAAATATGTAAATTTTTAGTGTTTTTTCTTTTTGACAATCTTAGGACATCTTTTTAGGCTAAACAGCTTTACAGTGGGATACTGTATTATATTTTTACAAATACACATTTTGGTGCATTACTCCCACTCTCTCTTGCTCACACCTACGCAACTTCTGCATTTTTCTTTGGGACAGCAATTGAAAACATTCTACCCCTTCATTTCATCTATCGGTATCTACTTATCTGTCACAACAAAACCATGGGGTATTTTTTATTTTCTGTCGTTGCATTCTTCTGTCTTCTACCTGCCACATTTATTTCTACAGCTTTTTGTTTAACATTTTGGCCTGATGAAAATTATGTTGTTTATGGAAAGTTACTTAAAACCAGCAATTATCAAAACACCACTCTTCCATTATATTTAGCCACAAAATTTGAAACTGCTGCTAGTACAACTTCTGTTACTATACTATTGCATGCTGTAAACTATTCAATAACTGGATTATGCGCTTTTTTGCTTGTATGGCATTTTCGAAAACATCAGCTAAGTATGTCACCAAAAACTTTACAAATTCAACGACAATTTAATATTATGCTATTTATTGAAGTAAGAATATTTTTAAAATTTAACTTAAAAACCTGCTTTCATACTGTTTCCCACGCTTTGAACGCTGTTCTACGAAAATCTGTGGGAAATATTTTTTTTCGATAAAAATGCTAGCAATTAAAGCCATTTACGCGCTTCCTGGTTAAAGACAGGCATCATTGGGAGCCTCTTTGGTTTTTCCATTAACTCTATCATTTCAGGCAGCTATGCCGTTTCTTACTTCGTTTATCCCACAAATATTTAACTACTTTGGTACATGGTTAAAAGTACCTGGGATGGCATTTGGTGGAAATATTATGTTATTTGTTATGCCATGGACTGCAGCACTCAATCCTATTGTTACAATCTCCGTAATAACAATATATCGAAGAAGATTTTTACAAAAGTTTTTATGTCAGTCAAATATTAATATTATTGATTCTTCAGTTCAAAATAATAACAATAATGGCACCGTTATCAGGACTGCGACTCTTCAAACAAAAACCAGTGCTTAAATTTGAAATTTTCGATAGTAATATGTGTTATAATTATGATGTAATTTGTTCTTGCAGCAAGGAAAACAAAATAAATGGTTTTTATAATTTTACTATGACATGCTGTGAAAAAAATAAAAGAAAAGCAAAATTATTTTTAACATGTAAAACGCGTATGTAATACACATAAAAATTCATAAAATTCAGAATTAAATTATGAAAATTTTATTGACAGAAACCAGAATAGCTTTTTCATTATGGATTGGCAAGTTTATACGTAGGAGTCATGTATTCATCGTCATCTTCTGCTTCTTCTTTTGTTGGTGCATTAATATTTGCTGATGTTTGAGCTTGAGGGGATGACGTTTTTGAACTTTCACTGTTTCTAAAAAATAATTTAAAATGTTTTTATGAAAAAATTATTTGTTTCAAAATTTTTTTATTCACGAAATTAAAATTTTCATGGGTTTACAGAAATCAAAAATGAGCCTTTTTTATTTAAATCAAAACTTGTAAAAACAATAAAGTTTTGTTTAAAAGAATCGACAAATTGATATATCTCTTTGCAGCGTTTGAATTTAAGAATTTAAAAACGTAATAAGGAGTGATAATATTTTTAATTAAACTTACTTTGAATCAACTTTTATTCCAGCAGATGCAGTACTACTATCTTGCTGTGAAACTTGAAGCATTAATAACTTTTGATCTTAAAAATTTTTGTAAAAATTATTTGTCGAAGAGCCAAATGCTTACCAGATGTTTTCTTTTTATCGCCACTAACTTTACCTTTATTTGAATTTGAAATCTCATCACTTCCAGACAATAAAAAAGAAATATCTGCTGCGGTAGATGCAAATTTTGTTGTTGGTGATTTTGGGTAATCAAGTGAAGGAGCTTGATCACGTGGAGGTAGGAGATCCGCTGCTGCTGTTGCAATAGAAGATGGAAGTAAAAATGGATTTTTACTTCCAGGAAGTGCAAAACCAGATGGTGGCTTTGGAATTGGAGTTTTTGGAAGTGGTGGTGGAAGTTGTAGAACTGGTACAACAATATCTTCCATTTCAACAATTCCACATTTACGTTTATAAAAGCTAATTTCAGCTTTTAACGCATCATTTTCAGTTTCAAGTTGTTGAATTTTTTCACGTAATTTTGAAATATCATCATTTTTTGGGAGAGTTTTATTGAAATATTCCTACAAAAATGAGTTAATGTTACTTTAAATGGTTCGAACAAGGAGTCGTTTTGTTGATGCCGTCTAAATTTTGGCACAAGAGATATTTCACTGAATTCAAGCCAAAACCCAGATGGCATCTCAAAAACGCCCCCTTGTAAATCTAGCTTACATGAAGAGCAAGATCAAAAGCTTCACCAATTGTTGAAGTAATTTGTTTTGCAATTGAATCATCAGATGTAAAAAAGACATAACAAATAAGCTTTTTTGAATCATCAGTTGCAATGTAAGCAAATATACGGCGATCCTATAATGTGAATATTTTTTTGATATTCGACAAACTTTTTTAATGAATGAACATGACGAAATGTTCATGCACAATTGTGAGTAATCGTTTGACTGGCATATTTTTCTGTTAAAATTTAGCAATAATATAATAGCAACAAATAGTTTTTTTGTAAGAAATGCAAAATTTTATTGGAAGGATAATAATCAGCAGGGCAGTCTATAGACAAAATATGGACCCAAAACCTCATCTAAAGTTTGGGATGTCTACGGACAGATAAAAACTATGATAATAACATCAACTTTTTTTATGTTGATCTTGGTTACTGTCACTCTTTTATATTGCAGCGGTATTCTTTTCAGTTTTAGAGCGCAAAAAATTTTTTGTTATTCACTTTAATCTTTTGCTTTTATGAATCATAAAAAAACCCTTACCATTTTATCATCCGCACAATATGAAATTTTTCTGAGTGAATGTGAATGCATTAATATCTTTGTTTTGTAATCACTGATTTGAACATCAGAAACATTAATACTTAATTCAACTTTAGCAAGCTTTTGTGGATTTCCAGATTTTTCATTTGCAGCTTTAATAGAAAGATATGCATCTCGGATTACAGTGGCACCAGAACTTGCTCCAACCTCTGTATATCCTAACATTCGAACAACATATGTTACTTTTCCTTGAATCAATGATGCTAAAATGTTAATTTATGCAAAATGAAATAAAACACAAAAAATGGAAAAACAAACCCGGTGGATGAATCCATTGAAGACTTTTTGTTACAAATTCTGTGGTAGAGTTTGTTGAATCTGATTGATTCATTTTTAAATATAAAGAAAATTCTAGCTTCTCTAAAATCATGTGTTGTGGTATTACTTTTTTAAGGGATCTGCTTTAACAACACGTTAAAAATAAAACTTTTATAACGGGTAGGTAGAAAAAGATATAAACAGGACATATTTTCAAATTAGGATAACTTTAAAAAAAAGAATGTGGAACATTGTTTTTATTTGACGTTATTGCTTCAATAATATAAAAAATTATTCCTCTAATAACCACCTGTTGGACAAGCAACCGCGCAATAAAAAGAGATTTTTTGCTTCAAAGGTAGTCAAGTCAGAAAGATGATGTTCAAAAGAAGCAATCGATTTAAAAAAAATTGCCGACCACCACATAAAAAATAATACGTTAATATTGAGAAAAAAAAGTTATGATTCATTGCATTGCAAAATGTATGTAAAAATAATATTTTTCTTGTTTAAAATATAACTAAACAATAACTCAAAGATGTTCAGCTGAAAAACATTTAGAAGTAGGCACAAAAAATTTTGGATGGGATGAATAAAAATTTACCGCTTTTAATAACATCCAAAAATTTAGTCCATCTTAAATGGGGCACGCACAGCTGATGCCTTACTTTCCTAGCATCCTTAGACACTTTCAAAATAGTATTTTATATACTAGTTTTAAATACAGTATAATTAATTACAAAGGATTATTGTGTTTGTTTTTACGTCATTAATTTTTTGATCTTCTCTGCAATAATAAATAACAAGGCTAAATGCTATTTTTTGATAAGGGATAAAGAAACAAACAAGAGGCAGTAAAAATTTTTCTACCCTTTTTGTTCACATTTCATAGTTTATTGTTCTTGTCTGCTTAAAAAAACGAGCTTGCTACAATCAATATTTTTTTTGGCACAAAAAATTTAGTAGTTTTATCTGTTTTTTTTTCGTCGCAGTCACATAATTTTATTATTATTTTATATTTCATTAGTTAGTTCTGTTAATTTTAGATTTGTATCTGCAAAAAAGATCATGAACCAATCAAGTGTTTCGACTTTATTGGTTACTGCAGAGCCATCAAATCGCACTGGAAGTATTTCATGGCCGGAAGCATCATCTGTCAAGCAATTTTGTTCTCTTCCACCTTCAATTATTTATTATATTACGAAAAATCCGTCAACACCAAAAGCCTATCAGAAATTGATTCAATCATGTAAATACTTTTTCGAAAAGAACCCAATCATTGTTGCAGCACGTATTTATGGAAAAATTAAAAAAATTTGTTCCAAAAATAATATGGAATGTAATTATAGTTCAAAATGTTGTGTTACATTTGATATTACAAAACTTTCATCCAAAATATGGCTTACAAATCAACTTACAATTGTTACTCATACATTCGATATTCCAAAATTTGCTTCATTATTTATTTCAAAGATTTATCAATGCGCACAAGCTTTAACCATCCTTTACGGCGAAGAAATTGTTATGAAAAATTTTGAATTACTTGCATCAAATTTTCACAAGTTTTATATGTTTAATATTAGAATTGTTGATAATGATGGAAATATTGTGATGCTTGATAAAATTCTTGAATCAATTTCAACTGTTAAAGAATTTGAGTAGTAAGTTTTGATTAGGTAAACATGATATTTTAAAGATATAATTTTTAGCCAATTCAATCGACATGCTCCCTCAGCAAATGCAACAACAATGAAAAATATTAACAAGCTCACAAATCTTAGCAATCTTCGTAAAATTGAATTCCTTTATTTTCCTGAAGTATTTAATATTGAAGATCTCTATGAATTTCTTAAGGTAAATTTTATAGTTTTTTTATACCTGTTATGACTCTCAAACGTTTCAGAAACATAAAAATACAAAAATTCGACTTCTGTTTCAATCAAATATTTCTGAACACTACAAATATCAACTTGATAAACTTATTGATAGTATAATCGCATCTGATGTTTCAAAACATTATATCATTTATTATGGACAAAATCAAGAAAAGAGTAAAATTATGTATGATCGTTATTATGGTTAACAACAATTAAACATTTTCATGTTCTCTGTTGTATTTTTGCAAATTCTTCTGTTTTGTTTACTGTATCATTTTTTATTATAAAAATTTTACATTGTTTCTCGAATACATTCTTATAGCTTTACACATTTGTTAATAAACAGTAAGTTTCAGGATGCATATCAAATTTGTTAAGAGTTAAATCCACTGAATATCTTGCACATGCCTAAACAAAAAGGGCTGGAAAAAATTAAATCGGGCGAGGATTACGATAATGCTTAACATATTGAATTCGTTCAAATCAATCAATTGTGAAAAAAAAATTAAGCAATTTTGAGAAAGAGTAATAAAATTTTAAAAATTTTTTGTTATTTTTATTTCATAAAAAAGTGCTTTAATAGATAAGTATTAGTTATATACTTTTTTTTCAACAAAAAATTGTATCGTTAAAAATATTATCAGTAATCTTAAATTTCAGAATCACAAAAATATACTGATTTTTCTTCAGTTTGATACCTTCTAATTTTAGGATGCCTTGAACACTTATATTCTGTCTTTGTTGCTGAATAAGCAAATTTGGCTGTTTAACATGGTTTTAATGAATTTTGAAGAATGATGCATGGATTACTTAAACACTGCATAAAATATGGATATTCAGTTGCTGTTATTAAAAGCATCAATAAAAAAACGAAAAAAGCGTTTTTACAAAAACTATTCATAGCTTCAAATATTGGTGATCTACGTAATTGGAAGCATAAAAGCATCAATCATGCATTAATTTTGTAAACAATGCACTCGGAATTAAACTTTTAATGACTAATAACTATAGTTTTGTTGAATCCACATTTTTTATAAGTTTTACAAAACATAAAAGATATAAAAATCGATATTTATCAACAGAACTTTATAAATAACAGCACATATATGTCCATATACAAGTTACAAGAAATTAAAAGAAAAAATTTAAGAAAAACATAAAAATTTAAACATGAAATAATCCCGTTTGTTAAAATTTGTCAAATTTTCGCCTACTTTAAATTTTAAAAATGTCAATATGCCATTGAAGTTACTGTTGTACCACTGTAAACCATTCAGCTAAAATTATTTACTTGCTCAAAAACTTTTGTTCCAAACAATTCTGTACAAAAACTTACGATTAAATGCAAAACCAAAAAATAGCTGCATAAGCGAATATCCGCATTCGTTAGGGTCATGTTCCATTTTTCCATTTAAAATTTGTTGAGTTTTAATTTTTATATATGCAAATTTAACCAATTGTTGACTGAGACCAATAATAATATGTGCAACAAAAACAATGATGAGTAGCGTGGAATGCCGAATATTTGGTTCACCTTCTGGACATACTGGTTTTCTAACTATGCTAATTCCAATTGCAATACCAATTGCAATAATTGCAATTTGAGTTATCTGAACCAAATTGTGATTTAAGAAAATATTTGAATTTAGGGTTGGATAATTTACCGATAAATTATTTTGCGATAAATTAACCGGTAGGGAAGTTAATTAACCGAAAGTGCCAAAAGTGAGAAAACATAGTTAATATATCTACAGGTAAGTAATTATAAATACCAAAATAACAAATAATTCTAGATTGTGAAAATCTCAATTTTTCAACTATTTCAAATTCAATTCAGGCTTTTTTTTTATTAAGCATTTCTCGAATAATTTACGATTTTTTTTACTTTTGTCATAAGCAAAAGTTACAAAACTTTTTCAAAATATTATACAAATCCTAAAATTTGATGGTTTTAAGAATTATAATTACCGGTAAATTACGCTCCGGTAAATTAACCTGCCAACTCTATGAGAATTCCCAAAGAGACCGACTGAAGTGAATTTCAAGTAATTTCTGCAGGATTCCTAATGATTTCTGGCGACCCTCAGTGGAAACTGAGTAGCACAAGTTATCGTCTGCTACTTAATAACAGATTTGCTTATTTTTGAGTTTTACATTTCATTGATAGGAAATCAGTTTTTGGTGCTAATTTGACCTAAACGCAATCGCAATTTCTTGAAAAAATAGCGCAGTTAAAGAAAAGAATTTTATTAAAGATTTTTAAAAAACTGAAGGTAAAAAATGAATAAAAATTTGGAACGCAAGTGAGAGGATATTTTGCGTGTGTTTAATTTTTGTAGTATTTTTTGCGTAAGATTATATATAAAAAAAAGAGGGTGAGGGAAGGGGGGTTAAGTAAAAAAGAATATGCATAAAAATGATACGAAGATGTAACAAAGTTCTTTTAAACAAAAATCTTAAAGAGAAGGCTATTGCTTTTTTCGTAATTATTGTTGAAATTGCTATTGTGGTTGCGACTGGTATAAAGATTGCGAAAATGAGATTTCCGGAAAACACGAATAAGAAGGAGAAAGTTTGTCCGAGAAAAAAAATTAAGAAGCATTTGTGGGACTATAACCCAAGAGGGGACGGTGGTCTCTAATCATCCAACAATACAAACAACAAACCCAATAAATAGATGTAAAAAAATAAGCAACAATCAATTTACTTCGATCAGGCGTATTCCATAAAACATTTGCAATATGAATACTTTTAAGAAAACAATAAATATCTATCAATAACCAAAAAAATCCAGTTATTCCAAATAAAACTAAAGTTATAACTGGAATAGCGTTTGAACATTTTGTAACCTGCCAAATAAATATCCAACAAGTTGAAAGTGTAATTATTAAAATTCCAATAAAAAAATTTCGTGTCCATCTTAATATTTTTAGTTCATTTTCAACTGACATTTTGTTAACTATAGCAGCAGAAAATAGAATAATATGTGTTAAAAAAATTTGACAATGATTTAGGAAGACTTTTGAAAAAGAACTTTTATACTTTTAAGCTGTTTTTATTGAACTCTTATTTTTTTGTGATAAACAATGGGACATATTGACATACTGAGTGGTGGCCTATATGTTTGTTTTTTTTGCGGACGTTTTTGACACAAAAAAACATATTTTGTGTCAAAAACGTCCCGAAAATTTTTCTTATCTTAAATATGCACTCAAAAAACTACATTCGTCATTGAAAAAAAATAGATAATGTAGCTTATTTTCATAGACCAAAACACTTGGTCGTATAGCATCATTCATGTCCGCAATTAAAAATGAGTCAAACATTTGGTCGTCAAAAAACAAAAAAATTATGCTTTGCAAAAAAAATATAAAAAAAAGTTTTGAAAATATGTTTAGATGATATCCAAATATCTTTGGAACAAAGGACTGCCGAATGCTGATAAGGGCAGGGCTGGAAGTGTCATAAATTTTGTTTGTCATGGTTTTTAAGATGATAACTTTACACTACTTTATTTAATATGTACCAAAAAATGAATATGAATTTATTAAATTTAAAATGTATTATTTATTGTTTGATTTTTTAGCTAAATTTTTGTTCAATGTTATTTGGTTGTTTTTTTGGCAATCTAATTATGTTAACTTTTTTGGTTGCCAGTTAATCAATAGCCTCATAAAGTAAGTTCATTGTCCCAGCGAAAATTTTTTTCAAGAAACTTTAATAGATTTTTTCTGTTGTTCCCATAGACGCATTCTGCCGCAGAAAAAACTGACATTAAATTTATTTTTTCATTATTGTTTGTTGATTCCGCGATGATAATATTTTTTCATTTTTATAGGAAATTCTTTTAATTAATTCATTTTTTTACAGATTTATACTTATCTTTGTTAATACAAGCATGGTTTCAACTGTATTTCTTCCTTCAAGATCAACTAGTTGTAATGGAAAAATTTCATGGCCAAATGCTTCTTCAATCAAACAATTATTTTCTTTTCCAGATTCAATTATTTATTATATCTCCAAAAATCCACCAACACCAAAATGCTATCACAAATTTGCTAAAAGCTGTAAATATTTTTTCGAAAAGAACCCTCTGCTTATTGTTACTCGCCTTGAAAATAGTGGAAATAAAATTTGTTCAAATGAAATTCATCAAATTAAATGTCACAAATGTTGTATTCAATTTGATAATAAAAATCTTTCATCTAAGATATGGATTACAAAAAAAATTCTTGTTTGTCCAAATTTTATTCCAAATTTCGTTCAGCTATTGTCACCTAAACTTTATCGATGTGAAGAAGCTGTACTTCATCTTAACTGTATTCAAATTGCTTTGAAAAATTTTGAAATTTATGGATGAAAATTTGAAAAATTTCGTCTTTTTCGAATTCAAATTATTGATAATGATGGAAATGTTGTAATGCTTGATAAGCTTCTTGAATCAATTTCAAATGTAAAAGAATTTCATTAGTAAGTTTTTGATACATAATTTGGGTACTTAATTACGATTTATAGCACCTTCAATCATCGAATACCTGCCGCTACAGTTTCAACAATGAAAAATATTACAAAACTCAAAAATCTTGAAAAACTCCAAATATTTAAATTATCAAATATTCCTGAAATTTTGAATGCTGATGATCTTGCGAAATTTATTACGGTAATTTTATAAAGTCATTGTAACTTATAAAATTTTCATTATTTTAGAACAATTATAATACAAAATTTTGTTTCTATTTTGTTTCTAATCTTTCTCAAGGCTACAAAAATCGGCTTGATACATTGATTGATGCTGTACTTGAATTCAATGTTGTTAATACGTATATTCAATATTATAAACAAGATGAAGAAAAACGTATGATTATGTCTCGTCGTGGAGGTTTTTAATTATAATCCAACATTTTTTACTATGTTCTATTATACTTTTTCTTTACTGTTGATATTGTATCTTTTTGCTGTACACAAACCTTCTACTGCGTTTTCTCGAATTTGTGTTTTTATTAAAACCATTAACACATATCCAATAAAAAGAGGGATAATAATTTAATACAGAAACGAAGAATTTTTGGTTTCAATTCTTTAACGAAAAATTTTTCGAATTATGCGAGTAACATTAAATTTTGAATTTAAAATTATGATGATGCAATCATGTTCTTTGTTTGTTATATTTGTAGTTGTTAAACAAGATTTAAGCATTTATCATCATTTTTTTAATCTTTCATAAATTTTAGAAAGATGTTTATATATTGACCTATTGTTGACAATTAAAAAATTCACTGGCATGAAGTGTTCTCTGCAATATATTGTTTATTGGAAATTTTTGTTGAAAAATAAAATGGCTTAATCTTGTAAATTCGAAAAGAACCCTATCATTATTGCTGCTGGTACTTATGATAATGAAAAAAGAATTTGTTCAAATATGAAAGGAATCTGTGATAGATGTCAGTATTGTATTGACATTACAACATTTTTAAATCCAGTATGGCTTATAAAATGATATTAAAAATCTTGCAGGACCACTTGTTTCACTTTCTTATTGTCGTGGTATAAATAGAGTGCATTAAAGCATCAAAAAGAAAATACTAACAATAAATATTATTACTCAATAATGGACAGGGAAAATAAAAGCAAAAAACTATTTAACTTTTAGGAATGCTTTTGTTGATTTTACTTTTTTTACTGTTCTGGTGTGCTTCGAAGAACGAATTTACCACAATCGATTTTATGGCACAGTTAAATTATAAAATCAACAAAAAATGAGTTTGTCTGTATTTGTTATTTCCTTCACAGCTGCATTGGTTTTTTTTTATTTTTTAAAACGAATTTTTATTCATTTAATTACATATCAAAAAATTATGAATCAAAAAAATATTTCAAACTTAACTCCAACTACACTATCAAATAAAACTGCAAAAATTACATGGCCAAATGCTTCTTCAATGAAACAACAATTTTCTCTTTCAGATTCAATTATTTATTATATTTCCAAGAATCCATCAACACCTGAAGTCTATCTCAAGCTTGCTCAAACTTGCAAATATTTTTTCCAAAAGAATCCTATCCTTATTGTTGCATATGTTCACAGTGATCTAAAAATGATTTGTTCAAAAGGCTATTTGAAATGCTGTTATTCCTCAAAATGTTGTGTCAAAGTAGATATTACAAAGCTTTCATCCAAAATTTGGCTTACAGATCGACTTATGTTATTTGGACTTGATATTCCAAAATTTGCTTTATTATTTCTTTCAAAGATTTATCGATGTGAAGAAGCTTTACTATATTTAGAATTTATCACAATTACAATGAAAGATTTTCGATTATTTGCAACAAAATTTCAGAAATTTTATATGCATGATGTTAGAATTATTAGAAGAGATGGAAGTACTATAATGCTTGATAAAGTTCTTGAATCAATTTCAAATTTAAAAGAATTTCAGTAGTATGTTTATAGCACAATTTTTTAATACCATAAAAACATAACTTTTTAGCGAATTTTATCCATATGTTCATTCAGCAAATGCAAGAACAATGAAAAATATTAACAAACTTGCTAATCTAAGCAATCTTCGTAAAATTGAATTGCATGATATTCCTGAAGTTTTTAATGTTAAAGATCTCTATGAATTTCTTAAGGTAAATTTTTATCATTTTTATAACTAATATAACTCTTAAAATTTTAGTACCATAAAGATACAAAGATTAAACTTGATTTTCAATCAAATATTTCTGAACGATACAAAAATCAACTTGATAAACTAATAGATGCTGTAATCGCATGTGCTGCTTCAAAACATTATATTCTTTATTATGAACAAAATCAAGAAAAGAATAAAATTATGTATAATCGTTATCGTAGTTAAATGTATTTTTACATTCTTATATTTTGTGTTATTTATTTTCCGTTTTTGTGTTTCATACACTTTTATTTTATAAATAGTTTTTGTTGATTTTTGAAGAACTTAAAAATTTATTAATAACAATTTTAAAAAATGTTTGGTTTGCTAAAACATTAATAGTTACTTACAATTTTTTTCTTACTTACTGTTGTTTTATCTATTATAAAAAAGGGCTGCAAAGTTTGTTTTAATTGATTCATCTATTTGTCCATACCTTTTATGCAATTTTTTATTGAATAAATAAAATACATTTCAATTAAATCATCGGCCAGAAAGATTGAGTTTGTTGTTCATCTAGAAATATTTTTTTTGCTATTCATTTGTACTGAACCTTATCTCTTCAACTCATAAATAGAGAAAAAAGTGTCATGAGCAATTATACAAATCACTTCGATCTTTATGCACTTGATATTCCAACTTTTGTTCCGTTATTTGTTCCAAATGTTAAAGATTTTATTTAGTAAGTTTTGTTATATAAAGAACTATGCTACAAAACTTCTGTATAATATTTTATAAATACAATTTTTAGCGATTTTCATCGTGACACTCTTGCAGCTACTTCTTCAACAATGAAAACTACTTTGAAGCTTCAAAATCTTGGTCACCTTAGAAAACTTACATTACGTAGAATTCCTGAAGTTTGCAATATTGAAGATCTTGTATAGCTAAGCGTATATTGAGATTCAAACATTTTATATTACCTTGTATTCTCTGTTTTTTACTGTTCTATTTGTTTTTTATTCAAGTGTTTTTGTTTGCTTTCTTCTCTTATTTATTATTGCATGAATACAGATACAAAAATGATTGAGCCTAACAAACATTACGTTTTTTACATTTATAAATAATCATTATTTATACTGAAGGTCAGTACAGATTATCATTAATAAAACTAAAAAATTTATAGCAAATACTACAGGAATAGTAAGAGAAAACATATCAGCTGCTATGTCATTAACTTGTAACACGACAGATCCATCTAATAGAAAAAAGGAAAGTGAAAGAAAAAAGAGAGATGTAAAAAAATTTTTATCTTCACTTATTTCCTTTGTTTATTTTTTTGCAGAGTCATTTCTTCATTCCTTTTCCTTTGTTCTTTTTTTGTTTTTCTATTGTCTTTTTGAGCTTAATCTTAAAAAGCTAAAATCTTTTCTTAAAATTTATTATTTAAAAAACTGCAGTGCTTAACTCAAGATAAGATCCTAACAAATCGATTTACCAAATTATCACAAAAAAGATGACAAGCTGAGATCTAGGGATTTGAAAAAGAGCACAAAGAAAACAAGGTCTCTCTATTTTCTTTTACTTTCCTGCCGTGGTAATTGATAAATTGCTTAATTTCATAATGCTAAAATGTAAAAGCTCGTAAAAACGTTGTTTTTTTAGTGAGAAAATACTTTTCTTTAATAATTTATGTTATACTTTATTTCAAAAAATCAATGCCACTTAGTATTTCAACCAAGAGTCTATGTTTCAAGAACCCAACACCTCTGAAGAGAAAGAATTTAAGTGCTTTGAAGTGGCTCTGCTAAAAATATTTATAAAAAAGATAATTTGATTCGATCTTTACATATGGATCTTACAACCACGAAAGGAAAGAGCCATGATTAGTTAAAGAAAAACCAGTATGCCAAAAAATCGTTTTTTTAGTTTAATGAATATTGTGCATGTCCGTCTTTTTTGTGTGTAATAGTTTAATAAAGTTGTTATTAAACTATTACATTTTTATGCAGATTCCTACTCTATTTTAAAGATACCAACATGAATCAAACGAAGGCTTCAAATTTATCTCTTACACCTTCAAAGCTTTTAAATCTCAATGTAAGTATTTCATGGCCTGAAGCATCTTCAATCAAGCAATGTTTCTCTCTTCCATCCACTGTAATGTATTATATTACCAAAAATCCGTCAACGCCAAAAGCCTATCAGAAATTGAGTCAATTATGTAAATACTTTTTTGAAAAAAATCCTATTCTTATTGTTACTCGTATTTGTAATGGTGGAACAACAATATGTTCAAAAAAGAAATGTTGCATATCTCACGTATGTTGTATTGATTTTGATATAAAAAAACTACTATCCAAAATTTGGATTACAAATGAACTCCATCTTTTTTACATGATTATAACCATGGCTCCATTATATGTTTCAAAGATTTATCGATGTGAAGAAGCTCAATTGAAACCAAACGAACTAAAAGTTTATTTAGAAGTTTTTCAATTGTTTGCATTAAAATTTCAAAAATTTTATTTTTTTAATGCTAAAATAGTTTACAGTGATGGTAATCATGTTATGCTGGAAACAATTCTTAAATTGAATCCACATGTAAAAGAATTTTGGTAGTATGTGTTTTGTGGTTTAAATATTTTTTGTTCTTGGAATATACCTTTTTTTAGCATGTTTAACACTTTAACTCTTACAAGTTCAACAATGAAAAATATTAATAAACTTCCAAATCTTGTCAATCTTACGAAATTTGAGCTATTTGAAATTCCTGAAATTTTTAACATTGTTGATTTAAAAGAATTTATTGAGGTACGTCTTATACGGGAGTGTCTAAAGCTGGCTTCAGCAAAAAATTTTAAATTTTTTACCCCATAAATGTCTAAACTGCTAACACATGGCTAGGGACAGGCAACGCACACTTTTTCTTTTTTTCTTTGCATTTTTTTCTTCGTTTTTTACAAACTTGTAATCGAACCTACTAGACGTAATTTTTTACGCTGATTCCGAATATGCCATTTTTGAAAAAGTTTTCTTTGGCACAAAGTGCCTAAAATGGTATTTTTAAAAAGTTTTATAAAGAAACGTCTTTACTGATTCCTACTGATTCTATAACTTTGGTACCATTCGAAAGCTCGTTAAAAAATATTCTATGCTGTAAAGGAAAATCAAGCGAAATCAAGCGAAAAAATTTGGCAGGCTAAAAACGGCTTTTTTCAGCTTAAAAAACGTGTGCAAAAAATATAAAGAAAAGTCAGCTGCCTGTGTGTCTCTTCTTTTCTGTTTGAACCCGCTGGCTGAAAGACGAAAAAAGAGTGTTGTCTTTGACTTTTTTTTCGACGAAAAAACTTTGTTTTGTCGAATTTTCAGATGGCGTTTTCGGCATTTTAAATTAGTTTTTATAATTTTTACATTAGCTCTGGAAAATCCCTAAAACAACTTTTTTTTAAAAGCCTTGAAATTTTAGAAATATAAAGATACACAGATTACACTTATTTTTCGCTCAAATGTTTCTGATAATTACAAAAAACAGCTTGATGTTTTGATTCATATTGTAGCCGCTTCTGATACTTCAAATTGTTATATCGATTATGATGGACAATATTTAGAAAAACATCAAATGTATATACTTCCCCTTGAGTGAAAACTGTTTTTTACTTCAGCATTCTACATGCTCTTTGTGTGTACTGTACAATATTTTTTACTGTCGTGGTTTTGTTTCATAAATTTTTCTTTTGCTGCAACACGATAAAAAACTGATGTATAAAATTGGGCATTAATTAAAAAATTCATAGACCAAGTGGTATTGTTAAAGCAATAAAATATTCAAAAAAGCTGTTAGAATACTATGCATAAAGGCTAACAATTTATCAAACAGCAGAGGTGAAAAAATGTTAATGAAGTGAATTTTGTTTCACTGTTTTATGCAATTTTTATTGAATGTTTTAGGAGTCAATTTTTTTATCACAAAGTTCTTGCATTGTCATTGAATGATTGGCCAGAAAGAAGACATTTGTTGTTCATGCAAAAATATTTTTGTGCTATTCATTTATACTGAACATCCTCTCTTAAATTTATAAAGAGAAAAACAAAGTGGCATGAGAAGGTATTGAAAAAAAATTTGCAAACAAATTCGTCCTTCATTTTTTTGTTTTTCATAGACAACAATCCATCACTGCAGAAAAGCATAATTTGTAGCAGCTTTTTAAAACTGATTCAATTTATTACGGGATCGTACTTTAATTCATCGATAACAACATGAATTCAACTTCATCTCTTCCATTAAAACAACCAAATAATAATGGAAAAATTTCATGGCCCGGAGGTTCATCAATTCAACAAGATTTTTCTTTTCCATCTTCTATTACTTATTATATTACAAAAAATCCATCAACACCAAAGGTTTATCAGAAACTAACACAATGTTCCAAATATTTTTTCGAAAAAACCCTATTCTTGTTGCTGGTCGTATTCATGATAATGGTGGAAAAAAAATTTGTTCAAGAATTTATATGCGATGTAGCTATACAATGGGTGACAAAACTTTCAGCGCACTTTCACCATTTTTCGCCATTTTTCGCCATTTTTTGCCATTTTTTGCCACTTTTTTTATTAAACGATTTCTAGAAGTCCAAAATTCATAAAACCTTCAGGAATTATACATATGGACCTAGGGAAGAGATTCATAGCACTTTTGGACCCCCATGTACCCTCTTGCCCTCAGGGCATCCCCGATAGTACCCCAAACCGCCAAATATGAGAAAAACAATTGGAAATCTTTTTTTAAAAATTCTGAAAAAAATTGTAGAAGGCTATTAAAACACATATATAGCAATTCGACTATGGGGAATCCGATGGTGACATTTATGGGATTCTGGCGCCTTCAGAATCTTCGGATTCAGAAGGCTTGAAAATTTTTTCCTCGTTTATCATGATTTAAAAATGTATTATAGGGTAATCGAATATGGGGAATTCGAAAAAAATATTTTCGGATTTATCAGACTTCAGAATCCACGGATTCAGAAGGCCTAAAAATTTTTTTCTCGATTTTTATGCGTGAATATACTTTATATATCAAAATTTTATGAGGAGTACAAAAAAAGCATTTTCCAGATTCTGTCGGCGTCAGAATCCAAGATTCAGAAGGCCTAAAAAACTTTTTTCACATGAACATTCTTTTAGGGATAGAATTTTACGGAGAATTTGAACATCAAAAAATGTTCAACAAATGATGATAAAATGTGTTTTGCAAAACTAAAGCAAAAAGTATTTGGATTACTGTCACATCTTGAAATATTTTAAACAAAATTTATATTCAACGCAAGAAATAAAAACTAACAACAACAAATGATAAACAACAAATGATAAATAGAATATCAAGATACCGTAATTATTTTTGATAAAGTGTATCACGTGGAGTATCTTTTTCATGATTTAATCCATCATAGCTTCTTTTGATATTTCTTTTTGCATTTTCAATCAAAATTCTACAATATTTTGGAGTTACTTTTGTTCTCCAAAATTCAACGATGGTTTCACGTAAAGCATTCATTGTTTTTGGAGATTGTTCTCTAAAAATAGTATATATATTTGTGAAAAAAAATACGAATCACTTACTCTACAAATTGTTTCATGTCACGCCATACCCCCTCTGAGGCATTCCAATCCGGACTTTGGGGTGGCCATATAGCACTTGATACCGTTTTCACGCATGTAATTTCTGGTGTACTTTGATACATGTGATGGATGATTGTCCTGAAATTCAGTTTTTTGCGGGCAAAAGTTATTAAAGCTTACCTGAACAAGTTCGAATTCACCGTTGGGAAAGAGGTGTCCAGATTTTGCAACCACTTGCTTTAAAATATGTGTACAATAAAATGCACTATTCATTCTATGCTTTGAATTCCATATTAAAATTTTTGTTGCACCACGATGACTGATTCCGCCGAAAATGTGCCATCCTGATCCATGTTTAACAACTCCACGACAAGGTACTTTTTCACCATTATGCACCCAGCAAAACTGTTGTTGACGTCCAAGAACTACTGTACATTCATCAACGAAAAGATATTTACGAAAATCATAATTCTGCGATTCCCAAAAAGCTCGAGCATTTAGTCGCTTTTGACGATTTGCAAGTGAAATAACTTGAACTTTCTTCATTTTCTTCCAGCTATATCCCAAAGCTCCAATTCGGTAACGTACCTTTTTCATTGTGATTTTTGGATCATGAGGCATTAAGAGTTCCATAATTTCTCGTGTTTTGGCACTACGATGAGACTTCAAATGTTGTACGATTATATCATTAATACGAGAATCCATTTGCACGCGTTTATGTGTTTTTCGATCATCAAGTGTATGAAGTTCGGCAATCCTATCACGAACATATCGTGCACCAGTTTGAGAAATATTACATTTTTTTGCAGCTTTTCGAATTGAATATCCAGCATTTAATAATCGCATTAATTGTAGACGTTTGATTGCAGGAATTCTGCGGCATGTAGAAGCATTATTTTTCTTTTTTCGTCTCGAAGAAATAACAAAACGTTTAGCTGAAGAAGAAATCATATTTGCAGAACTAAAAATAAAAGAAACAAATATGAGAGAAGAGTTGCATATTAAGTTTCGACGTAATACTTTATAATATAACACGCTTTAAAAAACGAAGATCGACTGCCTTAAAAGGAGCTGCGAGACCCTGCTGCAAAAAAGCAAAACACATTTTATCATCATTTGTTGAACATTTTTTGATGTTCAAATTCTCCGTAAAATTCTATCCCTAAAAGAATGTTCATGTGAAAAAAGTTTTTTAGGCCTTCTGAATCTTGGATTCTGACGCCGACAGAATCTGGAAAATGCTTTTTTTGTACTCCTCATAAAATTTTGATATATAAAGTATATTCACGCATAAAAATCGAGAAAAAAATTTTTAGGCCTTCTGAATCCGTGGATTCTGAAGTCTGATAAATCCGAAAATATTTTTTTCGAATTCCCCATATTCGATTACCCTATAATACATTTTTAAATCATGATAAACGAGGAAAAAATTTTCAAGCCTTCTGAATCCGAAGATTCTGAAGGCGCCAGAATCCCATAAATGTCACCATCGGATTCCCCATAGTCGAATTGCTATATATGTGTTTTAATAGCCTTCTACAATTTTTTTCAGAATTTTTAAAAAAAGATTTCCAATTGTTTTTCTCATATTTGGCGGTTTGGGGTACTATCGGGGATGCCCTGAGGGCAAGAGGGTACATGGGGGTCCAAAAGTGCTATGAATCTCTTCCCTAGGTCCATATGTATAATTCCTGAAGGTTTTATGAATTTTGGACTTCTAGAAATCGTTTAATAAAAAAAGTGGCAAAAAATGGCAAAAAATGGCGAAAAATGGCGAAAAATGGTGAAAGTGCGCTGAAAGTTTTGTCACCCATTGTAGTTCACGATGTTGTATAAAATTTGATGTTGCAAAAGTATCTTCTAAAATTTGGCTTACAAATCAACTCCATCTTTTTGCAAATGATATTTCAAAATTTGTTTCATTATTTGTTCCAAAATTTTACCGATGTGAAGAAGCATTGTTTTGTACTCACGATATCACGATCCCCATCAAAAGTTTTCTTTTATTAGTTACAACAAAACTACAAAAATTCAGTTTGCTTGATGTTAAAATTGTTGAAGGTGATGATAGTATTGTTATGCTTGATAAAATTCTTGAATCAATCCCAAATGTAAAAAAATTTGAATAGTAAGTTTTTAGAGCATATAATAATTTTAGAAAATAATTTTTAGCCGTTTTGACCCAGATACCCTTACAGCTACTCCTTCAATAATGAAAATTTTTTTAAAACTTCAAAATCTTGATTACCTCGCATTATATAATATTTCTGAAGTATTTAATATTAAAGGTGAATTTATTAGGGCAAGTTTTCTAGATTTTTTATAACTGTCATGAATCTCAAACTTTTCAGAAACAAAAAACTACAAAAATATCACTGAAATTTTGCAATAACATTTCTATGGAATACAAAGCTCAACTTGATCAATTAATTGATGCAGTAGTTGCTTCTGATGTTTTCAATTGCTATATTCAATATGAAGGACAAGATAAAGAAAATCGTAAAATTATGTATGAACGTTATCATTGTTGGAAGTAACAAAACAATTACAAATTTTGCATTTCACTTTTGACTCACTGTTTGGTGTTATTGTATTTTTTGTGCTTTTGTATAAATATTTTTTGGTGTTTTTTCAGAAATTTTTTTTACCATTTGCACATTTAAAATGAAAAACGAGCTGTCAAATAAGTGAATATTTGATTTTAAGACAAGGGTTGGTAAAAGCCTGAAGCATATAGGGGTATTAAAATAATTTTGATTACCATGTTATTAAAAAAGTTACATAAAGCTATTTTAAAAATATCGTTTTTTTGAAATTGGCCTGCTTTGGCATTGAGTGGGGAATTTTAAGTGTAGTATTACGAGAATCATTATAGACTCGTTAATTGGCTTCATAGTATGAAAAAAGTTTTATATATAAGCTATAGCTGTCAGGGTTGACCTTTTTATTATTGATTTCAAAGTAAGCATACTATATTTTCTAGCGCAAAAAATAGTTTGGAATATTTATTTTCATTTCTATATTCTGGTAGTGCTCTTTTAATATTTGCAAAGTTCTTTCTAAATTATCATTAATAGTTTCTTCTATTTTTATCTACACAAAATGGGTAGCTGTATTTCTCGTCAACGCAATGGTGCTCACAAAACTGACAAATCAGTGTTCACTTTATCAGTTAAAAAGAATGTTGATCTAGTTGAACCAGCAATAATTTTAATGAATAAACAGAATATTGATCAAACGGATGTTACTTCCAAACGTGTATCAAAACCATCAAAACGAATTCATAAAATTACACTGCCATTAGCTCCTTCTATACAACAAAATTTTTCTCTTCCCGATTCAATTATTTATTATATGGCTAAGAATCCAACAACACCAAAATGTTATTCAAAAATGATTCAATCATGCAAATACTTCTTCCTCAAAAATCCAATTATTGTTGTTGGTCATATTTGTAATAATGGCAAACATCTTTATTCAAATAGAGGTTATTATGAATATTGTGTTTATTTTGATATTAACAAATTATCAAGCAAACTTTGGCTTACTGATTATCAAAATATTTCTGATATCCCTTCTCCATATTCTGTTTATACAACAAAATTTTATCGATTTAACAATGCTCAATTAACACTTCGTTCAATGACAATTACAATAAAAGATTTTCAATTAATTGCTACAAAATTTGAAAAATTTTATTTTTGGAATTCTAAAATAATTGATGATGATGGAAATGTTGTATTGCTTGATAAGATTTTGGGATGCATTCCAAATGTGATAGAATTCGATTAGTGAGTTATTGTTTTAATATAATTTGTATATTGCTAGATTACACACAAATTTAAATTTTTAGCCCTATTGATTTTCAACGTTCACCATTCGTTTCAGCTTCAACAATGAAAAACATTAACAAACTTACCAATCTTGGTAATCTTCGAAAAATTGAGTTGCATCAAATTCCTGAAATTATTGATGTTGAAGATCTTGCTCAATTTATTAAGGTAATTACTTAAACAGTTATTCATATATCTCATTTGTCTTTAAATTTAGAATCACAAAGACACCAAAATTTTTCTTAATTTTGCTTCTCAACTTTCTCAAGAATACAAGAATCAACTTGATCACCTTATTGATACTATTATTGCTTCTGGAGTTTCTAATGGTGAAATTAACTATGATGGACAATATCAACAAAAACGTGGAATTATGTGTCATCACCATGCTCAAATAAATACAGAATTGAGATATGGGGCTGTCCATAAATTACGTTATTGTGGTCTTTGATAAAACCGTATGCATCACTATTTGCCGCATATGAAAGGCGACGCGGTCATTTACCCCACCCACCTTTGTTACGTAATTTATGGACAGCCCAGCTCCTATGGTAGTGTAGCCCTTTTTAAAAATTATTGAGTTTACATTCTTTTTCTTTCTCCCTTATTTTACTGTATTACATTTTTTTGTTATCAGGTTTTTTGTTAAATAAATATTTTCTGTTTTTTACAAGATTATTAACATTAACAAGTTTAATCGCGAAACAATGTGGTATTTGAATTTCTTGGACCACAGATGTCCTCAAGTTATTAAGAAGTTGTGGGCCGTTGTTTTGTCTAAATACTTGTCTTGGTAAAGAACAGTTAGACAGAAAATATCAACGGCGCAGTAGTTCGTCTCTGAATTTAATAGATAAATGGATATAACTAATAAATAGCAAATGATATTTATTTTTGCTATAAAATATCCTAATAACGACTTTTCAAATATTATAAATGTATTATTAATGGATTATTAAAGTTACCTATTATACTTCTTTAAAATCATCAACATTAAAATTTTATACAAAAATGGATATTGTCTGCTTATTACATTGTCAATATGTTTGTTACAATTTTGAATAACTCAACCGAAATTTATTCTCAAGTAATTTGAGAATGCCCTTTTTTAGCAGCAAAAGATTTTTGCCAGTAGTATTTATTTTCGTTTTTTGTTTCTTTTCTTTAAAATCTAGTATTAAAAATTAAGCCAAAGAAAGCTAAAGTTGAGAAAAAAACAAAAGTGAAAAATAATTAACAACAATGTCACCCATAAAAATATCAAGGGTGCTGTTGTTGTTTTTATTACCAAAATATTTATTCAAATTCAATCCGTATCAACAAAGTTGGAAGATTATTGTTAAGATCACATCGAAATAGTTGAGCATGCTGCCATGCAAATTTTCCTTTTCCACCTGAAAGTTCCATGTGTAGCTGAAGATATTCTTTGTCGGCGTTGTAATAATAGGATCCCGAAACATTTCCAGCTTTAATTGAAAATGGTTTGTCGCAACAGATTGTGATTGATTTGGGTGTCAATCCAGCAAAATTAATTTTCCACATAATTTCACCAATTTCGCATTGCTTTTTTCGACATAAATAAACTTTCTTCCAATCTTTTTCAACGTTTCGAAAAATATTTTTGCAACCAAATGCTAGACTTTCAAATCCTTTTAATAATGATTCATTGTAAACTCGGTAATATTCGTCAGTGACAGCGTTATATGTTAATCTGAAAAATAAACATAATAAAATATATAATTCGTTAGCAAATTTTTTTTGAAAGACGCATTTTAAACTGTTATATCTTAAAAAGTAACAAAGTATAAACTAACTCTAAACACTTTGCTCTTTTTTCATTCGGTGTCGGCTCAGTTATTTTAACGCAAGGCCATACATCAAACGTAAATAAGTTGTTGTCTAGAAATTTTTCTTGCAACCAAACAGATGCTTTTAAAATAGTTGGTTGTCGCATTGTCGAATTATGAGGGCGTTCTGGTTGAATATTAGAAGGACGAATTTGTTTTTCCTCTGTTTTTAAAGAGCATTCTGTGTTGACATCGTTAACTGTGGAATGATATTTTTCAAGAAACATTTGCAACTGCTGATATTCAAATTTAACAAAAATCTCACCATGTTTTTCATGGGAACATCGATATTCATAATCCTCAACGGATGCAGTACCACATTGACAAAAAAATTTTTTTCTCGATCATACATCAGTAATTCATCACATTTATAGCAATACCATTGATATTCCACTTTTTCGCATTGATTTCTTTTATATGATAATGGACAACGAAATGTAATCTTTATCATATTGTTAGGCTTTTTCTCTTTGACTTTATTTTGAACTTTGCATTCTGCATAGCATTTTGATTGATCGGATTTCCAAATTTGTAAATAATCGGTATTGATAAACCGACCATTAAAATAGTGGCAAATTCGATTTCCATCAGGAACATATTTTTGTGCAGATGGATTTACTTCTGTATCATAAATATTTTAATGAAAACGTCCTCTAAATCGACAAATAAATTTAAATTTTCTGTTTGATTTTGCATATTTGACCAATCACAAAAAAATGCATAAAATTCTTTAATATTATTTTTCAATCGCTCAGCTTCTAGAGATGTCCCTCTTCCGATATAAAAGATTCTTTTATTTTTGAGACACTGTGCAAACATGATTTTCTCTTTGCACGACAACAGTCCATCACTGCAGTAAAGCATAATTTGAGGTATTGTATCATTTTTTTGATGTTTTTGAAGCATTTCAGTTAATGCAGATGCATTTTTTTGCACATATCTAACTTCAATCAAAATATTATAAAGACCATTTCTAAGCCCATTTTGAATATATTTTATAGATTTGATCTTTTCAGAAATTCCATGGATTGTTTCTTCTTTAAGGCAATAACTGTATTCACAAAATTCAGAGTAAATATTGCTGATTGTTTTCAAATTTCCTGCAATTTCATCAAAAACTTGAACAATTTCTTCAATGATACGTTCATCAATTTTGTGAATAATACGATCTTGAAATTTCATCTTTTTGAAATAGGATTTTAAAGAATTGATTGGAATCATAGTATATGTCAATGGAATACCTTTTCCCCCGTTAGCTTTTTCGATTAATTTCGGAATTTTTTTCATAAATTCATGGGCCTCTTCTACCGTTTGTGGAATATTTTCACCATTTGGTAGGGCATCAACATAAAATTTTAATTGAAAATTTTCAAATGTTTCTGACTTTTCATCATCATGTTTTAAACTTCCTTTAGCTTTTACTGCAACTGTGAGCTTTCTAAAAGCTGCATTAAGTGACCCCTTAATCTCTTCATGACTTTTATCGCTTTGATGCTTGTATATTAATTCTGCAGTTGCTTCAGCACCCCACTGAATTGCGGTTACAATATGAGTAACATTCGGAGAATTGTGGATAGCGTCAAGTGAAAAATTTTGGACAATTGCGTTGTCACTGATGTCTATTGATTCATACTAAAAAAAAATTTAATTTAGCCTTTTTCATTTATTAGTATTTGTGATTTTGAAACCTTTGTTAACATTCGACAAATGAGTGATGCACTTGCTTCTCTTTCATTTGAAGAAGATGACGTAAGATATTGACCATTGCCGTCTGCTTTAATTTTGACTAAGCCAGCCAAAAAACTTCCCTATAATGAAAGAATTTTAAAAAAATCTTTTAATTTTAAATTTTACTTTCAACTCGGCTTCAACATTAAGTTTAATCAGTTTAACGTATTTTCAAAATTGTGTTCTACATGTGTTTTTTCGGTATCTATTACTTTAATGAATCCATCAATATTGTTACAAAAAATGGTATGAGTACAAAATACATCTTTATGAGCATCATAGAGCTCTCCCAATGAAGCAATTCGTCCTAATGCTTGTCGAGTAATAACTTCTTCATTCATCCTAAAAAAATAAATCAAAGGTAGAGCCATCGATATGCACAAAAATAAGCTACGGATATTTGTTACACGAAGATTTTTCAAAGGTTGGTCCTTAATAAAACAATTGTTTTGTGTCTGTTATCGGCACCCTATATAACAAAAATCATTGATTTAAAAGAGAATACAACTTGCTGAAATATTTGTCAAAAAGTAAAATGTGGTGATATTTTTTTAAGCATGCACGGTTAACGGTTCTGTTTAATGAGAACAAAAGAAAACCCTTTACAGCGTTAAACAAAAGAAAGCTATGAAATGATAACAATTTAATGTATTTTTTATGTACATGTAATCACGATTTTTTGGAATTGGTTTGTCAGCAGCCACACCTTCATTCTTATATCCAAAAGAATTTATTCTTTATATAAATATGTTTCTAACTTTTGCGTCAATTACATCGCAAATAGTGAGATGACAATTTATCGCTTTAAAAAATATTAAAAGCTTGTCAAACCATGTCCATTTCATACAAAATAATGGTCATTTGGTGTGAAGACAAAATCAAACATATAACTTTTTTTGGTTGCCAAATGTGTAAAAATGATATCAGCTGCTGGTGCATATATCTCTTTTTGAAGTTCATTTTTGTCTTCTGATGCTACATTTGAAAAAGCAGCAGCAGCTTGAAGCGAATCTTTAATGCCGGCAATAAAACTTCGATATGAATCAATGAAGGATTTTATTTATGCATTCTCGCAATCATCTTTTGGTCGAAGACCAAATTTTGCAGCCAAATATCGATTGATTGCACCAGATTCAGGAAGTTCCTTTTCTTCAACTTTTAAAACTGGAAGGCTGCCAGGTGGTTAACCTTAATAACAAATATAAAATTACGGTTATTTAGTTATTATTTACAATTTAACAGCTAATTACAGCAATATGGCATCAAATTGGTTGTGCATTTTAATATTCTCTAATTCTGTTATTGTTTTAATTTTTTGTCTCACATTATTGTTCTCATGTTTTTTACCAATGGACTAAAAATTATGAACATTTTTAGTTCATAACAAAATAAAACTGGTTTTTCCTTTCATAATATATTGTCAATATGTTTGTTAAAACACTGAATAACTAAATCAAAATTTATTCTCAAGTAATTTGAGAATACCCTTTTATCAGCAGCAAAAAACACTGCCGAAAAGATTTTTGCCAGACGCCTTTCTTTTCTTTTTTGAAAAAAGATTTTCTTTAAGTTGTGTTGCATTTTTTAGTATCATCACAAAATGGGTTCTTGTATCTCTCTTCGTCAGCGCAAAAGTACTCAAAAAGCCTCTTCATCAGTGAGACAAGCATTTTCTCTTCCTGATTCTATCATCTATTACATGGCAAAAAATCCCATATCTCCAAAATGCTATCTAAAAATGGCTCAATCATGTAAATATTTTTTTGAAAAGAACCCTATCATTATTGCTGCAGGTATTTATGATAATGGAAAAACACTATGTTCAAATATGAAAGGAATCTGTGATAGAAAGAAATGTCAATATTGTATTGATATTGATATTACACAACTTTTAAATCCAATATGGTTTATAAAAGAAATGTATCTTTCTTCAAAAGATATTTCGAATTTTGCTCAAAAACTTGTTTCAACGCTTTATCGATGTGAAAAGGCTATCCTTCATCTTAGTAGCGTAACAATTCCTATTGAAGAATTTCAATTATTTGCATCAAAATTTACAAAATTCACTTTTTTTAATGTTAGAATTTTGGATGTTGATGGAAGTATTGTAATGTTAGAAGAAGTTCTTGGATTAATTCCAAATTTAAAAGAATTTGAATAGTATGTTTTTATTTAGTAATTTTATCCTACCATACAAGAGTCATTTTGCATATGTTGGTTGATGCATAACATTTTATTTTTTAAAATATTTTAAAAAAAAGTGGGTGCAAGTGGCAATGAATAATTGCAACTCTTTCATCATTGTGTGAGAAGAGAAAGAGTTATTAGGAAAGCTTGTAGAAAGATTGTCATCGAAGCTTTTAGAAGAATATCTTTGGGAGCTTGTAGAAGGTTCTTTATGAAAACTTCTGAGTAGTGAGTGTCGTAGTTTAGCGTGATTTTAGCCCCCGTTTTTGGAGGTATACTGTAGCTTTCTTTCCCCCGTTTTTGTTTGATTGACATGTGCCCCGTTTTCGCTGTTTTATTCACTCTTTGCGTTTTGTCCCGTTTTCAAAGGGTTACTGTAATTAAAAAAATTTTAGGCCAAATTATCGATTGATCATTGATTATATTTTAGATTATATATTTCCAAAAATAAAACATAAGGAAAATATAAAACTGTGCAATTCGTTGACAGAAAAATAAAATAAGCGAGATTTTAACTCGAACTGGATAAGTAATTTTTATCACTAACTAATTTTATTATCACTAGTAATATTATCACTAATTATTTAGTACTGATAATTATCAATAATAGAAAAAATCTAAAATTAAATCTTAATAAAAAAATAAAATCCTAATAAAAAATAAAATCAACCGCCACTCGATTTTGCCTTTTCTTCAAATGACTTGCTTTGGGTTTGTCACGATGCCTCTCTCAAATGACCTTGAAAATGCTACCGGAAAAATTGGCGGGAAAAAGTAACCGAAAAAATTGGCGGGAAAATTGTTTTGGCAAAGTTCCAAAAATATACTGTATTGAAAAACAAAATAAAAAAATCGTTTATTTTAGAGGGACGTTCACCTTTTGCCGCAGGCAAAAGGTGCCCGTTCCCCCGGTAAACCCTCTTTTAAGAAGGAAACATTTTTAATACAAAATAGGTTTTTTTATATACGATAATAACAAATTTCTTGATTCGGTATGATAGAATTAGATAGTTTCAATCTTGGATCTGTCTGATTAAGGCGGATTACCAAATAAGAATATGGTGTTTTGGTTGAGTCATGATAAACGTTCATGAAGTTTTTGACTTTATAGCTAAATAATTGTGATCCCAAGTCTCGGACTGAACGTTCGTAAGATTGAGATTTCATCAAAATAATTGTCCCTGCATGTGCTCTCATGACTGCATGCTCTTTTTTGAAAATTGTATGGCAAACATATATCACTGTAATATTTCTAAAAAATTTTTGACGTTTATTTTTTATTTGTGTTTCGCACACCTATGGTGAATTAGCCTTGTAAATAAAGAAGACAGAATTTTTTCAGATATATCCATTTCACCGTCATCAATAATTAGCAAAGTTTTTGGTGGAAGTTCATCGATTTCTTCTTGATCAGGTACTCCTAGCCTAATTTCAATTTCCATATCCTCCAACTCTTGTGCAATTTCTGAGTGAACTCCATAATAGTAAACTATATTTTCTGGAGGATTAAGAAAAATTTCTTGATTATGTTTTACAATTTCTTTTATTAGTGTAGACTTTCCCGCCATCGAAGGTCCCATAATTACAATGCCTTGAGGCGTTGGAAACTTTAAATTGTCAGCGTTAAGTGTATTTGACCGTTCCATTTCTAAATATTTTAGGATTTATAATATATATGTATATGAAAAGTATAGATATCGCTATCAAACGAATAAATTTCAAATTAAACATAATAAAAAAATTATTTATTTATGATATTTTTACAAATTGGAGAACAAAATGACCGTTGGCACGATCACAAACAATTGGATTGTCAAGAAAATCTTTAAATTCCAAAGAAATTGTATCAATAAAAGTCTTTTCGACCTTAAAGTATAACGGTTGAGGAGAGATTGAATAGATAGTTTTGCCTTTCTCAATTGGAATTACAGCAATTTCTGCGTCGTGATTTTTGTTAAGTGGGCGTAAAACACCATGCATACGAATACAAATATGACTATAAAAAGGGTTAACTGCAGGAGGATCGCTTGCAAATTGATTGTTTATAAGTGTAGTTGTTTGGGTATAACCAATTGCCTGAGCAAAGCCATAACTCAGTTTTAAAGAACGAACATGGTTTGTATCAAATGTTACAGTATAACGGTTATTTATTTTTGTAAAAGCAATTGATTTTAAACCAGCGAGATTATTCTCGTAATTTTTATTATCAATTTCTTTACTTTCTGTTTCATCTGACACTGTAATAGTGTTTTTCTGATCTTCTTTAATCTCAAAATCTGTTGTTTGCGTTTTTTCGGACATTGTGATATCGCTTTGTTTTTCTTGATCAACTGTTTTTTGTGTTTCTCCAACAGCTTTTTCTTCTTTCGCCTTTTTCAAAGCATTGTATTTATCAGCCAAGTCTTGTAATGCCGTTACATCGACAACTGCTGGTACAGGATTTTTAGAAGGAATTTCTATTTTTTGCTCTTCTGGTTTTTGCACTTCTTGTTTTTGTTCAGGAACCTCTGACTTTTCTTCCACTTGTTTTTGTTCTTCCTTTGCTTTTTTTAAAGCAATATATTTATCATTCAAGTCCTGTAATGCCGTTACATCGACAACTGCTGGTACAGGATTTTTAGAAGGAATTTCTATTTTTTGTCCTTCCTTTAGCTTTTGCTCTTCTTTATATTTTTGCATTACAGCGCCATCAAAAAATTGAGCTTCAGCTCGTGGTTGTTGAGCTGCAAGTTCTTGCTGTTTTTGTTCTTGTTTTGCTTGTGTTCCAGTTATAGATGAAACAAGATCGGGTTTTCTGGGTTTTTCATCCACCAATTTTTGTGCTTCTCCTTTTTCTGGATAATGCCCCTTTTCATAATTTAAAACAAGCTTGCTGTCGTCAACAATAAAATCCGTACCAACTTTAGTTGTTTCTTCTTTTTTGGATTCTTCCTTTGTGTTGGAATCTTCTTTCTTTTCTTCCTTCTTGGCTTCGGCTTGCTTTGGTTCTTCCTTCTTAGCTGCTTCTTTCTTAGGTTCTTCTTCTTCTTTATTGGATTCTTCCTTCTTTGGTTCTTCCTTCTTTGGTTCTTCTTTTTTAGAATCTTCTTTTTTGGGTTCTTCTATTTTAGATTCCTCCTTCTTAGCTTCTTCTTTCTTGGGTTCTTCTTCTTTCTTTGATTCTTCCTTCTTTGGTTCTTCCGTCTTGGTTTCGACTTGCTTTGGTTCTTCCTTTATGGGTTCTTCCTCAGCTTTAGTTTCTTCAGCCAATTTGGCTTTCTTTCTATTGGTTCCCGTAATATCTCCTAGCAAATCTTTACCTTTTGGACTTCGTTTTCCTCTTCTTTTTGGAAATAATTCTTCAAGTATAGTGTCGATATTAGCTGCAGCATGAGTATTTATAGGTTTTACAGCAACATTTGTACCATCTTGAAAATTTACAATAACTTCATCTTCTGCTAATGACCATTTTGGCTCAAGGCTGAATTCCTTTAATCCACAAAACCATTCATTACCAGGTAATTCCAATGGATTATCAAGTCTTATATTAATTTTATTACCTTTATTCAAAATAAATTTCTGTGTGATATATTCCATAACACGACCGCTCGCGGTATACAAGAAAGCATAATACTAAAATTTTTCGGCATGGATATATATTTAGTAAAGCCTTTGAAAAAAGCCACTATTACATCATATTTTCCGTTTGGGACCATGTAAAAACACACATTTTCCATGTGTCACTAACGCAAAAAGCAACGTTAACGCATATTTTCCACTCGAGACCATGTAAAAAGTCACTGTAACAACATATTTTCCATACGGGACCATGTCAAAACATATATTTTCCTTTAAAGAGTGTGTAAAAGCCTTTGTTACACTATATTTTCCACTCGAGACCATTGAAATTCCCTGATTATCAGGGTAAAAGTAGTCTACATGAGGAAAAAACACCATACAGGTCATTATTGCAAATTTGTTCATCTACGTGACAGTCGGTTTTGAATAAACATGAATAAAAGTGATTCTTTGAAACAAATTGATCCTGATAGTGAAACCAAAATTGCCGTACCTTTGGATCTGTTCTCAGCAAAAGAAGTAAACGTTGCTTTTCAAGATACAAATATTGTAGAGCATTGTCCCATCAATCCTCCAGATATTCATCCTATCCGTTTTTCAATCAATACTGGATCAACTTATGCTGATCTTTCACAATGTTATCTTCAAACAACCTTTAAGCTTCAAAAAACAGAAACAACTAAAGTTGATGGAAAAGATATTACAAAATATTTAAATGTAACTACTGATGATAAAGTTAGTCCTATCAATGCTTTTGGAGCTACATATATTAAAAATGTAAAAGTTTCCTTCAACAACCGTCAGATTTATAACTCCAATGATTTGTATTCATACAACGCTTACATTAGACGCAGATTAGGAATTGAATGTTCCCGTAATTTTGATGATTTGGATCTTGCTGGATTCACAGAAGATGATGAAGAAAGCCAAGTTTCTGGAACTGGTTTTGAAAATCGTAGAAAAAACTTTATTGCCAACAAAGAATTCCATGCCATTGCTAATCTAGACGTTGATTTTTTCAAACAAAAGAAACTTTTACTTAATGAAATGAGAATCGATATTGAAATTACACCTCACAATAAGGATTTTTTTCTTATTAGCCAAGACAAAGGTCAATATTCTCTTGCAATTACTGGTTATAAACTTTATCTAAAACAACATCAAATTTTACCTCAACTGAATAAAAATATTCAAGAAAGATTACAAAAGGGTATACTTGCAAAATATCCATATACTAAAAACTCTATCACTACCCCATATATTACTGCTGGAAGCTTGGATTATCGAACAACTTTATTTACTGACTATATTCCAAAACGTGTATTTGTTGCGCTTGTAGATGCCAAAGCTTTTAATGGTTCTTTATCAAGCTCACCTTTTGAATTCAAACAGTTTAATATTCAAAATATTTATCTAAGTGCCAATGCGAAACTTATTCCAGCTTATCCGTACGATTTGTCGAAGAAGGAATTTATTCGCTGTTTTAAAGATCTTGTTGATACTACTGACAATACAGGACTTTCTTATGAAGAATATCGAAATCATACTTGCATTTATGCTTTTGATTTTCAATCATATCCTTTAAAAACAGCAAGTGAACTGCAACAATTGGGAACAACTGGTCTTACTATCATTTTTTCTAAACCTGTACCTGCTAACGGAATCCAAGCTATTGTTTATTCAGAATTTGAATCGTTACTGGCATTCGATTATGCCCGCAATCTTACAACTGCTTTACCTGTTTAATTTTGTTTTTTGCGTTTTGTTAATGATTTTTTTGTATTTTTTGTGAAATTTTCTAATAAAGATTTTTTTTTTAGACCATGAGTTTTCAAAAACTTGTCGCGATTCCAATAGCAAGACATACTGATTTGTTAGATTACGAAAAAAAATGTAAATCTTTGGGAACTTTAAAAGAAGCAACTAATGCAATTGTTAAAAATCAAGAATCCCAAGAACATATTCAAAGAAATCAAGAGTATAAGGAGAACAAGGAGACTATTCCAAAGACTTTAAACAAGGAAATCCCACAGAAAGCCGTTACTGTATTACCTCCACCTTCTAAAAACCGTCAACAATTTGTTCCAATATCAACGAGAATCGCATATCCTGTACTTACAAAAGCACCTGTAAGAAAAAAAAGAAAACCCAAACAGAAAAAAGTTGTAAAAAAGGTTGAACCAGCACTTGATGATTTTTCAAATTGGAAATTTATTAAAGAGGAATAAAAAACGTATATGAATGTTTCCTTCTTAAAAGAGGGTTTACCGGGGGAACGGGCACCTTTTGCCTGCGGCAAAAGGTGAACGTCCCTCTAAAATAAACGATTTTTTTATTTTGTTTTTCAATACAGTATATTTTTGGAACTTTGCCAAAACAATTTTCCCGCCAATTTTTTCGGTTACTTTTTCCCGCCAATTTTTCCGGTAGCATTTTCAAGGTCATTTGAGAGAGGCATCGTGACAAACCCAAAGCAAGTCATTTGAAGAAAAGGCAAAATCGAGTGGCGGTTGATTTTATTTTTTATTAGGATTTTATTTTTTTATTAAGATTTAATTTTAGATTTTTTCTATTATTGATAATTATCAGTACTAAATAATTAGTGATAATATTACTAGTGATAATAAAATTAGTTAGTGATAAAAATTACTTATCCAGTTCGAGTTAAAATCTCGCTTATTTTATTTTTCTGTCAACGAATTGCACAGTTTTATATTTTCCTTATGTTTTATTTTTGGAAATATATAATCTAAAATATAATCAATGATCAATCGATAATTTGGCCTAAAATTTTTTTAATTACAGTAACCCTTTGAAAACGGGACAAAACGCAAAGAGTGAATAAAACAGCGAAAACGGGGCACATGTCAATCAAACAAAAACGGGGGAAAGAAAGCTACAGTATACCTCCAAAAACGGGGGCTAAAATCACGCTAAACTACGACACTCACTACTCTTCTGGAAGGATCTTCATCAAAGCTTCTAGAAGTATATCTCGGGAAATGCGGCACTAGTGCAGTTACTTTCCCCCTCGTTTTCTTTCTTTATTCGTTTTAATTTTTTTAAATGAATATGCAAATTGGAAATAAAAAAAATCAGTGAGCTTCATCTTTATTGTTGAGGGGAAACAGGACAGCACTAGTCCCCAACAGCCTCGTAGTGACTGGAGTGGTTGTTTAGCTACTTCTAATATATCTAAAATATTTTAGCTTCTTTGATGCTACTACTAAACATGGATTTACAGCTGCAACTATCAAAAATATCAACAAACTTCCCAACCTTGGTAATCTTCGTAAATTTAAGTTATATGAAATTCCAAAAACTTTTAATGTCAAATATTTTGAACAATTTATTAAGGTAAGCTTTAATAGAAAAAACCAATTATTTAGGTGTTCCCTAAACTTATAGAATCATAAAAATACAGAAATTTATTTGAATTTTTCCTTTACTATTTCTGCTAACTATAAGGAACAATTGGATCATCTTATTGATACTGTAATTGCTTCTGGTATTCCTAATCATGATATCTACTACAAAGGACAAGATCGACAAAAGCGTATCATTATGTATCTTCGTGGAACATCAAAAAAGGCTATTCCAATTGATGATTTGTTAGATTTAGTTATATGAAGTTTCTATGACTGATGATCTGCTTTTATTGTGTTAACGCTTTATATTTTGTTTTTTACTATTATTTTTATATGAAAAATGTTTGGGGATATTAACGTGTTCATTGATTTAACGTGTAATATTATTATTTCTTTTTTATGCATAAATTTTTATATGAAGAAACGCTTGTTCAATACTTTAATAAATTTTTAAACAAATGCAAGTCCAGTCCAGTTTTTTCCCACCTACCTTCAACCTGTTGTTTTATTTACAAAAAAAGAGTGCTTTCCAAAATGTGAACTTATAACATTGCTTAGAATATTTCAGAAACAAAACAAAAATAAAACAGGCAACAAGATTATATAAAAGTTAGTTAAATCAATCAACGGCGGAAAGTTTTTATCGACCTTTAAGTATTTGGATTCACAGCAATAAGAATAACGTTTGGCTGCAAAAATTGTTACAAAAAAACGTTTATTTAAGGAAATTTATTTTTTTGCTAGCTTATTTTTCATTCACTTTTTAATATTTGCAGCGATATTTCTTCTATAGTACATTTATAATCACAAAATGGGTTCCTGTATTTCTCGACAACGCAATCGTGCTCATGAGATTGATGAACAATCTATTGCGTTATTATCTAAAAAAGACATTAATCAAATGTATGCTGCTTCAAAAACAACAAAATCATCAAAACATATTCAAAAATCGTTGCCATTATTTCCATCAATGAAAAAACCATTTTCTCTTCCATCTTCAATTATTTATTATATTGCAAAAAATCCATCAAATCCAGAAGTTTATCTCAAAATGGCAAAATCTTGTAAATATTTTTTTCTCAAAAATCCAATTATTATTGCTGGTCGGGTCTATAATGGTGGAAAAACTATTTGTTCAAAGCCAAAATCTTGTTGTGTTCGTTATGTTGGAGAAATGATGTGTTTAAATAAATACAAAGAACATCAAGAATGCTGCGTTGATTTTGATATTACCAAGTTAACAGCTAAGATTTGGCTTACTGATGAACTCGATCTTTCTGAACTTCCTCTTCCATATTCTGCTTTTACTTCTAAAATTTATCGATGTGAAAGTGCTCAATTAATGCTACCAAATACAAAGATTACAATGAAAGAGTTTCAATTATTAGCTACAAAATTTCAAAAATTTTTTTTTATGGTGCACTGAAATCAATGATGAAGAAGAAGGAAGCAATGTAATGCTTGACAAAATTCTTGAATCAATTCCAAATGTTAAAGAATTTGAATAGTAAGTTTTTATATAAAAATTTTTTAAAATATAGTCAAATTTTTAGCTCTTTTGGTGTCAACAATCTTCCAGTTACTTCTTCTACATTGAAAAATATTCTTCAACTTAGCAATCTTGACAACCTTCAAAAATTTCAATTACGCCAAATTCCTGAAATTTTTAATGTTGAAGATTTTGATCAATTTATTAAGGTAATTATTCAAATTTTTTTAAAAAATCGATATATCTAAAATGTTTTAGAATCATAAAAATACAAAGATTTATCTCTCTTTCGACGTCGATCTGTCTGAAGAATTCAAAAATCAACTTGATAAACTTGTTGATTCTGTAATTGCTTCTGAAGCCACAAGTCATTTTATTAATTATCATGGACAAGATAAAGAAAAACGTAGAATTATGTGTGCGCGTTTTATGCAAAATAAGTTTATGGGTTTTTTGTCTTTATCACAACAATATGGTATTTGAATTTTGTTATAACTCTTTTGTGTAGTTTTAAATTTCATCTTATATTTTTTCTTCATTTTTGTGCTGTAATATTTTTCTTGTCATGTTTTTTATTTTATAAATTTACTGTGTTCTCTTTGATTATTATTGTTTTGTTTCTGAAATAACAAAATAAAACTGGTATTTTCTTTCATAATATATTTGTTACAACATTGAATAACTAAACCAAAATTTATTCTCAAGAAATACGAGAATGATGCCAATTTAACAATGACAAACATTTTTTAAGCATTTTTTTTATTTTTTGTCGCTTTCTTAAAAAAGTTTTTCTTTATGTTTTGATGCATTTTTTATTATCTTCTCAAAATGGCTTCCTGTATTTCTCTTCGTCATCGCAAAAGTACTCAAAAAGCTTCTTCATCCGTGAGACAAATATTTTCACTTCCCGATTCTATCATCTATTACATGGCAAAAAATCCAACAACTCCTAAATGCTATCTAAAAATGGCTCAATCTTGTAAATACTTGTTCGAAAAGAAATCTATCATTATTGCTGCAGGTATTTATGATAATGGAAAAACACTATGTTCAAATATGAAAGGAATCTGTGATAGAAAGAAATGTCAATATTGTATTGATATTGATATTACACAACTTACAAATCCAATATGGCTTATAAAAGAATTCCATCTTTGTAATATTAATATTCCAAAGTTTGCTCAATCACTTATTTCAAAAATTTATCGATGTGAAAAAGCTGAACTTCATCTTCGCTTTATGAACCATACCAAAGTGTCAGTAATACAGTGACATTTATAAGTGTTGTAATGCCAGAAAAAATTATTGAATTAGTTCCAAAATTAAAAGAATTTGAATAGCAAGTTTTTTGTTTACTATAATTTTATTTATTTTGTTCCCTCTTTTTGCAACCTTCCCTAAATCAGCACAACTCACCCATTCCTCGGTCAGCAAAAATTTTTCATTTTACACGAACAGATGATATTCAAATTTATTAATTTTTGCCTCTCCACGATTTCTAAACACATAAAAGAATGCAAAAAAATTTTTTGGCGGGTTTCGCTGTTTATCCCTTTTATCATTTTATATGCACTCCAACTGTTAAAAGTGGCGGCATGCATAAAGGAATCGAACTGGCGTCTCACATTTCTTTCTTGTGTATGGTGAAGGGTCCGGCATCTTTACCATTGCACCATTTCGAACCCATTTTTATTGACAAAAATATAGCAATACTTTTAAAGAGCAGAAAAAAACATGATGCAGCAGCTTTGTGTTCAAAAAAAGGGTCTAAAGAGAAAAAATGCTCTAACAAAAAACAAAAAGCGAAATTGAAAATACAATAAAAAATTTTTAGCATCTTTGATACTACTACTAATCATGAACTTACACCTACAACTATGAAAGCTATCAATAAATTCAGCAATGTTGGTAGTAATCTTCGTAAATTTAAGTTATTTAATATTCCAGAAATTTTTGATGTTGATTTTTTTTTTCGATAAAAAAATAATTTAAATTTTTAATACCTTCCTTAAAATTATAGAATCATAAAAAGACAATAATTTATTTAAATTTTTCTTCGACTCTTTCTGATGGCTATAAGGAACAATTGGATCAGCTTATTGATAATGTTATTGCGTCTGGCATTCCTGATCATAACATCTACCATAATGGACAAGATCTTGAAAAACGTAAAATCATGTATTTTCATGGAACGTCAAAAGAAGGTATTCCACTTTGTCATTTGTTAGATTTAATTTTTTAAAGTCTTTGGGAAAGACAGTTTGACTTTATTTAATCTGTTTTTGTCCTTATTTTTTTGTTGCAAAATTTGATGAAATGTTTGTAAATATTAATTTGTGGATATCTTTGATAGTTTGAGCACATATTTCTTTCTAATCTAAAAAACAATAACTTAATTAACAGCAAAATAATAGTCCTAAAAGTTACCTCAACATTGAATATTAAAAATACCAATGAATTTGAAGTACAATGAAAAACTTCTGTTAACGGAAAAAGAATAAAAAATTTATCTGCTTTTTCTGGGAAATACAAGGGCGAGGTATGAAAGTTTATCCATGTCACTAAAAGTTGTAGCAAAATTGTCATATTAGTTACTTAGCAATGCGAAACAAATTATTGCAAGAAAACTTACAAATAGAAAACCCTGTGCATGCTGCAAATTGTAGTGCGTAATGTGTTTCCTTAGATTTACGTTCAGCAGCTTTTGTTTCAGCAATTGTTGAAATTATTTTGTTATTTGTTGTTTTCACGTACAAATATATCTAAAAAAGGAAAGCAAACTTTGTGCTGGTTATTTTTTTTTATGATAAATGATAGTACCAACTAAATTTTAAATTATGGATTTAAGCGTTGCTATCATTTTTTAATGGTGCAATTATTTGCGTTTTTGTTAGTAATCTAAATTTTTTAAAAAAATGAAATTTCGTTGTTACTCTCATAGTATAAAAAAAAGCTCCAATAAAATGAATGATAATAACTCAAAAAAGCAGAAGATTTTAGGTAACTTCCAGACCATAAAAAGTAGCATAACGTAATTCGAGTAATTTTTGTGTTAAAAAATTTTCATATTTTTTGATAAAAACTAACTTTAATATAACAAAAAATAGGAATAATTGATGCAATAGAATTTATCGGCCAATCGAGTATCCATCCGAAATAATTAAATTTATCGCCAATATAATAAAATGAAAACTTTTTCCAATAAAGAAATAGGCTAAAAACAATGAACTATGTTACTTTATTTTTTGTTTACGTCATTTCTCTGTGAATTAGCTGACTAATAATTTTTTTCTGTAATTAAGAAACAATAGAAACAATTAAAAATTACTTACGCACAACAGGGAAGTAAATAGCCAGCAATTACTGCAAAAATTAATCCCATAAAGTAACACAAAAATACTAATGCAATTGTCATTTGACGAGTAAAAAATTTAGAAGATCGGGGATTTATAACTGCTACTATTCTAAAAAAATGATACGGTAAACGTAGTATTGAATAAATATTTTTAAGGTAGTATTTTTAGTGCTTTGAAACAAACATACCGATTAATTGCTGTAATAATTTGTAAAAACATATCTTGAAACCATTGAATATGAAATAAAAAACCAAAAAATTTTGGCCATGGATCGAGGGATGAAAAGAATGCATTCTAAAAGTTGTCTATTTATTGGTATTCTAGTAAGGAACAAACTTGTGCCATAATAGCTGGACCCAAATATCCACCAAAGAGAATCACAGTAAAACAATTGCCGCAAATATTTGCAAAAGCAAAAATATAAATTCCACTTTGTTTTAAAAAAGAACCATGCCAAAGAGTCAGTAATACTGTAATATTTATAAAAAGGGAAACCAAACATTCTAGAGTTAATATTCCTCCCAGGATTCGTGATGCTATTTCATAGTCATATTCAGGCTCATTGTTCATACTTTTGAATAAACGAAAAAAGCTTTGTCAGCAAAACTGTGCTTTTTATAAAAAGTAAAACAACTTTTAATTCAACCAATACACAGTTAAAAGCTGTATATATGAAGAAATTTTTAATGCCACAGGCAATTTTTTTAAAACACGATTTTTTAATTACTTGCAGAACTTTTTATGCTTTAATACATCCGCTAACATGTGTAACTGTGCATTTTTAATTAATCCTTAGCCTACAGTATGTTAACCAATCATTTAATTGTACTTTTGTGTTTATCTGAGCGTAATTAATGTTTATTTAATTCTAAGTCAATTTTTTATGATGTGATAAAAATATGTTTATTTAAAAAAGACTGCGGCACAAAAAAAAGTCTTTAAAGATAATTTACAAATTTGCATTTTTTTATAATTTCAGTTTCAAATTATGACAAAATCCTCTTTGATCAGCAAACACGATAACACTAAACCTTTCATACAAAAATAAGACCAAAAAAACAAAAAATAAAACATAGCAAGATAAAATGTATCGTCTGAATGTATCAAAAACAAAATTTAAGCAACATAACGATTATGCATAAATTTAAGTTTTTCTTCATTTTGTCCAGTATAATAAACAAGACGATGTGGTACACCAGAATCTATTACAGCATCAAAATACACCAAGCTTTTTCTTGTATTTATCGGAAATGTTGGAATTAAATCAGTAATCTAAATTCAAACGTATTGCAGGATCAAGATGAAGTTGGTGTATTCAAAAAGAATTGTCGAAAAGAACAAAATGTTAAACAATTATTTGGTGGATGTCCTCGACAATATATTGATATTATGAGACTTTCAGATTCATGGAAATTTTTTGATGCACCAGATTATGCTAAAATTTATAAGCTTATGAAAGAAGCAATTGTTGCAACAAAATCTGAGGTATGTTTTTCTTATCGTTCAACAGGGGGTATATAGTTCTGTTTGATGTAAATTTGCTATAACAAATTTCTGATATTATGAACAGAATATTAAGGTTATGTCGAACAAAACTTTATCAATTTTGCTATCAGTTTTTACTGAAATGCCTACTTTGAACTTCTTTGTTGCAACGATTTATCTTTTGATTTTGTTTTAGGAATTTCCATATGATTGGGAACCAGTCATATGGAAATAAAAAAAGCTGAAGAAAAAGCTAAATCACGAAAATCAGCTGGAAAGAAAGGTTCATCAAGCAGTGATTCAGAAAAGAAAAAAGAAGATTCAAAGAAAAAGAAAGTTGACAAAAAAGAGAAAGAAGAATCTGATAAGAAGTTAGCCACAACTTTGTATATTCACGAATCTAGAAAACGTAATATGAATATCTGGTACACTAAATTTATCGAAATACCTTTTAACAACTTTCATTTTGGAAAAAATTCTTTAAAAAAAGCAATTTTTTTCTGTCGCGCATTTTATCGATTCTTTGGGGGCTGTCCATAAATTACGTAACAAGGGGGGGGGGGGGGGGGTAAATGACCATGCCGCTTTTTATGTGCGGCAAAAAGTGTCTTTGATGTTTTTCGAAAATAACGTTAACGTAATTTATGGACAGCCCCTTGGAGGGTTGCTAAATGTTGATTACATGATTTGGGTGACATCTTGTGATCCCTTTAGCTTTTAAAGGGGGATTACAATATGACACCCAAATACTGAAAAACGTCGTTTTTTTCAGCAACAATAAACTGAAAATTTTTTATGCATAAAACAAAGAAAAAAATAGGAATATTTATTATAGCAAATTGTTTTTAAAAAAAATCATAAATGAGAGTTTCGTGCTGCTGTTGATAATTCCCACTATGATGACATCTAAAGTATAAGCATGAAAACAAAGTTAAATTTGAATAATCACTTAATGCCAACGTAATCACCACCGGCTGTTTGATGGATAAATCATAAAATTTTTGATTTGATTTCCAATGTGGGGTATTGCGGATGGAGTTTGTTCAATAACTCGAACATTTTCATTTCGAAATAAATTGAAAAAGCTTGATCGAACTTGTTGTGACATAGATAGCAACAAGAATGGCCTTGAAAGATTTATAACATCAAATAACCATGGAATTTGTAAAAAAAGTATATCAAATAAATCCCAATTTTTATCTTTTGGCATCATTATCACGTATATTGATATCTAAAAAATGAGAGATTATTGTAGTAAACTGTATATTCAGTATAATTAATTACCTGATGTACACAACATAATATTTCAAGAATGAAATCAAAAAGTGATATAAAAACCAGTCGAATTTCTATTTGAGAAATGCCACTTTGTGTTGTTGTCAAAGATTTAAGCTTGAGCAAGAATCCAATGCATAAAGCATTTAACAAAAGTCCAACAATTGCAATAACAAAGAAATAGATGGCATGATTGAAAGCTGTGCTAACCTAAAAAAGTTTATAATGTTTTTTTTTCACAATTTCGAGAAAAAAAAGTACAAAAAAAGTCGAATTGCCAGCTCAGTGGCATAGTGGAGTATAACGGAAGATGTTCAGCTTGGCGTTCCAGCCGGAGACAAAACACTATAGAATTGAGTGGTTGGGTGCTTGGTGGATCCAAGGTTATAATGAATTCTATGGGTGGCACTCAGGTTAAAAGTGAGCATCCTCTTGGGATACATGTAAAAGTCGTCTCAGGGGTAATACATTAGGGATCAGTAGGTGTTAAGGCCTACACAGTACTAAGTTTAAGTAAGTAAGAATTGAAGCTAGAACCATGAAAGTTTCAGGATAGGCTAATATGGACCTTAAACCACCGAAAATAGAGGCAGTTTTCTTTTATATGCCCTGAAGGCATAGTTTTACAGTAAGCACTATTGCATAACTACAGGGCCCAAGCTGCTTTTTGAGCACTTGGAAGTTATTTGTAACATAACCACTTTATACGAGCTTTGGTAATGCATGGAAAGATTATAACTGGATCATCTTGTATTTTAGTGGCTCATGTGACATGGGAAATGTCTAGGTACATGAATTTGCTGAAGCAGTAATTTTCACTAGCGGTAGAATTTGTTTTAAAAGATAATGCTCCTTACACCCGGATAATCTGCAGTCTGCACATACGAGTCTTTTGAAGTCTTTTCATTAAATAACACAACAAAAACTGTTGAAAATGGTAAATGCCATTCGGGTATATACGATAATGTCAAAGCTGCAATAATTCCTGGCCATAATAGCTTTTTCCATAACTAAAATTTTAATAAGTGTTTAAAATTTTTTTTCCTTTAATAAAATTACTTTTTCATGTAGTCGTGGAATTGCCATAGAAGTCATTCGATTAAGAGCTGTTAGAGTTACTAGCGCAGCATGAGAAAGATTTAAATAATTTTGAAAGAAATATGCGAGCACATCAAAATATGAGCCATTTAATTTCATCATTAACGGACCAGTTAAAGGGCATAAACGCCACTTGAAATTGAACATCATAAAAAGAAAATCTGAGATGTCCTGAAACCTTATGTAAATTTTTAGATTATTTAATGCTGTTTTTCAGAAATGTCTATAAAATAATGACACACTTTTTTGTACAATTTGAGCAAAAATAGCCAAAAAAATTATGTCCAAAATCCGTAAATCATTATAGAAACTCAATTTTAGCGTCCAACTTCAATATTGACAAAACATGGCAGCCCTAAAAGGTGAGTGAAAGAAAAAAAGGTGTGAAAAATTTTTGTTCGTACTTTTTTCCTTTGTTTTTTTTTGCAGAGAATCATTTTTTCATTCTTTTCCATTCTTTTTACTTTGTTCTTTCTATTGTTCTTCTATTGTCTTTTTGAGCTTAATCTTAAAAAGCGAATATCTTTTTCTACAATTTTTAATTTAAAAAAGTGCCGTGCTAAAGTTAAGATAAGATCCTAACAAATCGACTATCAAATTATCACAAAAAAAGATAACGTACAAGCCGAGATCTAGAGCTTTGAAAAAGAGCAAAAGAACAAAGAAAACAATATGCGAAGAAATTTTTTTTCATACCTCTCTTTTTTCTTTCATTCACCTTTTTTTCTATTAGACGGGTCTGCCATGAAAATGGCAGCAATTTCAAAATCTTCATATTTCATTAAAAAATAGAAAAAAAGCTTTTTAAACTAATTTTTTAAATGGCTGCCATTGCTTCAGTATTGAAGCTAAAGGGCTGATTTTTATATTCTATAGTAAGTCTAACCAGAATCAAGAATAACTTTGAATTTGACTCTGTTTAGCAAAGTGTTCTCAAACGCTAACAATTTATATGCATAAAATATGCTCTAGTTTGGGGATAACCTTTTCCACCAAATATAAACTTCCATAAAGTATATGGTGCAATATGCGGTCGAAAACCAAGTCCTCACTTTTCTTGAACCATCCTATACTTTAATTTTATCTCTTTGTAAAACTCAAATTTTAAACATTTTTCATTTCATGTCACTACTAGTTTAAAAATTTCGATATATCAGAGCCTCACCACAATAGCCATAACAATTGCAATTGTAAAAAAAGAAGATTTGAATAAATTTCTTGATGATGGTTTTATCAATACAAATACAACAAGTAAATACAAAATCAAACATGGAATACCATATGCCATATAAATAAAAAATAACCAAGTTGGAATCATTTCGTTTTATTTATGAAAAAAAAAATGAGATTTTGAAAGAATGTTTATATTTCACGTTTTTTCTTTTTAATAACAACATCATTATTGATTTCGAGAAAAGGGTTCTTTACAGTTTTAACGCGGCAATGAAAAAAAAGCAGCTGAAAAAAATAATACGTTTAAAAATAATTGATTGTCAAAAGGAAAGTCAGCAATTTATTTAGTTTACTAAATAAATCATAGCCTTTAATATGAAAATCTTTTTGTGTCTTATGTCACATATTAACTTATGTGTGTAATTATTACCCGTTAAGGAACAGAAATTCCTAAAATTTTTATTATTATATAATACAATTTAAGGAAGGTTAACATGATGTTGAAGTTTGTAAATATTTTTCACGTTAAAAGAAGTAGCGACAGGTGTTACAATACATATTTTTTCAAAAAAACTGAAATAAACCTATTATCATTTATTTTATTAATTTTAAGTACAATCAATTATGTATGACATAATTTTAATGATGCAGTACAAAAGCATTAAAACAAAACATTTTTGCAACGGACGGAAACATATTCCCTGAGAATTAAAAAACGGTACCAATGGAACAGATAGGGGAGAAAAAACAGAACGAAAAAACGTATAGAGTTTCAGTAAAAAAAGTGAAACTTCGGAGGCACCGGCAAAAAGCAGAATTAACCTCTAACTATTGATTTTACTATCAATAGTTTCAAGTCTAAACAAAAAGAAATTTGTTCGCTAAAAGTTTTTTTGCGAAAAATTAATTTCATTTTCTTTTTAATGTTTTTCTGGAGTAATGCTTTATGTAATTGTAGAGGTATACTGATAATAATTTCTTTTTAGCTATTTTCGCTCATAATTTACAATAATGGGTTCCTGTATTTCTCGACAACGTAAAGGTGCTCGTGAAACAGATGAAAAAGAAAAAACTTTAGTGATTAAAAAAGAAATTGTTCAAATGAATACCACTTCAAAACCTTTATCATCATTAACAACATATTTTCAAAAAACTCTTTTGCCATTAACTTCATCGAAAAAACAAAAGTTTTCTCTTCCTGATTCAATTATTTATTATATTGCAAAGAATCGATCAACACCAGAAGTCTATCTCAAAATGGCACAATCATGCAAATACTTTTTCAAAAAAAATCCAATTATTGTTGCTGATCGTATTCAGGCTGGGGGAAGACAACTTTCTACAAAAAAAACGTTACACAGAATGTTCTGTTAATTTTGATATTACTAAATTAACAAGTAAAATTTGGCTTACCCATCATCTTAATATTTCTAATGTCCTTCTTCAACCTTCTATTTTTGCTTCAAAAATTTATCGTTGTGATAATGCTAAACTTAAAATTTGGAATATCAAAATTGATATGAATGTTTTTCAATTGTTTGCTTCAAAATTTCAAAGTTTTGATTTTTTGTGTGCTGAAATTATTGATAATGATGGTAATTCTATTATGCTTGATCAAATTCTTGAATCCATTCCGAATGTTAAAGAGTTCGAGTAGTAAGTATTTTTGTAAAAAAAAAAAAACTTTTTAGCATTAAAATTCTTTTTAGTTTTTTTGATTTTCGAATTCCTACTGCCTCTGATTTCACAATGAAAAATGTCAATAAACTCAGCAATCTTGGTAATTTACGTAAATTTCAACTATATCAAACTCCTGATGTTTTTAATGTGAAAGATCTTGATGAATTTATTAAAGTAATTATATATGTTATATCCGAATTTGAATTTTTTATAACAAATATTTAACTTTTATAATTTTAGAAACATAAAAATACAAAGATTGAACTTGATTTTTGTTCAAATATTTCTGAAGAATATAAAAATCACCTTGAACATCTTATTGATACTATAATTGCTTCAAGAGTTTCTGATCGGGATATTCGTTATGATGGACAAAATGAAAAAAAACGTGAAATTATGTGTCGCCACCATACTCGATCCAGATTAATCAATATGCTATCCTTGACAATCAGTAATACAGTATTTAATTAATGTTGTAAAAAAAACTTTTTTGTGTAATTTTCGAATAACATTTTTATGTTTTTCTTTGTTTTTACTGCTCTTGCATTTATTCTATTGTGTTTTTTACAATAAAAATTTGTCCTTTTTATTGTTTTTATTTAGCAAATACAGTAATTGAAAGTTTATTTTTGAACAAAGACTATTTTTTATTAATGAGGTATCAACATAAGTTAAACAAATTTGAGTTTTTCAGTAGCCATTTAGAATATTCATAATGCAAAAAAATACTTTCACAATAATTTTTTTAAAACATTATCTGTAATTAATAAAATGTGTTTTTAAAAAAGCATGCATATTTCATCTAAAATATTCAAAAATAATACATGTTTGGCTACTCTTTCATGGGCTTACACTTACTATAGGACTTCTCAAAACCCAAAAGCTGCTATTCACCTGCCAATTTTTATCTGCCAAAATACGTTGATCACCTTGTTTATTTTTCTAATAATGTTTTTTAAAGGAGGCGGACGGTTACGTACTTTTTTTCCTATCTTACGAAAATAGTTGTTATTTTATGAAAATATTCTGCAGAAATGCATTCCTTTTCGTGTCAAAATAAGCCTTTTTTTCATTTACCTGATCATGAAAATTTAACGAATATTTTCGTAAAATTTGAAAAAAAGTACGTAACCGTCCGCTCCCTTTAACAATACGTCTTCGGTGTTTTTTTGGTCTAATTATAATGAGTTACTTTTTGCCTCGAAGAAGAAAATAGATCGCGTTAAACTACAAATGCTTTTAGATCTGAATAGCTTTTTTCTATTCTTTTATGAATAACTTATTTTTTTTCTATAAAAACATGTATTAATTGCATTTTTCAATAAATGTTGTACCTTTTTGTAGTGTTGGAGTTTGCCAACTTTTGTCTGCTTGTTTTGCAAAACCCAAAAATGCAAATATCATTAATCGCTTATTTAAGGATGGATTAAAGTAAAGAATGTTATAGCTATATAATTAATTTATGTAAAACGAATTTTTATGTAAAATTATTTTTACAAAAATTTATTGAAATTTTTATTACTTAATCATAACTTCACTTTTTTTCAAAAACATATTTTCCAAGATTGGTAAATATAAATTTACCGTGTAAGTATTTTTGTAAATACAATGAATATAACAGTTGAGAAGATAAACTTAACTTTGTTTGCCGTTGGCAATGTTAATATTGTCACGGATACAATAACTACCATACACAATGTCAATCAAACTGTATACAGAATTTGTGGGAGTTTTCAACTTCTTTGCTTTATTTTTTTTATTACCAAAGCTCTCAAAAAAGATCCGGCATTTGCAACAAAATTTTGTTATATTTTAAATATTGGATTTTTTTTTGAAATATTATGTTGGGCTTTTGATATTGCCTTTCCAAATTATGATCAACAAAATATATTCTTTATCATAAGAGTTTATTTTGAATATTATGAATTTAATATTTGGGGTCCATGGAATACTGTAATGGCATTAAATAAATTTACTGCAGTTTGTTTATGGAGATATCATAGCAAAATTTGGAAAACAAAAGGTTTTACTATTGCTCTATGCTTTTTCTTGTTGAATCCTCTGCCTTTTATCGCTTGGTATAAATTAAGTATTTTGGTGTGTGAAAGTCCAGAATGTCTTGTATCTTGTATGGTTCAGTTTATGTACATGGAAATGATCTCAAATGGATTCCATGTAGTCTTGGCAGCTTTTCTTGGGCTGTGTACAGCTCTTGCAAGTCATTTAAAAATTATAACTTTAACAGCTGAAACAAAAAAATTTGAAAAATTTTTAATTATTCAAGCAATTTTAATGATCATCTTTTTTGCCTTGAGGTCATATGCATTTATTATGATAAGACTCTAGGGCCATTGATGTCGACGTTAATCCCATTGGAGCTGTGATAGAAGTTTTAGATGAATACATAGGTAATTTGGGGGTGAATTTAGTCACCCCACCGACCGACCGACCGACTGCCGAAGGCAGTCGGCAAAAAATGACCACAGGTATGTGAAATTTTCCGAAGTTTTCTTGATAAATTTATCAGAAAATATGGGGTGATTTTTGTTTATTTTTTCAAAAGTGTTGATCAGTTTATTTAAAAGAAAGAAAAATTCATGAATTAACAATGTTACCCATCATGAATATTATCGAATGTATTTTCATATTTTAACTTCTGCAGTTTTATTTATGCTTTCATTAGTTCTTTTCATTTCTTAAACTTGTAACCCCAAGAATTTTTTTTAGAAAAACATTACGTCAAAGCTTTGTTTATTTTTATTTTGGCAATTTTTTTTCTTTATTCAAAAAGTTAAATCATAAAATTCAAAACAATGTACATTTATTTTAAGCACCATTATCGTTTTTCATAATGAATAAAAATTTAAAGTTTACAAACTTTGCGTAAATACATCCAGTGCTGACGTCAGTAATTTTAGGGGAGGTGTGGTTTTAGCTAAAAATGACGAATTATGATGGAAGGGATGGAGGATTTGGAGCCAAAAAATGTCACTACAGCAACTTCAGAATCAACTTTTATTGAACATTATTAATTAAAATTTCGTTCTTGCTTTCAACTGCTGCAAAAAGGTTTCGAATTTTTCAGTTACAATTTTTTCTCGCTTACTATTTATCAAAAATAAAGTGTTCCATTGAATTTATTTCCAAAGTAATTTTAAATCTTTAAAATATTTATCTCCAGTTATGGTAATTGGTAATTGCTTTCCAAAGGCATTTTCAACAACTACACCTGTATGATTTCCGCCAAATGAAGGACTTTTAAAATAATGTCTTAAGGAAATAATTAATAGTGATAAATTTATGACCTAAAAACAATTATATTTTTTTATTTTGTAATTTATGTTTCTTAAGAACACTTACAAAATGCAATAAACAACTTGGCATTGCTGGCAAACCAAATAAATTGACAAAGTTTAATATTAAAGATACCACAGGAACCATAAAAGTGTAAATTAAAATTGTTGGAAAAATGAGTGACATAATTCTTAAATTTTTCATTATCTGAAAAAAAACGAGTTGAAATATTAAATACAAAGAAAATGACATTTTTTAAATGGCAGGCATAAAGAAAAAGAAGAACTTACTTGATGCCGTTTTTTTAGTGAAATCCGATATGCTGTAACTTTGTATAATCGTTTATTTAAAGAATGTAAAATTGTGCACACAATTACAGTGACGACATGTGCCACCGTAATATAAATATTAAAAATCCAAGCTGTGTTTTTTACTGAAAAATATATAATTTTTGTGATTATTTATTGACCATATAACAGCCGTATAATAAAAATTTTTTTGACTTGATATGAAAACATATGAAAAAATCTTGGGAGCCAAATGAAAAAATCGTGTGTCGGCTTATCTAACAATTGTAAGCCGACAGCTTCAAATCACTGATGTGAAACCGCCTATGTGAAACCGCTTTTGTAATAAAGCTAGCGGGAAACCGCTTGAGCGGTTTCTCACCCTCTTATGTTAATCAGTATATATGCTATGTGTTTTCTCGTATATCCTTATCATAAATTTATTACTGCATTTTTTATGTACAAGCATCTTACCACTGAATTGTCGATATAAGTCGATTTTTATTAAAAGGATGAAAAAATTAGTTTAATGTTTTGTCTTTTATCTCCTTTTTGCTTAAAATTTGGATGGCTGCCATTTTGTCATTTTTGAAGCTAGATACTTAAATTTTCGACCATTGGATGCAAAAGAGTCTACATTTTCATAATCTATGTCAATTTGGAGCTGGTGCGAGGTCAAATTTGAATTTGGCGCTATTTGGCTTAATGTTCTCAAATGCCAAAATTTTATATGCAAAAGATGCTCTCGTCAATGATGACCCTTTTCACCAAATATTAGCTTCAAGAAGTTAAGGGAAGCGATTTCTCGTCAAAAGCCAAGTGGGCTTCTGCCGAGAATCACCCTGTGTCAAATCAAAGAAAATTTTCTTTTAAGTCTGTTGTATATTTAAAAACACTACTTACAAAGCCTTACAGATATAATATAAATAAGCGACGTAATCATTGCAATACTAAATAAAATAAAAAAAAATAATTTTCTTTCACAAAATTTATATTTTTCAATTCTAATAGTTGCAACAATTCTTTCAATTGCAAAAATTAAAAAACAAGTTCGAATAGTTTGTGCAGAAAACGTTGACACCAATAAAATATGATTAGTGATATCCAAAGTTTGTGTCTGTTTAATTAAATAAATTATTGAAACTGCGCATGTTGCAGCGGAATACAGCAATGCAAAAGGAAAAAAAGTAGCAAGAAAAAAATATCTAAAATATAGATTTTTGAGAATGCTATGGTAAACTTTATCCCCGCCTACCGTAATCCTAAGGGCAAAATGTTAAATATTTTCCATCTTTGATAAAACACAAAAGCAACAGTAAACAATGCTGTGATTTCGACACATAAACTAACGGAATAAGCAGTCAAATAAAATGTTTCCATTTTTCTATGATGAAAAAAATAATAAATAAAGCAATTTTTAACTAAAATTATGTTTTCATATTTTCTAAGTGTTTTTTATTTATTAAAGTTGCACTTTAGTTAAATGCTTTTAATTATTAAAATTAATTAACGAAAAATGTTTTTTAATACTTTGTTATGCTTTCTAATTACTTTTTATCCAACTATAATTAATTGTACTCTATGTTGTAGTAACTTTCTTTCTGTATGACTTCTTTTCTAATTGTGTTGTTTTTCTAAGAATATATTTGTTATAAAAGTTACAGAATAGTTTAAAGAGACAATTGCTGTCATAGACTTGTTTAACGGAATCATTAATTTTTTTAAACACAACACAGAATGAATTAGAAATCATTTTTGATTAATCGCATTATCGAAGCTTCAAGGAATTGACACAACATATACATACATCGCATCAAAAAAGATAAAATTATACTTCCTTATTATTTCCTGCTGCACCTTTTCAGCAATCTTAAATTTATTTTCTCACATCAAAAATTTTTTTGAAATTATTACAGTAGTCAAAGTTCGAACGACGTACATAAAACATACAAAACAACAGTATCACAAAAATATACTGTAAAGCCATAAACGGCGAAAAAATATGTCCGTCTGAAAAGGTGCTAAAAAAGTTACAGCAATACTCTACAAATTTTACCACTGTACTAAAACAAAAAATAAAAGAAATTTATGTTCGAGAATTGTCTATCAGCAAGCACGATAATCATAATCTTAACAAAACAGATCAAGATTTTTTACTAAAAATTTAGCAATTGTGCCATATTCATTGTGTACAAAGATACTCGATTCCGTCGATGGATCAATCAACAAAAACTTTTTATTCCTGAAATTGTATTACAGTAATTTAAAACTTCAACAACAGCTTCATCTTCTCAGTAATAACTTTTTTTATTCCTGACGCGAAAGATGCATGTTGCATTGATTCGTTTTTTTTTATGTCATCTTATTTTCTGCTGCTGTATTTTTTACAAAAATGCTTTTATAATTTTTTAAACAATAATATTACATATACAATACATTTTTTTTATAAATGAAACCAGAAAATGACAACATCATCAACTAGAGACATTTTTTTGTGTCGTTGCTTTTTTTTGTGTTTACTGCTGTCTCTTTGAAAAAAGAAAAAGAACTCACTCCTTTCACAGCCAGCTGCTGCTGCTTGTCCTTGTTTTTTTTCTTCGCTGTTCTCTTTAGCGATGTGCACGATGCGACTCAAGCCGGAGTGTTCCCCTCATTTTTTTTAGGAAATGAGGTTTTAATTTTTAATTAAATGGATATTTTTTGCAGTTGCTTATTTTTTTTAGTTTTTATCACTATATAGGTAATTTTTAGCGGAGAATCCAAAAATTCAACTTTTGAAAGAAAGTTTTATTGTAAGACACCTCGAAATTGGCATATTTTTTCGTTTTTCATAAAAGTGGATGAGGTTTCCACCCGTTTCCAGCGAGTTTTCTAGGTCATTCGATGCAAAATTAAATTCTGCATCGAATGGTATAAAAATAAATTTCCCGAAATTTCCCGAAAAAAATTTCCTTTAATAAAAACTGTTTTCTCCCTTGTATTTTTCAAAGAAAAGAAGCTCTTTTTTTAAAAAAAAAAGTGCGCGCGCATTTTTTTGCAAAGGAAAAGAAAGCAGCTTCTTTGTTCCCCGTCCAAACTTTTTTCAAATCCTTCTTTTTTTCTGAAGCACCTATCTTTTTTAGATTAATGTTTTTTAATATTTTGCTTTGACATTTTTTTATAATCATAAAATTCTGCATCTGATGATACCAAAATAGTGTTATTTACACAGAATCTAAAAAACCGTGCACATCGCTAGTTCTCTTTCCTTCTTTCGTTTAAAAAAAAGTTGTTTCTCTTCGTGTTTTATTTTTCGCGGGTTTTTTCTTCTTTCTTTCTTCGCGCTCTTTTCGTTGTTCAAAATTAAAACACCTAAAAAAAGAAAGAAATGTATTTCGTAAAAAGAATACCGTCCTATGTGATTAAATACTTATCTTTCCAATGGCAACGTTTTGTGTTCCTAAAGTTCTCATATATATATTTTTTTGTTTTAGAATGGAAAAGGTATCGAGTTTAACCTTTTTTATAAGCTTCGCGGAAACCTATCTTTTCTTCTTCCTAAAGAGAAAAGTGTTGTTTGAGGTTCAAAATAGGTATTTGTGCATCTTTCGTGTTTACTACCATTATGACATCTTACCATCTTTAATGTACCTATTCTTTGTTTTAGGATCAACTACAACAACAATAATGCGTCCACCACCATCAAAAGCAACAACAACAAAGGCTGCTCCAAGACCTCGACGATCATCAGCTGCTGCTACTGCATCACAACAAGCATCTCATCATCAATCAAAACAAAATGTTCAACAATTACCACCACCTCTTCTTACACATACTCGTCATAAACTTGTGAAACCACCTCCACCTGTAACAACAGAAGAAGAAGAAACAAAAGAAAATGCAGCACCACAATTTAAGAGAGAAGAAATGACTTTACCAGCAGATGTAGGTTTGCTTGATGGCATGGGATATGGGGATTTAGTAAATATGGTGTGATTAAAGATGTGGATTATGTAGTTTTAACGGCCACAATAGTTGAGGATAGTTAAGGAGCTTTGAAGAAAGATCATTAGTACTTTTATTTTTATATGCTAATACTTTTCCAGATCCTTGATATCATTCCTCAAGCAAAACTCTATCAAGATCTTGTAGAAGTTGAACAACGCCTTGATCAAGCAATTATGCGTCATCGTATTCTTCAACAATCAAAAACCAAGCGACCAACAATTATTCCAAAACGTATTCGAATTTTTATTTCACATCTATATCGTTATCTTGATTCCCCAACACAAGTACCACAATGGGAACTACGAATTGAAGGCCGTCTAATTGATGATTGTCCACCATCAACTCCATCAATTCCACCATCACATCAATCTGCATTAGAAAAGCTTATCTCAACAAAAACAAGCAAAAGATTTAGTGATTTCTTTTCACTTGTTACTATTGAACTTGATCCAACGCTCTATGGTCCGAAACCACAAAATTTAATTCAATGGAAGCGTGATCCTTTGAAACCTACAGATGGATGTACAATTACAAGAAATGGTGAATCTGATGTTGCAGTAAAAATACAATTTTGGCGTTATAATAATCCACAAAAATTTCAAATTCAGTCATATCTTGCTAAACTATTGGGTATTTCATCTGGTACAAAGCATGCAATTATGGAAGCGTTGTTTTTATATATTCGAGCTCATAAACTTCAGGTAAGAGATTTTTATGATGTTGATGGAGTGCTTGAGGAGTGCCACGTATATACTCTACATGCAATCGTTATCGGGTAAATAGACTATAAGGGATCATAGTTTCTTTTCAACCGCATGCATACTGTAGCTACAAATTCTTTTATTTAATGTCTACTCTTTTTTCAGGATTCAAAGGAAATCGAGTACATCAATTGTGATTCAAATCTTCAACTTCTCTTTAAAGTTCCAAGATTTAAAATGAATGAAATTCCATTTCGTCTTCAACAATTCTTATATTTACCTGAATGTATTGAAATTGACCATACTATTCGTGTTGCAGATAAACATAAGCCAATGATTGCATGCTATGAAATGGATATTGAAGTGAATGAATCTTTTCAAGCATATGGACCAGAATTATATGAAACATTTGAAAAAGCTGTATATGATTGTGATCTCAAAATTAGAGATAATATTACAAAGATTAAAAGCTCCCGAGATTTATTTTATTCAGCAAATCGTTTTGCAAATGATCCTTCAAATGGTTTAAAAGAATTTTACCGTGGTCAAAGTCATGATCTTGAGGTTGGTTTTTTGCTGGATGTTTATTTGAAGGAGACTGCTTGGAGTTAAGCATAGTTTTAATTACAGTAATCCCAAAAGGGCTAACTCATTTTTTTGACTTAAAACTGCTGTTTCTGGTTTCTGCAAGCTCATATTTTTATTTGAGGGTCGTCATTGACCGTAGCAGCTTTTGCATATAATAATTTGGCGTTTGATAACACTTTGCCAAATGGCGCCAAATTCAAATTTTACTTTTGCTCAGCTTGAAACTGACATAGTTTCTAAAAATCGAGACTTTCTTAAGCCCTTTGCAATCTCATACTTAAAGATAATATAACAAAAATTAAAAGCTGCAGAGATTTGAGCAGTTTACTTCTACCACCCCTATAGATATACTGTATTCCATCTTTTTTTTTTCAGACAATGCAAGAAAGCTTTACTGGTGCAGAACCTTCCAACCGCTGTGAATCATATCTTAATTCAAGCATGAAAGAAGCTGTTAATCGATACCTTTTTCAACAAGTTGCTCATAAACGTGCTGAATTGGAAACAAATCTTTTTATTCGACGATAAACTCTCTGATCTATGTTCTTGTATACGGTTAATCATTTTTTGTTTTTTGAAAAATGTCTTTCATTTGTTGTTTTTTATGTTTATTCTTGTTTAATAAACTTTTATCAAAACTTTATTTTAAAAAAATGCAGCTGTTTTTGTTTGGGATACTTTTTGAAATTAAATTTTTTTTGGGCTATAGTTGAGGTTAGTGAGAGCATTCTTGGTAAATGTTTTAAGGCGTGCTAAAAGTTAAAATAATTTTTAAAAATAGTTTTTTATCTTCTTGTGGAGCTTTGAGTTTTATATAAGGTATACTGTGACAGCAACTGAAAGCCTTCTTAATGCGTGCTGAAAGTAAATAGATTTTCATACTTTTTTAAACATTAATTTTTAGTTTTAGTTGTCGTATACATAACTTTTCAAGGTGTACTGTAGCATTTTAAATTTTTGACATTTTTTAAAATTTATGTTTATGTCAGAAAAATTAAAACTGTTTATTGCTGTTATTTTTTTATGCAAAAATGTAATTAGTTTGTGTTTGCTTTCTTTACGAAAGCTTTTTAATTTTTAAGCTTTTTTTTGAGTGCAGTAAAAAAGCTATTTGTTTAATTGTTTTTTCTAAGTATTTATAAATGGGTTGTTTATTTTTTACATTTTTGTTGGTTATATAAATACAAATAAAATTCATGTTTTAGTTTTAGTTGCTTTCTTGAGTTTGACTTGTGTAACGTTAGATTAGACGGTAATAAAACTTTTTTATTGATTTTTCTGCCAGTTTTTGCTTTAAATGGACTGTTTCCCTTTGCCACCTAGGTTTGGGACAAAACATATTTTAACCGTATTCCTCCGAGTATAAAAACATGTTCTTCACGGCATCCCTGAAAGGAAAGTGAAAGAAAAAAGAGAGGTGTGAAAAAAAACTTCTCCGCACCTTTTTTCCTTTGTTTTTTTAGGCGGCTTTTTCACAGAACTAGATCTCGGCTTATATGTTATCTTTTTTTGTGTTAATTTGATAGATAGATTTCTTTGGTTCTGATCTTGCCTTAAGCACGGCAGTTTCTCAATTTATTAATTTTAAAAAAAGATATTAGCTTTTTAAGATTAATTAAGCTCAATTAAGCTTAAAGACAAAACATGCTATAGATCATCAAAAAAATCCAAAAGTGAATAATATTAATAATAAGTAAATCAAAGCCTGTATGGCTTCTGGTTTTCTCTATCGGTAATTTTTGTGACGTTCGATTATGCGACCACAAACTTTAGTTATACATGTTCAGATTACCTGGCTTTATTTACTTAAAAATTACTATTTAATGCCGAAAAAGCCATATTGATGACTAATTATTTCTTATTTTCACATTATTAGACATGTTTGTTTCTCATAAGCTTGTGCTCCATGAGCTTTAATTTATTAATCTTTTTTTTTGCTGTTGCTTTCTCATAATTACTTGCACGTGCCAAAGATAGCTTTAATCAAGCATACTCTAAATCTGTTTGCTTTTTAACTCTTTTTCATCTTTGCTATTTTTAGTTACAGCCATTTTTTAGTCTTATATCTCCAACAAAAATGGATATCTCAGATCCATATCCATCTGCACCATTCGTTGATATTACAGATGTCTATTCTCCTGGCCTTGCACATTTTATGATCGTATTCATGAATGCCAGTACTGTAATTATTGCATTTTTAATACCATTTTATATTTATATTGTTATAAAAAAATCACCAAAAGCAATGAAAACTTTTAAAATTTTATTACTTTGTTATATTGTTGCTACAGTATTCTTTGAACTTGCAATGATTTCTTTGAAGCCGTTATTGTTGCTGCCGCTGCTTTCGACGTATCCAGTAGGATTGTTTAGTCCAATGAATAGAAATTTGGCTCTAGTGTTTTTAGCGATTATGGGATGTAAGTTGCTTGCTTAGTTTTGTTGTGTTGATCTTTACGATTTCTATGGAAAGATAGTTTTTTTATTGTTATTACTATCACTCTTTCAGCAGTCTTTGCAAAATGAGAAAAAACATTTAATTTAATTTTTGAAAATTTTTTTACTCTCGAAATTTACAAAAAAAAAGTCACTCCATTGATGAATGTGTTAACATTTACTATCAGTTTTTTGGAAGATTTGCAAATGTTCATGGAAATACAAATTTTTATAACATAAAAAATCTTCTTCGCTTCTTTATTACTTGCCATTACTTTTTGTTAGGCTTTAGCTTGACAAATTTGTATATTATCAAACCAACAGAAAATATTTTAGTTCAAAAGTTTTTGTTGTTACAACGGTGACATTTTCAAAAAAAACGTGCACGTAAACATTGTTAAAAACCAAAAGTCAAAAATAAAAGTGATCTTTGCAGATACTATAATTGAAACAGGTGCAAAAAAATTGTAATTGAATTTAAGTTCCTTTTACGAAAATAAAGTTATTCTCAGAAATCATTAGTTTTTATAGTTTCAGTGCAAAAAGTAATAAAAATAAATGTTAATTTCAAAAAAAGACATTAATCTGGTAATACCACTTTAACTTACGTCATTAACAAAAAATGTGAGATAAAAAACGTTTTAATTGCATTCTTAACACTTGACAACAAAGACAGCTTTTAATCTTAATGGTGAAGATTAATTAAGTTTTTGCAAAAAATAAAAGTTGTTTATGTTTTTTTAAAAATTGTTTTCCTTTTGCAAAAACAAAACTTTGAAAGTTCACGTATATTTTTTCTACAAAATTTAGTTATATAAAATTAATTAAAGTTTTACAAAAACTAAATTTAATTCATAAAAAAGAAAATATTTGTTCAAAGTGTTAAGTTTTTTCAAATAGAAAAATGAGCTTTGCTTACTGTAATTACGTTCAATGATCAATAAAAATTTGCATTTCTTTTGTCAGTAAAAATGATGATAGTAACACTACATTTTTAATTTATTCTTACTCGCACTTTTAAGTTAAAACAAAAAGCCGCTCCACTAAAATAAAGAATAGTAACAATTAAAAACAGAAAGCAAAATTTTTAAGTTACCATCCTTCCTTCAAAATTTTGTATGTTCTATAATAAAAATAATGATAAAAACAATAATTTTGTTATTTCAAGATTCCAGCAAAACTATTGCTTTCTTTTTTAATGGAACATTTTTTTGAGAGTAACACAATTTTTGAAAAAATACGTTTTTTATTGTTGCTCTCATCGACAAAAAACTGCTAGAATCGTAGTAAATCAAAGAACAAAAATAAAATTCTTTGAATACAGTTTTTTCAGTGTTACAGATTTTTTTAACTTTTTAATTTTTTTGTTACTCTCATTTTAGGAAACACTGCTTTAATAAAAAGATAGATAGTAATAGAAAAAACCTATAACAAAATGTTTTTGGTTAGTATCAATGAAAAAACCTCTTCTTGTTTGCTCCAAATTTTTCAACATAACATTTTTTTAGTTTCAATTACATCAATGATGGATTTTTTACTTGCAATGTTAGCAGAGCGATATTTTACAATTTTTCAATTAAATATTCGAAAAATTATTCCAAAGATATTCTACAGTATCCTCGCAGCAACAAATTTAATTTGTACTTCCCTTGCCATTGCTTTCATTATTGCTGATATCCCATCAGAAGCAGCTTCTTTCAAATTTCTATCTACCCATATTGCACATTCTGAAGGATTTCTAAAAGCCCAACCAAGCTTGATAGTTTCCAATCATGAAAATCGTGGATATTCATTTGGCTTCTTTTTATCTGCAGGGATCTTTGGTACAATGCGGATGTTCGGATTTGCATATTTTTTTTATCAAAATATTAAACTTCCTCAAAAATCGGGCTTCTCACTATCTGCTAATACTCGTCGGCAGCACCGTATGCTTTTGAGTGTAATTGTAACACAGCTTTTTGGAATTTTTATTTTTCTTTGTTTACCACTGCTTATTATTACAACTTTCATTCAATTTCCAACATTTCTTCCAAATGCTAGCAAAGTATGGATTTGTTTGTTGACTTTCTTATCGAACTTTATTTTTTATGATTTTATTGTTACAGTATATTGTGTAACACCATATCGAAATTTTATTTTAAAATGTTTGTTAAAGAGGAAAAGTCCTTTGATTAGTGTTTTATCTTCGTCTGTTAAAAGATCGTTTTATCAACAATAAATAATAAATTTTGTTTATTTTTTTTATTGCAACATTGACATTCACAATAAAATATTTTTATTCAGGAGCCTTTTTGCAAATATATTTTGCTAAAACCCAATCACATGGAACATTATCAATAGTTGTAGCAGGATTATTACAAGTTGCTATTAGATATTTCATTATACAACTATGTTGTCCACGTTCATGAGTAGGGAAATTAGGATAATAATCAAATGGTGTTCCATCTGTCCATTTCCAGTGAGCATTATCATCTTCTGTATATCCACCTATCTATGCATGATAAGTAGTTACACAAGTTGTTACACCTGGATACCATGCAAGATCTAAAAGAAAGCAGAATCGAGAAAACAATGTTATCAAGAATCATGAAGAAACTAACTCGTAACAAACATATTTTCCTCTAAACTATGAAGCGACGTTAAATGAGCTCCATCTAGTTTACAATAATTTTCTGCATCATTCCAGTTTGCCTTATCATACACCCTATAGCAAAAACCTGTGGCAACAAAATATGTCCATGATTCTGGGCAACTTTTTGGTTTTGTTGTTGTAGTAGTAGTAGTCGTCGTCGTCATGGTAGTAATCGGTTTTGTTGTAGGAACAACAGTTGTTGGTATCTCAAGATTTATCATAAGGTTTTTGTTTAAAACAATCATCAGTAATCCATTTTCCACCATGCATGACAATACTTCCACAATCGGAAGTATCTTGTGGTTGACCCTTATCCCAATTTGTATAATCCAATGGTGTATCATCCATCCATGTCCATTTATTTGGAGAATCTAAATCATTTATTCCAACCCAAAAGTTACTGTCATCACTTTGTGTAAAGCTTACAAGGGCTTGTTCTAAATTTCAAATGGTTTAATATTAAAAAAAGTAATTAGTTATTCAAGTGAAGCAACGATCTGTACAAAAAATTGCCCTCATAGGCAAGAGCAATTTTTCTTGAACCACTTTAAATATCCAATAAAACTTACGACTTATAAACATATTATCTGTGGAATCATGAACAGATGCCAAATGTCCTCCTAAATTCATGCATATCTCTTCAGCATCTAAGTAAAACGTTTCATTCGTTGAAAAATATAAACACTGATTTTTATTTTTAAAAAATGTAACACTTCCTGGAGGACATGTTGCTAAAGTATAAATAAAAAAGTATAAAAAAGAAAAGATGAGAAACATCATTTTACACTGTTTTGTTCAAATATTGTTTTGTGAGTGAGCGCTACACCTTTTATTGTTTTATGTGAGTTTACCAGTTTTCTTCAATGTTTTTAAGGCCCGGAGTATGACTCTTATCAAATAACAATGAATATTCATGCAAAACTATGTCTAACTGATTCTCATAATTAAAGGTGCAAGAAATAATTAGGGCCAAAAACATGCTTGAAAGATTTTATTAACAATCAATAATCACAGCAGGATTTTAACCTAAACATTTCTAATAAACATTTTAAGAGCTGTTTTTACATAAGTTTAATACTGAAATATTGTACATTTTCCATTTTTCATCGGTTCATACATATATCCAATACACGTGAAAAAATTCTTTCTACATAGTTCTTCACATAAATTACGATGTGTAAAGTATCCGCCAAATTTGCCGAACTTTGATAATATTAGATCCATTGTTTCGGGTAGAACCTAAAAAGCGATATTTTACAAAGGCCGTGAGGGATGACTATTCCCTGAAAATATGAGCTTATGGAAACAAAAAGAAGCAATTTCTTGTCAAAAAACTTTTACTCGGTATAACTTGGACCACCCTGTATTTACATACTCCTAATTGAAAACCAGATTTATAGTTTCCATCTGTTGAAGTATGCTGCAATACTGATGCTGTTGCTGTTATATAATTATTTGGCGCTGTAACAGCATTGTCTCCAGCGGCAAAATTTTGAGAAATTTCTAGTAAAAATATCAGTAAAAACTGCATCCATTTTATAAAATTCATTTCTGCTAATTGCAGATATAAAATTTTTAATACATGCACAATTAAACATGTTTTTAGAATAAAAAAAAGATTATCTTCTACGAATCTTTTATGAGTAAAAAGAATAGAATTTTACTTTCCATTTTTATGTAAGTATAATAACAATGAACTAAACACTGCAGATCTCAATGGAAAGTGAAAGAAAAAAGAGAGATGTGAAAAATTTTTTTCCTTGTTCTGTTGAGTTTTTCCGAAGCTCAAGATCTCAGTTTATGTGTTATACTTTTTTATGATTATCTAACAAACCTATTTACTGACTTAAGCAAGGCAGTTTTTTAATTAAAAAATTGTAGAAAAAGATAGCTGATTTTTGAAACTGAGCCTAAAAAGACAATGGAAGAAAAAAGTGGGAAGAAAACTTTTTTTCACACCTCTCTTTTTTCTTTTGCTTTCCTTTTTTCTATTAGACGGGTCTAAAAATAGTGAAAAATTTTGTTTAAAAATAATATATGACATAATAACAAATCTTTTATTTGAGTTGAGAAAAGAAAACATATTTGATAAAAAAATTTACTAAACAAATAAAAAAATAAAGCATGGGCTACCAATTTTTATGTAGTAGTGAGAAATCGACAAAAAAAAATTTATCAAAAAAAGGAGGAGAAATACAAAAAAACGAGCATTGTATGCAAATGTTACCCAGAATTATAGCCGATGTAAGTTGATATTTCTGGATAATCAGCCTCATCGCCGATCACTAGGATGCGATTCTTCAATTCTTCAGAAATTTCTTTGCGAAAATTAAGATAAAAATTCGTTTTAATATTTTTCTAAAAAAATGCTACGATTTTTGTGAAAAAGAATTAATCGATATACCTTTATATGACCATAAAAATTGTCAAGATCAAATATTTCCGGGATTTCGTATAACTTAAACTTTTCTAGATTTGAAAAATGAGGAATTTTCATTAAATTTTGAACAGTTTCTGATTGAATTATATTTGTAAAGATACGTGGTATTTCGCTAAAAAAAATTAAACATGTTAAAAGAAAATTATTAAGGATGATTCCAGTATTTTGCCAATCGGTTTTGGACGGCAAATCGTTCATGACCTTCTAGAACTCATTTTGCCGAGCAAAGACATTTAGCAAATGGAACACCTTGTACAACACAATTTTATAGAAAATTTGACTTACTACTGAAATATTTTGACATTTGGAAGATTTTTAATTAGCTCTTCTAAAGCAACAATAGAGCCATCATCATTCTTTACAATAACATTTTCTAACAAAATCTCATCGCATTTTGCTGCAAGCAACATAAAATTATTGAAACCAATGTTTTGATTTGTAAGGGAATATTTACTAATATTAACTTGAAAAATTTTTGGAATAATAAAATCAAGATGATGCTGATTGCCATTTCTTTCAGCGAAATTTTTGATGTGAATTTCTTCATTTACCCAATATTTACTTAATATTTTATTTCTAATATGGTCAATACCGTTCCAAGATATATGCCATCCAGAAGAGTAATATTCAAAAGATAAATTTGAAACTACAAGAATAGGGTTTTTATCAAAAAAGTATTTACAACTTTTAATCAATTTTTGATAAACTTTTGGTGATGCTGGATGTTTGGCAATATAATTAATTAACGGATTTTGAAATGGAAATGATTGTTGACGATTAATTGTTTCATAAAATTTGATTCGGGTACGTGAATTTATACCAAATTTTAAAAATATTAAGCTTGAATTTGGAAAAGGTCGAAATGAATCATCTGGTAAACAAGTACCGCATCTGAAACCATATTGTCGAGGTTTTCTGAAAGCCATTTACTCTTTTTTACAAATGAACGAATGAATGAATTTTTATTGCTTCACTGATTTGGACAAAATATATGACCTTGTTTTTAATAAGTGTTGTTGTTCTTTCAAATACAGTCTCTTAAGTCAATGAGAAAAACACTCAAATTTACATAAGTTTGACTGAAAGGAACATAACTATACAAATAAAGACATTTGAATGGCTGCAAAACGGTAAACAAAAAGGAAAATGCCCAAGAAAGAAAGAATATTTGAACTTATTTTGTAGGCAGCAATTAAATCATGGGAATATCTCTTTATCGCCTCCTTGTCTTTTTTTTCAAGTTTACTAACCGTACAGGTATTCCAGTGACGATCGAGTTGAGGGCCTATACTTCTAATCTCTGGATTTAATAGATATAGCTAATTAATAAAATTAAAGTCATAAATAGTGTTAATGAAAGAAAACTGAATACATCTCCTAATATTGTATATGACAAGCGTTAACATTTTAACGCGTTACCTGCATCATATAATATAAAATTCGTTAAACATTTTTGTCGGCTAATTTTTGACAGTATTCTTATCTTATTGTCGAAAATTGCCGTCGATTTTAAATAAAAATGTATTGAACTAAAACATGACAATAAGTAAAAAATGAGTTAAAAAACACAATGTAAGAAACAAGAAAAAATATTTTATAACAAAAACGGTAAAAGCCATGGCACACAATATATGTGAAAGAAAAATATTATTTAGTCATCATCTTGGTAACGAGCATTCATAATATTCAGTTTTTCTTCATTTTGTCCATTATAAATAATAACACGATTTGGAAGATCAGAAGCAATTACAACATCAATAAGATGATCAAGTTGAGCATTGTATCCATCAGAAATATTCCAAGCAAAGCGAAGATAAATTTTTGTGTTATTTAGTTTCTAAAATTTTCTTGATAAATAAATTTTATAAAAACTATATAAATTTACCATAATAAATTTTTCAAGATCTTTAACATTAAAAACTTCAGGAACGTATTGTAAGTGAATATAACGAAGATTACCAAGATTTTGAAGTTTTAAAATATTTTTCATTGTTAAAGCATTAGCTGCAGAAGGTTGAGTATTAAATGAACTAAAAATTAATACAATAAACTAATGACAAAAAATTTTGGTACAAAAACTTACTAGAAAAATTCTTTAACATTTGTAATTGATTCAAGGACTTTGTCAAGCATTACAGGATTATCATCATTGTCAGTAACGTCTACACTAGCAAGATAATATTTTTCAAATTTTGAACCAAGCAGTTGAAAATCTTTTAAAGTAATATCAGTGTATTTAAGTTTCAGTACAGCTTTTTCACACCGATAAATTTTTGGAACAAGTGATGGAATAAAATTTGAATTAAAACGAAATAAAAAAAGATCCAAGTCTTTTGTAAGCCATATCTTGTATGAAATTTCTTGTTCATCAAATCTTGCACAACATTGTAGATTCCCACATTCATGTTTATTATTTTCTAAACAAATTTTCATTCCATAATTATGAATACGAGCAGCAACAATGATAGGGTTCTTTTCAAAAAAATATTTACATGATTTTGCCATTTTGAGATAAACTTCTGGAGTTGATGGATTCTTGGTAATATAGTAAATAACTGAATCTGGAAGTGAAAAATATTGTTTCATTGATGGAGCTTCTGGCCAAGAAATTCTTCCATTTTTATTTGATGGTTTTGAAGCAAGGGAAGAAGATGCAATATCCATTTGATTGAAGGCAGTTGTAAAAATAAGATATCAAAATCTAAAAAATTAATTAAAAAGTTTTTCAAAAAAAATGCACGAAAAAACAAATGAATAAAATTTTTTGATGAACAATAAAAAAACAACTCAAAAGGAAAGAAACTAAATTTAATGATAAAGAGCTTTGTTGGCAAGTCTTTTTATTACAGCAATAAATATTGTTTCAGTTGTGAGACCAGTAGTTTTGAGGCCAATTCATATTGTTTTGTCATCGCTTTTTTTGGAAATTGAGAGAACAATCGGTTAACACTTTTTTGCAAATTAAATTTAATTTAAGCGCACCAATGAAAAATCCAGAATTGATTTTTTGTGGATTACAATGAGGATGCTTTGACCTTTGATGTTTTTTCCACACTTACCATTATGCGACATCAGGGCTGGGCATTAGCCGGGCTAGCTTAGCCGTAGCCGCAAGATCCATAACGGCTACATAGCCGTAGCCGTTTGATAGCCGTGGCTATAGCCGTAACTATAGCCGTAGCTGCGGCTATTTCGTGCCAAGAGCGTCTAAAAGGTGTGTAAAAAATTGTGTTTTCACTTTATTAAGCTTGTATCAACAATACTTAAACATGAAGTAATCATTAAATATTATCACTGATATTATTTTAGCAATATTTTAAAATGCTCTAAATATTTTTTACAAAAGAAAAATAAAACAAAAAACAAAAAAAATAGTTTTGCCAAAATGTTCTTTCAGTAGCTACGGCTATAGCCACGGCTAAAAAAAATGGCCGTTTGATAGCCGCGGCTAAAATAGCCGTTTGTATATTGCATGCAACGGCTAGCCGTAGCCGTGGCTAAACGGCTACGGCTAATGCCCAGCTCTGTGCGACATCAACAAATGTTCATGATGCTGGGCTGCATCTCCCTCCTAAAGTGTACTCTGTGGATACAAGCTCGATGATAAGTAATTTTCTTATCATATTTATAGATTACACATCCTCAAAAAAAGCGAAAAAATGGAACACAGTTTGAATAATGTAATTATTTGTTTTTATTTGAAATTCTTGGAAAAAAATTTTAAAGTTTTACTTGCATTCAGAAAATGAACTATCCTTTTTTAAATATGCTATCTATTTTTTTCTCTTACAGGCTATTGTGAGAGGAGGTGAAAAATGTATGAGTCATTACTGAAATTTTCATATAAATATAAAGCCGTCGCTTTCTTTTTATCATCACTTAATAACATAAAAAATGTGGGCATTTCTTTTTGTTTCTATTTTAATTTATTTTTGTGTAATTCAAGGACGTGAGAGTTCAGGATCAAAAAAATTTCATCACAGAAAATCGCACAGACGATCAGTAGATCATGATTTAATATCTTTTGAAAAAGCTGTGGTAAGCTTGTCAATAGATATTCTTGAAGTTCAATTTCAGACATTTAGGAACGCTTAACAGCCTTTGGCTATTTAAGTACTGCAAGTATTGATAGCATTACTGAAGTCCAGCATAATTCTGCAAGCCTTCATAATCATCATCATCTTGAACATGGAATAAATAATTTTCAAAGATATTTTGGATTACCCATAACTGGAAAAATGGATGAAAGTACGAGAAAACTTCTTGCAAAACCACGTTGTGGAGTAGCAGATAATGTTCAGAACGCACAGATTCAAAGTGGTAAGCAATACATAGGAAAATCGATCTTTATTTTGTTAAAAATTTTTAGTGAACACATTAAATAATGAAATCACATACGCTTTTCATAATTATTCACCGGATTTATCAGTTGAAGATATCAAGTAAGTGGTCATTTAGTTAAGAAGCGCATAAGTATGATTAGCTTAAATACCATAAAAGTCAGTTATCAAGAGCCTTTAAAGAGATTATAAGTTTGGAATAGTTTTTTCCTCTGTTTATTACAGTTTTTTGAGTTCGAATATGTTGAAAATTCTTGTTATCACCGTCTTAAGCATAAATTTACCAATTTTTAAAACGTTAAATATCCTCCTAGCATACCACTTAGTCGCGGCGCCTTCATGCTCCAGGATAGTTAGGTTTAAGTGTTACATATATTTTTCAGAGAAGTAATGCAGCACGCTTTTGATATATGGTCAACAGTAATTCCACATGAATTTAAAGAAGTTTCATCAAAAGAAACATCAGATGTTGAAATTAAATTTGCAACGGGGGCTCATGGAGATTCAGATCCATTTGATGGAAAAGGTCATGTTCTTGCTCATGCTTCTAAACTCACTGATTATCCTGTTGCGCTACTTCATTTTGATGATGATGAAAAATGGAAAAGATATAGAAATTCCGACAAATATTCTCACGGAGAAACGGATATTCTTTGGGTTGCTCTTCATGAAGCTGGTCATGTCTTAGGATTAGATCATAACAATAATTCAAAAAGCTCTATCATGTTTCCATATTATCAAAAACCTTTTGATTACAATGATAATTATATTGAAACAAAGCTTTCAACGGAAGACATTGCAGCAATTCAACGGCTACATGGTCCAAAAGCTGTTGGTATGGATTTTTTATGTAGAAATTTAATCTTTAATAGGTGTTTGATCTTTAATGAACATTCATTGTGCTCCTTTTAGATTGTCCAGGGATTCCAAGGGAAGAGCATAATGGTAAAAATGTTTTATACTTTGTTCGTGGACAACTTCATGAATGTTGTAAACATTGCAAATCAGCTTCTGATTGCATTGCGTTTTCTTGGAATGAATCAGAAGGTGGTACATGTTTTTTAAAAAGAGCAGATGAAGTTCCGAAGAAAAGAGAAAAACGTAAGAGCTTTTCTGTCTTTGTGAGAGCACTTTAATTACACCTGTTTCCTACGTTGAAAATAAAACTATATACATGAAATCGATTATAGGCTGTTCTGCTATGAAAAAGAACAAAGATATTTTTGGTCATGATATTGCTATTCAATTAGGGTCGTTGCAACGGTGCTGTGATGCATGCAAATCAAATTCCGGGTGTAGAGCATATGCATGGGTAAATTTATATTTTTTTGGTGGTAAATGTTTTTTAAAAAATGCTGTTGGACCAATAGTCAACAATTTTATGTATGATGTTTCTGTTGGCGTCATAGAAAAAGAAGACAACAAACAAGATAGTAAGAACAAAATTTGAAAAAATAGGAAATTAATTATCATCAAATTACAGGCTTTTCCAAAATTTTTTATAATAAAGATATCGTTGGAAATTACATTGATTATAAACGTGGACAAATCAATGATTGTTTTGGTCATTGTAAAGCAACTCAAAATTGTGATGCTTTTGCATGGAGTAATACTGAAGGCGGTACATGTTGGCTAAAATCTGCTAAAGGTCCAGTTATTGAAGCTTATGGAATCCATATTGGCATTTTATAAAATTAATTTATGTATTGAAATTACTTTTAATTTTTCGAACTTAAAACATTTTATTGTTGATAAAAAAATTTGTATGCCGGTTTTAACACAACGTATGTTAACATAGATTGCCTCCTCAGAGAGGGATGGAAAGTACACAAAATACCAAAATTTAAAAATCCAAGCTGACTTTTATTTATTTTTTATTTAAAATAAAGGTAACACAGAGAAAAGTTTTAGTTAATAATAAAGTTTGGTTTGGTTTTCTTAGTAAATTTTGATCTTCGTGGCGGAAGCTTGGTTAGTTGCACTGCAGGTTTATCAGCGGCAATTTTTAAGCTGCTTGGCGATTCCTTAAATCGACTGCAACAAAGTGAAACAATTAAAGGTGTTCCGTAGTAATTATCTTTAGGCATATATGATGTGCATCAGGCCTGAGAAAAGCGGCCGAAATTTCCGGCCGGCCGCGGCCGCGGCCGAAAATTCGTCGGCCCGGCCGGCCTGTTTACTTTCAAATTTTTTGCAAACTAAAAGTTATTTTTTTTGTCAACGGTTACTGTAGTTTTTAAATTTAAAGCAAAAATTTGCATAAAATGAAAAGTATATTAAAACAGTACTAGAAACATTGAAAATAAGGAAAATAAGGTTTATTCAAAAAGTTGAAATAAAAAAAAACAGAAACAAATAATACAAATAAAATAGCGATAAAAGGTAAACGATTATCCATCAGCAAGTTCCTTCAATGATTTTCCAATCATAATTTTTGTTACTGTTTCAGTGTTCATCGATGATCTTTCATTTGTAACAAGTCGCTTTACTACACTAAATCCACGTTCAGGCGAGCAAGAAGTTGCAGGGATACTAAGAACTTTCATAGCAATTTTGAATAGTTGAGATTTTCGACGACCAAGCCAGAAATCGAGTACATTAAAATCTGGAGAAGTTGTGTAAAGTGTGTTGGCGTTTTGTTCTTTCTTGATCAATCAATTGTTTTCATTTGATTTCGAAGCCTTTTTTAAATAAATGAAAAACAAACTTTTTCGATTCTAGGGCGTTGTTGAAGCTGTGTAAGTGCGTCACCAAATATGAAGAAGGCTCCGACAAAGGCGCATATTTTACAGTAAGAATAATCTAAACATGTTACACAAATTTTTTATATTCTGTTTTGCAAACAAAAAATTGATATAAATGCAACCAATATAATCAAAAATAAAAAACAAATTTTCAACACATAAAACTGAAAAACTTTGATAATTACAAAACCATCGAAAATCAAATTATATTAAAATGAAGCACAGGTTTACAAGCTTAATACTAAATGAATAAATTGCTCTTTCGAATGGATCTTTTATTTTTCAACTATTAATTATTAATGAAAAACACTTGCGGCCGGCCGCGGCCGTGGATTCTCGGCCTGGCCGGCCGCAGGCCAAAAATATATCGGCCGGCCGGCCTGCGGCCGCGGCCGGCCGAGGCCGGCCACGGCCAGCCGGCCGCATTTCTCAGGCCTGATGTGCATGGATCATCGGGGGTAAAGGCTTGAGTTTCATTTTTCATTAAATATCCATTTCGACGAATAATTTTGTGCACATACAAACCTGCTGCCCATGGATATCCTGACGAATAATAACTATAAATATCAACAAGAAGTTCAAAATCTGCAGTTGGAATTGCACAAAGAAATTTACAAGATTTATTTGAAGATCCTTCACAAGCAAAATATCCATCTGCACCAAATTCAAAGATGCGATCTTCAGCAATTTGAACTCCAAATCCAGTAAAATTTAGTCCGAGTGAGGTTGTAACATATTGCGTTTGAATGACTGCAGCGCTATTGCTTTCTTCATCAAGGAATGTAAGGAATCCAGTAAGGTCAAGGCATGGAGCATCTAAAGAAAGAAAAAAAGAATTTATGCACATTTTTATTTACTTTTTTTGAGTCTTTTTTTTAAAATGTTATTTCCGAAAAAAATCTCGAAAAAACCACCCTCAAACTTGAAATCCTCAAAAATATTATCCCTAAAAAATTGCCCAAAATCTGTATCTCCAAAAAACGTCGCCATTTTTATTACCTAATTCAGCTCCATGAGTACCGTAATAATTCAACAAAAATATAAAATACTTGGAAGTCATAAATGAACAGAAAAAAAGCACACTTTTATGAAAATCAAATTTTTCTTTTATACTCATGCTAAGAATCACTTCTTATCTAAAGAATTCAAAAATTCTACTGTTTTTCATCCGCGAAAAAAAGAGTTCAAATGCTCAAAAATCTTTGCTAGTGATAGTGATTATAAAGAATTTACCAAAAATATTTATCAAAAAAACACCCATTTTTTGTTATCACGAAAGAATGCACTGTAAAGTATAACTTTCTTTTTTTGGTTTGGTATTTTTAGGAGTGGCAAAATTTACAATCACTATGAAATAAAGAGCAACAAATCTTTGCTCTAACAGTAAAATATTTAGCTGCCATCAAAAAGAGAAAAATTTTTCAATCGGAAGTGTTTCCTTCTTCACCATTTTCCGAATTTTGCAATTCTTTAATTGTAGTTAAAGGTTCTTTTAAAGCATGAATGGAAGAAAAAAACTTTTGATACTTAAAATAAATTAATATTGTTTTGAATTTTGTAATTTAGCTTTTTGAACAAAGAAAAAAAATTGCCAAAATAAAAATTAAGAATTTTTTCTAAAAAAAATAATGGGGTTAACGGTGAAGAAACGAAATGAACTAACGAAAGCATAAATAAAACTGCTGAAGTTAAAATATGAATATACATTCGATAATATTCATCTGAAACTTCTATAACAGCTCCAAAGGAATTAACGTTGACATCAATTTATTGTTATTGTGACATTGTGAGTTTTAAGTGTTAAAACATTCTTGTTTTTTTAAACAAAATACGGTGCCAAAAATAGAGCTTTGTCTTTTGCCGACACTCTATTTCTCTACTTTTCATTGCACTCTCCACTTACTACAGTCTTCTGTCCTTTCTGTGAGTCTCTCTCTCTCTCTTTAAAAAGCCCTCCATGAAAAAGTGTGTAGAAAAAAAACAAAGCTCTATTTTAGGCACTAAGTGCCCACTTTTTTCAAAAGCTATTTATATTTATAAATGTCATATTTTTTTAAATTACATGCTTTAAACTTTTTTTTATGGGAATGAGTAGTATTTATGTACTGTAGCAAAATGATCATAAAATTTGCAAAAGCTATTTTTGCAAAAATTAAATTTGTTTCACCTGCATTAAAAATAGCTTTTGCAAACTTTAAGATCATTTTGCTACAGTATATAAATATATTTAATAACAACTTATTCCCATAAAAAAAGTTTATAGCATGTAATTTGAAAAAAAAACACCTGATAAATTAAATTCGTAACGCAAATTTTATAAATTGTATATATCAATAAATTTGCGTTAAAATGTTGCAATAAATTTGATAATATGTAATTTGCAATAATCTTTTAATTCTCTTTAAACTTTAAACTTTCCCACGTATAATTTTTTATAGCCTTCAAGACAACAGTGCGTTTATTATTATTTATATCTATAAATGTTGCAGAAAATAAAAGAGAGTTGAGGAGAAATAAACAAACTTGTGTACTTTAGTAGACAAGCGTTTTTAAGTGAATATCTGAGAAGAACGCTTAAATTATTCTTTGTTGGTTCAAAAAATATTTTTAAACAAATTTATATAAGCTAGAAATTTGTTTTTGTATTTCAGAAAAGCTTTAAAACGACACAGATAAATTGTACGGTAAAACCAACAATATTTAAACATTGATAAAAACGAAAATTTTTTGATATCGAACCAATAAAGTAGACAAGTTTGTCTACTTCTCTTCATCTCTGAAATTAACAACACCGAGCAGTTTGATAAAATTTCAGAAGAACTTCAATGGTTTATAAAATCGGAACTGTGGAAATTTTTGGCTTTATTTTTGAAGGTGTTATATGTGCCTTTTTACTATCCATTATAATTGTATTTATTGCAAAAATTAAAAAAGAACTTCAAGGAGCATTTTATCATTTAATTTTGGCAGTGTTTTTATCCGATTTTACTTTTACATCTTTTCATGTAAGCCTTTTTCTTCAATAAAATATTTAGATACTGGAAACAACAAATTATTTAGATGACATTTTTCTCTAAACTTCCCCGATATGGTGTTATGGTGGATATGTACAAACAAAATCAATGGCTTGGAAATGCCGCATACGCTGGAACATCATTTTATACAATTGTTCAATATCTTGGACAAACTTTAATCTCTTTCAATCGCTTTACGTCATTATGGTTTCCATTATACCATAAACGAGTATGTTAAATTTTACAGTACAGGGTTTTCCAAGTAAGCTGGACACTCGTTTTTTCATGGCAAGCTGTTTCTAGAGATTTCAAAAGGCTCATATAGACTGGGTATCTCACAAACAAAGAGGAGCATCTTTTACACATGAAATTTCGGCATTCTGAGGCATAATGCCAAACCACGCAATTGCTCTTTTCAAATGGCTGTCGTTTTGTCATTTTAAAAGCCAGAGACTTAATTTTTCGACCGTTGTGTTCAGAAGGGCATAAATTTTCATATTATATCATCCTACATTTGCCTCTGGAAACGATTTTCATGGCAAAACCAAGCATCTAATTCATTTGGGAAACACTGTATGTAGCTAAAATTTTTATAATACATTCTTTAGATTTGGACATCAAAATGGTACATTTTTGTTTTAACATTTGTTCCAATTATTTTTATCGCCTACCGTATCCCCGCGCAAGGATTATTTGAATTTAAAGATGACGGAATTCTTGAAATCGGTTTTGTTGACAAAGAGTTTGAAAGACAAGTTTTATTAATTTTATCAATATTATATGGAATAAATGCTGGAATTTCTTGTCTTTTAAATTTTTTGACTGTAACAAAATATATTTTCATGAAGCGTTCGATGACTCAACTTCCAGCTGATGTAAGTGTGAAATTGATGAGTAAGTTATAACTGTCCTTTTTTGACCACAATAATATGTCATTTAATTTTTTCTTTTTTTGCAGTATATTCTGTTATATTACTTATTATACAAATCATCCGATTCACATACGGATACCTTCGTGCACTTTTTGCAAATAATTATATAATTGTTGCAATTTTGGAAACTGCTTTATCATACATTGTTGACATCCATGCAATAATTGCATCCATTTCAATTATGCTTTTAAGGTAAAAACTTTTATGTTTTAAATTTATCTATTTATTTGTTTTTTTAGTTCTTTAACTCGAAAAGCATACGTTCAGTTTTATTTTGGAGGAAAAATGTTTAAAAAAATAAAAAAGAGTACATCGTGTAAGCGAATTCACACAGGTCAAATTCCTTCAATATTTTAAATTTATTTTCAACTGAATTTTGATGTTTATTCTGTTAACGAAGATTCTTTAACACTATAGTTTTAATATGTAAATTCATCTTCTCCACTAATCTAGACAGAAAAAATTGCATAAAAAAATTATTCGTAATGAAAGTTTAAAGCAGCCTTTTGTGCTTTTTTGATCAGTGTTGTTTTTTAAAAACTCTTTGGCCATAAAAGTATTTTTTATTTTTCATTAATTGCGACACATCAAAAAAGCACTCTTGATTAATTCAAACATTTATAGATTTAAAGAAAAAATGTATTTTTTCGATCGAAAAATGGATAACCAATTGCTGCTTTTGATCAATTAGCTTTGGAAGAAAGAAAAAATGAACACAACTGAAAAGGAAAGACCAAATCGGTGGATTTGTTATTTCTCTATTTTTTGTTTTCAAATACATTCAATAAAAACTTTTGAACCAAAAAAATGACAGCGAAAAAGGAAATATGTAATATGGAAAGGTCCGGTTATCGATGCTTGTGGAATTCATATTTGCATTTTGTAAAAAAAGTTTATGAGCATTTTATTTTTTTTATCTTTTACGCTATATTAATTTTATTATTTACGTGCCCAAAGCACATTAAATAAGAAATAAATTAAATACATACTATAAATAATTAATTACAATAATACTTGAAAAAAAAGTTTGCCCACGATGTGTGAAAAGGATTAACATTGGTGGAACAATATATATATTTTAAACAAGTTTTTTAGGCATAAAAACTAAGAAGTTTCAGATACAGCATAGAAGGCATGTTTAAGTGATTTCTTTTAATCTTCCAAATCGCCTTATTCGCTATAATGGACAAGATGAAGAAAAATTCGAAATTATGATTTCCCGTTACCATGATGATGCTTAAATAGTATTTTGCTTTCTTATTGTCATGTTTTTAATGAATCTTTATTATTTGCTACAATTTTTTGATAAAGTTATTCACAAAAAAGAATTTGCACAGTATCTTAAGATAAGAATGTAGTCAAAAATTAGGATACGAAAATATCTCTTAAAATTTATAGGAAGCAAATAATGCAATAAAACTTAAATGCATGTTAAAGATATTAGATTGCTTTTTTCAATTTTTTTTAACTTTAAAATAATTTCTATTTTATCAATTCATAGTGTAAGCTTTGTATAAAGGACATCATTAATGTGATGAAAAACGTTTTTTGCTTTTGTTGTGGCGTAATAAACTTTATATACCCACAAAAAAACAAAAGGTTGATAATGAAATATTCATATGATTTTGCTGTTGTGTATATTTCATTATCAACCACCTCTAATACCAATCCGACAAGTATCAGAAAAAAAATTGTGGAATTTTCGTGGAAATGTTATAAATGTTTGACTATATTTTTAAGCTTATGAAATTATTTTATGAAATTTATGTGAATTTTTTGTGGGATTGGTACAAGTTTTGTTGGAATAAATGTTTCTGGTGGTTCCCTTCTGAGATGGAAAGATCCAAATGAACAACTTTTTTCTCTATTTTTGTTCTGGCATTTTTTTATCGTTTTATTAAAGTTTTTGACAGAAAAAACAAAATTTAAGAAATATGTATGGAAAAACAAGCTTTCTTTTTACCTTATTCTTCTGTCCATGTTTTGTTTATCTGTCATTTCGAGGTTTTATTTCTTATTTAAATTTAATTTTCGAATTTTTTTTGATATTTAATTTAATAAGTTAAAAAAAATAAAATCTGATTAATTTTAAAATAAACAAAATAACAATAAACAAGGGTTACAAATATAGTGTTATCTCTTTATAGAAATGCTCCTTTTATCCTATTTTAAAAATAAAGTAAATTTTAAAAATGAAAGAAGTTTTTGATTTTTTATTTGGCGGTTTTCCATCTCGTTTTGCTGTTCCTTGTCCACAAAATTTAATAGATGACTTCAATGATGCAAGTTTAAACGAAACATTAAATTTGATATCAACGACAACAATTGCAACAACAACAACCACAAAACAAACAACCACTATTTCATTTCATCATGAAATAGAAAACTTTGGACAAACATTTATTTTTAATCATCTTAAGAGAGCTTATTACGGTGGAGTTGGAGGGATCTTATTCATAATAATGCTTTCATTAAATCGGAAAAAATTTGTAAGGATAAAAATGGCATATTTTTTTAATTAATAAAAAAATTTTTTAAGATTAATAGTCAAGCATTGCGTTTATTTACAAACTACTACCTCGCTTTTATACTTTTTGATGAATTTTATTCAGTTTTGGATTACATTTACTATTATCTATTTTGGTTACCATCTTTTGAGAAAAATATTTGGTGTGTTGAAGTATATCCATCATATCAAATTCAAATTATTAAAAATAAGGCATATCGTACATTTTATAATACAAGTAAATATTCATAGAGTTTAAATTAAAAATTAATTGTCGGCATTTTAGGACTCTATGTGTTTTTTTTTTTTAGTTGACATGCAACCACTTTTGTTGCTTATGTTCCAAAGTTTTAGTTGACATGCAACCACTTTTGTTGCTTATGTTCCGCTAGATTCGTTTTTTTCGGTTTACGATAACCTTCAATGGTCAAGTACGGAGTTGAGCTCCAGTCCGGGATACTGAACATGTCTCATTTTTTAGGTTTAATTATTTTTGCTGTTCATTTATTAGTTTTTAAAATAACTGGAAGATTAAATTTTGTTACACTTGAATATGAAACATTTTATGACAACTTTACTGAAAGTGTTACAATACTTTTGGTTATATCACATTTTATAATTACTGTATTTTCATTGCAAACAGTAATTAAATTTCGAAATTCTACAGTAAGAAAGATTTTGAAAACCTTGAAAAACATTTTAATCATTATTTTTTTTATAGAATTCTGAAGTGCAAGAATTTAAAAGTTTTCTTGGTTTTTCTTTATTTCCAACGTTCCTTTCAATTCTGCAACAAGTTCTTTCATGTTTAAATGGATATTCATGGATATCTAGATTTTTAGATATTCGAGCGTAAAATAAATTAAAATTTGGTTAAAATAATATTTTTAAGATTTTTAGACAAAATCATGTTATTTTATTGATGATAAATTTAAGTGATCAAGCACTTGAAACCTTTCACTCATTTTATGTTTCTATTTTGTATTTTATTTTTATTCCATTTTATCGAAAATTACTTTGCCGAATATTTTCTTGATGGAAAAAGACATCATCGATAACACCAATTCATGTTTTTTCATCGACAATTAATTTGAATCACGGAAGAAGAAACTAAAAATTACGAATATTTTGTTTACAAAATGTAGAAAAATGTGTGTAAATAATTTAGATGAATATTGACTTTGAGCTTTTAAAAATTGTTTAAGATTTTTTAGGTTTTTATTTGTTAAATAACTTAATTTTAGACAGATTAAATTATTTTAAAACTGTTATCGTCAGTTTCTTGTGTTGCCAGAAAAAATATCAAGGACATGCTAAACTGAATTTTGCGTTTTCTTTTTAAATATGTTTTGTATATTACACAAACTTTTTTTTGTTGTAATTATAAACTTATCTATTTAATAATGACTTATGTAATTCAAAAGAAGCACCTTATTAAAATTAAACAAAACCACTGAAGCATTTAACATTCGCTTTCATTTGAGCTCAATTTATATTTTCGCAATTGACCTTCTGGTAACATTGTTTCAAATATTTCCCACATTTCAACAAAACTTGGTCTTAATTCTTTTTTATGGACCAAACCTAAAATTGTTTTTTAATTAACAAATTTGTATAAAATGTGCTAAAATCCATACATCTTTTCATGTATGATTCTATCGTTATCAAAGAAGGTGAAGTCTCTTTCGAAGGCCAATAAGTCGTTTTTAAGTGTTTTCCAGAATAAAGGAAATCCAAAAGTGTAATTTCAGTAATGTGTGGTATTTCATCTTTGTAAGGAATTTGTTCATTTTCATTAAAGATTTCCCAAATTGTTACCCCAAAACTCCAAATATCAGTCGCTTCAGAATTCACTGCACGAGTTATTGAAGGATCCAGCAATTCTATAGCTGTATGAGTGATCGTACCCTAAAAAAAGATTCATCCTTTTAAAATTACAACAAAAAAAACTGTTACTCACTGTTGTACACTTTTTGCTGCCCATTAAATGTGCTTTACCAAAATCACTAATTTGCACCGCGTTTTCATCCACCACCAAAATATTACTAGCTTTTAAATCACAGTGAACAATTTGTTTGAACATTAAATATGTCATTCCTTGAGCAATTTGATGGCAATACCTACTTCGTTTTCCAATGCTGGGTTTTTGGTTATTATTGCAAAATAAAAATTGAGATAAATTGCATTTTAGCAATGGCATAACTAGACGCATGCTATCTCCGATCCTTGTTGTAATAAGTTTGATAATATTTGGGTGATCGCTAATACGCATCATAATATTCTCTTCTTCAAAAGCTTCCTGAAATTATAATTCAATATAAAGGTTTTTTTAAAATGCGATATTACGTAAGATGATTTTTTAGGCTCTTTAACAGCAACATAACAATATCGATTAGATTCCATGTAAAGACACTGAAATTGTTTTTTTAAGGGTGGTTCACGTAAGATACCCACTTGGTTATTAACGAGAATTCGTTATATAACCAAGTGGGTATCTGCATTTTTAAAAAAAATAACAAAACACAGAAAAAAATTTTTTCACTATTTTTCTCATTTATTCAAATGGCTGCCATTTGGTCATTTTTGAAGCTAGAAAGTTGATTTTTCGACGATTGTGTGTAGGAGGAGAGTCTAGATTTTCATAATCTATGTCAATTTTTAGCTAGGTCAAATTCAAATTTGAATTTGGCGCCATTTGGCGTTTTGTTTCCAAATGCCAACATTTTATATGCAACAGATGATCCCCCATGACACGACTCATTCTTAAAAATATGAGCTCACAGAAGACAAGGGGATAATTTGCCATCCAAGACCGACCGGGAAAAATATTTGAATCACCCTGTATATTGCTATAATTTTATATGGCAGCTTACTTTATAAACATTACCAAAAGCTCCTTCACCTATTAATTCTTTATTTTCAAAATGCAAAAATTCATTGTTAAATGTTTGAAATTCTGCTGAAAATGTTGTTAATACTTGTGTGTTTTTGCCATGGAGTAGTTCTCGTGGGGAAATATCTTTTGTTTCATTTTCATTAGTAGTGTGACATTTTTGTTTATTATTTTCATTCAAAGGTCTTTGAGAATTGACAGCATTCTTAAATGTATAAGGCATTTCATTGCTATTTTTTACTACCATTATTTCAAGCTCTTCATTGTTCTTTGATTCTATATTAGACGATGTTTGACAACAATAAATTTTTGTAGCAATAATAATTAAAATACTTAAAACAATGATAAGAAATATTAGAGTAACAGAAAAATAACTACTGAGTTCTTTCAAGGAAATCATGTAAAATAAAAACAATAGAAATCAATAGAAATGTTTTTATTCAAAACTTTTATAAAAAAAAGGAATATACAAACAATAAAAACAACTCTGTTATCTTTTTATAAAAAGCGCTAGTCCATTTGTTTAACACGGAGATGATTGTACTCAACAAAATATGGAAAAAATATTGATGAGTCATGCTTCTTATCACACTTTCAAGCATCACTCAAAAAATCAATGTAGGTATTTTCAGTAAATTGATACCAGAAAAATTAGTGCTGCAACAAAATTGTGCCTTTAATTTTCAATTCAATTAAAATATTCATTCATTGAATAACAATAAAATTGTTATAAAATAGAAGCTTTAAAGTTTAGAGGTTTTTTGAAAGCCATTTATTTTCTTTAAAAATGAATGATTTTTGTTAGTTCAAAGTTTTAGACAAAATAAAAGAATGACCTTTTTTGTAAAATTATCAGTTTTCATTCCAAAAAAAGTCTCGACAAGTAACAGAAATAAACTAGTTACGATAAATACGTCCAAGAGGAATACAACTTTACTTTAGGATAAAAGCATTCTGTTGGTTGCGCAGAAAAATTATATGCTCGTCATCTGCAAGAGCTAATGTACCGTATAAATCTGTCAGTGTAAAAGCATTCAAAGAATCCATTATTTTACGAATTTTTGCTCCAAAAATAAACAAAAACAATAAAAATTTCAAACACTCTTTATTATTCAAATTTTTTTGCTATGCATCAGATGCAATACCCAGAAGTTTAACAAGGTATGATTAAATTTAAAAATTTTTGTAGATTATTATAAAGCCAAAATCGTATTTTTACTGTAACATCAGAATTACCATTTGTTATAATTATACAACAATTTGTTCGATTCAAAGGATCAAGCTTCTGTTTTGTTGTTGCTACTTTGTAGATGACTTTTATGCCTGCTTATAATACTAGTAACATTAAATTTAGTTACTAATCAATGATATAATATTAAAAAAAATTCATTTTTGTTTTTTTATTTAATGTAGCTTTACAGCCTAAACAGTAATCTTAATGTACTATAATTAATGATGAAAAACGACTTTTTTAAAGTTTGAAGATTTGTTGCTGATTTAAAAAAAATCTCAGCACGAATTCTCATATACACTTGCTACATTTTTAGCTAAGGCAGTGCTTGCATTTTTGCAATTAATATAAAGAAATAAATGTTTTTATTATGTGTAAGCTATTAGAAGAAGAAACTTAAAAATATTAGTTTTTGGTAGAAAATAAAGGTGATTGCTTTTTTAGACTTAATTGTGGCCCAACATTGTTTATATTACTGTTAATTTTGAAGACAGAAAATATTTTATAAAGCTAATAACTAGATAATTTTTTGATTGCAGTATATACTTTTACGGTGAGCATCTTATCTCTATCATCACATTAATTTTCTAGAAAATTTGCTAATTTTTCAGGGTTTTAAATATGACAACAACCATATCACAATCAATTGACAAATTAAATGAACTGGAGAAAATGCTTTTAAGTAAAAGAGAAAATATGGACAGACAAATTATCGCAGAAATGGATATTGCTCGTTCTAATGCTTTATCACGTAAAAAAGTTGCTGTCCCAGCTCTATATAAGAAAACTCTTTTTCAAATGCATCAAAAATATATTCTGGATGCGCTTGAAACTATTAAAGAACTTAAAACATCTCTTGAACAAGTTCCTTCAACCGCAGAAGTCATTCGGTTAATGAACATTGCTGGCAAAACTGTAAATAATATTAACCAAAAAATGGATTCTGAAATTATTATCCTTCAAGAAAAATTTGAAGGACGTAGCAATGCACCAAGCCAAGTTGGCGGAACTTTCACACCCATAGCTACTCCTCCTTCTACTATACTTAATATTGATGAAATGGAAATTATGAAAGAATTAGATGAGCTGGAGACCGTTTGTTTGTAATTTTATTTCCAGCTATTCTTTTTGGTTTGTAGGAGGCTCACAACAAAGCGCATGAAACCGCGAAACCTGTTATTGCCCCAATCGAAGAAAAACGTAACTGAATAAATTTAACCAAATATGAATAAAAGAGTTTTTTTAGGATGAACAGACCTTCACAGTTTCTACAACAAGACAAGGTGTTTTTCGATTCTGAAAGAAGTGATTTGCTTACTTGTAAATGTGATACTGAAACTGGACAACGGGCTGCCAGAGGTGACTCTGGTGGCTTTTTGTTTTGTGAAGGAAAAGTTGATGTTAGTAATTTAATTTTAAAAACTATGGTTTGCTAAAAATTAATTTTTATAGGGCATAATTTCTCAAGCAAGCGTCTCTCCTCCACCAGATCAACCTATAAGTAATATAGTAAATTTAAATTATCCCGCTGAATGCAATTTTTTATTGCAACATAAGACTGTTGGTCACTGTCCAATAATGCAATAAAATTTCATTGAACCAGGCTCATTTTTATTTTTTAAAATTTTATTAAGTTTTTGAACAAATATTTGTTATATAAATACAATTTGTAAATCAGTTAAATAAACAATTCTGAATAAGGAATGCATGGAATTTCAAAATTTTATTTTGCAAGATAAAAACATTTGTTTAAAAAACTTTTATTTTTGCAAAAACTAATTAATCTATCTTTAATGTATAATGCCTAACAAAACGTTTTGTCTTACATTTATTGTTGTTGTTGTAAGCAAAAGTTTAAGTGATACCAATAAATTAATACGTAATTTTTTACCTTATTTCCCCTACACATGTTTTTATCGTTTTGTACGAAAGAAAAAAGATGAAAAACGAGAATGCTAAACGCTGCTTTGCAGCATACACTTTTTGCTTATTACAACGGCTATTCAACATTTGCAAACTTGGAAAAGAAAATGAATGACACATTTTTTTTACACGAGGGTCAGCCTTTTGTTTTTTATCCGACGAAGAAAGAGTTGCCTTTAAAAAAATAACATTCACTTTTTTAATCAAAATTTTTTGTTGGTACTTTTTGTGCTGCTTCAAACACAAACTTGTGCAAATAAAACTTAAAATGTTTATAACTATGTCTTGTAGATGTCTTTTAAATCGTGTTTTTGTCTGCAATAAAGTTTTTATATGATTGTTTTTAATAACAGCAAAAATAAATTAGTTTTATTATATAACTTTTTCATTACCAAAACAAAATCTAAATCTTTGAGGTGATATTTTTTTTAATCCTCTAAAAAATTGTTCGTTCATTCGATCAACACCCAATTTCTTTAGACGATTATATGTTGCTAATTTTGATGGTGGCAGATCTGTAACAATTCCACGATGAACACTAAACACATCTGAGACAATTGAAAATGAAAAATTATGCATGCATAGCAGATTTGACTGAAACATAGATTATTAATTGAAAGAGAAAAAAAACAATGAGAGATAGCTTTTTCGATTTTGGCCCAAAACATTTTTGAGGTGATATCATGCAAGGGACGGTTTCAACAAATTTTATGTTAAAAAACCTTGACCTTGTCGAGGACAATTGTGCCATTAGTTTTCGTTTTAATGAAAGAAAAAAATTTATGAACGCACTATTACTTGCTCATATTAATATTATCGACCTCTGCCTTTAATTTGTTGTATACACACAGCGGAATAAAAATGTCCGTGTTGTTGTCCCCTATATTTTGTTCAAAAAAATTTTTTGCTGTCAGTAGTAAAATAGCAGATGAGAAATGATTTTTTCAAACTGCGTCTGAAAATATTTTTTCTGTTTTTGAATATTTTAATAATAATAGTAGGGTTATAATAATAGAAGAAATTTTTCTTACATAAGATGTGCAGTAATAGTTTTTATAAGCAGAAGTTGCAAAATTGCACAATAATAGAAATAAAAACTAATATCAATTCTTTATTGACAGCTATTAAGAAAGTGGTTTATGCTTGATTATTGCTCTCTATAATGCAAACTAAAACGGTCAGTGGTAGTAACAAAAATTTTAGAAATAAAGGAATTTATGTCACTAAGCAAAAACATTTTTTGGACCAAAATTAAAAAAAAAAATAAAAATATCGGAAAGTTTCCTCTTTTTCAAAGAACATACCAAATGTGCGTTTGATCGATATCTATATGGAAATCGTTCATCATGAAATGGTATCCTTGAATCTGCAACAAATTGTGGCTCCCATGCAGAATTTCCAGAGTATAGTATTTGTGTAATCGATAAATCATCTTTTTCATAAGTTTTTAGCCATTCTTCAAGTCCTGGAATGCAATGTCCAAGTGAATAAAATTTTTCATGAAATGGTATTGCTAAGCCTTGGTAATAGAGATCCTAAATTATGGGATTATAGTTATGCTAATAATTTTAATGGTAACTTCTAATTCATTTTTATTGACAGGAAGGGAAACATTATTTTCAAGTTCAAATCTTCGATGGACAAGGACAGTTCTCCTTTGATTGCTGTAAAAATTTAATTGATTAACTTTGGATAGGGTAATGGTAAGCTACATTTATTGGTCAAAAAACGGAAAAAAGTGCTAGTAAAGTTAAAGTCTTGAAATAAAAAATTTGATGTTACTGTTTCGTTGACCCGCGTTTAAACCCGCCACACTACTTACTTTGCCAACACTTCATTAGCCAATTTCAACATTCTTGGTTCAAAATTTTTAACATAAATTTGTTCAACATCACCAGAAATAAAGAATCTTGTTCCACCTCCTTTTCGACCAATATTTCGAGCAACATTAATTGGATACGTGTATCGACTTGCTGGTAATTCATATAGCAAATGTTCGTCATTATTAGTAATATTTTGTAAACAATTTCTTTGCAATTTTGCTTGAAAAAATAAATGTAAACTGATTTTTGTTGAATTCATTTCAGTTTTGAGAGTTTTAAGTTTTAATAATGTTTTCTAAAGAAAGAGATTTATGAGGCACATGCTAAATTTGCTATATATTTTTAAAATTAGCTAAATCAGTGCACAAAAGCTTTTTCAGTTTTTATCAGCTAGACTGATTTTGCGACCTCTTGCATGCTGAAAATTTCCTTGTTTTAATTTTAATTAATTATTTGCAACAGCTCGCTGAAACCCTTTTCTCTCTCTCTGTTTTTTATGCTGTCCCTTCTGTAAGATTCCTATTTTGACCTTTGTTCTTTATTTAAATTGCAACAAAAAAATATCAATCTTTCCCGCCGATTTTCAAGAAAGGATGAGCAAAAAAACGTCCTTGTTACTTTCTTCTTTATGGTTTTTCGTTTAATGGCAGATGAATATTTGAGCGGGTAAATAGTTTCATTTATTATACCTCTTTTTTTCCCCTTTTTTTGAATATTTACTTAATATTCTCTGGACATAACTATTTATACCAAATATGATAAATTCTTGAGAATATTACCAATGCTACCCATATTTGTAAGCGACATTGTTGTAGGAATCAATAAATAACAAAAAGTTATCTTTATGTCTGCAGTAATTATTTTGCTTGTAAAACAAAATAGTCAACGACAAATTAATTTTTCTTGAAGAAAAGAAATTTCAATGATTTTTTATTACATTAAAGTGGTTAAATTTGGTAACAGAAAATTTTTGTTACCTAAAGAAGTTGAGCATGGGCTTCGTTAAATCAGAATTTGAAAAAAAGAAACTAAAACTGTTAGCAAGACCCCATCTAACTGAAAAATATTCATTCTCTAAAGCCATTTTATGATATACCAAAACCTTATCCATATTTAATTACACTTACACTAACAGCATCAGAAATAAATGAATCATTATACGTTGGAATATACAAAGCAAAAGAAATTCCACCATCCCATGTTTGTTCTTGTTCTTTCAAATATGGCAAATAATCAACAGTACTATGAAGAATTAATGTTATATGATTACCAGAAAAATATTCTTTTTCTGCTTTCCAAAAATCATAAATAACACAAAATCTTTTTCCATATGGCTTAAAACTGACCACTTCTTTACTGTCGATACTATCGGCATGGATGCCAAGAACATGGTTTCTAATACCCAAAAATATGCAACTATTTAAAATAAATGTTAAAATTAACATAAAAGCTATAGCTGTCTTTTTTGGATTTAAACGTCGAAGAAGGAACATTTTTTATTTAAGAGAACTGACAAAAGTTGAATGATTATAGCAGCAAAAAATGTGTTTTTTGTAATTGGTTGAAGCATCTTTTTTTTGAAAGAAAAAGTTTAATTAGTTTTGTTGTGTTTTCTATTGTTTTTATGAAAAAACAATGTTTTTAAATGTTAAAAAAATTCATTCACAGATTTTTCAAAAGCAAAAATGTGATAACGATTCAAGCAGATTTGCAATTAATAAAAAAAATTGATTAAAATGAAAGCTATTTAGTTTCAGAGAGTGTCCAACGAAATTGTTACTTACTGATGCAAATTTTTAAGAAATTTTGTATGTGTAAATTGTTTTTGATTTTTTTGATAATTGTGCTAATTAGCTAAAAAAATACAACAAAAAAAGACAATTTTGTTTGGACATCATTATTTTAAATACAAAAATGGTGAAATAAAGAAAAATATAAAAAATATAATTTTACAAAAAAAAATTAACCAATTTTTAAACAAAATAATAAAAAAAAGTCATGATGATTCTTTAACTATTTGCCTTTTTTTGTTCATTGAAGCTTCTTAATGATTGCAAGATGTTTGACATGGCATAAAGACCATTGCAATTATCATCAGCAGCAATAGTTGAAAAGCTGAAAAAGAGCTTCGATTTGTATATTTTTAAAACAACTTTTAAAACTAAGGAAGTTCTTTTTAAACGTAAATTAAAAACAGCTTTCATGGAGAACTTTTTTTTCTTTTTTCCGATTCACTGAATATCTTATTTTCAGAGGGAGTTATAATCAAAAATTTGAAGATCAATTTTGTAGAAAAGTTTTGGCATTTCAGAAATTGACATTTTAAAGTTAAAATAATGAACTTACATGTTTGGAACAATTATTGAACGCTTTGAATTCTTGTATAATTTTCGAATTGCAACTGCTACACAAACTTTCTTATCAGTTCCTGTTTCATCTCTAACAGCAACTTTATTCTTTAAAATTGATGTTGGATTTGAGCTTTGTTGCTGTTGTTCTTGTTGAACAGAAGAAGGTTCAGAACTTTTAGGTCGAGATTTTCTTGGTTGATGTTTTTCTAAATTCTCACCATTACGACTTCGATCAACAAAAATTCTTTGATGGCCAGCATTCTTTTTTAAATCTTGTAAGCGTTTTGCAACATTTTTTCGAATTCTATTCATCGATGAAAGCTGGTGTTGACCAGAACGACGAAAATCATTTGATGGATGTTGCTGTCGAAAAGATGTTTGACGAGGTGGTGGATTTGTTCCATATGGAATAAAATGTTTTTTGCCAGTTTTTGATCCACGAATATAATATGGATATCGGTTACGATTTGGACGATGATACTGAGCTGAAAGAATGGATGTATAGTAAAATGAATTCTTTAAATGTAAAGCTTACTATATGAATGAGAGGAAATTGAAGGTGGCGACATTTTTTAAAGCAGCTGAATTGAAAGCACTACTCTCTGAAAATAAAATTCTTTCATTTACAAAATCAACAAAGATTTAATAATTCGCGAAAAGTTTTCTTTTCATTTCAAGCAAACTTTAAAATCTAAAAACGACAAAATTAGAGACTTTTTGGAAAAAAGATTTACAAAACCACAAAAAACGAAAAAAAGTTTTTTTTAACACTGGTTGAAAGTGATACTTTTCCAACCCCATCTGCCATCGGCAAAGAAACCTTTATAGAAAACAATCGATCGGATCGTTTGCCAATCAAAGAAAAAAACTTTTCTTTCTTTTTTTGCGCAAATGTGTTTATTTTTAAAAAGGGCATCGTCGGTTCACTGCCTGAAACAAAGTTAAGAAATGGAAATGTTCGTACTTTTCTTCGGCTTTTTTTAGTGTTTCTCTATTGCAGTGAGCAAAAATGAAAAGGTTATAGTTGATTTAAAACACTAAATAAAATGGCACAAAAACTTACCAAAATGGCACTTTAATTTATTTGAAGATTCTGCTTCAGGAATGATTTGAAAAAGTTTTAGCGTCCATAATATGTTGATACCAATGTCTTAATTAAAGGTTCAACAGGAACCCCCTACCCTTTGTTTGTGGACGGCTAAGAAACCTTTTCAATAAAAATAGTGACCGGATCATTTGCCAATCAAAAAAAGAAACTTTTTTTTTGAACAAATGTGTTTCTTTTTGAAAAAAGACAGCGATGGCTTGCAGCTAAAAGAAAGTTGAAAAATGGAAATGTCCTGTTTTTGTTTCACTTTTCGGTTATTTTATAAACAACAAAAGAAAAAGGTCTTTTTTGTTACAAAACATTCATTAAACAAACTGACAAAGAAAAAGTATCAAAAAAGGATTTGTTTTTGTAATAGCTTTTATTTTTTGATAAGGGTCCACTACTCTTTTTATATCTATTCAAGATTTAAGCTTCACTGAGATAATAAAACAACTTTTTGCTGATTTATAAAATTAAGATCCTGTGTTTGCTTTTTTGTTTTTAAAAAATAAAAAAAAATTAATAACAAATTTTCTATAAAAATGAATGACAAAACTTTATTGCAGTTACAATGCCATAATATTGTTTTTAAACACTTAAAAAGATGATTACAAGTAATCCAATAAGCATGCCATTAAATTTTAATAATTTCTCAGCAGAATTTCCATCACCATTATTGCCACTGAAAATAATTAAATTTAGAGAAAATAGTTACAGTTTTCAAATAATGTCTTACGTTGATTGTGTTGTAGTTGTGGGAATTACTTGTGGGGCTTTATCGGTATTGCAAAGATCTGTATTACAACAAATCATATTTCCTTTATAAAACGGTACAATGTCAATTGTTTGATTTTCAACTTTCTAAAAACAAATTTAGTCCACCTATAAAATATCCTTAACTTACTGTACATTTAAAAATAACATTATTAAGCTCAAGCGTGATAGAATTTGCACATCCTTGCATTGTTGTAATTTTATTTGACGTATTATCCTTATAAGTGATAAGTGTGCAAAGATTTTCAGGGCAATCAATTGTTTCACTTTTAGCAACTAGACATTTTACACAACTGCAATCACAGAAACAACAAAATAAAACTACAAGCAAAAGAAAATATTTCATTTTTATAACAATAGTAAAAGAAGTAATGAAAATCTATCAAAGTTTCATCTTTATAAATAAATTTATGAGAGTTTCAAAGCTTAAGCCTTATCAAAAATTTTACAGAAAACAAATTTTTCTATAAAAACTTTTTGTGGAAAAAGTTCAAGAAATCAAAAAAGGTGGAGTTGATAATAAGCGATCAACGACAAAAAATGTGGTTAATCCTTTTGTTTATGTCTAACATATATTGTGCTATATTTATTACCACAAATAAAGAATTTCAATAAAAAATGCACAAAATTCTATTTGTAGAAATAAGAAATTGCTTATAAATTTTATGAAAATGATGAAATTTTTTCTTGGGACAAAACAATAACTATAAACAAACAAAAACAGATTCATAACAATAGAACACAATAGACAACATACTTTAATTTACAGCAATAAAATTACATACATGTACTTTTTTGTCATTACATACAAAAAACTTTAAGTCATTTTTAAGTAAAAAATTAAAACTGCAATACTTTTTGCTTAAAACAAATTAAAGGTAAACAATAGTACTGAAGTAATGAAAATCTATAAACTGAATGTACAAAGTAAATTATCGTTGTCTGTTTTCACGATCTTTTCTGGTATTATAATTTCTAACCGTTGCATTTATAAATGAGGCAGCTTCTCGGCCATTTTTATTTTTGAGATTGCTGATTCTGAAATAACAAACAAACAGTAATAAGCAACGAAACTCAAACTGAATGAGAGCGTAATTTGATAGAAATATGTAAATTAAGCTGTATTAAATTTGCATAAAGCTTCAGCACTTAAAGTCAACAAAATGTATCTCATATTTTGATGTTTAAGCAACATGTATGTTTTAAAAGGATTCATTTTTAAAACTTATTTGAGGGGCTTTTTTCTCGACAAATGAAAAGGCTTCAAAATCATGATCAAAAAAAATAACAAAATTATGATTTTTTTCAAATCAATATTTATAAATCGTGTAAACTTACATATTTGGCACAAAAATTTCATTATCATATAACTTCACAATTGAAACTGCAAGACACACCTGACGGCCAATTGTTGATGTGGTAGATTGCATGCTTATTGGAGAAGTTAATGAATTATTGTTCAATGTTGGATTATCATTATTCATAGTTGATGCATCATCATTTTCATCATCAGAGCTCAAAGTAATTATTTCAGGATCTCCAGCATTATGTGAACTTCGATTTTCTGGGGTATTTTGGGAGGTATTTGTTGAAGGATTGTTGATGTGACAAAATGGATTAATAAAATTGTCTTCATTTTCATGAGCTTGATGAGAAGATGTTGATGGATTGTTGCTAGCTGGTAAAGGATTATGGGAATATCGATTACTGGAATTATGTGTTGCAGCTGATGATGATGATGATGGAGTTTGATATGTGCACGAATGATGTTGTTGTTGTTGATTAGAGCTTCTGTCTAAATAAATATGTTCAGGAGCTTTGCCAAGAAGGCTTTTACGAGGGGGTACTTCACTTCTTCTGCTACTAGATGGACCACTCGATTGATTATGGCTATTAAAATTCTCTTCTGGTGTTCGAATTCTATTACGATATACTGGACGTTGTGGCTGCTGATAAAAGCTTGAATTACTTTGTTGTGGAGTTCTGCTACGACTTCTACTACGTGTTTGTCGCCCATTTTGCTTGATACTACTGGTTGACTGGGGTGTACCTTGTTGATAATTCCGTCGACTTGGATGTGATCTTTGATTTGCAGGTTGTTGATATTGATCATTTGATCCTGGTGTTCGACTTCGGTCACGATATACCCTATGCTGCCGTTGAATATAGCTTGAATTTATTTGTACAGGTGTTCTGCTACGAGTTCTACTACGTGCTCGTGGCCCACTATTTGATTGTTGGGGTATACCGTTTTCATGTGGCATAAAATTTTGTCCACGTGGATGCACATAATGTCCTTGATTTATATGCTGCTGTGGCTGAAAGCGATTATTAGGTTCTGGTGTTCGAGTCCGTCCACGATATGCCTGCCTTAGTTGTTGTTGTTGATCAAAAAGTTCTCGAGATCTGCTCCTTGTTCGTGGACCATTTGTGTTATCTAGTTCTCGACTACGGCTTCGAGTTCTTGGTCCATTATGATCTGAAGTTGAAATAGTTCCATATGGCACAAAATTTCGACTTGGCTCATGTTGGGGTCTTTGAAATATTGGTCTTCTGTTGGGTTGCATATTACAAGATCTATAAAAAAACATTAAAATTTATTGATTGAAATCAAAATTATTTTGATTAGCAATAATTCACAAAACATTAAAAAAATGGCGATAAATTTACTTCAATACCATGGAGACTTTTAGGCAAAAATTTAAGATTAATTTTGATATTCCACTATCAAGAAAACAAAAATTAATTAGCTAATGGAAATTGAAATAATTCTGATTAAACAAAAACAAAAAAAATTTCTGGTTATATGTGACTTCGTATTAAGCGGATTTAAGTTTTACAGAGCACTGATCCGAATAAAATGAAAAGAGACAAAAAATATTTTGACAAAATAAATTTATAATTGTATACAGACGACTTAGTTAGGATATTTAAAAAAAAACAATTGTCTTTCTAACAAGTAAGGATAAAACATACCAGAAATTAAAGAGTTTAACCAAGAAGACAGTGACAAAAAAATCCTTTTAAAGATTTTTAAACTAAACAAAAAAGAATCAATTTAAAATGGAGCAGGTTAGATATCTCAAGGTTTAAAAGCAGAGAGAAGAGAGAACCTTTATCTCAAATCACACAAAAATAATAAAAGCAAAACGAAAACTAGATGCAGAATTCAGGAAAGGGTTAAAAAATCTTAAATTATGGCTTTTAAACAAATCTTATTTTTAAAGTAAAATCGCAAAACTTAAATGACAAAAAACACTTTTAACACGCATTTTTTTCTCTGGATAATGAAAACGGTCAATAAAAAACTAACACAAACAAATGAAAAAAAAAGAAAAATCATTCAAACAAGAATGTTGTTGCTGCTGCTGCGCACTCTCTCCTGGTCATCTTGTTTAGAAAAAAATAAATTATGTCATAATAAATCTCCCGCGCAAAATATTATGCAACATGTTTGATACTGCGCAATCCAATAAAAATAGTTTTTTTTTTCTTGGATGTTACAAGAAAAAGAAAAGAGAGAAAAAAGGTACATTATTAGAGTTCATTGTTTTAAAAGAGAAAGACAGAAGGACATTATATAATTCATTGAAAATCAAAAAAAGAAAAGAAACATTGTCACTTAAGAAAAGCGGAAAAACAGAAGGGAAAAGAAAGAAGGAAGAAAAAAAAAGTGAGAAAGAAGGATATGTCTATTTTTTGTGTTATCGAGCAGTTTTTTTGTGACCTGCTTTTTAACGTTTTCGTCAAAAACAGCTGCGAAAGAAAAAAACACTCCACTGACCGCTGCAGTGGTAAACGATCACACGGTGGTACAGTGATAATAACAAGAAGAAGTGACCAGTGATATAAAATTTTTAATTAATACGTGAAAAGCAACTTAATTTGAGACTTCTGTCGCTTTGACTGTAAGACCAAAAATTAAAATTCATTATTTTTGATACTAACAAAATAACAAAAATTCTTACTCTAAAATACCATGCTACATTCTTCTTAAAAAAATATCTATTTTCTGTTATTAAGCAATTTTTTGAGACCTTCTTTCTTTTTAAAGTTTTCAACAAAAACAGCTGCAGAGAAAAAAACATAGACAGCAGTGACTGGCCACACCATAGTGCAGTGATAGTAACAACAAACAAAGGATGTCAACTGATAAAAATTACTTACAACTCGATATAAAAAAATTTGGACGTTTATGAAAAAGGTGAAAGTAATTTTAAAATTTATACTTTCTTTTTTGTTGTGTTAAAAGAAAGCAAAACCATAAAAATGCAATATTTTGGTTACTATCAGAGCGACAGAAACAACTATGATGAAATTAATTAAACACAAAATATTTCTATAATAAACGTGTCTATCCATTTTTGATCAAATTATCAACCTCAATTTTATGTAAATTTTTTACATTCGAAACACACCGTTCAAAAATGGATAAAACAAAATTCATTCCAACTTTTTGTTTTCATTCATTCTCACTTTTTTTTCTTCGCGTTGTTGCTTGCTTGCTCCCTGCTGTCTATTCAACTCTCAAGGAAAATGAATTACTGTAAACTTCTTGTGATTGCTTCTACTTTATTTTTTGGTAGAGTTTTTGGACAACTACGCTTTCAACGTCATTTGGATAATGCTACAACAACTCAAAATGAACTGGAAGAAGGTCTTACTGAAGTGAATGGTTTAAGTCATGTTGGTGAACTTGTATCTGATAATGATTTGGTATTAGATAAACCTGAAATTGTTGATGTTGAATTATCAAGTGATGGCGAATTAAGAATTGAAGTATGTTCAACTGGTTGTACGAATACAAAGTAAGGAATCTTTTTACTTTATTTTATTTTTTATTAATAATAACAATTTTTCAGGGTTACCGTATGTTTTGATGCTGTCACATATAATGCAAAAGCAAAAGGTGAATGTCGTGGATTAAATCAATGTGGATTTCAAGCTGGTTTTGAATATGACAATAATAAAAAGTTTATTTGGTTTATGGATTCTACGGTAACATCATCCAGTAAGTTATGTTCGAAGAAATCTAACAAAATTATTTTATGTTTTCAGAAAAGGAATATACTGAACAAACATGTGGACAAGCAGTCATGAAATATCGAACAACAAATGCAATATCTTCTGAAACTGGTGAATCAGTTCTTATTGATAGTTGTGAACCTGTAAAACATGATGGAAATGTTGTTAGATTATATGTTCAACGAGCTTACCCTGGATGTTCAATTAAAGCTGTAAGTGTTTTTTATTGCTTTTATTTTTGTATGTATTTTTTTCTTTCATTTATAGAAGAATGCAAAAAAATGGTTCCCAACAACTACAGCTGCTCCTACAACTGCGCCTCCACCATCATTAGTAACACCTCTATCAAGCTCAAACACAACTGGATCTTCATCGTCAAATGCAGATACGACATGGTGGATCGTTGGTGGAGTACTTGGTGGCTTCGTTTTTCTTCTAATTCTTGGCGGTATTGGGTATGTTTTTTTATTTACGTGCTACTTAATGGTAGACATTCTGTTCCCTTTTTCCTAAAACTGTGGGAATTTTTTTTGCAAGACATAATGAGTGGATGGAGCAGTTGGTAGCGCGTTAAACTCCAACTCTAAGGTGAAGGCGACGAGTGAAGTTCGAATCCACCTCAGAACATAAAATTTTTTGTTGTTCCTGATGTTAACAGTTGTTAATCCTGACATAGTGCAACAACGTTTGTGCTATAACAAATTTCTGAATATGTCGTTTTAAGGTATTTTTTGTTTGAAATAATAAACTTTTATATTTATAATTACAATCAACCAGACAAGCAAGGCCCCGGCTAAAGCCGGGCCTTGAAAGCAAACACAATATAAAAAAACTCATGCAAATTGTTTTTATTTTCTTTTACTCATTTTCACTCACATTTTTTTATTCCCCAAAAATTTACATTATTTTTTTCATTCTCCACTGGATCTCACTTTCAAACGGCCATAACGTTTTAAAATGAGCACCTCCGGAAGATGAGACTAACATTTTCATTTTTGCCATTTTTATCCCTACATTTCAATACCAAATACCACAACTCCGCTCGCAGATGTAACATTCCACAAACACATTTTCAAATATTACAATCAACCAGAAAATTGACTTCATGTGCTTTATATACATTTATGTCTTGAGGTGGATTCGAACCTTACAGTTGACTTCCTCGTGAGTTGAGAGTCAAGCGCGCTACCAATTGCTCTATCCAGTTAACAGAGAAAAAGCAAACAATTTCCAAAAACGGAATATATATCACCATATCTACAAAAAGTTATAAATTTTAGATTTTGTGTTTATCAACATCGTCAACAAAAGAAAGCTGCTGCAGAAAAAGAAAAAGCTGATCGAAAAAGACGTGTTATTTCACCAGAAAGCCTTCCTACTCTTGATCTCTCTCCATATGTTCAAAAAGAAGAAGAAGAAAAGCCGAAAAAGGAAGAAGCAAAGAAGGATAAAGTTGCACCAGCACCTCAAGTATTACCGTCAAAAGAACCAGCAACTGAACATCGTCCAAAAACTGAAGCGTCAAAAGAAAAAGCAGCACCTGAAATTAAAGAAATTCAAAAAGGAAAAAAAGCACCACCACCAAAAGAACATTCAAAGAAAGTAAAGAAGGTTGCTAAAGAAGATGTTGCTGTTCCTGCTCCACCACCACCACCACGTCCAAAACCTCCAAAGCATAAAACTGTTGATGTAACTCAAGAAGAAACTCCATCAAGTGGAAGACAACAAGATGCTGTTGATGATGGTTCTTCATCTCCATCAATTGAAAAAAAGAAGCCTTCACCAAAGAAACATGTTAATAAACCTCTTCCACCTGCTAAGAAGCCACCTCCATTACCTTATTCATCTTCTCGCCGTCGAAGCTCCAGTAAAATTCCTCGACATCTACGTCATCCATGGGATATTCCTCAATATGGCATGTCAACCGAGGAATGGAAAGACCTCCAAGAACAGAAGAGTGGACCACTGGATAAAGCTGTTGAATGGAACCCAACTGGGAGACGACGTTACTGATTCCTTTTTATTGCTTTTGTATTTTTCTGTAATATCTATATGTTTTGGTGTTCTTTAATAAATTTATTAAAATGTAATGTTTCAAATCTTATTAAATGCTCTTGTCTTTTGGTTTTGGGATTCTGGGGATCGAGAGGAATTAAAAAAGTTGTTGTTGACTTTTTCATTACTATTACTTTTTCTACTGGAGCGGGTTTGGGGTATCTTTGTTAGTAATCTTAATTTATAATAATTAAATTTTACGGTTCACTGGCATAAAAAAAACTTAAGCTACAGTAATATTACTACTTTTAAAATTTAAGAAACGTTTGGCATCACTGGAAAAAATATTTTAATGATTTTGTAAACAAAATTTTTTTTCATCCATAGCTATAAACTTCTGCATTTTTTATTTTAGAAAAATTCAATGCATATAAACCTTGTGAGTTTAAGCCATGAAAGAAAGAAAAGTGTTACCTTTCAAAGCAAGCTGCTTTCATGTTTGAACTAGCCTTCTTTCTTTTTTTTGTATGGATAGAAATCATCTTTTCTTGGGGTATTGTTATTTTTTTCATTGAACGTTCTTTTCTGTCCCCTGTTCCAGCAAGCAAGCAAAAAAAAGGTGGGGTATCGGCTTTTTAGATTGTTTGACATTGCATGAATTTGATGCGCATTGACCGAATATAACTTCTTTTTTATTTGATTTGAATGTGAATCATATTATTTTTTTGAGTGTGGTTTTAAACTTATTTTTTGTTGTAGTAATCGAGAACTTTGGAGTTTATTGAGAGATTTCAATTTTAATATTCTACGGAACATTAAGTAACTATGCCAGTTTTTGCAATGTATGATTTTATTTTTGGTATATTCTTTTTAGTGTCACTTTTAAATTTATAGAAGACCATTTTTAATGCAAAAAACAGTATAGCTTCTTTTTTAATAGATTTTGCTAATGCGTTTTAAAATGCTTTTGATAAAAATTATTTTCCTTAAAAATTATGTAAGCCTTTGAAGCATTTTTAGGCTAAAGTTATGTTTTTGACACTTTTTATTTTTAAAAGTAATGTCCAAAACATTCTTATTCATGTAGTGGGTGAAACTAAAGTTTAGAAAAGACCAAAAATTTTTTAGCTTTTTTGCTTTTAGTTATTTTAATCCCAGAGAAATATTTGTTTGAAAGGGCAGAGCTGCACTTACAGCATTTACGGTAATGATACTTTCGTGTTACTCTTCTTTTCTGATATTAACTTTTTTCGTTGAATCATTCTATTTGTAGGCTGCTATCGGTGTTATTATTAATGACTTTAATATTTTGATTGAAATTTTGTCAGCTTTAGATCAAGAATTTCGTCAAAAAACAATTGTAATTTTTAAAACTCTATTTCTCACAAAAAAATTGTACCTTTAATAGGAAACCTATAACCCCTAATTTATTTATTTTTTATTATTATTTTTTATTATTATTCGTTTTTATTTATTATTCTTAAAAAGTGAATGAAAAAAAATTGGCCGCCAAGGTCATCTCCTTCTTGAAAGGAATGGGCAAACCATGTTTTTCTTTTTTCTTGCTGTAATTTTGCAGCAATAATCGAAACTGAAACAAATTTGTTGTTTTGAAAAGGACGCGTGCTCGAGAAGACGGAGAAAAGGAGATAGAAGATCTTACGATTGTGATTATCTTCTTTTCTTCTTTTTTCCTTTTGGTGTCATTACTTTTTTTTGATCACTCATTATTAGAATACCTTATATTTTTTTGAATCATTATTATCTGCCTTTTTTTCTCTCTCTCTTTTTCCCACATCAAAAAGGGAAGAAAAAAAGATTCATTGAACAAGAAACTGTCAGTTTTTTACTTGCATGCAATTGAAACTACTGCAATCAAATATTGGCGGCGGCTATGATCAAAGCATGTGTCATCTCTTCTTTTTTTCTTGTACATTCATTCGTCACTTCTCTTTTTGGCATCTGACAGTTTTTTCTTTTGTTTGTATGTGATTTTTTTACCGAAAAAGGAGAAACTAATAAATTAAGTTAAAATTCAAACTTTTTTAAAATTTAAATTGGCAGTTTTTAATTATGTTTTTATTTTTTTGAAATGTTGTCGGCATTTCTTTTATTTTTTGTTCTGTCATTCAAACAGCACCAATTGTTAGTGCTGCCTGACATAAAAATTTTTCTTTTATTGCTGAAAATTAGCATATTCTCCAGTAAAAAGATGGTATTAACGGTACCTTTCAAACTTTAAACTTTCTGCGTTACTATAACTTTCTTTTTTGTTGCATTTTTGAGAGTAAAAAAATTTTCAAAAATAAAACTTTTTGTGTTGCTTCCCTTTCACAAAAAAACAACTTTAACAAAATGAGAGAGAGTAATCAAAAAACAATAACTAAAAAGTGTTTGATTACTTTCCTTCCATAAAAAATTTGTATAATAAAAATCGTGAATCATCAATTACTTGTCAGCTATTTTTAAAGTTTAATATTAAAAATCTGCTTGACCAATGTTAACTCCGAATTTCTTTCAAAAGTTGTGTAAAAAGAAAAAAAGCAACAATATTAACTTCCTTCAAATAGAGCATTGTTCATAAACGATTATGAGTAACTATTTTGTTTTCTGTTTTTTTCATGAACATTTTTAGTCACTTGCATAATTTCTTTTTCTTATTCATTCACTTCTGGATCACCCGAAAACTAGTCTTCTCTCTTTTCTTTTTTTGCCTCTTCTGTTTCCACTTCATTTTCCTTCTACAGATGGTCTCATCATCATCAGTAGGAGCTACTTTGCTTCCTATTTTTCTTTTTCTTTCTTCTGTTTTTCCCTCTCTCTCTCAAAACTGCTCATCCTCTCTCTCATGCTTTCTTTTTTTTCAAACACACAAAAAAAATCGTAAATTTAAAAAAAAAACACCCTCTCTTTCTTTCTCTTTTTATGGATTGATCACGTCAACTTTTTTTTCAAGGTCAACTTTTGTTCATTCACTTTTATTTTTTTCATGTTTTTGTTGTGTTGTTTCCCATACTTTTTTTCTGTCTATTTCTACAACATTTTTTTCTGTTTTCTGCAAACAAATTTTTTTGTGTAACAAATTAGAACTTTTTTTATTAATTTGTTTTACTGACTGTTTATTGTCATCGTGTGTTTTTCACTTCGTTTTTTTATTACACATTTGCAAAAGCGGTTTTTGATTAACACTTACTTTTAAGGTCATTTGTTTCCCATTAAAAAGTTTTTTTGCTCTCTGAAAATTTGCATATTTTTCTAAAGATAATAACACAAAACTATTTATCTTAAAATTTCAACGTTACTATCATTATTCTTTTGTTGAAGCGGTTTTTTGGATTTTTGAGAATAACAAAATTTTATTACTACTCTCATTTTCAAAAATATCGCTCAAATAAATAAATGATAGTAACACAAAAAACGAAAAAGCATTTTTGTGGTTACTATCCTTCGATTAAAATTTTACATATCCAAACTCCAGTAATTGTTGTCTCCTAATATTTCCCATATTTGTTTTTACTATTTGAGTTTGTTTCAAACACTTTTATCGTCATCGTGTGTTTGCTCATCGTTTTTTTTTATTACCCGCCTTTTTTTAAATGTGTTTATAATTAACACTTACTTTTAAGGCCTCTCTTTTTTGACGATAATTTTATATAATCAATTAATCAAAAAAAATAGAAAAAAGAAAGAATTTTAACGACAACGATTCGATTAAACGATTGATTATTGACTAATTTTTTAAATTCAAATAGAAAAAAGAATGGTTTTATTTTGAAAGAAAAAATTTGTATTTGGGTATTCTCGTGCTAAAAGCAGTTATTTTATTTCTTGTAAAAATGAAAATTGTTATTAAAGATTTTGTTATTCAAATATTGATATTTTGTATATTTTCAAATTGTTTGGGAAAACAATGGACAGAAGATGATGAAAAGCGGAGAATAGCAAAGGTATGTTTTGAGAAACATTGTGTTACATTTGTTAAACATATAAAGAAAAGATCACAGATAATTTTTTCTTTTTTTCTTTAAAATAGTTTTTTCTCATGTGGTCGAGGTTAGCGCGTCGGATGTTCGACCTGATGATCAAGTCCCAGGCGGGGCTACTACTTAAAAACATGAGTGGTTGGGTGCTCGGTGGATCCGAAGTTAAAACGAATTCCATGGGTTGCAACCAGATTAAAAAACAGCCCCTCCTTAGAAATCTTAGACAAGAATCAGGGTTATTGCATTAGGGATCAGTAAAGGCCTGCACAACTTATATAATAAGTTGTTTTTAAACTCATAAAAGAAATAACCAGAGAACTTCCTTCCATTTTGCTTAAAACATTTTTTACATACCATATTCAGCAACAGTTCACTAGGACAAATTGCAACAATTTCAAGACAATATTGTGTCCTAAAAAATGGTGATAGTAACGCCGGAATCTTAAAAAGCAAAGTTTTGTGTTTTTTTAAAATTAAACCTTTCTGAACATTAGTCAAACTGCGTTTTTAAAATTAAAATGTTTATCTATTTTCGATAACCACAAAGAAGCATTTACATTTTTTAAGTGGTCGTTTATTTTTATGAGGGTCTTTAAAAAAAGCTGTGAACCCTTTTTTTATTTGTTTGTTTCAGTTAAATAAAATTGTCCTATTTTTAGATAAAAGAAGATGAATTGCGACAATTTAAAGCTGAAATGGGTTCAGGACGATCAGGTTTCGGATCATCAGATGCATTTTATGGAGAAGCAGAACAGCCATCTTCTGGAATAGTTGATTATTCGGGTGAAGCATATCCAAGATATCGAGCAAGTCCACAAAAATATTGTAAGCTTTCATTTGGATATTATACAGCTTATATCCATCCACATACAATTATGCAAATTTTATAGCTCAAATGCGCCGTCCATCAATAACTCAACCTCCAACACCAATCTTTATTCCATCTCCTGCATTTATTACCCCCTCAGGGAATGCCACAGCAGCACAGATAAATTGGTGTTTTTATTGTGCAAGTCCACTTCGAATTCTATCTGAGCCCATGCAGTTAGCTGTACAGAATTTGCTAGATGTTCGAAGGGCAAAGTATCCAAAAGATGCAATTGTACCAGATTGTAATAATCCTGCAAATATTCGAAGGCTTCCAAAGCAGCAATGTAAACATAGCTATTGTCAAACGTTGGTGTTGACGGAACATGAAAGAGGTAAGTGAAGATTTTGATTTTATAGAATCGTAAATTTGCATAATTCGACATCCCGAATAATCCAAAACCTATTTTTCAGGTGTCTCATTCGCTATTCGAGGATGCGCAGAAAATTTTGCAGCTGTTGATGAATCAATTCTTAATGAACGAGGTGATAATCAATGTGTAAAGCTACATGGCTCACTTGATCTACGAGAATGTGTTTGTAAGCATCGAAAATATTGTTATCGTGGTGAAACAGATGACAAAATTGAAGCAGCTTCTGAACAAGTTGTTAAACTTTTTGCAAATGCACAAAATAGTTCTTCAAAAATAGTTATTAATTTTTCTTTGATTTTATTGTTTTTTATTTGCCATAGCATTTTCCGGTGTATTTTGTAATTCTAATTTTTAGAGTTTCAGTTAAATAAAATGTTTAGAATTTTTGTTGCGCGTTTGACATCATTATTAATTTACGCTAGAAAAATTTTTGTTTCGGTATTTCAACGTATTCATCATGACGTTTCCATATCAAATTTTAATGTTACTTTCTCTTTACTCCTCAACATTAAAAATAGGTGATAGATTTTAAAAACAAACTTATGTTGAAAGATTTTTGCTAACGATTTACTCTCACCGTAGAGATCTTCAACTCATACCAGCATTGAGCTCCCATTTCTTGCATAAATACTTAAATCTAAAGATCGAGGATTTAGGCGCTGATATTTTGTTTCTAACCATCTTTTACTAAACGAGAATTTAGGCAAAAAATTGAGCTTCAACTATGAGGACCAATGCGGTCAGTTTTCAACTGAAATTTGTGGTCATATGTTTTCAAAAGTAAATATTTTTGGCATTTTTATAAATGAACATGTTGTCTCATGAAATAATGCGTTCAAATTAGTTGTTTGTGAGACAATATGGCAGTAAACAGAATATTTTTAACAAAAATGAAAAAAAAATACAAGAATAAAAAAAGAATAAAGAACATTTTCAAGAATCACTAAATTTCTTATGACGTTTTGAAGGTTTTTCTGTTGTTGCAAGATGGTGATGATTTCTTTTTCTATTTTCAGTTGAATTATTTGCATAATAATATCCATGGGCATCAGAATAACAAATAAAAGAAGCAGCATAAAAAAGTTTATCCAATTCATCTTGTGTTAAACTCTAAAATTAAAATTCTACAACACCTAAATTTTTAATAAACAGTTTACCGAAGTTAAATGTTGTTTATTTAAAATATGAGTTATATAATCATGCATATTTCTGAAAGATTTTCTGCAATAATCGCAACTTGACAACATCTGGAAAGTATTGTAGATTAAAATAGACAAGACAAAGAATAGCTCACTGGAAAAATATCTTTCAATTTCGGATGATTCTTAAAATTTTCACGCAAAAATAGCAATTTCTCAATAAATAATGGATCTTCGAATGGCATATTTAACTGAGCTTCTGTAACACCTTGTAAAAGATATCCTAAAAACAATAGAAACGTATTAATGTTAATTTTATAAAAAGATGTCACACCTTTCAAATCATTAAATCTTTTTTCGGGATAAAAGTTATTTAAAAATGTATCAAAAGATTTTTTTGTAATATCCATTAAAGCATTTGGAGGAAAAAAATGAACAAAATTCTTTGGATTGAGAATAACAGATATTTCAGGTGGATCAGCATTAAAGAGAGATTGATACTGAAAGATATATAAATTATGCAGCACTGCTACATATTTCAAATTAGTCATACCTTACGAACATGCCATTTTCCAACTAGATGTCGTAATGTCAAAGCTCTGTCACAAATTTCACAGAAGCTAGGAAGGCTTGGATCCAGTACACTTAAATAAATATATGAATAAAATGCATAAAAAATTGCTTTAATAATTTGTACATTTGGATCAGATATTATAGTTTTTTTCCAGATATGTATATTTAGCCCTAAAAATTTTATTACAACGTATTGAATAAGCTAATTTAAAACCAACCAAAACATTCATAAAACATTTGATTTCCATCACAAAGTAATTCTTTAAGTTCATCAAAATTTGTAACATTAAAGGCATCACATAAATCAGCATCCGTAATGTCAGCATTTTTTGATACAACAGTTTCACTGGAATCAGTATTTTCTGAATCAGTAAATGATAGTGAAATTGATGGAGAAGATTCAATGATGGGTATAGATGTCTTCTTCTTTTTGATTTTGTATTCACAAGTACCAGATGGTGATTGTAATCCATTGGTATCAGGTTTTGAATTAAAAATACTGTCCGAAATAAGACTATTTGCTAAAAAGAACAAAAATTTTACGCTATAGAAAACAAAATAAACCCTACCTTTTAAAACTTCACTTGTAGGATTTAAAACAACAAAAACTTTAAAGCCACTCCATTTTTCTTTTGGTTCTTTAAAGCAGCCATTTTTAGGTTTATATAATTTTTCACTTCCACTTTTACTAAAATTTATATTAATATAAAAACATAATGAATAACATCTTACATCAAATTTAAAGCAAAAATATCAGGTTCCATTGCTTTTACATCAAGAAGTAAAAGTGTTCCATCATCATTATTCAAAGGAACTTCGATAAATTTTGTTGAATTCTGATAAAATATTTTTAAATATCTTTCATCTTCTTCTTCGCTTTCAGATATAGAAATAATTTCAATCTTAGGGACCTTCATATTTCAGTCGCAATAAAGTTAATAAATATTCTGAAAAAAAGTATTTTTGTCAAAATTAATGGTGAGCTGGAGAGTACTGATAAAAAAAAATCATTAGTACTTGAGATTAATGCTTTATTCATTCTTTTTGTAAAAAAAAATTTAGACCAGAAGAATGTAAAAAAATAAACTAGAACAATATTGATTAAAACAGTAATTGTATGGATATTGTGGTGAGGTGAATGCATCTTGTAACAACCTAGGTCAGCCTGATTAATAATAATAAACTGTCTCATAAAATTATCCTGTCACATAGTTAAAGTTCTGTCAAAAAATTTGAAGAATGATAGTAACAAAATAATATGTTTTTTGTTCTTTTTTTGATTTCTGTTGTGTTGGCAACAGCATCTTTGCAAGTTATTTAGCTATAAAAATAACATACAATGGTTCGAGCCCTGCTAGAATTGATGGAACTAAATTTTTCGGTTTTTTTCAATTACAAAGAATTTGCCGGCACACGATAGTAGGAGAAATATTTTTATATGATTAATCATTCAGTGAAAAATAAAAAATTTATTATAAAACAAACAAACATTCAGCGCATGCTTAAACAATGAGAAATTTTTCAGATCTTTCAAGAATCAGAGAATTTTTTATGACGTTTTGAAGAAGTTTCTGTTGTTGGTTCTTGTGCATGACTTCTTTTTCGATTTTCCTTTGAACCTAAAGAATCAACATAATAAAATCCGTCGACATCAGAGTATTGAATAAAAGATATCGCATGAAAAAGTTTATCCAGTTCTTCTTGTGTTAAACTCTAAAAAAAAGAAAGTATTTAAAAAATACAATGTCAAATAAATATTTCTTACTAAACGTAAATGCTTTTCTGTCAAAATATGTTTCATAAAAATGAAGAAGGTTGTTATCATTATATTGAAACGAATACAAGCGGCACTTACATTGGAAAAAATTTCTTGTAATTTTGGATGTTTTTTAAAATTTACACCTAAAAACAGCAATTTTTCAATGAATAGTGGATCTTTCGATGGAAGATTTAATTTAGCTTCAAAAATACGATGAACAAAATGCTCTGCAAAAATGATCATTTCAATTTATAAGCTTATAAGTAAAGAATAAATTATCTCTATATCGAAAAACACGTTTTTCACTAAAGAATTTTGGTGTAAAAAATTTTTCATACAACATTGTATTTGAAGAAATAAAAAGAAAGGAGATTCTGGGATTAAGAATTACAGAAATTTCTGGTGGATCTTCTTTGAATTTTTATTGATACTAAAAAATAATAAACAGTCTACTTACTTTTAATCAAAAATCGCAACAGCACAAAAAACTCAAAAATGGACACATCCAGTGGTGATTTCACACTTTTTTGAGAGAAAAAATGCACGTATTACCTTTAGAATATGATTCTTTGAAACCAAATGTTGAAGCTTCAAATTTGTAATTCTTTTACAAATTTGACAATTTTCTGAAGTGTAGGTAACCAGCAGCTTCAACGGAATATCAGAATTATGAACAAAATGTAGAATTTTTATAATATTTTTATCTGGATAATCAATCATAGTTTTCCGTAGATTCCGTAAAGTAATTTCTAAAAAAAGATGTGTATGATATAATCAAAACCAAATGCATCTTTAAAACATACCAGAGCAATCATAGAAAGTAGGATTTCTTTCACACAGCAATTTTTTAAGTTTTCTTAAGGAAGAAACATTGTAAGCTGCAAATATTTCAGCATCAGTAATATATGGTGGAGGCACAGATTTCTTCATATACTCTGATTCTCTATGTGGTGATGGAAATGATTCAACAACATTTTCAGAATCAGACAATATTTTCTTTCTTGTTCTTACTTTATGTATTGATATTATTTTATTGTATTTACTTTCTTTATTGTATGTAATTATTATTTGTATCAATATGCTCCTGGCATGTATAAAAATAAATAAAATAAATAAATAACTATATGTTCAGGGGACAATAAAGTATTTGGTAGTTGTTGATTGGCACCAGAAACAGATGTTGAAATGTTATCATGGATACAATTGTCGATTCATTACAGTCTATATTTCTTGAGTCATTTGTTGAGAGTAAAGGTGTCGATGGAGAGATTTCAGTTGCATTCTTCTTTTTTCTTTTTGTCTCTAGTTGAGTTTTAGTTATCGGCTGTATCTCGGTGGTACCAGATGTTACCTTTGAAACTGTATCAGAAATATGACTATTTGCTAAAAGATAAATTACGATATTGTGCAATAAGAAAACACAAAAGACATTTAATGCTTCCGCAGAAGGTTTTAAAACAACAAAAATTTTAAAACTGCACCACTTTTCTTTCGGTTCTTTAAAACAACCATTTTTAGGTTTATATAATTTTCCTTTTTTATCTTTTCTGAAATCATCAGTTAAACAAGTAGCAACAAATAAGGCTCAACTTACGTCAAATTTAAAGCAAAAATTTTTGGTTCCATCACTTTTACATCCATAAACAACAATTTTCCATCATCATCAAGTGGAACTTCAAAAAAATTTGTAGAATCAGGATAAAATATTTTTAGGAATCTGCCTTCTTCTCCTTGTTCATTTTCAGAATCAGAAATTGTTTCAACTTTAATTGCTTTCATTTGGCAAAAAGTTAATTTCCAACCCAAATTTTGGTTAAAAGTATCCCAAATATTTTAACCACCCAAATTCTGGTTTGTAGACTGACGATCCCATTCTTTTAGCACAGCTTTATGGAATCTATGTAACTGTTTTTTATCTCAAAATATTTTTATTGTTATATTACAGTATCGCTTCTTTATAAATATTTTTGGAGCAGATTTTATACATTATTTTGGATAAGTTCGTTGCTTAAGCTTACATCAATTTCTTTAGCAATTACTGTCTAAATTCTAATTTTTATTTCAAAAAAGAGCATTTTTTAAAGAGTACTGACAAAAAAAAGAGGTGTGAAAAAAGATTTCTTCACACCTCTTTTACTTTGTGCTCTTTTCCAATGCTCGAGATCTCAGCTTATATGTTATCTTTTTTTTTGTGATAATTTGATAGATCGACTTATTTGGACCTTAGTATGAACAAACGTGCGGAGAACGCTGTGTGGTGTTGCTGTTTCTAGCAACTAAAATAAAGCTTTAAAGCTTCTTTTTAAAAAAGCCGATTAAAGCATTTTCACAGGTTTCAATGCGAAATGAAGTATAAAATTTTTTATTTGCTGATAATAATAGCAAAAAATTTTAAGTTTTCGACAATTTTTGATGTGCTAAAAGAGAAATTCTGCTGTCAAACGCATTTTTTAATATTTGTTTTTTCTTATGGCTACATTTTTAAAGTTTTTATGTTTTACTGCTTTTAATGTTCTTTTTATTTCGGCCATTACATATGACTGCACAACGAATACCACCGTTTACCTTTCTATAAATCAACTGGCATTTTTTAAAACAACAAAATATCCAAATTTATTGAGTCCGAAAAAATATAGTTCTTGCAATTTTACTTTTGAACTGGGTGAAAAAAATTATACTGTAAGTTTTTATATGTATTTCTTAATGCTTTATAGGCTTTCCCTAGGGGTTCTCTAATAACTAACTTCTAACAAATAATTTTTTATAAAAGAATACATATTCGTTTCAGAATTATAGACAACATACTGTAATAATAAAAACAGGAACAAATATGGGCGATTGGGGTTCTTTTTTACTATATCCAATTTTAACAAATTATTCAACATTTATGTTTCGGGAAAATAATACATGGTTTGAAGTTGCAGAAATGGGATTTATTTTGTTTGAAGAATGGAATGATGGATGTCTTTTGGAATCTATAAGTCGAAACAAGCCATACATGTTCAGCGATGACAAAGAATATTTGTTTGTATTTTCAAGCTTTAAAACAGGCACAGATTTTTTTTATCGAAAAAATGCATGCAGGTGGCGATTTTCCGCACCAGATGGATATGGATTTAAAATTGATATTTATTATTTTAATATTTCTTCTACTACGAAATTTTTCATACAAAATTCAACAGATATTCTAGTTAAGTAAGACCTTAGACAAATATATTTAAGATAAAGTCCTGATTATCTTATAGTGAAAGGAATGCACAAATTCATCATCCATATTATAATAGTGATAAATGGATACAAATTTCTTTATCAAAAACAAGTGAAATTCTAAACATCAACGATGATGAATGGGTAGAATTTGGTGCTGCAATTAGCATTATTAAATCTGAAAAACAAAAGACGGCGAATAAGAATTGTTGGACAAAGAGACATAAAAATATAATAACATGGGAAAACTTCCCTGATAATTTCAGCGGACATTATGGAAATAATGTTCGATGCACATTTAATCTTCTAATTTTTCCAAATACTGAAGTATTTGTTAGTGGTTATTTGTTCTTGGAAGAAGGAGTTGATGTTGTTAGATATTATACTGAAGACAACAACACTGAAGTATTATTAGATGTTGATTGGGATGGTGATGTGGATTCTGATAATGGTCTTCTAATCCTTCTTCCGCACTATAATAGATCAATAAAACGATTGTTTTGGGAATTTACAAGCGATGGAAGTGTTCAATCAACTGGTTTCTCGCTGAATTTTCACACCCAAGGTAGTACATTGAGGAAGATATTTTAATTTTACTATATTTATTTCAGTATGCAATTGTACAACCAATGAAATTTTATGTGACGATTTTACTGAATATACAATTATGGACAACACAGATTATTATTGCTCAAATTTGTACTGCAAATTTATTGTAAGATTTTGTTTTAACATAAGCATTTAACCTTTAATCAAAATTCAGCTACCTTCTTGTCCTACAGATACAATGCTGGTTGCATTGTATTTCGACGGTGAAGATTACGGTAAGACATGTTATTATTGTTTTATTTAAAACAACTGGTATCTTCAGTCGTGATATTCAGTAGATTGTATTTATGTGCATGTATCTTTCAGCGGGGGACTTACGAGGGCACTGACATTTTGGTCAAGAAACTATATATCATATATAACTAAGGACCGGCAGGGCAAAAAAAAGTTTTTGAAAATAATTATTTTCTTGTCAGAATATACTATTTTCGAACCTGACTAAGAATAATATAGAAACAAAAAAATATAAAAATTAATTTAAAATGCCGAAAATGCCATCTGAAAATTCGGCAAAACAAATTTTTTTCGTCATCAAAAAAAGGCAAAGAGAACATTCTTTTTTTGTGTGTGCATCCTTCTCTTTTTTTTCCTCGCAGCCCGTTCAAAAGAAAAGAAGAGACACACACGCAGCTGACTTTTTTCTCTTTCTTCTTTTGACGGAATTTTTGAACTTTTTTAAGCTGAAAAATGCCATTTTTATCGTGCCATATTTTTTCGCTTGCTTTCGCTTGGATTTCCTTTACAGCATATTAATATTTTTTCATGGGCTATCGAATGATATTAAGCTTGTTAGTGAGATCACGTGAGATAAGAGACTTCTCTTTATACGCAAACATAAAAATGCCATTTTCGGCACTTTGTGCCAAAGAAAACCTTTACAAAAATGGCATATTCGGAATCAGCGTAAAAAATTACATCTAGTAGGTCCGATTACAAGTTTGTAAAAAAAAGTTTAATTTTTCATACTGTAACGAAGAAAAAAATGCAAAGAGAAAAGGAAAAAGTGTGCGCTGCCGGTCCCTATATATAACTTCACGAGATAGATATATTTTAGATAAATATGGCATTTTTAAAATTGTTTCAAATGGTGTAACAGTTTTAAATGTTAATAATGATTTAATAGGGTCATTATCAGTTTTTTTGAGCTCTTCAAGTGAAAACATTTTTGAAGTTACGACATTTCCGTTACCAGTATATAAAACAATGTCTTTTACTGTTGCACCAGTTAGAAGTGAGTTTTTTCATATTTAGAAGCAATAAATTAACTAACAACTCACACATTATCTAAAAAAAAGCATATTTGTTTCTATAATTTTATTGAAATTTTAGTTCCACCAATTGATTTTTATATTACATTATCATCATCATCTCCGATAAAAATTATAAATACAGCACCATATATTTTAGCTTCTGTACAGATTTCAGAGGAAATGGTATGTTTCATATAATACATTTTATAGCAGACCTTAAAAAAAGCATATTTCCAGATATCACAAAATCTATCTATTTTAATATATGCTGTTGATACAGGATATGACGCTATTCAATTATTTAATAATAAAAGTTTAACTTTTACACTCGAAAATTTCAACTGGTAACGATATTTTTTAATCTTAAAAAAATTAAATGATATAGTAAAAGACCGTCCCAACTGTTGAGATCGGACATATTTCATGTGACGCTCCAACTATTCAATAGGATTCATGCCAGTTATATGTATGACAATAAAAAATTTTATTGTCATACATATAGAGTAGCACACGATATCGCCTGCTACGTTAAAGTACAAACGCTTATTTTTGAGTTTTTATGCACGTATATGACTGGACATGTGTTAGGTCGGATTAGCACCGAACAGTGCCGCTACTTCAACAAAACTCATCGGGTGGATCGCCTTTATAAGACTTCAAAAAAATGTCATTTTATCTAGTACATATTCAAATTTTAGCTTAGAGTTCAAAAATCGGTCGGGTGGACGGGCACCCACGCAAGTTGGTACCGAAAACTAGCATTTACTAGTCTGTAAAACTCAAAAATTAGTAATTCTTGCATAAAGTAGCAGGCGATATCGTGTGCTACTTAATTTGTGTGCAAATGACATTTTTCAAAAATTGACTATTAAATAATAGGAGAATCACATGTAATATGTCCAATCTGCGTGTTACAGGTGGAATGGTTCCCTTGGGGGGAAAAGTGATGAGGTATTCTTTACTGCTCGTGTGACAGCGTTAACAAGAAAATCTCCACTTGTGAAAAATTCGTAATCAAAATGTTATATCATCTTTGATTTCTCTCACTAATATGTCACTGCTAAGAAGGTTTTTCTTTGTCTCAGTGAAGAATTTTATTTTCTATTAAAAATCGATATAAACAAAATAATTTTTTAGTTTCGGAATCAATAGAAGTCAAACTTGTGAACTTAACCTTTCGCATTTCATTATATACAGTAGTGTAGACAGTATCTCTACATTTGTTGCACTGAAAATATCTCGTAAGTATTAATTATTAGTGGGGGACTTTTAACGTTTCGCTCACACACTATCTTATTTCTCAAAAAAATCAAGCAAAAAAAACATTTGTAATAGAAAAAAATGAAATTCTAAAAAATGTGTGGGCAAAACGAATGCCCTATTAAGACCTCAATAAATTTTATCAATTTAGAAAAAAATGAAGGATGTTTGTTTCAGAAAGATTTATATATGGCAAGTGACCAATTTATTCCAATTGTTGGTATTGCAGATAAATTTGAAGATTGCACTATTTATGTAATCTCACAATTTTCTACATACTATAGAATGGAAAATTTATGGACATCATCCTCTGATAAAAATGTGAAAGTTTATAGCGGTATAAACAAAGAAAAATTGTTTTTTGAATTTACGTAAGATTTATTACCTTAATATACCTTTACTAAATATTGTTTGCAGATCTCATACAGTAAAAAAATTTAACAATTTAATACTTTTTTCAAGAATTTATCAATTCGTTATCCCAAAAGGTACTGCTTTATTTATTAGCTTAAGACAGCTTTATAATGGATATACAATATTATACCCTTCTCCAATTGTCATATCAGCTTCGTATCCATCGCTGTTAGCTACGCCAGATTATGGTAATGCTAAAATATGGGAATTCCGTCCACGCAATACCTTTATTTCTTTTAATGTAAATGAAACCCCCTTAAAATTTACTGTTATTGATTGTTTGATCTTACCAAAAGATAATTTTATTTTCATTACTGATGACAAAAACTATTTGTAAGTTTCAAAAAACTATTTTTATGTTCTTATTATAAAAGGTTAATGTTTTTTTAGCATTTCTGGAATTGGTGATACCTTTGTTTTTCAAAATCAAATCGTTAAACTTAATTATACGTATTCTCTCAGCTCAGAAGCCAAAAATGGCCTTTTATTTCTGATTGAAACGTTGAAACATACTCCAAATTAATTTTTGAAAAAATTAAATAGAAATGAAAGAAACAATAATTTAAAAAATAACAATGTTTTGCTTTACAAGATTAGTTTGTCTATATTAGTTTTGTTCGGAATGTTAAAAATACTTTGCTGAATTTCCAATAAAATTTGTATAATGAATTTCATTGAAAATTAATTATACAAATTATTATTAAATGTGTGAGAATGTTTTTTTAACAATATTATGTCTTTTACAAAATTAATAAATATAAAACTTTTTTGTTAAGATTTAGTAAGGAATCCGTAACAAATTACATTTTTGTTTTTTGTTTATTATTTTTCAGCATTTTTATTTGGCTGTATCACAAAAGCTAAACTTAACGTTTCCTTTGAAAATCCATTGTTCATTGAAAAATTCTACTATATTAGTCGTATTGCTTAGATTATAATCCTAAATTGCATTTAAACGTGTTTTAATGGACCAGTTGTTCTCAGCATACTATATGATTTTTTGACGTTTTCATTTTCTTTAATTAAAAATAATTACGCCTAAATAATTATTGCACCTCTTGTTTGCCAAAGACACTCAAAAAAATAAAGACAGGAAAAAAGGAAGAGCAACGATAGAAACATTTTTTTAAAGAACATAATACACATTGTCCGACGACAACGTTGTTGCGAAATTTGCTGGTTCGTTCTCTTTCTTATATAACATTTGCATCTTATTTAACGACAAGAAAGAAGAAAAAATGGCGCCACTAAATGCATTTTCTTTCGGTTTTTGATCTATTTTTCTTATTTTTTTTCTTTGTTACACATTTGCTAACCTTTTTTGGCCAACCTGTGCTTGTTTTCATTTTCTATATAAAATCAAAGCATTGACCATTACAGAACTTGTTAACACAAAACGAAAACGGTTTAATAGTGTCTGTTTTATTCTTTCACAATTTTTTACATTAAATTATACTGATCATTTTCTTTGCTGTTACTGTTAAAGCCAAAATTCAACATTTGCTGTTTGTCTTTTTCTGTAACCTTTTTTTGCCTTTTAAAGCAAGACCATGTCCATGCAGTCAGTTTTTTTTATTGATTGATTTTCTAATTTGATTTTTTTCTATCTTCCCTCGTATTCATGTGCTTGTTAGAAAGGATTTGTAAAACATATCTCTATGCAAGGTAATTTGTTTTTAAATGCACCCATTTTTTGTTGTTAAATTTGCTTTTGCGATAAGTTTTAAGCTAAGATTCTTAACAAAAATTTTAAGGATGTGTTTACTGATGTGCAAGTGTAATAATATTATTTTCTTCACTGCCTCTGCTAAAGCACTTCGCTAAAAAAGAACATTTATTGCGTGTCTTTCTCTGCACCTTTTTTTGCCTTTAAAAACGATGTTCAAGCAGTCATTTTTTTATTGATTGATTTTTTAATTTGTTTTTTTCTATCTTCCATTGTATATATACATGATATGTACTTGTTAGAAAGGATTTTCAAAACTTATTTATATACAGGATAAGGGGCTATCAAGAAATTCAAAAGGATGGGAGGGGTAAGCCATATTATTACACCGCTTTAAAGTGCGGCATAATATAAAAGCAAAAAGGATCATCAAAAGGGAGGGATTCAAAAAACACGAAAAAAAGATCACGTAATTTCTGGACAGCCCCTAATTTGATTAAAAGTGGCATCCATTTTTTGGTTGTCAGAACATTTCTGTGGCATAGATTATTTGAGCTTGGCAAACTAGTGAACTGCTGCCAAACTTTTACAGCTTTCTTTTTTGTTGTTTTTTGTGTTTTTCTTTCCTTATTATCTTTTTGTGTATCTATTCTGCTTGTTAGTGTTGGAGATTAATAAATCTTGTGTTCATCTAGATCGTCCCTTTACTTCAATGTCCATAATTTGCGCTATATTTCTTTGACTTGTTATTTGCACTTTTTAGAACCAAGTGCGCGCTTATCTTGAATTACCATGTTTTTATATTTAAGTTATTGCTTAATAAACTGTACATTTTTTAGATTCTTTCTTGTTTTTTCCATCCATCATCTACAAAATGTCATCTACCTCAAAATCCAATAAGAACAATGGCAATAAATCCTATATAGCATCTGTTATGGGAACACGGAATTCATCGTGTCTTTTTATTGTTAATGAAGAAACAGAAGAGATTTTTCAAAAAATTCGTATTTTTTCAATCCAGCAATTGCGTGAAGTTCTTTTAAAGTATAAATCAATGCTAAAAGCTGCCTTCTTAACTATAAGCATCTATGAAGATGATGTATTCAAATATGATCTTGAAGCTTGTAAAGAAATGAAAGACTTTTTTCAACAACAACTCAAAATTCCATGTCATTTTTATACAATTCATTATTCCATTACTTTTGATGTTCTTGTTAATGCAAATATTTCTTCAAAAATTAATGATGAAATTATTTTGGTTAATGTTGAAAAAAAATCTGGTTTACGATGTAAATTTTTTCGATTTACATCTGATGGATATAAGTCAACAAATCAAGGAGATATTGATATGGCTATCACTGAATTTGCTTTTCATTTTTTGGAAGAAACATTGAAGAAATCCAGCATCAAAAAAATGATTTTATTTAATACTGGTGATGATTCAACACTATTGAAGAGCTTTGAAATGCTTCTAAGATCACAGATTTCACATGGTTATAGCAATAAAATTGTTGCTGTTGATCCTAAGCAGCTTGGTGGAACCGCGACAAGTGGAAAAACAGCAGCGGAAATGTCAAAGTGGTTTTTTGATCGAAGTTATTGCAAATTTCATGTTGTACCACAAATTTCACAAGGAATGGAAATTGTTGGTGTTACTGGTGATTGCAAGAAGAGACTTATGCTTATTGGATCTGATCATTTTTTGCCATATACTAAATCAATCATTTTCAATAAATCTGTTCAAAAATGTTTGGTATGTTTTTTTTATTACTGTGTGTTCAGGACTGGAGAATCTCAACCCCAGAAGGCTGTTATTACAAAATTCTTTCTTTTTTTCACTGTAATTTTCCATGCTGCACCGGCTTGCACTGTTATGCACCATCTTGCTCCAGGCTGCACCAGCTTGTACCACTAAGCGCCGACCTGCCTCAACGTGTGGCATATTGCACCAACCTGCACCATATTGCGCTATCTTGCTGCAGATTGTTCCGACCTGCACCAGTTAGCACCACACCTTCCACCTGATCACCCCAATTTGAGACCCATACAAAAGTTGGAAATGACTGTTGCTAGTTGACACACAAATTGCCAAATGATTATAACTTTTTTCAGATGTTAATATATTATACTGCTGAAGGTGAAGTAATCAAAACACTTGAAGTTGATGGAAATTGTCATCAAAGAAAGCTAACTATAACAATCGAAAATGTATTCTTTCCAGAAATGAAAGTTGAACCAATTATTATTCCAGCAATCAAAGATTTCCCAACCAAGCTTGATAATTGTAAACTCAAAATTCCAGTGATCGGATTCTTTCGACAATCTTCTGTTATTTGTGTTAATGAAAAGGGTAGATATAAATTTTTGGATTCATGGAATGGTAAGTATCAGTATATATCTCACTTCGCTAACTTGCAACTTACTTTTTTAGGTCTATATGGTAAAGAACTTTTCATCAATTTTGATCATAGAAAACCAAAATATGGTATGGATGCAATTGAAACTGATAAAACAAAGATGTCTTTTGTTGTATATGGTAAGAATTTTTCCTTCTTTTTTTTCATTACATAAAACTACAGTAATCATTTTTAGATTTGATTAAAATTATGTCTATGCCTCCTGGAACAATTACTACGAATCCAAATTGGAAATTTTTAATTTCAAAAGATTCTGATAATCTTGTTTTGCTTGAATTTGATAACTTTGATGGAACAAAGAAAGCTGCATCACCAGCATTTTTAATGGCCCTTCTTTTGAAAGAACATTTAAAAGTGATTAAAAATGAATTAATGTTAGCTGAAAAACCAAAAGAAATTGGATTTTGTTTTTTTGATAAATTTACTGATGCTGAAATGAATCGAATCAAAGATGGACTTAAAGAGGCTTGTGAATTATTGAACAAAGAACTTATTTGCAAATTTGTTGAGCTTTAATGAATTGTTTTTCTTTTATTGTTGTTGTTAAATATTTTTGAAATAAAATTTGATTTTTTACTCATTTAGTTTTCAACATTTTGAACAATTTTTTAATTGCAGTAATAAAAACAGTATCACCATTATCGTTTTTGTTTGTTGCGTAATTGTGTAATGATGGTGAGAGTTTTTACCATCATTAAATTGGAATCATTTAATATTGGCAAATGATACCAATTTTTGAAGCTTACATATTTTTTGACCTCTTTGTAATCAAAACAATAGCACATATTATAAACTTTGGTCATTAACGAGCTTAAAGATTTCGTAAAACAATTAAAAGAATTTGTAGGAGCAGGTTTTTGCACTTTGGAGAGTAACAGTAAAAAATCTGCACTAAATGGTAAATATAATATTTATAAAAAAGTCATTATTCGATATACATCAATAAAAAAAATCAATGTTAAAAAATCAAAAAAACACAGTAAAATCCTACACATCAAGATTCAGAGAATACTGTATGACGTTTTGAAGGTATTTTTGATGATGTTTCTTTGGAATGATTTCTTTTTCGATTTTTCTTTGAACTCGAAGGATCAACATAATGATATCCATTAGCATCAGAATATTCAATGAAAGAAACAGCTTGAAAAAGTTTATCCAATTCTTCTTGTGTAAAACTCTAAAAAAATTAAAAAATTGTTCAAAAAACTCTTTATTTTTACCAAGCTCATATGTTTTTTGCCAAAAATATGACTAGCGTAGTCAATATAACCACCGAAAATTTTGCTACAATTATCACAAAATGTCATCATCTAAAAATATTAAAATATATGAGAGATAGCAATAATAAACAAAAACTTACAGGAAAAATTTCTTTTAATTTTGGATGATTCCTATAATTGTTACGTAAAAACATCAATTTCTCAATGAACAAGGGATCTTCAAAGGTAGCGTCAAGTTCAGCTTTTGTGATACAACCCAAAAAGTATGCTGAAAAAAATAATATAAATATGATATTTTAAAATTGCTATTCTGCATATACCTTTGAAATCATTAAAAATATTTTTTGAATAAAAACAATTCGTAAAAAATTCATATGATACTTTATTAGAATTATTAATTTTGCATAAAGCATTTGTTGAAATAAAATATTGATGATTTTCAGGAGCAAGAATTAAAGATATTTCTTGGGGGTCTTCTTTGAATTTTGATTGATACTAGAAATTCAAAATTATTTAATAATATTAAAGAAATCTTTACTTTTGTTATATGTATTATTGAAAGCAAATGAGTTACTGTAAAACGACTATTACAAATTTGACAATGATCTGGAACATTTGGATCTATTTTTTTTAACGGAATATTTGAAACAGAACCATAAAATAGAATTTTAATAATTTCGCTATTTGGATGAGCAATCATAGTTTTTTTTAACATTTGAAAAGTAAGTTCTTAAAAGCTATGCAATATTAGATAAATAAATTTAAAAAAATATACCAAAACATTTGTAGAATTTTGATTTGTTTTCACAAAGTAATTTTTTGAGTTCATTTAATGTAGAAACATTATAAACTGAAAATATTTCATCATCTGTAATTTCAGAAGGAATATCAGTTGGCAACGATTTCTTCAAATATTCAGATTCTCTTGGTGGTGATGGAAATGATTCAACAAGATTCTCAGTATCAGACAATATTTTTCTTCTTTTTCTTTTAGCTGTATGTTCAGGAGATGAAGTGGTTAGTTGCGTTTCTCTAGCATGAGAAAATGATTTTGAAATGTTATCAGGGATACAATTGTCAGGTGAAATAGATTCATTACAGTTTATATTTCTTGAGAGTAAAGGTAGAGACCGGCAGGTCAAAAAAAATTTTAAGAAAATGCTATTTTTTTGTAAGAATATAGTATTTTCGACCCTGAATCAGTGTACTCCCGCTCCCACTTTTATCGCTTCCGCTCCGCTTCCGCTTCTTCAAAATGAATCGCTCCCCTTCGCTTCTCCGCTTCTCGGAATCGCTTCCGCTTCCGAAGCGCTTCCGGGAGCGCTTCCATTTTAAACCGCTTCCGCTCCGCTTCTTGCTATTTTTTAAAGAAATCTGTTATTATAAAAATCAAAAATTAAATTTTATTAGGTAATTTTAGAGAAAAAGTAGAAAGACAACCAAGGGTATTCATTTCTAAGCCTTTTTATGAGAATAAAATTTTGAGGATAATGAAAAATTGCAAGATTTTATACTTTTTCAGCAACTTTGCCAAGGTCAAAAGAAGCGCTTCCATTTTCAATCGCTTCCGCTCCGCTTCCATTAGCTCATTTATCGCTTCCGCTCCGCTTCCGCTTCCATTACGAGAAGCGGAAGCGGGAGCGGAAGCGGAAGCGGGAGCGGGAGTACACTGCCCTGAATAAAACGAAAATAAAATCAGAAAAATTAAATAATTAACTTAAAATGCCGAAAATGCCATCTGAAAATTCGGCAAAACGAAAAAAAATGGTTATCATAAAAAGTCAAAAGGAACACTCTATTTTTGTGTGTGCATCCTTCTTTTTTTCCTCGCAGCAGGTTCAAAAAGAAAAGAAGAGACGCACACGCAGCTGACTTGTTTCTCTTCCTTTTTTTGACGGACTTTTTGAACTTTTTTAAGCTTAAAAATGCCGTTTTTAGCCTGCCATTTTTTTCGGGGCTTTTTGGGGCATTAGCGTTAATTAGCATTAGATGCAGAATTAAATTCTCTATCGAATAATATAAAATTTAGAGTTAGACCGCTTAAGACCTGCTTTTTTGCCTTAAAAAACACAAAAAAATGCAGTTTTCGGCATTTTGTGCCAAAGAAAACCTTTTCAAAAATGGCATTTTTGGAATCAGCGTAAAAAATTACATCTAGTTGGTTCAAATTTAATTTTGTAAAAAAAAGTGTCGCGGAAATAGTGTTTGGATTACGGTAACCACAAAAAAAGTCAAAGGAAAAAGAAAAAGTGTGTTCCCTGCCCGTCTCTAAGTAAAGGTGTCGATGGAGAGATTTCAGTTGCGTTCTTCTTTTTTCTTTTTGTCTCTTGTTGAGTTGTAGTAATCGGCTGTATCTCGGTGGTACCAGATGTTACCTTTGAAACTGTATCAGAAATATGACTATTTGCTAAAAGATAAATTACGATATTTCGCAATAAGAAAACATAAAACATACCATTTAATGTATCAGCGGAAGGTTTTAAAACAACGACAACCTTAAAATTGCACCATTTTTCTTTTGGTTCTTTGAAGCAGCCATTTTTTGGTTTATATAATTTTCCTTTTTTATCTTTTCTAAAGAGTTAAAAATAACAAAGTAGTGATAAAGTAAAATAGCTTACGTCAAATTCAATGCAAAAATATTTGGTTCCATTACTTTTACATCAATAAACAATAATTTTCCATCATCATCATCAAGTGGAACTTCAAAAAATTCTGTAGAATCTTGATAAAATATCTTCAAAAATCTGCCTTCTTCTTCATCATTTTCAGCATCAGAAAGAGTTTCAACTTTAATTGTTTTCATTTTGCAAAAAAAGAAAAGGTATTTTCTTTATAACAGAAAAGTAATATAAAAATATCGTTAGAGAAGTACCCAAAGATTTATGCCTAAACAAATTATTGCACTTTTTGTTTATTGGAAAAGGTGAAAAACAAAAACAGAAAAATAGCATATATCGACCGACACAAAAGTTTTGAGGATCAATGATACAAAAAAATATGAAAAAGACTCTTCATTAAGGACACTTAGTTATGGTCACTTGATTATCGCAATATTAACAAAAGTCATGAGGTAAAAAACAATCCAAATCTTAAATAACAAATATTTAAAGTGATAATTATTTTCATGATTCGGATACAATCGCCTACCCAAAATAAACAGAGCGTTTTAATGTCAAAGGCATATTATTTCTTTATATATGTTTTTGACATTAAAACACATCTTTGGCTGAATCCCCGATCTGTGAATTAAACAGATAAAGGGATATAGTTATAATATAACTTAAATAATTCATTAGTCATACATTTATGATATTTGAAAAATATAAATTACACAGACTTCTGATATGTTGATATCAAAACTTATAAACTAAAATATTTATGGTATGCTACTTACCAGCTTTATCCATTCATCCACAATAGTGGATTCAACAGATGTTGATTTTTTTATATCAACGGTGAGTTTATATGCAAGATATGGGGATACTATTTCGGAAACTATTGGGGGCCTACCGTCAGAAAGTTTTTTAAATTTGGAAGCTTGAAAGAAATTGTCCAAAAAAAGGTTTCTTCATGGCTAGGGACAGGCATCTGAAAATTTTGTTTTCGATTTTGTTATAAATTTAATATGGATCTACTAATTTCGGATATGAGAAATCCGATGGCACTATTAGATTTTTTTTATAGCTCGATTTTTGAGAAAGTCAAGCAATTTGAGCAGATTTTGGCACAGGCGCAAAAATGTCACAGAAAAAAGATATAAAGTGCGTTTGTGGGGTAAACATGACCCAAAAACACCATTTTTGAGGTCAGTTTTACCGTATCTCTTACCGTACCCGAGTTACCGTATACACGTCCCAAAATTTGCATAATCGTCAATTTTTATCAAATCTCGACAAATTTGGTATCACTGGAAAGCCCTTGACGAGCTGAGTCCGAAAAAAGTAAAATTGAACTAATTTGACCTACTTTTAAATAAGTTTCCCTTCATAGAACGCCAAAAACCTGTTTTGGTTACGGTAATTCGACCATAACTTTTTTTCCTGAGGTCAAACTAAAATTTTCTCAACGGAATCGAATTCTCCTATGTTTTTTACATCTAGGATAAATAATGCCATTGAAAACTATTGGGGATTAGACACTTTTAAAAATTACTGAAACTTGCCGATTTTGAAACTCAAAAATGCAATTTTTGTAATTTTAGCTCCAAGTGACCTTATATTTTTTCAAAATGGTTGAAAAATATCTGGGAAAAATTATGGGAAAGGTTTTAGGTCAAAATATTCAAATTTGGAGTCATGCCATCACTTATAAGGACAAATGTCATAAAAATGCGATAATTTCAGAATAAATTCCCTAAAAAAGTTTTGGTGAGGCTATATTCACCCCAAATGATATTTTTAACTTTTTTATGATGTTTCTCAACTATTTTAACCATTTTAACATTTTTACTGACCGTAATGCATGTTTTACGTCAACATTTGTAACACTTACTTTTAGGTAAAAAATCGTGTTTTTCAACTCCATTGAAAATCAACAAAAAATCAATAATTATTTCGAAACAAACTTCCATAAATGTCCCAAAGTGTTTGTTTCAATCGTTTTTGGACAAATTGTGATATCTCGAAAACGATGCAAAAACTTCCTACAAATCGATTAATACCGATAACTCTTAAAAGATTAATTATAGCAATTATAGGATGCTTAGTGTAGATAACAACATGTTTAGGACATATTGAGTGAATTTCATGACCATCCGCTCAAATACAAGCATATTACGAGGTTATATCTCCATTGAGTGTTTTTAGAAAAACTATGCAAGTTCGATGAGCCGCGATATCAAAAGTAGGTCATAGACCGGGTATATTATGGTCTTAAAAGTTACAGCACATCCAGATGGACCAAATGGAAGTTTGTTTCGAAACAATTATTGATTTTTTGTTGATTTTCAATGGAGTTGAAAAACACGATTTTTTACCTAAAAGTAAGTGTTACAAATGTTGACGTAAAACATGCATTACGGTCAGTAAAAATGTTAAAATGGTTAAAATAGTTGAGAAACATCATAAAAAAGTTAAAAATATCATTTGGGGTCAATATAGCCTCACCAAAACTTTTTTAGGGAATTTATTCTGAAATTATCGCATTTTTATGACATGTGTACTTGTAACTGACGGCATGACCCCAAATTTGAATATTTTTACCCAAAACCTTTCCCATAATTTTTCCCACTCATTTTTCTACCATTTCCACTTCAAAAAGGATCGATATGGAACAAAATAACGAAAATTGCATTTTTGAATTTCAAAATCGGCAACTTTCAACAATTTTTAAAAGCGTCTAATCCCCTATAGTTTTCGATGGCATTATTTGTCTCAGATGTAAAAAACATAGGAGAATTCGATTCCGTTGAGAAAATTTTAGTTTGACCTCTGGAAAAAAAGTTATGGACGAATTACCGTAGTCAAAAGAGGTTTTTGGCGTTCTGTGAAGGAAAAGTATTTCAAAAGTAGGTCAAATCAGTTCAGTTTTACTTTTTTCGGATTCAGCTCGTCAAGGGCTTTCTAGTGATACCAAATTTGTCGAGATTTGATAAAAACTGACGATTATGCAAATTTTTGGACGGGTATACGGTAACTCGGATACTGTAAGAGATACGGTAAAAATAACCGCAAAAATGGTGTTTTTGGGTCATGTTAACCCCAGAAAAGCACTTTATATCATTTTTCTGAGATATTTTTGCGCCTGTGCCAAGCAATGCTTGACTATTTGAGAAATCCTGCTTTATAACCAATATTAAAAAAGTTATGAAGAATCTACGAAGAGCTCTTCAATTTTTGACGGAAGAAAAAAGTTTTTCTCTTTTGTTGTCTGCATTGCCACCTAGTGCATTTTTTTGCACTTTTTCGTCTCTTTTTTTCTTTTCCATGCCCACCCAGTGTTAAAAAATTCTTCCGTTTTTTTTCTTCTTTCTTCTTACTTTTTTTTGCGACGCCAGTCCCTATACATGGCTTGTCAAAATATGGGAGAAAAGGGAAAAATATATTTCATTTTATAAGTTTTAAAAATCAATAGACATAAAAAAATCTTATTTGCAATACACAAATACTAAGTTTTATTAATTTTAAATATTGTTGGTGGAACAAATTTTCTATTTGAATCAAAGTCATCCGTAATATCATAGGTATTGTCTTCAATTACTTTATTCCACTTAAAAATTGTATAAATTCCTGCCATAATATTTCTTGTAATATCTGGTTTCGAAAGATCTGATTCAAATGATGGATCATATTTTTCTGCTTTTTCTCCAGGTTTGTATTTTTTCCATTTAAGGTCAACAGATTGAATAATACTTCCATTACTTGAGAGCCCAGTTTGTCCAACTTCATAACTAAATCTAATGTCAGCAGGATTTGATTCATCCCATGGGATTTCTATAAATGTTTTTGGAACAATTTTTGACCATTGATCAAATGCATATCGATATGCGGCTCTAAAAAAATTTTATTACTGTGTTAAAAGTTTCTTTAAAAATATAATTTGCATAATTCCATTTACACAGAAATAGCAGATCTTTAAAATTTATAAACTAACAATGTATCATTTTTTGTCAAAGATTGCGGATAGTTTTTTGATGCATATGTTAATGTTGATTTTGACCATTTATTTGCTGGAATAATTTATTTATTTATGTTTAAACATTTTTAGCATGTAAACTTACGATCATTGGAAATAGGAGCACTTTGAACATTCACAAAATATAATAATATTGGTAATAAAAGAATAACAGTGAAAAACATATTTTTAAGAATTTCTTGGGTTAAGCTTTAAAGCATGAAATAATACAATTAAACTTACTGTTTAAATACTTCTTTAAAAATGTTGTAGTAAAAGGGGAAGGGGGAGAAAAACAACGGAATTTGTCTTTAGCATGATGTTGATTCATTTAGAAAGAATTCAAAGTGACGTTTAAAAAACTGCTTTTTGTTGTAAATACTTAAATCAAACACATTTAAACAAACAAACGCAAATGAATGTAAAAGTTTTCTTTTGAAAAAAAGTTTAATTAGTTTCTTAAAAAATCATTAAGCTATATTTCCCAGAATAAAAAGAAAAACAACAGAGAGATGTCGATATTTATTAAGCATTGTTTTGGAATCAACTACGTTAAAAGAAAAAGCAAGCAAAAGTTATGTATAAAACAAGAATACTGGAACAGTAAATTGTACTTACGGAAAAAATCAAATAGAAATTTTTCAGCCACAAACAAAACTCAACAATCTTTATTTCTAACACTTTTCATAAATTTTGATAAACATATTTTACATTTTAGACGACGAAGCAAACCCTTTAAAAACTGTCAAAGCTTGATTTCCAATAGCCACAGTCAGATTTCTACCATCTTTAATTTTCCAAGCTTTTGCTTGGATGAATGCCATTCGGGTGCCCTTTTTAATGACGCTGCATTCAATCATTAATTTTTCGTTGACATAAAGGTTTTCCAAATATCTGTAAAAATCACAAAGTAAACTTTTCAAAAAAATAAAAAAAAATTACGTAATATTCAAATCAGCAGTAACTCCAAGCTGTCCAGAATTATCTCCACTAAAAACTGATAAACTCATTAGAACGTCTAACAGCGTTGCTAAGCATCCATTATGGAGGCTACTATTTTCTTTATTAGTATCTTCTTTTGCTGGTGTAAATTCAAATATAATGTAGCCCAAATTTGCATGAATTGCTTTACATCGATCAAAAATATAATTAACTCCTAGAAATAATAAGATGAAAAAAATGCAGTCTTTAAACTTATAGATCTCCTAGAATTAGAGAGAATCTGCTATCAAAAATATACACATACCATCAAGTGAAAAAGAATTGTAAAATTCTCTGAATGCTTTGAGAAACGTCGAGTTGTTGAAAATTTTACATTCTTCATAATTTTCGCCAACGTTTAAAGAATCTGATGATATAGTCGTCAAAGTCTGTTTTCCAGCTGCAACAGGAAGTTTATCGAGGTTCTTATAAATTTTTCCCGCAAAAAATACCAAACTTCCTCCTTCTTTTTATTTTTTCAACTTCAATTAAAAGTATATCACCCAATGTTGCAGCATTCAAATATCTGTAAACTTTTATTTTTTGCTTGTATAGAGATAATATTTAAACTCACGAAATGCACAAGTCTACAGTTGTTGCTGTCTTTTTTGAAGCATCAGTTGATGATGAAACAGCATTTTTCATACAGAATTCCAAGATTGTTGAAGTGCATCCACCATGAAGTGAAAAAACAAAATTTAAATCGTCTTCCAAAACTTCAAATTCATAATGCTCATGAGTGTCAGTTTTGCTGATTAATTTACACTAAAAAAAGTTATGCGAATCTCATATTTGTGACAGAAGCAATGAGGCTACGAGGCCCAGTTATTTTTAACAAATTATATGTCAAAAAATAAACAATACCCTTTTGTTGAAACTTTTTTGAGAGAGACATTAATCCGCCATCACTGTTAATAAACACACAACAATTAAGAATGGTCAATTTTTGTTATAAAAAAAACAAAAAATATGCATCAAAATTTAATGGTGACAAACTTTTTTGTTATCATCGCTACACAAAAATTGAACAGCCTTTAAAAAGACATGTCCTTCTTGCAAATTGCGATAACCTTGTAAAAATATTTTTTTATGATTTCGTTGAAAATAAAAAAAAATTTATTAGTACTGATAGTAAAAATATTGACGAATATCACAAAAAAAGCAAAACACACATAAGCAAACAGTACAACAAAAACATGATCTTTTTTGGTGTGTTTAGCAAAGCTAGATTTTATCTTGCTGGATATTATTCTTCAACGGTTTTTACTTAATTTTGTTATTGGATTAAATTAAAATTCACAGCTTTTTCTTTACCTCCTTCGATAAACACCAAATACATGATGCTTTATGAAACAAATGAAAAAGATTCAAAAAGGCAGATTATCTAAATAAATTAGCAAAAAATTTTTAATATAGCGAAAAATAAAACGGATAAATACTTTAATGATGGAAATTCAAAAGAAATGAAACACACATTTTATTTATCTTTCTATACAATGATAATCGTATCTTACTTTCATTGCATTTGCACAAGAATATCTAATAAGTTAAAATACAGTAATTATAAACACATATGTTAGATTACAAACTTTTTTTTATCAAAAACCGGTTTATTTTTTCAAAACAAAAGTTAATACAAAAACAACAAAAATAAAAAAAGAAAGTCAAACAGCATCAGCTGATGCATCAGTTTCCAAAGTTTGAACAAAAGCATCATTAAAAAGCTTAAGCTTAAATTCATTATCCAATGTATCCAAATCTTTGACAGCTTTTGATTCTCTCATACAGCTAATTAAATATTCTGAACATTTTGAAAGAAGTTTTGTATCATTAAAAGTATTTGAAAAATTAACAAGATGACAGACATTTGAAGGTGAAAGTTTTTCAATGAGATAATTTTGTACATGTTCCTATAATGGGGATACCGTAAAGGATATGAGACACAAAAGTAATAGTATACCTTGATAGTTTGAATAAGATATTTTTCAGCAAATTGATAAAGTGAAAGCATTTGTTCAAAAGTGAATTTCTTTGGAATTGCATAGCTATAAAAGAGATCAATAGCAGCATCAACAACTTCAAATTCAAAATCAGTGATGGACATTTGATTTTCAAGGGCTTCTTTCATTCCAGATTCAAGCATTCCAGTAAAAACAGGAGAAGCGGAAGTTAAAACATCTTTATGAACCTGGAAATGTAATTGTGCAAAAAAACGGTTACTGTATAATTTGTCAGTGGATAATGTCTTTTTGCGAGACGTTTGCCGATCGAAAAAAACAACTTACTTCAATCCTTTGTTCACCAATAACAATTGTAAAATCTTTATTCTTTCTTCTTTTCATTCCACGATTTGCAAAACCTTTTGTTAAACATAAAATAGTACTATTTCCTTTTCTTTCAACCATAAAAAGTCCTTCAATCTTAAGAACCAATTCACCATCAATAAAATAATCTTTCATTGGATCAAATAAATCAGTCGTTGAACAACATAAAATACCATGTCTTTGAGTGTGTCCAGTATATTTCTTAAATCGATGATGAAATTGCTTTGATAAATTTGCAGAATCAATTGAAATAGTTAATGCTGCTTCCCCTTCAAAAGTCTTATTAAAATCCATATCAAGATAAACCCATGCTGCTTCTTTTTGTTCTCCATCACTTTCTTCAGTTTTTCTTGGATAGAAAGAGATAACAAAATTAATATCGTAATAACAAAAAACTCGAAATCGTTTGCTTCTTAAAAAGCCATTTTCAGTTGTTGAAGTTTCTAATGCTTCCAAATCAGATTGTTTCATTTTCCATTGTGCAGAAACTGGATATGTTTTTCTCTAAAATGTTTTTAAGTTACTTTATACGAAAAATAAACGAAAAAATTGACTTACAGAAAGCAAAGTAATTTCTAAATCTCCTTTGACTTTAAGAGTCATTTCTCCATTAACAAAAAAATCATCATAAAATGTTGAAGTTGGAAGTTGAAAACCAGCACTATAGTTATATTTAATTTTATCTTTGTATGAAAAATTTGCAGAATCAACAGAAAATTTGATTTCACCATCTTTTTTGCTTTTTTCATTTAAATGAAATATATCAGAAACAATAAATGAAATTATAGCATTTCCACGGCTTTTATCATTCATTCCATTTGGATAAATCGAAATGTAAAACTGAATATCAGAAATTTTGCAAAATGAGTACCTTTCACTCCATAATGATGGATAAACTGAATTAATTGAAGCAGCTTCGAAATCCGATTTTTTGAATTTGAATTCTTTTTCAATGGAATAATTGTATGCCTAAAGCCTACAGAAATTTTTTTATATTTTTCTTAAAAAAACATACATTTAATAAAGGTTCCATGGTTAAGACAAACGATAAAGTTGTAGATATAAAAACAGCAGAAACTGTAGTCCAAATTTTAAATGAAAAAGTAGCAAATGATTTAAAAATGAAAAAGCTAGATCAAGAATTAAATGAACAAACTTTTTTTTTGGTTCACAAAGAAGAAGAAAAAGCTAGTTATTTTGCATAAGGATCAATAAGTTCTTTGTTTCGATAGGATTAATATGTGCGAAACAATGATAAGAGGCATTTAGCAATTTTATTTTTTATAAGTTTAAAAAACGGTAAATCTTTGGTTCAAAAAGATTGTTAATTTAAATACATAAAAGAAGATGCCACATATTTAGTCATTTTTTTATAAATTACTTTTTGTTTAATGTTCTTTTCCTCTTTTATTCTCCAGAGGGGATCGTTATTTTCTGATGGGGATATCCCTGTTTCCTGTTTCCAATAACATATCACTTCCGCTTTTTCCGTCCTTCTCCGCTTTTTTCAAAAACGAGGAGGAAAAGGAAGACTTCTCTTGAGCTAAAGCATCTAGGAAAGAGACAAAATAAGTTAAAATGATTTTTCTATAATTTGTCATTTGGGTAAGTGTCAGAATTTTATTAAGCCAATGATTACACACTTAAGACAGCTGTAGTAGCGACATTAATTACGATAAAAATAATTAAGGAGACGGATACCAAAACAAGGAAAATAATGATTTTTCCATTTATTCTGTAAGCAACAGCAATTCAACACTTTTGTATATGAATTTTTAAAAAATTACAATGCTGTAAAAGAAATAAAAACACTGTAAAAAAAGGTTAACATGCACATGTAATGAGAAGATTACGGTATATAGTAAAAAACAAAATATTTATATACATATAAAAATTCAACATATGTAAAAATAGCAACAATTCCAAAAATCTCAAAAACAAGAAAATCTATAAATTTTTGAAACTATTTCTGATGATGACTCTTGTGAATGGCGTCTTTTTTGAACAAAATAATATCCATTAAAAGCTGAATATTGAATGAAAGAAGTAGCATGAAAAAGCATATTCAATTCATTTTGTGTTAAACCCTGAAAAACTAGAGTATTTAAAAAAGTACAGTATAGAAAACTCTTACCATAAGTAAATGCTTTTCACTTAAAATATGATTCATAAAATTTGAAAAGCTTTCCAGATCTTTGTCACAGCTGGCGCAGAATGGAGAAAACTGAAAAAGGGAATACTGTAACATAAATAAAATAAACAAAAACTTACAGGAATAAAGATGTTACGTATAAATGGATGTCGCATAAAATTACCACACAAAAATAGCAATTTTTCAATAAATAATGGATCTTTGAACGGAAGATTTAGCTTTGCTTCAGTGATACGATGAACGAGACATTCTAAAAATACATAGTTTAATGTAAGACGATAAAATTTATAGAAAATAAACTTACTTTTATATCTTTGAAAATATTTTTTATAATAAAGCTGATTTGTAAAATATTTATATTCATCAATACTTTGTTTTGGAAATGGATTTGATGAAATAAAATAAACATGATTCTCCGGATCTAGAATTATTGATATTTCTGGTGGATCTTCTTTGAATACTGAGTGATACTAAAAAATACAAAATAATTTAGCATTAAGAAATTTTCAACAAAGCTAATTAAAGTTTCCATCCCAAAAACTGTAATCAAGATATGTATTTAAATTATATTACAATTAGATTACGGTAGACACAAGTGGAAAAACGTAAATCGACATCTTGCAACATAAATTTTGATGACAACCAAAATGAATCTTTAGTATGCGGTAGTTAAGAAGACAACAGAAAGAAATGGGATATGAATTTTGAAGTTCTCTATATACTCCTTCACAGTATATATTCAACCAATCGAAAAGATCTTACCTTGATTACATGTTCCTTTGAAACCAAATGTTTAAGCGTAAAAGGTTCATTACAAAGTTGACATTCATCTGGAACATTTGAATCTAGTGTTCTTAAAGGAATAATTGAACGAGAAGCATAATATAAAACTTTAATAATCTCTTTGGATGGGTGATTTAACAGAGTTCTTTTTAAATGTTGATAAATAATTTCTAAAAAAATACTTTAAAACTACCATCCATTAATTTAAGAACATACCAAAACATTCAAGAAAGATTGAATTTCCATCACACAACAATTCTTTTAGCTCATCCAATGAAGAAACTTTATAAGCTGCAAATATTTGATGATCTCTCTCTCTTTGTGGATGGTTCTGTAGATAACATTCAAATATCCATTCAAATATCAAACATATATCATATTTCATATAATCTACAACGACAGCTTTATCATATATATTTTTATTTCAAAAACTTATATATTATATCAAGAACTACAATCAATTTATTTTTCTTTATTTCATTACAACCATTACATTCAATCGACCGCCGATCCCGCGTAAGTTTTTTCTTTAAAAAGTGTATGTCTTTTAAATGTTTTTATGTTTGTCATGTTATGTCCACTTTATATTTGTTTTCTATCGAAAATATGTTTTTTCTTTACCATTAAGCCAAATCTCTAACTACATCGCTGATTAAGTGATTAGTTTAAGATTTCAACGCATAAAGAACAAAAATGCTTTAATTTTTTTCTTTACTGCGGAGTCGGATTTAATTACATTGCTGTTTTAAGCAATACTTTTTCCTTCTCATGGCATTATTTAAAAAATTCTATAAAATCTAATTTAAATAAAAGAAATAACAACAACGAAATTTCAACTTTCTAACATATATTTATTCATAAATTATACTATTTTGTCCTCTCCATTAATTAATTTTTTCTTCACCATTAAGCCAAATCTCTAACTACATCGCTGATTAAGTGATTAGTTTTAGATTTCAACGTTAAAAAGAACAAAAATGCTTTAATTTTTTTCTTTTTAACGGAGTCGGATAAAGGATCATTGCTGTTTTAAGCGATACTTATTCCTTCTCACGGCAATAATTAGTCACCATTTTTCAAAAAATCAAAATTCAATCCCAAGAAAAATATTCTCATAATTTCATTACTACTAAATCAAATTTAAAAACCTTTTTCTCTCAAAAATTTAAATAATCGCATTTTGAATAAAAGAAATAATGTTACATTTGCAAAATACTAAATTCATCTTTTCTTCCAATTCCAAACACATAAAAAAAGAATGGGTAATAACCCATCCAAAACAACTAAAATCCATTCACTCATAAATCTAAAGTATGTTAATGCTTCTTACTTCTTTCCTTTTTTCTACATATATATAAATAAACGACTAAAGCCTTAATGATAAAAGGTCACAGAGATTTGTCGATAGATATATTTAAATAAAATTAACGAACATGGAATTTTCTTTGTTGAAGGTACCTTAAATGTTCAAATTCATAGCAAGCGGGGGAAATACCTCGCGCAGCCTCCTGATGGGCTTACACAGGGTTTAAGGACACGTAGGCAGTCTACCCAGCTCCAGGAATAACTGCGAAGCCAAAATTAGGGTAACCGTTGGGATGCCCCAGAGTCCAATTCTCTGGAAATACCGCCTACGCCATTTACGGACCTGGACCAGGACGATCTGTGGTAACAAAAAGAGGTTCAACAAAAATCAACAAGTCTCTCATAATTCAAACTCTAACTATCATAACTCTTATATTAGTGCGGTATTCAGGAAGGAAAGAAAAAGAACAATTCAACCACAAAAATTTACAATATTTGAAGGAAGTAAATGTAACAGAAAAAATTGCAATGTATGCCCTCGCATAAATTCCAGAAATTACGTCACAAGCACAACTACAAATAATCGTTATTTAACATGCAAACCAGAAAATTTCACTTGTGAATCGAAAAATCTTATTTATTGTTTAACATGCAAAACATGCGGAAAACAATATACGGGACAAACATGTCAAACTCTTCACGCGAGAATGATGCAACACATTAATGATACGTCTAAAAATAAAAAACAAACACTATTATGCAACCATTACCGTATTCACGGCAACAATGATTTTGAAATAGATGTGTTAGACGCAATTAATCTAGAAAACGAAACGGAAAGACGTAAAGTAGAAGAAATTTGGATTAAACTACTTATAACAGCTTATCCTTTTGGACTCAACGATAATATATCAAGCTTAGGAAACCTTACCAATAGCAAAATATGGGATACTGTTAACAAAGACCCCACAAAATTACCTTATTTTAATTTCAAATTTCCAAGAGTAAACAAAACTAGAGGAAAGAAAAGAAAAAGGAGATCTAAAAAATCAAAAAATATTAAAATTGAAGACATAAAAAATCTAAATTCCACAGAACTATTCAAAAAATATTTTCAACTTTCAATAAAGGACAAAATAAAAATTAGCAAATTAATTAATAACATTGACAACAGTCATGAAACAAGACTTAAAATAGCTAGTTTAAGTCAAACCCAACCAAGGATTGACAAACCTACTTATATAAATATTAAAGAAGATTTTTTCCACGAAATTCAAAGCGAAATACCAATAAGCAAAATGTTAAATCAAGCTATGAAAAAAGCCAATATACAGCTGCATGAAAATAAAAAATTCAGATTAATACAAACTAGCAAACCTCCTATCAGTCTAAAAATATTCAATTATCATAAATTCCTTCAAGATTTTAATTTATCAAATTACAAAGATTATAAATGCGACTGTAAACCAAATCACAAATATTTTGATAACCATCACAAACATATTATTTCTGGAGACTATAACTTTATTACGAACGAAAATCTAAGAGAATTAATTAAAAAAGGTACTAAATATCGTGACCAAACTATTATCACATTTAAAGAAATCAAAAACTGGAGTAGTAAAGTACTTGAAAATGCCAAAAACAAACTTAAAAAATTGAAAATCAATTCTGATAAAATTTTTATCTTAGAAAAAGAATTCCAAAAAATAACTAAAAAAGAATTATATCCAATTTTTAACAAACAATATAAAAAGCGCTTCCCACTCTTAAATTATCAAGCAACACGAGAACTTAAAAAACTTCAAGAAAAATTTATTATAACTAGTGTTGATAAAGCAACAAATAATTACGCATTCATCTGCAAAAAACTATATATAGAAATACTAAATAAAGAATTGGGTATTACGGATAACAACAATGATTGGCAAATTCAGGGAAACCAAACTTATAAAAGAAGTAAAAAACCAATGGAAGATATAATCAGCTCTCACTTGAAACTTAATGAAAATCTACAAATAAAAATCAACTGTGAAAAGGACAAAATGTTCCCCAAAATTTATGCAATACCAAAATTTCATAAAACACCAACAAAATTTAGATTTATAACAGCAGCAAAAAACTCAGGTATTAGAGAAATATCAATAATTTTACAAAAGATTTTAGCATTCCTTAAATCACATTTCAAATCTTACTGCAAAAAACAAGAGAAAACCGAAAATAGCAAAGTTTACTGGTCAATAGATAACAGTCTTGAAGTATTACACAGCATTCCAAAAAATGCAAAAAATATTAAAATATACACAGCTGATTTTGCAAGCCTTTTTACCAATTTACCACACGAGGTTATTAAAAAATATATTATTAAACTTGTAGACAAATGCTTTAACAATGCTAGAAAAACATTCATTAAAGTTGGATATAAAACATGCTATTACACGGATCAAGCTAAAACTCATAGTAATGAAAACTATCGAAAAGAAGATATAATTTATATGGTTGACATGGTCCTCCAAAATTCATTTGCAAAATATGGTAACATCCTTTTTCAACAAACAGATGGAATTCCTCAAGGAAATAATTGCAGCCCATTATTAGCAGATCTCACATTAACAATGATGGAATATGAATACTGCAATAAAAAAACAAATAAAGATAAAATTAAAGGACTGATAAATGCCTCAAGATATATGGATGATATTTTGGTACTAGAAAATAATAACTTTGAATTTGAAAAAATTGCTAAAGAGATATATCACGAAAGCTTAACATTAGAAAAAACCAATAAAAACTCAAACGAAACACAATTTCTAGATTTAGAAATCAAAATCATCAGTCAAAATTTCGACATAAAACTGTATAATAAAACCAATGATTATAACTTTGGTGTAATACGTTTTTCACACTTTTCTTCAAACACTCCAAAAATTTTTAAAACAAATATCATTGCCGGCGAAGTATTAAGGACAGCCAGAATATCCTCAAACGTAAACAACTTTAAAGAAAGCATGAGAAATCTGCAGACACATCTTGAAACTAACGGCTTTCCACAAAAGCTTATTTATAAAGTCGAAAATAACGTTCTAAAAAAACACAAATTTTGTAATTTTGTGACATAAAAATGAACCAAAATTAAACTCATAAATAACGATATACCCCTTAGCAAAATCAATATTTATAAGGATTATTAAAAATCAAGTGCTTTTGGCGGCAAATAGTAAACTTAATTAACAGCATCCATTTTTCATTTTTTCTTTTTTACAAAAAATCTTCTTTTCTTCTTTCTTTCAAATATTTTTCAAAAATATTTCTGCTTAATCAAATTAAGGTGCCCTACCGACGAGACAGCCAAAACAACAATCAACACAAACAAGATTAAGATACTAAAAACGGTGTCTAGGGACTAATTGGTCGAAACACACCCTACAGGTAAGTAATTATAAAAACCAAAATAACAAATAATTTTAGATTATTAAAATCTCAATTTTTCAACCATCTGAAATTCAACTCAAGTTCAATTCAAGCTTTACTTTTTATCTGTAATTCCGGCATTATCAGATGTCACAGATTCATGTATGTTGGCAGAAGTTGATGGTATTCCATTCACTTTGGCATATATAATTATAATATCATCAGATGATACAGAAGCATTTAAATTTGCAGATGTACAGATAGATGGTAAATTCGTGGATTCCAAAGGTGGCGCTAAATTTTCTTTATTTATTTCATTAGTTTGAACATCACATGGTTGTTCTAGATTACTGCAATCAAGATGCACAGGTTTATTGACATCTGAAGATGGATTGATTGATTGCAAAGAAGCTAATGGAATATAATCATCAAGAGTATGGCAGCAAAGAATTCTTTCAGCTTCGATATCAGAAGGAGTTGCAGAAGCACGTCTGAAAATGAAGCAACAAGATCAAGATTTAAAAAAATAACAATTTGCGCTTACCCATCTTCAGATTGAGGTGCAGCAGTTGATCGTAATTCATTTGCAGATGGTGCAGACGTTTTTTTGGTAATTTGTTCTGTTTGGGTTTGACAAAGTAAATCTAGTTCATCAAGATTACCGTAATCAGGTGGCGCAAATTCATTCATATTTACAGTTGTGACCATTAATTCTCCAGATATTGATGGAACAGATTCATCAATGTGTTCAGGATACTGTATACTCTTCTGTTGTAATGTTTCTGCTTTAAATAATGCTGTCCCATGTGGTAGTTGTAACTCATCAGCAACATATTCCAAAGTTGAAAGATGCTTTTCTAATTCCATTTGCAGATGTTGAGTTTTAGAAGGTGATGGAAGGTCATCATCAATATCACTTATATCATCATCATCTTCATCAGAACTACTACTATCAAAATTATATGGTAAATACTCATCCATATATTCTTCATCATCAGAGACAAGAATTGATTCTAAAGAAGATGATAGCGAAGATCGATCAGGATCATCAGAATACAGTATTGGCGGTAGTATTGTTGGTGCACCGTTGTGGTCGATAACAAAAGAAGATACTGTAGGTGTTGAATCAAGCATTCCAAGATCTCTTTCCAGCGTAGAAATATGTGCTTCTGGTTTTTCTTGTTTAATTACGGTATTAAAACTTGTTGCAGTTGATTGTCGCGATTCATTAGTTTCTGATTTCACTGTTGACACTGTATTATTCATAGACGATGTAGCTGAAATAGTACCAATAGAATCCAACAGAAACATTATAAACCATACCACCCAATCCATCGCTTGAATTTTTTAAAATTACAAAAACCTTAAAGCTGCTCCATTTCTCTTTTGGTTCTTTAAAGCAGCCGTTCTCATGTTTATATAATTTTTCACTTTCTTCTTTACTAAAAAACATGAACATTAAAACTATAAATAAAGTTAAAAACATACCTTAAGTTTAAAGCAAAAATATTAGGTTCCAATGCTTGAATATCTCCGAGGAGTAACATTCCATTTTCACCATCAAGAGGTACTTCAATAAATTTTGATGAATTAGGATAAAACATTTTCAAATATCTTTCTTTTTCATCGTCACTTGATGAATCATCAGAATCGGAGATATTAATCACTTCTGGTGAAGTCATATTCTCATAAGTAACAATGCTAAAAATTTTAAATAATAAATATTGAGAAAATACAATTAGCTTTTTAAAAAAAACGACGGAAAAAAAGAGCACAAAAAATTAGTTTTAGTTTTTTCTTTAAAATGGCATTCATTTCTCTTTTGCCACACATGAATTGTTTGAAGAAGATTTGTTGTAAAAAATACAAAACTTTTTGCTGTGGTTATTTTTTATTAAATTAATGTTCGATAAGAATGTTTTATTTTTATTGTTTTTATATTCAGCACCTTTAGCATGAATCTGGTTGTATCAATTTGTGATGTAATATTCAACTTTAAAAAAGCATATGTATTCTAAAATAATGATTTATGCGGAATTACAGTAATACAATGAATATGCATTTTCCATGAAATTTTTTTAAAACAAAACCATTTTTAAAAATAAGAAACACACAAAAGGCAAAAAACAACAAATCTTAATGAAGTTTCTTTTCGTAAGTTTTGTTTGTAGATAATAAAAATCCAAGAGTTTTACAAAAAATTATAATTTTCAAAAGAAAAGAGAAAGAAAAGAGCTTGTAAGAGAGAGAGAAATTTTCACTTGCTTAAAAAGCAGTCTTTTTGATAATAGCACAGTAACAAACAAACTACCACTTGAAACAAATTCAGCGAGATATAATAAAAGTTGATTTTCCACGATATTCAGCATTATAGATTTCTTCTTTAATTACAATTATGCGATTCTTCAATTCTTCAGAAATTTGACTCCGAAAACTAATAAAGAAATGTGTGTTGTCATCTTGCTATAAAAATTAGAATAATTATTTATTTGAAAAGAAGTTAATTGATGTACCTTTATATGGTCACAAAAGCGTTCAAGATCAAATATTTCGGGGAGCTCATACAAATTAAATTCTTCGAGATTTGAAAAATGAGTAATTTTTAATAAGTTATTAACTGTTTTTGATGTAATAATGTATGAAGTAGTATACGGTATTTCACTGAAAGAGTCCAGAAAACAGTTTTTAAAAATGAATCGAAAAAAGGTACTCACTACTGAAATGTTTTGACATTTGGGAGGTTTTCAACGACCTCTTCCAGTGAAACAATAGAATTGTCATCATTCTTTACAGTAACGTTTTTTAAATAAATATTTTCACATTTTGTTGCAAGCGACATCAAATTATTTAAAGTTATACTTTGATTAATAAGAGAAAATTTACGAATATCTACTTGATAAATTTTTGGAAAATTATCATTAACAAGATGTTGATTATCACAATTTTCAGTATCATTTACAATTTCAATTTCTTTTGTTATCCAAAATTTACTTGAAATGTTTCTGGAATCAATATCAATTTCATCCCAACATATATGCCATCCAGAAGTGTTATATTTAAAAGTTAACTTTGCAACAACAAGAATTGGATTTTTATCAAAAAAATATTTACAACTTTTATACAATTTTTGATAAACTTTTGGAGTTGCAGGGTTTTTGGCAATGTAATTTATCAACGGATTTTGAAATGGAAATGATTGTTGACGATTAATTGATTCATAAAATTCAATTCGAGCATGTGGATTAATAACAGGCTTTTTAACAATATGTCGGCGACTGGTGATGTTATATGTTTCATCATCTAATCCGGTTAAACTATTTAAGATGCCATAGCTTTGACAAGAAGGTTTAGGTTTTTTGAATAGCATCATTTTTGTGCAAATAAATATAAACAAAAGATTTTTAGTTTAACTTTAATACAACCTTCTATCAGCTTTACCTCACGACAGGAATGCTCTCTCTTTACAATGGCAAAAAAAAACAAAGCATGCAAAACAACACACTCACTTTTTAGTTTTTTATCTATGTGCTGGGAGGGCATTCCTTTTGTCAGGAAAAGTTGATAAAACCAAAATTCTTCCTTTAATATTTATTGTTCTCCTAAAAACGATCTCTCATGTAATAGAAAAAAATTCTAATTTAAATAAGTATGGCTAAAAGGAAAATATTGTATGAGAAAGATATTTTAATGGGCGCAAATCAGTAAACAAAGAGTAATATGCTCAAAAAATGGTTTTGAAGGATATATGAAATTATTTCTTAGGGGTTAAAAATCATGTGAATATTCTGTTATCAATCATTTGTATTTTCGCATATGTATTTTGACATCATAATGTTAACATTTTATACTGCCCAAATTTTCAAATATAAAAAAAAACATTTATAACGCATTTTTTCCCAAAATCGAGCAAAATTCAAGGCTTTGTTCAACTCGATTTTTTTAAAATGATCGTATTGACTTGAAACCTTCAGGAATATGTTATATGGACCCAAAAACATCAAAAAAATTGGTTTCAAGTTGCTACCGTATCCCGGACCCGAGATACCGTAACCCAGTTACCGTATACTGGGAAAAATCGAAAATGTCGGATACCCCAAATTTTTATTTTCGGAATCGATTAAGGGACTCGAAATGAGTCTAAAATTGAAATTTCAGAATTTTTGGATATCTACAACTGAAATGGGATCAACTTGAAATCTCAAAAAATTTTCATGTACAGTAAAAAAAATTTTGTTTCTGTGACCCGGAACTTTTGATATTCTTAAAAGATGCACAATTATATGAGGTTTAAGATGGTATATGACTCATTTGAAAAAAAGCGGGGGAACACGGTTTTTCCTGCGAAATACTGCTAAAATTAACCTCTCCAGGATCATGTGGGAGGCATAACTCACGTTATATGCTAGATATTGACATAAATTAACTTTTATCATGAAATACTATCATATTAGAGCATGCTGGGTCATTTTGAGCATTTTTGGATATCAGCTGGCGATAGGGGGTCCATATGAAATCTCAAAAATAAGCAGCATGGATATGAAAGGAAATGTGCCTAAAAATGTTATTTTTTCTTAAGGAATATATGCAAATATGCTTTAACAATGTAGAGCACATCCAAAAATACCAAAATAGTACATTTAACATTAAATATAGGTCATTATTGATTTTTGCGGATCACTTGATTTTCTGCTATTTTTGTGTTGTTTTCAACGTATTACAAAATGATGGAAAACGAAAGATATCAATATTTTTTAACATCTAGGATAAAATAATGCATGTTTAGGATGAATTGGGTCAGTTTCAAGCTATGGGTACTGTTATTATCAATATGGTAACAACAGTTGTTGCATATATACTTATGGTCAACAGAAACTTCAAATATCGCGCTTTTCATTGCTTCTGATATTATTATTTTTTGCTTTTGATTATTTGTTTTATTAAAGAACAAAATTAAAACAATAAAAAATATTTAATTACATTTTTTAAAGTTTTTGCTTAAATATAACTACTATAGTGTCTTCATCTACATCGTCAAAAACAAAGCATGCTTTCCAAGCTGCAGAAAAAATGCATGCTGCGTGCATTTTTCCAATGAAAAAAACTTTAAGAAAAAAGTACGATTCAGAATCTCGTACTTCTTTGTGGCAACGTTATTCTTTTTTCTCATTTCATTTTTTGTAAATCACAAGCATCAAAAATGCGACATTTTGATATCAAGATTGTGTGATAAAACTTACAGCAAGCGGACATTTTTAGATAAGTAAAAACTATTTACACATCAGTACTTAGGTGGTTACCATATTGATAATAACAGTACCCATAGCTTGAAACTGACCCAATTCATCCTAAACATGCATTATTTTATCCTAGATGTTAAAAAATATTGATATCTTTCGTTTTCCATCATTTTGTAATACGTTGAAAACAACACAAAAATAGCAGAAAATCAAGTGATCCGCAAAAATCAATAATGACCTATATTTAATGTTAAATGTACTATTTTGGTATTTTTGGATGTGCTCTACATTGTTAAAGCATATTTGCATATATTCCTTAAGAAAAAATAACATTTTTAGGCACATTTCCTTTCATATCCATGCTGCTTATTTTTGAGATTTCATATGGACCCCCTATCGCCAGCTGATATCCAAAAATGCTCAAAATGACCCAGCATGCTCTAATATGATAGTATTTCATGATAAAAGTTAATTTATGTCAATATCTAGCATATAACGTGAGTTATGCCTCCCACATGATCCTGGAGAGGTTAATTTTAGCAGTATTTCGCAGGAAAAACCGTGTTCCCCCGCTTTTTTTCAAATGAGTCATATACCATCTTAAACCTCATATAATTGTGCATCTTTTAAGAATATCAAAAGTTCCGGGTCACAGAAACAAAATTTTTTTTACTGTACATGAAAATTTTTTGAGATTTCAAGTTGATCCCATTTCAGTTGTAGATATCCAAAAATTCTGAAATTTCAATTTTAGACTCATTTCGAGTCCCTTAATCGATTCCGAAAATAAAAATTTGGGGTATCCGACATTTTCGATTTTTCCCAGTATACGGTAACTGGGTTACGGTATCTCGGGTCCGGGATACGGTAGCAACTTGAAACCAATTTTTTTGATGTTTTTGGGTCCATATAACATATTCCTGAAGGTTTCAAGTCAATACGATCATTTTAAAAAAATCGAGTTGAACAAGGGTACTCGATTTTGAGAAAAACAGCGTTTTATAAACTGTTTGAGAATGTTATAGTGTAGCTTATCATTTCGAGGTTTTAAATGCATATTATAACTTCAAAGTTGCAGTATTATTTAAAAACAAGTCTTTACTAAATACTGAGAAAAGTGCAACAAAAAACAATTAATTATCTTTTTGTTAGTAAATCTAGATAGGCAGTATTGCGAGTTTTTGTAACATTCAATTACGTAAAGCCACAAGTTTATTATTTTTCAAAAACTTTGTTGTTTCTAAAAAAAACAAAAGAAGTATAAAATTATAAAATTTTTAATGCCTTCCATAAAAAAAGTGTTTACTTTACTGATTACAACTTTTTTAAAAATGTGAATAATATAGTGATAAAAGAAATTATACTTTTGATGACGTTAAGGAAAGAAGTCAAATATATATTTGATTTAAATTAAATTTAGAAAGTTTTCGACTAAAAATTGTTTTTATCAATAAATTAAAAGTTTTTAAAAAATGAACATTGATAAAAGAGCCAAAATAGAAATGTACGAATACACGTTTTTTAAATTTTGAGACGGGTTATTTACTTTTCCGTTACTGATAAACAGCGCTTTGGGGGAACTAAAAAAAGGTATAAAGGTAGTTGTTAAATGAATTCTTTTCCATAACAGTTTTATCAAGTGATTCAATCAACCAAAAAATGAAATCAGCACTACTTTTTGTTGTATGTTTTATTTTTGTAATTCAAATTTCTTGGCAATTACCCCTTCAAACTGAGAACATCGACGATGGCGACCACAAAATTACTGGAATTAAAGAAAAACGAGATTTTTGGAGCAGATTACGTGACAAAGTTACTGATAAATTAATTGATAATATTGGTAAAAGAGATGTTCCGTCAGACGAAGAAACTGTTAAAGAACTGCAACAACATAGTAAATATTTTATAATTTGCTATGGTACCTTTTGAAAAAAATCGATTTTAGATAAATTCGATAAAAAGGCTTCCACTGACAACAATGAAATCATTTGGAGAAAAAAAACGCGATTTTTGGAGTGAACAACGTGATAAGGTTCTTGGCAGTCTTTTTGGTTACCAACAAAAAAAAATGCCTGGCACCAAAACTCGCTAAACGAAACAATCTTTCTTTTTTTTTATCATTTTTCATTGTTTTAATTAATAATTAATGTGTTAGATACTCTTCATAAAAAAAAGTTCGATAGCATTTTTTTGTAAACTTATTTTTTTTAGTTTTAATAAATTTGTACATTTTTTGTGTTTTACAATGTTTTACTGTGCTACTTTTACTTATACTTATAAAGTTATTAGTAGCATTTTTTATTCACTCTCAATCTCTCCCAAAAAAAGAGGGTTTTTGAATTTAAAATCATCACATTTTTAGTTTGGTGTGTTACTGGAAAAAAATGATTTCAAGTATTTTCACTTAAGAGTTTAACGTTTAATGCATAGCACCTGTCGCTTTTTTATTGACAACAAAGAAAAAAAAGGAGTCTCGCAATAATTTTTTTTCTATCATGTAATATTATTTTTGCAATATTGTTACATGATTTTTTTGGTCAAAAGTTTTTTTTAGTTTCGCAAAAATTGAGAAATATTTTTTGTCATAAAATTTCCGCCTTTTTTTTTGCTGACGTGTTTTAAGGATTTTTTTGTTGCATTTTTCAGTTGCATTATTTGAACTTACTTGTTAGTGCAACGTTTTTTTGCCTTCTTTTTTTGTGACAAGTATTTTATTTAAAATAAAAAAATTTAAGATTTTTACAGTGAACGACATTTATTAAGTGTTAACTTAATTTGCATATTTGTGACAATGGCTACTGATACATTTAAAGCTTGGATTTTTATTTTTCTTGTTTTTTCTCAATTTATGCCTGCTGAGTCAAATACCTTTAATTGCGTCTGCAATTGTCCAGAAGTAAAATGCGGAGATTGCAATTGTGGTGACAATGGAAACGCAATTGCAATGATTTTTATTCAATTGCAATTGCAATTGTGGTGACAATGGAAAGATTTTTGTGTTTTTTAGTAAATTTTTAATAAAAAACTGCTAAAATTTTACTTTAAAAAAGACAGAAATACTTTAAACTCCTTTTTAGGAGGATTTAGTTTCTGGACTGTCGCATTTGGAACTGTATCTGGTATTATCATTGGAATATTTGCAGCTCCATACCTTGGATCATTTATAACTATCTTTTCGGCTGCAAGTGGAATTTTAACATCTGTTAAAGGTGTCTCCGAACGTGTAAATAATTTTTTTAGCGGATTTAATAAAGTCAAAGAATGCCTTACAACGCCACTCAAAATGTTTCAATTTTTTAATTAAATTTGTTTTATACTTTTTTCTCATAAAAAGCAAAAATGTAATAGTTGATATTTGTAAATTGTTGTTGAACTTATTTTTTCAATAAATTGTGTAGTTTTATTATTCGTCATGACCCTTTTACTTAATTAACAAGCCCATATTCCAGAAGAAAAAAAAAACATAGTGATATTTTTCTAATAAAAATAATACAAGCCCTGTCAACGACGACTGAAACAGTGTTTTCCCGAGACCGCAACCGAGAATCGCAACCGCAACCGCAACCGAGACTCATAAAGGTCTCGATTGGTTGTGGTTGCGTTTGAAATTGTGTTGGTCTCGTCTCGGTAGCGATTCGAAAAGTCTCGCTACCAAAGAAAAACTTTCTTCCATGCTGTGCATGATTTGAAAAAAATCAATTGTGCATTATAAGGAATTTTTCTTTCATTGAAAAAAATGACCCAATTTGGCAAAGAAAAGCGACACATTTTTAATCAATTGTAATAGATAGGCATGAAAAAGATACACATATCAAGCATCTCTTGAACAACAATCTAAAAGACAGTGCATATTGCTTTGCTCAAACTTTTTGTTGAGATTTTTCTCTTTTTTTCTTTTTAAAGTGTATAAAAAGAAATAATATTCCCTTGATTCTTCTTTAATTTTGATGTGATTTAATTATGGGAAAAAGTCGAGGAGCTGTTTATGAATATTTTATTACTGGACCTGATTTTGCACGATGTAAAAATTGTGTATTTTCTACCAAAAATGTTACAAGCCATGGTATGAAGAAACATCTCAAAAGCTGTAAACCTGAATTATATAAAATTGTTCAAGAAATTGATAATAGGAAAGCACCATCAACGCCTTCAGCTTCACCAGCAACTCCATTTTCATTTGAACGTGCAAAGCTTCCGTCGAATATCCAACAACAACAAGAACGAAATTATGCCGTTGTTGCAGCAAAACCCCAAGCCAGCTTAAATTATCTTACATCCGCTGATTTTTGTTATTTTGTTGAAAATTATAACAAAGGATTCCATGTAAGTTTTGTTATTCACTTTATTGAATATATATCCATGTGAACAAGCCTTTTCACAAACAGCAATAGCAACTAAAGGCTTGAAGAATCGGACTGGACCAGAATTATTAAATAATAAATTACTTATTCATTTGAATCGTTCATTGTTTTAATAATTTTTATGCTTTTTGTCTTTGAAATAAATGTTATTACTATTAAAACCCTTAAAAGTCTCGGTTGCGGTTGCGAATCTCGGTTGCGATTGAAGGTCTCGCAATGGTTGCGGTTGCGATTGAAAGTTGCGATAGTCTCGTTGCGGTTGCGGTTGTGAATGGGTTTAAAAGTTGCGATTGGTCGCGGTTGCGATAAAAGTGGTCTCGGGAAAACACTGGACTGAAAGTGACAAATAATTTGTCACTGATTTTGGTTCTTTTTTCCCCATTCGCTTTGATCAAACGTATTGCCATTTTTTTTTTGCAACCATTAAACTATTAATAACAACAAAAATTTTTACCAGTTTTTTTTTCAAGCACCGCCCACCGGTGTAGCGGAGGCGATGTTTCTGCAAAAATTAATACATTGCATGAGAGGCAGAAAATGACAAAAAAAAGAGGTTGTAACACAAGTTTTGAATATTTTGTTCTTTAATTTTTTAAGAAATTAAGAATTTCTAAATAAAATTTTTTTGCTGACTTTAACAACGATGGAATTTGACATTTCTAATTTAAAAATAAATTTGTTTTTGTCTTCAAAATTAAAAAAAAGGGTAATGCATATGAATCTTTTAAAACACAAATATGGTATCTTTATACTTGTTTTATTTTTTTATTAATTTTGGATCTTTGGTAAAAATTATTCATTTTGATTGTTTATATTTTTAGCACCTTTAGCATGAATTTTGTAAAATCAAACTTGTAATGTTGTATTCAAATTTAAATAATAATAAGTGTTCTAAAAGAATGCGAAATTACGGTACTACAATGAATATGTGTTTTCTATCAAAAATTATCAAAAAAACAATTGTTTAATCTTTAAAGATAGTTTCTAGAATCAGAAAGATAAAAACCACAGAAAAAAGAATGTTAATTAGTATGATTATCCATATTTGTAACAAAATCATCATTAAATAGCTTAAGCTTATATTCATTATCCAATCTTTGATTGTTTTTAATGATCTTAAAAAATTGTTTAAATATTAAATACAGTAGTTCAGTGAATATGCGTTTTTTACCAATCTTTTTTAAAACAAAAACATTTTTATAAATCCGAAACACAAAAAGCAAAAACAAATAAAAAAAGAATTAATCAGTATAAGAAATGTCTTCATCAGATGAGACAAAAAAATCATCATCGCTTTCATTTATTTCATCATCAGATGCATTCTTCTCCTTGTCATGAGCATCCATCAACCTATAATATGAAGCATATTATAAACCGGCACGAATAGTAAAAAGAAAAAAAAGAAACGATGCTGCCTGATAGCGCCATCAACAGCGGTGGTATTCTTTTAAGAGACAGTCTGGCTAAGTTTTTCACTTTCTAAAGCAAGCCATTTCACAAAATAAAAAAAATTTTCGATTTTGGCCTTCAAATTTTCAGAGGTTGTTGGCATAGGTGTCAGGATGCCAAAAATACATTTTTTAGATTTTTTCGTGTCAGGAGTCGACTTCTGGAGGATTCAGAAGGCGCAAACTTTGGGGCTATAGGAAAAATCGAATTTTCGTCTGTTTTTTATAATTCCCCGGATATATAGGTTTTCGACCACGGGGAATCGTCTGCTTGTTGATAAGCTAAAAATCGAAAAATTTTAAATTTTTCCAAAAACCGGTTTTTTTTGAATGGAATCGATAAATAATATAATTTTAAGAATTTTGACGCTATAAAAGATGATATTTGCTTGAAAAATATCGATTTTGGTCGAAATTTCGATGATTTTGGTGTAAGTGACATCTGGTTACTGTAGACGCTGCTTATCAGTGATAAAATTTTTTTATCAATTGTAATTGATAAAAACGATGTTAGGGAACATTTCTAGACCATTTACAGCTTGATATCACTGTTTTTTGCAAAGTTGTAGCTTTTTTATTTTGAACACATATACTACAACACCAGCAGTTGACTTTGGGCTACTGTAACTTGAGCTACGGATGCCATATGATAATTTTTTGAGTTAACAATGATAAACCAGTTATTTTGGAACAAAAATAAGTTTTTTTCAGACACCCTGTCGAAAAATTAGAGCCATGGCGATTTTTTTACTAAGCTGTTACAGCTAAAACGAAAATTTGATGGTCTCGACACGAAAACGGAATTTTGGTGAAAAATGAAGTTTACCACTAAATTCCCCATGCTCGAAAACCCCTATACCCGTGGAATTAGCTAAAACGGGTGAAAACCTGATTTTTAACAGTCGATTGAATTTTGGGAATTCTGAATCGGCTTCATATCAGATGCTGGATGACCCTGATCCGGACCGATTTGGGGCAAAAGACCCATATATCATCATTATAGACATATTGGGCCATAAAATGAAGGTTTCAAATCCATCCTCCTCGGGGTCTACGCCACTTAAAATCGAGATCGAAAAAATCGAAATTTTGTTTCGACACGAAATCGAAATTTTCGAAAAAAACCGAGTGTGCCACTGGATTCCCCGTGGTCGAAAACCTATATATCCGGGGAATTATAAAAAACAGACGAAAATTCGATTTTTCCTATAGCCCCAAAGTTTGCGCCTTCTGAATCCTCCAGAAGTCGACTCCTGACACGAAAAAATCTAAAAAATGTATTTTTGGCATCCTGACACCTATGCCAACAACCTCTGAAAATTTGAAGGCCAAAATCGAAAATTTTTTTTATTTTGTGAAATTCGTGTCAAAAACTTAGCCAGACAGCGTCTTAAGAATAATACAAAAAATTTCAAACTCACATATTCATCGTAATTCGAAGTTTTTGTAGCATTAACAATGGAATTAAAGGATCATAAAATGCATAATTCACTTGTTCTTCCGTTAAAGGTCGTTGCTCCCAATTACTTTGTTGCTGATCTTTGTTCACATCAATATTAATAATATGTATTGCATGTGCTGCTAATCCTGAACCGGGTTTGAGTGAATCATCAAAAATTTTATTTTCTTTTGTTTGTAATTCTCTAATAATTCTTTCAACAACTTTTTGAACGCAACATACATTTGTAGTTTGAAATAATTCTTGAAGATATGGAAATGTCTTGCACAAATAATCGAGATCATTATTATATGAAAAACCAATAAGCTTGAACTTTTTTGAATAAAGATAAGAAAAAAATGTTATCCATTGTTCTCTGGAAATTTGATTTAGCAATATCTGGACATCAATTATACACATCCAATTATATCCTGCAAGTTGTAGTAAAGTAACTCTAAAAGATGTTTTTCCATTAAAATACATACAAGTTTGATAAAATAATACCTTCCATCTTTTCCAGTTTCACAGTCGAGTGCAGTATCTCCAGAATAAGGCATCAAATAATAAATAAGGAAATAAAGAAATGAATTTTTACTATCCACATACAAACATTCATAAGTTTTTCCATGGAGTAAAACTTCTTTGATATAACCTGGTTTTATGCCATCATTTTCTGTTATTGCAATGTCCTTCAATCTAAAAACGATAAAAATATCTTTTTTACATTTTAACAAAAGCCGATCTTACATATTTATAAATTCAAAAGCATCTAATTTATTGGAAGCAAATTCAAGAGCAAGTTCTGCATTTAATGTAAAACATTCATTGCTTGGTGTCTTTTCATCATTTATTTGATTGAATATTTCATTTAGTAATGATTCTTTTCTTTTTATATTAAAGTACCGTTCAGATTGAGAAAAAACCAATTTAAAATGTTTGTTATCTTTAGAATCTTTAAAAAGAGATAAAAAGAAATTTTCCATTTTAAATTCTTCTACACTATCCAAAATCTGAAAAGTTTCGAGTGCACAGGTTTTTTCAAAATTAAAAAAAATAAACTAACTTTGTCCAATTCTTTTATTAAAAAATTGCCGAGATTTAAAGATTTAATAAATGCAAGTGCAATTTGAAATGTTTTAACATTATTAAACATAGTTCGAAGAATTTCACGAACCATAAATTTTCTATCACGTGTTTCTGGTTCACTAATATGAAAGAGAAGATCAATAGGAGATGAACATTTTTTCCAGTCAGGGATACTTAGAAATTGAAATAATTCAAGGCAGTTTATCTGAAATTATAAAATCTTTAATTTTGAAAAAAAAACTTTTTTTTGAGTATCAATATATTACTAACCAATGCTTTAAAGAAATCTTCATCAGAAACTATACCAAATATAACTTCTTTATCATCTTTATAATTTTCGTAAAAAGCAAACATTTCAAGTAACCTATGTAATTTTTCTAATTCACAAATATGTTTCATATAAGCCAGTCGTATATGTTTCTTTTCGACATCTTGATATTTTAAAGCAAAATATAAAAGGTTAGTAGCCGAGTCTTTTACCATAATTTCTTTTTTCTTATTCTTTGAGCTTTTGTTGTCTTTCGGTTTTTGTAAAATTGGGTGAAGATTTGAAGCAGTATCTTTAATTTTCTTCAAAGTATCTTCCCATATAATTTTTTTGCTTTCATCTAATACATTAATTTTTTCAAGTATAAGTTTATGTTGTTTTAGTAAGGAATCAGGTGTAGAAATATGAAGAAGCAAATCAACAGCTGTCAAACAGTTTGTTGGAACGTGTTGAAGAATGACTGGAACAATTTCTTCCTAAAAATTTAAAAAAAGGATTGGTATTTGATACAAAACCATTAACTTACAAAAAGGTATTGTGGTACTCTTTCATCAAAAATTTTCTGTTTGATTACATTCACATTTCCAGAATTTGTTATAAATTCATTAAAACCAAATAAAATAAGTTCAATAATTTGTTTTGCCTCATTCACTGATGCATCAGCTGATGGGATTGTTTTATTAACACATCGAATCATTTCTGCTATTCCAATTCGAAGATTCTTTTGTGAATGCTCGGTACAAAAGTTAATGATGAAAACAGAAATATCATTGATAAAATTATTAGCATATAAAGTTCTAACATTTTCTACTGCAGCTCTTGCATCTCTTGATATTCCATCAAATAATAATATATCATTGGCAGATTCACAATTTTTAATTGATGGATGTGTAACTTTTATAATAGTAGTATCCTAAAGAAGAAAAATTACAAAAATTTAGAAAACATGAATTATTCTTACCTTTAAATCTTTTGGAATTTCAAGTTGATAAACATCAGCAAAATTTGGATCACTCAAAATAGCTTCAGAATTTAGCAATATCTTTTCAATAACGAATGTTGAGAATGCATGTTCTTTTTCATTGAATGAATTAAAACAATCGATGATCAAAAATGGCGCAGAAATTTTTAGTGTTTTATAATTTCTTTGACAAAATTCTTTAATGCAATTTGATACTTCATCAAGCAAACCTTGTTTACCACAGAATTTAATGTAACCCTTTGTATAAGCAACCACACCGCAAAGAATATTTTCAATAATATCAGACGAAGCAGATGGGGATATTTCCAGAATTTTGTTGATTAATTGATTTGTTGCATCTTGCATTAATATTAATGCAGATTTCATTTTATCAATGTTTTCGCTTTCCGATTCAACTTCCATTAACACATTTGTAGAATTTTTTTCGGTAATTTCTTGTAATGTTTTTGAATTTATTTGTAGACAAAAATTAAGATAACATAAATTCATATCCTCGATTGAATTATTTTCATGATGTTGAACTATTTCTGTTGCAGTTTCTTCTATCAATGATGAAGAGATCGAATCACTTGAATGGGTTTCTGATGGTAAAGACATTGGTCTAAAAATGACAGAAAAATTTATACAAAATTCACAAAAAAAGGCGTCGGCTTTATGATTTAAAAAAAGCTTTGGGGATTATACAAAATAATTTTTTTAAGGATAACTGTTAAAAAAATAAATCCAATTTCTAGCTATTAAAAAAGATGCACGATTTATTGCAACAAATGGTATGATGGAATAACGAAACAATTAATTGAGCAAGAAAGATTCGATAAAATATAATGCATCTCTTTCAGTCACCACTGACCATTTTTCATCTTTGACCGGTATCACTTCACTATGCCTTAAAAGGTATTAAGTCCACTTTCTTGAAAAAAATGCAGTACCCAAATAAAGCAGTAGAATTAGGAAGATGTTTAAAACTTTTTTCCATGAAATGTCTGCTAATTTGTTATTTTTTAAAATACTTTTAATGATACAAAACTTCTTAAAAAATGTTCAGAATATTTAATTAGCTGTATGAGAGAACCAAAAGCTGTCAAAGATTTGAATACATTGGATAATGAATTTAAATTTTTTTTTAATTTTAATTTTTAATGATGCTTTTTTTACAAATATGGATAATCATACTAATTAACATTCTTTTTTCTGTGATTTTTCCCCTTCTGATTCATAAAACTATCTTTAAAAATTAAACGATTGTTTCAAAAAAAAATTTAATAGAAAGCAAATATTCAGTATTTGTGGTATTTTCACATCAATCATTATTTTAGATTATTCATTATTCTTTTTTAAAGTTGAATATGACATCGCTACTTTGTATAACCAGATCCATTCATCAAGAATTAAAAATTACATTTATCTGAATTTTATTTTAGTTTCTGTTTTTCCTTTGATAATTTCACTAAAAAAATGATACATAAAAATGCAAGAAAAATAAGCAGTTAAAACTTTTTATGACAAATTTGCATGTACAATATTAGAGAACATATTATTACTAGTGACATTAGAAATTTGAACGGGTATTACAGGTAAGATTTTTTTTGCTTTAAAACAGGAAGCAGAAAAGGTTTCGTATAAACGCAACCGCGCGTTTGTCAGAAAAAAATGAAAAAAGTTTAACACAAACAAAAGGTTTATTTTTTGGAGTTTATTTTCAAAAAATGGCATAGTATTCTTTTTTACCTCTAATTCGTTCCTTTTTTACCTCTAATTTTTTTGGTACCTCTAATTCGTTTCTTTTTTACCTCTAATTTTTTTGGTACCTCTAATTCGTTTCTTTTTTACCTCTAATTTTTTTTACCTCAAATTAAAAAAATTGTGAATAATATCAAATTTATTCAAAATTCAACATGACAAAAATTTCAAAAACAATACAACGAGAAATCAAAAAAATTTAATTTTTTGATAAACACTGAGAAAAAAGCAGTGACGAAGAAAACCTCACCGGTGATGAAGCTGTGACGAATTCATCACTATCAGTGATGAATTCGTCACCAGTGAGGGTTTTTTCGTCACTGTCAGTGATGCAAAAGTGATGAATGCGTCACGCCTTTTTCTCAGTGAAGCTGGACCACGATTTGGAGGACGACCTGCACGTTTTCGAGATGTTTGGGATACATATAGAAATTATTTCTTACAACATGTTGAAATGGTTGATGAGGCTTTACGCGATCTGCTCCTTACAACAAGATCACATTTTCATTATGTTGTAAGCTATGATGTCAAATATGTATTTGAAAATTTCAAGTTCGCTGTATTACAAGAAGTTTGAACAATTTTTCGATTTTTCTTTTTTTGATTTGTATTTATTTTTCTCTGTTTTTGAAATTTTTGTCATGTTGAATTTTAAATAAATTTGATGTTATTCACAATTTTTTAATTTGAGGTAAAAAAAATTAGAGGTAGTAAAAAAATTAGAGGTAAAAAAGAAACGAATTAGAGGTAGTAAAAAAATTAGAGGTAGTAAAAAAATTAGAGGTAAAAAAGAAACGAATTAGAGGTACCAAAAAAATTAGAGGTAAAAAAGAAACGAATTAGAGGTACCAAAAAAATTAGAGGTAAAATAGGAACTAATTAGAGGTAAAAAAGAATATATTCCCTCAAAAAATAAACTCCTTGACAAGAACGGGGTCGCCTTTTGCCAAATCTAATTCATTTATAACAAAACCCTAGTGTTTTCATTGCTTGAAACTTTTTTTTAAAAAATTCAACGCAAAAAAAAGATTCTTCTTTCGTTTGAAAAAAGTTTATTTTGAAAGATATAAACTCTTTGGCAAAACGTGTCTCAATAAAAACAAACCGAAGGTTTAAAATAAACCTTTTCTGCTTCCTGCTTTAAAATATGGAAAAATCCGTTCTAAAAGTTCTTTAACAGCTTTTTTGTATGGTGCAACAAAATACAGAGTTGCAAGAGATTTCAAAAGTGAATGAGATGAAATTGCACAACAACCTAACTGAGTCAAATTTGATACAAAAATATTTGAAATTTGAAAAGAAATAATTGTAACAAATCCAAAAATTGGTAAACATAAAAATATAAGAGAAATACAAACTTGTACAATTACACTTAAAATAAGAGATTTTTGTAGCTTAATAATTGATGCAGCTTCATGAAAAAAGACGCGATAAATAAAAAAATTTAAGAAAAAAACAATTGTAAAAAAGCAAAAACAACCAAATAAAAATATAAGAAAAAAGAAAGAGAGGATAGTTTTAGAAAGAGCAAAAAAGACAAAAGCTGGTTCATTAAAATATATTTTTAGACATGGATCAAATTCTTCTGCAGCTTTATGAGAATCAGGAGTGTCAATAAAAATATACGGATATGTAACATATGTACCTGTGGTAATACAGGCAAAACAAAATAGAATAAAACCAAAAATAATAAGCTTTTTATTAATCAAATTTATAAGCTTTGATGGAAATACAAATAAATATCGATTGATAAATGTCATAGCCAATGCTGAAACTTGCATCATAAAAATAAAGGCTAAACCAGACATGCCAAGAAGGGTTGTAATTCGAGTGCCGCCTCGAAATAACCCCATCGGAAATCCTGCTATAGCTGGAGTAAGATAAAGCGGTTTTACAGTTGTAAAAAATATTTCAAGAACAGCACACCAAAATGAATGATTCAAAATTAACCATTTAAAAGATTTGAGAACTTTTGATTTTGTTAAAATTATATAAAATTGCAAAGGTGTAATACACACCGATAAAAATAGGGTTAAAAATGAAAAATAATAATAAAAATCCACAAAGATTTTTAATGGAGGAATAACTTTCGTGCAATTCATAGCGAACTAAAACAGGAATTAAAAAGAAAGATATTTTTTACTTCCATTTTTGTTTTAAGAAATTATTGGAGATTTATTTTTTTCCATCTTATACATCTGCTCAAATATATTTCAAAATAGACTAGTATTCATTCACTTTCACCTGCACCGAAGCAAGAAAAGTTCTTTTAGTTCATTATTTCAAAAAAAAATCTTTTAAAAGACGTCATTTGCATGAGCAACTGCTGCTACTTTTATTTTAAATTGTATATTTTTCAATTTTTTTAGATTTCTGTTCACTAACAATGCTGTCTGAATTCTACAAATTACAGTTTTTTATCTACGTATTTTAAAGACTCAAATATAAATAAGTTAAAAAATCAATATTTGTTTCATAAATATTAGAAATATTATCTAATGGAGATTCAAGCTGTATCAATTTGTTATGAAAATTGCATCCAATGCTAATGACTTTGGCAAAGGCATCCAATTTTGGTTTTTGATTTAGATGCTTTGTTTTAGCATCACTTAATTCTTGACCAGTTTGATAATTTCGATGTTTTAAAATTAATACGTTTTCTGGAAACTTTTACTGCGATTAAAAAAAATAATTAATAATTCAAAATTAACCTTTTTCTTTTTCAATAATTTCAAGCAAAGTTTCTCGCCTATTCATCATCTGAATTATTTTTTCACGCTGTTCAGCTGTGGCTTTTGACACAGCTAAATTGTCAATTTGTTAATAGGTATCTGGTTGGATTGCTTGCACCTTAATTGTTGTATGATTAGAAGTTATATGTACTATACAAAAAAAACTAACAGATTCAGGGGATGCAATATGAAGTGCAACTACAACTGCAATAAATCCAACGGCTATACCAAGTTTAAGTTTTTCAGTAAAATTTTGAAGTCTCGATTTTGCGGTTTCTACTTCAATTTCTTGTGTAACCGATAAAGTTTTTAGCTGCAAAATTTTTTTATATTTTTTATAAAATAAAAGTTTTAATTTTAACTTGTTCCAATTCATCTTGATCTTTGTTCAATCTTTCCTCAAAAATTTTTAACGCTATTTCCAAATTATTTTTTTGATTTGTAAGCTCATCCAACTCAAGGCTGCCTTTTTGATTTGCTTCCATTAATGAGGCATTAAGTTCAACAATAGCATGATAAAATCCTGCACATTTTTTAATCATTTCATAAAGTTCTTTCTTTTTTTGACAAATAATGTGATAAATTTTGGAAGGATTCTCTTTGAATAAAACATGAATTTTTGATAATTCCTATAAAAATGTTTGTTGCCAGACCCCTTTTTAAATAAAAATTTTTTTAATATCAACCGTTTTTAGAATAAATATAAAATCAATCATATCATTTATAGAAATTTGGAATTCATCAATCACGTTTGTTTCTTCACTAAAATATGTTTAAATTTTTTTTGAAAAATTTTTTTTGTTGCAATAGCAAACCTTTGAAGATCAACTTTTTCAAACAAAATGGAATAATTTTTGGATATTTCCATATTATCAGCTAAATTCTTCACCCAGAATATATGACCCTATTTGAAAAGAAAATAGCAGAAAAATTTGTTGATTTTTTCAAGACAATTTGATAAGAAAATTTAAGGTAGAAAATATTTCTCTTGCAATGTAAAAACGGGACCATGTTTTTTTTCTCGTTTTTCTATAGACCTTGGCTTTTTCTAGTTTGTAGTTAGGCAGGCAAGTAATTTTTTTCCAGTTAAAGTTAGAAACGCTCTTACACGATAATAAAGGTAAAATCTGGTGTTTATTTATTGTTTTTTTTTTGCAATTTTTTTTTGAAAATAATGTCACAAAAATTAGAAAATTTGAGGGATTGTGATAATTTTATTTTTTAAATAAAAGTAGCCGATTTTAACAGGATGCTAATGTTGGACTGGGATCGATATTTTAAAGTGAACTATATAATATACTGTATATTAATTGTTATTGTGTTTTGAAAAATTCCGTTCCGCTTCCGGGATCCATTTTTAACCGCCTCCGCTGATCTTATTTCAAGTATGAGCAACAAATTACTGAAAATGGTAAGTAGTATATGAGCTTTTCATCTTTTTAAAAATTTGAATTGTTAGTTAAAGAATTTTGCTTTATTTCTCACAAAAGAAGCGCTTCCACTTCGCTTCTCCGCTTCCCCTTATGTGGAGGCGGAAGCGAGAATACACTGCTCTCGACTATATACGACCACAAGAATACGTTTCTTTCTACCTTTTTTTAGCACTGTATCCAACAACAACTAGGTGGTACCGCCTTCACGAATTATTTTATTATTTTTTTGAAAACGCAGTTATTGCGACACAACTCAACTATCCCGGGACATCTGTTTAAACAAAAAAAAACGTTAAAAAAAGAAATAATTCACTGTTCGAATTTGCAACATTTTTTATAATTAGATAAAAATTCACACCTCTGTTGTTTAAACTGCTGTATAGGGGGGTGTAAGGAATTTTTTTTAACAACGTTAAATTTCACTTGTTTAATCAGCTATAGCTAAGTCAAAGTCATTATAAAAGAAATAGGTAGGGTAAGAAACTTTCATATTCAGCTAGAAATGACTTCTATTGTCGCTATATTTCTGTTAAGCGTTTTGTTTGCTTCAATTAAAGCATTCGAATTTGGTCCATCGGATAAAAGAGGAAAGTTAGCATGTTTTCAAACCCTTGACGAAGAATCTCGAACTTCACTTGTAAATTCTTTTAATAATATTCGTTCACAAATTGCTAAAGGTAAATTTGTTGCATATGATGGTAAATTAGCACCACCAGGAAAAAATATTAATAAAGTAAAATATGATTATACTCTGGAAGCTATTCTTCAAGTATTAATTGCTAATCCCTACTATGATAGAATTATACCCTCGTATGCTCGTGTTCGAGGAGCTTCTTTTGTTGATGTTTCTGTTGGTATGGTTTTTAAAATGCATTTTAGCTGGAAAAAAAAGGTTGTCCATACAAGGCTTGGCACAGCAAAAAATAGATTTTTCTGAAAATTTACCCATGTTTTTGACTATGCCCAACTAGCCCAGAACCGAAGCGGTTTTGAATAGAAATGCAGTATTGGTAACGGCATTTTTTTTATCTCGGATGCCTTTGACGATATTGGCATAATTCAAAAAGATATATACCAAATCGAGGTGGCTGATTCCGAATTTCGCATTTTCAAATTTCGAAAGTCGCGTTGCGATCTTTTTTCATCACTTTTTTGACTTTGTCCCGTCAAAAGTGGCACAAATATAAACCACCAGGTTTCAAAAATTGCACTATCAAATTCCTCGTGTTTTTTTGCTCTTGTAGTTAAAATTTTTGGCAGAAGCCTTCCAAAACATCAACTAGAATGCGTTTTTAAAAATGCAATTTTGAAAGTGAAAAACTTGCTCTATTTTTAGTGAAAGCTTTAACCTTGGCTCCTCCAGAGATGTACTTATCATTTTATACTCAAAATGGTACAGGAGTTTATGGTGGCACTGAATTTGCATTCGGTGATGCAACTTCCGTTGCATGCGCCTATAGGGCATATGCAAATGATTATCCAAATGGTGTTTCAATTATCTGTGCCGTCGCTCCTGTAACAACTGAAGACTTGACAAATAAACCAATTTACATGGCTGGTGCAGCATGTACTAAAAATTCTGAATGTACCAAACCAGGTTTTAACAAATGTGATGTATCTTTAGGATTATGTTATCCTTAATTATTTCGTTAACCTTGTCATTCCTTTCCATAAAAAAAAACTGATTATTGATAAATTTTTTTTTCGATTTTCCGAGAAGCGAAACCTTAAACATTGCAGTACTTGATTTTCTGGTTTTTGTTTTGTTCAAGGAAAGTATATAACTGTCCGCCTGAATCCTTTTAATAAATATGCTAACAAAATTATGTATTTTGCTTAGCAATGTATTAGTCTTAATACAATTTTTCTCATTCTAAAGAGTAATAACGCTATTTCAGTGAATATAAATTTATTTTTTTCTTGCTCGGCAGCTGTTAACCCTTCCAGTTGGTTCAGTTTTGTAAAATAAAAACTTTCAAAAACAGCTGGAAACACTCCCTGCTTTTCCTCAAGTAGATCTGGAATTGAGGTCCCATATTTTGCCTGAACATTCGTCAACCATAGGAATTGTTATGGGTAAAATATCAGTTGCGCAAATAAAAAACCCTTCGTTTAACAGCTTAGTGAAAATAGCTGGTGAGTAAAAAAATTATAAAAATTTTTTGTTGATTTTTGCTATGAATTTCCATATTTTCCAATGCACTTAAGACACATACATATGTGTTAGAAAATGGAACAACTTTGTTTTTTTCATTTGAAGAAAACGAAAAGATTGTTGAGTGCTGGCAAATTAAGAATTTTTTGAATATTTTATAATTCTTTAACGTTTTGATATTGTAAGCAGTAAACTTTAAATGCCTAATAAAAAAGTTTCTCCAAAAATATAATAAATTTGACTAATATAAAAAATTATGCCTCTTTAGGCATTAATAAAAAAAACTGTCAAACACTAAAAAACACCCAAAAAAACTAGTTCAAAAAATTATTCATTTCAAGAAATTTACTACGTAAGTAAAAAATTGGATAACTTTTTATTGTTTCCCCGTAATTTTTTAAATGGAATTATTTTTGTAAAACCAAGAAATTTTAAAAACTATTTTATCCCCTCCTGATAAAAACTAAAATTTGAAAATTAATCTGTTATTTTATTTTTCTATTTGAAATACCGTAAAATTTTTATATAGCATCATTTTTATTTATTTATTTTTTCTCTCTAAAGGAATATGATTCATTTAGTGACCGAGCCACTGTAAAACAAATAAAGGAAATTTTTTATGCTAACAAACACTTTGATTAAATAACACTCAAAATTTTTTTTGTTGTTTTTTTGGGATGCTACGAAGATCGGTATCACGTTTTCCCGCAAAAAAAGACATGAGTCATCCATTTTAATTTTTTTTTCGTCATTTCATTTTTTTAATTCAAAGTCAACAGTTTTTTTAGCTTACAAAATAACAATGAATACACACAAATGTCTATCAAAGAGATCTAAAAGAAAGTGAGCTGTTGTTGTTTTTCTTCTCTTCGTTTTTAATTTGATTGAACAAACAAAAAAAGGCGGTAAAAAATTAGATTGAACTATAGAATTTTTTATATAAAATGCACATTATCCCCTATTATTAATTTTTGTATATAAATACACATTTTTTTCATAAAAAAATTTATTATAAAAAACAAACGGAAATTAAAAATACGGTTTATCGTCTTAAATAATGACAACGGTAATTAAAAAGATCTCTTCTATTTTAATTCCAAAGAATGAAGAAAAAACAAACACTAATTGGAAGTCAATTTATATTGCAACATTTGTGGTATTTTTGTCTTCAATTAGTACGATCTCACTATGGCCATATATCAAATTTGTAAGTTTTAGAATTGAAAAAAAAACTAAACATGCCCTTAAGACGCTGTCTGGCTAAGTTTTTGACGTCCAGTCGACAAAATAAAAAAAATTTTCGATTTCGGCCTTCAAATTTTCAGAGGTTGTTGGCATAGGTCTCAGGATGCCAAAAACACATTTTTTAGATTTTTTCGTGTCAGGAGTCGACTTCTGGAGGATTCAGAAGGCGCAAACTTTGGGCTTAAAGGAAAAATCGAATTTTCGTTTGTTTTTTATAATTCCCCGGATATAGGGGTTTTCGACCACGGGGAATTCAGTGGCACACTCCGTTTTTTTCGAAAATTTCGATTTCGTGCCGAAACAAAATTTCGATTTTTTCGACGCCGATTTTTATGAAGCCAAGTTTCCGCGGAGTTGCTGAAATTATGTTCATTTTATAGCTAAACATGTCTATTATGATAATATATGGAAGATTTTATCAAAATCTGTCCTCTGCTGAATCATTTTTTTCCAGAAGTGAAGACGATTCAGAATTCCTGAAAAACAATCGACTGGGAAAAATCGAGTTTTCGTCCATTTTAGCTAATTCCCCGGATATAGGGGTTTTCGAGCATGGGGAATTTAGTGGTGAGCTCAGTTTTTCACCAAAATTCCGTTTTCGTGTCGAGACCATCAAATTTCCGTTTTAGCTGTAACAGCTTAGTAAAAAAATCGCCATGGCTCTAATTTTGCAACGGGGTGTTTGAAAACAGTTTATTTTTGTCCTAAAATAACTGGTTTATCATCGTTAACTCAAAAAATTAACATCTGGTATCCGTAGCTCAAGTTACAGTAACCCTAAGTTAACTGCGGATGCTGTAGTATATGTGTTCAAAATAAAAATGTTATAACTTTGCAAAAAACAGTAATACTAAGCTGTAAATGGTCTAGAAATGTTCCCTAATATCATTTTTATCAATTCCAATTGATAAAAAATTTTTATCACTGATAAGCAGCGTCTACAGTAACCAGATGTCACTTACACCAAAATCATCGAAATTTCGACCAAAATCAATATTTTTTATGCAAATATCATGTTTTATAGCGTCAAAATTCTTAAAATTATGTTATTTATCGATTCCAATCAAAAAAAGTGGTTTCTGGAAAAATTCAAAATTTTTCGATTTTTACCTTAAGGCGAGTAGTAGACGATAATTTGTGAACACCGTTGAATCAATTTTTTGGCAATTATTTAAACCAAAATTAAATTTTTAACGTTAATTTGGCTATTTTCTGCCATTTCCAACCATTTCCAGTCATTTATCGGAATTTAGAAAAATATGCAAATTTTTCAAGCTAAAAAATTTGCATAATGCCCTGAGGCAAAATACTGTTTAAAAAGTGTTGGATATTATTCTACTAACTCTAAAATATCATAATTTATCGTTCTCGGCCTTTCCTGACTGTTTACCGTTGTTTAAATTCCCATTTTTTTTAAAAATTAAGTTTTCGTTCGAGAACGTTCTACCGTAAACCTACCGTATCCATCGTGACCTCGAGGTCATAGTATCATTTGAAGCACTTGTCTAGGGGTTACATATTACAACATACCACATTAGTTTTACTCAGTTAGTTTTAAAAATTCAGGCAATCAAAATCGCGGAACGAACTTATTGATCACCCTTATAATTTCTAATATTGTCTTATTTTTCTGTTGATTTTCTTTTTTTTTATTGTATGTGTGCTTTTTCAACGTTAAGGAACGTATTAAAATAAATAAATAAATAAATAAATAATCTTTGAAATCTTTCATATTTTTTTTAGACAAATAAAACCAGCAATGCGTCGAGGGGGTTTTTTGCAAAAAAGGCAGTCAAATATAATGGCTGTCTGTTACATTTTTTTCTGTGTAAAATTTATCGGCGAAAATATGACGACAATGAAATCAGCAAATGTGTTTTTTTCGATCAATGCCGTACCAAATGCTATTGTTTTAAACAACTGCTAGTTTTTCATTTTTTTCTTTGAATTTTTAATATGTAGAAGTTTCAAGTCAAAACGCTATCATTGATATTAATTAAAGCCTAGTATTACACGAAACATTCACAAAAATGCCAAAAATTTACCACAATACGTTAATAATGATAAATTTTTATAAAAGTTGTTAACAATATCAGCAGAAAAAAATGTGCATTTTTTCAGGTTAAAATTTAATCAATAAACTTCAAAATTCGAAAATCAAAATTCTTCGATTTTTTATTTCACAAATGATAAATTGCACTTAAACACACATACATTTGTTTTAAAAATGGCTGTTTTACATTATGAGTTTTGTTTTTTAGCATCCTGCCCAAATTACAAAGCCGTTGTCAAACAATACATTTACATAAAAATTATTTAAACAAAATAACAAAATATTCAAATTAAATACTTTATTACAAAAAAAGTCTTGAAAAAACAAATCGTTAAAAATGAATATTTGTCTTTGCTGCTTTTTTTGGCGCAATACAAATATTTTATATTTCATCACTGAAAAAAAGCAGCAAAAAATGTTTTTCTCATATTATTGTTGCCACTGCCACTGCCGCGGAAATCTTTCTCTTCTTTTAGAAGCTATTGAACTATCATAATTTGTCCTATTTCAATTGTTTTGAATATTTAATTTTTGGCATTAATTAAAGTAAATACACATATGTAAAAAAAATGTTAGCTGATAAAATAAAACTTTTTTAGAATAATCAATATATGCTGAATTTTTCATTGTTTACAATATTTATATCATTGTGTTATCTGAAAATTTTTACATTTTTTTAATATTAAAAAAAGTTATTTTGATGCCCTATTTTCCTTGTAAAAATTTAAAAATGTGCTTTGTAATTGTTCGCATATCAGATAATCATTGAGGATGGCGTATTCTGTTTTTTTTCAATTAAATTTTCTAAATATTTTCATACATTTCATCATTTTAAATTTGTTATACTGTATATTCGAAGGTATTTAAGAAAAGTAATTTAAGAAAAAACAAATTTTTTTGCAAAAATTAGCTTTATTTGAGAACTAAAATTGCTTATTGCAGTGTATTTAACCAATGCTGTCATAGATTTCCAACTTCAACAAAATAAATTTTTTCTTGCTCTTTAATCATTAATGTGTGTACAAAAGATAGTATACACAATAAGAATATCAAAAATCAAAAATGTTGGATATTTTTTTCCTAGTCTGTTAAACGTTTCTTTTTCTATTACAATTTTTTAGAAACGTTGACATTTATGCTTTCGCAAAAAATTTGCATTTTAAGATTGAAAAAAGTGTTTCTCTTTCATGTTTTTAGCCATATTTGTTGAAAGCGTTTTAACTGGATGGTTTTGCCTTCATTTTTTGAATATTTTTTTTGAATGCATTAATTTTATTTCATTGATCTTTTATGGTCGTTTAAAAGAACTTTAAAAACATCTGAAAGAATTAATATGCACAGTAATAATAAAATTATTTAACTAAAATATGTCTTACACAATAAAATGGGAAGGTCAGAGATAAAATTTAATAATCAATATAAAATGTATTTCAAAATAATGTTCTCTTTTATTCATTTCGAGCACTGTACTTTTTCAGATTGCTACGTAAAATATAAATATGAAGTTGAATTTTCTGTTTATCAAGACTGTTATTGTATAAAAAAATAAATTTAAAAAACAAATACTAACAGCAAAAAAAATTCTTTTAAGATTAATATTGATTTTTATAAATAATAAAAACTTTAGATTGTACAATCATTTATCGAAGCATGGTAAACCATATTTTTTTCTGTAAAAACACAATATTTTTTCTTTGTATGGAAAAAAATTATTTGCAACAAAAAATTGCGCCTAAAATAAGGGTTGTTCCTTTCATAATTTTTGTGTAAACATTTTTCGGCAATAAATGGCAACAAAAAACCAAAATATGTCTTTTTATTTGATCATTGCTGTCATAGACGTTCTACTATTTTTTACAAAATAGAAAATTTTATTTTATTCTTTGAATATTTTATTATTAAACTTTTTCAAGAAAAAGATCTACACTAATTAAGACCAAATAATATAATAAAATGTAGAAAAAAAAACTAGTATCACAAATTCAGATTTAACTCGTTAATTATTAAACCATTATTATTTAGATATTGTAAACCCTATGAGTAATAAAACATTTTTGCATTTTTAGACATTGTTTTTTATAGGTTTATCAACGATCATTTCAAAAATTCAAATTATTCGATTCTTGATTTACAATTTATCATTTAAATTACAAACAATGTGTTAAACTTGCAAGGCATTTTTTTTCATTTTTTTAATTAATGTTTGTTTGATTTTGTTGGATCGCGTTGATTTATGCTAAAATTAAAAAGCCGTTGTTAAACAAAACATTTATAAATAGCATTGACAAAATACCAAACTATTCAAATGAATTACTTTATAAAAAAATGTGAGAAAATATGTAGTCGAAGATCACATTTATTTTTTGTTGCTTCTTATTCGGTGCAACACAAATATTTATTTCATCACATAAAAATCACTTCTTTTATTTTGTTGTTGCCAGTCGTATTTTTATTCTATTAGATTGAACTAATATGTTCTTTTTCAATTGTTTTGAATATTTAAATTTAGACATTAATTAAAGTAAATACTTAAAAGTGTAACAGAAATGTTAACTGAAAATGAAAGTCGTGAAAATAAAAAAAGTTCAAATGTTGTTTACTTTTTTTTTATTAATTTTTTGTTTCTTTTCTTCAACAATTTATTTTTACTGTTCTAAAATAAATTAGAATTTGTCATTTTTTAATATTTACTGTCTATTAAAACAATGTGTTTTGCTTATATTCATACAAGTAAATATGAATGTCAATAACTAGAGTAGTTTTTTACTAATTTTTAAAAAAACTCATTTATAAATAAAATATTGAAAAATGAATAAAAAAAATTTTTTATACGTCTTTTTTTTGAGATACATTGTTCAGATAAAAACAAAAAAAACAATTATTCTGGCAAAAAAATAATTTTTTAAAACATATTTTTTTTTGCCGAATAGGACATCAAAAAGCAAAAAGTGTTGAATATGTTTTTTTCTAATCTGTTTTACATTTTTTCATCGTTTATGACTTTTTAAGAAACGCAGACGTTTATGCTTTCGCATGGCATTTCAAGATTGAACAAAATGTTTCTCTCCCATCTTTTTAGCCCGATTCGTTAAAATGTTTTTAACTGAATAGTTTAGTTTTCATTTTTTGAATATTTTTTATTAAGTGCATTCACTTTATTAGTCATGTAGTACAGTTTAAAAAGTTTTTTAAAAAATATGGAATGAAGACAGATAATATTCAGTAATAATAAAATTATTTATGTCAGGAATTTCTTCAGCGAGATAAAAATAATACAAATCAAAAAAAGATACCCATCTTTTGATTCTTCAGATTACAAGTCAAATATTCATTTTTTTGCAAAATAACAAGCAAAATACAGAACAATAATAGTAACAAAAATTACAAAAACCATTTTTAAATTTCTTTTTCTCCTTTTTGAAGCAAGAAAAGTTGATTTATATAAATAAACATCTGGAATCTGTCGTTTCATATCATTCAATATAATTTTAACTGAAGTTTCACCACGTTTTTCTATTTCATAATTAATCATTTGACGCCAAAAACCCAAATTTGGGGAAATCATTGATCGAATATTTTCTATTTCAAGATATGCATCTTTAATTGTCATATTTTCTTCAATTGCAAGATACATAATACAAATTGTAGCAGATCGAGAAATTCCGGCACCACAAAAAACTAATGATTTTCCACCCTATAAAAAATAGTTGTATAAATTTGATCAGGCAAAAAATAATAATAAGGTTTTAAAAAACACATAAGGCCGTATTTAGAGGTTGGGTGAAGAGGATAAAGCGATTTTGCCCAAACACGCTGAATTTGGCGCCATTTGGCAAAGTGTTCCAGAATGCCAAAAATGCTTAATAAGCCCAAAACCAAAGTCTTTTGGACTAAAAGTGCCGCATTTTTGTTGGCCACAAGCGAAATGTTGTGCCACTTTTGTCGGCACAACAAAAAGTTGAAAAAGTGCCAAAAATGGACAATGGCACTTTTTTGTGCCATTAAAGTAAAAAAAGGCATTCACTTATTTCCAATGCCGTTGGAGATATTAGCTTTATTTGATTTTTGGTATAGACTACATGGATGTCGCTAAATCCGAATTTGGCACTTGCAAATTTTTTAAAAAGTGCCAATGTCTATTTTTGGCACTTTTTCAACTTTGTGCCGGCAAAAACATTTTGCCTGTGGCTAACAAAAATTTCACTATTTGATTCAGCAGTTTTTTTGGGGTATCTTGAACTTAAAATTTTAAGATTTCCCAAATAAATTTTTGGCGGCATTTTAAAACGTAAATTATTGTTTCCCTTACCGATTCTTTTGCCGTTCGAATAAAAGCAGCAGCTTCATTGAAATATTTTTTAATATCCGCTCTTTCATTATCATCAATTTTAATTTCAAAATATTCAATATCAGGTGATCGTAGAGTTTTTGAAAAATTTGTGGCATCAATAGCATGTGTAATTCCAAGATCTTTAAGCTTTTGATGGGATAAAGCTCCATATCCGGCAATAAAAAGATATGGACGAATTTGACAAATTGAAAATATCTTTGATTTTGAAGTGTTTCCTATTAATGATTTTTCGACAAAATCTGGAACCATTTTTCTTTTATCATAAAGCTACAAGTATAAATATTACATTTTTCAAAGGTATTTTGTTTTTTAATTTTGGCAAATTTCCAAATTCCGTCACAAAGAAAGACAGACAGCAGCAGCAAAAAAAAACAGAGTGCAACAAAAAAAATCAATCAAGACGGAAAAAAAAGACAAAGAAAAAGGGAGATGTGGTCGAACGCACATGTTACACTTGGTGGACGTAAAATATGGACGTTTGGTGGACAAAATATGATAACATTATTTTTATAGGTTTTCAAAAATTCAAATTATTTGATTTTTGGTTTATAAAAAAAAAAGAAAAAAATAATTTTAAATTTAAGCTAAAGTAAAACAATGTAAATTTCAAAAGTATCATAATGAAAGAGAATTTACTGATTCAACAAGCTTTGGATTTTCTTTGGAAGGATTTTTTGGATTTGATTCCAGTGATTCACAAACAGAAAAAACTAAATCAGATGCTGAGAAAAAACATGATGTTAAAAAGTTTGTTTTATATCACTAAATTAAGGGGACTTTGCATAATTTCTCAAATATAAGGTAGTTCCAAAAGTTTTGTCTTTTTTTTCTATTTGGCAAAGTGTTCTTCCATTTCCAAAATGTAAATCCAAAAAACATGAGGCAAACGTTGGCAAAAAGAACATTGATGCCATTGGAAAAAAAATTACTATGTTTTTAAAAAACAGTTGTTTTACTCAATGGCGTTGGCTTTCATTTTGCAAACGTCTTTTTCTTTTTTATAATTTTTATTATCGAGTAATAATGAAATTTTTTTTTGCTTTTTTAAGGACAAGATTATTATTCCTCTTGAATTTTCATACAAAAACAAAATGAACTTTATCTTTTTATAGGGAAAAAAGTAAATTGAGTTTAGGTGTTACTTCCACCTATGGAGACAATGCAAAATCTGATGATGAAAGAAAATATGATCTTGAAATGTTTGTTTTTTTTTCTATCAGATTCGGCTAGGGTTACTTTTCATTCATTTTTGGCAATTATTCATTCATAATACTTTAATGGGGGCTCTTTTCTTTTACCCATACTTCCCATTTTATATTTGTAAATGACCTGTTTTGTAGGATTTCAAAAAACACAATTAGTTACGACGACTTTCAAAAACATCTCAAAAAAGACAATATTAATGTAAAATGGACAGGAACAAAATTCACTCCAAAAGATTTATTACTTTATCGATTAAATACGAAAACGCTGAAAGCATCTGGAGAAGTTTTGTTCAAAAGAATTATAACAACAAAATTTGAATCAACACAAAAAATTGAAATTCGACATGAACCATTGATTCAAAGTGTTAGCCCAATTTATTATGAAGGTAGCTTAATTTTTTATTTACTGCTGTTATAAAAAAATGGTCTTATTTTAGAACTAAAGAATCAAGTAACAAGCTTAAAAGAGCGTTTTGAAAAAATTGAAAATAATTTAACAAATTATTTACATCCTGATTTAAATTTTGATTTTCGTAAAATTGTAATATCATTTATTTGTTTTTTTTTGAAAAAATTGTTAAACTAAAAAATTTTAGGCTAATCCATTTGAGTATACAATTCCTCCTGGTTCACTTAATGACAAAAAAGAAATTATTTTAACTGCAACGCCAAAAGCAGGTGGAAAACTCTTTCATTTTCGTTTAAAAAGAGGAGGAGACTACTTTTTTTCTAATAGAATAGAATTTCCAAAAAATGGAGGAGAAGTAAGGAGATTTTAAGTAACAAAAAAACTTAAAACATAAGCTTTTAGGTCAAATATGTTTGGAACAGCTATCTCCAAAACACCTGGCGTTTACAAGAGAATATCGTTAATAGATATCCCTTTAGAGAAGGACAAACTTTTGTATATAAAATCAAATTTGGGATTGAAAGTTTTGATGTAAGCTTTTCTTAAGACATCTTTCAGTAAATACTTATTTGTAGGTATATGTTGGCGGTCAACGACAGTTTACATTCAATTACCCGCCAGACATTCATTTAAAAGAAATCAACATAATTTCAGTTTCTGATGATATAATTATTGAAAGAATTGAACTTAAAAATTCTTTATGAATATATTTGTTTTGTGTTTTTCTTATTATTTTTTGCAAAAATTTAATTTTTTTATTAAAAAATGTTATTACAGTAAATTTAAAAAACATAATTGAAAAATAAATTCAAAACTACAAGTCTAGAATCTTCGTTTTTTAACAAAAGAGGTATATGGTTTTGGATAGGTGTCATCAATGATGAATTCCAAATCAGCTTTGCCATCTTTTGGATGATTAAATTTAAAATGATTCAACAAATTTGCAGCAAATAAATACATTTCTAATTTTGCTAACCCTTCACCCAAGCATGCTCGTTTTCCAACACTAAAAGGCATTAATTCTTTTGGCCAAAAGAATTTTCCATTTTTATCCAAAAACTGTTTTCCACTTAAGTTAGTAAAATCTCTTTTACCGAACAATTCAATTAAAAAATAAGTTTTTATAATCTTATAATAATATATGTACAGAGGAAAATAACAGTAAAATATAATATTTCAATAATTATATTCTATTTATTGCATTTCTTTCATTCCACGACAGCACTCTTTCCCAGAAAAAGAAAAACATCGCTATTGCAGCAGCACAAACAAAAATTTCAAAACCCCATATAAATTTTGGTCCATATAATGTATAAATTTGACTAAAAAACATTTTTTTCATTAGACTTTTTGCACTAAAAAAGCATACGATAATAATACAGGTCCAAAAACATTTAAAGCTTGTCCAGATCCAACAAAAATCCCCTGAAGAGTGCCTTGTTTGATAGGGCCAAGAATTTTTGAAAAAAGAATATCCAAGTTTATTTGGATAAGTGGTAGGCCAGCTCCACATGCGATAATTGACACAATATTGAAGAGCCATACATTTACGACAGGTGTTTCACCACACCATGCAAATTCGGGATTGCACTAAAATTAAACATTTTAAAAAAAATAATGTTAGCTCAATGGCTTAGTGGAGTAACGCGGTGGATGCCCGACCAGGTGATCCCAGGTTCGAGTCCGGCGGGAGACAAAACATTAAAAACTGGTTGGTGCACAGTTTAAAATCAGTTTTATCAAAAGAAAAACACACCCCAACAATTTCTGATCCATTTTTTTCTGCTTCTGCAATTTCAGCTCGATATGCGGGATCTAAAGCAGGGTTGTCCGGGACTGACTTTTTTGTCCGATCCGGGATTCCGGGACACGGGATCCCGGACGATTTTGTCCGGGATTCGGGAATCCGGGATCCCGGATTTTTAAAATTGATGTAATTTGTCTTGGTCTCCTCTGTTAGGAAAACATTCATAAACGTATTTTAAAATCCGGGATTCCGATCCGGGAGAAAAATCCCGGAAAAATGGCCGGGATCCGGGATTCCGGGACACGGGATCCGGGATCCCGGACAGCCCTGATCTAAAGCCATGGATTGATTTACAGGAGCAAGAGTTTCATGGATATGTTGATAGGTAATTCTTTCGGACCAAAATTCAAAGGGATATGTAATAATATAAAATCCAAGAAAAATGAAAAGTGCAAAAGCAAGAGCTTTTCTTTCTTGAATTCTGAATTTTATAATTTAAATTTACCAAAAATGATAATAAATAATTACCTACTTTTGATCCATTTTTAAAAAAATATAGAGTAGCGAAAATGCAATTGATAAACCACCAATAGCAAACATGACAATAGTATTAATTAATACAGTAATTTGAGAAGTCCATAAAAATGCTGTCATATTATATGGCGGGCAAACAATCGATAAATTTAGAATAACAAGCTCAGATGTAATTTTAACAAAGATTAATACAATCACAGCAATAACATCAAATTTTGGAAGATTTTTTTGTTCTGGTACTTCATTAATATTTGTATTATCTTCTTCCAAAAATGTATCTTTATCTACCGTACCAAGGGTGGTATTCCGGGTATATACTGGTGGAGGGATATCACGAATTTTCATACGTCCATCAAAATGAAAAATGAGTAAATATATTCCTACAGCGGCAGTAAGGGCAGCAAGAATAATGGGAGCTGTATAAAGATTAAAATGAATTCCACCAAAAATTGGAATTCCTGGATAATGAATTTGTGCAAATGCTGCTTGGACTACTGTAATATAAATGTATTGATAAAAAAATGAATTTAATTTGGATAAATTTTTTTCAAATCGAAATTCAGAATATTTTCGATTTTTTCAAAATCAAAATTTCAAAATTCAACTTAAATTTCGGTTTTTTTGAAATTTCTAATTTAAATTCGATTTTTTAATACCACAAAAAAGCACTCACATGGTCCAATAATTAATCCACTAGAAGTTGCAAATTGTGTTGTTCCGATAGCTTTTGATCGATCAGCTTCCGTGGAAGCCATAGCAATAAAAGTTCGATAAACATTTGAAATTCCAACTGAAGTTCCAAGCATAAATTGTGATGCAATAAAAACATATGCATATATGGACGAAAAAACTTCTAACATTAAATAGGTTATTGCAGCTGGGATTACAATAAATTGTCCAATAATTAATGCTGGTCTAAAAAATATATATTTAAATAAATCAGTGGAAGTGAAAAATATGTGTTAAAAATCCAATGAAAATTCAGTTTTTTTGAGGATTCAACAAACTTTTCTGTTTTTAGAAAAATAAATTTATTATTTAAAATGGCTGATATTTTGTCAATATTGAAGTTAGAGACTTGTTTTTTCGACCATAATGTGAAGAACAGTTTCGATTTTCATGGCGCAAGTCGCTTTTGGCGATATTGCTCACCGTAGAGGTCCCGAGTTGATACTGGAGTTGAGGCCCCATATTTTGCCTATATACTCATCTAGACTAGGGATAGTTAGGGAATAAATATTACATTCCACGAGCTCCTTCCTGGGATACACCATCAAAATGAAATACCTCAAGTAGCAGGCGATAATGTTACTATATATGGAAATAACTTATTTAATAGAGGGTATATTGACTGAAATTATATTTAAATAATGTTTCTAATATAGTTACAGTAGTCATACACCTAGTTATCCAAGGATTTGGTTACCGTAACCCTCTACTGTGGGGGGCGGGGTAAAAGCGGTTAAGTACCCTCTGCTACTTATGGCTACTTAAAGCTTCTGGACTGAAAAAAATTACTGTAAAAATATTACTGTAAAGATTACTGTAGAAAAATTACTGTAAAAATTACTGTAAGCTTTAAGCAGCTCTTATCAGTAATAAAAATTATCAATTAAGCTTAAATCTTTTTCAAGGTCAAATAATGATAGAGCCGCAAGCCAATAAGCCAATATGTTAGCCGCTTATCAGTCATGCCCTCAGGCGATGATCTTATCACCTTTTTATCAGTGAAGCAAAATTTTTTCATTTTTCATTTTTATATCGATTTTTATCAATGTGTTCAATTTTTTCTTATCAATCCTTATCATTCTTATCACCAATTCTTATCAGTAAAATTTTTTTCGCTTTTTGGCTTGGATTGAGCGAGGATTAGCTAAATTTTTATCTGTTTCAATGTTTTATCTCTTATGCCCTGAGGCGATGCTGTTATCAGTCTTATCATTTGCATTGAAAAATTTTATTAGATTGATTACAATAAACAAAAAACAATACAAAAAAAGGGGATTAGTGTTTACGGATAGCAAATACAAGGGTAAAGTGGCCATGAGCATTGTCACATGCAATCGGATTGCCAAAGAAATCTATAAATTCAACAGAGAGAAGATTGATTCTTGTAGTTTCAAGCCTGAACCATATTGGATTGGCAAAATATTCATAGATAGTCTTTGCTTGATCATAGAGAGGAATTATTCCAACTTCTGCAGTTTCTTCGTCTTTCAGTGGACATAAAATATCATTGATTGACATGCAAATGTGACTAATATCAGTTTCTGTAGTGGGATAATAATGTGCAATTTCTCCAGTTGTAATTGTTTGACCTATAGGAAAACCTAAAGCTTTAGCAAAACCATTACTTAATTTTATTTCTCGCACGTAATTTGGATCAAAGGTAACAGTGTAATAATTATGTGCATTTTTAGAAATTCTAACAGAATTATATCCTTTTTGGTTAAATTCCAAGATTTCAGGTGAGATTTTCTCTTCTTCCTTGATAATTTCTTGTTTAACTGTAGGGAAAAAGGTTTTTTCTTCTTGTGGCTCAGTTTTAACCGTTGCAGGATTTGGATTTATCAGTTCTCCTTCCAACAAATCTGGTTTTTTATCTTGTATTTTAACAGGTTCAATTTCTTGTTTTGGCTCTTCTTTTTTAGCTTCTTCAATAGGTCTAGGCTTTTTTGGAGTGAACTCTGGAAGTTTTGGGACTGTTGGGATAGGGTTTCTAGAGGGGATATGAACCGGCTGAAGATCATCAAGCTCTTTCGCTAATTCTTTATTTTTTTCGGCTTTAGTTTCAGCGCTTATTTCTTCTGTTTTTGTTTCAGCACCTGTTTCTTGTGCTCTATTTTTCGCAGCAGCTTTTTTTCTTTCAAGTTCTTCCGCCGCTTTCTTTAGAGCATCCAGACTTGCTACAGGAGGTAAATTTTGTCCAGCAACCAAACTTTCAGCAACAGGCAAAGCGGGAGAAACAACTTCAGCATGTTCGCCGATTTTTTCAATTGAGACAGGTTTAGGATAAATTTTATCAGGAGTATCGGGAAGATGTCCTCTTTGTGGAATCCAATGCAATTTCACTTGACCTTCTTTTCTGAAATCAGATTCAAACGTTTCTGAATCAGTTTTTGATTTCTTTGCTTCAGGCTCTTTTGCTTCTAGTTTAGTCTCGGGCACAGTTTTGGTTTCCACATTTGCTGCAGGAGGTGTTGTTTTTGTGTCGGATTCTTTTGCATCTGTTGCCTCAATGTTTGTTTCAATAGTCGTTTCTGTCTCGTCTTCTTCTTCATTTTCTTCGACTTCCTCTTCCGTTTGATTGTTTCTTCTAATCCCTAACATTCTATCTAAAGCTTTTCTTCCTCCTCTTTTTACACGCCGCATAGGAAGAAACAGTTCATCCAAGATATTATCAAGGTCAGCGACAGAATGATAAAATCCTGGTTTAACAATAGAGTGATGTCCATTTTGATAATAAATTGTAATTTCTTCATTAGCCAAAGACCATTTTTGTTCTAAACTAAACTCACGCAAACTACAATACCAGTTATTTCCCGGTAATTCTAAAGGTGTATCTAATCTCAACTCAAGCTTATTATCCCTTCCCAACGTAAATTTCTTTCGGATATATTCCATCAGAGCTAATTATTTACCGACTGATCAGTAAAGATATTTTTTATTCAAGTGAGGCAATGAAAATTTCATCCTTTTATAGTTTCAGTTAAATGTTCGTCCGTGTATCTGCTTTTACAACCAGTTGGCATCTAGCTCCAAGTTTTTACGACTTTGTAGTTTCTTTTTATTTTTGTCTACAAATTTTTACGACTTTCACCATAATTTTTATGACTTTATCATCAATTTTTACGACTATACCCATAATTTTACGACTTAATCCATAATTTTTTACGACTTTCACCATAATTTTTACGACTTTTAGCGAAAAAACTCTATTTTACTTTGATCTTTGCCAAAAATCCATGTGTGTGCGCGTTTCGTGTGTGTGTGTGTGTGCGCGATGTGGGCGTGGTCTAGTTTTTCTGTTCACATACATATAACATCAAGTATGCATGTGCGTCACGCTTTTTCTTTGCGAGAAAAGTATAAATAGCAGCGAAAAGTAGATTACGTCATTCACACGTTTCAAAACGTCTACTATACAGTCGGTTTTTAATTTCTCTCTGATTAAATTAAAATCATGCAAATCGATAACGAAAGCTCTCAGCAAATCCCAAACAATTTAGATCTTTTTTCTTCCAAACCTGTTAACATTGCATTTCAGCAAACAAATATTGTCGAGTATAATCCTGTAAACACGGCAGGAACTTGGCCTTCTCGTTTTACTATCAACACTGGTAGCTCTTATCTTAACCTTGCGCATTGTTATCTGCAAACAAGCTTTCAGCTTATTAAAAAAGTACCAAAAAAAGTTGACGATAAAAATATCATTTTTGACATTCCCATAACTGCTGCGGATAAAGTTAGTTTTATTCAAGGTTTCGGCGCAACGACTATCAAAAATTTAAAAGTTGTCTTCAATGGTCGTCAAGTCTATAACTCAAACGATCTTTACGCTTATGATGCATATTTTCGACGTCGATTAGGTATAGAAACACCTCGTCACGAAGAAGATTTACAACTTGCTGGCTATTTTGAAGACGCTGAAGATAGTCAAATTTCTGGCGTAGGTTTTGATAAACGCCGCAGATTCTTTGAAAAATCAGGTGAATTTCATACAGTTACACAACTTGATGCAGACATTTTTCGGCAAAATAAGCTTTTACTCAATAATATAACTGTCGATATTGAAGTCACACCACATAATAGAAACTTTTATTTAATCGTAAAAGATAATACCACCTATGCTGTAAAAATCACTGCTCACAAACTTTATCTAAAGCATCATCAATTGATGCCAACACTTGATTTGGCCCTTAACAAAAACTTATATGAAGGAACTCATGCAAAATATCCTTATACGCGTAGTTTAGTTAAAAACTTTTTTATTGGTGAAGGTCGCCATGAATATACAACAACATTGTTTACTGATTATGTTCCAAAACGAGTCTTTGTTGCTCTTGTTGAAGATTCTGCTTTTAATGGCAGCGAAAGCACTTCACCTTTTGAGTTTAAATCTCATGGCTTAGACAGAATCCATGTCAGCGTTAACAGTAAAATAGTTCCAGCCTATCCTTATGATTTGGGAAGAGGAGATTATGCGCGCGCTTTTAAAGATCTTATCGATATCACTGATAATACAGGAATAACATATGAAAAATTCCTTACTCATTCTTGCATTTTTGGGTTTGATTTGCAACATTATCATAATGACAAAGCAAAAAATCCACAAGAAATGGGAACAACAGCACTGTCACTTAAATTTGCCGCGCCAGTTGGTAAAAATGGCTTACAGGCAGTTGTTTATACTGAATTTGATTCACTTTTAACCTTTGATGGTATGCGCAATTTTACAACTGCTCTCCCAGTTTAATGATATTTTTTGATTAGTTTTTTATTTTTCGACGCTATTTGTGTAAGTTTATCGTTTTGTCATGATTTTAATTTAACATTTTTCTCATAAAATTTCAATAATTTTGTTTTATTTAGATAAATGAAACTAATTGCTATCCCTTACGAGCGCTATAAAAACATGGTTCAACGGCAAAAAGAAGACGATTCAAGCTCAAAAGCAGAGAATAATCTGAAAAAAGATGTCGCAGCAACTATAAAAGCGCAAGAAACTCAAGAATTAATCTCTCGAAAGCAAGAATACAAAGAAGCACATGAAGAAATTCCAAAGAATTTGGATAAAAAAATCCCTCAAACAGCAGTAACATTGCTTCCTCCGCCTGAAAAAAGAAAGAAATCAACCAAAACCATCAAAGAAAAACCGCCAAAACCTAAAAAAGCCGTTCCGAAGAAGACAACAACCTTGAAAACTCAACCAGTTTTACCGAAATTTTTGCCTTTTGCAAACAATCAACCATCAAAAACCTTCCATCAATGGAAATTTATCGAGGATTAACCTCTTTTTTATCTTAATTTTTATAAATAATCACATTTTATTGTAATTTGCACAAAATATAATCATTTACCTGCACCCTAATTTTTGTAAAAGTGTAATTTCTCTTTGTAATTTTAATAATAAATCGAGAAAATACCAATTAATTGAGTCATTTTTAAGCAAACTATAAAATTAATAGTAAGAAATAGCGTTTTTCTCTGATTCTATACCGCGCTTTTACAGAAAAAGTCGGTCTCGCCTTCAATTATTTGTCATGTTTAGCATAAACGAGCAGAAACATTTCTTTTTTTAAGATTTTTGGTTTTGTTTCTCATCGATATTTATAATTAGAATCATGAAAATCCCAGCGGGACGGTTATATTTGGTTTCCGATGAAATTCCTGTTGAGTTTCATCCAAAAATGGCTGCTTTTATGAGTTATTTCTGGAGAGTTATTGATAAAAAATCAAAACATAAAAGTAATTATATAAAAAGAACTAACGAAATGACATGGAAACTTCTCTGTTTTTTAGAGCCGGAATACAAAACTGATGGAGCGTGGAGAAGAGTAATGCCTCTTTTTTACAGAAAAGGATTGTTTAAGAAAAAGTTAACTAAAAGTGACGGGACTTTTATGTCACCAATTGAACAATTGGAATTATTTGTTGATTCTGCAGCTCAAAATGGAAAAAATATTGCTTGTTATTTGTTCGAAAACGGCAGCGAAAATCCGATAACTAAAATTAATAAAAAAGAAAATGCTGTAATGAAAATTCCTGTCATCCAGTTAGAAAATGGACAATATGCAGCAACATCGTGGAATTCAGGTTTTAATTTTGAATAATCATTGTTTTTACCCTTGTATTTGCTAACCATAAACGCTAATCCCCTTTTTTTGTATTGTTTTTTGTTTATTGTAATCAATCTAATAAAATTTTTCAATGCAAATGATAAGACTGATAACAGCATCGCCTCAGGGCATAAGAGATAAAACATTGAAACAGATAAAAATTTAGCTAATCCTCGCTCAATCCAAGCCAAAAAGCGAAAAAAATTTTACTGATAAGAATTGGTGATAAGAATGATAAGGATTGATAAGAAAAAATTGAACACATTGATAAAAATCGATATAAAAATGAAAAATGAAAAAATTTTGCTTCACTGATAAAAAGGTGATAAGATCATCGCCTGAGGGCATGACTGATAAGCGGCTAACATATTGGCTTATTGGCTTGCGGCTCTATCATTATTTGACCTTGAAAAAGATTTAAGCTTAATTGATAATTTTTATTACTGATAAGAGCTGCTTAAAGCTTACAGTAATTTTTACAGTAATTTTTCTACAGTAATCTTTACAGTAATATTTTTACAGTAATTTTTTTCAGTCCAGAAGCTTTAAGTAGCCATAAGTAGCAGAGGGTACTTAACCGCTTTTACCCCGCCCCCCACAGTAGAGGGTTACGGTAACCAAATCCTTGGATAACTAGGTGTATGACTACTAGTTACGTCATTCTTATAGCAAAATTTTGGATTTTGGACAATTTCGGAAATTTTAGTTTTCATCGCCTGCTACTACATAAATTGCGAAATTGTCCAAAATCCAAAATTTTGCTATAAGAATGACGTAACTATATTAGAAACATTATTTAAATATAATTTCAGTCAATATACCCTCTATTAAATAAGTTATTTCCATATATAGTAACATTATCGCCTGCTACTTGAGGTATTTCATTTTGATGGTGTATCCCAGGAAGGAGCTCGTGGAATGTAATATTTATTCCCTAACTATCCCTAGTCTAGATGAGTATATAGGCAAAATATGGGGCCTCAACTCCAGTATCAACTCGGGACCTCTACGGTCAAAAACGCTAAATTTGGAACCGTTTGGCGAAGTGTTCCAGAATGCCAAAATTTCTATGCAAAAGATGCCTTTTCTTCTGATTAAATTTTCAATGTTTTTATAATTTAATCAAAAATTTAGAGCTTAAAAGCATGAAAAATTTTTGAATTTCTACCTAGTATCCGATATTTTATTACTAAACCATCCACTTAACATTGAAAATATAATATTTCCTAAAGCATAAAGGCCATTAATAATTCCATAAAGATTTTCAGAAGCATTAACATCAATTTCTTTCATATATGGCCAAACAGTTGGAATGATAGAGCACATTGTTACAGAACCAAGAAAGGCAACAATATTTGAAATCATTATTGATCTCCAATCAGTAGATAAATTTTTATTAATATTTTCTTCTTTTTTAACTGGTACATAGGTGGATCTTTTTCCATCTGATACTTCATCAACTTTAATAGGGATTGCTAGGGTTGCAGGGGTGGTGTTGTTAGGGTTGGGGGTCATTTTGGGGTACAACAAAATAATAATAATTTAATCAAAGAAAGTTAATTTTAACAACTAATTTGATTTACGATAAAAACGTTCACGCTTTTAATCTATCAAAAAAGGAAGAGAGAGAATCTGCCAAATTGAAACTACTTTTTTTTGATTTCAATGATTCCACCACCCTTTTCTTTGTGTCCTTTTTCTCTCGTTCTTTTTTTCCAACTGATTAAAAAAAATATAACAAGTTTTTTCACAAAAAAAAGACCACTAAACTTTTGACACAAAAAAGTAAACTTTTGAAAATTTTATTTCTACTTTTTTCTTGTCACATTAAATTAATAATATGATTCGTCGCAGAAAAGAAAAATAAACATTTATTATAGTGTTAAAGGGAGTGTGAAAGATAAGTAAAGTTTTTTTTCATTGCTTTACATATGTGGTCCCAGCCCGCCACTGAATAAACGCATTTTTCCTTTGCAAAGAAAATGCGTTTGTTGAAAAAAAAATGAAACCAAACAAACGCATCCATAAAAACAAAGGAAAAATGTTTCGGGCTGGGACCACATATGTAAAGCGATGAAAAAAAACTTTACTTATCTTTCACACTCCCTTTAAACAAACAATAAAAAAATCAAGGTTCACTAAACTTTTGAACCTTCTCAAATAATGTCTTTATCATAGAATCACAAATATTAGCCCCTCAAAAAAGAAACTACAAAAATTTAGCGAATTATTTTTTGCAAACTAAAATAAATTTTTTTTATTATTATTTTCAAGACGTAATTGGATCACCAAAAAATTACATAAACAAATTTTATCTTGTATGCTGTTTATTTAGGTTTCAATCTTTTTACTGAAGTAGAGTTGTCAAAGTTCCCCGGAAAAAAGGCGGGAAATTTCCCATAATTTCCCGAAATATTTTTTTATCTGTTATCGCTTGTTTCATGAAAGGATAAAGCTTCTAACAATATTTTTTAAAAGCAAAAAAATTATTTACAATTTGAGGGATAGAATTCATCTTGCTTTCAAAAACTAAAAAATTTGTATCACTTATTTTTTTTCGAGATTACAATGTTTATTATTTCGAATTTATAAAATTTCTCATAATAATCATAAAATTCTAAGAATCAAAAACTTTTTTGATTAATATCAATAATATCTTTGTCCACAAGTGTGCTTTCCAGTGATTGTACCATATTGATTGTGAACATCAATATAATTTTCTTCTCCAGGATTTGGGGATTTATAAATTTGAAGATATCCGCCAGCTTGAAATCGAATCATTTGCCAATTTTTATTATCCTCCCATCGACTGCATGCAACATATACATTGACGTCAATATGTTTTTCTTTTGCTCGTTCAGTGTGCCACCAATCTATAAAAATAAAGGTTTTAGAGTGGCTTAAAGGGACCCTTTGCTTTCATAGAAGAAAAAGTCCCAGGTTCATTCAGGGTTATCCCAACACGATAATGGATAGGGACCGGCAGCTCAAAAAAATATTTTAGAAAAAAATTATTTTCTAGTTTGATTATAGTTAGGGACGGGCAGCTCAAAAAAAAGTTTTCAAAAATCATTATTTTTTTGTATGATTATAGTACTTTTGGACCTGAATAAAACGAAAATAAAAATAAAAAAATTCTAAAATCAACTTAAAATGCCGAAAAACGCCATTGAAAAATGGGCAAATCAAAAAAAAAATGGTCGAAAAAAAAGAGAGGGAACACTTTTGTTTGAGTAAAAGACAAAGAGAAAAAAAGAATGCAGGCAGCTGACTTCTTTCTCTTTCTTTTTTTTGTTCACGTTTTCTAAACTTTTTTGTATGGAAAACGCCGTTTTTAGGGTGTCACTTTTTTTCGCTCTTTTTCGCGCATTGGGGACAATTACCATTAGGTGCAGAATAAAATTCTCTATCGAATGATACACAATTTAGAGTCAAACCGGTTCAAACCTGTTTTTTTCCTTATAAAAATACCGTAATTTGGCATTTTCGGCACTTTGTCCTTAGCAAATGTTTTTCAAAAATGGCATATTTGGAATCAGCATAAAAAACTGAGTCTAGTGGGAAATATTAAAAGTTTGTAAAAAAAAGTGCGCCGAAATTGCATTTTGGGTTACGGTAACCAAAAAAATGTCAAAGAAAAGAAAGGAAAAAGTGTTCCCTGCCGTCCCTAATTATAGTATTTTCGAACCTAACTAAGAAGAAAATAATAATTAAAAATTTGTAAAATTAATTTAAAGTGCCGAAAAACGCCATTGAAAAATCGGCAAAACAAAAAAAGTTGGTCGAAAAAAATGCAGAAGGAACACTTTTGTTTGATTGAAACACAAAGAGAAAAAAAGAATGCAGGCAGCTGACTTCTTTCTTTCTCCTTTTTTTTATGCACGTTTTTTATACTTTTTTGTATGGAAAACGCCGTTTTTAGATTGTCATTGTTTTTCGCTTACTTTCGCTTGCTTTTCCTTTTGCCTCAAGATGTATTTTTGATGGGGAATCGAATGATACCAAATTTGTAGAATCAGCAGAAATCAGTAAAAACTTTTCCTTATACGCCAACCAAAAAGTGCCATTTTCGGCACTTTGTCCTTAACAAAAGTTTTCCAAAAATGGCATATTTGGAATCAGCATGAAAAACTGAGTCTAGTAGGAAATATTAAAATTTTGTAAAAAAAAGTGTTGCAACGTTGCCTTTTGGATTACGGTAGCGAAGAAAAAAAAGGAAAAAGAAAGGGAAAAAGTGTTCCCTGCCAGTCCCTAAATATGGACTTCATTTTCTGTCTTATTTATTTTTATTAACCCCAGGAGGTGGTTTTAGATAAAAAAAATATACCCCATATATACCGGGTTAAGTCCTTATATGATATTAAAATAGCATTTTCGGCAATTTTTCTGACACGCTGACGCCATTATTACCCTGAATTTATTCTATCATTTTACCGCCGACACTCCCTCAAAAAAATGTATATCAAAACCTTACGTCTGCTTGCTGGTTGTTTATAGCAATCTCCATTAGTCCAAACGCAACATCTTTTATCATTTGGAGGAATTGAATTTGGAAATGTTTTTTCAGTTTTGCGCAATTGTTGATGTCCTCCACTTCTTTTGTAAGTTTCGTAGAAGCATTCGGTTTTTGGAGTTCTATTGTAAATACAATAACTTTGAACATAAACAAAAAAGATGGCCAAAATGAAAAGAGACTTCATGGCTCAAAAATAATTTGATGAAAAATTGCTTCTTTTTTTCAAAAGTTTTTATGCCTGTATTGTTTGTTTATTTTAGAGACCGCCCTTTTTTTAGGGTTTCTAATATTTTTTGTTTTTGGGGCATCATTGAATTTGAGATCAAAGGTTTGAAAAAAATGTAACAAGTGTTTACAATGAGTAGTTGACGACATTTTGACTCATAATTAGCAATGAGACGTTTTTAAATACGTGTGTTTTCAAAAACAAAAAAAAAAACAGTTGGTATTTGTTTATTCATTTTTTTGATATCACAAAAAAAGACATCAGTTTTGTTGATGTAAAAGAGAGATAACCTTTGGCTTAACGGGATTGTTTAAAAAATGAATGAATCATTGACTTCTCTTGAAAAAAAAAAGTGCAAATGACACTTCTTTTTTTTTTGAGACTTTATTTTTTTTTGATCGCAATCAAAAATGTGCCAACTGTTTGAATCTATGAGCAACTGTTGATGCAATTTTGGGAAATTTGTTGTTGCAGTTCAAACTATAAACATTTTACACCCCTTTTTTTGAATATAAATCTCCATGAAGAAAAGCACAGTTGGCATTTTTAACAAAAAAAGATGAGCTTATAAATTTTAAAAAAAAGATACGAATTTTTTTTAAATATTATTAAAAAGATACTTTCAGATTTGCACCAACAAAAAAGGGTGCAGAATGTTCTCAAAAATTGCCTTGATTTTTGTTTTTTGTTTGTTAACTGCAAAATGTCATGGTAAGTTCATTCTTTTTTTGTACACCAAGGCTGACCAAACTTTTGAATAAAAAAAAATCAAAATTTTCAAATTTTCAGAAGTTTCCCGTATTCGTCGTGATACAAATTCCAAGATTGTCCAAGCAAATAAGATTGTTTCTCATTTGAGTGATATGAATAAATGTTTGAGTGAATCAAAAGTTTCGCAATTTGCTGGAAAATTGTTAACTTCTACCGGTTTTGTTGGCAATCTTATTGGTTTCATCTTTTCTTTTACATCTCAAGAAAAAGCAAGTGATCCCAGAATTGTATGTGTTTTAGTTTGAATCTAATCAGAAATTCTTTTTTTTTAAACATTTCTAGGACCAAATTTTAAATAAAATTGATGTATTGACTGAAGAAATGCGAAAAGGTTTTGAAAATATCAAAAATGAAATTGGAAGGGCCGTTCAGGAAATCAAAAGTTTTGTGGAAAAATCTAATTTCCGAAGGGTAAGGGCTTTTTTATAAGAAAAATAACAATAAAGGTTAGATGAACTAACAGAAATAAACTGAAAGGCCGGGCACCGAAAAACATGATACCCACAGGGCATAATATGCCGTTACTCCATAAAACCCTAGGGCTAGATGGCGAAATTCATCTTTAGTTCGAATTTTTTTGGGTCCCAACACTCAATTACAGATAATGAAATATTTTAGGATATTTTGTTAAAAGTTGATAATATGGCCGATGACGTTGCTCAATACATCAAATATCCGAGTAATGCAAATAAAAATTCATTGAAAACTCTTTGTACACAAAATTCTCCAAAATCGCTATTAATGGTATGCTTTTTACTTTAATAAAAAGAATAAGCAAGATTTAAAGAAAATATATCGATGCCAAAAGCAAAGATATTATATTATATATATTTTCGTGTTGAGAAAAACTATGAGAATTCTCAACACGAAAATATTAAAATTTCAAAATTTCGAAGAATTTTGATAAATTTTTATGTCTTTACGAAAAAATTTGAAGCCTAGCGGGGACGGGGATTACTTATGTATACTAAAAAAATTGAGAAAAAAAAATTTCAGAATATGAAAACAATGATTTATGATGGAAGTGTTCGTGAACAACTTAAAGCTCAAGGTTACAGTGATACCTCATTCAATCATCTTCAAAGCTTATATAATTTAATGATGAAACAAATTGTATGTTTTTTAAATCGAACGTTTTTTTTTATATATGTAATTTTTTATAGATCATTTCACATCCAATCTGCGAAGTTTTGCTTCATGGTGAAAGTACTTCTCAAGAAGATCGTGAAAATCGTAATCGAAATATTGTTGCTATTGTTGAATCAATTGAAAAAGGATTTCGGGATGAAAATGAAAATCGAATTGTAAGTTGAATAAATATTTCGGACCGGAAAAAAATTAAAAAGTTTTAGAATAATTTTTGGAGCCGAGATGTTTTTGAACCTTTGTTAAAAAGGCATATGGATTCATCGAACGATATGAGTAACGTTCGTTATTCACTTTTTGGAGAAATTCAAGAAAAATATTCTCAAATGTAAGTAAATATCTCTCTATCGGGAATGGATGTCGAAAAATGATCTCTCGGCCAAATCTAATTCTGGACCGCCTTGATAATAATATTATTGCACATGTTGAAAAACAAATTGCAAGGAATTTCTCATCTTAAAAGGACAGAAGTCTCTAATTTTGAATTTGTATTTTTTAGAGGTTATTATTTTGCAATTGGAGTTTTTCAAGGATATCATGAACATCAATTTGCCGGTGATGTAATTCTTGCAAGTCATCACAATGGAATGAAAACATACATTGCCCGAAACAAACAAAGTGCCTCATATCAAAAATGCAGCATTGAACATAAAACAAATTATATGCCACAATTAAAAGAATACATTTTTGAAATGTGCCCAAATACGCCTGCTCTTGCCATTGTAGGCTATGGTAGTCATTACATTAATTATCATCCAATTGCATTTGATTATTATCCATTGGGAAGTAAGTTATTGTTTGGTATTTTATAACAAATAGTACAAATATATTTGTATAAGAAGAACCACCTCAAATTTAAATTTGTTTTTGAAAAATAAAATCTAAAAAATGTTTTTTTCTGTTCCCCGGGATATTAGGAGAAGTTAATTTTTTACCCAAATTGTCTCTTAAGACAGACCCATATCACTAAATTAATAATAATAATAATTTAGAAAATTCTGTTGTCGTTGCAAAGGTTCCCAATTAAAAATTCATCTTCGAAGTAATAAATCACATCTTTTGCCTGCTTTTTCAACTTTAATGTGTTTTGATAAAAGATAGAAATTTTTTTTATGTTATTTTTTATATATAAATTTCTGTAATACATTTTTAGTATAATATAACCAAAAATCATTTTATTTTATAAGAATAAATTTTTCATTTACTTGTTTTTTTTGTCATAATATGACAATATTACTAACATGGTCGTATACAGTTAAAAATTTTGAGGCGGGCACACCTTTGATCTTTTTGCATAAATACATATGCATATACGGATGAAAAAAACTTCTAACATTAAATAGGTTATTGCAGCTGGGATTACAATAAATTGTCCAATAATTAATGCTGGTGTAAAAATCAAATATTTGAATAAATCAGTAAAAGATAAAAATATGTATTAAATTTTTATTTTTATTGCCTGTAAAAGCTTTATTACCATTTAAAATAGGATTTGTAAAATTAAAAAAGTAGTTTAAAAAAAAACTAATAAAATAAAAAGGTATAATTTTTAATAACGAAATTTGGGATTAAATCTTTGTCCATCATATTGGCTTTCAAAATTAGCATGTCGTTTTTTTAATGTACTGGGACTTGGACCAGTATTTTCAGAAGGTTTAGAAAATTTGATTTCACTGGCTGGAAGTTCAATAGTTTTCTTAAGATCATGAGCAGGTGCTGCAGCAGCAATGGCAAAGATGGCACAGATGAAAATGACCAATGTCAAATAATTCATTCTAAAATGTACAAGAAAAATTATATTCTGAACATTTGCCTGGAGTTGAAACAATAGGCAATGAGATAACACGATACATAATACGCATTAAGGGGTAATTTAAACTAAAAATTGTTTAGAAAAAAAGCAATAACAAACATTACTGTAAATATTACAAACACAAAATGCAATAAAAAGGTTAAACAAAATAGTAGTAAAAATACGAGCAATTAAATATCCGAATAATTTTTTAAGGAAAATGAAAGCCACGGATAAAACAAATTTTAAAGGCGGCTGGCACGAACAAAAAATATCATTCGAGTAAATTTTTTTCAAAGCAAATGTCCAGTGGATAAAAATAACACTTGGTTTTTTTATCTCTTTGAGTTGAAAAAGGCTAATATTTTAAGCTTTCGTTTTTTTGGAGGGCTAGACAAAAAACTATAAACAGCTGTCACCATAAAAAAAGAATTTTTGATAAATTCGAGATTTAATAGAATTCAGTAAGAGTATATCTTTTAAAAAAGGATAAAAAAATTTTATGTGGTTCGAAGAAAAAAAATGATATCAATAAAAATATTTTTTGTGATATTTTAAACTTTTGAGTTTTAATTAAGTGCATTTTTACTGTAGTTTATGAAAACAAATCTTAATATTTTTTTCAAAAATGTTTTATCGTTTTATACCCTTTTCTTTATCCAAAATCAACTGTTAAAACTTTCAAACCTTTTATAAAAATCCAAGACAAGGCACGCATTTAAAAAAATATTTAAATATTTTGTATCAAAAAAGTTTTCTACCAACTTTTTGTTTTTTTTTTCACATTTTTCAAAAATAGATGGACAACACACAGCACCACTTTCTTTGCTTTTTTGTGTCAAAAAAAGAAACGTTTTTTTTTGTGTCGAAAAAAGAGGCTCATTTCAAAAAATGAAATTTTGCATTTAAATGTTATTTTTTTGATATTTTTTGTTTGAACCTGATAAAACAGAGACTGGGGATTACGGTGAACATAATTATACCAAAAATGGATATCGGATTTGCCGTTTTTCAAGCTGGTGAAATATGCAAATTTCCGGATTTTAAAAATTTTGTAAAATGAAAGTGCCTCAGGGAATGTTGTTCCATCAGATTATTGCTAAGGGGCTATAGTTTATATATTAATATAGTTTTGGTAAAAATCGGCTACCGTAATCTTGTTATTTTTTTTATGTTAGGCAAAATAGAGAAAAGAAAAATATATTTTGCTGTAAATGAAATGTTTGTTTTTTTTGTGTTGCAGCTGCTGTCAGAGACATATCTTTTCATCAAAAAAACATGTTCTTCGTTTTTTTGGCATTCAAAAAAATTGGCTTTATAGACAGATTTAAAAGTGGTAATAAAAATGTGTCTAAAACATTTGAATATTTTCGTAACTTCGATTATAAACTTTATTACTTTAAAAGTGAAAAGGAGACACCTTTTGTTTTTACAAAAACATGGTTCACCAATCATTAATAATTCTAATTTAACAACAATTTTTAGCAAACTGTTAAAAAAAATACTGATGCATACAATTTTTTACAAAATTTGTTTATTTTTATTTATATAACATTTTATAATAACAATTTTCCATTTCTTAAAAAAGTCAAAAAAATATTAGATTTTTTCTCACAAACAAACTACAAACTTCTTTCAGCAAATATCACTCTTAAATTTTTTTGTAGTTTCATTGTGCATTAAAAAAAAATATTGATTTGCAGCAAAAAAGGAACAAAACACGCAAACAAAAGTTGAGTTTATTGTTTTTCACAAAATGTCTTCTTTTAAGAGATTTATCACTGTTGATGAATTAAATGATTTGTTAAAGTATGCTTTTAGTTTTTAGTTGTTTTTATAGTAATTATTGTTTATTTCAGTAAACAAAATAAGAATTTGCGTATTCTTGATTGCACATATCAAATCAGTCCAAAACCGGATCCAACAGAGCATGCATCAAAATATTTGAATAATCCTTCAGTTTTTTTAAACAATGATACACCGTAAGTTTTGTTTTGTGCTTTTTAACACCCATGGTTTCATCTGTACCTACAGCAACTTTTGTTATGATAGAATAATCACTTTGAAAAAATAGCTTTTCTCTGACAGTTTTTTAATAGTTGATGTTTCCCACAAGGGAGCGTATCATAGTGCCAAACCCAGATTCTTTCAGTACTATGCGGATTCGATAGTACCTATATAGGTGTGAAAAACCACCAAGGGATTTTTTCACGTTTGAAGTTTGAAGCGTTTAACTAATTTTTAAAATTTTTTGTATGAAAATTCACTAATGGAGAAACCCCATTAGCGATTTTTTTTGACTTAAAGGGGAAGCATATAAATGCTCTTTCACTTATATGGTTTCTCCAAAAGTAAAAAAAAATTTTAAAATGTAGTTAAACGCTTCAAACCCCAAACAGGAAAAAATCCCTTAGGGGTTTTTCTTACCTATATAGGTAATATCGAATCCACATAGTACCAAAAAAATCAGAGTTTGGCACTATGATACGTTCCCTTGTTAGTATTTTTGGTTGTTTAAAATCTATTTAAATTTTAGGCAATTCCAAACTTATGCAAAATCACACATTCCAACAGCAGTTCATTTTAATCTCGATTTTGCAATGGCACCAGGAGAATTTGAAAGATTTTCATTTCTTGAACCAGAAAAATTTCAACAATATGTTCAATATTTGGGAGTAAATAATGATGACCAAATTATTCTTTACAGCCGTGGACCAATGGCTGGAATGCTTTTTGCTGCAAGGGCATATTGGATTTTTAAGGTTTGTTGGTGACTTTTTTAGTAAGATTTCAGTGCCATAAAAGTTTTGGTGCCATAAAAATTTCGGTGCCATTAAAATTTCGGTGCCATTGAAATTTCGGTGCCATTAAAATTTCGGTGCCATTGAAATTTTGGTGCCATAAAAATTTCAGTGCCATAAAAAATTCGGTGCCATACAATTTTTCGTAAAAAATTTAAAATATAATTAAAATTAAAGATTCTTTTTCTAGTGCTACGGACATGAAAATATTTCTATTTTAAATGGTGGATTTGATGCTTGGACAAAAGCTGGCTGCAAAACAGAATCCATCGATCCATCTTCTTTAACCCCACCTCCAAATGGAAATTGGGTAGCCGAATATTCCCTCTATGACCATGTCATTAATTTTTATGACCTAACAACAAAAGATCGAAATGGCAAAGATATGCTTGAAAAATCCACAGAAATTAATATCTTAGATGCTCGACCTGCAGCACAATTCAACAATGAAGCCGATTGTGGATTTGATAAATCTAAAGTTGCTGGATGTCATATTTCTGGTACTAAAAATGCTCCATGTGGGGAATTTATTGATTCAAATGGCCTTGTTTTATCTGACGATAAAATCAAAGAAAAGCTTGATTCTACCGGATTTGATATATCCAAACCAACTGTAACACTTTGTGCCTCAGGGGTTCAAGCATCGATGTTGGCTACTGTCATTGATAGCGTTTATCCAAATGCTGCATTAAAAGTTTACAATGTATAGTTTTCATTGTATGTATTTAAATTTTTAAATTATTTATGCAAATTTTCAGGGAAGTTTAAAAGAAATGGAATTACGTGCTCCTGAAAGAATCAATGGAGGCGTTAAAAATTGATGGAATAAAATAATACATTTTTTCACTTATCTTTTTTATTAACTGCATTTATATGTCTCATGTTTTTGTCACTAAAAAGTATTTACTGTCTCAAATTTTTAAAGATAAAAAAGGTATTACTTTAAACAGACTGATTTTCTTCTAATAGCTTTTAAAAAATTGATTGTTTTGTGGTAATTTTTAATTTTAATAAAATATTAACAAATTTAAAAATTACTGGATTTTAAATATATAATATTTGTCATCCCTTGGAAACAATTTGGTGTAATTACGTTTCTATAAATAATAATAATAATAAAATAATGATTTTTGTTTAATGAAAAAATGTTATAAAAGAAATTAATTAATGCATCGATGTAATCTGCAGCATATCGAACCTTTAAATAAATTTTGTTAAAAGTTTTTCTGTTAAAAAACATTATGGTAATTAAAAATAACTAAAGCATTTTGTATCATTCAAATATTTAAATAAATTAAACGAAGCAAGCAAAAACGACTTTTTTTTGTTACCACAAAGGCTCCATTATTTTTCCCAACAAAATGCGTTCTTTTTAAAACATTAGACTGCCCTATTTCATCACTGAATTGCTTTATCGTGAGAAGAAAAAAAAATATTTTAATGTTTTTTTGCAGCATTGACAGAAAAAAAAGAAAGAAAAAGGCGCTCTAACGACACACATTTGATTGGCAAACATCTTACACTCATTGCTGTTGATATTTCACCAGTAAACCATTGTTTTACCAGAAAAAAGATAAATTAACGGATAATTGTTTATGACCCATTAAAAAATTGACTGTCTCAAATTTTTATAGATAAAAACGATATTATTTTAATCTGATTGATTTTATTTTTTTCTTTACAACAATGAGGTGTAATTATATTTCTAACTGATAACCTGAAATTAATGTATTAGATAATATTTAAAGTATTAATGTTTGCTTGATGAAAAAGTTTAATTAAATCAATTTATTAATGTAATTACATGGTCTCCAGCATCTCTAACCTATCAATAGGTTCTGTTTGAATTTTACTGTAAAAAACATTTTGGTTATTAAAAATAAATAAAGTGTTATATAAAATTCAAATTTAAAAAAATTCAAAAAGCAAGAAAAAAACGACCTTGTTGTTGTTGCCAAAAAGAAGTCTTTCTTTTTCTCAAAAAAGCATTCTTTTAAAATATCTAATTTTAAAATAACAGTGCTCTTTTTCATCACATCTTTCTTTGATCGTAAAAAAACATGTTTCTCTTATTCTAGCGTTAGATTTTTATTCAATTTTGGCAGAAAAAAGAAAAGAAAGAAAAAGGCGCTCCTGCGATACACACTCTTACTCCCATTGCTGTTGTTTAAAAAGATGTTGAAAGAGTGTTTAGAAAAATGAATTTTGAATTTTTTTATTTAATGTTGTTGCTAGAGTTGACAGAAAAAAGAATAAATTTGAGAAAAATATGAGGATGCAAACATTTTTTATTTCATTTTTATTTTCAACTTCCAAATCGTAATGGTTCCTCGACACATTATTAAAATATAACTGTTAATTTAGTGCAAAAATAAAGCAGACGTTTACAATTTCAATCATTTTTAATAAAAAAAGATTGTAGTTTTATGCTCAAAATATGTTATAATACTTGTTTTTTTAATAATAAAAGTTTTGAAAAATTTTAAACTTAAAAAAATGACGATGACCTTTTTTTCATCAAATATACGGTAGGTCATGAACTCATGCATGAGTGAATCACATGCACTACGGCTGGAATAGAGACATTTTAACTTTTGTTAAAAATGCTTTGGCGTTTTGTTCTTTCAAAAAAAGTGAAAAAATTAAAAATTTAACACAGTTTAATTTACCAAATATTACATATTACTTGTATAAATATGCTTTTTTATTATTATAATATCAAAGATATGGCTTTTGCCTACTCAAAATGGTAAAATATGCACAATTTAGATAAACTTTTATGTGTAAATACGGTAAATGAAAAAAACGTCTTCAGAAGGCTTCTGTAGCCTGAAAAACATGCTTCTGAATGTTGAAATTCCTTCATATTTCGTCTATATGATCCTTATATGACCTCTTAACACTAGAAAAAAAAGAAAAAGAATCCATCCGATCACATTTTTTTAACATCAATTTTTCTATTATTACTTTGTTCAAGTACTACAACATCATTTATATTCTCAAAATTCATCATATATTACTCAAAATGACTATAAATCAACTTGTTATAATCAAATATATGGATTAAAATCAATACAAACATTCATCAACTCAAATTATTCATTCCAAAAGCAATAAAAAGTCATCAATATGTCCAACATCGACACATCAACAAAATCCATCAAAATCAACAAATATTCGTGTTTGAATGGCTGTAATAGATTAATAATGGTTCAAATATATAAAAGTAAGTATTTAATACATATATTTTACTTTCTTTGGTATTTCAGCTTTCTTTGTGATACTTTTCAACGTCACTTGAATACGGTAGATTTTGGTTACGATAATTACAATTCGCTGCTGGTGTTCCTTAAGGCATTCCACAATCATATAAAAATTCAATAGCAGTTTGAACAGTTTTTGCATCAAAATCAATAATTTTAACTTTGCTTTCAGCTTTTTCTTTCATATCTGTATTAATCATTGAATTAAATACCGAGGATTTAGTAGCGAGAACAAGTTTATGAACCTGAAAAGTTTGAGCTATTTAATCTATAATCGAGAAAAAAGTTATTTAAACATACTTTGATTTCGCTCGATTTTGTTGTATCCCCAGTAATAACAATTGTAAAATCCTTATCATTTCTTTTCCATAATTGTTTAAGAAAATTTCCATTTTGATATAATTCAGTTAATGGAGTTGCCGTCACAGGAATATCAACAATCAATACACCTTCAACAATAATATTCAAAAATTCTTCAACAAAATATTTCTTTTCTGGATCAAAGAATTCATTTTTTGTACAAAATATTTCACCTTTACCAATTTTTTCAATTCCATATTTTGCTGTTATTGTATGACTTTGACGTGCAGATGGAATGTTAATTGTGAAAGTTGCAGAAATATTATTGTTGTCAGGTTTATCAATATGAAAGAAGATTTTGATATTATCCTGAACATTGGACAATGATGGATAATATAGTATATTTGGATATTGTGGAATACTTTGTGGTATAGCATATTGCTTTATACTGTCTTGTAATGGTAATATACGTTTCCATAATTTCCATTTAAATACAAACGGATAAGCAAATTTCTAAAATTGTAAGAATTATTAAAATACATTTTGATATTTAACAACTTACTGTAATTGGCAAAGTAGATGGCATTTCCATTTTGCAATTATTTTTACTGATTTAAAATTACAGTTTGTAATGGAAACAGAAATAAAAAAAATGTGAGCAAGAAATGTAATTTTTTTGAGTAAGAGAATATATAAATAATCAATAATAGGCACTCTTACCAGTCCAAAAAACAAAACTGTTGCTCAAAATTTCTTTCTTATTTTTGTTAATCAATTTTCTTGATTTATTTGAAAAATTAGATGGTAATTAGGGATTAATTCTGTCTGCGTTTGTCTTACTAATATTTACAAACTGAATAATCTTTTTTTCTTTTTCAAAAGTTTTAATGTGTTTATGTGTTATTTTAAAAGCTTGTTCCTATAATTTTGCTAAAGAACTATGAATCAACCTTTATCTTCATCTTCAAAGTCATCAATTCGTATCGGAAAATTTACATGGCCAGAAGCTTTATCTACAGCACAAACGTTTAACCTTCCTGATTCAATAATTTATTACATTACCAAGAATCCATCAACTCCAGAAATCTATCTCAAACTTGCTCAATCTTGCAAATACTTTTTCGAAAAAAACTCTTTTCTTGTTGTTCTACGAATTCACGGAAATGGAAAAAATCTATGTTCAAAAAATGCATCAGATTGTCGAAAAATAGATCAAAAATGTTGTGTTGAAATTGATGCTGCCAAAATGACAAATAAAATATGGCTTACTAATGAACTCAATTTTAATCACAAAAAGCGTATTTCAAACATTGCTTCATTATTTTCTTCAAAGTTTTATCGATGTGAAAATGGATTGCTTAAAATTGCTTATTGCAGTATCGCTTTTCAAGATTTTAAATTATTGGCTTCAAAATTTCAAAGATTTGATTTTAGCATCGTTGAAATTACTGATACTGATGGTAATAATATAATGCTTGAATCCATTTTAGAATCTATTCCAAATGTTAAAGAATTTATTTAGTGAGTTTTTAAAAAAGCTTTTTTAAATCTAAATCAAGATTTTTAGTTCATTTTATTCATACAACCCTTCTGCAGCTACTGAGTCAACAATGAAGAATATTTTAGAACTTCAAAATCTTGCTAATCTTCGGCATTTATGGTTGCGATATATTCCTGATGTTATAAATCTTGATGATCTTTCTGATTTTATTTATGTAGGTTACCTTATACAAGAGGTTTAAATAAGAATACGCCTTTTATTTTTCTTTAAAAATCTTATCAGTTACAAAAAACAAAAGTACTGGCGCAAGGGAATTATAGCAATAATATTTTTGCCACAAAAGTCTCCTTCACTTAGTGATAATTTTCATTTTTCTCTTGATAATAGTATCATAGACTTTCTTATTTTGAGATTTTAACGTTGCTATCACTTTCTTTTTTTGGAGCGGTCTTTTTAAATTTATTTTTTATGCTTACTATAACTGGGAAAATTCAAACAACACAAGTGTCATTTTTGTTTGGACACCTTGAACTTTTGAATTAGTTAATAATTGTAACTTTTTTAGATCCACAAAGATACAAAAATTTGCCTTTATTTTCATCGAAATATCTCTGAGGTTTACAGAAATCAACTTGATCAACTTATTGTGAATATTATTAATTCTGGTGTTTCAAATTGTTTAATTCGTTATTATCGACAAGATCAAGAAAAATGCAAAATTATGAGTAGTCGATTTCATTAAACAAAAACTTTTATGTTTTTTTTGTGTTATCTTTCTTGTTGTTGAAATATAAAAGAAAATATTCATTTTTTTACCATGCGTATAAAAAAAAGTATCAATGTTTTGTCCTCGATTGCATCAAAAAAGGCACCAGACAAAGAAAAACTTGCAACAAAATACGAAAGTTATTCTTTGTTGACGATAATAAACAGTCACTGTCAAGATATTTCACCATCAAGGCATTGTTAATCAACATTGCGGCACATAAAAGGCGGCACTATTAATAACATCGAGATAGCTCTTTACAGTAAAATAACGAATTGGAAAGAAAAATATAGGTTTTAAAAAATGTCGCATTTCATTGGGACATATATGTTGAACATAACATCGAATTTTTTCCGATTGTGTCCGCGATAGTTGACAAGAGAACTTTTTACTGAATAATACTATCAATAAGGTGATCAAGCAGTGCCTTGTATCCTTCTGAAATATCGCTTGAAAAGTCAACCCAAATTTTTTTGTCTTTGAAATCCTGAAACCGCCGAAAAGGCTTAAATGCATATAACAGACCTATAATAAAAGTTTTTTTGATTTGATAAAAAAACACATAAAAAAATGATAAATTTCTCGAAAAAATTATCTCTTTTTTTGATTTAATGAGGAAAACTGCATTTTTTGTACCGTTTTTTTTATCAAGTCGGAAAAACTTTTATTATAGGTCTGTTATATGGAAATGGATTCATTTAAACAAGAATGTGGACTACAATTGAAAACGAATAGATTTTTTTTGTGCAAAGTACAACTCCTCAAATTATTCAGATAGCCAACAAAAACTACTACTGCACATGTCGTTTATTTATCTATATGCAATTTTTCTTTTAATGATTTAGGAAAGACACACTCTGCCTTAAACGTCTTTCACATTGGTTATTTATGTAGGTAAAAAATAGATGATCACAAATGTTTACATTGATTTTATTGACCTCAAAGACTATAACTGCAGCAAACTCCCTATATTTAATGTAGTTTTTTTTGCGATTATTCAACTGTTATTTCAGACTTATATTTCTATTGCTCAATCATGATTTCATGGCCAAAAACGTCTTCTCAAAGTCAAAATTTTTGTTTACCATCTACCGTCATCTATTATATATCAAAAAATCCACCAACTGAAAAATGCTATCACAAATTGATAAAATCCTGTAAACACTTTTTCGAAAAAAATCCTGTCATTATTGTTGATCATGTTCATGATGGTAAAATATTTTGTTCAAAGAATATTTTTGATTGTTCTTTAAAAAATGAAAAATGTTGTGTCGACATTGATGTAAACAAGCTTACTTCAAAAATTTGGATTACAACTGAATTTATGATTAGCGAAAAGGGCATCCAAATTCAACCTTTGGAATTTTTGAAAAAACTTTATCGATGTGAAAATGTTTTATTTTATCTATGGTTTTGTCGAATAACTTTAGAAGAATTTAAATTATATGCTTCAAAATTTCAAGACTTTTTCTTTGATAATTCTTCTATTATTGATGAAGACAGAAGCAATGTTTTGCTTGAAAAAGTTATAGAAGTATGTCCAAATTTCAAAAGAATTCATCAGTAAGTTTTCTTATACAAAAATAATGTGGCAATTTGGTCAAAACAAAAATCACATGTGTTTGTTTATCTTAAAAGAACTAAAACTTTTAGCTCTGGCGGTTTTAACGCAACTACTGCAACAATAAAGAATATAACAAAACTCAAAGTATTTAATTATGCTGAATTTTCATTGTTTCATATTCCCGAAATTTTTGTTGTTGATGATATTCTTGCATTTATCAAGGTAAATAAGTAATAATTTTTTGATTTATTTTATTTTAGTTTTTAGACTCACAAAAACACTAAATTTTGGTTAAACTTTGAAGAGGACATCTCTGAAGAATATAAAGCACAACTGGACGCCATAATTGATATGATTATTCAAATGCATGTTTGCAAGTGTATTGTTAGCTATACAGGACAAAATGAAGAAAAGCTTAAATTGATGAAAAAGCATTATCATTATTCATAACACATGTAACTATTTTCTTTGTTTCTGATGTTGTGCTATTTTTTGTTTGTTATTTACAAGAACAATAAAATTTATATAAAATTATACTATAGTGGCAAATGAGAAGACAGAAAATATGTGAGCATAGAATTACATATCATATTTCATTTTATTCTTGGAGATTGTTTATGATAGCAGGGCAAAAACTTGATTAGGCGAAGAAGAAATTATTCGCCACCTTCTCTCACAATCTAAAACCTTAAATGCTGAAATATCTAAAAAGTTGAAAATTTTTTAATAAAAGATTCGGTTAACTATAATGATTTGTTGCTCCCGAAATCTATGGAATGGTCTCCACTAAAGCAAAGACCATGCCATTTTTTGTTTTAATCTTTCTAAAAATGTTGTTTGCATATATAGACACAAATTATATACTGACCTTAATAAAATGTGCGTAGCCATTCCACCTTCTTTCTTTCTTTTAAACAAAGACAAACACATTTAAATGTTTGTTGAATCGATCTAATTCTTTGTCATTTGTGGTGACCTGGATTTAAGCTAAATGAATATAGCTAATAAATAGCAGATAATATCTATTTTTGTTACATAATTTTAATGTCGATGATTTTAAAGTGGTTTGATAGCATGGATAACTTAAATAACCCGGTGTAATATTTGAAAAGTATTCATTTTGCAGAATTTTGGATATTTTATAGCAAAAATAGTTATCGTCTGCTATTTATTAGCTATATTCATTTAGCTATTAAATCCAGGGATCGAGGATTCCGCCGCTAATATTTTGTCCCTGACTATCCCTTACTATGACGAGTATTTGGGCAAAATATGGGAGCTCAAATCCGGATCCACTTGGGGACCTCTACGGTGAGAAATTTTCTCTTTGTTTCTCTAGACTTGCCCAAAAGAAATCAGTGTTAAAAAATTTGAAAAAAAATATTTTTTCTCTTTATGAAATTTTTTAACGCTGCGCCCCCTAGTTATAGTTCCATATCATTCAATTCTTAAACTTTTTTCGACGATGACTGGTCACAACACAGACATGGAAAAACAAAAAGAAAAAAAGTGTATTATTTTATTTGAATGATTTTTTCACTTTTTTCTCTTGCACTTTGGAATATTTGAATTTTTTTTAGAAATATGATCTAGCTATGCTGGAAATCATAAACTAATAATAAGAAGTTTAAAAATCTTTATTTCAAATAGTTTTATATACGATCATTATGATGAAGACATTGAAAATAAAATATATTATTTGATTTTAGTAACCTTTTCGATGGAAATTTTAAAATAGCATACACGTGACAGACACAGAGAGGTTGTTTTTAAGCGTTTCTAAATCTAAAGACAATACAAATTCTGTGGTTGTGAACCCCAAAAAAAGTAAAATATTCATTGCTCTGATGGTTGAGTGATACGAAATCAGCCTGGTAAGCAGGGGATTCGCGTTTGATTTCAAAATGTTTCCGAATATCTCCACATTTGCTATAGCTTCAGTTATTTAATCACCGTTCTTTTTTGTTGTTCTTGCGCTTAAATTATATCACTGGAATGCTCTGATAGTTTTTTCATTTTCCAGTAACAAAACTTTTCATTTATTTCTGTTATTTTTTGTATTTTTAAATGTTTTCTTCGATAATGAATGTTCATTAGTCATTAAAAAAATAATAACACAGGCATAACAAAAAAACTGAAATAATATTACTTTTGTCGACTTTCTTTTCTGCTTGCGTCTTTGAAAATTTAATTTTACGTATTAAAAATAACAGATTAAAATCACAGCATGCAATAAACAAACTTCAGAAACAATAAATATCTTAATTTATGATTTTTTTGGACATTGTACTGATAACTGCATCATAATAAAATACAAGGTGTTTGATTTAAAATGTTGCTGCTCAGAGATAGTGTAAAAGATCTAAGTAGCCGAAATAGGGTTGGCATGTCAAAAACAATAAAATAAAAGCATCACCGCCGCACTGATTGACACTTGGAAAGAAATTCTTAATTTTTACATATAATGGTTGTAATATTTAAAACAAAACACTTGAGCATCAAAAAGAACGAGGGGCGAAAATAAAAGTTAACACAAACATAAATAGTACAAAAATGTTTTCCTTTTTCTTCCAATTTTAATACAAAAAATTCAGCCGCCAGCTCATACAAAATCGAAAAAAAATCACATTTGATTTTTTTCGCTTTTCACTGACCCCTCAAAAAAGGAAAACACAAACATTTAAAAAAACGAAAAAGTAATCATTTTTAAGAAAAAGTATTCTCGGTAATACTATATTTGTAAATTTAATTTCTGTTTTACTCTAAAAAATCACGTTCTTTATAAGCTTAGATTCGAAATGAGCTCTATAACAAAAAAGATATACTTATAAACCAAAAAAATTTTTTTTGAACTTTTTATGGCTCCAAATGTTCAGTTGAAAAAAGTCGTTATCAATGCAATGTTTACGACAGCAATTCTTATTGCTTTATAAATGAATAAAAGGACATTTTATTTCCAAGTGAAAATATTTATAAGCACACACGTTAAAGAATTTTAGTAGCATTTTGCTATTACACAGTAAGTAGCACATGATGAAATTCTTAGTATAAAAATTACATTCGTAATGATTTTAGAAGGTTGTAAAGGCACGAAATATGATTAATTATTTATAAAAAATTGTGTTTTGGCATATCCAACCATCTAAAACCACCACAAACGTAATTCATTAACTATGACTTTCATCGCCTGCTACTTAGAGTGTAATAGCAAAATGCTACTAAAATTGTGAAATGGCAAACGGGCAGCTAGTACTTGGGGGTTTTTCATCCCTTACTATGAGCTGTTGATCCCCCCTATTTTTGAAGAAATCCATAGATGACATCTCGTAACGGTCCCTTGTGAGTGTAATGTTAGTTTTCCTAAGAATCAAACTTTGTTCTTTTTTGGCACTCAACTCTTTTCTCTTGTTTTGCTTTTCTGCCTCCACTTCGAAGTTTTTTCTGCTTGTTTTTCAGAGATTTTCTTGGTTTCTGCAAATGACATCAGCATTCCTTTTAAAACTTTGGTATGTTTTGCTACATAAAATACATATTTTTAAAACCATTTTTAAATGTGACAATGATATCTTTTCTTTTTTATTGCGAGATATAAAAGTTAAGCCACCCTTGAAGTTTTTTCTCCTTTTATTTAGTTGAACACCGCCACCTGTCAGTTGACGTTTTTTCTTTTTCTTTTTTTATCCTTAAAAACATATATCCGCTTGCTGTGACTGCTGCTCCTTTAGCTAAGCTAACAAAAAATTCAACAAGTTATGTTGCAATAAAGCTGCTGCTGTTATTCCTTCTTTTTTGTCGCTATTGCTGTCTTAAAAGTCAAAGCTCTTTGGGATAAAAAGCAAAAAAACTTTTTTCTTTTCCTTCCTCTTGATCGATTTTTTTTCTTGCATTCTTTTTATTTGCAGCTTTTGTGACGTAGGGAAAATATTTGTAGGTTTAACAAAGTTTGGCAGTTTACCAAAAATAGAAATATAAAAAGAATACGTTTCAAACGTAATAAAAAAATGTATATTTTTATTTATAGCGTGTTTTTTGAAAAAACGTGTAGAGATTGGATTTGGCTGTTAAGCTTTTTATGTTAAAGATGAAAACCAATAGAGAAGTAATTGCTCGATCAAAAATATTTTCAATATGTGAAATTCGACCATATCTTTTTATTGCTGGATGTGGAGACCTCTCACATAAAAAGATTAAAGAACTTGGAATTACACATGCTGTAGATGCAACAAATATTTCAGAAACTCAACGAACTCCAGATGTTGAATATTTAGAAGTTAAAATTGATGATAATGAAAGATCAGATATTAAAAAATATTTTAATGAAGCTGCAACCTTTATTCAGAAAGCCAAAGAATCGGTAAGGATTGTCTGTTATTGTTGATTTTGTGGAATGTCTTCTAAGAAAAGGGTGCTTATTTGGCGAGCAAATTTTTTTTATTGAAGTTAGACAAACCCGAGCAGTAACAGTAAAAAAATACTTCTCCTGGTGGCAACAGATCAAAGAAGTTAAATAATTTTAGGGCGTTGAAAAATAAAAAAAACATTTTTTTTAATTAAATGTTGTTTCATTCTGCACATTTTAATGAAAAAAACATTTTTTATACATTCCTTTAAAATCTTTAAAATTAATATTTTCGTATTCTTGAATTCGCAAATATGTATAAGAAATATTCAAAAAACAGTAAAAATGACTTTTGAATGTAGGAACTGAAAAAGTAGCATTTTTTGTTTTTTCAAATTTTTTGTGATTTTTGCGAGGCAATGAATCACCACTATTCTTGAAGCATTGCAAACCCTTGTTTTCTTTTTGTTTTCATTTTCATAAAAAAATCAAACATTAAACACACAAAATCATTTTTTACAGGGTGGAAAAGCGCTAGTATATTGTGCAGCTGGCATTTCTCGTTCAGCAGCAATATGTATGATGTATCTTGTCATTGAAGATAATGTTACACTTCGAGATGCATTTATTGAAATTGGAAAAGTTCGTCCAATTATTTGTCCAAATCTTGGTTTTTGGAGACAAATGATTGACTACGAAATTGAAAAAAGAGGTGAAACATCTGTAAATTTGCTAAATGGCATGAGGCGACCAGTTTTGTGAAGTGGCTGTATTTATTCCCTTCCCCTTTCCCCGTTTATATCAAAAAATCTCCCCAATCCCCGCCCTTTCCCCTTCAATAATTTTTCACCAAGTGATTTTTGAGAACAATTTTTTGTAAAAGAGCTAAAAACCGAAAATTTCGAGTTAAATTGTACAATAAAGGCTAACAACAAGTAAAAGTAAGAATTAGAGATGTTTTAAGGGCAGCAGATTGTCAAAATTTAATTATAAATTGCACACTTTTGTTAATACATTTATGATAAAAATTTTATTTCCCTCAAAATCCCCTCGGCAAACAAGAATCTTCCCCATTCCCCTCCGTTTTTAAAATTCTTGCCCTTCCCCTTCCCAAATCCCCCGGAGCGGGGGAAAAAGGGGCCCAGGGGAAAGGGCGAGGGCCTCATATGACTGGAAGCGACCTATTCCAGATGTATATTTATATAAATCTGCTAAATGTTTGTTATTGTATTTAACTGTATATCATAAATTTATGTCATAATATAGTTTTTAAAGAATTTCAAAAGATATGAAAAGTTTTTTATGCATTTATTTATCTTATTATATTATCTTTCCGCAAAAGTTTTGCAACCGTGATAGAGAAAAATTACTGTGAAAAAAAATTTCTGCTCTTTTACTTGCTTACTATCAACACAATCATTTTTAAAAAGACGTAATTTTAACACTCACATGCCCGTTTTTGCAGTTTTTCTAATGTTTTAATGATGACTCTTCAAAAAGCACAGGCATGAAAAATAAGAAAATTAATCATTTTGGAGAAAATGTTTTTTAAATATTTAATATATATTTTACATCAATAATCTTTTAAAATTTTTGTCTTGAAAATAAAACAGATGCAAGAGATACATACATGATTGGCCATAAATGTGCAGATCAAACATCGTTATTTATTTACTTTTCATGAGGAACTGATTTACAAATAAACTAAAAAAAATATAATTCATTTTCATTTTTGTTAAGGAATTTATCTCTACCTGAAAAATTTTATGATGGCATTAAAAAAATGAGACATTGTTTAAGTGAATGCATTTTACATTTCCTGCTGTCTGTATCTCATCGTCATTTGATTCTAAAACTTCTTCAGCGATGATGACTCTTGATTGATAAGTCATTTAAAAAAAAGAAACATGAAACAAAACGAAAAATAAATCATTCGTCTAAGATGCTGTTTTTTTTCGATTGCTTGTGTATTTGAATATTTGATAATAAAAATATAACTGTCCCACGTTAGAAATCATTGAAAGCTACAGTGTGAAAATGATTCGAAAAAAGTTTTTTACAGACACAGATTGTTGTGGTTTTTTTACTGTATCGAGAAACAGTTTTTCGTGCTTTCTAACGTTTTTTTTGAAAGATGTCTAACATGATAATTACCATAAGTTTTATATTAAAATACCCAAGTATGTTCCTGCGTATCGTACTTGGAATGCAGCAATAAAAAAGAGTGATAAGGGAACTTTCAGATCTGACGTCAGCAAAAAACCCGATTTAAATCCATCCACCCTTCAGCATGATTCCTTTGATTGTTACCTTTTAAGGTGAAGCATCAAATTTGACTTGATTCAATCGACCCTTAAAGCTGCTGACGTCAGATTGAAAAGTCCCATTATTTTGTATTCTGCAAAAACGTTTTGAAAAACTTCAGTACTGTAAAGGTCCAAACATCAGCGGATACCTAATGCGATAACCATATATCGCCTATTATTTTAGAGAAACATTTTAAATGTATAATATTCACAGAAACAAAACTTTCATAGCACATTTTTTTGTTTTTTAATTTTTAACATTTTTACAATGCGAAGACTCTTGGTTACTCATTCAGGAAAAAAACACAGACGTGAAAAAAGAAACAAAAAATAAAAATAATCATTTTTGGTGGATGTTTCTTTTCTTTCATTTGTGTATTTAAATATTTTAATTCATTTTTTAAATACAAAGAAGTGATTCAGGGAGCAATAAGCAAACCGCAACAAATATCATCTTTAAGAAATTTTTATACTAACTAATCTTGCCATGGATTAGATCACTATAGAATAAAAAGGTTTTCTATGATGTCCGTCATTTTTTTGATGAATGCAGTGAAAAAAATTTTTACATTTAAAAAAGCCAAACAATAGTTATATTTATTTTTTCATAAATTTCACATGATTTCACACAACATTATCAAATTTTTGCGTTCCATTTAAAGCTTATGTTTACAAAAGCAAGCTTTGATTGTTTTTTCTTTCAAAAAAGTTTTAAAGTTGAAAGACATGTTTCATTCAAGATATGTCACTCGATCAATCCCCCTTCCTCTTTTACTGCAAAATCTATTGTCAACTTTTTTTAGTTCTCGTCTTTCTTTTGAGTTTTCTACTTTTTTTTGCTTTCACACGTGTGTAAAAAAATCTGTCAGATTATTGTTTTTCTTATTCTTAGAATAACTTTGCTTTCAAAAACTACAAAGTTTCGAAATATATTTAATTTTTTTGACCATAGATTTCTTGACTTTATCTAAATTAGACTTTTTATTAAACCACAAAAAGCTATTATTTTTAATAAAAAATTGTTTGCTGGTTTTATAACAGACATTGAACGGAGTTTGTTTTTGCTGAAGCTAATAAAAGACGAACACTTGTTTAATATCCCCAAGGGATGTCGTTGAGTGTAATGTTTTTCTTCCAGAAAATCAAACTTTGTTCTTTTTTGGCACTCAACTCTTTTCTCTTGTTTTGCTTTTCTGCCACCACTCTAAACTTTAAAGCTTTTTCTGCTTGTTTTGCAGAGATTTTCTTGTTTTTAGCAGAGCATTCCCTTCAACATTCCCTTTTTTTAAGGTTTAATATATTTTGATACATAAATAAAGTATATGTTTTAAAACCCTTTTTAAATGTGATAATGATCTCCTTTTTTATTGCAAGATATAAAGAAAAGCCACCCCTGAAGTTTATTTTTCTTTAATTTCGTTGAACATCGCCACCTGTCAGTTGACGTTTTTTTTTCTTTTTCTTTTTTTCATTCTCAAAACATATATCCGCTTGCTGTGACTGATGCTGCTGCTTTACTGCTAGCAAGCAAGAAGTTCAACAAGTTATAAGCTGGTGCTGTTTTTCTTCTTTTCTTTTGTCGATGCTGTCTTATAAGTCAAAGCTCTTTGGATAAAAAGCAAGAAAAGTTTTGTTTCCTTCCTCTTGACCGATTTTTTTGCTTTAAATGTTGCATTCTTTTTATTTGCAGCTTTGTGACGTAGGGAAAATATTTGTAGGTGTAACAAAGTTTGGCAGTTTACCAAAAATAGAAATATAAAAAGAATACGTTTAAAAACGTAATAAAAAATACATATTTTTATTTATAGCGTGTTTTTTTAAAAAGCTTGTTGAGTATTTGGCTGCTTTTTATGTTGAAGATGATAGGATGCTTTCAAAAAATCAACACACTTTTTAAAAACCTGCAAATTTTTTACCTTTTTTTAACATAGACATTTCATGATTTTCGTAATACGACTTTTTTGGAAGGACAGTAACTATTTCGTTTTTTTGGCTAGTATCATTCTTTTTACAGGATAGGTTTTTTGCATAGCGAGAGTGACAATAAAATTTCAGTTTTTGCAAAATTTTATTTCTCTCAGAAAAAACTCCTCCAGTAAAAACAGGTTATAGCTTAAGCGATGAAAGACATTGAATTTGATATTTTGAAGATTTCTGTTACTAGGAAAAAAAGCTGCATCAATACAGGTGATAGTAACAATGAAAATTTGAAAACAAAATTTATTATTTTACTATCATTATTTTTGGTAAAAAGAGTTTTATGTGAGTATTCAACAAACAGTAACTTTCGAAAACGCAAAAGAACGGTTGCAACAAAACACAGTGATAGTAACGCTGAAACGTGTTATTATTCCAATGAAAAAGTAATGTTACTATCATTAGTTCACCAAAAATTACAAAATTTATAGTAACCAAAGAATTTTATTTTCCTGGTTTTAATTACTAGCCTTGTTTTTTTTGAAGCGGCTATTTGTATAATGAGAGTAACAAGTATTTGTTTTTTAAAATTTTGTTACACTCAAAAATGCAAAAAACCATGGCGATTAAAAAATGAGACATTAACGCTAAAAACGTGGAATAAAAAATTTGATGTCATGAAGTTCACGGAAACTGCTTTGAATGAACAATTTACAATTGTTCCCGGTATATAACAATTGGGTCTTCATTTTGTCTTCTCGTGAAATTTGCATATCAATCGTATTGTCTTTGCAAAAAAAAATTCACAGCTCTTTCAGACCCCCAAGAATGAATGCCGATAGCCCAGCAGTCAAAAAAGTTGAAGCAGATTTCCCTCGATCAAAACTATTTTCAATATGTGAAATTCGACCATATCTTTTTATTGCTGGATATGGAGCACTTTCGCATAAAAAAATTAAAGAACTTGGAATTACACATGCTGTAGATGCAACAAATATTTCAAAGACTCAACGAACTCCAGATGTTGAATATTTAGAAGTTAAAATTGATGATAATGAAAGATCAGATATTAAAAAATATTTTAATGAAGCTGCAACCTTTATTCATAAAGCAAAGGAATCGGTAAGGATTGTCTGTTATATAAGATTTTGGTGAAAGTTTATGTGCCATGTGAAAACAGAGGAAATTATTCCTAATAATTGTGGTTAGAAAATTTTAGTTGCTGTGTAGTGCTGTCAAAATGTAACTATAAAGCAAATTTGCATATGCTTTTAACAGTTTAACACTATCAAAGAATTAGATAAGCCATTAATAAAATATTCAAAAATAAATTAAAAAAAGCGTCAGCAAAGATCGAAAAAACGACCGCTCTGCTTCTTGTAGACGTGCAAAGTCGTATCTTTTTTTTGTTTCTGCAAAGCATTGAAAAAGTTGCGTTTTCTTGCTGCTCTTTTCCAACCCATATTGCTTTCTATCATTTTTATTTATTGATTTTTGCTAGTCACAGCATTCAAAGATGACACACTATTTTTTTTCTCAAAACAACATCCGTTTGATTGTTTATGAAAAGTAAACAATTTTTTAGCTAAAAGTAGCCAACGATATCGTGGGTAACTTATTAAAGCGGAAAAAAGCATTTCACCATCGATTTGCATAAAACCCTTTTAGATAGTTTCTAAATGACACGTAATAGATATGAAAAAAAAACACAAGAATGCTTTTCTAAAACTTTATTAAGTGTCTGCAATGACAAAAAATGTAAACATATAAGTATTTCAACGTGAAAAAAATTAAAATTTAATTTTCATTTATAATGGTCTGTAATATTCTGGACCTCTGCAACTAAAACAAATTTCAGCCTGGGTTTTCTTGTCTTTTTAGAATTATTTTAATTCATATTTTATTTACTGTGCATTGTTAATAAAATATTCAAAAAAAAGGAGAGAAGATAACCTTCTCAAAGGCAGACAAAATACTAATTTGTGAATGTTTTGGGGTGTTAAATAAGCTGTTACATTGAGTTAAGAAAAGCAAAGGATAAATAGTGTCATCAATCTTTTCTTTTCATCACTTTTGTGAGAAATGGTGATAAACAAAAAATAGTGAGTTTTTATTGAAAGCTGAATGAAAGTAACAAAGGGATACTTTGTTTTAAAAAAATGCATTTATTTATGTTGAAAAAAGATGTCCAAACCATTACACAGCAGCCATAACAGGAAAGTGAAAGAAAAAAAAGATGTGTAAAAAAATGATTTCGCACCTTGTTTTCTTTGCTCTTTTAGGCTTTTTCAAAGCCCTAGATCTTGGCTTATATGTTATCTTTTTTTGTGATAATTCGATAGATAAATTTTTTTGGATCTTATCCTGACTTTAGCACAGCACTTTTTTAATTAATAAATTTAAAAAAAAGATATTAGCTTTTAAGAATAAGCTCAAAAAGACAATAGAAGGAACAACTGGAGAACAAAAAAGAACAAAGGAAAAAAGTGAGAATAAAATTTTTTTTCACACTTATCTTTTTTCTATGTATTTTGTTACTTCTCCTGGTGACAACAGATCAAAGAAGTTTCATTGTTTTTGGGCTTCGAAAAATTAAAAAACTCTTTTTTTTATAAATTGCATGTAGGGTTCATTGACATATGTTTTTTAATAAAGAAAATCTATACATTCCTTCAAAATTAAAATTTTTGAATTCGCAAATATGTATAAGAAATATTCAAAAAACACAAAAAAGGGTTTGTGAATGTAGCAACTGAAAAAGTAGCATTGTTTGCTTCTTTAAATTTTTTTTTGTTTTTGCGAGGCAATGAATCATCACTATTCTTGAAGCATTGCAAACCCTTGCTTTCTTTCTTTTTGTTTTCATTATTGCAAAAAAATTTTTTCAAACATTAAACACAAATATTTTTTTAGGGTGGAAAAGCATTAGTATATTGTGCAGCAGGAATTTCACGATCTGCAGCAATATGTATGATGTATCTTGTCATTGAAGATAATGTTACACTTCGAGATGCATTTATTGAAATTGGAAAAGTTCGTCCAATTATTTGTCCAAATCTTGGTTTTTGGAGACAAATGATTGATTATGAAATTGAAAAAAGAGGTGAAACATCTGTAAATTTGCTAAATGGTATGAAGCGACCTATTCCTGATGTATATTTATATAAATCAACACTTCTTAAAAGTCTTTAAACAACATGTAATCTGTTGAACGTTTGTTAATGTATTACTGTATATCATAAATATGTGTAATAACATGTTTAATAAAGGAATTTCAAAGATATGAAAAGTTTTTTATGCATAAAAACACCAACTTATTTATTTAAAAAGGATAATAACAAACAATGGATACAAATCTAAACCATTCAATAAAAATAACAAAAACCTATTACATTACGATGAAATCCCATAAGTTTCATATATCCGAGATCAAGAACGACGACGACGCTTTCCGCTGCTACTATCAAAATCAGAAAAAAGAGATCGACGATTTTTACGTGTAGTTTTTGTTTGTACTCCAGTTACAGTATCCTAAAAATTAAAGAAATAATTAGCAACGTTTATTGAGAAGTAAAAGTAAGTCGTTGATTTCTGTAACTCGTTTTTCTGAAGACAAATCGCCTTTTATGATTCTGCAGGCCTTTATTTTCAAGAAAAGGTCAACACAAATTTCAGAAGGTCTTAAGCTCAAAATTTTAGCATTGAATTTGGTCTCCTAGAAACCATTTAACTAGAAAAAAATGGAAAAAACGAGATGAACATTTTGTCATCCCTTGCAGGGATGAAAAGTGCGGCTGGCCTGGCCTCGGGCCGGCCGATCATTTTTAGGCCGCGCGGCCGGCCGACGATTTTTGGAAAATTCGCTTTAATAAAGTAGCGGCCGGTATTTTCCGGCGCGTTTTCATCCCTGATCCCTTGTATAAAGATTACTGTAATCCCTATTTTAGATACTCTACTAAAGCAAAAACCAGCGATTTGCCATCAAAAAAACAAGTTGCAAAAATAACACCCAGTTTACTTACCGTATAATCTTGTCCAGGATGATGATACATCGTTACTCCATTTTTAACTTCTTTTTCCTCTTCATTCATTCCAACTTCTTCTGCATTAAATTCTCTTTCAGTTTGTTGTTGTATAAGATCTGTTGTAATTGTTTCTTCTTCATTTTGATCAACCAAAATTGGTGCTGTTTCATTTTGAGTTTCAACATGACGACTTTTAACACCTACAAAAATATTAAATTTTGAAAAATTGAGAAGCAAAGTTACAATAGTAACAAACCCCTAGCACGATGACGATAATATTGCTTTCTAACCTTTTCCCATGTTGGAAATTTAACTTTATGTGCATTTGCACCAACTTCTGCATTTTCTTCTGCTTCTTGAGGTTGCTTTAAATCAGCTTCATTAATTTCAATTTCAAAAATTCCATTTTCCTAAAAAATAAACAATATACAGTTGCGTGCAAGATTTTAGGTCAGATACAATGTAACCCAAACAGTGTACTCCCCGCTCCCAGAAAATTTCTCGCTTCTCGCTCCATTCCGCTCTTTTTACACGCTCCCGCTCCTTTAATAAAAAGCAAAGAAACTTTTTTGAGACTCGCTCCAGCTCGCTCCTTCAATATGAGAGCGGGAGCGAGAGCGAAGAGCGGGAATACACTGAACCCAAATATTCTATTAATTTTTTAACTACAAAATCTCCTCCTACTTACTTGTTCATACATTTGTGTCATCACCATATTTTGATCCATTACTTTACATTTAGCTTGTCGATCAATTTGTTGTAGAATTACTTTTCGTTTTGTTAAAGGATGACATTGTGGATGATGTAATGGATAATAATTTCCAACAATTGAACCATTTTTAACAGACATTTTAGGATGATATTGTGTAGCAGTTTGTAGATTTAAGGAATCACATCGCGAACAACGATAATAAAATCCAGATGGAGTTTGTGTAGTTAAACGATATTGACGAATTTGACCATCTGGTTCTTCAATTGGTAGCACAGTAATTGAAAGATTTCGTGAATGTTGAAGTCGAATTCCACCATCAGAAAGATAAAACATTTTTTGATAAAATTCATGAATTTCTTTTGTATCTGGTTCTTCTTCATGCAGTAAAAGATTATGAATAAACGAACGTTGTTCTTCAATACTTTTAAATCCAGGTAAGGGTTGTGTTAATGACATTGATGAAGTATATGTTGCATCATTTGGATTATATTCATATTGTTCACTGAAAGTATAAATGTGTTATTTGTTATGAACAGCCCGCGATGAAATCAACACATTTCTTCGCATGTTGCAAGGAGGTCATCACTGAAGCTGCTCGGGTCAGTGATGGCCTTCCTAAAAAGCGATATGAAAACCCCTAAGCAAAGAAAGCAATCCGCCTTCAAAAAAGCCGTTTCAACTTTGTTTAAACCGATCGGCACTACATCAACATACCCATCATGATAAGCTGGATAACCTCCTGTTGAATATTGTAAAGATGGAAAAAATTCATCAAATGCATCAGTTGAAAAATCTTCAATTAAAGCAATAGCAGGAATTTGATGATGAAATGCAAGAAAATCACTTTCATGTTCACATACAATTATAATTCTTTCAAGCTAAAAAAGATACATATAACTTTATCCACAACAAAAACCGCAAAGTCTTACCCTTGCAGGATTATCATTTTTCCATTTTTTAATTGCTAGTAATGTTAAATAACATGAAATATTTGGTTCTATAGCAAATAGCGATGGAAGAATAAGAGATTTAACATTATTTTCCATTGCACAATCAAGCACAGATATAATACAGAGATATGTGAGGGATGGAGCAGCACCAACAAATTTTGTATCAACCATTGGAAGAATGCCATGTATGATATCTAAAAAATGGAATACGTTTAGCACATAGTACACGGTAGTTCAAAGTAAAGGTGAAATGGCTTTTTTAACCGTAGACAGATTCTTTACGCTACTAATCTCTATCAAATTTAACCTCAGTTTCAAATTTGGAGCCATTCTATGCAAAAGATGCTCCTCTTAGTTGTGACCCTTTCCTGAAACTAAGAGCTCGTAAAACTAGAAGGAACAATGTACGGTCAGAAAACATATTTCCATTTCATTAGAATCATACTGTAGCTAGTAAAGAACATACGTTTAAAATTCTTTAGCTCATATGCATCTGTAATTCTTGCAAAACCAGGTTGTACACCACGATATTTAAGACATGCATTCTTTAAATTACCACCACTTAAACGATGTGTTTCCATAAATGTATCATTACCTAAAAAATGTTACTATAGTAATAATGATTTAAAAAAGATATCCATACCAGAATGAATATTACCCATACAAAAATTAACAAATGCATCTGCTTCTTCAACAAAGCTATGAGGTTGTCCAAGTGTAATTGTAATATTTTCTTCAAAAATTATTGGTTTATAATCCATTACTTCTTCTTCGACTTCTTTAGGATATTGTATTAAAGCTATATCATCATTCCCAACAACATGTATTTGATCTTCATCAAGAGCTGCTGTAGGTATTTCATTGGATGTTTCTTCAACAGAAGCTGCTGCTGCAACTATAGGTATTTCATCTGATGTTTCTTCCATTTATTATTATAATTATTGATTCTAAAAATACCAAAGTTATTAATATAGCTTTTAAACTGATATAAATGGATTTTTAAAAAGATTAATACAAAACGCGGAGGCAACAAACATGTGGAAAAGCGGGAATAGCAACAGCAGCTTGAATGCTCAGACAGGAGAGGTTTTCGTGTTAAGATTTTTAAAATTCAAATATATACAAAATGATGAATACAGTATTTTTGGAGAAATCATTTGTTTATGTTTATAGCAATTTTTTTTGAAGAAATGTAAAAGTTGAATCGAAGAATAAATTGCTTTAATTTTTTCTTTAAATTAAAAGCATCATTTAATTGATCATGCATTACTAACAGCTGTTTTTTTATTGTTGTAATCTTGTTTTAAAGCTAACTCCGAATTAAACAAAAAACTTATTTTTTGAAGCTTTTATTTTCTTGCAACTAAAGCTCATCGATTAAAACCGTTGGCTTACATGTAACTGAAAGCAGGGTTCGAATCGCTGGAAGAATTTTTGTTCCTCTTTTACAAAAGTAAAAGCTATCACTAAACTCATACTTTCCCAGGATCATCAAATTCTAAAAAGCCATCAGTAGCAGATTTTTGATTCCACATATTGTTAAATATAAACATTTACAATCATCAAATAAAGTTCCAATTCCAGCATTTACTTTTGCTTTCCCATCATTGCTGCCACGTTTAATTCATTTCTTTCCATCAATACCGTTATTTCCACTACCACCAGATACACCACGAACATTATTCCAAATACCAAATGAAAGTCTATTATCATCATCAACAAGACGAGCACGATATAAACTGTATGGTTCTTCAACAAGTTCAGGTTCTGCTACTGTAAGCTTTGTATGTGCATATGCTTTAAGATATCGAAAGCGAGGTGGTACTCCTGCTGCAAGAGCATGTGTTGAACTTGTATCAGAAGCTATGATGCTTGCAGGTGTTGTTGGTTCATGTATCTATTTCAAAGCACCATTACAACTTCTCATTCATTCACGGTAGAAAAACGAAATAACAGTAAGAGCATCCTTTTCATTAGCTCTTACTGCATATTCCATTCAACTATCAAATGAATAAAATCCAAGGAGCGATGCTTTTTTAGCAGCAGAATAGTATGAAGCAGCTTTATCTTTTACAGTATCCAGAAACTGGTGCAACATATATTCTGCCTGTTTCGGTGATCTTAAGGTTAGACAGGACTTTTGAAAAAGATGAGAGATAGAACATAGAGGTTCACCATCGTCAGTAACCCCCCGCAGTGTTTGTCTAAAAATATGAATAAAATGAAGGAAGTAATAAAAAAGTAATGATTCAATGAATATTTTAAAACCACAACTATCAACTCCTAATGCTTTTGTTGCTGCTATTGAAGCATGTCAGCTTGCACTTGAACAAGCAGTTAATATTCTCTAAGTTTACCACATGTTGTAGCATCAATTCCAATCATAGACAATGGAGATGGAATAAAACAGTGATCATGAAGTGCTCGGCTTGCACATGTAAAAAATCGTTTAAGCAAAAATGTATTAATACCATTTGAAATACAAAATTCTTTTACAGATACAACAAACGCGAAAAAATTTTAAAAAAAATAATGATTCAATGAATATTTTAAAACCACAAAAACCATATCAGCATCAAAAGAAAAAATAGAAGAAATTACAATCAGGAACATTGGCAAAATCAGTAAATTCCTTTTTTTCTTCTTTTGTTTGTTCGAGAAGCTTCTGAAAGTTTTAGAAAAAAGAAAAAAAAGTTCTTCGAAGACTGCCATGCGATGTTCGTAAAAACAAACCGCTACTATAAAAAATAGTGATACACAGTGATCTCAGGCGCTAGGAAAGGTGAACTCAAAATTGCCATTTTGGGAGTGGAGCCTGATGCTATAACTCCAGTTCTACTTGGTATTTTTTCTTGATTGCAACGCAGTATAATAAAGACAGTATCAAAAAATAATTCCACTTAACAGAATGTGTTTAAATAGCTTCTAAAAAGAGTTGCTAGTTATTAAAAATTTGTTCAAATTTCAACATCGCAACTTTTTAGATGTTTTCTTTTCTTTGGCAACCTGGTAGGATTGAGACTGACAATTGTAGCACTTTACAAATTTCCGTTGGGCCATTTCTTTATTTTTCAACATTTTCATAATGGCATACATGTTCTTAAAGATAACAGAACAAACGATAATATGCTAGCCATAACTGCAACATAAATAAATTTGTGTTTTTTTGTATTTTTATTTTAAAAATTTTGCTTTAAAAATCTTTGTGTTTTTAAAAAAAAAATTTGCTGCAACAAAAGAACACAAAAATTTTCTCACCACGAAAAACTCATTTGAAAATCCTCTTTTTTTTGCTCAGCACCTTTATTTTACTATTACTACTTTTATATTTCTGTATTATTAAAGTAAAACAAATATTACCAGCGACAATGAAAGAGAATAGTAATACTACAGATTTACAAACATTATTCTTTTCCAAAGGTATGTTTGAACTTTTTCTTTAACATCTTCATTATAACTAATGTTCCTCTCCTTTTTTAGATGTCAAAGCTATTGAAAAGGCTCTTACACAACTGGAAAAAGATCATCAGCTTGAAACATGTCCGAAACATTATTAATGATGTGTAAGAAGATAAAAGCTGATTATCAGCTGGATGCATGTATGATACCATTTATTCGAAAATATTTTTTTACACTTCCATCAACACGTGCAAAATCTATTGCTGATGAGCTTATTGCTGTATGTGATACAGATCATTCAATTAAGTATGTTTGTTTATTTGTGTTGCAAGAGATATGAGCAGTTGCAGCTACACACTAGTGGGCTTTTGAGCATTATTTATAAACATATTATTGCCAATTTTGTGGATCCGCTAATTTGAGGAAAGGCTTACTGATCACATAAACTTTTTAAATAAGCAAGAGGAATTTCAAAGATTGAATATAAATGAATATTTCATCCAGAATTGATATAAGACAGTCTTTCTATGTCGATATGTATCTAAATATTTATTAGGTTAACTTCTATACAGTATTCTCAGTTTAGATAAATGATCTTTATGACACCAAAATCTTTACAGTATCTTGTTAATCCTTTCTTTGAACGAAATTGTTTTGACTTTAAAGTAGCACATTTACCCATGTTTGAAAACAGATTACGGTATCAGGATGTTCCATAACATTCTTTGGTTTTAAGGCTTTTAAAAACAACTGCAATAATGTTTCATATTCCCCATAACCCACAGTCAGCTTCTCATTTAACGATTTTAAAAGTGCTGTAACGAAAGTCCAATCAGAATGTAGAGCAACAATTTTAGCACAAGTTTGTCGAAATCGAACGTATACTTTTCCACTTGACTAATATATACAGAGATTTTAAGACTCTGCAATTCAAATAATAGATAATAATGTCCATTAGATATCTCTGCATATCACTATTCCAAGCACCTCTACAGTTTTTAAGAACTGGAAAACACATACGTTAATGATTTCAGCCAAAAAATTATTCATACATCCATGATCAACAAAAACCTTATCCATATAATTACTTGGAATATCTTTTAAAATACTGCCATAATTTTTTTATATGTCTGCAGCTTTTTCTTCTGCTGATGGAACTGATAGCACAAATGGCATCACAACAACGAGTGACAACTTTGTAATAAAACTTGGAGCAACATCTGCCATTGCCGTCAAAGCATATTCTTTTGTAAATAAAAATCCAGCAAAAATGGAAATACTTTTTGAAAAAATTTCTTGAAATAAAACAGTATCCCCGACGATGTTAATACAAAAGTAAAATTAGAACTTCAAGCTTCGAAAAAATATAATAATATTCTAAAAGATGAACGAGTAATATTCTTGCACGAGTAATATTGAATAATACCAAAGGAAAATGTAGATGGGGTTCACTGAATTCAATAAATTATAAAATAGTAGTATTAGCTTAAGAAATATTATTAAACAACTCGTCCGTGCAAGCATTAATCTAGTAGATTACGGTATTGAAAGTGTGCAATTAAATCCTTTTGACTCTTATCTAGCAATTCAATCTTAGACGATCTATAACTAATCCAAGTTAAAAATGTTTTTTAATGGATAAACTTGTTCTTAAACATTCAAGTACGAAGAATGCGATAGTTCTTTGTTTAAACATTTTACATGCTGTTTAACAATTCACATTTCTTCTTGCTCATCCAGAATTAACGTGATCGAGTAACCATCTACTAAATTAGGGAGCCCATAGCAAATCCTTTATTAAAATTTTCAATTTCTAATCACTCTCTATTTTTAGAGCCTCATCACTTCTTCGACATCTTACTGAAACTGTACAACTTGGAAATGCTGGAAGATTTCGTGAATTTGTTAAAAAATCATTTATTCAACTCTGCAATACCAATCGTGCAGCAAAAGCAAATAGCGCGTCAGAAGCAACACATGATTTAATTATTACAATTTTTGAAGTGCTAATGTTTGAACTTAATTTATTGGATAATATTGATCCTGATGAACTAAAAGATATTTGGATGAAAATTGATGAACCTGAGGTAAGTTATTTTTGCTAGTAAAGCTTACTCTAATTTAAAGAAAAAAATGTTTTAGGATTCTGCAGTATATTATCTTGCAAAATATATTCTTTATTCGGCATTGGGATTATCTGAAGAAGCATATTATGTAGAATTTAAACTTTGCAAGTTTGAATCATTAAATAATCAAAAGGTATGTTGTGCGGCAATAAATTGTACCGCAATCGAGTGAGAATCGAAATAGAAGACTATTCGTTGCAAATATAACTTCCAAACTCGGTTCCAAGTTGGAAATGTTTAGAGACACTGAATTTAATTACCGTAAATATCCTTTTTCAGTTCATTGAATTTTGTGAACCTCATCTACATATTCCTATGGTATTAATTAATGTTACTGGTGCAAGAATATTTCTTGATCAGCTTCTAGAATATTATATTCTTAATGACAAAGTAAATCATACATCTCATCTTCACTATTTTTACAGGTGTTATTTTTAGATTTCTCATTTTTGCAACCTTCTTTTTGTTGTTCCAGAACTTCAAAATTATTTCTTGCCGCTTATTGAAAAAACGTTCTTTCCATCAATGCTCCTCAAGATCTGGCAATATTGTTTACAAAAATCAAAGAAGTCTGACAAGCGTCCACAACTTGATATTGACGGGATACTGCAAATCTAAAAACAAATCCAGAATTATTTCATGAAATTTTTTCAAAATGTACTTCAATTTTTGCTGAATTTTTATATAAAAAAGAAATGAAAGCTGCTTCTTTTTCATACGCATTTGTGAAGAATATAATGATGAACATATTGGTTATGGTGCATCAAAAGATGAAGAGGAGGAAGAAGATGGAGAAGAGCTAACACGTGAAGAATGGAAGAAAAGACTTGAAGAAATGGAAGGCTCAAAAAGAATTAAATTTGATGAACTTCAACCTCCATCTGAAGATATCAAGATTAAGACACTGCTGATGGCAGCAAAAGCTGAAAAGCGTCCAGAAAAGCTTGAATGTGTTACGCTTGAACCACAAGGCCGAAAAAGGAATCATTGGGATTTTGAATCGATCCTTTCAACAGATTTTACAGCATATAATCATCCTACAGTAATTCGTGAACCATCAAAGAAAAAGATTGGTATTACAAAGAAAGATTTGAATGAGCTAAATGTATGTTTTGGGATTACTTTATCTTGGACATTTCTAATCTCTCTATGTCATTTAGGCAATGGATATTGATAAAGTTTCTGTAATATCTGGTGCTTCAGTATCCACATATCGACCAAAAGGTGAAACAGCAGAAGAGCGACGACTTCGTAAACAAGCTATCAAAGAACAACAACGTGATCGTCGAATGGAAAAGAAAATGAATAAACTTGCATTCAAAGAAGAAAAGCGTATTATGGATAAGCAAGCTTCAAGTGTACAAGTAAAAGGCCGTTCAATTAAATAAGAAATGGATAGAAAGAATGGAATTGGTTATTGTCATTTGATGATTAAGCGATTTTAATGGGATACTTTATTTTTATTAGAATTCTTTAATTGTTTGCTTTTTGTTGTTGATTTTTTGCTATAATTGAATTTTAAATTGATTTAATAAAAATGTTTTATATGTTTTTGGGAAATTTTTATTTATATCTGTTGCTGTCGTAATCCTTGTGGTATACGGTAGCAGTATTGCAATAGCTAATAAGTCTCTTTCTTCGCCTTTAAGTTGTGCAACAACCTCAAGATTGAGCTGCTTGATTGAGGAGACCAACTTTGAGCTCGATGCCTTTTGTTTCAAAAAAATCGCAGTTTATAGCATCTTTTGGAACAGTAATAACTGCACAATCTTCAATATCATCACCAACAACCTGAAAACATGGAAATATAGGATACATATAGCTGATAGGTGGAGCTACAAACCTCTTTTTTACTTGTACACTGGAAGCTTGCTTATCCATAATACGCTTTTCTTCTTTGAATGCATTTTCTTTTCCATTCGACAATCACGTTGTTGTTCTTAGATAGCTTGTTTACGAAGTCGTCGCTCATCTGCTGTTTCACCTTTTGGTCGATATGTTGATACTGAAGCACCAGATATTACAGAAACTTTATCAATATCCACTGACTAAAAAGTAGTGATTAGAAATATACAGGATACGAACATACTTTTACTCATTCAAATCTGTAATACCAATTGAGTCTTTCCATTTCTTCAAGTCTCTTCTTCCGTTCTTCACTGATAGCTTGTCTTTATTATCTTCATCGTGAGATTTTATATAGAATATCTGTGATCTTTGTCTTATCTGCTAATGATTTTGACAGCAGCACAGTTTATAGGCTAATATTTTAAAGATTATTGCTTAATACTTTTTATCTCCACTTACAGTATACTTCCAGTTTCTAGCGACCGATTGCTGGAGTTCAAGTTCATCACTAAAAATGCAATTAGTTTGTAGAATCTTTCAACAATAGGTTATTATAGCTTATATAAATACTATATTTTTCTTTGTTAAAATTTTTGAATATATTTTTTTAGGATGAAGAACGGCAACTACGATGAAATGACTTCCTGTCTAAGGCAGTTCGCCGATGAATATAAATCTATTACACATCTCTATACAATTGGAAAATCTCTGCAAGGCCGTGAACTATGGGTCCTAATAATCTCTGATAATCCAACCGAGCATGAACTTCTTGAACCTGAATTTAAATATGTTGGTAATATGCACGGGAAGGAAGTGGTTGGACGTGAAACTCTGCTTTACCTGATAGAAATTCTCTGTAAAAATTATGTTAAAAATGAATTTTTAACAAGCATGGTGAACTCAACAAGGATACATATTATGCCATCATTGAATCCCGACGGGTATGAAATGGGTAAACCTGAAGATCAAAATGATCTATCATATCTTGGACGAGCAAATGCAGCAAACGTTGATTTAAATTTTCCTGCTCGTTATCCCTCTAATAAAGAAGAATCCGGCGGATATCAATTTCAACCAGAAGTTGTAGCAGTAATGGAATGGATTTTATCATATCCTTTTGTGCTATCTGCCAATTTACATGTTGGTTCACTAGTTGCAAATTATCCATATGATGATTCAGATTCTGGGAAAGATGGTATATATACTCCATCACCAGATGATAAACTTGTTGTTGAACTTGCTTATCAATATGCTCGTGCACATCAAAATATGTGGAAAACTGGAAGAAGGTGTGGGCTTGTAGCTATGGCAGATTCATTTTGTCATGGTATTACAAATGGTGCAGGATTGTATGTTTTTTTATATGCAATGGAGGAATAATGTTTTTGGGGATCTTGAACTTTGTCTTTTACTGTTTTTATTCATATACTTTAACCACCCAGCTTTTTCAGGTATCATCTAGCTGGTGGTATGCAAGATTGGCAATTTTTAAATTCAAATTCTATGGAAATTACAGTTGAACAAGGATGCTTTAAATTTCCATTTGATTCAATGTATCCAACACTATTGAATGAACATAGATTCTCTCTACTATCATATATGGAAATGGTTCATCGTGGTGTGAAAGGAATTGTAACAGATGCAGCTGAGAATCCACTTGGAAATGCTACAATTCGAATTGCTGAAGGAAGTATTACTGGCGGAAAAAATATTACTACAACTTCAATGGGAGAATATTGGAGATTGCTGAGTCCTGGAAATTATAAGGTTTGTTTTGGAGCTAAGAGAGATTGGGATACTGTCACACGTGGGCAGGTACTAGGGACAAAAAAAATTTTTTTTACGCGTGCTATTATTTGTCTTGGTCCCCCCTGTTGATTTTTTTACCAAATTTTTAGAGAAATAGAGTTCTCATAAACGGTCCTGCACCACAAGCATTTGATCCACAGCCAGCCGTTAATCTATGGATTGAACGGAAACATAAATTTTCGGATGCTGTGCCTCATGATCCCAATACTGGTTTACTTCCAGCACCACTTTTGCCACCCGAACGATTTGTCAGTGATGATACAACTGAAATTTTTGAATTCGAAGATGAGCCGGAAGAAGTAATTTCCAATTTAGATGAAATTACTTTTCCAGAGGCAGCCGCTTTTGCGGATGAAGCAGAAGACATTGAATTTATTTATCCACCATTTGACATTTGATTTTTTTAGAACATGAAGTTGTAACATATATAATAAAAATAACATAATACAAAATTTTTAAATTAAAATTGGACAGAATTTGATTCATAAAATATATAAATTTAAATAAAAGCTATTATACGACACCAAAATTGCCACTCGTAATTTACGATTGCTAATTTGCCACTCGTAAAATACCTGCAATTCTTATTATTTCTTTCTTCTTACGCTAGCATTCTTTCGTTTTCATTTTTTTTAATTTTTTTTCTTTCTTCCTTTCTTTTTTTTCCTTTTTTTCTTCTTTTTCTCCTCTTTTTTACGCGTGCTCCTCAATTTTCCCTTACGCGTGACGCGTGCTAACTAGGGACAAATCCCTAGTAATCCCTAGTCGTGCCCACGTGTGGATACTGTGGTTGAAAGACTGAAATGTTGATGTATTAGCTCTTAAAATTTCGACGTAGAAATCTTGATTTTGCCATAGGATGCTTAAACTACAGTGTCCTACTGTATCATACATCGATTAATATCTTACTTTTTTTAGATTGAAGTAATTCATGCTGATCATCAACCATACAAATTTGAAATTGATATCGATATTGGTCCCGTAAAAATTTTTACTATTTCAATAAAAGATATTTCATGTAATTCTGAAGATAATCAACAAATGTTAATTCGTGGAAATGGTTCAATCACACTTGCTCTACTTGCATTGGATTCTGATTCTGGTAATCTTCTAAGACAAGTTGCAAATTCTACATGCCCAACATCAGATCCTTATTAAATGTGCTGCTAAAACGTGGAAAACTTGGTCTATTTCCAACCTTTAATCAATTACATGATTTATCGCTGCTTAAATCTTTTGAACATGATGCAGTTATTCTTCTTTCAACGGGTGCTGCACATTCAATTGTATATAATAAAGTTGAATATACTCCAAAGCTGTTTAATACGAATGCATTTGATGAAAGTGTTAAAAAGTTAGTTTTTGGGCTTTTGCTTTTGTAGATAGCTTTAATCCCTAGTAGTTTTTGTTCTATATTTTGTATTCTTCTTATCGTTGTCTTCTTTTTTAGAGCATTCTGGGCATCTGGCGGCCCCAACTCAACATGCCCTTCAAAACTTGATGAAACAAATATTTCTTTGATGGTTGATAACATGAAAATTTCTGATCGCTTTCTACTTGGTATTGCAATAGGCTGTCAGCCAAAAAATGATTCAAAACGTGCTGAAGCTGCTATCACTGGAATAATAGAGGTGTTGTCGATTGTTTTTTTAAAACATTTTACTAACTACTGTTAATTGTTGCTTTTAATCCTTTGTATCTTTTATTTTTTTTTCCTAAAAGAATGTTTTCTCGGTGTTAACTTTTTCCTAATGTGTATTGTTTTTCTTTCACTCTTCTGAAATAATTGCTTTTATAATTTTGCACATATTTTTTTTTGTTTTCACTTAAAGCTTATAAATGCACTTCTGTTTTAACATTAATCTTTGGTGGTTGTTCATTGGTGGTGGTGGTTGAATTAGGAGGAGAGATAATTTAGATCTGGGATCTGGGATATGTGAAATTGATAATTTACTTATCCCAGATCTGAGATAAGTAAAAATAAAAATCAATGGATATATAGATATATTCTAATATCGAAATAATTTGAGCAGATCTAAAAAAAGAAAGCAATTAATAAAGGATATATAAAAAAATTAAAATTACCTGTGCATTTTTCATTCCAATAAAACATTGGTAAATAATGGATAAAAAGAGAGGGAAAAAGAGAGATGACAAGAAAGAAACAGCAGTTAATGCAACATGTAATTATATAAACACTAATTTTGAATGATGGAAAATAAGCTATGAAAAGGATAGACTTTGGAAGCAAAAAGATGTATAGTAATAAGGGAAGTTAAAAAATGGATAAAGTAATGTTAAGAAAGAGATAAAAAAAACAGATCAACGATAAAAAAAGAAGGGATAAATGGTAAGGAATAAAGGCGGAGAAAAAAATGAAAAAAGAGCAAAAGTGCAAGGATGTGAAAGAGGCATGTCTTTGCTTTCTGTTAGTGTTGTTGCAATATTTTTACCACAATTGTAACCGTTTTGTTGAGGTTATCAAAGATGATAAAAAAGGATATAAAGCGATATTAAAAAAGTAGTAAAAAAAAGCAGGACAAAAGAGTTAATCATGATCAATGACAAAAAAAGGAGGGATAAAAAAAAGTGTGCAACAACAAAGAGCAAGGTATTGAAGAGATGGATGTATGCACACGTGGCTCTTTTTGGTATTATTTCTCGCCAGTAATTTTTTTTCCAACAGTAACTACAACAATCTTTTTTGTTGAGGTAATTAATGATCAAGAGATAAATCAATAACATATGTGGCAAACATCCACATATTTCTATGACAAACAAATGTTTTCTCTGACATTTTTCTTAAAAGTATGCCTTAAATCAACAATCTTTCATATGTAAGTATCTATAAAATTTTATATCAAGAAATCAGTCTGCCAAAACAAAACTAGTCTTTGCAAAATTCTTATTTAATCGTTCCATCAGTTGAATTGAATATTGGTTGACTAAGAAATGGTCTCCTCCCATAATGTAAGTTTTTATTAGTCATTTACTTACTTTGCATATCCACTAACTTTCAGAAAACCTACAAATTTAAGTTTTGCTGGGAATTAAATATCCGTGTTCTGAAATATTTAACATTAAAAACTGGTAAAAGTTATACGAGTCATGTCTTTAAACTAGATGAAAAACTATGGTATTATTTCACATTAAAACCTAATGAAAATGGAGGTGTTTGGATATATTTCAATTGCTTTTCTGGCTACGAAGAAGTTAAAGCTAATTTAAAGATTAATGTAAAATCTTATGCGGACAATAATATTATTGATAAAAAGCTTGAATGCTGCTTTGCATCATCAGGAAGTCAAGGAATTGAACTTTTTGATCATAAAAAGTTGTTTGACTCATACTACAATCCTATGTTGGAAATAACATGTGATCGAGTAATAGCTGTTAAACCATATGATTATAATAATAGTTATTTGGGTAAAAAATTGTTTAATGGTCATGCAAAAGATTTGAAGATTATCAGTGGTGATAACAAAGAAATTACGGTAAGATATTTTTATATATACGCTATACGTCTGAATTCAATCAAAAACATAATTGTTTATTAATTTTAACTTTCTTGTTGAAAATTATGAGGAGGTTTACAAGCAAATGAACAGCAATAGCTTTTGTGAATATTTTAGGTTCATAAATCCATTCTATCAACATTTTCACCGATATTTGCAAAAATGATCGAAGCTCAAAAACATGAAAATGATGCAATCATTGAAATCGCAGATTGTAATTACGAACTTTTAAAATATGTTATTGATTTTTGTTATGGAATTTCTGAACCACTTCCTTCTGATATTGATCAAATTATTAAAGTGCTTAAATTTTCTGCTAAATACGAAATTGCTGATTTGAAAGTATGCTAATGATTTTATTGTAAAACTATCCAAAAATTATATTTTAGAAAGAAATTGAATTAAAACTAATGTCGCAAGTTGCGAAAGAAAATATTTGTAAAGTTTCAACTACAGCAATTGAATTAAATGTAGATGGCCTCAATATTGTATGCCAATCAAAGCTACGCGAATTCATCGGAGATGCAAAAATTATGACAGAAATTGAATTTCTTAATCAAAATTTTGTTGAAACAACATTTCAAAATATGTGTATTGGTCCAAGTTGGATTGATGATTCAACAACTTTGTCTGTTTATATGCCTTTATTAAAAGGTATTTTAATGCTTTTTGCTATGTTAGCTTTTACTTTTTTGTTTGTTTTCTTAGATTTCAAGTTTGGCATTTCTTCATCTTCTCAGAGAGCTCGCTCTACGTCATCTTTGAGACATTGATGTAGCACCAGGAACATTTGTGCATTCTGAAATTGTTAAACGTCTTTGATCTTTTGTCGTTTTGATGTTGTTTTTCTTTTGTTATCTTTTTTTTTGTTTTGTAAAATATTCTTGTCTTTTTTATGTTTTATGATTTTTGTATGTTTTTCTGCATAATGCTTATTCAAAAATTTGTTCATTACATTATTGCCTTATCACGTTTGAAAAATTTTCATAATAAATCAAAAAACTAAAATTTTAAGAAAATGAAGCAACCTAGATGTGTTCCATAGAGGTAGAGAAAAAAAGACCATCATTGAAAAAATACATCACAATCAGAATCCAAAAAACAAATTTTCAGCAAATTTTTCAAATGTGATACCGTTGTTTCGATGGTAAAAGAATTTTTCGCTTTCATAATTTTTCAAGTCATAGAAAAAAATAAACCCTTCCAGTGGGTTATTAAATCACGTGTTTCCTGGCCAGCCACATGTCTGCACATTTTGGTAAGAAATAGAGCAAAATGTTCTTTCCTGTTCAACAAAAAATGCTTTTCCTTTTGCGAAAAAAAACATGTGAACATTCAATCAATTTCTTTCTTCTTTTTTACGCTTACTGCAGCTAATACCAGTTTATTTTTAAAACCATTTTTAATAAGAAAAACGATTTTTGTTGGTGAGAATGATAGGTTTGAATATTTTGGTTATTTTTTTACTCACATGAAAACGATAGAAAACGCATTTTTAAAGCAAAACTCAGAAAAAATTTGTGATGATATACAAGCCATGTAATTCAATCATTAGACCTGACTGCAGATTAATGACTAAATAAAACGTATATTTTTTGAATATAAAAAAATTTAATCTTGTGCAAAAGCCGATGTAATAGATAAATCACGTGTTTCCTGAACAATCACATGTCTGCTCGTCCATGTAATAGATGCCAGTTTAGCTTCTATCTAAACATTTTTGGTTAAAGAAAGACGTGCAAAACATGTGTAATATCATTTGCGTTCTTCATTGCTTCGCTAAAAAACATTTTTTACTTTATTTTTAAAATCTTTGACATCGACTAAAATTACATTTAGATTGCTTTTTTTCAAAAAGCTGTTATTAAAAGGTATCTCATAATTGAAAAATTTTTTATCTACAATGAATGCCATTTTTGAATATTTCGTTACTTTTTTAAACTCAAGCAAACAAGCTTGAAATGCATTTTTAAAACAAAAAAAAATGCCAGTTTTGCTTTTTTTGGTCTTTGACATTTTGTATAGACAAGAGAAAAACGTGCGCTTGTGTGTAATACTGTTTTTGTTTGGATTTGTTTTTACACCATCATCGTTTGATTCTTTTGCCTTTTAACAGTGACTAACATCAAGCCTTTTTTTGTTCTTTATTACTAAAAAAGCTTTTTTTCGCATAAAAATATCAAATAAAAGAAGTTTGAATATTTTGTTATTGTCTCGATTCAGACAAACACATTGAGCTTATTTATAGCAAAAAAAATTTAAAAAGCTATTTAACATGTTATGGATTTATTAGTACTACATGGAAAACATAAATTATTGGGAAAAAACAGTAATCACTAACTATGTGTTATTTTAAAAATTTTAAAAATTTATTTTTCAGCATGTAATAAGCTACTTAAAACATTTTCACATATAAGTTTTTCATTTATTTATTTTTTTTACAGTTTCTTGCAAAGATAAAATTAAACACAAACATTCGATCGATTTCTTTCTTTTGATGCTTGTAGTAAAACAGTGAATCAAAGAACACAACATTTTTTGTACCTTTGATAAATGTCAAGTTTGAATATTTTATTATCAAATTTTAAACGCTGAAATCTTGTTAATAAATTCATTGCATAAATTTTAAATCACACTTTTTTTATTCATAAAAAATAAAGTATTTATGTTTGAAAGTGATCCTACAAAATATTATCATTAAAAATTGTTGTAATGATGTTATTTTTATAACAAAGTTATTTGCATTTGATTTGATGAAGCAACCTTCATCATGATTAAAGATAAATCCTAAAAAAATACAGTCTCAAATCTTTTTTTGCCGCCAAAAATTTTGAAAAAATACTATTACTTGTTTTTTTTTTGCGTATGAGCTTATTTTTTATTCTTTACTAATTATTTGTTCTATGTGGTTCTAGCTTTCTTTTATTAATACACTTTAATTTCAGGTTTTTTTCTTTTCATAATAACTTTGTGGATAAAATGTCAACTTCTCTTCCTTCTTTTGCAAAGTCTTCAAAAAGTAATGGAAAATTCCGTTGGCCAGAAGCTCCATCAATATGACAACGTTTTTCTCTTCCATCTTCATTTATTTATTACATGGCAAGAATTCCATCAACATCAGAAATCTATCTTACATTAGTTCAATTATGTAAATACTTCTTCGAAAAAAACCCTCTTCTTATTGTTGCTCGTCTTTCTATTCATGGTAGAAAATTTAGTACAAAAAATGAAATTGAATACAAAAATATGAAAAATAAATGTTGTGTTTATCCTGATATTAACAAACTTGCAAGTAGAATTTGGCTTACTGGTGATTTAGAAATTTTAGAAAAAACTCCACAATATTTGGCTTTGCAATATTCTTTAAAACTTTTTCAATTTGAAAATACTCATCTTTATATTAGCCGTAAGAAAATGGGTTTAAAAGATTTTCAATTATTCGCTTCAAAATTTCAATTAATTTCTCTTCAAAAAAGTGCTATTACTGATAATGATGGAAATCTTGTTATGCTTGAAAAGACTCTTGAATCAATTCCTAGCATTAAAGATTTTTATTAGTAAGTTTTTTGCATCAAATTTTTGTATCGTTTTAAAATTTAAACGTTAAACAACTTGGGGAATTTATTGAGATGAATTTTAAACTTTTTTTGACACATTTTCTTATAAGTTTATTAAGACTCATAAAAAAACAAAAATTTATCTTAAATTTCATCGTAGCATTTCTGAAAATTACAAAAATCAATTTGATGCATTGATAGATACTGTTATTGCTTCTGGAGTTCCTGGTCGTCGTATTATCTATCTATCCTGGGCAAAATACTGAAAAACTTATGATTTTGTTAAGCCGCTTTACTCTTTATTAATTGTATACTTTATTTTTTTTAACATGGCTTGTTTATTATATTCACTACGTTGATGAAAAATAAAGCTTTTTTGTTCTGTTATTATTTGATTTGTTTTTAACAGTAATATAAAGAAACTGATACTACAGTCGAAGAATTGAACATTTCACATATTTGACACTAATGTGAAGTTAGATTTTTACAAAGAGGGGATCTAGCTAAAACTGGAAAAACCTTGTTTTTGCAAAAATCAAATTTTCTGATAAAAACGATATAAATTTCATGGCACCGCCCGTTTTCTTCTAACTATAATTGACATCATTTCCTAGCCGAAATTCAACGAGGAAATTATTCGATGCACCCAGTACATTTATCAGGACTGACTGCTGGTCACTTGATCCTATAAATAAATCAATTACGTAATTTTCCTTTAAAAAAGTAACTATTTTTTTGGGCATACATGTGTGTACTGCTAGGTAAAAAAACAGTTTTCTTTTTCACTGGCCTTTTTTTTCAAAGTATGCCTTTGAATAGCAAGCAATCACTTGGAAGTGTCTTTTAAAATTTTTGTAGGTAATTCAGCAAAAATAATATAGAAAAATGCAAATAACTTCATTTTATCATTCTACTAATTGCGCTGGTTAGACGAAAATGTCTTTTTCCAAAGACGTAAGTTTATATGTTTTTATAGTCACTTATTTTATATATCAAATCATATTTTCAGAAGATCTACAAGTTCAAATGTTGTTGGGATTTAAATATCAGCGTTTTAAAATGTTCAGCTTTGGAAAATGATAAAAGCTATACAAGTCGTGTCTTTAAATTAGATGAAAAATTATGGTATTCCTTCACATTAAAACCAAATGAAAATGGAGCTGTTTGGATTTATTTCAATTGTTTTTCGGGATATGAAGAAATTAAAGCTGATCTAAATGTGATTGCATATCCCATTAATAAAAAGATGGAGTGCCGCTTTGTATCTTCTGGAAGTCAAGGAATTGAATTATGTGATCATAAAAAGTTGTTTGATTCGCGCTATAATCTAGAGTTACATGTAACATGTGATCGAGTTATCGCTGTCAAACCATTTGGACATAATAATAGTTTCTTGGGTAAAAAATTGTTTAATAATGGCACAAAAGATCTAAAGATTATCAGTGGTGATAATAATGACATTATGGTAAGATATTTTTATATATACGATAGGCCACTGAATTCAATGAAAAACATACAATGGGTGCTAAAACTCTCTGCACATTTTTGGCATGTTTTTGCATGTTTAGTCATTTTGGCTTAATTTGTATTTAAAAATAGCATATTTTGAGTCAGAATTGTTAGAAAATGTATGAGGATTCATGGGGAATCGAAAAATATGTTTTTAGAAGTCTGGTGCCTTCAGAATCTTGTGATTCTGAAGGCTTACAAATTGCATGTTTTTGCATGTTTGCTCTATTCGGCTTAATTTTAATTAAAAATTTTATATTTTCAGTAAGTATGGTTAGAAAAACTTGGAGAATGTATGGGGAATCAAGAAAAAGTCTTTTTAGGATTCAGATGCCTTCAGAATCCTCAGATTCTGAAGACCAAAAAACATTTTTTCTTGTTTTTGACGTATGAAAATACTTTTCAGGGTAGAATTTTATGGAGAATCTGAAAAAAACATTTTTAGAATTCTTGCTCCTTCTGAATCCCAGGATTCTGATGCCCATAAAGCTTTTTTCTTGTTTTTGTTGTATAAAAGCACTTTTTGGGGTAGAATTTTGTGGAGATTCTGATAAAGATATTTTTGTCTCTCTGTTGCCTTCAGAATCTTGAGATTCTGAAGGCTTGATTTGGTATTTTTTTTACCAGTAATTTTCTTTTATGAAAAATATAGATAAATAAAGATAGGTGCAGTTTGTAATGCTAATAATCCATTTTCCATCCATTACCAAAAATTAATAAAATTGATATTTTCAGATAGCCCGGACATATTTTTATAATGTAAGAACAAAATATTTGAAAAAATAATTAATTTTAGCAGTTATTTTAATGTTGATTGAGGAGTGAATGGGTTTTAAAATTTTGATTTTTTCGCTGACGTCAGCCTTTGGGTGTTCCCTTAGCATAACCCCGTAAAGCTTTTCTATATATGAAATTAAAAAAAATTTCTTGAGCTTCAGAATCTCAAGATTCTGAAGGCAACAGAGAGACAAAAATATCTTTATCAGAATCTCCACAAAATTCTACCCCAAAAAGTGCTTTTATACAACAAAAACAAGAAAAAAGCTTTATGGGCATCAGAATCCTGGGATTCAGAAGGAGCAAGAATTCTAAAAATGTTTTTTTCAGATTCTCCATAAAATTCTACCCTGAAAAGTATTTTCATACGTCAAAAACAAGAAAAAATGTTTTTTGGTCTTCAGAATCTGAGGATTCTGAAGGCATCTGAATCCTAAAAAGACTTTTTCTTGATTCCCCATACATTCTCCAAGTTTTTCTAACCATACTTACTGAAAATATAAAATTTTTAATTAAAATTAAGCCGAATAGAGCAAACATGCAAAAACATGCAATTTGTAAGCCTTCAGAATCACAAGATTCTGAAGGCACCAGACTTCTAAAAACATATTTTTCGATTCCCCATGAATCCTCATACATTTTCTAACAATTCTGACTCAAAATATGCTATTTTTAAATACAAATTAAGCCAAAATGACTAAACATGCAAAAACATGCCAAAAATGTGCAGAGAGTTTTAGCACCCATTGTAAGTGTTTTGCTGAAAATTATGAGGAGATTCACAAGCAAATGAACAGCAATAGCAATTTTTGTGAATATTTTAGGTTCATAAATCCATTCTTTCAACATTTTCACCCATTTTTGCAAAAATGATTGAAGCTCAAAGCAGTAATGAAAATGATGCAGTCATCGAAATCCCTGATTGTGATTTTGAAATTTTGAAACATGCAATTGATTTTTGTTATGGAATTTCTGAACCACTTCCTTCTGATATTGATGAAATGATTAAAGTGCTTAAATTTTCTACCAAATATGAAATTGCTGATTTAAAGGTTTGCTAATACTTTCGTTGTAAAACCATCAAAAAATAACATTTTAGAAAGAAATTGAAATAAAACTAATGCTGCTAATTACAAAAGAAAATATTTGCAAGCTTTCAAATGTTGCAATTGAATTAAATGCAGAAGCCCTTAAAGCTGTGTGCCAGTCAAAGCTTTGCGAATTCATCGGAAATAATGATGCAAAAATTATGACAGAAATGAAATCACTTGATCCTAGTTTTGTTAAAACTGTTTTTGAAAATATGTGCATTGGTTCATCATGGATAGATGATACGTCCATTTTTAAGTGCATTATTATCGCTCTTTTAATAATTTTTGTTGTGTTTGGTATTTTTGTGTTGGTTGCATATTTGGATCCAAACTCACCCATGAATTCAATGTCTAAGCGAGGCTTTCCAAAGCCACGTTCAGGAGGTAACACTTGGGGCACTCGTCCACGCTGAAAGCCTTAAAGCCCTTTGATCTTTCGTCATTTTCATGTTATAGTGGCTGCAAAGAATATCGCCTTTTGATTTCTGTTATGCACACGGGTTTGAGAGTTTTAAAATATTGCGTTTATTTCTGTTTATCACATTCTGTTTTGAAAATTATTCTTCTTTTTATATTTTTTTTTGATTTTTGTATGTTTTTGAATAAATTTCGTCTAAAATTTGTTAATCTCATGGCGTGCCGATTTCTTATTTAAAAAAGCAGTTTCCCATCTTTATTTACATAAGAAATCGACAAATCCAAATTATGAGAATATCTAAATGTCTAAACATTATATTAGTACATTTATTCTTACACGTCAATCCTTGACATCCACATGTCTCCACATTTTAGTTTGAGATAGAGCAAAATGTGTGGGATCATTTTTGTTCTTTTTTGCTCAACAAGAACATATTTTGTTAAGCAAAAATAACATGCAAACAAGCAATCACTTTCTGTTTTTTCTTTACGCTAACAACAGCTAACATTGATTTTTTTAGCTATGTCCGATTTGAATATTTTGATATTTTTTGTACTCAGTTGAAAACAGCAGATAATGCATCTTTAGAACAAAATGAAGAAAAATTTGTTTAACTTTTTTAACCACATCATCAATTTGCTGGTGACATTATTGAAAAAAATGTGAATTTTAAAAACTACGTACATTTTATTAAAAACCAAAAAACTGTTTAATGATTTATAATCAGTGTTGTACCTTTTCATTTTTGTTGACTCTGGCTCCGACTCCGGAGTTGATGGCTCAAGAGTTGGAGTCGACTCCGGAGTCGCAACAACACTGTTTATAATGCACAAATGCTCCAAAATTAAAAACAATGCTGTTATGATTTTTACATTCTTTTATTATTATCTTATTTCTTAAATTTATCGATATAATCTCTTTCATACATCCTATGCGTTTTTTTTTCATAGATCTTCAAATAAAAATTTTTTTAGCAATAAAAACCATTTTGTGAAATGAAACGTATAGCAAGATGCTGCTTTTTTTCTGTTGATTGTAATAAATGCCAATTTAACATTTGTTTAAATATTTTTTGCAAGAGAAAGCCGTGCAAAATCGGTGTTATATTTTTATTTTATTTTTTTTTTCATTTTTCTTTGCTAATAACCAGCGTTCCTGCGGAACGCTTAAGATACAAAAATTATATGTTACAGGGGAATTATCATGTACTGCTTTTAAATTTTTTTTAGCAAATATGTCTTTTGAGGGTTAAAAACAGTTTGAAAAGAAACATCAACGACTGGATGCCACAATAATAGGCCTATTAAGGTAACAAAAGACTGTGCAGTATCATACAGCTTAATCTAAGGAAAAAAATACAGCTTTTGCAGTACCCATAGCCTCACATAAGTATTATAATAGCAATCAGTGACAACTGCACTAAATCACGTGACGGCTATACTAAACGTTGTGACAACTATACTAAATGAGTTATGAATTCGACTTTTCCAATGCGCCTAAGCCTGAGAGCCTAAGGCCTAAGACCTAAGACTAAGCCTAACGCTCGGCCTCCGGCCTCGCGAGCCCATCCTAAGCTTGGGGTAGAAATGACAACTATACTAAGTGAGGTATGATACATGGCTGAGTGGAGTGGCAACTACACTAGAGGAGGCCCAATTTCATACCCTCATAGGTAGAGGTATGAGGTATGAAATTGGGCAATAAGGTAAATTTTGGGTAGAAATAAAGCTTTAAGCTAGGATGATATAGCTTTTTAAAAGGAAAACAATCTAAAAAATGGTCAATTTGTTGATGTCTATCGCTACTGCTTTTATTCGATCTAAAACACTCGTCAAAACAATAATGAGATTGAGTTTAATATGTTCAAGAAATTGTGAGGTAAAAGTCAGCTTTTTTTGAAGTAAGTTGCAATGCAACTGAATCACGGGAAAGGATTCGTGGCCCTCCGGGCCACGAATCCAACTGTCCCATCGGTTTCAGTTATTACATTGCTTCTTAAAGATTTTTCTTCAAATTGTCCTTTATTTTTAAAATTGCACGTCTCAAAATTAATTTTAAAAAATCAATTTATGCACTGTTTTCTTAAACTGCAGAATTGAGATATTTAAATTTCGGATTGTTTTAGAAAGCGAAAGTTCAGTAAAGCTCATATTTTACCTAGTATAATTTTTTGTTTTTACCTTAAATTTTAAGTTTTCAGTTACCGGCCTGGCTGCTATTACCATTCCCCAAGCAGCGGCAATGATTTCAAAGTTAACAAAAATATTCAAAACTTTTTTATAAGTAGCAAATATCTTTTTTCTCAAGCAAAAAAAGAAAAGGAAAAACAATCGCGTTGAGAGCTTTTCCTTCATTAAAAAATCTTTTTTCTGCAATAAAAGCGACAAAAATTTACCACTTTTTCTTAAATATTACTGCTTAAATTAATTATTAAATATATAAATTTAACATAAGGCTGTTAAGCTTAAAAAGGCCGAAAAAAGGATATCTTATTCATGGCTAACAAAAAAAGTTGAGCAAAGTTGTTGCAAAAAAAAGCAAAAATTCTTTTTTGAGCACGCGATTTAATGCGACAAAAAGGTGGGAATGTAGGTCAAATTTGAGAAACAAAAAAAAGCAAAAAAAGCTTTTGTGTTGTCTTTAGTAATAATGTTTGTTTTTTTTGCGCAAAAACATAAACATTCAATCAATTTCTTACTTTTTAGCGTTCACAGCGACTAACACCAATTTTATTTCTTTTGCAAAAAAGTTTTTTTAAAAAGCAATTTCATACCTAAAAAGCTTTTTTCACATAAATGTCAGCTTTGAATATTTTGTTACGTTTTATTTTCCGATAAAGACGTTGCAAATGCAGTTAGTGTATAAACAAATTGATGAAAAAACAAAAAAAAACATGGATTATTTGCAATGCCATTGTCGATGCATCCAATATTAAAAAAAAACGCAATAATTGTTTTGTCATTCTTAAATTATAAGAAAAGTGAATTTTTTAACGAATTTAACAAATTTACAACAGAAATGCACACACTTATTATAAATTATTACAAAAATATGTTGAAAAGGTATTTTTGGTGCCTTAATTATTGATTAACAAATTGTCAAGAATTTATAATTGTTGTAGTAATATATTTTACTCGTCATAAAAAATACAGAAACATAAATGTACTAATTGCTTACCATACAAAACACGTAGTTGGAAAATAATTATTTTAAAACTACTTTTTGTGTTAAAAAAAAGTGTTTCAAGAAGTATTTCCAACACCATTTGCGGATTTATTAAAAGCTCTTGAATAAATTATTGCTGAAAGTGTAATATTGATTGATGCTACAGTAATTCCACCAGGACCAACATATGCAGCAAATTGTAGTCCAGTTATCTAAAATTTTAAAAGAAATTAAGCATTTTGTTGACACTCGATGATTTTCCAAGGATATTTCATGTTTCTTGGTTCGACTACTTACCCAAAAGAATGCTATTGCCATAAAAAATGGCACTAATTCAATGATTGTTGTTGCAACAATAATTATTAAAACAGTTTTATTCAACTTTTTTGTTCCACTATTATTTGTTGCTTGTAAAAAATATTTCATTAAAGCTCCCAAAATAAAACCACCACAAATATTTGCAACCAAAAGTATCAGCTTAACTTTAATAATAAATCCATCATCAATTAAGCATGAAAAATAGTAACATTTTGTCACAGGTGATTTTGGGATAGTATGAATGAGATCACCAAAATAAATAACATAAATAGGAAATGCAATAAGCCCTGCGGCAGTTATTCCAGCAAACATATTTCTCTGCTGCTTTGAGTATTTCATTGGAAAAAGAATATAAAAGCAGCGATCTGCACATAAAAATAATTCCATTAAAGAATTTATAGTTACAAAAATTCCTGGAAACATTCCTAAGATATGTAGGATCCTTGGATCATAGATTACAGAATCAAATCGAAAAAATATTAACAAATATCCAAAATTAATTAGGCTCCAAATACTTCGAAGAAATACATATAAATAGAAAACTGTAATTGTTGGAGAAATATTTGAGCTTTTAGTTCGAATACTTTCTTTAAAAATTATTTTTCCACTGATGAACAGGGCAACAAAAGTGAATCCCAAGTCAATAAGATGATTCGCAAGTGCAGCATATGGGACATGGGACATTATTTTATGAAAGCAAATGCAATAAAGAAAACAACGGCAATATTTAAAATTGTATTTCTTTTAGAAACTAAATTACCTTCTTCTCACTACTTTTAAAAGTCATTTTTTTGCATCTTAGAAATTGTTAAGAAATTTGTATTTTTTCTGTTTCTTTATTATAACTTAATTACTTCTGACTAAAGTTTAAGTACTTTTTTAAATCAACGAACAATAATTTAATCATTCTTCAAAGGGCATTAATAATAATTGTATCAATTTGTGCGTAATTAGATGATTTATAAATTAAAGAACAGGTGCATTATTGTGCTTTTATTTTTATCATTTATAAGTTTTGTCGCTGCTTTCTAATTACTAAATTTTCAATGAATGTGATGGATGCTATTAATTTTTATTTATTAAAGGTATATCGCTCATCATTTCCAAATATAGTTTTTCGACTTATAACAAATGTTTAAAAATGTTTTATTTAAAAAAGTATTTTTATTAAACTTTTATATTGATGGAGAAATTTGACATACATGTGTGTGTAACACTTGCAATGTCAGTTCTTTTTTCCCACACGCCTAAACCATTGCAACAGTGTTCTCTTTATGTGGCTAATGATTAAACAATCTTACATTCTGCAATGCGAAATGGACCCGAAAGATTGCAAAAGTAAAGGGAAAATCATAGACAAGTTTTAACTTTTTAAAAAAATACATCTTATAAACTATGTGCGTATTTTTTTTCTTTATGAAAACATCAGATCCAGATGTGTGCCTTTTTAATAGTTCTCAAAAATGAGAATGATGATTGAAGGAAAAAACAAACTGCAAATAAGGGATGAAAAGCTGACAAACAATATTACAACTTTTTGCATTTATGTCAAAACTTTAAAGTTTTTCTTTTATTACCGAGTAAAGATGTTCTTTTTTGTCAAAGTGCAATTTTTAAAAAGTAATTAAACGAATCTTCAAATAATATTAATGATAGTTGCATGGTTTCCTACATAATTAACTTAAATAAAAATTAAAGAACAATTGCATATTAGTAGTGATGTCACACATGTGTAATATCGATGGTTTTGGATTAATTAGTTTTCAGTAAAAATGGTTACAGTTATTAGTTTTCTTTTTTTTTAATAATCTGATTTTTAAATGTTATAAAACTTGACAAAGCATAGACTTTAGTTTATATGAGAGAAATGTAGTATTTTTTTAAGTTTTAAAGTAACATAAATTAATATAAATATAAAATATTCAAATAACAAAAAAGCAACAACATTTGCCAAAAAATTGAATTAAAAATTATTTGTGAATACATTTTTTAGTTATTTTTTTCACGATCGACAAGTCTTAATATTTTTTTAGGTGTGACAGTGTTACTTTTATTTATGTTCTCAACACACAGTCAAATCATTGTAACAGAATTCTTTGGAAGTAGATAATATTTAAAACGAAGAACAATCCTTTGCAAAATAGGAAAGAAACAAGGAAAACAAAAACATTTTAAGTTGTCGAATGTTCTTTCTTCTAATTAAAGCTATTTTCAAAGTGTATCCTCTCAATAAATGGAGATTGTGCGTTTGTTTGTTGCGCTCCGAAATGATTCATTCACAAATTGAAAATGAATTTCATAAAATTTACATAAAAGAAAACTTTTTTCTAGGAAAAAGGAGAATATCAAAAAGATCTAGCAAAAGCAACGAGCGGAGGATCTTGGCACATTCCTTGGACCTTTTTAGGGTTTAGTTCATGAAGTGCGTTCCATAGTTTTGACTCTTTGAGCTTCTTATGAATTTACTACTACTTAAACAGAATAATGATCATATGTATTTCATAACTAAGCCTAGGATATCAGTGCTTTGTTATGGTACATTTAGGTCTTGCGGGATAGATTTTAATGATGATAAAGAGGCACGTCGATCTTTAATTTTTTTTAAATGAAAGATAGACATCAAGACATGAGACATTGGTGGTCCGCCCCGAAGGGGCGGGGCACCTCTAGTTAATAATAAAAGTGTCAACAGAAATTAAAAATTTAAAGTACATGTTGTGTTGCTATTTTTTTCATTTATGTATAATTTTGGTGACTTTTAGCTAATTAATTTTCTTTAAATAAGGTCACATTTAGCAATTTATTTTAAAATTAAAAATGCATTAAAGACATCCATTTTGATATTTTAAGTATAAAAATTTAGAAATTCATAAATTGTAACTTACTTAAGAAACATTTCATGCCATAAATTAATAAGAATACAAAATACTCAAAAAAGGAAACAACATTTGTAAAAAAACTATTCTTAAATTGCCATCTTTTTTTTCAATCGATTTTTATTGTTTTACAACAGATAGACAAGTCAGTTTTTCTAGACATACTCACACCCGAACATGAATGTTTTTTTTACTCTAAAATGTCCTTTTTTCTTGTTCAAAACACCACAGTCAAATTTACACCCTTATGTGTATGAATTAGTTGGTTGACAAAAAGAAATTTATACAAGACGTCGTAGTTTTTCTACTGTTTATAAATGTGACATTTGATTAATTAGAATTCAGCAATTTTTTCATCGGATAGTAACGTTTAAAATTTATGAAATTATTGTTTTAAAACAATGATAAAAATAGTATCATTTTATGCGTTACTTAAAAATTAAAAACAAGTGCATGGCTGGATTATTACTCTTTTGTTCATTAATGGTAATATCGGTGGTGATAATTAGTTAATTTTCAATGAATATGATGAGAGCTATTCATTTTTATTTATTAAAGATACCATTGGCGTTTCACTCCACAAAAACATTTTTAATTTATGACAAATCTGTAGAGATATTCTGTTTAAAAAAGTATTTTTATTAAACTTTTATAATAATAAAAAAATAAAATATTCAAAAAGAGGAAAGAAACCACAATGTGTCTGCAAAAACAATGATCTGACACCTTTTTGTGTCAATCAATTTGGTAGCCGCTTTTCTTGATAGATAGAAAAGTCAGAGTTCTCAGACATACTCATAGCAATGTGCGCATATCTGCGAGTACACTTGTGCTGTAATATTTTTGCTCAAAAATTTCTTTTTTTCTTATTGAAAAACATTACACCCAAGTTTTTGCTATTGTGATTAGGTTCTCGACATAAAAATGACGATAGAAGAAAAAAACAATACTTTGCAAATGAATGGTAACAAATAAGACAATTAATAAAGAGTGTTGAAATTGTTGATATCTAAAATGTTCGATTATACTTACCTGCAGAGGGCGTTTCGACCATTTCCCCTGTATGTTTGCCCATTTGTCAGTTTAATAATGTCTACAGTCAAACCTCGTTATAACGACTCTCGATATAACGTTTACCCCGTTATAACGTCCTTCAAGAGAAAATAGTTTAAATTGACCTCGTTATAACGTCTCCTTCGTTATAACGACGTATTTTCACGGTCCCTAGGAAATCGTTATAACGAGGTTCGACTGTGTTTTCGTCAAAAAAAATAAATATTAAAAAATAATTAAACCAATCCTCTAAAATAAACATTAACGACAGTCATATCAATTTTTGCATAATTATCAAGCCCGTATTTAGGGAGGAATTAAAGAACAAGTGCAGTGTTATACCTTTTTTATTTTTTTTAACTCGATCCCAAAAAATCCTGAGTCGTAGTCGCAACATCACTGAACAAGTGCATGACAGTTATAGAGTAAAATGCTTAACATTTTTAAAATTTAGACTAATTTTTTAAAAATAAAAAAATATTGAAGATTCGAAAATCTGTTTTCATCAAATAAAGAAATAAAATATTCAAAAAAGAAAGAACTAACATCTGAAAAAAAGAAAAATTAAACAAACTTTGTTGTCAATTGATTTTACAGTATCTTTTTCACAACAGACAAAAAAACAGACATATACATCAAGGTATGTTCATACTGCCGATGTCAGTTGTTTGCCAAATGTGTGTCCATATGGTGGTGAACAAATGTGAGGCATGTGAGGATTGACAGAAAAAAGCGCAAAAGAGAATCGGTTTGTCATCATTCTATTAACAACATATTTGAGGTGTTTTTGTTGAATATGGCCTAGTTTGACCGTAAACGTTTCCAACTGATGGTGGAGTTGAGGCCCCATATTTTGCCTAAATACTCATCATAGTAAGGGATAGTTATGGACAAAATATCAGCTGCGGAATCCTCCTCCCTGGGATTTAATAGCTATATGAAAATAGCTTCAGTAGCAGACGATGTATAGCTTTTAAGTTAGAGATATTCAATTTATGCAAGAGTTGAGCCCTCATATTTTGCCCATATACTCGCCTAGTTAAGCGATAGTAAGGGACAAAATATCAGTAGCTCAATCCACCTCTTTCACATATGTTCATATGCATGGATTACGTCAACTATACTTGTTAATATTTATAAAGGGTAGTAGCTGATAAATACACATCATTTGGACTATACTTCAGTGCTAATTTTTTGCATTATTCATGACATAATTAGCTTAGAAACATTATATAAATAATATTTGAGCCAATAAAACTCCCAAAAAATGAGTTTAACTGAGCTATGATATAGCTATCATCTGCTATGGCTAGAGCTATAACAAGTATAGTTGACGTTATCCATGCATATGAACATATGTGAAAGAGGTGGATTGAGCTACTGATATTTTGTCCCTTACTATCGCTTAACTAGGCGAGTATATGGGCAAAATATGAGGGCTCAACTCTTGCATAAATTGAATATCTCTAACTTAAAAGCTATACATCGTCTGCTACTGAAGCTATTTTCATATAGCTATTAAATCCCAGGGAGGAGGATTCCGCAGCTGATATTTTGTCCATAACTATCCCTTACTATGATGAGTATTTAGGCAAAATATGGGGCCTCAACTCCACCATCAGTTGGAAACGTTTACGGTGAGAAGAAACATCATTTGGCAGGCATTTGATTTTTTTCTCATTAAATTTTTTTTGTGTGAAAAAAATACCCTCTTTTTGGTGCTAACAAAAAAGTAAACAGAATAATAAAATTGCTGAGAATTCATACATATTACAAAATTGTGATTTTTCTGTATTCTACTGCGAGAATTAGTTTGCGTTTATTTTTTCCGATATCTTTTTTGCAGCTATATTAAATTATCTTCATTTTTGATTCAAAATCTTGTTTCTGCAATTAAGTATAAAAAATGGTGAAAATTAAATCTTTATCAAAAACAATTAAACAACAAAACATTTTCATGGCAAGGATCTCCAATACTTTTCCATTTTAGATTCAATTGTTTATTATATCGGTTGAAACCCCTCATCGCCAGAAACGTACCAGAAATTAGTTCAAAGCTGTAAATATTTTTTTGAAAAACAACCTCTTCTTGCTATTGCTCGTATTCGTGATAACGGAAAAACACTTTGTACAAATGATAACAATCATTGTTATCATAAAAAAAACAAATGTTGTGTTCGCGTTAATCTCCGCAAACTTTCAAGCAAGCTTTGGCTTATTGGGGAATTTGCTGTTTCTAGCCATCTTTCAATTTATTCTTCACTTAGTATTTCTCTTATTTCAGATTTATATCCATGTGAAAATGCTATAATTTATATTTTGTTTATTACAATTACCATAGAAGAATTTAAAGTATTAACTCAATTTTTCAAAAGATATCGTCTAGGTTTTGTTAAAATTATTGAAAATGACGGACAAATTGTTATGATTGAAAAAATTATTGATTTGATTCCAAATATCAAAGAATTTAATTAGCAAGTTAGTTGCAAGAGAAGATGATTATTCTGTTTTACCCTGGTAATTTACTTTAATTTTTTAGTTCCAGAAGAAAGTGGTGAAAATATGACTCTTCAAGCTCCTCCTGCAGAAGATGAACGTCTACCATCTGTTGGCGCTGCTCATATTGCTTCAAATGATTGCGGCGAAAATCTTACATCAAATTCAGAAAAATGTACTCAAGATGGAGATGTTTTTGGTCCAGAAGAACCTGGAGGTGGTAAGATTTTTTTCATTCGATAAAAAGATATTTATTTCTTACTGTTGTTTACTTCAATTATTAGTTGCAGAAGAAAATCGTGAAGAGAAGGCTCTTCAAAATCCTCTTGCTAAGGAAACGAAGGATCAAAGTCCACTTCCTGCAGAAGAAGATGATGGAAAGAAGGCTCTTCAAGCTCCTCCTGGAGAAGAAGAACGTCTACCGCCTGTTGGTGCTGATGATACTGCTGCAAATGATTGCGGCAAAAATCTTACATCTGCTGCTGAAGTTCAAAATAAAGATGTTTTTTTTTCCAGAAGAACTTGGTATTGGTAAGATATTTTTTGCCTTTTGATCAAAAGACAATTATTCCTACTGTAATTTACATTATTTTTAGCTGCAGAAGAAAATGGTGAAAATAAGGCTTTCCAATCTCCACCTGATGATCGTATGTATTTTAGCTATTGCGATAAACTAAATTAGTTTTATGTTTTCTTACGGTGGTTTTAATTTTAGGTTCTACTCATGCTATTGATACAGAAGAAAATGCTCTGCGATTTCCGGATGAAAATTCTATGTATCGAAACAAAAACATGTATTGAAAATTCCGGAATCAACCAAAGTTTTTTTAACATCAGTTAAAACAATTGTCCCATCGAAGGTGGTATTTCTGATTGAAGCTGAAACTGGAACTTGAAAAAGCTTATGTGTATGTTTATCTTTTATTGATTCGTAAGCATACTGACTGTAATTGTTCTTTTTTAAGCTTGCTGATTGGATTAAACGGTATCAACCAGACTGGAAAGTTATTCAAACTTGTCCTTCTCGAATTGCTGTTCATGAACATTATAAAGCATGCGTTGAAATTGGTGATATAGATGCTTGTCAATTCAGCAGCAAGCGACATTCAACAGGTGATAATCCATCAAAATGGCTAGTAACTTCTGGTATCGCAAACTTTATGCTACAAACTCGGAATAATTTTAATGCTCTCATTCTTGTAAGTTTAACATTTAACTAGTATTTTCAATGGGGTTACTATTATTTGTTTCAGGATGAAGGTCATCGCGATGATTTAGCAATGCTTCTTTGCCTTGACTATGCTTTGAAAGCTGGTTAAAAGGTTTTGTTGTTACTGCAAGTGTTGATGAAACCTTTGTTCAACATTTGAAACAAATTGCTCCTACTCTTCGTCATTTCAAAAGTATGTCTTTTGTTCAAATTGCCAATCTTTTAAATTTATATTGGGTTTTAGGTAAAGCTAAATCGCCTTATTCGGTAAAAATTCTTACGACTGATTTTTCTCCAATGCCTGAAGTTGATGGTGAACTGATGTTGGATTTACCTGATGAAGATGCTGTAGCTGCTATGTTTTATGACGTTCTTTCTACATATTTTCAAAGAACAACACCACCTAAATAACGGAGGAATATTATTGGATTTTGTAGTGGAATGAAAGCTATTTCAGCTGCAAAGAATAAATGCTTTAAATTGTTGAAGGGTAATGGATACAAATTTATTTTGTTGCATAGTTAGCTTGAAAGAGCAGATGATGCTTTTGATACGGCAATAACTCAACTTTCATGTGTATGTTTTTTGTTGTATTACTATCGAACTGAAACGCATATTTTAGGTATTCTGCACAAATTGCATTGAAACTGCTTCAACATTTCCTAATGTACAGGAAAATTGCAATCAGAATTCAATAAAGAAGGAATTATTGAGCTTGAAGAACATCACATCAGTGCTTACAACTGCTTCAACGAATGGTGGCCGAACTAATCCTCATCGGAACAAGCCTGCTGAATGGAATCTTGCTTGCGGTGAAGTTGAAGGCATCGCTCTTTTTGGTGTTAAGCGATATGAAACTGTAAACGATGTTCCAAAATTTCTTCATGGACTTACAACGGAACAATGAAATCTCTTCTTGAATAGCATGTGCGTCAAAGGTTCTATTTATTCTGATGCAACAGCTACACCGTATGGTGAACATTTCGGAAAATTCCCTATCGCTGATGCTGGTAATACCTCTCTTGCATCTATTTGTTCTCACTTTGGTATTGCTAAAATGGGTGTTTATGTAGCTGCAGCAATGGAAGTTGATACTTGCAGTAAGTTTTTGTATATTCTTGTTTTTTGTTTTTAACATTCTCTTTTTTAGTTGTTAATCAAGAAAGAAATGTAAATGGTGCTTTTCGATATCCACAATGGACTCGACAAGATATTGATAGTGAACATTTAACTATCTATGAAATGGTTCAATGGTGGTTCTGGTTTTCAAAAGTTAATAAAAGGGATGTCCACACTGATCAAACAAGTGATTTTCCCAAATTTTTCCGTGTTGGTGAATGTAAAGAAATGGAAGAACACATTAAACGGTTCCAACATGACATCTGCAGAGCTGGTCTTCTTGGAATTGATGATCAAATTAGTGATGAACAACCCTGGTGCAATCGTAATATGAGAAGCAAAAATCGAAATAATCTTTTCAAGAGTTAATTTTTTGATTGTGTCCTACTGTTTTTTTATATATTTTAGTTGCAACTGTTTGTGCATATGGTGATCATTTTGTTATTAACGGAAAAACTTTGGCTACTGAAACTGATGAAGGTGTTGAAATCCAATCAGAGACTCGTCTCAAGGCACCTAAAGATTGGCCTCTGGTTTATCATAAGGCAGTTTGCTATAGGGATGGTGAAGTTGTAAGTATTTAAAGACACTTTTGAACATTTTTAAATTATTTTCAATTTTTTTCAGCATGCAGCAATGACAGCTATTGCACCATCAGTATTTGCTGCATTTAGTCATCCTGGTCAACGCCGGAGTCGGAGTCGATCTTTTTGAAAGATCAAAGGAAACATGCCGCCGGAGTCGATCTATCGACTCCGGAGTCGGCATCAGGGTCACAAAAAATGGGAAGGTACAACACTGAATAGGATTCGTGCCAATCTTTACTGGCCCTAATGAATAAATGCCATTTTCATATATCATGAGTAACAGACGACTGCTACTTTTTTTGCTAAAAACTGCTTATTATGGCGGTTTTTATTTGAAAACGATAGAAACTGCCTTTTTGCCAGTGATTATCACGTTTTCTATCGTTTCCAAATAAAAACCGTCATGATAAACAATTTTTAGCAAAAAGTAGTAGGTATCGTGTGCTACTTCCTATGTATAAAAATAGCATTTAATAATCACAGCCCGTAAAAATTGTCATGAATCTTATTAAATAGTAGTGGAATCAGTGTACTTCCGCCCCGCTCTTCACTCCCACTTCCGCTCTCTTATTAAGGGAGCGGGTAATTAGGGAGCGGGAGTACACTGAGTGGAATCCCATGAAATATCTTATGTGGCCAATCTTTTCACGTGTTTCACTTGTTAGTTGAAATGCTTTGTATTTTTTAAAAAAGTTACTTTTTAGCCATTTCGATGTTGCCAATCATGCAGCTACTGCCGAAACCCTAACAAATATTTTAAAACTTCCAAACATTGACAAATATCATTACTTACACTTTGGTTATATTCCACAAATTTTTAATATTCAAGATGTTACTGAATTTATTATGGTAAAGCTATAAAAATTTAAATTTTTGTATGGCATATGTTTGTTTGTTTTTTTAGATTTCAAAATTTCGACATATTTATTTCTACTTTCACTCTAATTTCTCAAGATTATAAAAGTCAACTTGTATAAATACAACTGAAAATCTTAGTTGTATTATCCACTCTGATGGACAAGACGAAGAAAAATGCGAAATTATGGAAAATCGTTGCAGTCGTAAAGCTTAGTATAAAACAATTTTACATATTTTTGTTTGTTTTGGTTTTTTACACCGCTTTTACTTTTTGAAAAAAAATTGTTTTTGATATTTTGTGATAAATACTTTTTTCAGAGCTTTAACACAGCTGCATAGGTCCTTGAAAGTGTACAATAATAGCTCCCGAAACCGCTCTAAAAACTATAGCAATATTGATATGAAACTTTTTTAATGCCACTATATAACTTTTAATACAAAAAACCACCCCAATGAAAAATGATGACAGTATAAACTTAAAAATTTTGTAATTCTAGAGAGCTCTTATCTGTCCTACTAGAAGATTAGAAGATATGCAAATGTTAACAGCTTAAAGATAGGAGCATGGTTAGCAATTATTCCTTTGTGATTCATTTGTGGCAGTTTTGGAAACTTACATGTTGCTATACCTCGGTATTTTTGATAATAACTAATTCTCAAAAAAATGGCATTATTTATCAATTCTTTTCCACATTAATAATGCATTTATACCATTCCATCCTTTTGAGTTCTAACAATTTATAAATGAAAAAATGTAAATTCGATAATGTAGTTTTTATTAAATTTGTGCATTTAATAAAAAAAAATAAAAATATTCAAAATAGTAAAAGAGCAGCAACGTTTGAGATAAAAAGCAACTCTAAACGAAAAGATTTTGTCAAATAATTTTTTAGTTTTTGTCAAGTCATAATTTTTTGAGCATGTATGTGTGTACATTGGCAATGTTACTTTTTTGTTCTTTACATACAGCAGCCAAACCAATGCAATGTCGCTCTCTTTATGTGGCTGAAAATTGAAACATGGCAAAAATAAAAAAACCAAGACTTCGATTAAATCAGTGAGCAAGAAGTGTGGAACGACAGCAAAGAAGGAGCTAAAATTGTCTACTGTGTAGTATTTGTGATTATAATAACTTGATTTTCATAGAAAATGATGAAATATATTACTTTAGTTTTTTAATAAATGGCTAGTAAATGTCTATGAGAAATATTTTAAAACTCGAAAAACTTAATAGTCTATGGTTTCGATTCCAGAAGTTATGGATATTGATGATCTTGCTCAATTAATAAAGGTAATTTATTAATATTATTTTGGTGGCTACAATCTTTTGTTTTTTAGAATCACAAAAATACAAAATTTTTGGGATGTGCTATGTCGTTTTTTGTTATTTATATTTTAGTATGGTTGAATATTATTATTAAAAAATGTAGCTTGCAAAGAAAGTATTGTCGATTTTAAATATATTTATTTATTATATTCCAAAACAATGGAATTTTTATTCGTTTTTTTCTACAATAAAAATTACGAAAAACATAAAAATGTTTATTTTTGCTTAAAAAGTATAGCTTTATCAACTTTCTATCAAAAAAAAAATAGTAAAATATTCAAAAAATATAAATAACTTGTATCAAAAAAACATCAGCAACCACTTACAAATTGATTTTCTTTTCCTGCTGTTTTTGCAATAAACAAGTAGTAGTAAGTTCGCATGAATGTGTATGTGCATTTGTTATGTATGTAACTTTGTTATCTAAGCATTTTTTATCGAGGTGTAAGATGACCGACAAACTCTTTCTACAACAATAGCATATATAAATATGAGACTGACCATTGAAGAAAAACGCAGCAAATTAGGAAAAATTATTTTTCTTTAACGACAAGAAAGGCAAGAAGAATCTCAATTCTTAAAATTTTTTTGTTTTTTTACGTTCATATATTTATTTTAACAAATGTTTTAGTTAATAATTTTTTAGATTTATAGTTCGCGATGAAAAACTTTGTGTATGAAAAGGATTATTTTGATACCCCTTTAAACACAACAAGCAAAAATGGAAAAATTACATGGCCAAAAATACCATCTGTAAAACAATATTTTTGTCTACCCGATTCACTTATTTATCATATTACCAAAAATCCACGAACTCCTAAAATCTATTATAAATTGCATCAAAGCTGTAAATACTTTTTTGAGAAGCATCCACTTCTTCTTGTTGGTTGTATTTTTTATAATGGAAAACGAATGTGTTCATATTACAAGTTATATCAAAAACATAAGAATAATAAGCATTGCTGTGCAAATCTTGATGTTAATAAAATTACAAGCAAAATTTGGCTTTTTGGTGAAATAAGACTTGGTGATAAATTCTTTTTGAATGACGATGATTCGTTATCACTTTTGTCAAAACTTTATCCAGCTGAAAATTCTCCTCTTCATATAACAAATGCCAAAATTACTTTTGATGTATTTAAATTATGGGCTTCAAGGTTGCACTCATTTTATTTAGAAAAAACTACTGTGTTTGATAACGATGGAATTCCTGTAATGCTTGAAAAAATTATTGAGTCTATTCCTAATATTAAAGATTTTTATTAGTAAGTTTTTTTGACATTTTGCATCATCCAAATTTACCAAAAATATAAAACTTTTAGTACTTTTGATATTGAAACACCTGCAGCTTCTCCTACAACCATAAAAAGTATCATCAAACTCAAGAATATTGGTAATATTTATTTGGGCAATATTCCTGAAATTTGTACCACTGAAGATATTTATGCGTTAATAACGGTACATAATTAATTAGAATTATCGATATAAACTATTATTATTTTTAGAAATTCAAAGATACAAAAATTTGTCTTCAGTTTCTTTGGAATATTCAGGTAGAATACCGAAATCAACTTAAAGAACTTGTCGACACCATTATTGAATCAAATTTTCATAATTGTGTTTTGCGATATTATGGTCAAGATGAAGAAAAGTTAAAGATTATGAGAAATCGCATTGATATGTAATTAATTTCTGTATTCTTTATGCATTCTTTCTGTCTCTGTTTTTATGTTATTACTGAAAATAAAAATTTTTGCTTCATTTTCTAGCCTTTCTTTATTTTACATAGTTTTGATTAAAGCTAGTCAATCACTTTTACTTTGAACTTTGCTAAAAGAAAGGGTATTTAACTGGAACTCGATTTTTGTAAATTTCAAATTTTTTTACAAATTTAGAGAGTGCCTATCCTGTCACATTATGTTTTTTATTAAAAAGTTAAGGTTAAAAAAAGTAATGGTTGTTCTTTTTTCCATAAAGCAGCATCGCTGATTTTCTTTGATGATTAAAGAAAATATGTTGCGCACACTTTGCTTTTTTTAGCCGTGAGTTGGACATTTCAGTGAAAAGAAAAATGCTGTGTCATAACGCACTCTATTTCAAATTGTTGATGGCAAAAAAGGTGCTTTTATTTTTTTCAATGCAACATTGATTTTTTCTTCTAAAAGTGTTGATTTTTTATAAGACAATAAATAGTGACCTAGCTGTAAAAGATTTTGCAGCGTGATTGTCAGTCATTTTTTTGCTTTCATTTTTTTATTAAAAGATGGACTTTTTTTCTCTAATTTTTTGTTTAAGCTTAAACATATTTAAATTTTTAATAGTATTTTTACAAATATGAATAGACGTGTAAAATAGTAACAGCACCACTATAATGTACACTGCAGTTTAAAAAACTTTAAAACAAAATTTCTTATAGATTTCTTATGCATGATTCAAGATACAAAAATACATTTGTTTATAAAACATTTTTTCGGTCAGTGGCTTCAGGATTAACAATAAAGAAAAGCAAGTTTTAAACAACAAATTATATTCGTTTTTTATGCCCGCCCATTTTTCTTTTATAAGACGTACATGTAAAAACAGATAATACAACACATGACATTATGAAAGATTTAAAACAACAGAAAAACATCCAGCTTCAAATGAAAGCATTAAAGCAAAAACATTTTCTTCAATATTTTGTTCCCATTTTCAAAATTTCTTTAAAGCTCCATCATAATAAATCCCAATTCGACAAGACAAAAATTTAGCAATATATTCAATTTGTTCATCAGAAACGACAGTATTGATAAGCATTTGTTCAATTTCTTCACTTGATTTTGCGCCTAAAAAGGGGCAATTTACATTTCTTTGATTATCTTTAATGTTACTTTTAACAGAGTAAATAAATTTACTGTTATAAAAAAGACATACCAGATGCAATTAAATCATTTCGAAATTTTTCATTAATAACATACTGAATTAAAAAACAGCTATCAGTTTTTCCAGTAAATAGAAGAGACAAAGATGCAAAAATATTTTGTGATTTGAAGCTATGCGTCTGAACATTATTTGCGACAGGAAGAATATTTCGAAATGCTATGCTTGCCCAAAAGTCATAAGCATTATTATAATGAGCATCAATTTTGACATCGATATTTAATTTCTTGCATGCTTGTTTGAGAGCAAATGTAGATGGACGATGAAATTTGAAAACTGCATTATCTTTAGATTCTTCTTCAACTTTGGGTCTGAAAATTATCATTATTAAATTTAAGTTAGAAAAATGTTAAGAAAATTACTTTTTGGAAGCAGCTTGTTTAATAATCATGATATCAACATCATTTTCAATGATTTCTCGTTTAACACTTGATCTTGCTGACTCTGCTACGGCTACTACTGGAGAAGGTAGTTGAAAAGGTGATGTATCATGTGAATCCTGACCATTATTTTCATCAATTTCTAGTTCGATACTTTCAGCAATATTTTCATTTGCAATAGAAGAATCGCTTTGTGATGTAACATTTGAATTGCTGCTAGCGACAGCGGTATTGACACTTAAATAAAAATATATAATTAATTAAATGTGATTGAGTAATGTACTGTTACATGTCTGGCCCCTAAGGCTAACAGCCTCGGAGTAATTGGATAACAAAGCTCCTGACTGAATAGTCCTATACGGGGGATATCTACCGTTTAATCAGCAAATGATGAAAGCACTTACGAAACAGATTCTTCAATATTTGAATTAGAATTATTGATCATTGAAGTTGACATAGATTGATTAGATTTGTTTCTGCAAAAAGTATAGCTTTGGTTTCATACTTATATTATAAGCATTGCAAAACTTACTTTTCGTAACATTGTCCATTTGTTAATCCATATGAGTAGTGATACACTGGGTTTAGCGTCCATCTGGCTACCGTAATCCCTAACTTTTTACGCGGCAGCGTATTGGGGAAAAACGACGCTGGCTACTTAAAATCTTTCTGTAGAAAATATTTTTGTAAATTTTTATTTTTAAAATATTACTGTAAAAATCATACGGTAACTTTGGTATACTGTAACTTTGGTATACTGTAACTTTGGGATGCTGTAACTTTGGTATACTGTAACTTTGGTATACTGTAACTTTGGGATACTGTAAGTTTGGGATACTGTATTCAAAGGAGTTTTATCAAGAATTAAATTTTTCCAAAAGTTTTTTAAAGGTCAAGTTAAAAGTTCAAGCTTACAAGTTTGAGTTATGAGATCACTTGCTTATCAGTCATGCATCCATGATCTTATCAATTTTTTTATCACTAAAAATTTTTTTCAAGTTTTTGTTTGTATTGATCAAATCCAAGTTGAATTTAAATTTTTCTTATCAGTTGACCTTATCAGTTGCCTTATCAGTGATAAAGGCGGATCAATTGATCAAAGCTTTTTAGCGCCCAAACAATAAGTCTCCTTCCAAATAAATATTTTATCACCGATTTTGTTTTCGTGTCGAGACCCTATTTCGAAATATTATTTCATAATTTTCCCGCAAAGCCTTTCACAAGCATGCCGACAATTGTTTCCCTCTTTGTTTTTTTTTTTGGCTCAATCTCTTTTACCTTTGACCCGAATAATAAAAGTTCACTTATACGCAATATCTGACCTCATCTACTTCCTTTCTGTGGAACATTCCTCTTTCTCCGCGGCATCGAGCTAGAAAGATCAACAAATGCCAAAGGGAAATGCCAAAGAGACATCAACAGCTGCTGACCGAGAGAGAGAGAGAGAGAGAGAGAGAGAGAGAGAGAGAGAGAAAGAATAAGCAAATCGCACTCGTGGAAAAAGAGAGAGAGAAACGGGACAAAAAGGGCGAGAAGAGAGAATAATGCCACAAAAAGGGATCGCTCAAGTGGGGAAAATGTTAAAGTTTATTGTTTGATTTGTCAAAAATTACACAAATTAATTGGTTTTTTCTCGTTTATTTAGAATCAATTACATAAAAATTATAAAAAATAATACAAAAATTGAATAAACATATAAAAACATTGCAAAAATAGATTAAAAATTGAGCAAAAATATATGTTAAAAACGAAACAAAAACGATACACTTTTTATATGCTTAAGGATACAAAATGCATCAAAAATTATCACTCAAAACGATACAAAAACGATACAAAAATGATACAAAAATGAAACAGTTGAGATTTTTAGTGTTTTTCCTTTGATCTTTGCCGACAATCTGCGTGTGCGTGTGTGATTGAGGACGGAGGGAGATTTATTCTGTTTATTTACATTTAAATGTTGCACCAAGAGAAGTGCCAGCAAATTTTCCATCAGCAAGTTGAATCACAGGAATAGGTCGTGAACTCCAATGATGACGACTCGTTTTTCCAATAGACTCTTTTGGATTGTTAGCAAATAAAAAGCATTGAAGTTTTTGTCCATTTTTAGGAGCTGCCTCAACAAATAATTCCAGCTGTTCCATTGGTGTCATATATGCTCCATCGGATTTTGTGATTTTACTCAAAAGTATTGATTTTCTCGCTGAAGACGAAGTTCCATTTTTAAATGTTTTGTCGGATTTATATTTTGGTTCTATAAAGCATAATAATTTCCAGAGCATTGGTCCAGCTCGTCGAACATATTTGCTTCTATTGCGCGCTTTGTTGTCGACTGTTATCATAAAATAGCTCATATAAGCAGCCATCAGTGGATTAAGTTCAATGGGAACTTTTTCGGGAACAGGATAAACTTGAGTTCTGGGAATTTCCATCTTTTATGTTAAATTTCTGACTGTAATGTCGATGGGGAAAAAAAACCAAAAATTCAGTCTTTATCTCAAAAATCCGCAGTTGAACTCAGGACGAGGGACGTTTTCGATATAAAGTAACGCTATAGAAGCAGACAAAAATGCTATTTTTTTTCTAAGAAAATAATTTGAATCTTTTCTTTTTTTCTCTGTCGTATAAACGAAATAGAAGTAACGCATCTTAGGTTCATTTTAGTTTTAGGACATAAATATTAAATTTTCAAGGATATTCTAATTGACAACAAATGCTCGAAATTGTTTCACTTAAAATTTTCTCGTTTTTCTTGTGTTAATTTCTTTGTTACATATAAAAAATGCCTGCTTCTCGCACTTTTCCTGTTTCTGATAAAATTCCAAAAGAGTTACATCCATTAATGGCTGCATTCATGAGTTATATTTTACAGACACATAAAAGTAAAAATAATAGCAGTTATGTGAAAAGAGTAGTTCCGATGATATCAAAGCTTTTGTTTTTCTTTAAACCTCAATATAAAATAGATATAAAATTGAGAAAACAGACTCCTATGAGCTATAGAAAAGGAATTTTGAGAGCAATAGTTACGAAATCGGATGGGACTATAATGAAACCTGTAGAGCAGTTAAAGGTATTTACCGAGAGCGCTAGACGAAATAATCAAGAAATTCAATGTGTTTTGTTCGAAAGTAATTGTAAAAATATAATAGACAAAACTGATAAAAGAACCGACGATGTATTAATTGTTCCTGTTATTAAACTGGAAAATGGTAAATTTGCAGCGACTTCAACTTTCAATGGTTTAAATTTTAATAATCAAAAGCTCAAACAGAAGACACGGAAGGAAACGAAAATTGTTCCGTATGAAGACATAAGAAACGAATTTATTCAGCTTTTAAGCACTTTATAAATTAAACGGCGTGCGCTTTTTCTTATAATTTTTGGCATTGTATTTGCATTTTTGTACAAGTTGAACGTAATTAATTACATTTCTTTTTATCTCTACCGCACTATAATTTTAACTTATCTATAGTTTATTTTTGTAATTCGCCTTTGCTTTAACTATGAATTTTAATAAATAAACAAGAATTCAACCAAATTGTTTACCTACAAAACATGGATAATTTAGAGATTTTTAATCGAGAAGAGCTTTGCTTTCATCATCCTTGTAACATTATAATTTCTGGATCAACAGGAGCAGGAAAATCGACGCTTTTAGGGAATATTTTAAAGCACAGAGAAGAGCTTTTTCACCCAGAACCAGTTGATTTATTAGTCGCTTACGGACAAAATAGCAAGTTAAGTGAGCAACTTCAAGAGGAAGGAGTTAAAACTTGTAAGGGATTGCCAGATTTTGACGTGATTGACGAGCAATTAAAGAAGCCGTCTCTTGTTGTTTTCGACGATTTGATGGACGCTGATGAAACCTATTTGAACACTTTATTTTTGAAAAAAGGAAATAACAATAACACTTCAATTATTTTTGTTGTTCAAAGTTTATTTACTCCAAAACTTCGCTTGTTAAAAACTAATTCTCAATACATTTTGCTATTAAAAAGTCCAAACCAAACGTTAAATATCCGCACATTCTTCTCTCACATTTACGGAAGCAAATTTAAAGAAGCGCTAAAAGCTTATTCAGATTGTGTAGAAAATAAAAAAGTTGGAAGTTATCTTCGAATCTCCCTTCATCCGAGCACCGATCCAGCTTTTCGTCTTGTGACAGGAATTCTTCCCTCAGAGGAATTTATATGCTATAAAATATGAGTCAATTAAAAACTTTGAAAAAGTTTGCAAGGATTCAGTCAACAATCAGTTTATCAAATGCATTTGAGGATGAAATTGAATTAATTCATCAGATTTTTAATTATTTCGTTAAAGAATATTTCCCTGTTCCTGAAAGAGTGAGAAAAATGCTTTCAGAAGAAACTGATTCAATAAATCGCTTTGCACGAGCTCGAAATCTATCTTCAATAAGGAGAAATTCACAGTATTTGACTCCAAAAACAATAAGACTAATCTTGAAATGGTCTCTAAAAATTTATTTGCGTCAGAATAATATAGCAAATTTGTCCACCGCGTCTTGTGTTTAATGTGCAATTTCAATAAAATCCGTGCATTTCTAAGGTAATAATACAAAAAAAGTTAGTTATTATAATAATTTTGTGTAAATTTTCAGCAAAATGTCTAACAAAGTGATTTTAATTCCTGAAGAACGCTACAAAAAGATGTCAGAAAAACTTCATGTGGCAAGCAAGGCTGATCTGAAAAAACAAATTGATGCAACGATAAAGAATCAGGAGCAGCTGGAATTACTTTCACGTAGAGAAGAATACACAGAAAGAGACGAGAAAATTCCAGAAAATTTAAATAAAAAGACAAAAATGACAGCTTTGACTCTAATTCCTCCTCCAGAGAAACGTGAAAACTGGAAATTTCCTATCAAACAAAAAATAAAGAAAAAAGCTACAACAAAGTCAAGAACAATGGTAGTCAAAAAGACAACTAAAAAGGCAGTTGAGACCATAACCGATGGCAAGAAGCGGGCATTCGGCCAATGGAAATTCATCGACGAAGACTAAAATATCTCTCTCATTCACACACGCACACGCAGATTGTCGGCAAAGATCAAAGGAAAAACACTAAAAATCTCAACTGTTTCATTTTTGTATCATTTTTGTATCGTTTTTGTATCGTTTTGAGTGATAATTTTTGATGCATTTTGTATCCTTAAGCATATAAAAAGTGTATCGTTTTTGTTTCGTTTTTAACATATATTTTTGCTCAATTTTTAATCTATTTTTGCAATGTTTTTATATGTTTATTCAATTTTTGTATTATTTTTTATAATTTTTATGTAATTGATTCTAAATAAACGAGAAAAAACCAATTAATTTGTGTAATTTTTGACAAATCAAACAATAAACTTTAACATTTTCCCCACTTGAGCGATCCCTTTTTGTGGCATTATTCTCTCTTCTCGCCCTTTTTGTCCCGTTTCTCTCTCTCTTTTTCCACGAGTGCGATTTGCTTATTCTTTCTCTCTCTCTCTCTCTCTCTCTCTCTCTCTCTCTCTCTCTCGGTCAGCAGCTGTTGATGTCTCTTTGGCATTTCCCTTTGGCATTTGTTGATCTTTCTAGCTCGATGCCGCGGAGAAAGAGGAATGTTCCACAGAAAGGAAGTAGATGAGGTCAGATATTGCGTATAAGTGAACTTTTATTATTCGGGTCAAAGGTAAAAGAGATTGAGCCAAAAAAAAAAACAAAGAGGGAAACAATTGTCGGCATGCTTGTGAAAGGCTTTGCGGGAAAATTATGAAATAATATTTCGAAATAGGGTCTCGACACGAAAACAAAATCGGTGATAAAATATTTATTTGGAAGGAGACTTATTGTTTGGGCGCTAAAAAGCTTTGATCAATTGATCCGCCTTTATCACTGATAAGGCAACTGATAAGGTCAACTGATAAGAAAAATTTAAATTCAACTTGGATTTGATCAATACAAACAAAAACTTGAAAAAAATTTTTAGTGATAAAAAAATTGATAAGATCATGGATGCATGACTGATAAGCAAGTGATCTCATAACTCAAACTTGTAAGCTTGAACTTTTAACTTGACCTTTAAAAAACTTTTGGAAAAATTTAATTCTTGATAAAACTCCTTTGAATACAGTATCCCAAACTTACAGTATCCCAAAGTTACAGTATACCAAAGTTACAGTATACCAAAGTTACAGCATCCCAAAGTTACAGTATACCAAAGTTACAGTATACCAAAGTTACCGTATGATTTTTACAGTAATATTTTAAAAATAAAAATTTACAAAAATATTTTCTACAGAAAGATTTTAAGTAGCCAGCGTCGTTTTTCCCCAATACGCTGCCGCGTAAAAAGTTAGGGATTACGGTAGCCAGATGGACGCTAAACCCAGTGTATCACTACTCATATGCTTCTTTCGTTTTTCCTTGCTTCAATAAATCTTGAACTTTCATTGCATATGCATATTCTCTTAATTCACAAATATCGCTGTGATCAATTGGTGCAAATACAATACCACAAATGATTTTCAAATTGGATGATGTGCATTTACAACGTGGAGAATTTCGATTACAACACCACCAATATGAACTTTTTACACAAATATATTCTCGAATTTTTGATTTATTTTTTAATTCTTTAATGATAAGGCGATGATTTGCCTTTAAGCTTCTTGTTAGTCCATATTCATAGTCACAACATTTCACAGGTCGATGTGTTTTCAAAAGTTTAAGAATTTTTTCCTTCGCTGACTCTAGATCATTGATAATATTTTCGATAGTAGAATATTCTTTCAATGATTCAGTAAGTCGAGTAAATGATACTTTTGGTTCATCCATGATTGTTTCAGCGATTTTGATTCTAAAAAATTCAAGATAACAAATTTGTAATTTTAAAAAAGCATTTTAGTGAATAAACACAATAAAAAAAATTAAATACACACATCTGTTTTTATCTTTTACAAATGAAGAGCGGTAGTTTTTTCTGCTTAACATTCAGCAATCCGTTTTGGGCAAATAAAGAACTTGAAAAAATTCATTTATTTATTGGCGCCAAATTTTCAAAAACTATGGGAGGATCTTTCTTATTTGTATGTGTTTTTTTTTCAGTTTTTCTTCTTCTTACAACAAGGTAATAAAAAAAACAAATGTGAGCATTTTCTTCCATATACTGGGCCAGACATACATATTTTTGCAACAAATATTCCAAAGCAATGAAACGAACGTTCTTCTTCGATCACTCTAAACAGGGAAGAAAAAGAAATGCAATTGTTGCTTTGACATTTCTTTTTATCTTCGATGTTGAAACGTTTTTGGTTTAATGTTGCAAAACTTTTATTTAAAAAGACTATAAACGTATGTGACCTTTTTTTAGGAATTAATTAGGATAAAGAAAAGAAGTAAAATTAATCAAATTGAATGATATGATCTTAGAAAAATTGGAGGTTCTTAGCTTTGTCCTAAATTAAATCAAAGTCCTTGTAAAGCATCAAATATTTACTTAACTTTTTTAAATCAGAAAAAAGCAACAGTTTCTTGTAAAGTTGTTAAAAGATATTTAACGTAGTTTTTGACTGATCTTTTATCTATCTTCTTCTTCTTCATTCGTAAAAAAATAACAACATAGTCTGCAGTAATATAAAAGTAAACATCGAGTTTTAAACAAATATTATCCCGGCATCGAAGGTAAAAAAAGCCCTTGTCTATCCTTAGCACCGTTTTATATGCACAGTAAACAGTCCTGAATTCCTAAAAAAACCTGAAAAAACAAAAGCTCTAAAAATATATTCTTTTTAGCTTGAATTTTTGATTTTTCAAGCTTTTGTTGCATAAGTACTTCAAAACACACTGAAATATTTTTTGTTTCAAACAAATATAAAAAATTTGTGTCAATAAATTTTAGATGAAAACAAAAGATTCATAAAACTGTCATATTTATTCAGCTTATAATTAAATTAAAAAAATAAAAAATTCTAGGGTTAATTTTTTTTGAAAATAAAAAAATTTTCCACCCCCAGATCGAAAATAAAAAATAACAATGACTTTTTTGGCTGAAAAAGGGAATATATAAATGGGTCCAAAGTTTTTATAAAAATCAAGCTCGACCATGGCAAATATCCATTTAATCCTGTTCTCCGTTGGTGTCATCCTTGTTTCTGACATTTATGCTGGTAAATGGACAACACTACCCCCAACACCATCATCTACAACAACTAAAAAACCTTGTGGTGTCTGTCAAACTACCACAACTACTGCTGCTCCTCCAACTACATGTTGTTTTGACGAATACGGGATTCCACATATATCTTTAAATGATCCATGGATATCTAAGAATTGTTCTTTATTCAATCATTGCTATAATGGAAAACAAATTTCTCGTATAACTCATTGTTATCCTGATGAAGAATGCTGTATTGAAGGAGGAAAAGAAAGTTGTCAAAGCACTAAATGTCCCATCGGTTGGACATACTTTAAAGATACAAAATCTTGTTATAAAAGAATCTATGATGTCAACCATGTCACTGGCGAAGCAGAATGTGTTAAAGAAGGTGGTCATTTGGCATCTATTCATTCTGATCTCGAAAATAACGTTGTTTTGAGTAAGTCCAAAAAAATTGAAGTTGATACAAAAAAAACAAAACAATTTTAGACATGATATACCTCAGTGCAACCCCTCTTGGTTTCTCTGATTACACCGTTATTGGCTGGAATGGTGATCTTTCAAATCGATGGTTAGATGGCTCTTCAAATGATTATAATCCTGGCCTTACATCTCCTAACAATCAAGATCGTTGTTTGATTATGCGAACTGAACCTGTTCAAGGTTTATGGGTTTTTGCTGATTGCAATGCAAAACAACGAACCGGCGTTTGCAAAAAATCAGCACATTAAATTTAAACCCCCTTTTTTAATTTATTTTTTTCAATATATTTCAATAAACTTGAAGCAAAGGATCTTAATAATAATTACAAAAATATGATTCATATGAAAACATTCATTTAAAAAAATATCAATGCTACATTTTTTAAAAAGTGTAAAACAATGAATTTTTTGTGTCTTTTTAAACAAAAAATCATACAAAGAATTAATTTTGCCGTAAGCTCGAAATATGAATTTTTATGAACCATTTTCATATGTCACATTAAATATTATCTAGAAGCAGTGTAATGACATGACTTTTTACAATTTAATAATAAGAATTAAGATAAACAAATTTAAATAATATCTTTAAAAAAACACTTCTTTATATTCAATCTGGGGGTGACACATTTTTTTATTTTCATTAAAAAACTTAACCCTACAATTTTTCATTTTTTGATTAAATTAAAAGCTGTATAAATTTAGCAGTTTCATAAATCTTTTGTTTCCATTTCAAAAACTTGTTGACACGATTTCTCTCTCTATTTGTTTTTCATAAAAAATATTTCAGTTATTTTTGAAAGCACATTTGCAAAAAGCAGCTTTAAAAATTCAAGCTAAAAAGAGTATATTTTTGAATCTTTTCTTTTTTTCTAGTTTCACAGGGGAGTCACAGTGTCCTTTTTTTGTAGAAAAATCCCATTTCATAGACGTACACATTGAGATGTATGCACACCTATCAGAGCATCAATGTTCAACATGTAATTGCTTCAGAAGTTTCTCATTGCGTTCTACTTTATAATGGACAAAATGAAGAAAAATGAAAAATTATGAAAAGTCGCATTCTTTAAACAAGTGTTACATTGTTTTTTTATTTTATTTTTGTATGGCTGAACGTTTATATTTTTTAAAAAAAGATTTGCAATAACAGCTGATTGTTATTGTCAGGTTTTTAATGTATTCTAATACAATCGTTTTTTTAGGCGTTTTTTACAGTAAAAATTAAGGAAAACATAAAAGTATGTATAATCTTAGCAACATTTTTAAAGAAAAGAATAAAAAAATAAATTCAGCCATCTTTTTTTACAATTGATTTATTTTTCGATAAACTAGTAGTTAGCAGGGATATCGGTGTATGTGCATTCATTGTGTATGTAACTTTGCTATCTAAAAATTGTTTTTTGCGTAGTTAAATGATGGACAAACTCTTACTACAACAATATCATGTATAAATATGAGACTGACCATTGTAAAAATCGCAACAAATTAGAGAAAACTATTTTTCTTTAACGACTAGAAAGGCAAGAAAAATCTCAATTCTTAAAATTGTTTTGTTTTTTTACGTTCATATATTTATTTTAACAAATGTTTTAGTTAATAATTTTTTAGATTTATATTTCACGATGAAAAATCATCATGGCATTCCTTTAAACACAACAAGCAAAAATGGAAAAATTACATGGCCAAAAGCTCCATCTATAAAACAAAATTTTTTTCTTCCAGATTCACTGATTTATTATATTACCAAATATCCATCAACTCCAAAAGCTTATCTCAAATTAGTACAAAGTTGTAAATACTTTTTCGAAATACACCCTCTACTTATTGCAAAATGTATTTACTATAACGGCAAAAGAATGTGTTCAAACTTCAACTATTATCGCAAACATAGAAATAATAGTAAGAATTGCTGTACAAAATTTGACATAAATAAAATTACAAGCAAAATTTGGCTGCTTGGTGAACTAAAACTTGGTGATAGCTTCTTCTTGAATACAGATGCTTCTTTAACAATTTTGTCAAAGCTTTACCGATATGATGAAGCTTTTATTTATATTGTTGAAACCAAAATTTCTTTTAATGAATTTCAATTATTTTCTTTAAAATTTCAAATAATTTCTCTTCAAAAAGTTGTAATTGCTGACAGTGATGAGAATACTGTAATGCTTGATGAAATTCTTGGATCAATTCCAAATCTTAAAATTTTCTATTAGTATGTTTTTTTTAAAATAAAGTTTTAAAGATTTACTTTTAGTGAATTTAATAGTGAATTTTCTGAAGTTTCAAATTCGACAATGATGAATATTTTAAAGCTCAAAAATCTTGATAATCTTCAAGATTTATATTTGAAGAATATTCCTGAAAATTTTAAAATTGATGATATTGGTAAATTTATTATGGTAATTTAAACAATCTTTTCAAGTATATATCAGAATTATCCTTTTTCAAAATCATAATAATACAAAGATTTGGCTGGATTTTTGTTGGAATGTTATTGATAACTACAAGAATCAACTCGACGCACTTATTGATACTATTATTGCATCCAATAGACGTCATTGTGTTATAGAATATATTGGACAAAATAAAGAAAAATTCAAGATTGCGAAAAGTCGCTGCATTTGAAGTCTTACATTTGTTTTTCATTTGTATTATTTTTTGTTCGCTTTGTCATGTGTGTGATGTTTGTATAAAAAAATTTATTTGGATACACAAAAAAATGTTTTTATTTTATTGCTGTAATTGACACCAAATTATTAAACACTTTTCTTTGAATACATTAGAAGAAATCTTATAACATCTAGGGCTATCGCCTGCTCAACAAATATTGATTTATGATCTTTTTTTGAGAAACATTCACAGAACATCTATGAAGTTAATGTATAATAATGCATTATTCAATGTTTTTCCAAAAAATCGCTCACAACCAAAATTGTGTTCAACTACCAGAAAGAAGGATTGCTGCTGACTTTTTTGGCCGATTTCTGAACTAACAGTGAAAAAGAGACAATCGATTTGAGATAAATAACGGAAAGCAAAAGAATCATAATTTAAATTTTTTTAGGAGTACCTGGGGTCAACTGGTTATAGCAGTCGGTCACAAGCAAAGTTTTGCATAGCCACCACAAAAAGAGGGAGGAAGATACTGCTTTTTTTATTCATTGACTTGTTTTTGCTCGCTGCTATTTTTTCGTCCATACGTAAAAATTTTTGCTAAAAACCATAACTTTTAGACAAAAATATCATAGATTTAATGGCACTAATTAAAGCTGCATCAAAAGCTACAAATACTAAAGGAGGCTTTTCATGGCCCAGAGCATCATCAATCAAGCAAAAGTTTGCTTTTCCATCGACTATCATTTTTTATATTGTCAAGAATTTATCAACTCCAGAATTTTATTTACATTTAGCAAAATGTTGCAAATATTTTTTTGAAGCAAACCCAATCATTATTCCAAAATGTATCTATAATCGTGGAACAAAAATGTGTTCAAAGCAAACCTATTTTCACAAACATAAGAATAAAAGATGTTGCGTCAACGTAAATATTAACAAAATACCAAGTAAGATTTGGGTCACTGATGAAATTAAACTAGCAAATTATCCTTTTTTGCATCCATCTTCTTCTTCACTTTTGTCAAAGCTGTATCTTGGAAATAGCTGCTTTCTTTATATTACAAATGCTAAAATGACTTTTGACGAATTCAAATTATGGACAAATGCCTTTTCATTATTTATATTTGAAAGTATTAATGTAATTGATGCTGATGGAAATATTGTAATGCTTGAAAAAATTATTGAATCCATTCCAAAAATTACCGATTTTGCATAGTAAGTTTTTAAAGTATGTACATGTCGGGTTTTATCTTGCCGTTGAATCGGCAAAAGATCAAAAGAAATTTTGCATTTCGGAGGAGGCAATTGCCCTTTTTGATTTTAGCAAAATATGAGAAGAGGTTAAAAAAGTTAAAAAAATCTCTATTTAATCGCGGGCATCGGAGTGTCATCCGAAGACCGTTTACCGACCCAACGCGGTCGTGGTAAGCCTTCTGGCTCTCGATAGAGAACTCAGAGTGTATAAATTGTCATATAGATGACGATGTCTTGATAGGGCAAGCACGGAGATTGGACCTTTCGTCGATTGACCAACCCTAAACGAAAAAGGAATAAAATTTGGCTTATTCGCACTTGCCCCGTTTTTTTCACACACTGTGTGAAGATTTGCGCACTTGCCCCGTTTTTTGAGTGATGAAATGCCAAACTGTGTGAGTGAAAGAAAAAATTGTGTAATAAAAATTTTTTCACCCAAATTAATTTTTTCATTAATTTTTAAAACTTTTTTAATTATAAATAAACCAGTAAAAATATGGAGATCACGATTTACCTATAAGTTTTTTTCTCAAAAAAGAGAAATTCCTTTGTTAAACATCTTTTTTATAATGAAATTAAAATTAATGAAGATGACATGGAGAAATTTATTCAAGTGCTTGGATGAGATTACTTTATGTTAGCAAGATTTCGTTATTAATTTTTGTCCAAACTTTTAGCTGAATTAAAGATTGAACTCTTTACATTTAAATTCTCAGTCACTCAAGCTTTTGATAACTCTCAGTATTAACATACTTCAAGTTCAGAATCGAGAAATTCTGACAGTTATTCAGATTCCAAAAAGCGATTGAACACAAAAAGTTAACAGGACATAAACCTTTTTTTAAGTTTTTTCCGCAATTTATCTGCTTTAATTTTACTTGACATTAGTCAACGTGTATATGTTTTTTTTATTAAAATATTTTGTGTTGAAATACATATTAATGTAAAATAATAATAAAAATTTCGAGCAAATGAAGGATATTAATAATTTATAATGTTATATCTTTTTTAAAAAAAGATTTTTGTACGGTTTGGCATTTCATCACTCAAAAGCAGGGCAAGTGTGCAAATCTTCACACAGTGTGTGAAAAAAACGGGGCAAGTGTGGATGAACCTAAAATTTTTATACGTAAACTGTGTTTCAGTATTAAATATGCTCATATTTTTAGTGATTTTGATATTGAATGCCCTGCAGCTACTGCTTCAACCATGAAAAATCTTTTAAAGCTCAAAAGTCTTGATAGCTGTCGTCTTTTACATTTGCAAAACATTCCTGAAATTTTTACTATTGAAGACCTTAAAATATTAATAATGGTAATTAAATCATCATTAAACATTCCTTCTACATTCCTTCTATACAGATTTTTTTTTCAGGAAAAAATGATAAGAACAGTTCGGTTGAAATTTTTGCGTAATATTTCCCAAGAATACAAAAATCAACTCGATAGACTTATTGACACCATTATTGAATCAAAAAGACTTGACTGTATTATCCAGTATCCAGGGCAGGATAAAGATAAACGAGAGATAATGAACAGCAACTATACCTACTGAACGATGATGCATGCATTTATTTTACACTTTTAAATTCCATTTTTTTGCTAGCTTATATTTTTCATCATGTTTCGTGGCTATAAATAATAAAGTATTTATATTTATTGCCTTTAGAGATTTGTATTGCAGTTTTTTGTTCAAGTTGCATCAAAAGTACCTAAAATAAAGTGATGAAAAAAACCAAAGAAATGTTCTAAGATGAACACTTTTTAATTTCGGATAAATAAATTTTTTACGGGAGAAAAGTAACCAAACTTATACTAAATTTTTTATTGCACTATCACTTTAATAGAGCAAAAAATGAATGTTAACAAGGAAACCGTCCCAAGTGTAGCATACATATTGAACATATTTCATATGATTCTCTTACTATTCGAAAGGATTTTTAACGTTTTTTATGTGCCCTCGTCCCCAAAAAAAGTCATAACAATATGCGATGTTTTCATTTGAGTACCAGCAATGGGAAAGAATGTATAAAAATTATTATTATCATTATTAAATGTCATTTTCATACATATTGAGTAGCACGCGATATCGCCTGCTACTTTATGCAAAAAATTGCTTATTTTTGTGCTCATAAACATGTAAATGATAAATAATGCATTATTGAATGTTAAAAAGGTGTTTTCTATCATTACAAATAGAGGGTTTAAAATCAATGCGGATATTTTGCCCAAATCATCGTCATAATAAGGGATAGTTAGGGACGAAATATCAGCTGCTGAATCCTTAATCTGTGGATTTAACAGATATATGTATATTGGTAATAAATAGCAGACGATATCTATTTTTGTTATAAAAAATCCAAAATTCTGCAGAAGGAATACTTTCAACTATTATAATTGTATTGTTAATGAATTCTTTACGTCATCTTTTCCATTATAACTCTTTAAAATCATTGACATCAAAATTTTATAGCAAAAACAGATATCGTCTGCTATTTATTAGCTATATTTGTTTAGCTATTAAATCCCAGGAAAGAGGATTTGGCCGCTGATATTTTGTCCCTCACTATCCCTTACTATGGTGAGTATTTGGACAAAATATGGGGTCCCAACTCCACATTGAGTTGAAACCCTCTATTTGTCATGATAGAAAACACCTTTTCAAGATAATATAAAAATGATGAAAAAATAGACCACGTGTATTTTTTCTGAAAAATTTATTTCAACACAACTTTCTCATAATAAATAACAAATATTAGCAAAAAACATATAATTAATCACTATCACTGTTATTTTCAGTACCAGTGTCGAGAGTTATAGACGGTTTATCCCTTTCATTCCAGTAATTATTAATTACTGATTTAAAAGCTCTTTTAAAATTGCCATCAATTCCATCAATGTATACTTGACAATTTGGTGAAGCATTTTTCTAAAAAAACGTTTTAAAACGTATAACATAGTTTTTAAAAGATGAAAAAAATTACATTTACAAATTCACCAAGAGCATCTGGTTCAAGAGGATGATTTATGCCTCTACGAAGACTAATATGCATAAATTTATTTTCAAATGGTAATTCACAAAGTTTTTGAGCAGTTGTTGATGAATATAATGGTTCGAAGGCACTGAAATATTAAAAATGAATTTAATGGTAAAAGCTTCAACGAAGTTAAGTCATTATATGCATAACTGGATAGTAAAAAGAAATTTAATACTAATATTATTAAACACTTCAACTTTAGCTTTTTGAAAATTTGCAAAATCTCTCTTTTTGTTAACATCATCGTATACGAAAAAATATGCAAATTTTTCAATACTGTAGCAGAATTAAGCGAAAAGCCAACTGAAATATTTTTAACATATGTTTTTATATGTCGTAAAATTTGCATATTCAGTAGAATGAGAATAACTCAGAAATAAGAAAACCAAAATATATTGTTTAATATCATTCCAAAAAAGCTTGCATTGGGTTTGTCCAGAGCTGACGTCAGCAAAAAAATCATAAAGTTCTAACCCCATAATCTTAGTCAAAAATTGCCATAATTTTTTGATGCTTTTTCTTTTATCTAATTTTAATAACCAAATGCCAGTCTTTTTTCGTTCAAAGAACTTACTATAAATTTTGAAGCTTTGGAGTTAATGAAACAATATCCTCCAAATACAATCGTTCACTGTTGTTACCAATAATTTTAACTCTATTAATATTTAAGGTAATAACATTTCCATGCCCAACAAAGAATTTGAATTCATCCACTGTTAATTCTTGATTTGATATTTCAATAAATTTTGCATTACAACAATAAAATTTTGGAATCATATTTCGTAGTGGTATTTCTGTACTGCCATAGCTGAGTTTCATAGAAATATATAATTTATCAAAGTTCATTTTCTCTAATTTAAAATTTGATGCAAAAGAAAGTGATTCTTTTTTATATGAAAATTTTGGACATCTTTCTGAATAACGCGAGACATCCAAAGAATAACACACAGGAATACGATACTTCGAATAAAAAAATTTGCATGAAAAATTGAGGTTTTGAAGTTCTCGTGCTTTTGCAGTTTTAAGAATGTAGTCGATTAAATTTGAATGAAATGGAAATCTTTGTGACAGCATTGTTTGAGAAAAATCAAAGAAAATTGGACATGGAAGATTGCTTGCAAGAACCTGTGGTAGAAACTCTGGAGGCTTTAATTTTAACAAATTTTCATCATAAATTTCAAAATCAAAAGCATTCTTCCATGGTACAATAGGTTTACCATATTGTTCAGCAGCTTTTTTGTATTCTTCATTCATAGCAATATCATCAACAAAAAATCTGCAGTATTTTGAGTATGTTTGAAGAAGTTCCTAAAACACAAATGTTGTTATAGTGTGTATGCTGTATATCGTTCAGACCTGAATATCATTTTCTTTGAGATATTTGATATATAAGATCCAAAGCTGCTTATTTGTTAAATCTTCACCAAGTCTATATTCAATATTATGTTTAACAAATTCAATATCATTTGCTTCAATTAAAGCAGCAATCCATTCTTCTTCATTATCTTTTACTGCTATAATCTTGTCATACAATTTTCTCGCTTTAAGATATCGTTTAATAATTTTTTTGGGCATATGTGAATCTAAAATTAAATTTATTAAATAAAGACTTAAAAAGAATTTATTTGAGAGCGCCTTTACCGGAGTGCTCCAAGGCTGTTAGTTTTTAGGTGCCAGGTTCAAAAACTTTGAAACATTTTGCGCAAGCCGCAGATGGCCACTCCTCTATTTCCCGATAGAGGATCCCCATTGCGTGTGGAGTGTATCCGTTGTTGTCCAATTGGTAGCGCCTGGGATGGGCATGCACGGGGATCAAATATGTGAGGAAACGGTTAATAGACCCCCGCCAAACCCCTCAACCACCCAGAGCTCGCTTATTTTAAATCTCATTTTAACAAAAACTATTTACCTGCACCATTTTCATATTTATGCAAATAATATTCTGGCATATCATGCGGAAGGCATAGATATTCAATATTTTGTTCGACACTATAAAAACCGTGGTTATCATCAGCAAAAATATTTGATTTTAAAAGCTTTCTTCTTGGAAAAAAAGGTATATAATTTCTTATTCCTTGCCAAAATGAAAAATGATATACAATGGATGGAAGAATGGATTCCCAAGTTTGATTAATAATCTCATGCAAATCATGCCTGAAAAAAAACAATGATTTTTGGCTTCCATTCCTAAATCCCTAAATAAAACAACTTTGTGTGTTGATAAAAAAACTTATTTATCCCTTTTAATCACACCCCTTATAAACATGCTTCCATAGCATTTGCCAAAATTTTTTTGGCATTAAATAAATTAAAGAAAATTCAAGGATTAGCTCAGAAAATCGTGAAACATTTTTAAATCTTAATTCTTTTCTATCAGTAATCAAGTCATTTTCAAGGCTTTGTAGGGCTTGAAGATATGATGGATCTAGTTTTTCATAATATGATGCTGGAAACATTGGCATAATGGTTAATAATTTTATATTTTATAATTCAGGTTAGCTAAATTAAAATCAGTATGAGTTGGGGAATACCACTTTTGCTTTTGTGGATTGTAACCTGTTTTGCAAAAAAAGAGAAGGGAAAAACTAAAAAACCTTTATTTTTTTTTTCACAGACGTTTGCAGTATTCACACTCCAAGAGGAAGGGAAAATGTCTTGGAGGAAAAAGCAGTCAATCAGTAACAAAAGTGGTATTAGCAGTAAAAGGTAATGACGATTGTAACCACAAACGAAAAAGTCTTATAATTTTTTATGTCTTTACAAATTTCATATATGCGTGCTTTTGTTTGTTTTCACTTGCGCTGTTAGTTATTAATTAATAACATGTCATTTTTGTTTTAGATTTTTTAAAAAAAACTTTAAAAAACATGTCAGCTTTAAAGTCTGTATCAAAACCATCAAGTGGAAGGGAAAATATTTCTTGGCCAGTTGCCTCATCATTAAAACAGAATTTGAACTTTCCAAATACAATTATTTATTACATAACAAAAAATCCAACAACATCAAATGTTTACCTCAAATTAGCCAAATCCTGCAAATATTTTTTCGAAACAAACCCCATCCTTATTGTTAAACATATTCACAACAGAAAATCATTTATTTGTATAAATGAGACCACAAAATGCCATGAAAAGAATCCAAAATGCTGTATTGATATTAAAAAACTTTCTAATAAAATTTGGCTTACTGATTGGATTTCACTTTCACAAGATGATACTTCAAATATTGCGTCATTACTTGTTCCAAAAATCTATCGATGCGAAAATGCTCAACTTTTTAAAATGGATAGTGTAATGACATTTGAAGAGCATAAAATATGGGCGACAGTATTTCAAAAATTTCATCTTGTCTACCTCAAGATTATTAACACAGATGGAAGCGCTGTAATGCTTGATGAAATTCTTCAGTCAATTTCTATTGTTAAAGAATTTGAATAGTAAGTTTTATGGGGGTGTTTTGATATTTTGTGATATGAAATTCTGGACTCACCACTGGTGATTTTTGGCCGCTTTTTAGTAAAGCATGATAAAATGCCTTAACCTTCTTTCCATATCACGTAGTATTTGAAAATCTTCTTTAGACTTTTATTATGAAACTATACATAACTAATTTTTAGCTGGTTTGAATATGAAAAAGCTCCTACTGCTACAAATATAACCATAAAAAATATTATGAATCTTCCTAATATTAGCAATCTTCGTTATCTCTCTTTGGTAAATATTCCTGAAGGAATAAATCTTGAAGATCTTGTTGCATTTATTAAAGTATGTGTTTGAATTTTTCTATAATTAATTTTTATTTGTTGTTGTTTAGAAACACAAAGATACAAAATTTCACCTTGAATTTTTTTGGCATTTGTCTGAAGAATACAGGAAGAAGCTTGCCCAAGTGATTGACAATTTGATTGAATCCAATACTCGTAATACTCTTATCAAGTATCCATGGCAAGATGAAGAAAAATATAAAATTTTGGAAAATCTTTATTATGGCCAAAAATAGATAATATTTTTTTCGGTTCTTATATTTCATTATGTCTAATTATATCAGATATTTTTATGTATTTAATAAAAAAATGTTTTAGTTTTCACATTTAAACAAAACAATTTAAACCATTTTTTAGCTTTTTGAAAAATGAAACATTTGAATTAAATTTATTATTTGTCAGGAGCGTATATCCATATAATATGATAGTAAATGTTTGTTTTATCGAAAAAAAATAGTAGGACTGAAGTCAAAAGCGATAGCAGGTTTTCTTATGTTTTTATTCTTCCATAAACCATATTTGTATTTACTTTTCAAAGTGATCATTGATAATGATAATTTTAAAAAAAATTTACTTTATTACATTTTTAATAATATTTTAAATATTTTTTGCAATATTACCAAAAATTAAAGACTATAGAAATATTTGTGTTTTTATTTTTAATGACAAAAAACCTATGCAAATTTATAAAAAAAACGTGAAAAAAATACATTGATAAATTATGATGTAAGAGACTATAGTTTTACTATTTTACATTTCAGCTCATGCTTAGACTTAACTAATCCACCACCAGCTGGATCAAGTTCAAGAGGCCATGAAAGTTTTTCGCCAGCTGGAAGGAATTTATATTTTCTAATTACCCATGCTAACGTTACACGAAGTTCATATTCTGCAAATCGCATTCCCAAACAGTTCCTTGGTCCACTACCAAATGGTAAAAATGCCATTGGATGTCTGGATAAAGCTTCTCCAGGCAAAAATCTTTCAGGAATAAATTCTTCGGGATTTTCATAAATTTCAGGGCTATGATGAATAGCATATATTGGTGCAGTAAAGGTTGTGCCTTTGACGAATTTTACTCCTTGAATGACAGTATCCTTTTGGCATAGCCGATTTACACGAATTACTGGCGGAAAGATTCTCAAAGTTTCGTCAATGACAGCATTCATATAAACAAATTTTGAAATATCATCATATCCAATTTCATTTTTATCGTCTCCAAATATTTCATTAACCTCATCTCTCACTTTATCTTGTACATCTTGATGTTGAGAAAGTAGATATGCAATAAAGTGAAGCGTTGTTGCAGTTGTTTCATATCCTGCTGCAAGAAAGATGACCAATTGTGCAAGAATTTCCATTTTGGAAAGTGGTCGTTTATTAATATTTCTAACAGTTTCTGAAATAATATCTGCATCTTCTTTTGTAAGCTTTGTGCTTTCATCTTCTTCCATAGCATTAAGTAAAAGTTGTACAGCATCATAGTATTTCTACAAAAAAAATAAATTAGCATAATGCTTTCAATTTTTATGACAGTATCCACTTCACAGAGCCTGTTTTAAAAAACATACTTCTTTAGCTTCTGGGTCATTTAATCTTTGTTCCATCACATCTGTTAAAGACTGAATAAAAAATTGATCAATATCATGTTGAACTACAGAACGCTTTGTAATTTGTTGATAAAGTTTACATAAATTTGGGAAGGATACTGCAAAAATAATTTTTAGATTAAACAAATAAACTTCAAAAACCCTTACATAATACCAAAACAGATGGTGACAAAAATTTAAGTTCGAATAACTTTTTTGAGTAATATAATAGCGGGGAATCAGAATCTGCTGATTCAAGACTATTAAAATCAGACGCAAATACGCATCTTCCAATGATATTCATGGTAAGCTTTGAAAATGTGCTAAAATTTGGATGTTGATTACAAACAAGGGGCATGTAAAATAGTTACTCTTTCAATGGCACTTCTTTTTCTTGTGCAGCAAAAGGTTCCAAAAATTTGCATAATTCTTCTGCACAATGATTCATTGGTGGTAGAAGCTTCTTCATTTTTCCAGATGTAAAAGCTGGGGTACAACGTTGTCGAATTTTTCGCCATTCATCTCCTTGTTTATTTGTTAGAAAATTTGCTCGAAGACTTTCAGGGATATTATTACTTCGAGTAATATCCTATAAAGATGTTATGATCAAAATGTTTCTGTTGAGAATATTGCAAAATATGAAATTCAAAGAGCTGATAGTAATCCAAAAAGTGAAAATATGTGAATTATTGATTCAAAAAACATACAAATCGATCAGGAAATGCATCGAATTCTTTAATTAAAACATGTTTAATAAAATCAAGATCAGTTGTAGTATAGTCTGGTGTACCTTGATAAATCGATCCAAATCGATTTGTGCCAAATTCTTTAAAATGCATTTCATCATAATTAACTATATTTTTAAATAATTGCAAGAGATTCCCATAAATGATATTTCCTTTTGGGGTTGGAATACCTTGTTTTGACCAATAGCTATTGCAGCTATCAAGATATCTAAAAATTTAATGGATATTTATAGAATGTTTAAGTCCACGCATAAACATACAAATAAAGAACTGTAAGACTTCCAATAAGAATTGTAACAGCTGGTAAAAGAGATAGCAAATGAAACATAAAATATACCCATATCCCAAATAATAGAACCATTTCCGCAGGTCCAATTAAATGAATAAATGCCATTTTTGTAGAAGTGTATCAAAAAGAACAAATCAAATGATACAAGTGCTTTTGCAAGTAAGAGAGAAACTTTTTCTCTCTAAAAACGATAGTCTTTAAATTATTGAAGGTTTGTTGTCTACAAAAAATAAATTTAAAAAAACCATTTCACATTACCTTAAATATGAATTATGAAACACAAATAAGACACATTTTTATGTGTCCAGTCTTTCTTAATTCTACAATTCTTTTATCATGAGAGAAAAAAACACATAAATGATACAATTTTTTGTGACCAGTTTTGAGATGCGCACATTTTCATCACAAAAAAGTGTGTTCTTTTTTGTGATATCAGCTGATGTCTCCTACAAATCAATAACTTCTTGCCAATAACCATGATCTTGAAGCAAAGATTGGTCCAAGTAGAACGGCAATAATTATTTTGTTGCTTTTTGCTTCTGTAAGTTAATGTTTTCAGGGATAAGAAATAACTTATAAAAGCAAACTAACATTTTGTCCCTGACTATCCCATTATATTGAACAAAAAATGGGGAATTTACTCCGTATCAATAAAAAATTCCATCAATCACAAAATTCCGTTGCAACTTATCTTGGGCCATCCTGGACAATTTATGAAAGCTAACCTACTTCTCTCAACTTATGGTTTCATTTTAATGTGTTCTTATTATTGTCATCTGTGTAATTGAAAAGTAAATCACGATTTTGTCATAATCAAAAAACATTTTTATTTCAAATGCATTCTTTTTTTTTGAAAACTAAAAACGCCACCAAAATTTAAAATTATTTACATGAATTACTTGGTGCTAGGAAAAATCTTTGTAGTTATTCCACCATATCGTTGTACAGATTTCGAAGCTGCTGACTTAAATATTTTAATTATTCTATTTTTATATGGTTTTATAAATATGAATGCTGCAATAGGATTAGTGATAGATACCCATGGAAAGAACATTGATAATAGCAAAGAAATTTCATCACTTTCTATTTTTAACAAACTCTTTGTAAATATTAATAACAATGGTACACTTCCAATAAATGATGGTCCAATTGCCTAAATTTATTTAAACATATTATTTACAAAAATAGCCATTTTAAGTAGCACGCCTATCATCTCCAGGGATATTCAACATAAATCGCTTAAATTTTATTGCACCTCCGTACTTTACTCCAAATTGAAAATGAACCAAAAACAAAATCAGCTGCTATTTAATACAAAAACAAAAACTGCGGAAACAAAAAAGTATTTTTAAAAACGGAATTTCCAAGAAATTGCAAACTTTATTCAACGAAAAACATTTTTAAAACAACAAAAATCAAATCAATCTTTTTAAACTTGATAAAGAGTACCAGTGATTGGAGTAGCGGGTTTTGCACGACAAATAAAATGATAATCTGGTTGTGAGCCAGGGTTCGTGAAACAGTATTTGACGTTACATGCAAAGGATGTAGCTCGATCACTTAAAGCAAAAGCAGCTGGATATTGGCTTGAATAAGTTGTAGAGCCAGAAAGGAAGTTAAAGTTTGGATTTGAACCAAAGTATTCGTCGATTAACTGATTGACAAATACTTTGATATCATCAGGCATAACATAAAAAGTGGTTGGGTGAGCAATTGTTTGAAATTCTGTTGCTGGATCATATAAAGCATTATCACATGAAAGGGTGCTCAAGGTTGCAGCAATTGCAGCTTCTTCATCACAACTCCATTCCTGTAAATGTGTTTATGCACATTAAAAATATTCAAAAAGATACATACTAAGAAAATTTCACCTTTTTTTTGCTCCCACTCAATTTGAACACATTTAAGTTATTCAAAGCAGTCCTTCGTGTTGCAAGAAAGAAAAACTGTGGATTAAAAACTGTTCGAAAAACGCCTCTGCAATTTTTTGACATGAAAAATCAAAATGGTTTTTATTTATTTTAATTTTTTTAATCTCTATCAAATTTGAGCATTATAAAAGGAAACACATTTGTTGCAGAAAAATCATATTCAATCCAGGAAGTTGTTACAACAGCAGCTGCAATGGCATGTATTCAACTTGTTTCACTATTATGCCTGATTCTTTTATCAGAAACAGCAGCACAATCTACTGCGACAACTGCCCCAACATGTTCTGGCAGTAATTTACAGCTGACTCCAAGCCTTCGTCAAAAAATTCTTGATGAAATAAATGGCGCTCGCCAAACTGTTAAAAATGGACAAATGTTACTTATGAATGGCAAATATGCTTTACCCGCAGAAGACATGAATGAATTGGTAATTATTAATGCATATATCAGATATAACAAAAGGGTTTTAGACATGGAATTGCGATAAAGAAGAAGAAATTCACCAATATTTTCAAGCTGTTTGTGATGCTTATCCATTTCAACCTACTTCTACACCTATCCCAGATTTGACATGGAACCATTTCGCAGAGACTGACGATACTACTGATAATGTTGCCTATCTTGAGACTGGTTTTAACAGTGGAAAATTTGGAATTCTTACGTCATTCAGTCTCGCACATGACACCTATTATGTCACTCCATATGGTTCCACCCTTCCAATGTATTATGATAAAGCTGAAACAGTTGGATGTGCATTATTCAAATGTGATGTTAGAGGCAAACCTTCTGGATGGGGGATGAGCGATTACAGAACTTACATATCTTGTGCTGTTGATCGTAAACCCGTATTTGGTGAACAACTATATGAAGTTGCAGCATCTGCCACAAACTATATTCCACCTACACAAGATCTCATTTGTCCTTTCGTTTTTCCAACACCAACGGTAGTCAGTGTTTTTAACGTTGAACTTCGACAAATGATTATGACTAAAATTAATGAAATTCGTTCAGCAATTTCTGCTGGCACTTATGAACTTCAAAATGGCAATATTGCTTTGACAGCATCAAACTTGAATAATTTAGTATGTATCTTTTTGAATATTTTTAATGTGCATAAACACATTTACAGGAATGGAGTTGTGATGAAGAAGCTGCAATTGCTGCAACCTTGAGCACCCTTTCATGTGATAATGCTTTATATGATCCAGCAACAGAATTTCAAACAATTGCTCACCCAACCACTTTTTATGTTATGCCTGATGATATCAAAGTATTTGTCAATCAGTTAATCGACGAATACTTTGTTTCAAATCCAAACTTTAACTTCCTTTCTGGCTCTACAACTTATTCAAGCCAATATCCAGCTGCTTTTGCTTTAAGTGATCAAGCTACATCCTTTGCATGTAACGTCAAATACTGTTTCACGAACCCTGGCTCACAACCAGATTATCATTTTATTTGTCGTGCAAAACCCGCTACTCCAATCACTGGTACTCTTTATCAAGTTTAAAAAGATTGATTTGATTTTTGTTGTTTTAAAAATGTTTTTCGTTGAATAAAGTTTGCAATTTCTTGGAAATAACGTTGTAAAAATATTTATGGTTTTTCTGCAGTTTTGCATTCATTTTTACAAAAAAAGTGCTAGAAGATATCTAGCGCTACTAGCTTTATTAACAAATAGCATTTTTAAGCTTTTTTGGCACGAATACTTTTAAATAGTTGAAAGTGTAAAAATTTATTGAAGTTCATTTTTAAAGAATATTTGATTTCAGGTTTAACGATAAAATAGTTCATTTATAGAATTTAAATTTACCTGTAAAAACAGTGTTCGTTGAATTTGTTTGTGCATTGCTCTTGTGGCAGTATTATTATTATCTACATGTGACTTTAATTTTTGTGTAATTTGAATACTGTAATATAAAATTAGCGAATATGCAATTGTGAATATAACACATAAATAACCACAGTAACATAAGAATGGACGCGATAGCTGTAAACAAGAAATATTGTTAAGAAAGTTTGTGAAAGAAAAACTACAAAAACTGTCCTTTAAATAACTTACAATTCCGTTTGTAATATATAATGGCGGAACGCTATTTTCTTTTTCCCAGAAATTTGATATGACAAATGTTTGTAAATTTTTTATGTAATTCAAAGACGCAAAATAAAACCATAAAAATAACAAATAAACTGTTATAAAAGCAAAAAAGAGTATTAAATATGGAATAATCATGCTTCTAATGGTAAGTTTTTGATCTCTAAAAATGTTCTGTTAGAAACCTTTACAAATGCTAAAATGCAATTCAAAATAGAAAAAATTGATTTGATAAATTGAAAATGCTACTCACTTGCAGATAACCAAATATCGAATATAAAACGATACGGTAATTGATATCATACTTGTAACAACTAATCCAGCAAATATTGATGCTAAATGACCAGCGACATCATCGTCAACTGATGATAATATATCACCAAAAACAATTAATATATTTCCATCAGTTTGAAAAACGTGCTAAAACGATGAACCCAGTTACTATATAATTTTCTAAAGGGTGCAAATTTTTATGGAAATACTCAAAAAATATTGTTTTTTTTTTCTCTGGTTACTACTAATTTAAAAAAACAATTTTTTGCAAAATGATAGTTGCATTTTGAAAAACAAGATTACTCTCAAAAACACAAAATAACTGATCCATTAAAGAGAAAAAACAAAAATGTTCAAAACATTAAATAAAATGTTACTCTCATTATTTTTAATAAATTCTACAATGGGTTGTAAAAACTTCATTCCATTTTTGGCTTTTTCAGGCATTTTCAGGCATTTTTTGGCGTTTTCTGGCATTCTTTTAATTAAACGATTTCTAGATATCCGAAAATCATGAAACCTTCAGGAATAATACATATGGATCTAGGGAAGAGGTCTATAGCACTTTTGGACCCCTATGTACCCTGTTGCCCTCAGGGCAAACCCGACAGTACCCACATACCCCAAAAAATGACAAAATAAACGGAAATCTTTTTTTAAAAATTGTAAACAACATTGAATAAATCTATAAACACACATACATGGCAAATCAGCTACGGGAAATCTGTTTTTTTCATTTTCAGAATTCTGGTGCCTTCAGAATCGCCGGATTCGGAAGGCTAAAAATTTTTTTCTTTGTTTTGTATGATTTATACATGTACTATAGGGTATTCGACTATGGGGAATCCGAAAAAAATATTTTCAGAATTTTCAGACTTCAGAATCCTGAGATTCAGAAGGTTTAAATATTTCATTTTTACATATAAACGTATTTTATAAACATTTGTGCTTTTGAGATGTTAATGCTTATCATGTCATAAAAATCTATCATCCATATCCTGTCATTCTGAAAACAAATAAGACTTCCTAAGCTTGCAAACAGATGTCGACATAATCATAAAAATGCTTTTTTCGTACTCCTTATAAAATTTTGATATATAAAGTATATTCATACGAAAAAATGGAGAAAAAAATATTTTGGCCTTCTGAATTACAGGATTCTGAAGTCAGAGGATTCTGAAAACATTTTTTTCGGATTCCCCATAGTCGATTACCTTATAATACATGTATAAATCATACAAAACAAAGAAAAATGTTTTTGGCCTTCTGAATTCCGGGATTCTGAAGGCGCCAGAATTCTGAAAATGGAAAAATCAGATTTCCCATAGTTTATTTGCTATATACGAGTGTTAATAGATTTATTTAAAGATGCTTACAATTTTTAAAAAAAGATTTCCATTTATTTTGTGAATTTTTGGGGTATGGGGTACTGTCGGGGATGCCCTGAGGGCAAGAGGGTACATAGGGGTCCAAAAGTGCTATAGACCTCTTCCCTAGATCCATATTTACTATTCCTGAAGGTTTCATGAATTTTGGACTTCTAGAAATCGTTTAATTAAAAGAATGCCAGAAAATGCCAAAAAATGCTTGAAAATGCCTGAAAAAGCCAAAAATGGAATGAAGTTTTTACAACCCATTGTATGCAAATTTTTTACCAAATTAAGAAAAATTATAGTTTTTGATAAAGTGAGAGTAACAATAAAATTTCAAATCTTGTTATTCTCAAAATTGCAAAAAAGAAGAAATCGAGAGTAACTCTCAAATTTTGAATTAAAGAATTTTGAGATACGATTTTTTCAAATTGTTTAAAAAAAATATTAGCAAAAACATTTTGTCCTTGTTTTTCTTCTGATTACTGCCTTACTTTTAAAAGGAAGTGGTACTTTGTGAAATGAATGTGACAAAAAGGTTTATCTTTAAGACTATTTTTTGTCCTTGAAAATGCATAAAATCGCTTAAATAAGAAAGTAATAGTATTGCTGGAATCTTGAAACAAACAATTTAATGTTGCTTTTTTTGTCATAACTTACCGGTGCAACAACAAAGATAACTGCTGCTACAATTATATCTAAAATACTATTTGGGATCAAAGAATACTTAATATGAAGCGAATTTTTAGTTTTAACAGATTTAATCAACCATAAAAGCAAAGCATTAGATAAAATTGCAAGAACTGGAACTGCAATATCATTTATCCAAATGACTGTATGTAGAGGAAACATTATTCCAAAAACAACACAAATATAAGAAAAAGACAATTTTTTTGATGTTTTGAAAACCAGTGCTCAAAGTTTTTAAAAGTGCATTTATAAGAAGAAAAAATATGTATCCCTGGGAATACTACAATTTTACTTTTTTAAATGGAGCCCACATGGAATAAATTGCTTCTCGTCTTGAATGATCCAGCAAATAATGAAAAGGAATAAAAAGTGTGTGTCGTAATATACACACATTTGCATCCTTTAACATTGTGAGCTGATCATATCTGTCACAAAAAGTTTATGTGGTGTGATATCCTTTTTTAGACTTACCGGAAACCTCAGAAATTTTCACAACCATTTTCTCATTTTCCCGTGGTTTTGTTTGTGTTTTTAACTGTCAAAAATGTAGCATGTTTTTGCCAAAGTTTTTTTTTCGTGACAAAGTATTTGTTGTTGTTTCAAAGAAAATTATACTAGCTACACGTATTTTTAAAAGCTTTTACTACTGTTTTATTACTGATGCTTTGTGTGCTACTCTTCTATTTTAAGAATTTTAATCAAGAGTTGATAAGTTACATGAAGTATTTGAAAAAGCATATCAAAAAGTTCTTCTAGTAAAACATTGTTGCTGTACTTTCAAACATCTTAAATACGATACTGTATATGAACACAAAACTTGTACAGAGTTTTCAAAAAAAGAAGGCTTTTAAAAACATTTTTATGGTTTCAGAAAAAGGTACTACATACGCTAATTTTGTCCTTTAGAAAGTTAATTTTAATATTTTATTGGAAACAGTTAAGTGAAAAAGTAATTTGCTCTTAACGATTTTTGTAATGAAGAATGGGAAATTGTTTTTTCTTTTTGCAGTAGACAGGTGCTTATTTCCTCCCATTTCATGCAACTTTTACCATAGATACAGTTCAGAAAAGGTTAAAACACACCGTAATTATCGCTAATTTTAGTCACACTTTTTTAATTTTAATGTTTCTTTTACAGGTGTTAAAAAAATTAAGAGCAAGAAAGAGTAATAAGTGGGAGTAAAATAAATTAGAACCTGTAGAAACGATGACATCCAAAAAAAAAAATAGTGTTCCCAGAAGTGATAAAGTGATCTTTAAAATTAGTGAATTTTCATTTTTCTTTTTAAAAAACTGTTTTATCTAAAAAAATTTTTTAACTGTATTCATTTTTTAAAAAGAAATATTTCTTGTTTATAGAAGCAGCTTCTTCAAGCGGCGCTTCAATGTTTTTTTAAGAACATAAAAAAGTGCAGGGCAAAACTTTAGCCACACTTCAGAATTATGAGTTTCACGTCCTGTATTTTTTAAACTGCCCGCTTGTAGAAATTGCTGGCAAAAGAAGCAATCAATCGCTTCGAAAACCAAAAACAATGGTTTACTCTTTTTTTCTTTGCTATTTTTTTATTCTTTTTTTGTTAGAATTTGCTAGAACATGCAAAAAAATAGCAAAAGACAATAGAAATAAACCTTTTTTTGGTTTTCGAAGCGATTGATTGCTTCTTTTTCCAGCAATTTCTACAGGCGCGGAGTTTAAAAAATACAGGACGTGGTTTCTGATTGAATTTGACATTTAGGTAAAAAGGGATTGTGATTATCGTATTTATCACCTTCGAAAACTCGGTTAGTGCAACAAATATATGGTGTAAAACTGCTTATATCGTTCAACATATAAGCCATAACAGACTTTGAATCGCACATTATTGCATGTTAAGAAATCCACAAATTTTTGTATTTTTATCTCTAGCCACATCAACAGCCACGGCTACAAAAATGTGTCTTTTTGCTGTTCGTTTATTTTTTGAAAGCTAATTATGGTTTAATAAATTTTATTAAACATGCTTGTATTTTCTTTGAAATAATAATGTGATTCAAACAAGAATAAAAATAGAAAGCTAAGAAACTAAAAAGTTAGAAAATATTATATTATTGTAGAAGATATTACTTGGCTACTACAGCCATGAACTGCTAAAAATTAACATGAATCTTAGTGAATTAAAAAAATGTATAGGATCAATGATAGAAAATGAAAACAAATAAACAATGAATATCTACTGTTATTTTGTATTATTGTTTCTATAAAATTTATGTAAAAAAATTACATTATAATATCATGCGGTGCTCTTTTAAATAAAATTCGAGTGCTAATAGTCGAGGGATCAAAAAAATGAAACAATCATTTAATACATTATCGTTGTGCAGAATTACTGTTATTATTATTATTGATAGAAAGTGCAGCGCCTGTTTGTTGAGTGCTGTAAACTTTTGAAAGCTTGCTTAAAGGTGAAAACATTTTGATAACTGCTTTTCGAAGGGATTTATTTAAAAAGAAATAAATGATAGGAGTGTCACCTAAAAAAATATGCTCCAATTAAAGCAGAGAGTTTCAATTAAATTTCTTACCATGTAAAGCAATCCAAGAAAAATGTGCAATAACTTCTAACACTACGGGGAACTGATAAATACTCATAAAAATGTGAATTAATGGACAGAGAAACATTTCCCCACAAATGCATAATGCTTGAATTGTCATCTAAAAAAATGGGAATTCGAAATTTATTGGGATATATCAAATATTGCAAACCTGTTTTTGTACATTTGAAATTGCAGGTTGGTTGTAAATCCTTGACTTGATTTTTGCAACAACAACTAAACCACCATAAAAGAGTACCAAAAAGAAAATTAAGCCACCATTGTTCAATGTGTGAAAAATGAAGAAACTGTCAAAACCAAACTGAAAAAAAATCGTCATTTAACACAAAGAAAGTATATCGCTGACAGTCATTTCGACTGCAAACGAGACAGTGGTTGTCGAATGCGCGAAATGGCAATCATTTAAAAGTTAAAACCCTTACTTTTGCATTATTTTCCATTGATGGAATAAAATGATATGGATCTTGATTCATGGCGTAAATGTAAATGTTAAAGATATGCGGAAGTTGAAAGCCAATATAGACCTGATATAGAACTGGAACCAACATCCACATATATGTTTTGATGCCACCAAAAACATATGGTGATACTTTTGGAAATGACATTTCCATGAATCGATCAAATGCTAGAATTACGCACAATACTGAAACACCATAAAATCCACCTAAAAATTAACCTTGATTATCCAACAGCCTCTCTCTCATTCACAAAGCCGTATTTAGGAGTGGACAAAAGGAGCAGTGCCCCCCCCCCCCCCCCCCCCCCCCCCGAAATCTAGGACTTTACTTGATCTTTTGCCGACGTGTGCCAAACGCGGCAATAGATCAAAAGCTTGCTGCCCTCCGAATTTCTATCTCTATACGGTACTGACCCGTTTCTTTCACCTGGCTTAACTTACCACAACTAATAACACCAGCCCAATAATACAGTTTTGGATTATTGCAAAAATGTTGTCCTCGAATAGCTTGAATTCCGGGAATTATTCCATTGCAGGGAAGAATGAACAAATCATAAACACCCATCATAAACATTAATTTATAAGCAGTATAGTTCATAAATTCTTTTTTGCACATTGCTATCATAAATGGAAAATATGATATCTAAAATTTTTTTGTAATTAAGCGAAAATTTATGACATTGTATAATTACCTCAAATAGAATTGCAGAAACAAGATAAAGGGTCCCAATAAAAACGTTTGGTTGTCCTACTGCTGCCCATTCAGCTTGAGTCTTTAATGAACAATTTCTTTCATACAATTCATACCATTGTTGATGATCAAAAAAATACATCCAATATCCCATTGTTGCTACTTTTTACCTTTAAAGCGATACGGTAGTTGAACAAAAAAAATTTTTTTGAACAGTTTTCAGAAAAGGAGGCGTTTTTGAAACATTTATATATGGGTTTATTACAAGGTACTTAACACATTAGTTTTGCTACTTAAAAATTCATTTTTACATTTTCTTAGAAGTTATTAAATACAAAAAAAACAATTTCACTTTTTCACAGTAAAAAGGGTGTAACCTTTTCGAAAAAAAAGGTTGTATAACAGGTGCTTATTAACTTTTTTAGCCCACACTCTTCTATTTTTGTGCGACATTTTACATGAATTTAGTTCGAAAAAAAAGTTAAATACATCTTAATCACTCTTTAATTTCAGCCCATACGTTTTTAATTTTTATGTTTTCGTTGTAGGTGTCATAAAATCAAGTGCAAAAAGTAATATAGGGGAGTAAAGAAAATTACGACTTGTAGTAAAGAGTGGTTGTTAAAAAGATTACAGTGTTCCTAGAAATGAGAAAAGCGATCTTTAAAATTAATGACTTGTTTAAACAAAACAGATACTTGGAATTGCATTGGAAGTATCTGTAAGCGACATAACCTATAATTCTGTTAAAGTGAATCGAATGCAAAAAGCTTTTCTCAGTGCTGTTTATCGATTCAGTTTTTCAAAAAACAATGATGGAATTGTGTTGAAAAAAAATTAATGCACTTGATAAAGCATTTGTTAAAAAGCTGCCTTTCAAAATGTCCTCACCGAACAAGAATCTTCTTCATCTTGCTTTTTACGTTTTTCTTTAATGAAATCGACTGGGAAGAATTAAAGACTGTTGACAGCAAAGCCAAAGACCCATGATATTTTATAAATCTGTTTTTAGGATTGCATTTCACGACAGACCCGTCTAATAGAAAAACGGAAAGTGAAAGAAAAAAAGGGGTTTTATTCTCACTTTTTTTCCTTTGATCTTTTTTTGCTCTTCTATTGTCTTTTTGAGCTTAATCTTTAAAAGCTAATATCTTTTTTTCAAATTTATAAATTAAAAAACTGCTTTGATCATCTTTAGATAAGGGAATGATAAAGAAGTCTGTCAGATTATCACAAAAAAGATATCCTATTAGCCGAGATCTAGGGCTGTAGAATAGCCCATAAGAACAAAGAAAAAAATTTTAAAAATTTTTTTCCCACCTGTCTTTTTTCTTTCACTTTCCTTCCTGGGCTGCAGTATTTTATGACACTGAATATTGCTTTCAAAAATCATAAATAAATTCCCAAGTTTTTTATTTTTCGAGATTAATAGATTTTTGATATGTGCTTACTACAAGCTACTTTTTTTTCACTTCTTTGTTTTTATTTTATTGCTAATATAATATTTATTAAAGGTTATCTCTTTTTTAAAAACGCTTATAAAATTTAAATAAGTGCGTCAAACACTATGTTAACCAAATTAAAAAACTTAAAACTTAAAATATAAAAATTATTGATACAATAAGTAGTAAACGACATCACATGCTACTCTTTCATATATAATTTGTATGCGGAACCTTAGAGAAACTAATAGTTAAGAAACGACAAGAAATGCCAAAAAAATTAATAAAAACACCAAAATAAAGGAATATTCAAATAATACCACTTATTACAAATTAATGTTGTTCAGAACTACTGTTATTATTAGTGGTGGTGTTTTTACTGATATATGGTTCAACTTTTGAATGATTGATAGAAAATACACGAGGTCTTTGAGAACTGTGTTGAATTGTTGAAGATTTGATTATAGGCGAAAACATTTTGATGACTGCTTTTCGAAGAGATTTATTTAAGATGAAATAAATTATTGGAGTGTCACCTAAAAAAGAAAGGAAATTAAGTATCTCAAAACTGTTTTTTTGAGAATTTATATTGTTGTTCAATTTCCACTATAATATTGGCACGTGTCGGCAAAAGATCAAAGGATTTTTCCAGTTTCCGAGGGGCATGTGTTCTTTGCTTTGTGCTTCCCCCTTACTGACTTCTTTCCCACTATAATTTAACTTACCATGTAAACAAATCCATGAATAATGTGCAATAATTTCAATGATTACAGGAAACTGAACAATATTCATAAAAATATGAATTAACGGTGCAAAAAACATTTCCCCACAAATGCATAATGCTTGAAATGTCATCTAAATAATATATACATATTTATATAAGCATATTCCAATTACATCTTTACAGATTAATACATACCTGTTTTTGAACCTTTGAAATTGCGGTTTGTTTATAAATTCTTGACTTTATTTTTGCAACAACAACTAAACCACCGTAAAAGAATATCAGAAAGAAAATTAAGAGGGCATTGTTCCATGTATGAAAAATGAGAAAACTGCCGAAACCAAACTAAAAAAATATGACTTTCAGTGATCCGTCCTGGATTTGAAAAATCTTTACCTTTGGATTATTTTCCATTCCAGCAATAAGATGGTAAGGATCTTGATTCATGGCGTAAATGTAAATATTAAAAATATGTGGAAGTTGAAAGCCAATGTAAACTTGGTAAGCAATCGGAACCAACATCCATAAATATGTTTTAAAACCACCAAAAACATACGTTGAAATTTTTGGAAATGACATTTCCAAAAATCGATCAAATGCTAAGATCACGCAAATTGTTGTAACACCATAAAATCCACCTAAAATTATATTTAAAATAAAAAGTTTTTAAATTATGCTTGTGACATACCACAACTAATAACCCCTGCCCAATAATATAGCTTAGGATTGTTACAAAAATGTTGTCCTCGAATAGCTTGAATTCCAGGAATTATGGCATTGCAGGGGAGGATGAACAAATCATAAATGCCCATCATAAACATTAATTTGTAAGCAGTGTGATGGAAGAATTCTTTTTTACACATTGCAATCATAAACGGAAAATATGATAACTGAAAACAAATTTGTAAATATGCGCCAGTAAAACTGATGTTAGTAACATTAAATTTCTTGTTAACTACGTTTGCTTATTACTCTGTAGTATCGTCACATACCTCAAAAAGCACTCCAGAAACAAGATAAATGAGTCCAATAAAAAGATTTGGTTTTCCTTCTGCTGCCCATTCAGCTTGAGTCTTTAGCGAACAATTTTTTTCATACAATTCGTACCATTGCTGATGATCAAAAAAGTACATCCAATATCCCATTGTTGCAACTAGGAATAAGATTCTTCCTAAAAAATAAAATATTTGTTAATAGGGATATGGTATATGAAAACTTTAAAACAGTTTTTGAGAAAATAATCATGTATGTTCTTTGAAAATATTTATATGGTTTTGGACTAAAAAGATTCACACGCATTTTTGTTCTTTAAAAATTAAACTTTGCATTTTCTTGGAAGTAATTACATATGAAAAAACAATTTAATTTAAACAGTTTTTATAATAAATGGTGTGAAAATAACCTTTTATCGTAAAGATTGAGATAAAATTTCAGTGTTTATCTTTCAGGTTTATTGATACAAGCTTTATTTATACTTTTTAAAACAACACAGATCTCCGCCTTTTTTACAGTAGCCTTGATGAAAAAAATATTACGTCAAAGAAAGCGTTAATAAAACAGTTGTAAAGAAATTAACAATAAGCAATGTACTTGCTTAATCCACTGAAAAGCTAACGCTACATCATTTATCCAAACATATCCAAATATAAATTTTTATCAAAACAGAACTGCAAAGAATAGCATAATGAATTAACCTATCATTTTTAATATTCTATTGAAAACAAAAACGAAAAGAAAATATTATCTTTTTTGTGACCCATAAACAATGTAAAATTTTTTAATCTTTTACTTTTATGAATGTACATTTGCACTGCACTGAAATGAAATGCTATTTTTTTCAAAGCCCAATGAATGAGAAAAGTATTCCTTTGTTTTTCTTTTTGTTGAGCAAATGTTACAAGGAAATAATACAATGCCATTTATTTTTAGACCGATGACAAAAGAAATTTAGCAAAACAGTAGTACATACTGAAAAAAATTAAAGATTATAACACTGATAAAATTGCGTGGATTATACATTTGTACTCACTGTAAGCGTTTTCTTGTGACGGCGGAATTGAGATCTCGTATTTTGCGCATAGTGTCCAAGCAGCTTTAAACAGAAATGAAGGTGTATATAAAGATATTTTAATCAAATAAGAATTTGAGGAAATAATTTAAAATCTGTAAGATTGGTAACAGGATTACCTCGAATATTTATAAAAATTCTTCTGTATAATAACTCTTTTGGAAGTGATGTAATATTACAACCGTCTAATAAAACTTCATATAATTCTGGCAAATCTTTATACGTTCCAAATGCATTTTCATGAATGTCAGAAAGTTTTGAATTTCCACCCAATATAATTCTTCCCAAATTTGGAAAATTACAAAATGCACAATAATCAATTTCAACAAGCTGATTTGAATTTGCAGCATATATGACTTCCAGTGCTTTGTTTTCCAAAGTTTTGTCGTATTTGATTGAAGTAATATTTGAAGAAATGATTTCAAGCCATTCCAATTTTCGTAGATAATTAATTGCTTTTGGAAGTGAGGTTATTGGATTTTTTGATAACAATAGTTTATCGAGCTTTCTAAAATATGTTATGAAATTTTTACAAATTGTTCAAAAAACATCAACAGCTCATAAAGTTTATGCGAAGGGGAACAGATATAAGAAATAGTACTGCAAATTCTTATTTGTAACGTTCTGTGTTAAAACTGCAAGTTTTCCCCCCAAAATTTTAATAAGCTCTTCATTTTTTATGTTACAACATAATTTTTTTAGAAGCTTTGTGTTCAATTTTAACATAAGCAGTCGTATGGTCATTGCCATTGTTAGTCATTTTTCCTCAGAAAAGTTTTTCAATTGATTTTAGCAGTTTTAAAAAATATCAGGAAAGAAATACTTTTCTTTTCTGTCAGGAACTTTGGCATTTTGCCATTATGTCCCTTTCCAGAAAGTTCCTGATTTTTATGATTCTTATCGACCATTCAAGAAAAAACCCTCAGAGACTTTTAGGTTAATGTATTTTATATATTATTATTGTATAATAATATATACATTAAGCCAATCGGTGCACGAATTCGGCTGTAACATATATAATAAAATTATTTCTTATTCCTTAATCTTCTTCAAGGACGTCAGCAGTGGGGGCACGAGGGGCACGTGGTTCCCTTCGACATTGGAAAAATTCTTTTATCTTTTGCCAAAGATTTGTAAAACGCAGCAAAGGATCAAAAGTGTGCCCCCTCTAAAATTTTTTTCTGCTGACGTCCTTGATCCTCTTACAAATATTCCAATTTTTTACCCCCCTACCCCTTCATACTTTTCCACATTTTCTTTCCTGACGGAAACGACCCCGATGGGGAAGCACATTCTTCGATTTTTTCTGAGTTAGGGTTTGCAAAGTTAAATATAAAACTTACTTTAAATTAACAAATACGTCATCATTCAGTACAGAAATGTTACAATCTCTCAAATAAAGTGTTTCTAAATTTTTCAAAGATTCTGTAAATATTCCATTGTTAATTAATTTTCCAATATTATGATTTCCATCCATATCCAAAGAAATAATATGAAAGAGAAATTTAAAAGCCGTAGAAGAAATGTGCAAAAGTTTATTGTTGCTCAACGTTAAATCTTTGAGGCTTGATCCCACTTTTTTTGTTAGCACATTTTCATCAATATTTCTCAGGTTTGTATGTTGAATGGATAGAACTTCCAAGGATGTGAAGTTGTCGAAAGCTTTGTCTTCGATAATTTTTAATGTTTCAATAAAAAACCACATTTCTTTGATTTCTGAATTTCTTTCAGTTAAAAGATGACCCTAAAAATGAATATAAAAGTCTTTTTTTCAACTTTACAATAGAACCTTCATGACTGTTAGGGTTCCAAACAATGTCTGTCCAAAATCACGTAGAGTGTTCTCTCTTTTTAAAAACAACTCACATTTCTTAAAATTCCATCTGAAATATTCAAATATTTTTCCGTTTTATCATTGATTCGATAACTATAATCAAATAATTTGTTTGAATCATTAGCTTTATTAGAACATTGTAATACCTTATTGTCGTCTTTTAATAAAGTACAATAACGAACTAAAATAAACTGTTACTGTTATTCTCTCCATTAATTTTAACATACCATAAACGAAATTTGTTACGTTTTGAGAAACATCTTTTTCTTTAAGCAGTTTCTCGTTTGCGGCTAAAGGAGTGAGAAAAATTAAAAACAAACAACTTAAAAAATACATATTTTTATCGCATAAAATAAAACTGCAAGTAAAAGAAAATGTGAATTTTTTGACAATTTATATTTTCATTTAATATTTTGAAATGATAATTTAAAAAAACTTGTTTTTTGTTGCAGCAGTTTGATTCATGCATTTCTGTTAACTTAGAAAAAATTTTTAAGGTTGTTTGATTTTTTTATTCTAGTTATTTGTTCTTTCTTATTTTTATCACATATCTCAATAATTTTCTTTTTTGTCATGAAATATTCCGTTGATTGGTATCATACAAATCATTGTCTAGAAAGCACCCTTTTTTACACCTGAGAGAGTTTTGATTTTTGAGAAGAATTTCTTGCAACAGTTGAGAATATCTACCAATCAATTATGTGGTTCCTGGTGAACGGCAGTCCGGGTCAACCCGGTCTCAAAAGCTGAACGTCGATTGGGCCAGACCAATGGGCACTAGCCGATAGATTTTTGGGTCGAAATTTCTTTCCTCTTTTAAAACAATAAATTTGTTTATCAAATGTACAAAAATTATTATTATTATTAGTTTTTGGGTTGAACCTTATTTTTAAGGATGTATAATTTTTTTTCATTGATATCCAGTTAAATATAATTTTTTCCATCAAAAACGCTCGATATCATAGCCATATTAAAAACACCATTTGTGTTGAATAAGGTCGCATATAAACTATTTCAGAATAACTGAAAAAATGAAAACACATTATTTTTTCTCTGTCTTCCTACAAAAAGATGAATAAAAAAAGAGTAATAGCAATCAAAAAAAATAATTTATGTTACTAGCTGCATGCGTTAGGACATGTGCATCCTCCTAACTGTTAAGTAAATATTTTTCCAAAAATATCTCAACGTATCAGCAGGACAATGATAACTTAGAGATTGTTCTTTACCTTTATTGGCTGACCTTTTCGTTGAGAAGTGCTTTAGGGTGAATGTGCATCTCCTGCAAAAATTTTTTCATTATAAAAAGTTTATACAAAAAAATTTATTTTTCCATTAACCCCTTTATTCTGCAATAAATAAAAAATCTTCAGAAGAACCTTAAATGTTTTCATCAAAAAATGTAAGCTTATTTTATTGTTACCGTTATTTCTAATATTTACAACTATTTCTAGAATACATATGAATTTGATTTTGAATGGATGTTAACTAAAAAAGCAATTCAATCAGCTATTAATAAAAATGATGGTGTAATTAAAAGTAAAGTGTTTCATGCTGGAAAATATGAAAATGTTCGATTTTTCTTTACATTATATCCAAATGGCACAGAAGAAGATCAAGCTGGAGCTGCGTGGATTTATTTTAATATTTTAAATGAAAACGATGAAGTTAATGCTGATCTTAGCTTTGATATCGATGAAATTGAAGATAATAGAAAAATGGTTAAATGTAATTTTACTGGTTCTGGAAGTCAAGGCATGGAGCTTATCAAGCATGAAGAGCTACCGGTCGTTTTGGATTTTTACACGTTAAAATGTCATGGCAATTTAACCATCGAGCCTTTTGATAAATGGTATTTGGAAAAGAAGAAGATGAATGCTCGAGATAAAGATTTTAGAATTATTGTTGACAAAAAGTTCATCAAGGTTAGCATTTTTCTATAATTTCGAATTTTTTAAATTTGAGATACTCATAAGTATTGCATAGACAGTAACAAAAAAAACTTGTTTTTGTTATTATCCCTCGTTTTACTAAAGAAAGTACACGGCAGACCAGTCTAATAAAAAAAAGGAAAGTGAAAGAAAAATCAATAGGTGTGAAAAAAATTTTTATCCTCACTTTTTTCCTCTATTCTTTTTTGCTGAGAATTATTTTTTCATTCTTTTTCCTTTGTTCTTCTATATTTGTTTTATTGAGCTTAATCTAAAAAAGCTATTATCTTTTTTCTAAAATTTATAAATTAAAAAAGTGCCGTGCTTAAGTCAAGATATGATCCAAATAAATCGATCTATTAAATTATCACAAAAAAGATAAAGCATAAGCTGAGATCTAAGGCTGTGATAAAGCACAGATGAACAAAGAAAAAAATGTGCAAAAATTTGTTTTTCATATCTCTCTTTCTTCTTTTACTTTCCTTTCAGGGTTGCAGTGAGTTACAATAAATTATTATTTTTTGAAAGTTTTGTTACTGTCAGAAGTGCAAAAAATCGCTGTGACAGAAAAAGAGATAGTAACGTTGGAATATTGAAATAACATATTCATGTTACTTTTGTCACCTGAGGCAATATCTTGTAAAAAAAGATTTGTTACTCTAAAAACTGCTCCATGGGAAAAAAGAGTGACAGTAACAATGAAATCTTGTAAATTTAAGTACTACTCTTTCTCTTTTTTTTATTTTTTATTAACATATCCAAATTTTCAAACATAAAACTATTCAGGTCCATAAGTATGTCCTACAAAATATTTCTTCAATTTTTGATGTGATGAATGAAAAGCAAATTGTGAAAGCTGATCGTTTAAAGATTACGGATTTCAGTTACGATATTGTCAAAACTGGTATTGATTTTTATTATGGTAATGATGTTACTGGGACATTAAATTTTGAAGAATTAATATCTGCTTTACATTTTGCTGACAAATTTGATATGAAAGAGCTTAAAGTAAGTTATGATTATATAGTACAAAAGCGTCCCAAATTTTGATTCGTAATGGCAAATAACAATCACTGCAAAATGTTTAGAAAAATATAAGAGTTTTTTTTTATTACAAATTTTTTTTATGGACTGAGAGTAACACAAATAATTTTGTTTATCATTTTTACGGTTACTAACTCATCTTTTTCATAAAAGAGTGACACTAAAAGTTCTTTTTTTAACTGTTATTCTAAAAAAATGCAAAAAAAACATTCTCCGAAAAAAAAAGCTACCAGCAGCAGCTACTACGAAAAGAAAAGAAAAAATTTTTGCAGTCATTTCTTTTTTATTGTGTTCGTAAAATGAATGAATGACCATCTCAAAAATGACCGGCGAGCATGTCGGTCCTATGGTGTAGCGGTTATCACACTGGACTTTGAATCCAGTAACCCCGGTTCGAGTCCGGGTAGGACCTGTTTTTTTGCATTTTTTTAGATAATTTGTTTTTTGATTAAGGACACAACATAATTTATTTGTTTCTCCAAAAATGCATTGAAAAATTTTTTTGTGAATAAAAAACGCTTAAAGTGATGCAACAAAAATATGCATTTTATTGTATCATTCAAAATGCTAGGTTATTTATAATAAAAAAAAACTAGAATATCCTCTTTAGGCTCATATTGAACGTGTTTTAATGACAAAATGTTCTTTTGATAATGTTTCTCATCTACTAAATGTTGCAACAGAGTGTAATGCAGAAAAGCTCAAAAATATTTGTGAATCAAAATATTCAATGCTACAATTTATTAATGGTATTGATAAAACAAATCAGTCGAATCGCAAAGAAATTGAATTCAAACTCAATATGTATAAACATAACTACATTAAGGCACCAAAATTCAAGATGCCACAATATTATCTTTCAGCAAATCCATTTTTCTATGTATTTGTATTGCAAATTTTTGCTGTAGTTCTCGTTTTGATTATGCTAATTCTTTTTTGTCCAAAGTCATAAAAATATGATACAAAATAAAATTGTGTAATGAGATGTTCTCGGTTTTGAAATATTTGTTTCACATCATTTTTTAATCTTTGTTTTATCATTTGTTTATTTGTGCTTTTCGCAATTCCTCACTGAGAAAAAGCCGTGATGCATTCGTCACCGGTTCATCACTACCAGTGACGAAAAAACCCTCACCAGTGGTGAATATATCGGCACTAAAGCATCACTATCTGTGATGAATTCTTTTTGGCAGCACTTTTTCTCAGTGCTGCCAAACAGTGGTGTTGCCGCAACCGCACCCGCACCCGCAACTTTTAATGGTTGCGATTGGTTGTGGTTGCGGTCGAAGTTGCGGTGGTTGCGGTGCGGTTGCGATTCAAAAAGTTACGCAACCAATAAAACATTTATATTTGCTATTTTGGACCCAAAATTTCGCATTTTTTGCTTTCTAATAAAAGAGAAAATAAGAAATTCGAGGAAAAAATCGGCTACTCATCAACAACAAGTAGCAGAAATGTTGGAAGAAATGCATATATCATGTAAACATACACCCTAAAGCTGTTAGCTATTCCCATTTACAAAATTTTTCATCCATTTTTCATTCATATTTCAAGTGGTTGCGGTTGCGATTGGTTGCGGTTGCGCTCAGAAGTTGCGATGGTTGCGGTGCGGTTGCGAAAAATTTAAAAAGTTGCGATTGGTTGCGGTTGCGAAAAAATCGGTTGCGGCAACACACTGCTGCCAAAAATGAAAGTTTGTATATTTATGAATATGGAAATTCTATGAATAAAGTATGTAAGCCTGCAGCATATTATAATTTTTCAACCTTTGGTAACTTTTTATTAGATTTAATCAACAGTTGTTCAACGCTATTATTTTATATAAAAAATGGGAGAAGGAGTTCATTATTTTATTCAGAGATAATAAATCTGTACAAATAAGAATATGTGTTCAAATGCAAAAAAAAAGCAATATGAAGTAACAAAAAGATAAATAGCAAAAAGTAATAGTTAAATCATGAAATAAACTCAAGGAGTATCAGAATAAAGAAGGGCTAGAAACTTTTGTTTTGTTGAATTTAAAGCTTTTTAAAGTGTTCATAGGGGATCGGGCTGCTTTGTAAATATATTTGACAAAATCTATGACAGCTTCACGGTATCCCGTCATAATAACCAAAACAATTAAAGCTTCAATTAAAATGCGTAGCTGAATTATTGTTCGTAAGCCATAGCCCGAACTAAGACCATAAGAACCATCGACCCAAAGGGGAAGTCGTAAATCCAAATATCCTGTATAATCCCGACCAGGAACAAAAAGTTTAATGAGTATTATTTTTAATTGAAATGTTGATACAATTCGTGGAATAAATGTATTGAATAGTTCAACAAATGCACCAAAACAAGTAATAACATTTTGAAGGCCAATAACCACAGCTATTCTAACGTTACTCGAGTAATCTTTTCGATCCTGCTTTACTTGAAAGATAATTTGTTTGACGATTTTCAAAATAATCATCACCGATGCAAACAATGATGGAATCAAATATAGTAGTGGCTTGGATTGTTGCATTAAATTAAAGACTAAAACAAGGCTTGTGTAAAAATTATACCAGAAGTCTTTTCTATGTTCTTGCAATATATTGCATGCATTAAATGTTGTATTTTTTTGAATCATACATTCTTCATTAATTTCAGATATTCTTTTGGATTGTAATATTAAAAATAGGGGGCAAATATCGAAGAAAATAATAAAAAGATTAAATAAAATAATGGTGTACATAATTCTCCGACCTTTGATTAGTTTTGAATAAGTATGTGGATAATATAAAGCCATAAATCGAGATGTTGAAAGAAGGAAGAGTGCCGAAAATGAATTATATACAATAATCCATGTAACAAAATATTCCAAATTGTTAGTCCAGTAATTGTTAATACTAGTATAAGTTTTAGGTAAATAGAAACAAGATGGTACCATTTTGACATAGGTAGAAAGGTCAGAAAAGCTACACGAATAATAGCTGCTAGTAATTAAATCCCAAATTGCTTGATTAAGAATGAACCAACGATAATGCCCTTTAAGTCGTCCAAAAATTGAAATTGCAATAATTAAGCTTATAGGCCCCATACAAATATATCCAAAATCATAGTAAAATAAATCTGTTACAATATGCATTATGCGACATCTGAGCTCATCTATATCAGTTATTGTTTTATTATAAACTTGACAAGATTTTGTTACATTCATATTAGCAGACTTATAAATTTCACTGCTGCTTTTTAATTTTCACTTTTTTTTAAATAAAGCGCTTATAAAAATGTCAAAACTTTGTGTCTTCTAAAAACTTTCGTTACTTTTAACGGTAATGTGGTAGTTAAAGCTTTTATTTTTGCTTTTTTTTGGTTATCACCAATTATGTTAAATTGTTGCCCTTAAGCACACGTATATAAGTAGCTTATTTATTGCTATGGCATACTCGATTTTTTATTGGAAACAGGGGGTGTTAAGTACAAACCAATTAAAAATATGTAGGCACCTAGTTTATAAACATTGTTATTCCATAAAAACATTTTCTAGCATATCATATCAAAAAAGGCAAAAAGTTTTTTTTTCAATGTAAATATTGATCATTATAATTTTACCAGAGAAAAAAAATACATTCGAACTTAACATCTGTGTCTAAAGTACATGCTAAAAGCGGAATCCGGAAAATTCTATTTGATCATTTGTCATGGTTGATGATAATGCTGCATTGCTATAATGATGTCAGTTATGTAGCAACTATATTTTAAAGAACAAGACGTTTTTGATAAAAATTTTTTCATTCATATTAGACACACCTGAAGATTATCTCCTTTTCCATGTTTCAGGAAGTGAATTAGCATTAAGGAATGATTGATTGATATAAATAGGACTAGTGAAGAAAAAGAAACATCATTGCCTGTTTGATTTAATTGAGTGATAAGACAATGACTATCATAAAGACAACAATTTTTGTTGTGGTTTTTCTAGCCCTTTTAGGATGTACACAAGCAGCAGGGAATTACAGCTGCAGTAATCCACAAGTAAGTATATGTACATTGTTTTTAATAGAATACAAAAGTTTTGTAAAATCCAAAAAATGTTTTTGGACATCTTTTATCTAAAACTTTAAATCTAGGTCCTTCAAACATGTTACTTAAATTATTTCAAAAGTCTCGACATTCTTGCATCCGCTGATAAATTTCCAGCATATGATGATTATTTGAATGTTTTTAACGCTCTAAACACTCCATCACATTTGAATCAATTTTGCAGTTCTGTTTATAATTTAACAAAATGCTTGGAAAATGTTGATGCCTATAAATGCGTAAGCCCAGATGGATTTATGCAACTAAATGTTATTGGTGAAGATGCATATGATTATCCAACCAACTACGGAATTATAACATATACTTGTGGAGAAGGGCTTGAAGGTATGTTAAGGAAAGATTGTATCTGAAATATTTAGTTTTTACGTTTTTTGGTTACTGTAATTTTTTTTATTGAAGCATTGTTTGGTAAAACAAACTTTTCCTCTTCACATTTCATATCAAAAAATAAATAAATTTCTAGCATGGAAAAAAATAATTAATTGCACCACTGCAAATGCTAAAGCCATCAATGAAGCGAATACAAAATGTGAACAAGATTTTGAAAAAACTGATCAAAGGTGCCCGTATGTTTGTTTTTACATAAAAAATATTTGCGTAAAAGTACAATTATAGAAGTTTGGTGAAATTTTTGCAATGTACATATGCTTTGCTGAAAGAAGATTGCGGACAAGACGCTTATACATTTGCATGTAAAGCTGATACAAATGGAATCAAATATTCAACTCCAAATTGTGTTAGTGATATGATTGATTGTAATGCTTCAAGTTCAGCTGTGAAGCATCAATTTTATTTTTGGAGTACAATATTTTTTGCAGCTTTAGGGGTTTTAATGTTGTAAAAAACGCCCATTGTACATTATTTTTTGGAATATTTTGGCTTCTCATCAGAAGATTAATTTGCTAATATTCTTTTTTGCAGCATTGTAAAAATTTCATTTAATAAAATTTTTATTTCTATTAAACAAATTGTTACAAAAGTTTTTAAATAATTGATATAATTAATCAAATCTTTTTATTTTGGAAACATTCAGTATTTCCAGCATAATGTCAGCAAACGTTTGTTTAGAATTGTTCTTTGTTATGGATAAGATTAATGCCAGGTTTAGCCATTTCCTCTAAAAAATAAATGATAGGTAATTTATTAAAATAATTTACAAAAAAATTAAAAAATATTACTTTGGAAAACTGGATTATCAGCGCCTAAAGCAGTAAATCCAGTGTAGCGCTTTCGGCGATAAATATTTACCTGAAAGTATGAAAAAATTATATTAAATACAAACAGAAACTTACAGCTCCCAGAACTGCAAAAATAGTTAAACCACTAATAAGTAAGATTATTAGCAGAGGATAAGGAACATTGAAATATCGAAATTGCACTTTATTAACATTACCATCAAGAGCACTGGTAGAATTTGAATGTGCAAAAACTGTATGAGTTGTTCCATCATTCTCAGGTTGACATTTTGTCATATCCAATAATGTAAATCCATCCTCACATTCACATGAATACGGTAAATCTCTATAATATCCTTCATTGACAGCATCTGATTTACGAATATAAGCTTTTGGAAGACATAAATGATCACATCTATTCATTTCACATTTATTAATAAGATCTGGTTGTGCTGCTTTATGAAAAATTTTAACCGCTGTTGGACCAGGAATTGCATTCATTACTTTTTTAACATCATTGCCATTGAATTTATTGGCACTAAAAATCTCCAAATCTGCCCAATAAATACGATCTTCAAATACCGTAAGAGAAGATGGATGTATGAAAATAGAAGGAGAATGTAAAATTCTTCGAATATCTTTGCCCCAATAATTAGAAGAATAAATGGCTAAAATAGTTGAAAGGTGTTGATAAAAATGTGGATATGTCTGTTTCAATGAAATTACCATGTCTTTTTGAATCTGCCCAATAAATTTTTTGATCATAAATATCAACAGCTAAAGAAATCGGGCGTTGAACTGCATAACCGCTAATAACTTCCACTCGATCTTTACCATTCATACCAGCCCTTTCAATCGTTTGTTTACCCAAATCAGACCAAAAAATAAGCCCTGCAGCTGGATCAATGGCAACTGCATGAGGTTTTTCAATCTTTGAATCGAAAAGAATTTTGCGTTTATCATTCACAAGATCATAAACATTAATCTAAAAATGCTATTAAATCATAAATAAAAAAAGTATTGAAAATACGCACTGTTTTTAAAGCACTATCTGTCCAAAATAATAAACCATGAACCCAATCAACAGCAAGACCTTCTGCATTGCCAATATTTTTATCAACAAGAATCTGATGCTGACCCTCAATGCATTCATAGACACTTGATATATTATACATATTGCAAAAAAGAATTTGTTTCTTTGACACATCTGACCAAATCAGTGACCGATTGTTATACCAATAATCCAATGCAACTGCGGAATCAAGTTTACTAGCAAGCGGATGGTATTTACTTGTTACCAGATCATATTGCCGAATAGAAGCACGATTTGAAAGAAGTAATAAAGGATTATCTCCAATTGCCCGACATTTACTAGCTTTTTTGCCCAGGCTTGATATGCCCATAGTAAGTTTAAATCCAGGATAGCATTCACACTTGTAACTTCCTACAAGATTTGTACACTTCTGATCACAAATTCCTGGTTGTTCACATTCATTTACATCTAAAATGTATTTTTGTAGTAGATGCATAAGCACAGTAATGTACTTACCAATACAACTGTTTCCAACACGTTTAAACCCTTCAGGGCAGAAACAAATTTTTCCACCTTGTGTTGTATCACGACAATTACAATAAGGTGATAAAGATGGATCACATCGTAGTATATTTTGATCACAAACAGATTTATCGCAATCCTTTATTTCGGAATATACAAGAACACATAACCGAGAAAGTGGAATACAGGTTGTGTCATTGCATTTATAAGAGTTATTTTGGTCACATGAGGAAACAATTGCTAAAAATTTTATAGTTATATATTCTTCAATTAAAAGCCTTAAATCTTAAAGAATCACAATATGGAGGGCCTATGCTGCTGTCACTTAGCAGCAGCAACAGTTAATATTTAGGTGTTCAGGTTTAAGGCCTTCGCCGACGCAAGCTAGTCGTGGAACACCCGTTTTCGAGCACTTGTGAGTTTTTTGTCCGCCTGCAAGTCTGTCACTCTAACCACTAGACCATATGTGCTCGTCTTAAAAACTTACGATGGGGACGCATTTCACAGCTTTCACGACAAATTTTATCTGGACATAAAATTTCACCAATACCACATTTTCTTTCAAACTCTGCACAATCCTTTTCATCACTAGCATCGCTGCAATCTATATCTCCATCACAACGCCAGTCATCTTTAATACATTCTGCTCCATTTATACAGAGAAATTCATTTTTATTGCAGTTGATTGGGTTCTTAACTTCTACAGCTGTGCAATTGTTTTCATCAGAATAATCAGGGCAATCTCTTTGACCGTCACATTTCCAGGATAACGGCAAACAAGATCTTGCACACTAAATGAAACATAATCAATTAGCATGCGTAACAGAAAAAAAATGATTACTTGAAAATGAGTTTTTTCATTGCAAGTCTGATTTCCACAAATTTCTGCACCTTCATCAGAAGCGTCATTACAATCAAATTCACCATCACATTTCCACGATTTAAATATACATTGTCCATCATAACATTTAAATTCATCTATATCACATTTTTCGACGCTTTTATTATTACAACCAATTTCATCTGATGAGTCAGCACAATCCTAAAGGTCATGAATCTCAAAGAAATGTTTATTTTAAAAATGGTTATACCGTTTCACCATCGCAAACCCATGACTTTGGGATACATGTTGTAGCATGACTTACAAAACCCATGCATTTAAACGATCTTTCATTACATGTAATTTTATTCTGGCATGGTTCTTCATCATCTTTTCCAGGGCAATCAAAATTACCCTGCAAGAAAAATAATAAATAAAGTATTTGTTTATATTGAATTAAAGCTTACATCACATTTCATTTTTAAAGGAATACATTTTGTCGGCAACAAATATGACAAAAAGTGCCACTGAACTGAAGTTGTTTGAGATGACGACAAGGGTTCCCTACATTTATAGAAATATTTTTCATCACATCGAAAAGAAGGGTAAGCATCTGCAAATGAAATTTATCTTGGAAAAAAATAACTTTTTGAGAATTTACCGCATGCTTTTTCATCATTTCCATTAAGACAATCTGTATCACCATCACATCTCCAAGATCTTGGAATGCAAACATTATTTCCACAATCAAAAAATGATGGTCCACATGCTAAAATTGAATAATATAAATCAACGACTTTTGATACTTATTTTAATGAAGGTTTCCCAAGCTCATATAAAGCAGTAAGGGGTTGTCCAGATTTCCAGTGACAAAGATGATGGGGGGGGGGGGGGGTTGCTGAATGTTACGTCGCTTTGATTTTATTTTGTTACCTAAGTGGTGGATGGGGTGGGGTAAAAAAAGACGATTTATTTCTGTGTTACGTGACATCTGCACAGCTCCTTACAAGTTGCAAATAAACACAAAAAAGCACATGTTTTTTTCTCTAAAGCATGACTTACTTTCATTTTTAATACCTGCTGCTGTTGCATGATACGAAATAATTATTACATATATAAGAATGTAAGTAATGAATATGTAATTCATTTTTTTTGATTCGTTAACTAAAAAAAAGGAAATGCAACTAAATTCAAGGTAACAAAATAGCCACGAAACGGTTTTATAAATCTTATTATTAGTACACGGATAACGCATTGAAAACTCTTTAAAATATAATACTAAAAAATATTATTGATTTAAATAAGAAACAAAACTGTCTTCAACAAGACACTCTTTTGCTTAACCTTCACAAAGAAATGAAAACCAACTAAATAACGTCTTCTATCAGTCAACGTCTTAGCGTTATCAACTTTCTCTTTTTTTTCAAAACAAAAACGGCTACCAAAAAAAATAATCTTTGAAAATGAAAAAATCCAATAAATGAACTTAACTGTTTTGTAATAAATGAACTTAACTTTTTTCTAAATTCTAATTTTTGAAAATAGTGAAATCGTTTGCTTTTATTTTTTTTATCACTCATTTGATTTGAGATGCTTTTCGTAAAATGGAAAAAAAATAAATCCGCAAATGTTTAATCAGCAATAAAACGAGCGGAAAATAAATTTCCGCAAATGAGCATTCACAACGAGCCACCGGATTTTTTTAGCTTTATTGTTTATTTACCTACAGATGAATTCATTAGATTTTTATTTGCTTATGTCACAACTTGCATTTTTTCTTCAAAAATTGTCAATTTATCGCTTTATTTTTATTTACATTTATTACTGTTAGGGATTTTGTTGAAAAATAAAAAGTTCTTGTAGTTTGTTAAACTTGATCTGACGCATTTGTGGTCACTTTATGCAAAAATTTTCTAATTTTCTAATTTTTTTATTCAATCTTATTTTTAAAGACTTATAGATGACATATGTAAAAATCAACAAAATCAGATATGGCAATCATCCAGCTGTAACGTAAAATGGTACTTTTGCTAACTTTGAGTCAAAACTGTTGCCTTTTTTAAAATGAAATATATTTGTTTTTAAAATTTATATCAAAAATAATTATTATTTTTTTGTTTTTTTATTTCATATTACACCATTAAACAAAAAAATAGTAGTAAAACATGGTTATTTCTTCCACTGATGCTGTAATCCATTAAAATATTGATCAGCATTGGCATCAATTGGGATCACTTTTCCCAATGCATTTTTGATTATTGCTATATCTTGTACTTTATTATTAGTTTTAATACAATAATGACGATAATAAATTAATAAATATGCAATATTAAAGAACTAAAAAGTGAGTGAAAATTGAAGTATTGATTATATGGAGTGTGAAAAAGATAACTGATGCTTTAAAAAACAACTGGCGATTTTGGCATTCTGTTGGCGTCATTTAAAAACTTACAATATGAACAGTGGTTATTGGAGGAGTCGGTAAACCTAGTGATTGAAAAATGATAGAATTCATTGAACCAAATTGTGCAAAAAAGCAATAAATTAATATTATTGGAAATAAATATTTTAATGATCTAACATTTTGTGATATCTAAAAAAATAAAAAAGTGATTTTTAAAAATGGAGGAAAATTTAAATTGGAAAAAAAACATACGGAATGTCGCTTCTTTAGCGTTATTTGATAAGCTGATAATTTATACATTCTTCGATTTGCTAAATATAAGATAGCACAAACACTGAACATAAATAAGTGTGTAGCATAAACATAATAGCTCACATAATTAGCTAAATATGGTTTATCGGGCATACTTTTAGCTAAAAATCAGTTTCATGGAAAATGCTTTACAGAGTGATCAAAGTATTTTTGGATTTGAACTAAGTAGCTGTGCAGATAGGGAGGGGGAAGCTTTAATTTTGCGTCACAAAATCAGCGAAACATATATCTCAAAAGGGAGACTGAGTTAAAAAAATCGAGATTTCATATCTCAAGATAACAGAACAGCTTCTATTAGCATAATACAGGGTGTATCTCAACAAAATTGCCGATTTTGGTTTGTCTGGCAAATTTTTTCCATTTAAGCTAAACAAAAACTGATCACCGATAACAATATAGGAATCTTTTTGGCATTGGGAGAGTAACAAAAATGTATGTTTCGCTGCTACTCTCACAATAAAATAGAATGGTAGTCACACAAACTTTTTACTTTAAAGATTCCTGTTATTGTCACCAGTTTTTACTGAATATTATGTAAATTTTCATCGGATTAAGAAAAAATTTTAATTGAAAAAAACATGTCTCTCACGTGGATGTATATTTTTATAGAAAATTAAGCCTAAAAATAACTTCCAAATATACACTTGAAAGCTACATTAAGCTAAAAAATGTTTGAAAGGCATGAGTTTATTGGAAAAATGATTAGTTTTTTTGTACTGTTAACTACTTATAGACGTAATTTTATATCAAGCAGAAAAAGTAGCCTAGCTTTTCTCTTCGTATTTCATGAAATTTGTCATATTTTATATATTCCTAGTTAAAAAGATTAAAAAACAATAAAAAATTCAAATTTGGCATGGCATGTCGGATTTGAAATTAAAAGCTGTACAAGCACAAAAAAGAAACAAAACAGATTTGAAAGAATTTCGTTAAATTAAACTACATACCCATTACATTATACCCCAGATACAAGGAAGACATCAAATATGAAATTGCTGTAAATCTCGAAAAAAGACCAATTTTATCTGCCATTTTATGATTATCCAGTTCTATAGTTGCAAAAATTCGTTCCAACATTATCATAATAAATGCATTTCGAATTTGTTGTGAAGAAAATGTAATAACATGTCGAACGAAATCAACTGTGTAATGATTTAGAGTTTCATATGACAAATAAAACACAGCAATATAAAGTGAAGATAATGAAGTGGTGATAAAAAAGGGAAAACATGAAAACAATAAATATAGCCTAAAGAGATAAAAATTAGTAATATGATTAGCATGCTAACTGGAATTTAGGTCCCATATTTTGCTTGTATACTCATTTTAGTAAGGGATAGTCAAGGACAAAATATTAGCGGCTGGATGCTTGATCTGTGGATTTGAAAGATATATGAATATAGCTAAAAAATAGCAGACGATATCTATTTTTATTATAAAATATCCAAAATTCTGCATAATTAATACTTTTCAAATATTTTAAGCGTACTATTAATGGATTACTTAAAGTATCCTTGCTATTATACCTCTGTAAAATCATTGACATCAAAATTTTTACAAAAAATAGATATCGTCTGCTATTTATTAGCTATATCCACTTATCCATTAAATCCCGAGATCGAAGTTTCGGCCGCTGGTTATCTGCCTTTAACCATCCCTTACTAAGAAGAGTAATTAAGCAAATTATTGGTTTCTTTCTTTTTCTTTTGCTATTTTGTTACTATCAAAATTGATCGGTTTTTGTATTTTTGAAAATTACAAAATCTTAAAAAACAGGATTTTACAATGGGTTGTAAAAACTTCATTCCATTTTCACCGGTTTTTGCCGGTTTTTACCGGATTTTCCCGTATTTTGCCGGATTGTTAATTAAACGATTTCTAGATATCCAAAATTCATGAAACCTCCAGGAATATTTCATATGGACCTAGGGAAGAGATCTATAGCACTTCTGGGCCCCTATGTACCCTCTTGCCCTCAGGGCATCGCCAACAGTACCCCTATACCCCAAAAAATGACAAAATAAATAAAAATCTTTTTTTTGCAAATTGTAAACATCATTAAATAAATCTATAAACACACATATATAGCAAACCAACTATGGGGAATCTGATTTTTCCATTTCCAGAATTCTAGCGCCTTCAGAATCCTCGGATTCAGAAGGCCAAAAAACTTTTTCTTTGTTTTGTATGATTCAAACATGTATTATAGGATAATCGACTATGGGGAATCCAAAAAAATTATTTTCAGAATCTTCAGACTTCAGAATCCTGAGATTCAGAAGGCCTAAATATTTTTTTCTCCATTTTTTTGCATGAATATATTTTATACATCAAAATTTTATGTGGAGTACGAAAATAGCATTTTTAAGATTCTGCCGGCATCTGATACCGAGATTCAGAAGAGTTGTTGGTTTTTAGAATGACAAGAAAAGAATGTTACGTTTTTATGATAAATATATAACAGTTTTTAACAAATAATGGGGTAAATAAAACATGTATTATAAAGTTCAGTTTGATAGTTAATTGTTGATCAGCTTTTTCCTTCTCTCTTTGCGATGAAAAGACATCTTTCCTCGCGCATATGCCCTTTTCTTACATTTGCAATTGATTTTCTTCTTTCAGTTTCGCATGCTTTTTTATTAATTGGAAAATATTTTCAAAATCATTTCGTTAATCTAATTACAATAATGGGAAACATTTAAAATAAAAACACACTAAAAACCAAAAACTCTTCTGAATCTCGGAATCAGAAGCCGGAAGAATCTTAAAAATGCTTTTTTTGTACTCCTCATAAAATTTTGATGCATATAGTATATTCATACAAAAAAAAGTGGAAAAAAATGTTTTGGCCTTCTGAATCTTAGAATTCTGAAGTCTGAGGATTCTGAAAATAATTTTTTTGGATTCCCCATAGTCGATTATCCTATAATACATGTTTGAATCATACAAAACAAAGAAAAAGTTTTTTGGCCTTCTGAATCCGAGGATTCTGAAGGCGCTAGAATTCTGGAAATGGAAAAATCAGATTCCCCATAGTTGGTTTGCTATATATGTGTGTTTATAGATTTATTTAATGATGTTTACAATTTGCAAAAAAAAGATTTCTATTTATTTTGTCATTTTTTGGGGTATAGGGGTACTGTTGGCGATGCCCTGAGGGCAAGAGGGTACATAGGGGCCCAGAAGTGCTATAGATCTCTTCCCTAGGTCCATATGAAATATTCCTGGAGGTTTCATGAATTTTGGATATCTAGAAATCGTTTAATTAACAATCCGGCAAAATCCGGTGAAAATGGAATGAAGTTTTTACAACCCATTGTATTGTTACTATCATTTAACAAAGAATTTTTCTTTTAAAGTATGTGTTAGTAACATTGTTAAAATTAAACACAATATTTATTTAAAAAAGTTTTAGTTGCAGAAAATTTAAACTAAAACGAAGAAAGTAATGCTAAATTCTTTATTTCGAAATTGTAGGGTTATTATCACTTTATTTTAATGAAGAACTTTTTTGTTTAACAAAATTTATAAAATTAAAGTTTGTTTTACTTCTATCCTGAAAAGCACCGGTTCAATAAAAAGAATGTTTTAATTAAAAAGAGACAATAAAACAGTTTTTCGATAATTGTCCTTTCGCAAAAAAGTTTCATGACGCAAACATAACATAGATTTCCGGGCAGTCTATACTATCATAAATATATCAATTAGAGCATGTTTTATAACAGATATTTATTGTTAAACCAAAACTGCTTTGGCGAATAGAACTCGATAAATAAGAAACATTTATCTCACTAACTGTAATCTGGAATTCCTCTAATATTAACTTACCGCAATGCTTTTGGAAGAACACGAACAGTATTTAAACGTTTAATTCCAACATATACTGCAGTTATCAATGATAAAATTGATAATATAACACAGATAATATAACAAACAAAGAAAAAATTAGACATCAACATTTTTTAAATATTTTTTGATAAAAGTGGAAAGTAAAATATAGTTCTAATTAGTTTTTTTAATATTCAGACAAAGGAAAATTGTCATTAAGCTGTTAATGATTTTACTATGCTTGTGAGCACAAAAAAAGAGAACAATAAATGACTTTTTTTAATTAAAGCATAATTGTACTTTTTATGCTTAAATGGGTTTTGTATGCGTCAAAGTTGTTGTTGTAGTTCTAAAGATGTTAAAGTTATTTTATTTAATCTTTTTAAAAAACTCGAACGACATTAATTAGATATTAATTACCGCAAGAAAAACATTTTTTAAGCATTGTTCATATACATTAATTCCAAAAGTCCACCAATAACTTGAAAGATTAGTCCATTTTGCAGGTGGTTTTGCTTTATTTGTGGAAAATACAAAATTCCTAGCAGAATGATCCATTACAACAACAGTTGAATTCACACATTTTTCTGTCAAATATTTCTTGATCTTGTCGACTTTTCTTCCTTCACCATCAATACAAGCCTCTTGAATATTTGAATCAATTGAATCAAAAGCATTGCATCGTTTTCTTACATCAGTTTTAGTTAAAATTAAATATTTGTCAAGATATTTAAAAATATGAATGTTATCACTAGCAGGAAAGGGGTGAGTTTTATTGAATACAAAAGAAGTAAAAACATATCCACTAAAATATATTTCATGTTTTAAAATAAATTGCACAAGCTTGATTGCATAGGAATTAAGCTCACAAAAAAAGTAACAAATAAAGTATATCTATATCTACGGGGAAGTTAAAAAAGCGTTAAAAATTTTTGAAACAAATTATCTTTATAGTAGACGACTACAAAGACAATATATAGGCGCTTTTCTCGAAAACCAGTGATGTGTACAATAGAAAACACAGTATTTTGGGAATCAAAAAAGCGCTCGTAAATCTCGGGTTTTGTTAGTTTTTTTTTTCTATTTTGGTTTTCAGTTGTAAAAACAATAATAAAAAAACTTACGTTTGACTAAATTCTTTTTCAAAAAATGTTTGTATTTGTTGAGCCAATTCTTGATCATTTGTGCTTGCATGAATCATTTTTTGAGTAACGTTAGTAATGAATTCAGGATTCCAGAATTTTTTCTAAAAAATAAAACGTTATAGTTGATTTTTTGTATTTTTGAAAGTAACTTACTTTTCTGTCTTCATTAATGAGCTGAAACTTCTTATTTAACATATCTGTCATTTGTGTTAAATTTTTGACTATTGATTTAGAAGATGAGCCCATAATACTTTCACAAAATGGATATGTAATAGCCTATAATGTTTTGTTTTAAGCTTATTCTAGAACTGATGACATCATGGAGACTGGCTAATTGGTGAATGGACGGGTCCGGTGGAGGGGATGGTTTAATGGTGGATGGATTTTTTTGCTGGTATACAATGATGCAAGAAACATGCGCAACACCGTTTATTCTTGAGCCGGACAGCCAAAGTGGCACCCTTTTTTTTGAAAAATTCTTTGCTTTTTTATTCTTTTTCTTGCATCTTCTCATCTTTTGTTTCAACGACAATAAATGTGCACTTTTCAAAATAGTATTTGTCTAAATTTTTATGTCGTGCAATAACTTTGAGGGCATCATAAATTTCTTTGGGATAAGAATTATATCCATAAATAAAGGAAAAACAAAAACCAAATAATATAAAAATAAAATTTTTCATATTTTCTCGTCAATACAGTTTTATGAAAAGAAAAATATTTTTGAAACAATTAGTTTAAATAAAATAATGAAAAACATGTAAGGTTATTTTAAAGGTACACACATGTCACGGACATTCCCACTTGGGGCGGATGGATAAAGCGTGTGAATCTTTATTTGTTTTGATTAAAGAAGGATATCATTTATGATATTTGAAAGGTCACAAAATCTCATGACCGATATCTCGCAGAAAAATGGTGGACAAACTTTTTTTCCTTCCTTCTATCAATGATGACTGTCCCGAATTGATTACAAATATTTGAATACAAAAACGTTTAACTCATCTTGAGGTGAAAATGGACGTGATTACATTGATTTCAATTCATTAAACCTATTTTACATATCAATAGTATTAAATCTTATTTTATTTTTTATTTTTTGGTTTTATCATATTTTATCAAAGATCTTATTATTTCATGTTATTTGCCAAGATATTTTTTAAAAAATAAAATTTAAGTATGTACACTCACTATTCATGAAAAGTTCAATATAAAATAAACTTCAAGAGATAAAAATTTTAAATTACACAAATAAGATTTAAAGAAAAATTAGTAAAAGAAAATAAATAAATTAATATTTGATAAAAACGCAAACAACATTAATTAGTTATTAATTACGGCAAGAAAAACTTTTTTTAAACATTGTTCATATACACCAAAACCAAAAATCTTTGTGTAATATGTTGAAAGATTAGCCCATTTCGCATTTGGCTTATTTTCATTTGTAGCAAAAACAAAATTTGTAGCTGAATCATCAAAGACCAAAACAGTGGTAGAATTAAAACATTTTTCTGTCAAATACTTTTTGATCTTTTCGATTTTAGTTCCTTCACCAGCAATACATGATTGTTCAATATTTGCTTCGATGGTATCAAATTCCATGCAATGCTTCCTTTCATCCGATCGAGTTAAAATTACAAATTTATCGAAGTGTTCATAAATATAAATGTTATCACCACTGACAGGAAAAGGATGTGAATTATTGAAAACAAAAGCAGTAAAAACATATCCACTAAAAAATTATAAGTTTTTTAGCATTTTTTTAATTGGCTTTTTCTTCTGTTTTTGCTCGCAGTTGTAGTAATCAATAAAAAAAACTTACGTCTGACTATATTCCTTTTCAAAAAATTGCTGAATCCTCCCTGCCAATTCTTGATCATTTGTGGAGCCATTAATCATTTTTTGAATAATATTAAAAAGAAATTCTTCGTTCCAGAATTTTTGCTTAAAAGTTATGAGTTGGAACTGCACTTACAGCGGATGCTTTTTGTTATTTCGAAAGAACTTACACGTCTCTTATCATTGATAAGTTGAAGCTTATTGTTGAGCATTTCCAACATGCACCTAATTTTTTGACAGTTGATTCAGAAGCTGTCCTTGCAAAACTATCACAAACGGGAACTGTTATAGCCTAGAATGTTTTGATTTTTTTGTTACTTTCACTACAATTTCGGACCATTTTTCAAGGCATCATAAATTTTTTGGGAATTGGTATTAAGTCCATCGGCGAAAAAGAAAAAGCAAATAATAATAATAATAAAGCCTCTCATATTTTTTATCAAAATTTTATAAAAAGAAAAACATTAAATCAAAAAATTTGGAAACAAATATCTTCAAAAAATGATAAATTAATTATGCAAACCAGCAAGGTTATTGACAATAAATATTCTATTCCGTGTTTCACATAAATAAATTGTTTTCTTCTTATTGACGAAGGATTTCAAATATCCCCAAATTTGCATATGATATTTTAAAAGGTCAAGGCTGTTATCTTGAAGAAAAGAATGGGAAGGATAAAAAAAGATTGCAAACAAAAAAAGGAAGAACGATTGCTGGGAAAATTGATTATCTAAATTTTGAAAAATTATGCCCCAACAAAAATCGAACCCAAGCCTTTCGCTTTGTGGGCTAATATCGAATCACTAAACTTCAGAGCGCCAAACAAATGCCAAAAGTCATTTCACCAGTCGGAATTTCTCTAATAGTCATTTCGCCAATCACCATTAAATCAATATCCATTTCGCTAGAATGGGTATTACCGTAGAGGTTTTGAATAGACTTTATTAACTTAAGTCTGTAAGGGAAATCTTGACATATTTGATAATGCATATATTGTCTTCAAATTTGTTTTCATCGCAAAATCAACGAAAAAATTGATATAAAAAATAACTGACCTCAATAATACTTGAGAACAGCTATAAAAATATTACTGCGGTAAGATAATTTTATTGGATAAATAGTTCTCATTTAAGATATTTTATTCATTACTTCATTAACTCTCAGTTTGTTATTTGTTGAAAGAAAGTTCTCCAAAAATGTCTCAAAATGTAAGGATTTATTATACATAAAATAATGTTTGTAAAACCGTACCTTTCTTTAGAAAAGTCAATTATCTTTTACTTTTGATTGCGAAATTGATGGCAAAAATTTGAAGAATGTTGAAAATGGAAAATGTTTTAAAAGTAAAACTTTCAATATGTCTGCAGCATTCAAAGGAATTCAGTATTATTTTTCTATGTACCCAAATGGCAAAGAAGAAGATCAAAAAGGATCAATGTGGATTTCCTTCAACGTTGGAATGAGACACAAAAAAGATATTCAAGTTAAGCTTAATTTTTCAACAATTAATGGTCAAGAAGTTTCGGAAACATTTGTTTACAATGGTTCTGGAAGTCAAGGATTTAAGTATGCTGAACATCTGGAAATGGTATATGAAAAAAATCAACAAGCTGATGATTTTGTTTTTCAATGCAATGTTATTGTAACATTACTCAAAACAGGTGAAGCGGTGATTAAAAGTGTTCCAAGTTTATTGGGTCAAAGTTTGTTTAATGATGAAGGAAAAGATTTAAAAATGATTGTTGGAGATCAAGAAATTATGGTAAGAATTTGTTTAAAGAAAAAATAACCAATTATAAATATTCAAATTTTACAGGTTCATAAATGTGTTCTTTCATCATTCTCACCAATATTCAAAGCAATGCTCAAAACTTCTGAAAATGAACTTCAAGCTATTATTGAAATTCCTGACTTTCATTATGCTATCATCAAATCTGCTATTGATTATTGTTACGGTGTTAAATTTGTGAACGATGAATCAGTTGACCGTTTATTATTACTTCTTAAATTTGCATCAAAATATGCCATCACTTATCTCAAGGTGAGCCTTTTGGCTTTTATATTTCTTATAATTATGCTAATTTTATAGACCGAAGTGGAATATTCTATAATGTCTAAAGTTTGTCGATCAAATATTTGCAAGGTTTCAAATTGTGCTATTGAAAATAATGCTGAATTACTTCAAAAACTATGCCATGATCAATTGAAATCTTTTACTATCGACAAAAAAGTTATTCCCGATCTTGATACTTTAGATGCGCAATTCTTAAAAGAAGTTCTAAATCATGTTGGAATTTCAAGTGGACGTTGTATAATGAAAAACAATAGTCAAATTGATGAAAATTTAAATTCAACAGATCGCTTTGAACTTTATGCAATCCTCTTTCTTTTTTGTGCTGTGTTTTTTATTTTTTGGTGGATTATGAAAACCGAGCATGAACTTGAAATGAAGCGTTTAGGTGATGACTTATAAATTTATATTTATTCATGTTATTGTTTTTTATATTTATTTTCATTTGTGAATGTTGTTTTCTCGTTTTTGTGTTATTTTATTTTTCAATAAATTTTTTTGAAAAGTTCGATTAAAAAGAGCAATACTTTTTTTCAACATTATTGCTTTTATTTTTTGAGCAATATTAATTTATTGCCACCATATTTATTTTCTTTTTGTCATGGCCAATTAGTTATTGATGATAAAAAATGCAGTTCCATGCTCGATTGTATCATCACCGACAGCTCCAATTATGGATTGGATGCCAATAAAAAAAATTTAATCAAGCTGCATGTTTATTTTTAACCTTTTGTAGTGATAACCTTTAAAAAGAAAAAGTTGTCAATAACAAAAAATTGCTAAAATGTGAATCGATGTATTGTTTTTTTGTATTTTAAAAATCAATTGTTTCATATTTATTCCTTTTACAAAGGATTTAACATACAAAAAAAACATAAATGAAACAAAAATAAAAAAAGGCAAGAATAACACATTTTAGATTACTTCTTAAAAAAAGAATAAATGTTATAAAAATAGTTTTTTTATACAGATATATATTATATAGTAAAATGGACGGAATATACAATGGAAAATAAGAAACAAGGAAACTTTATCGATTATAAACATGGAAGCAACCGTAATATTGAGCGATTGGTTGGTTGATGGTGTATGGAAACAATAAAAGAGAGAATAATAAGAATTAATGTGCCGGGTTTAAAGTTAAATATATTAAATTAATAGAGAAGAGAGATATTTGCAGGATTATGTAATTTATAAATAGATAAAAGATGGCACCGGAATATATATAGAAATAAGACAAGTATATTAATAGCATACACAGTAAAATGGAAAATAAAAGTGATATTGATAGTAATATATAACAATAATAATAAGATGATAACTGATATGATTGATATAAAAGTAATGTACACGAGAAGTAATCAGAAATGTAAAAATTGTGTTACTATAAAAATTGAAAGTAACACAAATCATAAAAATTCCGAAATTTTAGCTTACTATTGCTAGAATAGTAACACCAATCTTAGATAATCGTAAAAACTCGCTATTGTTAAAAACGATAGTAACAAAAAATTTTAAATATTGAAATTTTAGGTTACTTTCATTTTGTACTGATAGTAATCGAAAAATTTAAAAGTCTTCAAAATGTGTTACTATCATATCCGATAATAAAAAAGCTTTAAATATCGAAATTTTAGATTATTTCCTTTGGATAGTAATTCGAAAACAAAAAAATAGTGAAAATGTGTTACTTTCAAAAAAGATAGTAACACAAATGTTAAAATTTCACCAATGAAGATTACTATCACATTTTAGTTTTTCATGAAAAAACGCTTAAAAACTCAAATATAGCATTAAAGTTTACTTCATATCAACTATCAATTATCAAAACATGATTTAAATTAAATATATATATATAATTTTTGCAACAAAACCAAATTTACAAATTTACATTTAACAAAGTATTCTTTAAAAAAAACCACCCTTAATAAGGCCCAGAGAGAGAAACAAAACATTTAAAAACAAAGAAAATTTATTAAGCTTGTGCAATAGAATTAATTCGACTTCGAATACCATTTGCTGTTTTCATGATATTTGGATTTTCATGTAGCTTAAGTAAGAAATCCATAATATCCGCATATGAAATTACACCAATAACTTTTTCACCTTCATTATCAACAACAAATAGACAAGGTAGATTTGAATCATACAATGTTCGAATTGCACCTTCTACTGTACAATCTGCTGTAACTAAATAATCAATCGATGATTCTTGTATCATTGAATGTGCAGGAACTTTTAGAATATCATTGAATGGTTTTGTTTTATAATCAGCTACAGTATTCATGATATCTTGCTTTGTAATAATACCAGTAATAAATCCATCATCATTATATAGTGATAGGCAAGAAATTTTTCGATCAAGTAAGATATCAATGATCTCTGAACATGATGTATTTTCATGTGCCTAAAAAATGGTGGAAGTGAAAGATTTGCATAATTTCGGCTTTTATGTTTAGACAAAATTATTTCTTTGAAATTTTGGTTTTGTTATTTAAAAAAAGATAGTAATCAAAAACATAAATATTTTGAAAAAATGTTTTACTATCAAAAGTGATAGTAACATAAATTTTCAACTTTTCCAAATTTAGATTACTATCGCAATTTTTATGCATGATGCTTCCGACCAATCACTTACTTGTACAACATTATTCCATGTACCAATTTTATTATCAATTAGCTTCAATTGATTAAAGTTAGGTGTTATAGCAGCTTTAGAATCCATAACTTTTATAACTACTTCAGCAAAGATAGAACGAAGTGAAATAAAATATAACAAATTTGGTTGTTCACCAGTAAAAATTTCTGTATCTGAATGTACAACAGGAATTCGATGTACACGATTCATACGAAACATTCGAGCAACATCCCAAATACTGAAACAAAGAAAATTAGCAGTTATCGATTTTTTAAAATTTTTTATTCTTCGACAAGTTATAAATCCCAAAGTGGAATAATTGTTCCCAGTTTGATCTCTCAAAATGAAAAAATATGATTATTTGAATTATTCTTTAAAGCTTTTCGAAAAATAAAAAAACGATAGTAATTTAAAGCATCAACATATAAAAGTTTGTGTTACTATCATTTTTAATAGTAACACGTATTGAAGATTTTCTCTTTTTTTGGTTACTATCAAAGTGAGAGTAATCCAAAAATATGAAATTTATGATTTTTCGTTACTTTCTATTTTGATAGTAACACTTTTTTCGAAAAACTATTTTTTTCTGTTACTATCTTTTTTTCCCTTTTTTTCATCACTAGTCATCTCCTTTCAATTACACTTACCTTTGTGTTGTTGGAGAATAAATAATTTTTTTACGATTTGGCATTTGTGTTGCATAAAAATCACGCAATTTTATATCAGCAAGATCAGGATTTTCACATACAATTCGAAAAATTTGAATACAGTCTGTTAGCGTAAGAATGTCATAAGCATCATCTGTATCAGTATTGATAATCAATGCAGCAGATAACCCGGTTGAACAATATGCAATAACTGCTTTGCGAACCTTAAAAGAAGATGTTTATTAGTCAATGATAGTAATCAATTATTAGCAATTTAAGCAAAAAATTGTTACTATCATTTTTTAATGATCATTAGCAAAAAAATGACACCAACAACTTTTCGCAATTAACAATAACAAACTTACAGTAAGAGTTCCATCAACGACACAGACAGCACTATGCAATGGGGCGACATCATAGGATGTAACTGATTGCATAAATTGCTTGAGAGGTTCGTCGAAGCAGGCTAAAAAAAAGAGATAGATTGAGTTTTATAAAAAAAGGAAAGAAATAATAAAACTTACAGAAAGCGCGTAAGCACTGAAGAACTCGATCCTTTTGACGAAAAATGGCGAAATTCTAAAAAAAGAGAAAGATATAATTGAGAATTATTGATTGAAAGTGGTTTTAAACGGAGGTGGCAGAAAAACGTAAGTTTATAAAAGTTTAAAATGTTATCAAAACCTTCAAACTAAAATTTTATTTATATAGTAACAATAAAATTTTGCTTTTAAAAAATTTCGTTACACTCAAAAATAGCTCAATACATCATGCCTCATTTTTAAGATTGAGGCAAGGCCAACTTTTAAAGGAAAAAACGAGCAAAAAAAACTAAAGGTTAACATTTATGCTGCAAAAACAACGGATAAATAGAAGTAAACAAAAACATCAATATATCCAAGCTACAGCTGTAAAAGAGAACTTTATAGCAATCAATGCCCCACAATCTCACGTGGAAGACACATGTTTTCTTTACTTTTTTTTATCTTGAACTAACATACGTATAAATTTCTCTTTATACATTTCACTAAAATAACACACAGAGAAAAAAAAGTTTACGTATGTATTCTTCTTCCAAAATGCAAGAGTAAAAAGCACAAAAAAAAGAGAACACACGTGTGTGTGTGTATGAACAAAACACACAGAGCAGCAGCAGCAAACATCTCACATTAACAATAACGACCCCAGTAAAAAAAGCGATGAAAGAAAAGAAACCAAAGCTATCAAAAAAACAAAAATTTTTGCAGAAAAAAAGGTTAACCTTTTTTATATTTGCAATTTTATATAATCCAGTAAAACAATGAGAGTAGTACAAACTTTTTTAAAATCTCAACGTAACTATCATTTTTTATTGCAGTGATTTTTTACAGTTCTAACAGCAACAAAATTTTATTATTACTTTATTTTAAAAAAAATAGCTTCGAAAAAAGAGTGATAGTATTCGAAAAAGATAGCACGGGCATCCTATATATCTGGAAAAAACTTTTAAAAGAAGATAACTAAACGCACAAAACAGCTATTAAAAAGATTTTTTTTTGCAACAGCAAAAACTGAAAAGCATCCAATTTATCCTTGCCATCTTTTTTTTACTTTTAGGTTTTAGCCTTTAATTTTAGCTGCATTCATTCATTCGAGGAAAGAAAAAATGTGCCATTTTTGAAAGAAATACATCTCTCCGCTTCACTGCAGTAAAAAAATTGTTTTATAAAAAATTACTCAATTTTTTTGAAGTAATATTTTTTATATAAAAATAGACTATAAATTAAGGATAGATATGTATAAAAGTACAGCAGCAGCAGTAAAGCTGTCGCTGCTGCTGCAAAAAAATGAAATGTTATGAAATGTCAAAAAGGTCAAATTTGATGAAGAAGTAAAAAAGAAGAAAAAAAAGCTTTGTGGCAGAAACTACAAAATGTCTTAAATTAATTTTAATGAAGATTTTATTAAGCCCATGTTAAACATATGCAACTTTCGCTAACGTTCAATAACCACAATAATAGTAACCCTAAACAGAAGACATACATTAAAATGTGTTACAGTTAAAAATTAAAGTAACACAAAAATATAAATTATAATAAATCATCATGCTACTATCAGTTACCATAATGCATAATAGTAACCTCAAAAACAAAAAGAAACATTAAAAACAAATCTGAATGGAAAATAACGGCATTTATGAATTAGTGCCGCTATTAATTTGCAAAAGTAATATATAAATTAAGGAAAATATGCTAAGAGACAAAGTAGAAAAAAAAGTATTTTTGAGGTGATAGTTTTTCAAAATTTGCATATTTTCAACATTGTCAAAAAGACCGTATGCCCCAGCTCTTCGATTTCATCGCATTCAATATCGACAGAAGAAAAGTTGTCAACAAAATATGAGCGAAATATGCTTTTTCAAACAAGCTGACAACAAAAAAACTTCAAACTTTTCATAACTCTCATCCTTTTTTTCATCCAATGCTACAAATAACTCTCTCAACATCAACCCCACATTTCACATATACATATAAACTTTACTGCTATTGCTACTGTTACTGCAAAGGAAGTAATAAAAAATAACGTCAAAAAAAGAAAAGCAATTTTATCCAAAAAAAACTTTTTTATTTTTTAAAAGCTATTGTTGTTAAAAACCAAAGTTTCTCTTTTACGCTCTTTTTTTTGTTTTTCTGCAATTTATTCCTTTCTATCTTTTTTTCCTTCATCATTCGTTTTTCCAATTTTAACTCATGTTATTTTTCTAACATTAGCAGTTGAGGAAAAAAACCGTTGGTTTTAAATCAATGGCAACAAAAAAAAAACAACAACTGCAAAAAATGGGAATTTAGAGCTAAAAAAAAGAGGAAGAAGAAACACACGCAGCAAGAACAACAACAGCAAAAAAAAGTGAAGCGATGAGCAGCAGCAGAAAAGTATGTATTGCAGCAAAAAGATGAAAAGAGACCAACCACGTGCTTGTGTCCCTTTGCTCTCCCTTTTTGCATAATACTCTTGAACTCTTTCCGTTAGATTATTTTTTGTGCTTTAAATTTGAACAAAAAAAAGTTTGTTAAAAAAGTTTTTTCTAAAAAGTGAAAAGCGTTTTTTAGAGAGCAGTGACAGCAACCGAAAATAAAAATTCTTTGAAAATAATTACTATCAACATGGAAGTAACAAAAAGAATGTTTTTGCTAAAACAAAAGCGTATTTCGAAAACAACAAAAGCTTTATAAATTTTCCAAAAAAAATATTTTCTTCAATTAATTACACTCAAAAAAATGTTTTTCAAAAGTGGCATACTCCACAAAACACTACTGCCATTTTTTGATAATGATAAATGGGGTTTAAACATGAAAAATGAAAATGGAGTGAACAGAGAAAAAAAAAGAAAAGAGAGCGAAACCACAATAGGATTAAAGCGTGTCATATTATTTCTCTAGTTTTTATTGTAGCTTAACGGTTAAACGTGGGGTTAACAAAATAAAAAAGGAGGAAAAAAAAGCGAGTTTTAAAACTAATGTTCTCTGATAAAAAAAAAGAAACAATATTTTTATAGCAGTTTTTGCAACTATAATTTATAGTGAGAGTTAGTTGTGCTTACACAAATAATTTTTAGCATTCTAGCTATATTTCGTAATCAAAAAAGACCGCAATTTAAGCTAAAAAAAACAAAGATCATAGACGAAAATATTTTGCAAAAAAGAAAACTGTTTTCAAGCGATCATGAATTTTTTACATTCGAAGTGCCACATTGCGGTGCTGTTAGAAATTGTTTTTCAATCCTCTCTATCTAACAGCAACTAATAAAAAAAGCATATTTTTCAATATTCTACGCAAATATGTTTTTTTCACATAAAAAAGATCAAAGATAAAAAGAAGCTTTAAAGCATTAAATAATATTAATGCATAATATAAAAAACAATGATCAACATCAAGGCTTTGTTTTTGTAAAATGCCGCAAAAACAAAACGGTGCTTTTTTCTTTCAAAGCTTTTAAAGATTTTATATGTACCTAAGCGATCTTGATCACAAGATAAGGAAATAAAACATCAAAAGCTTCTTGGCACTGCTAGAATATCCGAGTATACAAAAATAGTTATACATGCACAACAAAAAAATCCATTTGTTTTATAAGAATTATTTTACAAGAAAAAAATGCTTCCTTGTCACAAAAAAAGAAAAATATGGATTTGGGGAAATTGTTTTCTACCAGAATATTACTAGCCATTTTATTGATAGCAACTAGAAGACAAAAATCGTCAAAACATGTTACTGTCAAAATGAAATAGGAACAAAAATTTCTAATAATCGTAAGTTTACGTTACTATCATTTGAGAGAATTACAGTTTGCAATTCAAAAGCTAAAGTTTTCGCATGTCAAAATTTTGCGGTTACTCTCACATAAGTAAAGTGTTGACAGGAATAAGAAAAACCCTCAAAATTTGTAACTATCAAAATTTAAAGTAACTTTAAGTTCTCTAAATTTTGTTTACTATTGTTTTTCCAGTTTTTAGAAGTATCATTTCACGGGGTATCACGCAATTTTCGGAAATGAAATTACTCTCAAAAAACGAAAGTAAGATTTAAAACCTTGAAAAAATGAGTTACAAACATGAGTATCCATTAAAATGGAGACATTATTTTTTTTAAATTTCTAGCTACATACCGTTTTCTCTAAGCAAATCCCAGGAATGGCATTTTGTGCCATATTTTTTCCCGTGTTCACAATAAAACAACTTTTTATACCTACATTTTTCTGCCCCCACAAATCCCCTTAAAAAACCAAAACTTACAGCTTCTCGTAGAACTTTTTCTGGAACACTAAATCTTCTTCCACGATACGCTGCTACTCCACTGAATTCTTCTTCAGGATCCATAATATCATCATCACCATCAACAAATTGTGAATCATTTGAGAATTTAGATTCTTCATCAAAATCTGCTGCAGAATTACCACCACCACCAGCAATTGGTGGAACAACTGCAATTCCGCCTGCTGCAATAATAGGCGCCTGAAATTTGCTGTTGTTTTGCCGTGCTCCAGGCCACTGAAAATGAAAAACAAAATGGATTTTTTCAGTTGTTAAAAAAGTTTATTTTTAAAATATTAGAAAAGATAGAAAGAAGAGAAGGGGTGTTGAAAAAATCGGGAAGAGTAATCCCTTGAGAGATATGATTGTTAGAGCTTTGAAATATATTAAATTTGTGTCAGTTTTTATTAGATTTGAAATTTTGGTTTACATGTTGTTGAAATGAAGAATGAAAGTAATCAAAAACAACATTCTTTTCAGAAACATGTTACTCTCAAATGCGATAGTAACAAAAAAAGTTTTAATTTCGAAGTTTTTGTTTACTATCTTTCGATACAAGATGGTTACATTACTATCATCTCATTTAAAAGCTGAAAAAATATTAAAATCTTGAGACGAAAAAAAAAGATAGTAACCGAAAATAAATACTTCTTTAATATTTTGTGTTACTATCAAAAGTGATAGTAACACAATTGTTAGAATTTGGGTTACTTTCATTTGTCACAAAGAATCATAGTAATCCTCAAATAAGAACTATCATGACAAGAACAGTGATAGTAAACAATAACTGAAAAAATTTTTCAAAATATGATACTATCACAAAAGATAGTAACACAAATTTCAGAATATCGAAAATTTTAGATTACTATCATTTTTTTGTTTCTCAAAGAATTTAAGAAAACGATTTAAAAAATTTACATACATTAATAGTCTGCCGTCTTGGACGTGATCGAGCTTCAGCACCATAAACGGAAAGGGATTCTCGTCGTGAACCAGGAAGATAATCACCATTACATTCAACGCCAGATTCAGTAGAAGACATTTTATTAGATAGTTTAGGATTTCGATGATTTGGTGATTGAGTTGAAATTTCACCTCCAGATGAAGAAGATGATCCACCATTTGCACTATGACTACTATAAAGTCCCATACCATTCATTCGACGAAATGCTTCAACGGTTTCTTTAAGCTTCATTGATATTGTACGTTTACGTTGTCGTATTTCATGAAGTTTTACATCATCAATATTATCAATGATTGGACTATCATCGCCACCTTCTTGATTATTCTTTGGTTCTGCAGGTTCAGCATCCATTGGTTCATATTTTGGTGGATAATCATATTCATCATTATTTTCTTCATCTCTAAGAGGAAGTTGAATTTCTTCATCTTCAACTTCTTCATCCATTGCATCTAATGCTTTCAGAGGTGGAGAGAGCTTTGGAGTATGTGATGATGATGTGCCAGATGATGATGTTGAGACAGTTGTAACTGATGATTGCTGCTGTTGTTGTTGTTGATCACGTTGTTGTTGGTGTGCCCATGGATTTGGTGAAACATTTTGATCAAGGAGGCCAATCATTTTTTATTAAATATTTATTGATGGCAATAAAGCCTTGCAATTGTTGGTAATGATGACGCAATTGCGTGTTGAACAAAAATATAAGATAATACAATGTTGAAAAAGATGTTAATAGAATTATGAAAGAATTGCTTTTTATTATCTGTAAAAGTGGTAAATATTAATGAAATGTGATAAACAAATAACATAAAAAAAACTCAACACGAAATTGTCACGCAAAAAAAAGTTCCGGCACGAGAGTGATAGTAAACATAAAAAAGCAAAGTCATAAAAATGTGTTACTCTCAATTTTGATAGCAATCGTAAAAACACAAATTTATCAAAAATGTAATACTATCAGTTGTGATGATAATCATAGCGAATAATTCCACAAAGAACATCTCAACACAAAATTCACGATAAAATGTCTCAATGTGAAAATGAGAGTAAGCACAAAATTCAAAAAAAAAAAATCAATTTTGATAGTAAATGAAAAAAAAACTATTTACTAAAATTATGTTACAATCAGTTTTGATAGTAATTAAAAAAAACAGCTTTTATCAAAATTTTGTTACTATCTTTTTTTCTTTCTACCAGCAATACAACTTCTTACACTACAAACTGCTAAAACCGAATAACCTTTTTTTAAAAAAACAACAAAAATTTTCTCGGAAAGCCAAAGAAAAACGGATAAACATAAGCTTTTTTCAGCAAGAAATATATCCATTAAAGAACAAAAATGTTTTTGTTTGTTTTTAAGATTTCTAAAAAAAGGGAAGAAGATTTCAAGTTATATTTGGCTTTTTTTCTTCTTGGAAGGCAAAGAAAAAGACAAAACATTAAAGAAGAGAGGGGGTCAGTCACGCTGTTTGTTGTCTATCCATGAGCTGTGAGACTTCATCACATCACTTTTCTCTCAAAGCTTATGCTTTACATAGGCTTCAGACAGAAGAAAAAAAAGAATTTATATTTATCAAAAAAAATTAATGTCTCAGAAAAAAGATGGCGAAAAACGGGTAAAAACAAGAAAAAAAACAAAGATGGGCTTTGATGTCTGGAAGGGTGTTTTGGGAGGCAAAAGATGTTTTTTGATGGAAGGGGGATAATAAACATTTTCTCCTACCAGTAACGTTAAACAGGTTAAAGTTAAAAACTGAATAGACAATTGACAAGCACATAACACAAAATTTCACATTATTTGCTTTATAGACTGAAGTTCAATTACCGTAATTTTTATCCTTTGAACAATTATTTCCCCAAGATAAATCTCAAATGGCAATATTAATATATATCGAAAAAAGTGGTAATAATTGCTTCCTCTTTGCAAGAAACTTCCTTTTACAAGAAGCCGGAAATATAGTATTAAATATTTTAGCAGAGAAAAAAACAAAGATTTGTGTTAATGAGTAATATAGAACTTTTAAGGAATCCTTTGTGAATCTATTTTTGAAGATTCTATAAGGAACTAAATGATGCAAAAAAAGATACGGTAATAAAAACAAGAAGAGTTCAAAAAGTACGTTAACAAAAAAGCGCGTTACTATTGTCCAAAAAGAAATGAGACAATAACACAAAGAAAGAAATTCACAAATAGATATTACTCTCAAAAAATGATAGTAAGAAGAAAGATAATAATTCAGGAATTTTCATTTACTATTATTCTTTGGGTTAATTGAACGATAGAAAGACGAAGTTTACATAGATGCAAGCAGTATTTTCGCAAAGTAGACATATTCTTTTTTGAACTCCAAAAATTTTTTCACAAAAAGAATACTTCCGTTAACCATTATCTCCAAGGAGTTCAAAATTCTCTTCCAACAAAAGCAAACAACCAAAAAACTCATATTTTATTCACAACGGTTTTGAAAAAATGTTAAAAAAAAAGCAAAAATGACGCTAAAATTCAATGAAGCATAAAACCACACTCTTCAAATTTTCAAATAAAAAAAACAATTTAAAGCAAAAAAAAAACGTGGAATAAAAAAAGAAAGATTTGAAGACAAAAAAAAGAAGCTCCATCAAAATTGCTTAAAATTGCATAAACATGGAAAGGCAATCGACGTATGAGAAATGAGATGGAGATGACCTAATTTAAGAGGAAATTGAGTAACAGCAGAAGCAATGGCAATAATGGCAAAAATGCTTTTAAAAAAAGTTTCAACAATTTCCTATTATCTTTTAGAAACATTGCAAAATACACGTAAAATGGGTTAAAACAAGTAATTGCGGGTCAACGTGGTCTTGAGAAGAAAAAAAACGAGAATAAAATTAAGTTCCTCATTGAATTAAGTATTTATAGATTTTTTAACTCCAAAAGAAAATAGTAATAAACACGTGCTAATAATAAGCCACTTTTTCTGCACTACAAAATTCTTAGAATAACTTTTTAGCCAACAGAAAAACGATAGTAACTCTTTTTGCAGCAATAAATGAAAAAGTTTTACTATCCTCCGGAAATAAATGTGGATATTTATTCTTCAGAATAGTTACAAAAACAAAAGGAGTCAAAAAATTGATTCACAAAAAATGTAAGTAAAAAGATGACAAAAATTCAGAAAGTTTCAGTTACTATCATCAAAAGAGTTAAAATATATTAAAAACACGAATTTTAGGATTCTTTTACGTTTTTTTTCTAACGGAAAGCAACAATTGTTTTTGAAAGAGAAGCGTTGAAAAAAAACATGTGGGCTCTTTTTTTGTAGTATATTTTTTTCTTCTTTTTCTCGCTAATCAATAATGAACACGAACAAAAAATACAATCATAACTTTTTTATAATGAATAACGTAGGAAATAGCGTTTTTGTAGGGTTTCTAAGGGGGAAAAATTATAAAGAATCAACGTGATGCTTGAAAAGGAAAAACAATACAAAATTGTTTTTCCTTTTCAAGCATCACAAAGAGAAGCAGGGAAGACCGGAATTCAAGCGAAATAGTGATGTCAAAAATGGAATCAAAATCACATCCCATCGAAGTTAAAATAAACTTTGATTTTGATGCAAAAAACGATAGTAATCATTTTCATAAACAATAATGTTACTATCTAGAAAGATAGTAACGAGGAAATATAAAGATAGAAAATGTCTCTTACTATCATTATGTCCTGGCGGAAATAAGAGCAGGTACCAACTCGCACTTTTTTCAAAAAATTAAGTTTTTCAAATATAACAATATGTTTAGTGCTTAGACTTAAACACATTGTTGGAGAAAATGGATTAGCCACATCAATGAAACATTTCTATTGTGATTTTGGAAGTTTTTAAGCTTACAAATTGGATATTTTGAAGCTTAAATAGAAGTTTTCCAAATGTTAAAGTAAAACTATGCATTTTTCATGTTTAACAAGCGGTTTTAAACGAAATATGTTAATTAAATAATTCTAGCGGGTATAGTTTGTTAAAATATGTATATAAAGACGCAATGCTATTCAACATGTCAATACCAAAACACATAATACCTATTTTTTTTGAAAAAAGTGCGAGTTGGTAAAAAGTGCGAGTTGGTTCCCGCCCTGGAAATAATATGTCTGGTTTTCAGGATAAATTATAAAAACGCTTTTGCGCCCAGCAAATGCGCCTTCAGCGAACTAAAAACCCAATTTTAAAACAAAAAACAATATCACGTGAAAAGTAACCTTTTTCGTTACAACACACTCAAAAATAGCAGTTCATTAACAACCACTTCTTTACCACATAAAAACGTTTTTCTCTCACATCATTAGTTGTAAACTTCTACAAATTTTTTACAATTTAAAAGAATCTAAAAAATTTGTAAAAAATATAAAAAAACGTGAGACAATAATATGTTTTTGTTTTTTTATTTTTTACCTAAGTTCAACTTTTTTATTAATGAGAGTTTTTCATCCCTTCTCTCTTCCAACATTTCCTCCCACAAACAAACTTTTTTTTCCTTGTCAATGACAAAAAAAAAAGTGAAATCTCGTGTTCTGATTTTTTTTGCAGAAAAAAAAACGAAAAAAATAAAAGTGTAAAAAAATGTGAAAAACACTTTTTTTAAAGGGATAACAACGAAAAAAGAACGATGAAAAAAACATGAATAAAAAATCAAATATAAGTTATTTTTATATTATTATTATTATTATAAATAACATTTTAAAAAGGAAAGAGAATGAGATTTAGAGGGGATTGAAAAGAAGAGGATAAAAAGAATGTTGTTTTGCTGTTGTTGAATGTGAACGGAATAAAAATGAAATTTAAGAAAAGCGCAATAAAAAGGATGAGGCAAATAAAAGAAGTTGTTTTTTAAAAGAAGTTTTTTTAAGACAGTAAATGGGGCACTTTATTTGTAGACGGAAAAAGTTATGTTCAAAGCATCAAAGATGCCATCAGCGTTTAAAAAGTTCAAGAACAAATAGGAGTAAAAAATTTGCATAAATGTTAAATAACTATGCCAAAATTAGCCAATGCATGTGTCGTTCAAAGAAAGAAAATTAAGTTCCTCATTGAATTAAGTATTTATAGATTCCATAACTCCAAAAGAAAATAGTAATAAACACGTGCTAATAATAAGCCACTTTTTGTGCACTACAAAATTCTTAGAATAACATTTTAGCAAATAAAAAATGATAGCAACAGTTTTTTTTGCAGCAGTTTGAAAAATGGTGTTATTATCTACTCTCAAATTTTAAGGACAGTTATAAAGCTGTAAGAAATCAACAAATTGATTTTACGCTCAAAAGTGATAATTAGAAAAAATAGAAATTTAGAAATCATTCATCTGCTATCATTTTGTGATAGCAGCCATTTTTGCAAAAAATAAGAAAAATTGAGTTACCATATTCTAAAATAAAATTGGACAGTAACAAAAAATAAAAGACGTTAGCAACTGAATATTACTCCCATTAAAAAAGATCTTTAGCACTTGAACAATTAATGAATTAATGCAAAAAAAGTACTCTCAGTTCATCTTTGCATAAGTAAATAAAAAAATACCCGCGGTCTAGACACCATCAACCACACTGAGAAAAATCCGTGACGAAAAAAACCTCACCGGTGATGCATCAGTGATGAATTCATTACAGATAGTGACGCTTTAGTGACGGATTCATCACCGGTGAGGGTTTTTTCGTCATTGGTAGTGATGCGCGGGTGACGGATGCATCACAGCTTTTTCTCAGTGCATACAACATTGACTTGCAAAAACAAAACACACGATATCACAGTCAATAGTAAAAAAAAGTGTTTCAAAATGTTAAATTGCGAGAGATCATTGATCATAACCTCAGTCTTCACTTCTTCTTTCAACGTTTACTTGATCAAACGTCAAATACGCCTGTGTCAACTTACTACTTTAACTTTTATGAAACAATATATGTATAAGTATTAGTACGAAATACGTAGTAGTAAAAATAAATAAGCTCAAATGACTTTACTTAACTTTGAAATCAAACTTTAAAAATTTTAAAACGAAGGAGTTAAAATGAAAAAAAAAAGAAAAATAGTGTAAAATAGTTAAAAAAATGGTAGTTTTTTTGACGAAAAAAACAAGATATGTATCAAAACTGTGGTATGAAAGAATAAATAAAAATAGAAAAACAAGGTAATTATTTACAAAAAATGGCGTTCTATGGAGATAGATGATGGTCATAAATTTAAAAAATATGTCTGTGCTATTTATTTAAAAAACTGACTTTTTCGATCGATGACATCCATATCAAACGTATGTCAGACATTCAACAAACTCAATGAAAAAAAAACAGTGGCAATAAAAAAGTCGCTAAAAGCTAAAATTAAAGCCAAAAAAAACTTAAAAAACACATTTTTTTCAATAACAACAACTTGCCACCTCAACCTTAAAGAAATGTGTTTTTTTTTCATTTAAGTTAAAAATAGTTGCTTCATTCAAGAAAAAAAAGAAAATTAATAGCCACAAGCAATTTGTCTCAAAAAAAACACGATGAAATAAATGAGGACTTTTTATTGAGAAAAACAAGAGAGCAGGGCAAAAAAACAACAGTGATATTTAAATATAAAAATAAAAAAAATTGAGAGTAAATAAATGAGAACAAAAATATATAAGTAGAAGTAAAAATAAAAAAAAAGTGACGCAGTGATGAAAAAAAAGTTATGTTATTTGTTTTTAAAAATAAAAGTTTTGACACAGAAAAACAAAAGCAAAAAATGAAACATTTTATTTTTCTTGTTTTCTTTGGGCGGGCTCGCAGTGTCTCTTCCAAAGCAATGCTCTCTATTTTTAAATTTTTCAAGGGTGGTTCTCTGGGCGAAGACAAAAAAAACAGGCAGCCTTCTTTTTTCAGACACACTTAAAAAAGAAGTTTAAGAATGGAAGTGAGAAATGTAGGGGTGAGAGAGAGATAGAAGGAGACAGAGAGACATGACAGAGACAAAGACAAAAAAAAGCAAAGAAGGAAAAATAAGGAAAGAAAATAAGAAAGAGAATTGACGACGACAATAACAACAACATGAGGAAGAAGAAGATTTCATAAAAAATATAATAGCTAAAAACAGATTTTTTTGAAAATTGAGGGTAGTTGATTCTTGGCTATTCAAAGCAAAAGAAAGTGTGAAGATAAAATTCTTTTTTTAAAAAAAGCTTCAAAAATAAAGGAAATACTATTTTAAGCTGTTTGTTTTTTTTCTCTCTCAAAAGCATGAGATGAACGGTGGTTTTAGAAAAGATGACAATAATACGGAAGTCCTTTTAAAAAGGAGATTTAATTAATCATATTTTCTTTATAGATTTTGTAAAATAGTTATTTTCAGATAGCAAATTTTTGCAGAGATAGTAAACATAAAGTTTAATTAATAAAGCGGTTTTTCGTGAAATGAGAGTAACAATAAAATCATGTTTCTTAAAAATTCTGTTACTCTCACAAATGAAAAACCACTTCAGTAAAAAAAGTGATAATAACAGAAATTTTTAAAATCATATATTTTCTATTACTCTCCTTAGCCTTACTGAAAAAATGCAAATTTCAAAAAAATCCAATAGAATTCTGACATGGAAAAATAAGAAAATTGACGACAATAACAACAACATCATGAGGAAGAAGAAGAATATTTCATAAATTTATAGCTTATAAAAATCTTCATTTTTATAGAATACATAAATAAGCAGCTATAAATGACAAAACAAAAAAGAAATCTTGCTTATTTCCTTAGAACTGCAGTCAATGCTTGAAGAAGAAGACAGAAAAAAACGTCTTCTTCCGTGGCACATGAAAAAAACGCATATAAAAAAGATGTAAGCAAGAAAGAATGCAAAGAAAAAGCAAAGAAAAAGCAAAGAAAACGAATAACAATCGTTTAACAAGCAAGCTGACTGACAACAATAAAAGAAAAGAACAAAAAACAAGAGAGAAAGATCCTTGAAGAATCGAAAATTAAAGACCACTTTTAAAAAAATTAACTGTTGTTGCGTTTATGGGGATCAAAACACGGCAAAAAAATAACTTTTTTTGCAGGAAAAAGAAGGCGAAAGGATTTTGAAACTTGTAGCTTTACCCCTACAAACTTGTTGATTCTAAAAAGAGAGAGGGGGGGGGGGGGTTTCAAGATGGGATACATATGCTGGATTAAATAAAACTGCACTTTTAGCTTACAGCGAAACATATACAAATAAGCAAAGTTTTAAGGAAAATATAGTAACAATTTGTAGTGTTCCCTGATTGGATACAGAAGCCACATAAACAGGATTAAATAAAGCTGCACTTTTAGATTATATTTAAAGCATCGAACATTTTGCTTAAAATATCACATATATCAAAGCCCTATTTTCGCTTGTATGACTTTGATATAAAAATTAATTAACTGTTTTAACCTATAAAAGAATTGTTGTAGCATTCAAAGCAGAAACTAGAAAACTGCTGAAGCAAGCATTATGGTCATATCTTTTTCTTTGTCTGCTACAACTGATAAGTTAAAAGCAGCTGGAATAATGAAAGCTTTTTTTTCACCTGTAAGAGAAATGGAGTATAGACGAAAATAATATACAAGCTTAAAAAATGTTTAAAAAAGACTGTTTACAAAAATGAGGAGATATAAAAGGTGTGAAGAAAAGAAGAAGGAGGAATGGTCTCAAATGATCTTTTAGCTCCGCCTTAATAAAAATATTTTTTTTATTTGTAGAGTAAGTGAATGACCGATACAGAATATGATTCAATTCAAAAAACAGTTTTTAATTAAGAAATTGTGTAATACCAAGATTTCTTATTATAAACTGAAACCGCCGCAAGAAACAATTTTCTAAACCACTCCTACAGTCAATCACGGAGCAATAGCTCAAAGGCCTTCCGTTATAAAACGTCGATTAAGATTTTAACAGCTGATAAAGTAGCAGCTATTCTAGTATTTTCTCAAGCATTCATTCTTCTTCAAACATATTATCACCATTTCTACAGAAGTCAAAACAAAAAAAGAAAATATAGAAGACAGACGATAAAAGCATTAAAAGAAAATTTTGCACTTTTGCTCTTCTTCTTCGATAGCAACAACAGCAGTGTTTTTGTCCTTTTATATACAAGCTTGAAACATCTGGAACAAAGATAGTACCGCAAAAGCTATTGTTGCCGTACGAAACAAATAAGTTGTTATCAGTTTCCTTCAAAAACAACAATTCTTCTCCAAAAAATGTCTCCAAAAAACTGACAACAAGATTTTTGTTTTTGTCCTTAAAAAGCCAAGACATTAAAAATTAAAACCGTTTTTCTTTTTTTGCTTTTTCTGGAAATAACAAAAAACAGAAGCAAAAAAATAAGAAGAAGATGGTTTATAAAGCAGCAGCAAAGTAGCAAAAAATAAATGTAAACATGTTTTACATATTTTTGACATTAAGAAAAAAACATAACAAAATTGTTAATGGTTCTTTGGTTTTGTTTTTGTACAAGTTGTCTCAGTAAATGATTAAGAGGTCAAAGAAGAAGATGGTATCATTGTCGGTTCATCAGCTTTTGTCTATAGGGATACTAAATTAAAGGTTACAGTAGTTGAAATTAAGCACTTTTATAAAGATTTTTTGGGAGAAAACAAATTTTCCGATTTTTGGAGGTAGTAACCGAAGTATTTTGTTTTCGATTTTTTTGGTTACTATCATCATTTTTATCTCTATGAAGGAATATTATTTATTGCTCTAGCTTACTAATTGGCTAATCCCTCTCTATTATTATTATCTAAAAATAAATATCTTACAAATCTATAAAATAAAACATGACGAATATTAATTAAATCTTTTTTTAAAGAACTTCCGTATTATTGTCATCTTCTCTAAAACCACCGTTCATCTCATGCTTTTGAGAGAGAAAAAAAAAACAAACAGCTTAAAATAGTATTTTCTTTATTTTTGAAGCTTTTTTTAAAAAAAGAATTTTATCTTCTCACTTTCTTTTGCTAAAAATAACATTCTGAAAAGGAATTTTTAAACCACGAAAAACGAAAGAGAGATATTTTTTCTTTCATCATCTGCTGTTAAAAAATAGCTCATATATCGGTACGGAAGTAGTAGTCTTTTACGAGGTTTCGAAAAGAAGAGAGATAAAAAATGTTTTTTACAAAAATATGGCTAGTCTTCTTCTTTTTCTTCGTTGACGTCTGCTTCTCTTCGGAAGATCATCCCATCACGTTTGTTTTATTTTTTTTCAAAAAATTCCAATGTTTTTTACGGAGATCTTTTTTCTTTCATCTTTCATTTGAATGGTGATGGGATGAGCCATCTGTATGTATGTGTTTATTTGGGGCGCAAAACTAAAAAGGCAGGAAAAACAAGGAACCAAAAAAGACGAAAATGGGATATTCTTAAAAAAAGACAAAAATAAAAAGAAAATGATCTTATAGCATTTTCTGGATCACTGCCAAGTTGCTCTTTTTTTTCTTTTTGTTATTTTGATGCTTAAATGAATAAGATAGAAGAGAAGCACACGTATATTTTTTGCTTTGTTTGAAATAAAAAACAGGAAAGAAGAAAAAGAAAAGTCATGAGATCATTCATGAATGTGAAAAATAATAGCTTAAAGAAGCATGTCTGGTCGAGAAAGAGAGATATGATAGAAAACAAGAACGTAAGTGGTTATGAACGATCAACAACAATACCAATACTACTGGTTTTTTTTTCAGAAAATAGCAGATATAACATGTCTGATGTTATATCTGCTATTTTCTGATTATCATCCAGATAAAGTTGTTTAAGCGGCAATCTCATTTTTAATAAACTTGACTATCAACGTCACCAATAATAAAATGATTCGGCTTGAGTAAGAATTGTCTCACAAAGGGTCTTCTTTTTATAGCCCAACAAAGCAATTTAAACTTGTTTATTTGTAGCTTTTTTTTGCTACAAGAAATCTTGGGAATTTTCTTCGATTTCTGAGAAAAACAATAAAAACAACAGAAATCTACAAAAACAGAACAATTATTAATACACATAAACATCATTACAAAAGCTTTTTTCTCTCCAAAAAGAAAAGCTATTTACAGCTTGAGAAAAACGAAAATTAATGTTTCTTTTCAAACAAACAACCGTTTCTTCATCACTTTTTTTCCCTCTGGGCATTCTTACTATTTTCCTACTTTCATGATCCTTCTTTTTTCTTCCATCAAAAAAACATGGAAAGAAAAAAGGAGGAAAAAATTAAAAACACCTGATGAAACTTTTTTTCTTTCTCTCCTCTCTAAAAGTATTTCTTTGTAAGGAAGAGAGATGGAAGAGAAAAATAACATTATCGTCAAAAATGAGAGAAAAGGAACGAAGGAAAAAGAGATACGGTGTCTATGATCAACAACAACATATCTGCACTTTTAATTACACATTGCAATGGATTTTGAAAGTTTTTTGATTAAAAACTTTTTATGAATGAAAAAAAAAGTGTGTGTTGTTTTTCAACCTATAAAATTTTTGTTGATGAATAAAAATGAAAACTACGAAATATCACCGCTATCCAAAAAAACACAACAATTTTGACCAATTTTTTTTCTTTTTCATAAAAGCGCGAAAAAAAACAGTAAACAACGTTTTTTAGAGGTCGAAAATGACGAAAAAAAATCATTTTTTTACAATGACCGCTTGCTTGCTTTTTTACGGAATAATAAAAAAAAGTATAAACAATGTTTTTTTGCATTTGAAAAAAACAACTTGAGTGAAAAATGAAAAGAAAAAAATAGCCCAAAGAAAGAAAAAAGTGGGGAGGTTTGTGTTTTTTTATTATTATTCCATTTTGCAAATAATGAAAGTCAACAACATATTTTTTTGCCCAATCTAAAAGAGAGGAGAAAAAAATGTGAAAACAATAGTCATAAAAGATTAATGGATGAAGAGGAAAGAAAAGAAGAAGATGAGAGAGAGCGAAAACGAGTATATAAAGTAATTTTGAACGTGAATAACTAAATAAATGTTTTTGTTTAAATTAACTAAAACGCTTTCATAAAATTTGATACACATAAGCATCATTACAAAAGCTTTTTTCTTTCAAAAAAGAAAGCTATTTACAGCTTGAGAAAAGAAACTAACTTGAAAAAGATCATTATAAACTCCAACAAGGAGTTTCACTTAAAATCAAGTGATTATACAATCTTCCCGTGCGAGATACATTTTCCTTTGATGTTCTGCCGCAAAGTGAAGCGAGATGGCTTATTCTCTCCCTATTTTCATATCTCAAGCCCTTAGGGCCTGCACAACTTAAGTTTCAAACATATATTGAATCAATTACAACACATTTTGCAGATACAAAAAACACTTATTCCAATGAACACCACCTTTTTCGGTTCAGTTATGAAAGACATTGCATGGGTTAAGGCTTACTCTTCCAACAAATGTTTAAATTTCAGTCTTCAGTCTTTTTTTTCAAACCATATACAAAAAAACAATACCCCCTATTATGTAAAACATGTTTAACAATTATACGTGTTTGAACTCATGATAAATGAATATATATGTATTTAGTTGGCTGGCTGTTTACATATTTTTGTCGCATAAAATCAAAAAAGAATTATAAATGAATAATTAAAAAAAAGAGAGGATAAAAATAAAACAAAGAACAGATGTTTTCTGGTAAAACAAAAATTTAAAAAAAAGATCACCTGGAAATGGTAAATAATGGAAAAGAGTTATAATCAATTAAATGTCTAATAGAATCCGAAACAGTACAGTTGAAAAAAAGAAAAAAGTTTTTTGAGAAATGTACAAAGTTTAAAATACAACATAGAAAAAAGTACTGTAATTTGTCACTTTTTAATAACAATTATTTTTTACTTTTATGTACTACATCTAAAATTATGTATTTAACTTTGTTAAAAAGTAATAACAGCAAAACACAAAATTAAGTTATTTTGCAAAAAAAAGTTTTATTACCACGTTTTTCAGCTTAAAAATGAACACTAAAAAATTTATCATGTACATGACATGACAAGGAAAAAGAAGATGTCACGAAAACACGAAAAAACAGCAAACATTTTTGACGTTTTTAATCGCAACTGGTTTTTAGCCTTTTTTCCAGAAAGAAAACAGCTGTTGCTTTTCTAGCCTCAAAAACAAGTTGTCCTGAAAAATGTTCATTGACAAAAGCAACTTTTCTAATTCCTGAAAAAAATATGTTCATTCAAAAACTTAAGCTCTCTCACAGGTTATAAAAAAAAGTTTGCAACAAAATAGCATCACAAAAGTAGAAAGCAAAGCAATAAAAAGGAACCACGTGATTTTCTAGGTATTATATCATCTTAAATTTCTGTCATTTTTCGTCTTTGCTGTGTCAAATAGCAACAGCAGCCTGAAAAAAACAACAAACCCGCAAATTATCATCAACGTGGATGCAGCAACGAGAGAGAGAGAAAAGAGAAAGAAAAAAAACTTTCAAAAAAAAACACTTTAAACTGAAAAAAAAACTCGTGGTTTTTTTAGCTGCAGCAGCAAAAAATAAAGAGACAAACAGAAAATAGCAAAAAAAGAGCTTTTTAGCGTGATGATAAGAGTTATGGGTGGCTTATGTCAAAATTGATGGCATCATTAAAAAAAACTAGCAAGAAAGAAGGTGTTGCAAAAAAATAACAGTAGCGGAAAAATATGTAAATTAAAATTTTTTAATTACAGTTTTTTATTTTTAAATTCAGGTAAGCAAAAAACAGCTCAAATAAAATTCCTTCAATGAGGTCAGCGTAGGAATTCCTTAAAAGATTTCTAGACTTTCAGTAGGCAAACATCTTTGTGGAAAGATATTAATCGAAAATGATGGAGCAAATGATCAAAATCCTGGTTCAGCTGTAGTACAATCCCCCGCGATACTTTCCTTCCAGCGGGCCCGATTTTTAGGTGCGCGCAACATGCAAAACGACTGAAAAGGGAAGAAGAAAAAAACATGTGTGCAGCCTTTTTTTTTTCTCTGTAACTTTTTTTACCAATGTTTTTTTTACAATAAATAAATCTTTTATTTTTTAATTAACTTTTTTAGAGAAAAATTAATATATTTAGAGTATTAAATAATTAATGATTTGCAAAAATAAAACCAAAGACTTAACAATTCTTTATAATGCATTATTTTATCTTCCCTGACTCATGCCAACATTATTTTTTCCACTGTTTAATGTATGCAAGATTATTAACTAAATTACCAAAATAGAGAAAGGTTGGTTTACAGTTTTAAAACGATAACAAAACATTTCTTAAACTTTTTTTACCTCAAAACTCTAAAAAAACCTTTTTACTTTTTCTACCGTAAGCCAATTCTTTTTTTAAACATAACAAATTAGTCTTTCATTAATATCTTCTATTTCATTGAATGTGAAGCTAAATTATTACACAAACATCATAAAAATTTATTCTTTGCAAAAAATATATATGTAAAAATGTTGACATAAAAGGTAAAACCAAAAAGTTGTAAAATTTATAAATATTGTAAAAAAAACATGATAAAATTCAGCAATATCGACCATTGAATGAATCAATTCCGATAAAGTTCATTGGTTGGCCTTTCTCCTTCATGATTAAGTCCATCTACTGATCGTACAATATTTCTTCTTGCTTGATCAATAACGGTATTGCAAAGTTGTACTGTAAGTTCTTGATGATGGAATTCAAGAATCCCTCTTTTGAGTTCAAGTAAAGTTCGTGGATTGAGTTGTCGAAGATAAGATTTTAAAGCGCGCCAGATCAGTTCAATTCCATTAAAATCTGGACTTTGTGCTGGGAAGAAATGTCGACGGATACCTAATCTTTGAAGAAATTGTGTGGTATAATGTGCTTTATGCATTGGAGCATTATCTTGGACCAAATGGCAATTCATATTATATCGTGTTTTCATAAAGGGGTAAATAATTCGTCCAATCATTTCACAATATGTAATTTTTTCATTTTTATGTTTCCTTTCAAAAATTGAAATTGCAGTTGCACCAAGTCTTGAAATTCCACAAAAAATCCATACTCCTGTAGGATGGGCATATCTTGGTCGCTTCTTTGGTCGTTCATCAGCAAATCGCCATTCAAATTTATTTGTATCTTGAATTAAAATCATTGTTTCATCAACAAAAATATGATTGTAAAAATATTCTTGAGTATTGATAACAAATTCTCGAAATCTTAATCTTTTTTGTTGATTTGCTACTGAAATGGTTTGAGCATATTGTACTCTAGAATATCGACGCCCGCTGTGATGGATTCTTCGTGCAATTTGATCTGTTGAACGCCTTAAATATAATTAGTATTAAAGGAACTTTACGTTATCTGTAAAAAAACTAAACTGTTTGTCAATGAACACAATTAATACATTTAAAAAAAGCTTATATTTCGAAATTTTGTTACAGGTATTTTTGCATTTAGTTACAAAGAAAAACCTACTCGTAGCCAGCTGTTCGAAGTTTTGCTTGTATACTTGAAAGGGTGGCATTTCGATTTTCAGTAATAGCTTCATCAATAATTCGATTAACAGCAACATCACGAGCAATTGTTTCTTCATGTGGACGATTATAAATTGAGTTTATTGCATTGGCTCTACGTTCCACATCCAATACACCAGTATGAGATACAGTGCCCACTTCTGCAGCAACTTCTCGAGAACTTAACCCTTGTCCCCTTAATCTCAAAATTCTACTCCTTGTAGTAATATCAATGTTTTTTTTGGGCATTTCTCTGCAAACCAGATGTTAGAAATTAATTAATAAAGTAGTAATCAATTACCGTTTAGCAGTCGAATACTGTAAAAAAGTAAATCAATCTTGTAATAAAAATAACAAACTGAAGGAAAAAAAGCGCCAAAAAGTGATATTGTGGTTGCCTTTAATGGCACAAGTTTTTTTAGATTTAAAAAACCAATAATTTGGTCGAAATCATTTCTAAAAGAATATGTCAAATTGCCGGAGAGGATAAGGGTAATAAGTTGTCTCATATTTAGAATTGCATATAATTGCATATCTGAAACTCTATTTCTTTTTTTTTCACTAAAATTTTGTTATTTGTTTCACCGAATACTAGTTTTTATTAAAAAATGTCATCAGAGTCTGTAAATTCTGTGAATTCAAGAACCAGCAATCGAAATCGTCATCCACGTCAACTTTATTCTCCAGAACCAGATAATCCTCGACGACAACGAACACCACCAGCAGTTAGACGACAAAGAGAAAGAGGTATGTATTACAAAAATGTGGAATTTGTATTTTTTGTTATAGTTTTGAAATCTTTTTGTGATGAAATTACAGTATGCATGCAAGGATAAACATATAAGATATGTGAATTAAAACAAAAATAAAATCTTCCCATCTAATAATTGTCATAATTAATTTCAGTTGATGCTGAAAGGCATGCAGATGCCTATGGTTCACCACAACACAGTCCTCGACGAGAACCACGAGATCGACGACAAGCAGCTATTATACTTAATGCCGATCAATATGTTGTCGGAATACAAGAGCATTATGTTGTTACAGTATGCCATGCTCGAGATGTTCGAGGAGATTTATTTGGTGGTGCAGTTGTAGAAGCAACACCGCATAACTATATTATTCGGATTCAAACTTTTTTCCCAACATATGATGAAGCAATTCAATTTGGGCGACAATTTTCAGCTTTAAAGGTGATTTTGGAAATTATAAAATTTATTATTATTATCATTCGCATTTTTAGGGATTGATTTTGGTATTTGTTGATGAAAATAATGCTGTTCAAACAATTATTCCGGAAAATGCTAACATGGATCACAGAATAATGCAAATTGTTAATGATCATATGACAGCATTGTCAGCAGGAATTCGAACAGAAACTGCAGATGCCTTGCAAAGATTAACAGCTGTATTTCATTAACGATTGAATAACATGCAAGCAACAATTTTACAACAATTAGGGCAAGGCAATGTTAATCAAGGTATACAACCACAGCAACTAAATGATGTCAATCAACCACTGCAACAACAACCGCTGCAACAACAACCACCACAACAGCCACTACCACAACAACCACCACCACAACAGCCACCACCCCAACAGCCACCACAGCAGCCACAACCATTACTTGGAGGTTTGATTGATATAATTTTACATATTTTGAATTCAATCCTTAATTTCAATGGATTAAAATACTTTCAAAACATTTTTTGATTTTTTAAGTTTAAAAATTCAAAATACTTTTTAAAACTTTTATATAATATTAAAATGAAATACTTTAAAAATTTCAGAACCAAGATTTGATCAAGGATTTACTCAACAACAGTACAATGATTTAATCGCACAAAATTTAGAAAGACCTGAATTTCTAAAAAGGGTTATCTCCAGCATTTTCACAAAAGCAGAATTGATGACTCGTCCATTAAATGAAGTCAAGATACAAGAAATTTATGATATTTATGCAAGATTAGCAAATGCAAGAACACAAATTTTGCGGCAAGAAATTAAAAGAACTGTTAATAATGGTATACAAGATCGAATTAAAAGAACAAAAGAGTGGTTAAGAACAAAAGCTGCAATTCATGGTGCTGCAGTTGGAATTGAAAATGGTTCAGCATATTCATTACGACGTGTTGGAGAAGATTGGGAACCCGTAGATTTGAATGATCAGTATTATGTTCATCCTTTAAGTCGAGAAATTACAAAATGGCCTCTTATTAGAGCTCATCCCGATACGCAAGAAGAATACTGCCTCTACTGTGAAAAATTACCACATGGCAATAAATATAAATATTTTAAAATTGATTGTGGATCAGAAGAGGTAACTGGTCTTTCATAAATCAAAAGTTTTCTACTTAATTCATTTAACCAATGTTTCGATTCAATGGTCGATATTGCTGAATTTTATCATGTTTTTTTTACAATATTTATAAATTTTACAACTTTTTGGTTTTACCTTTTATGTCAACATTTTTACATATATATTTTTTGCAAAGAATAAATTTTTATGATGTTTGTGTAATAATTTAGCTTCACATTCAATGAAATAGAAGATATTAATGAAAGACTAATTTGTTATGTTTAAAAAAAGAATTGGCTTACGGTAGAAAAAGTAAAAAGGTTTTTTTAGAGTTTTGAGGTAAAAAAAGTTTAAGAAATGTTTTGTTATCGTTTTAAAACTGTAAACCAACCTTTCTCTATTTTGGTAATTTAGTTAATAATCTTGCATACATTAAACAGTGGAAAAAATAATGTTGGCATGAGTCAGGGAAGATAAAATAATGCATTATAAAGAATTGTTAAGTCTTTGGTTTTATTTTTGCAAATCATTAATTATTTAATACTCTAAATATATTAATTTTTCTCTAAAAAAGTTAATTAAAAAATAAAAGATTTATTTATTGTAAAAAAAACATTGGTAAAAAAAGTTACAGAGAAAAAAAAAAGGCTGCACACATGTTTTTTTCTTCTTCCCTTTTCAGTCGTTTTGCATGTTGCGCGCACCTAAAAATCGGGCCCGCTGGAAGGAAAGTATCGCGGGGGATTGTAAAAAATTATGATGCAAAAGAAAACTATGCTTTATGTAAGGACAAAAGAAATGTTATAAAAAACTTTAAAAAGTTTAAACTTATTTTCTTGCCGCCAATAAAATGCCACACTGCTAGTTTTCCATAAATTTAACTGTGTTCAATAAAAGTCATGAGTGTGTTTTCATTTATATAAGAAGAAGAAAAAATAGTAGCTTTGAAGAATCTAAAATTACAGAAAAATATTATTATTATTCAAACTTCCGTGCTTTCTTTAGCTTTAATTTAAAAAAGTTTAGCAAACACGTGATAAAAAAATATAGCAAACACGTTTTAAGGGCAGACAATGAATCATAAAGTTTTAAAAGAAAAAAATAACAATTTTTAACTATCTTCAGTTTCTTTAAAAATGAAAGAAAAATTAATCAAAACTTTTACTATTTTCTTGGGTGTTTTTATTTTTATCAAAGATTATATTCAAAATCTTTAAGAGTTGTAACCTGTTTAAAATCAAGCAGAAAAGCAATAAAAAAAGTAATAAAAATTCAAAAATAAAATTTTTTGAGTTTAAAATAGACACTTTTTCTGCCTAAAAGGCATGAACGCCTTTTTAGGAAAAAAACGTGGGAATAAAAAGTGAAGAAGGTTTTTTTACTTTTGTTTTTTTTCGGAACAGGAATAAATGATGAGCTAAAAAATAGTAATAAAACAGTTGAACTGTAAAATTTGAAGTTTTTGGGAATACAACAAGAATAAAATTGGAATTAAAATCGAGAAATAAATAAGAGTAATAAGTATTTTTAAGATCAAAAACACAAAAAACTCGATTAAAAAGCTTTTAAAATTATTTTCGACAATAATAAAAATATAATAAAAAAATATTTGCTTTTATTCTTCTCTTTGTTAAAAGAAAACCGGAGCTGCTTTGTTATGTCTTTTTATCTTGCTCTAGACAAGAGAATAAGGATTTAATAGACAATTTCACTGCTTCAACATTGAATGATTATTAAATTTTTTAAAGATAGTTTTGTAGAACAGCTATATTTTACTATTTTTTAAAGCTTCAAATAAAAAATCTGTAAACACTTTATAAATGGTTTATTTTCAAGTTTTGACGAAAACAAAGTTTATCTGAGCTGCACTGCAATCTTTTTGTACTAATTTTTATTAAGCTTACAGTTTTGCACTCATTTCATGCTTCTTTCATCTCTCATTTTTTAAATCAATTTTTTCATTTTTGTGATGTTTTTTTTCTCAAATATAACCCCGATAAAATAAACATGGTCACGTTTTTTTATTCCTCATTGCTTCCATTTTTCCTGATTCCTCTTTCAACCATTTTCTCCTCTTCAAAGCAAAAAAAAAACCATTCGAACACATAGAGAAAAAAAGAACTAAAAACTATCAAAGTGGAATGGTCTTTCGCGGTCTTGAGGCAGGCCAACAGCCATCGTGATTCAAAGAAGAAGAAAAAGTTTGTGACCAATGAGGCCAAGAAATGAGTGAAAAAAAAACAAACATGCAGAGTTTGGTAACAGGGGAAGATAGATAGATCAGAACAGGAAAAAAGGGTATAAAAATTCATTGATTTTTTAGGAAAAAAGTGGAGAGGAAAATCGTTGAAATCGAATCAAAAATTTGAAGAAAAACAGACGAAGAAAAAAAGCTATCAAAGAATAATAACTTTTTTTCTTCTTTACTGATTTGGGATTATTGAGTTGCCTAAAATCCATAAAATCCTATAGACGTCACATAATTTTCAGTTCCTTGTTTAAAAAAATCCATTTATTTTGTCAACAAAAAATATACAATAACAGAAAAACCATGCTTCTAACTTTGGTCTCTTGTAAATGAAAATAATGAATAAACATGAGACATGAGATCTCATGTTTATACATACAAGATTTCTACCTCTTTTTATTTATCCTTAAAAACAGCTAAATAAATATACAAAAAGCAGACAAAGAAAAACATTTAGTCATAAAAACGTGATATCACATTTTCCAAAACAGACAAGCTCGGATTAATTACTTGAAAGCTTGTAAAAATGCTGATGCTTAATAGAAAAGAAATTTTGTTATGTAACATCTGATATCACAAAAGAAAACTTTTAATGTAATCACATCCCTAAAGTGAATGTCAAATGTTCAACTTTATTTGTAACTCAAACCTCTCATTCTCAACAACAGAAAGATTATTCCTTTCGAAACACAGAAAATAAATTTAGGCACGTATTTGGTTCAAAGTTAGTCCAACTTTTTTAAGACTATTGTTTTTCAGTCTTTTTTTGTGTTACTTAAGCTGATAGGATAAAAAAAATAATTCGATAAGGTTTTTGCATGGGAGTGTTTTTGCAGCAATAAAGAGTGGAAAATGAATTATAGAAAGGGGTTCTGTGAAAGAATGTGAAACGGTTTGGACGTGAAAATTTTGAAAGGATAACGATGTGGAGAACAAAAGAAAATAAATTTTTAGCTCCAAGCTTTTATAACTGTCAGCAAAAAATTAGCTCAATGTAAACCTCTTCAATGTTTTTTATATTTCAGCAACTTGTTAGATATTATGACTAAAAAATGGCAGTAACCGTTTTTGTAACAAATAATAAAAGATGGTCTTATTGTCTTCCATGAATTATAAGAGACAGTGACACAAAAGAATAGAATGGAAGGTTATTACCTCAATTATTTAAACAATGCTATTTATAAAAATATTAACGTTTTTCCCAAATTAAAAATCTTGAGTTCAATGCGTCACTGTTTACCACAAATTAATTATTCCAAATATCTTTTTATTAAAAGCACATGCTATCTCTTTCATATTCTCATATTTAATATGTCATCATCAAAAGTCATTCCCTTTCATGGCATAATCATTAGCTACAAAATGCACACATGCAAGCAAAATAAAAAGTTCAAAAACAAATATCCAACTTTTTGTCCCCTTTTATTTTTAATCAAAACAAAAAAATAAGAAAAACAACACAAAAATAAAAAGGTTAAACAGTGACAAAACAATCTAAAAATAGCCCCACTTTTTGCATGAATTGGATGCAATAATAGCTAAAAATAAAATACTGCTGCTTGTTTTTTTGCTTCCTGCTTTTTTTTCTAGTAGCTTGCTAGTCTGTTTATATCTTCTTTCTCTTAGAAAAAAGCAAGCTGTAAACCACGTGAAAAAACGAACTCTCAAAAAAAGAAAAGAAAAACAACTTTATTTTTTTAGAATGTTTTTGCATTGTTTAAGGCAGTCTTTTTTTTTCTCATGCTCTTAAAAAACAAGAAAATGGCGCCAGAGGAGGTCAAAACGAAAGAAAAGGTCAACAAGTTGAAGGGGGTGGTAACAAAAAAATAGCTAGAAAAAGGAGAAAAATAGATTGCATTTATCAAAATACTTTTTTTCTTTCTGTTGAAAAAAACGAAAAAAGCATTGCTCAAAAGTCAAAAGAAGTAGAACTTCAACAAGCTGCTGGGGTAGTAAAAGTTACCATCTAAATAGGTTTCCTCAAATTGAGGAGTTCCATAAAAAAAGCTAGAAAAAAAACACATCTGGCAACAGCATATTATTACCATTGCCAAAAGAGATATTTGTTTTTTATCTGCGCTATTTGAAAGAACATATTTTTAAACAATCATAAAGCAAAAAAAGAATTCCAACCCGGTCTCGACTGAATCCTGACCCGCCAAAACAAAACGAGAAAAAAATGAATGGCAATGAAAATAAAAATTGACGGAAGAAAAAAAAAGAAAAAATAAATGTTGGGCGAAAATTCTGACAGCTGCTGTTTTTTTATTTTTATTTTCAATGCTGATTCAAAAAATGGAAGAAAAAAAAGCGCGTAAAAAGAATAGACAAAAAAATAAAAAAGCATAGGGTTTTCTTTGGATTTTATTTTGCGTTTGCATTTGAAGATTGTAAAAAATATACGTAATCTTGTGACTTGCTGACCTTCAAAAAAAATTTTTGTTGGCTTTTGATACATAGTTTTGAAAGGAAAAAAAGAAGTTTGATCAAGGTTTTCATTAAATCAAAAGAAAAATTGAAAGTGTTAAATATGTGTTTAAAAAAAACGCTTTATGGCAATCTAACCAATTTTCTTTTAAAAATGAAGTTTCTTAGTAAGAGGGCTCAAAAATTTGCATAAGACCTGTAAATGGTAATGAAGCGTGTTTATGGTAAAGGGTTACAAGTGACATGGGAGTTGATAGTTAGGGGCAATATATTATTGCTAGATCTTCGTTTTTAATAGATAGATGGCTAAACATAGCTGGTAAATTGCATGCGATAAAAAATTTCCTCTTTCGTGATGGTTGCAAAGTGAAACAATTAAGACACAAAACATAGATTATACATTAATTATGCACCAAGCACGACACATAGAACAGTGAAATTGTGTGACTATTCAAAATGTAGACAAATTAAAAACTTTGAAGCGCTGAAATAACAAAATCCGTCATCGCCTGTTGCTTACCAACTATATCCATTTTGCAATTGTGAGACTTGGGAATCTCTTCTGCCAACCGGAAAAATACATTCTTTGTAAGCTACTGATCACAAAATTTATGGATCTTTTGGACACTTCAATCTTGACCAAAAACTAACTCACTTTTCTTCTGTCCGATGATAACATATCAATTAATCAATCCTGGTCTAACATATTTTTAATACTGCTACTACAAGATAAGCGTAAAAACAATCAAAAACACAATCTTTCTTTTCTAACTTTCAATAACAACAACGCAAAGCAATGATCACATAAAAGTTTGACCCTTTTTCAAATAAAAAGCCATTGGTTTTTCCACAAAGTAAAACCAAGGACTAAAAAAAACACATAACAAAATCAAAAAACTCGCTCAAAAAAGAAAGAAAAAGGAGGTGGAGGAAAAAAAAGTGGAATTGAAATGAAAAAAGCAGTAAAGGGAAGAAATGGGTATCCGAGTAGTTCAAGGTTGTTTTTTCTTTCTTCCAATTTTTTTTTCATTTTTCCAAAAAAATTCAAAGATTTTTCTCGATAATTTTTTGCAGAAGATCGATTACGTAAAAAACAGGAATAAAGAAGCAGACGATGGTAGAAAATGATAACATAAAAAAAACTGTGATTTTTTAGGTTTAATAAATTTCCCATAATTTAAATAATCTTTGAGCGACAACCTTCAGGACATTAAAAAAATCATCGTCTGGATGAGGATTTTTTATGATAAGAAATACATAGTATTTTATTAATTTCATAAAAGCCGATACCTCCAGATTTCTGTGATTTTTATTTTTGTTTCCATAATTTTAATAATCTTTGACCGACAGCTTTAAAGGACATTAAAGAAGAAGACAATTGCCAAAGGGAGGTTTTTCCTTGGGAAAAGAAATATATATTATTTTTTATTGTCTCAAATAAATATGATTGTGAAAAGCGATTATAAATGTAAAAATCCATAATTCATTTTTTTTACAACTGAAACGTAAAGGGGTTAGAAAAGAAAAACGGAAAACGTCTGCAATTTAGTTTTTTGCAAAAGTGATGGAAATACGGCAATTAAATTTTTTAGGTAAAAAGAAATGTAAAAAAAAGAGAAAGCAAAATCAGCGTTGTTTGAAAATTATGGATAAATCTTTTAGCATAAATTATTCTAATAGGAACGACGGCCGAGTAGTTTAAGCGACAGACTATCAATGCTACAGAAACTAAAAAAGAAAGCTTAAATGTCGGTGCATGTCCCACTCAGATATTATCAATTGGTAGAAAATTGGTGCGCTCACAAGCTCTAGATGCAGATTTAAAAGAAGCGGCGTCTTTGTATCTCTGACACCTTCTACTTATACAAAATTTAATCACAATCACTGTAATATTCAGCAATGTCAACATAAATGTTATCACCTTTTTTTAATACATCAAACAATACAGTGATTTGTAAATTTTTTATCGCTATCATTAAAACAATTTTAATCGCTTTTTTTTGGGAATCACATGACAATGTGCGGGGAAATAACACTTTTGACCTTGCATAAACTATTTATTTGAGTGCAAACACGTCTTTTTTATTTATAAAAAATGAAAATAGTTAAAATCACAGCTTTGCAAATAGCAAAATAAATAGTGATATAGTTTTGAAAAAAAAAATAAATTGCAGCAAAAATAGAGAAAAATGGTTTTGCAGAGGCAGAGAGACGTCAGTAGCATTGGTGTATATAGGTAGAAAAAATAAAACAATAAAAACACAATGGTGTTCTTTGGTATTGAAAAAAAAGAACAGTTTTTCATTTGATTAATCAGTCAATGTTAAAAGCTAAAGGTCATTTGAAACAGTTCATGGAATCAAAAAAATTGTGTTTTAAAAAATGATCAAAATTTCTAAAATGTACGGTGATCAACTTTTGTTAAATCGTTTGCATATCATGGGTTTACGGTTTTTAAAGATTTACATTTTTGTGAACGTATTGGCCTCTGAAAGATTTTCCTATAAAACGCTGAATGTGAATTTTTTGAGCTTTAATAAATAAAAATTTTAGTTAACAGTCAATCTTTTTTTAAAGTTTTTAGTGTTACTATCCTCAACAAAAAATCAGTACCGTATCGATAATGCTTGCAAAAAAACAAAAAGAAAGAGACAAACTTCAATGGGAGAGAGAAAAAAAGGAATACTTCAACAGTGAAAGAAAAAAAACCGCCAAAGATGTTGTCGTTGTTGACCTCAGACATTGAAAGAAAAAAAAGTCAATCTAGTCATTTACGTTTTGCGCAATGAGAAAAAGAAAAGCAGCCGCAACAAAAACAAGAAACAGACAGACGTTTTTCAAAAAAAGGTTGCATTTTTTTATTTCTTTTTTGCTTTTCTTTATTGTTTCTGCACTTTTTTATGGCGCCAAATAAATTTAAATTTTTCTTTAATGATGGCTGTGCTTTTTGAAATAACGAAATAACTAAAAAATAAACATTTATGAAGGAGTTCATTTTTTAGGTTCAAATTAAACTTTAAAAGCAGCAGACAAAAAACACAATTGCGACAAACAATGATTCTTTCCCAGCTGCTATGGAGCTATTGATAAAATATTATCAATCTGATGCAAGTCACTGACAAAATTGAAACAAACACTATCTTTTTGAGCTGTCAATTAAAATGGAAAAAAAAAGATAACAACTGAAAATTTGATTGAAAGCACACAATCTGTATGAACGAGAACAATAATATTTTATGATCTTTGTTTTTAAAATAACAGCTGAAAACGCAACAATAGAAAAAAAGAGGAAAAATAAAAGACTAAAAACATTTTTATTGCTACTAAATTTTTAAAAGAAGTCTGGAAAAACTGCAAGGGGAAATATTGACAGTTGTAGATCAGCAGTTTGGAAAACACAGAGAAAAAAGCAGTGACAAAGAAAACCTCACCGGTGATGAAGATGTGACAAATTCATCACCATCAGTGATGAATTCGTCACCAGTGAGGGTTTTTTTGTCATTGTCAGTGATGCTAAAGTGATGAATGCATCACGGCTTTTTCTCAGTGAACGTCAAATTAGAAGTCGAATTAAAAATGTTTTAGAGATGATAAAATTTTAGTTTTGCTAATGATCGTATGAAATATGAAAAGAAGCAGTATAAAGATATCAATTACAGATTATTACAACTGTATGGTTAAACTTGATCTTCTATGTTGGATTCAAGATGCTGCATGGTCCCTTTAGACTTTCCTAAGTTCTTTAAAAGTTTTTGAAGCATTTTTCTTGTTCTGTTTTAAACTTGTTTTCTATAATCTCACATTAAAAAGTTTGTTTTGAAATGATTTATCATTCTTGCTGATTCATGTTATCTGTATCGCCAACAACTACTATTTCCACAAATTTACAGGTTTATGATAACACTATTTTGTTTTAAAAATAAATACTCCTGATAACAATGTGAGAAAAAAAGCGTATTTGATCTTTTTTGTGACCCTCTGACATCATTTGTTATTGTTGCTTTTGCCACACTCTTGAAATAGAAGAAAAACAAACTGCAAAAAAAATCAAGCATGACTAATTTAAATTCTTCCAAAAAAACGATTCAAAAAGTTTACAATCTACTTTATTATGGCAATAAACAATTTTTAGTGTTTTCTCAAATTCCATTGCCATGCGCTTTTTTTATAGAGAGAGATCGTTTTGCATCAAAAATAAAAATAACAAAAATTTCAAAACTTTTTTTTAAAAAAAATATCAAAGGAAGACAAGATAGAACAGAGTTGAGCAAAACAAGAGAGACCAGGCCTTTTTAGGGGGGAGAGGGAGTAGTTGGGGGAAGGAAAGAAGAAAAGGAAGAAAACAATGTGTTTTTCACGCTGCTGCAACAAAAATAGAAGATTTTCCATTTTTTGCAAAATATAATTTACTGCTGCAATAACAACAACAGTCAAATGCAGAAGAAGGAAGGGGCAACAAAAAGAATTAAAATAAAATCATCCAACTACAAAAATAAACTTTTTTTAAAAATTTATAATAAAAACTTTTAAAAAACAATAAAACAAGAAAAAAGAAATTCATCTCCATAAAAATAAAAGTGTTGAAAAATTTTGTTGGAAAGATAACAAAAAAGGAGAAGGAAGAGCACAAAAAAACAAGACATTAATTTTGACGTAATTGGGCCATTTTTGTCCGAAAAAAATATATACTTCTTCTTTTTTTGGATTCAAAAACTTGAAGGTGGAAAAAAAAGTTGGGGGAGAGAGCAAACTGGTAGTACGAAGAAGGAGATAGAGAGAGGTTGGTGGAAACAATAAAAAGCATCAATGATAGTAGTAAAGAAAGACGATAAAAAATGAAATCAGTGTTAAAAGCATAAAAAAGACGATAGAAAAAACATAATGAATGATAGTTGAAAGAAATTTTTACGATGAAAATGTTGTTCTTTCTATCCGCGCAGTTATAGGAATGTTGAAAAAAGAGAGCTGAAACTTTATAAAAAAACGCATAAAAATATGGACAAAAAAGATCAAAAGATTAAAAAAAGTTTTTTTCATTGACAAATTCAAAATTTTCTTTTCCAGATAAAATCTATAGGACCAAATAAGAATAGGAACAAATGGAAACAAAAAGTGTTAATCTTAAAAGAGTAATGTAGAAAACTTACATACCGATAGCAACACAAACAATTTATTAAAGATTTTTTGATTACTTTCACACTCATACTAGAATTTGTAAAAATAAAGGCAAAAAGTTTAACTGGAACAAAAAAAAAAGCTTGAACTAATCCTTTTTTATTACCCCAAAAAGTTCGCAACATTAAAAGTGTAATGGTCAGCCTGCCATCATAAATTATCATCCGAAACGTGATAATACAAAATGGATTTTTTATTATCGTAAAAAATGTAAATACGTCTTTCGAAAATCTTTTTTTTTATTTTTAAAAAGGAGGTAACAATACTCGCACTTTTAGCTAAAGTTAATTATTCTTTTTAATAAAATAACATGTTGTTGTAATATTCTCTTTGTTCTTTTTCCATCAAGAGACATTATAGAAGATCAAAAAATGTCTATACTGAAAACAATTATTTCTGCAACCATTTAAAAACCGCAGAGGCCAAAACTTAAAAATTGTCGAAAAAATTAATTAAAACATGATCCTTTCAGCTTTCTTTCAAAAAGGTCCAAAACAAAAATAACGACAAAAAAAAACAACAACAGGAGCAAAAGCTGACACGCAAGCTGCTGCTGCCCTTTTCTTTTTTTAAGACGGTCATTGGTCAAAGAAGAAAAGAATGAGAGAGAAAGGGAGAGATGTTTTTCATAATCCATTCAATGTCCGTTTTTTTTGTTTGTCATTGCTTTTAAATTTTATAAGGGATCAAAGATTATGCTTTTCTTTGGCTTGGACAGAGGATAAATGGACTACTCTCGAGTCTGAAGGAAAAAATGCAACGAAATTAGAATATTTGTTTCCGTACAATTGCTTTTTTTGGATGAGCAAAAATTGCTGTCAATTAGTAGAATATTTTAAAAGTTCTAGTTATTGATTATTTTTACATTGTACCGTATTACAGCCTTATTTGCAGGCTATTTCAGCATTTTAAAGGTAATAAATAGAAATGCTAAGTTTGTCATCTACATAGTGTAAAGTGATTCAAGTTTTTTTAACCCAGTAAAATCAAGAATAAAAAAAATAGACGCAGTAAAAGCGCATTTTATTAAAGAATTTAAATGAACTCTAACAAAATAATAAATGTTGTAAGACACTTGAACATGATCATCATTAATTGTAGTGGAAAGTTATTTTGCTTTGTAAAAATTTTTTTGATCGATATGCAACGCAAATTCGCCGTCATAAAGTTCAACAAAATTTGCAATGTATTTTTCGTTCCATTTGTTTTCAATAATTAAGTAACAAATTTGTGGATCATTAACAAAGCTAATACCTGTGACCCTTGGATCTAAAGATAAATCATATAATGTTCGGCCTTTTGATGGTTCAACAGTTGTATCATGTACTAATTGTTTCCAGCATTCAAAAGTGTATTGTGGCTTTTCACTGTATGGTGCAACAATGGATTCTTCTTCAGCTGCTCCTGCTACAATCCAGCCTATAGGTCCTGTAATAATTTGTTTTATATATGGCTGAATCGAACATTATAAGAAAAACCTGATGCAGCAGCAACTCCACCAAGAGTTGCTAAAGCAGAAGATGTACCAGCAGTAGCTGCAGCCCCGGCAGTACCAGCTGCAGCAGCAATGCCACCCGCTGCGCCAGCGCTTGCTACACCAGCGACAGCAGCAGTTCCAGCAGCTGATGCTGCTACAGTTGCTGCTGCAGCAGCCCCGCCACCAACAGCAATTGAAGTGCTTACAGCCGATGGAATTACAGTTGTTACAAGAGCATTACCTACTACAGGAACCACTACACCACCAGCTCCACCCGTAAATATTGTTACTGCTGCCAATGCGCCAATGACACCAACGGTTGCAACCATTTTTGTAGCACTAAAACCAGAATTTTGAGCCAATGCAACATAAAACCTTTTTTTGTCAACGGTATTTATAATATTGTCATATCATAAATGGCGCACAGAAATTAAACAGGAAATAGCTTACTTTTTTATTACCTTTTAATTTTATAAAGAAATATTAAACTATTTACAATCAGGAAACTTTTTTATTTTATATTTTTATATTTTGCATTGGACATTTTTTGTAATAGTTTTTAATGCATGATTTTTTTTCGTATTTGTAGTTTGGTTTGTTGCATTTTTTGATAAAAAGTTTTTTATTGCAAAAAATTCAATAAAACATTGTTGCAAGATAAAAAATATTGCAGGATAAAAAAAATATTTTTATCATTTTTATTAATACAAAAAACCGGTAATTTTTACATTATGATAATGAAATGCATAGTTTATTGTTTTTGGAGGTCATAATTTCGTAGTATATAAACGCAACATAATTAATTTTGTAAAAATCAGATAAATTTTTTGTACAAAGAACGTATATGATTGCTTTTGCCACAAGCTTATCCAGATATATTGTGATACAAAAATCGGCAGTGCCATTCTTTATCCCCTATTGGCTTTCCGGTTTTTTAAAACCATTTTATAAAATTATGTAAAACGCTTCACAATTTTAAATCTTATTTCTGCAATTTTAAAACATCAAATTAAATGTTAATTTTTAGATCAAGTAATTGTTTGTCATGACTATTGGACTTGTTGCAGTTGGAGCTACTGTACTTTCTGGTGGATCTGTGCTAGCTGTTGCTGGGCCTGTTCTTACAACACTTTCTTCTGTTGGTGGAGGAGGTGCGGCTGGTGCGGCAGCAGCTGCTGCTGGTACTGCCACTGCAACAGCTGCCGCCGGCGGTACAGTAAGTGCAGTTAGTACAGGAGTTGGAGCGGCGGTAGCTGCTACGGGTAAGGCTTCATTCTTCACAATATCATCAAAATTTTTTAAAAGAAAATTAAAAATAATAAAAGAAACATTTTGTTCCAGGCCCATTAGGATGGGTTTTTCTTGGCACTTCAATAAAAAGCGAAGCCCTTACTGAAACGTCATCACTTTATTCATTTGATTGTTGGAAACCAGTTTTACGGGATGAATCCATGGAACCTTCAAACGGGCGGCTTTTGATTGATGTTTTAAATGATCCACGTGTTAAACATGTTAGTGGTAGTTCAGATAATACGAAAATATTGGTTAAAAATATTTGGGATGAAAAATTTCAAATTGAATTTTTACTGCTTCCTGATGGAACTCTTACAGCACACGCCAAAAAGATCTAAAAATTTTGATAAAAGAAAAGATGGTCACGCTGTTAACTTTGAAAAAACGTCTCATATTGAAGGGCGTTTTTAAAAATTTGATTATATTTAATGTTTTTACATCAATTTTGTAGTAGTTATATTCAACAACAGAAATTTACCTAGTATTCTATATAATAAAACTTTATTATTCAATGTTTTGAAATTGTTTTTATCTCTTTTTTTCATGTTACACAGAAGTGATATAACAAAAAGGAAAATGTAATTTATTAACTTTTTGTCGCGAAGAATCGCGAAGGAAGAAAGAATGAAAGAAATTAACATATCTCTTTTGCATAGCAACCTCATTTTCTCTATATAAGCTTTGTTTATATTGTATTTTGTTGTCGTTTGTATCATTCTCCATCATCATGTGAAGTCGTCTAATAAATATCTCTCTTGTTATGTTTCGTCGTAACACTTTTTGTGATTTGTAGTGTAATAGGTAATCAAAAATGCAACATCTAGATAGATAGCAAATTTTACAGTCTGCTATTTCCATAGATAGACAATTCAGCAGCTAGTATTTTGTCCTTAATTATCCCTTGTAAAAACGGATAAGTTCAAAGGAATGCTCGCATTCAACGGGTAAAGCCTGCAGCAGGGCGTATTTACGCTAATGTAGTAAACGTTTTATTTTTAATTAATAGTTTCGCTTGGGTGGTAAGTGTTTTTAAGACAATTATTTTTTGATCAGTATGTTATTTCATGCATTTCAGTTTTACATTTATTTATAAAAGGCTTATTTCTACAATAAATTTATTGTGCTAAATTACGATATGAAGTAATTCACATAATATTGTTTCAATAAATTTTCAACAATAAAAAATGAGCAGTGTCTCCATCGTTCCGTTCCGGAACGTACGTTCTTACGTTCCGTTCCCGTTCCGGAACGGGAACGTATACCCGTTCCAAAATTTGATAACGGAACGGACGGAACGTATGCGATTCCAGGAAGAACGGAACGGAACGCGTTCCTTTTTCGTTTTTGAGCGTTCCGTTCCTTTTCAATTTTTGGGCTATTATTACATAAAAACTTGGTCAAAAGGACTTTTTGATTATAAAAAGTGGCTCCAAATTGAAATTCCCAACTATGAAAAATTAACTTTATCTTTCCTTTTTATCTTAATTTTCTCTTTCTTTTCAAAAATGTCATTTTTAAGCTGTATTAAATAAACTAAACCTGAGAAAACAATAACTTTTATTGATTTTTGACTGATTTTGCTGGAACGGGAACGGAACGTATACCCGTTCTTAACGTTAGGAACGGAACGGATTGGAACGTGTCCAGCGAAAATCAGGAACGGAACGGACGGAACGGATAGCGCTTGATATGGAACGGAACGGAACTCGTTCCGAAAAAAAGTGGAACGTTGGAGACACTGATTTCAATACTTTAGTTCAATTTCTTTCATCATTACAGTAGTTATAGAAATATTCTATGGTATAATCGTTTATCTAACGACAACAAAAAAGATGCAATTTTTTCGAATTTTAACATTCATTTATATTTTTGAATGTATTTTTGTTGAATTTTCAATGCTTTGTTGGAAGCCTGTTCGATTGTTTCCCTTCACAGTATTTTACCCTACAGGGATTCTAGCACCAATGAGCTCAACATTATCAGCAGTTATTGCATCATTTTTTCCTTATGGACATGCGCTGTACATAGATACATTTACTATCATTGTCGTGGAACGGCATTTACGAATTCTCGGTCATACCGTTAAAGTCAAAAATGCACGATGTTGGATATATTTTTTAATGGCTGTAACTCTTTGTCTTGCCTCAGTACCATATTTCATGTTTACTCTTCAAAGAATTGATGATGAAAAAGTTCAAAATTTATTAACTACAGAAGTTGAAAATGTTCATTTAATCTTGGATACTCAGCCATCACTATATCGTATTGATTATAGTTTTAACATGGCATTGGTGGCGACTGTAATACTTGCTCTAATTTATGGAAGCCTTAGGCTAGCAATCTTTATCTACATCCTAAAAGAAAATTATAAATTTGTTAAAAATGCCCAAAAAACGATTTCTGAAAAAACGAGAAAACAATTCACTCTAATGTTTCATTCCACAATAACTCAGTTATTTACAACTCTGTTTTTTGCATGTTTTGCTGGTATATGGGTTTTAACATTTTTTGTCGGCGAAAACACAACTGGCATTAAATATGCATATTATATTTCTCTTGGAATGTTAATATGTTATCCAATCGCTGATGTTATTACTGTTTTGATTGTGGTAAAAGGCTATCGAAACACTTTGACAAAAATTTTTAAATTTATCAAAGGAAAAACCAATGAAAGAATTTCAAGCTTTGGATTTCGAAATAATACTGTCTACAACAAGAATTTCAGAAATCATTCTGTTGCTGTAGAAACTCGAAGGAAAAGTATATTTGTTTATTAAAAATATTTTTATGTAATAAATTTTATAGTATTTTACCATATTTGTAATAGCAGATTTTTTTATGTATCTGTTAAAGCTAATAAATTTTACATTTAAAAAGAAAAGATCAAATACTTTCTGCAAAATGAACATAAATTATTGTTACTCAAATAAACTGTCGTTTTTTTGTAAAATATCACATTATCGTTAATTGTCTAAATCAACAAGGCATTAACACAAACATTTGGAAAAATTGCCAGTTTTTTCCCAAATAAGCCCCCATGCGAATTTCCTTTAAAATAAAAAAAAGGATAACCCATGAGACGGGAATAAATAAATAGAATTGAGCTTAAACCATGCCAACTTATTTCAAAAAAAAAGTTTGCGAATATGCAAATAAATCTGTACATAAATTTGATAAACTTCTTGTTAAGTTTCTTTCGCAGTGTCTTGGATTTGATGGTGCTTCAAATTTAATGGATGAAATTGCTCATTTCATTATCAGTAACGAATTCTAAAGCATTGCTAATTTGCCATAAAATTTGTAAGCTCCATTTCATAATAGATGTATGATAGCGATTGCATTGAAGAAATTCAAACAAATTTGATTCTGCTAGCTCCGTTACAATAACAGTATCATCTTTGATCATTGTCCAACCAATTAACGAAATTATATTATCATGTTGTTTTAAAAATATTAAAGAATTTAATTCATCAACAAATTCAGAATCAACAGAATTTTGATTGGATATTTTTGCAGCAACTTTGATATTTGATAGAAGACAAAATGGTTTTTTGTAGTAAGCTTAAAAAGTTGTACTTATAAGAGTATAAGTTATGTTGTTAAAATTTTAATACAGTGAAACCTCTTTATAACGACTCTCGATATAACGTCCACCTCGTTATAACGTCGCTATGCTGTGGTCCCTTCTAGAGGAAATCAATGTAAATTGATCTCGTTATAACGTCTAACTCGATATAACGACGTTTTTTCACGGTTCCTTAGAAGTCGTTTTAACGAGGTTTCACTGTAGGTGGTGATAAAAGTATTTTAATAGACAGAAAACACTGGCAAATGGCTATTTTTGGGTTACATGGGCTCATCTAGTCAGGTGACTCGGTAATAAACACTTCTGGACAAAGATCTTCGCAAAGATGCCTCTAATTTTAGTTTTTTTGCAATCATAAACTATTTTTAGTTAGAAATCAAAACATATTTTTTTGCCATTAAAAGTCACTAAAAATAAGTTGAAAAACAATATTTTTTGCAAACTACATTTTAGAAATTCTTTGATCACCATGTATTTTTATTATTTAAAGCACTTACCTTGATATACTGTAGCTTTAGAGCCTTTTCCCAACACTTTTTCATAGTTAATAATAACATCTTGATCATCTAATATCAAATTCCAATATTGATCATTTTTTAATTTTTTTGTTGAAAATGATGAAACAGTTTCTACTCTTTCTTTTATCCAACTTTTTCTATTGTGTGCTAGTTTTTGCCTTTTTAAATACACAAATAATATCAAAGTCACTATTGAAAATATAGAAGCAATAAAAATTGTTAAAATTTGCACAAATATGTTTTTTGTGGGTATGCCAAGCAAAAAATTATTTGATATATTTGTTACTGATGTACAAAGTGGATCGAAATCACAATAATCATAAAAATAATACTCTTCCCCCCAAATTTCTTTGTAAAACGTTATATGATTCAAGCTATTTGCTGGGAATGTAATAAACTTCATATAGTCATGTTTCAAAGTTTCATTATACATAACAATGATTTCTAAATGTCTCTAAAAAGAAGGATTTTTTTTGTGTTCCATTTTGAAAAAACAAGCACTTCCAACATAAGATTTTAAATTTCTACTTACATTTGTATTATTCCATTCTAATTTAAAAGAATCTAAACACTTTGGAAACCAATCATCCAAAATCAACACATTATATTGTTCATTGGGAAAATCAAGTTCAAGATTATTCAATGCTTCCAAATACTCTTTTATTTTTTCACAATTATTTTCTGCTGCAACAGCATTTTCTGGTAAAAGAATATTATAATTATCAACGATATCATCAGCATTTTCAAAATTCAAAGGTACTGTCATCAAAAACATTTGCGGTTCTCCATCATATGAACCATATTGAAAATATCCTATTGCCGATTCATTTCCAGTATCAAGACATCTTCCAAACTTTAAACTTGTAAATTTACATCAAAGCGGGAAATAAGGTATTCGAGTGAATGGAAATGTGCTTTCATTTAGTTGAATCACATTTTCTGCTAAAACAAATGAATTTATTTTTGATGTTGCCATTGTTGAAGAATATATAATATTCATATCTGTATAAGTCAATGAATCATCAGCATTTTGCTGGCCATGATTAAAAGTAAAAACTTTAAGGTGGACGTCAATTTCATTCCCCCTGACTTCTTCTAATAATTTCTTCTTGCAATTTGTTACATCTTCTGATGTTGGTAGCATTAATCCAATAAATTGATATTCTCCAGGACAATTTTCATTTAATTTCACATTTAAAAAGGTTAAACATTGGTCAGAAATTATCAGTGTATAATACTTTGTTGGCTCGGTAATGCATGTTCTCTGTAAGAAAAGTATTGTAGTTGAATAGCTTTTGATAGATAATGGAACTGAAACTGAAATAACTCACGTTCATTGGGTTGATAAACTGAGTCATGACATCAGTAACATTAGTAACTTTTGAAAATTCATAACACTGAAAAATTGAGATATAATATAGAAAAATTTGTTGGAAAAATGATTGCATATAACTTTTTCTACGAGTATGTTTATAAAAATATTTAGAGTACGCACTGACAGTAGTCCAACGTTTCTGTCAGTGCGCACGGGTTCTCCCTAATGAAGGTCAACGTATGTCCCAAAAACATTTTTTTCTTTGAAATAGAAGATAAAATAAATATAAAAAATCACATACATCCAAACATTCCGTGGTATCTTCCAAAGAAGAATACGGTTCCAAAATTTTATCATAAACTCCACCAAAGCTAATTTCAGTGTTATAATTGACAATTCGTGTTGTTGTATCTTTTGCTATTTCTTCTAATGACATAAAATTTTGTACCAAATTTTGATAAATTTCTTTTGAGCTATCATTGTTTACAGCTATTAAAACCCGATTTTCTCTATTATAAACTCTAACTGGATTTGAAATAACTTTTTCCAAAAGATTTTCACATTTACAATAGTATAAAAAAATAATAAAATAAATAAAAGTCAAAGACAACATTTTTACCACTTGTCATTAAGTAAAAAAAATAAAAATGTATGAAACTAGTTTTGTTTTGTAAAAAAATTTCGAAGGAATATAATTACTGATAAAAAAGTCGAAAAATAAACAAAGCACTTTTAATCAGCGTGTTTAAAGAGGTGTCATAAAAATATTTTAAAAACAAAAATGACGAATTGTGGCCATACACAAAAATATAACAAACAACAACAAGAAAATATGATAAACGGAATCAAAGTCGTATTCAAAAACAAATTTTATAGGCGGCATGCTTTTGATCTTTTTCTGCTTTGACTCGCATAATTAAAAAAAATAAAAGAAACATTGTTATTTTAAAACGGGGAAAGCAAATGCCCCCTCTGTCCACCTTAAAATACCGGCTTGAAAAGAATAATGCACTTTACCATAGAGGGGTTTTCACCTTTTTAAACAATTCACCATTTATATGTTTTGAAACCCAAAAGCTGACAACATCAAACCAAAAACATCTTTAAGCAAGTGATAATATTCCATATTAAATTTAAAATTAACTTATAAATATGCATTTTAGCTAACAATAAGAAAACAATATGATGACAGCTTCGCTAGACGCTTATTTTAATGCCTTGTTAATTTCTAAAGACAATTAACGATAATATATAATTTTGCTAAAAAAACAACAGTGTACTTGAGTGACAGTAATTAATGTTCGTTTTGCAAAAAGAATTTGACCTTTTCCTTTTAAATGTAAAATTTATTATTTATAGCAAACACAAAACACCTGCGTTTACAAATGTGATAAAGTACTATAAAATTTATTACAAAAAAATTGTTTTTAATAAACAAATATACTTTTCCTTCGAGTTTCTACAGCAACAGAATGATTTCTAAGATTCTTGTTGTAGACAGTATTATTTCGAAATCCGAAGCTTGAAATTCTTTCACTCGTCTTTCCTTTAACAAGTGCAAACATTTTCTTTAGAGTATTTCTATAGCCTTTTACCACAATGAGAACAGTAATGACATCAGCAATAGGGTAGCAAATTATCAAAGCAAGAGAAATGTAATAAGCAAATTTAATTCCAGTGGTATTTTCACCAATAAAAAAGGTTAAACACCATATGGCGGCAAAACATCCAAAAAACAAAGTTGTTAAGCACTGAGTGATAGTCGAGTGAAACATAAGGGTAAATTGTTTTCTCGTTTTTTCAGAAATATTTTTTTGTGCATTTTTTACAAACTTGTAGTTTTCTCTTAAAACTATTGCTAAAAGTATTAGTCTGTAATTTCCATAAAGCAAAGCAAAAAACATAAATATCCAAAACATTCGGGTAAAACTGTAATCAATTAAATACAAAGATGGCTGCAAATCAAGGAGTTGTTGTATCCCCTGAATTTCTGCTTTCAATAGATTTGAAACTTTTTCATCATCAATACTTTGAAGGGTAAACAAAAAATATGTTATTGAAATACCACAAAATGAAATTGCCATTGAAAAATAAACCCAAAATCGAGCATTTTTGACTTTAACGGTATGACCAAGAATTCGAAAATGCCGCTCAATAATTATAATAAAAAATGTTTCAAGAAAGCATACATGCCCGAATGGAAAAGATGATGCTAAAATTGCAGACAATGTTGAGCTCATAGGTGCCAAAATCCCTGTTGGATAAAATACTGTGAAGGGAAAAAATCGAACAGGTTTCCAACAATCAAAAATGCAAAAGAAGAAAGAAAAAACGTTAATAATATTTTCAACTATGTTTCTCCATTTTTAAAGCAAAAATCATCAAACGTTCCTGTATTCTTATTTGAAGGAAAACCTGCTATCTGTAAAAAAGATCAAGCCAGTGCTCTTGGAAAATATTTATCGTCTGTATATAACCCATATTCACCACCAAATATTAATGATGAAACAACATCAAATGAACTTCTACAAAATATATGTTTTTCTGAATTCGAAATTTCTAAAATGCTGAAGAAATGCAAAAGCAAAAATGTTAATGGTGTGGACAATATTCCTGGTTATGTTTTAAAGAAGTGTTCTGATTCTTTATGTAAGCCATTTAAAATTTTATTTGATTTTATTATAAATGAGAATATGGTACCCGATTTGTTTTTATTATCTTATGTCACACCAATACCGAAAATCCCTAAACCAACAAGTGCTGAACACTTTCGACCTATCTCTGGAACTCCTGATGCATTAAAAACATTTGAAAGATGTATTGCTCCTGTAGTGGTCAAATTTCTTGATGACAAAAATTATTTTCCAAAACAACAATACGGATTTCGTGCCAAAATGTCAACCATTCAACAACTGATACCATTCCAAGAATTCATTATTTCATCTGTATCCAAGAAAATGACAGTGGATGTTATTTATTTTGATTTTGAAAAAGCATTTGATAAAATTCCCATTGACCGTCTTATAAATGCTCTCAAAAAAGCTGGTATTTCTGGATGCTTATTAAAACTAATCATTACTCTACTATCATTCCGTAAATTCAAAGTGAAAGTGGGAAATGAATTTTCTGAAGAATTTGAAGCCACAAGCGGTGTCCCACAAGGATCCGTTCTTGGACCAATATTATTTATTATTTTTATTACTGAACTAAGTGAAAAATTATCAACTTTGCCTGGAATTATGCATCTATTATTTGCAGATGATTTAAAAATTTATTTTTCTTACCATAGAAATTTATTTGATATTTCAATAATTCAAAATGCTATTGATGCTGTATTTGACTGGTCTACTGAAAATTCTATGCCTATTTCAACTTCAAAAACATTTCATATTCAATATGGTCCAAAAAATGAAGCAGCAAAACATGTGATTAATAATGTTCCGATTTCTACCGTACCTGTTATTCGTGATCTTGGTGTTATGCTTGAAAACAATCTCAAACCAGACGCTCACATCAAAAAGATTGTCCGATCGGCAATGTCTTCTCTATTTTCAATTATGAAACGTGTTCTGATTTCAAATCAAGATGTTCTTATATTTTTATTCAATGTTTATGTGCGGCCAATTCTGGAATACGGTAGTCAACTTTTTAATATTCAAGTCAAAAAAATTGCTGATTATTTGGAACGTCCTCAAAAAATTTTCACCAGAATGTTGTATCGAAGGCAAAACAAAATTACCAACATTAAAGATTTTCCGTCTTATCCAGCTCGACTTAAACTATACAACATGAAATCTCTCCATGAAAGAAGAAATATTATCGATCTTCAAACTGGTTATGAATTCATTCACACAACTTTATCAAATGACTCATCGATGCTACATGAACCATCTCGTGACACCAGATTCCAAAAAGTGTATAAATCTTCACACAAAGTGCAAAAAAGATTTCGCTCTTACCATTTTGCAACTAGAACCTCAAGCTTCATGAATAACCTAAAAATCAAAATCTCTGACTACAAAAAGAAGAATGAATTCAAACAATACCTGATGAATAAAGAAATAGATAATTTTTATACCACATAGTTTTTATTAGTTTCATTGTTAAGCTTTTTTTTGTAATTTTTTATTTTATTGTTTTTCTTTGTATGTATGTATTTTTTTCTTGTTTTCATTTGAGTACCAGCAATGGGAAAGAATGTATAAAAATTATTATTATTATTATTATTAACAAAGCAATGAAAATTCAACAAAAATACATTCAAAAATATAAATGAAAGTTAAAATACGAAAAAATTGCATCTTTTTTGTTGTTGTTAAATATACGATAATACCATAGAATATTTCTATAACTACTGTAATGATGAAAGATATTGAACTAAAGTATTGGAAAGTCGAAATAGTGCTGAAATCGATAACATCAGAAAAATTGTATTTCATATTTTTAACAACTTTTGGAACTGCGCCACACTAAGCTGAGTATTTTGATGTCTGTTATAAAACCAAATATTACTTTTATAAATCTTAATTTTTTTAAATCTTACTTTTACCCTTTAACGTGGGGGTAAAAGTAAGCAAGCACATAAATGTGCAGGTGATAATTTTTGATTTGCATTTTTAGTAAACTTTAGAGCAACACTATTTTAATAGGTTTTTTTATTGTTTACATTAAAACTAGATTCCATTAATGGCTGACAACAGACATTCATTTTAGGTATTTTTGGTAAATAACTCAAAGTCTTATAATAACAAAATTAATATAAAATATTGTATGTGAACTTTAAATCCAAAAAAACAATAAGTTCAAACTGCGTTACTCTTAAAAGTGAAAATAACATAAAATATTTAAACGTTAGTTTGCAAAACATTGTAGTTTTTGATAGTTTTGTCATGAATGTATAATAATAATTGAATAACCGCAACACATTTTTTTTGCTACAATAAGGCGATGAAAGGTTATTTCTTATAAAAATGTTTTCACTTTCACAATTAAATCAAATAAGATTATTTGGCGCTACAAAATAGAAAAATTAAAAAAACAATCTTCTGTATGTATGAAAGCAGTTGAGAGTAAAAAAATAATTTATTATGCAAAAAAAGCAAAGTTATTTATTATAAACAATATAAAATGGCGTATTCAGTATCAACTGCCACACTCTGAGATTCGTTAGATTTTTAATTTGTAAAAATTTCAATGGTTGAACAGACAAAAAGTGTTTTTTGAAAAGTTAAACTAGGTAATTAATCTGTACCACTCTCTAAAAATCTTGCTCGATAAATTTAATATCGGAGACTGATCTTTTTGTAATCAAAGTTTATTAGTTTTAGCAAATACAAAGGCACCTGTTATTACAAACATGGTAAACAACTATAAAATTTATAACATATGAAATCTTTTTAAAAAACAAAAACACTTTTTCTTCTAGCATCAGCAACTGAAGGATTTCTGAAATTTTTGTTGTAGACAGTATTATTTCGAAATCCAAAACTTGATATTCTTTCATTTGTTTTTCCCTTTAAATGATTGAATATCTTCTTGAGAGTATTTCGGTAGCCTTTTACAACGATAAGAACGACAACAACATCAGCTGTAGGGTAGCATATCGTCATTCCAAGAGATATGTGATATGCAAATTTTATACCAGTTGTATTTTCGCTGAAGAAAAATGTTATGACCCATATACCAGCAAAACATGCAAAAAATAGAGTTGTAAGAAGTTGAGTTATTGTGGAATGAAACATTAGAGTGAATTGTTTTCTCGTTTTTTCAGAAATATTTTTTTGAGCATTTTTTACGAATTTATAATTTTCTTTTAGAATATAAATAAAAATTGTTATCCTAAGACTTCCATAAATTAGAGCAAGTAATAGTGTTGCCACCAATGCCATGTTGAAACTAATAAGATATAATGATGGCTGAGTATCCAAGATTAAATGAACATTTTCAACTTCTGTAGTTAATAAGTTTTGAACTTTTTCATCATCAATTCCTTGAAGAGTAAACATAAAATATGGCACAGAAGCAAGACAATCAGTAACAGCCATTAACAAGTACACCCAAAGTCGTGCATTTTTGACTTTGACAGTATGACCAAGAATTCGTAAATGCCGTTCAACAATGATAATTGTAAGTGTTTCAATGTAAAAGACATGTCCGTAAGGAAAAAATGATGAAATAACTGCAGACATGGTTGAAGACATGGGTGCTAAAATTCCAGTCGGGTAAAACACGGTAAATGGAAATAATCGATATGGCTTCCAACAAAGCATTGAAAATTCAACAAATATGCATTCAAAAATATAAATGAAGGTTAAAATTCGAAAAAATTGCATCTTTTTTGTTGTCGTAAGATAAACGATTATACCATAAAATACTTCGATAATTACTGTAATGATGAAAGATATTGAGCTAAAGTACTGAAAAACCGTAATAGCATGAAAATCAATAATGTCAGAAACATTGTATTTCATTTTATTCAACAGCTTTTGGAATAGCGCCACCTTAAGCTGAGTATTTTTGATGTCTGTATTAAAGCAAAAACAGGGGGGTTGAAAAAGGTTAGAAAAAATGTGCAGGTGAAAATTTATGTTTTGCTTTTAAACTTATAAATAATAAATTTTTGATAGTTTTTTTTATTTAGTGACTTATGGGAATAAATTCCATTCCTCAAAAACCAACTAAATGTTAAATTTGCGAATCAGCTTGACGTGGTCTACAAAAATTATCCTTTTCAATTGAAGTGATATGAAAAACAACAGTAGTAAAGAATAAGAAAGATATAGAGAGTTTTTGTTACCCGTATTTATCATACAATGCGCGCAAGAAGTATGTTATGTCAAAAAATCCTATTCCACCAAGAGTTAAGCTGTTATTACATTTAAGTTTAACAAAAACTTAAATGAAATAACAGCAAATTTCTCGGGTACCCAGTAGTAAAAGCAACTTTTTTATTTTTTGTCACAAAACATTGAAAAAAAACAAATTAAAAAATAAAATTTGTAAGAAAAGTATAAAAAAGATAAAGCACAATTTAGACATCATTGATTACGACTTCTCATAATCTTTAACTTTTCATAATCTTGTCCAGAATAATCAATAACACAATTAAAAACGTTTGAATCAATTACGGCATCAATCAACGCATCAAGTTGTTTTTTATATTCAGCAGAAAGAACATGTCCAAAATAAAAATAGAGCTTTGTATCTTTGTGATCCTAAAAAGAATAATCATAAATCAACCCAGCTAAAAAAAATAAAATATTACCTTAATAAAAATAGCAAGATCATCAACATTAATTATTTCTGTCATATTATACAACGAAAATTGAAGCAGATTTGTAAGATTGTTGAGTTTTAAAATATTCTTCATTGTAGAAGAAGTTGCAGTAGGAGCATTAAGATTGAACCAACTAAAATGTTTTAATGAATAACAAAAAAAACATGACACCTTACTAAGTAATTTCTTTAACATTTGGAATCAGCTCAAGAATTTCATCAACAACTAGATCATTTCCATGTTTAAAAAGTTTAATATTATAAAGATCAAATTTTTGAAATTTTGAAGCTAATAACTTGAATTCACTAAATGTTAATTCACTATATGAAACAGAAAGAACAGCATTTTCACATTGATAAAGCTTGGATGGAAGTAATAGAGCAAAGCTTGGAAGAATATTGTTATAAAATAGTTCAAATTGTCCAGTAAGCCATATTTTACTATTAATTTTTGCAATATCAATATTAATACAACATTTTCGATTTGCATAATAACATTCTGCTTCTTCATTTGAACAAAAATATCTTCCACCTGAACGAATACGTTTAATAATGAGAAGAGGGTTCTTTTCGAAGAAATATTTGCAGGACATAGCAAGTTTGAGATAGATTTCTGGAGTTGATGGATTCTTTGAAATATAATAAATAACTGAAGATGGAAGAGACAATTGTTGTTTGACTGATGGAGCATGAGGCCATGTAATTTTTCCATTTTTATGTGATGGCTTTAATGCAGAATACGAAGCTGTCATTTGATTCATATTGTTTCTGACAAAAAAAAAGTTACTTAAAAATTAATTTAAAAAAAATCAACCAAAAAAGAAATTGATAAAATAATAAAATATTTTAATCCAAACCAAAACTGCAAATTTTCGCGCCATTTTTTTCTTCTCACTTTTTTGAATAAAAAAAAATTGAAATAACTTTTTTATTTCATGACCCTGGCAGGCATTTTTCATTAATTGCATAAAAATGGTAAACGCAGAAATTCTAAATTTCTGTCACATTTAAAAAAACTTTTTTTTACTGTTATGAGCCGTTTATCATATCACATAAACTTAATATTTATATTAGAAAATGTTTAATGTTTTGGTCAACTTGAGTGATCTCTTTAAAAATGCATTTTTTTATTGTCATCTTTTTCAAACAATATTTATGCTTGCTTTTTAAAAATTTGTGGATACAATATTGTTTTATTGTAATTCAACTTTAGAAGACAAACTAATCTTGTGTGGTGGACAAAAAATGCAAATAAAAATAAAAAGTTTTTATTTCAATCATAGTACTAACTCTCTATTACTTGTTATCATTGTCTAAAATTTATAACACCAAAAATAACTTTTACAACAATTACAATCTTTTAGAATGTGGTAATGCTTGATCTGTAGCAATCGGCATTAGATTTTTTATGAATGAAAAATATGCTTTATTTAATGACCAGGAAACAAATGATTTAACGCTTCTTCTTTCACTGATTTTATCCACAGAAATTGCCATCGGAAAAGAATTAATTGAATTAGCTGAAGATAATGTTTTTGATTCCATATCATAGTAATCAAAAGGGTAAGATTCAAATGTTGATACAAAATATTGAGAACAAATGATTTTTATAACTGCTGCTGATAAAATGATGTAGCAAGAAAAGTTCATGGTTAATGTTAAATAATGAAAAACAAAGTCATCCCTTTTTAAACAAACTGCTTTTATACCCGTTTTAGTTCTATTTTTATTTTACTGTTAATCGGTTTTTTAAATACAAAATATTGCCTTTTTTTTGTAAAACAGATACGTATAAATCTGTTATAAGTTAAATAAAAGAAAATTCATCGTCATATTGTTGTTGTTGTTGTTTTGGAACAATTTTTTATGTACATATTTTAATTTCGCATATTACTTTTTGAGAAAAATCAAAAATTACTATCAGATAATAATTTTTTGTAGTTTCACCGCTTTAAGAAACGTGTCAATTTAATTAAAATAATGAAAAGCATTTGATACTTGTTTCATTGATACAATTTATGAAACACTATTTTTTAAAGAGACAAACACTTTTTGTAACAGTCATACTTTTAATGGCAGAATTAGTGAATAAGATTTTTACAAAAATTATTAAATACAAAATGTTTTTTGTTCAAGAAATTTTTTTACGCGCGGTATTTTTAGTCTCGGTCCCAATGTTTTCACGTGACATTAATAAATCAATTAAAAACAAAAATGATGAATTGTAGCCATACATAAAAGTATAAATATAAACTTCAGACAAAAATGTAACAAAAAATATGATAAATCAAAGTCAAAAGTAAAGGTAAATTTAAGGGGAAGTATGCCTTTAATCTCTGTTGCACTTTTCCTATATAATGGGAATTTCCCATATTAAACCTTTTCGTGGAGATGTAATAAACGTATTTAATACCAGGTGTATTTTCATCAATGTAAAATGAAATAAAAAATTGTTTATAAAGAAAACCAAAATGCAAAAAAAAGAACATTGATAAGACATAAAAAGAGACAAAAAGAGTTTATGAAGTAAATGTTTTGACATTGGCATTTTTTGAAGACTTCAAGGGCAATTTCATCCATTAAATTTGAAGCATCGTCAAAAGGTTTTCCAGAAGTGATACAATTTGAAAGAAAATTAACACAAAAAGCACGAAGCTTGCCAAATTTATATTCAACCGATTTATTTGCCAGTTCACAAACATTTTCTTTTGAAATAAGTCGGCATAGTTGAAGCTCAATTTTATCCTGTAAGGTAGTAATTATATATGGTAATAAAAATACAATAAAAGTTTTACCTTAAAAATATGCATGTCATATCAATCAAAAACATGCATAGTAAACATACTTACCTTAATTTTCTTTCCATCAATAATCAAAGTAAAATCATTATCAACATCATTCCAAAGAAAATTTCCCAAATTACTGCTGTTGCTATTTTCAGTTTCATCAGCATCATCCAAATCAATTATAAAAGTTCCATTAAAATTAAGATTCATAAAACCACCATGAAATAGCGTATATTCTGATTCAAGGAGATATTTTTTGGTTATAACAACATAATGTTTATATGATTTAAAATACTTTGAACGGATTTCATGACCAATTGTTAAATTATCAACAAATTCTGGAGCTGATGAAACCATAACATTCTCAGGAAAAAATTTATATGTGCCATTTTCATCAATTTCATTCAAATGAATTCCAATATATCCATCATTACCATGTTCGATAGTAAAAGAATATTCTATACCAGGAATAAATTTAGTTGATTGAAATTTTGGACTGTTTAGAATTTTTGTTGACATGAATGTTTCATATTTAATTGACCAAATTGATGTAAAACTGACAGCAATATTTGATGACATAATTGGTAGTAGCTGACAATATTTTTACAATTAATATGAAAAACAGTTTTATTAAGACTTGAATATGACAGCCATATTTTATTGAAAGCATGGAAACAATAAATCGGTAATGTATTTTTTTTGTTGCATAAAAAGTGATAACAAAAGGGATAAAAGCCAATGCAAAAATGTTTGTAATTTTTGCTCAAATATTGAATTTTTTTAAAAATATGAATTTGATCCATGTTAGCTTACGCCATCGTAATAATATTGTTCATTTTAGAAAAGCGATGTTATTTCAAATTTTATATAGACGTAACAAATTTATTTCTGCTATACTTTAAATTCTCTAATTAGAGCTAAACGCTTTTATTCTTTAAATTAACATTTTGCTCGACTTGTAATTTCTGAAAATGCTTGTATTTGTGGTAAACAATTTGTTTAGGTACTTAGTTTGTGCCCCCTCAAAATTTTTTCATTCTCCATACACAAAAACAACCGATCATTTTTGATGAAGCAAATGCGTTTTAACAATTTTGATGAGCATGTGTTTTTGATATATTGCTCATCAAAATTATTCATATTTCTTCTATGTATAGAAATAAAAAAATTGCAATTGAAATGCGTTTATTATAAAAAACAATAAAGATGCAATTTATTTTTTGAAGCTGTAAATATGCTTCGCACCATTTAATTGCTCATTGGTTGATCAGCAAAAGATCCATCCATTTGTTGATGGTTATATACAAGATGGTTAGACAAATCTAAATATTTCAGCTATTTTCAGAATTTGATAAAGACAAAAAAAAACCTTGAAATTCTTCCAAATTCAAAGCTGTTGGTGGAACTTGGATATCTCTTTCTGCTGCATTAAATTCACAAACAAAAGGTAATCGAGAAAAGCAGTCTTCAGCTTGCCAATAGCCCTTTTCAAGATTAACAGCAACACAATCGCTAGTAAGCCCTTGTTCCGTTTCATTATTCTTCCAATTTGTAAATTTAAAATCTTCACCATCTGTCCATTTAAACGTATTTTCATTAATTAGTCGATGAGCATTACTCCAAAATTGTTCGACTTCCAAATGCTTAAAAAGCAAGTTTGCGAGTTCTAAAAATTTTTTGTTTAAAAATTTAAAAAAAGTAAAACTTACGAGGAACGTAAACGCTTGTGTATTTATTTTTCAATGATACCAAATTTGCACCAAATAAATTACATTCTCGTTCAGCAATTACAAATTGCGACAATGATGGATGGAAGGAGTAGCAGACAGATTCATTGATTCGAAGTTGAATACTATTGGATGGGCATTTTACACTTTGAATCTGATTATAACTCATTTGGAGAAGAGGTGCAGGAGTAGGTTGTGTGGCAAAGAGAACAGGTGAAAGAGTAGGAGGTTTGATTATTTCAGCGGAATCAATTCGAAAAACAAAAACTCCAGGTTTTTCAACATTTGACATAGCAGTAATATTTATTACACTATCTGTACAGGATACATCAAGCATCAAACGATTTTGGCTATCACCTGCATCAAATCCAACTTGTGCATGTGTACTACCGGTGCCGTTATCGTTGTATTCACCTGAATGCATTTCAGTTGTCCATTGAATTTTGTTGTAATAAAAAATTGCAAAGGAATGTCTTCCATCGGTTGTAATAGCAGCTTGAAAAGTATTTCGAATGGTTCTTGAAGGCTCGCCTTTGAAGAATGTTACCTATAAATATACAATAAGTTTTGCTATAGTTTAGTACTAAAATTTCTGGAATTGTGTTGGCAATTGAAAGTATTTAAAGTGAAAAATAGTTTGCTTAATTCCCTTTATTATATAAACATTTGTCTTACATTATGCCAAGTGACAACGTATGCCCAAGTAAGATTAATATCAGAAAAATCAGGAAATGCATGAACAACTTCATCTTTCGCTTTTTGCAGATCTAGTGAAGTCGTTGATTCACGATAACTGATAGCACTTTCAGGTGTAGGATCATCAAATCTAGTATCAACATCAGCCCTTAAAAATTATTATTAATCGTTGAATATGCATTATCCGCAAAACAATTACATACCAAAATGGAGAAACCATTCGATAATCATGTTGAAGAGGTGCACAAATTGATGTGTATATTGCAATTCGTGAATTGAATGAAATTGCACCATTGATATTTACCCATAAGCTTGAATGATTATATCCGAAGAATGGAAATGTAATTGATAGGTTTTGGTTAGCGGAACTTATATCATCTCCTTTTTCCAGATATTGATCTCCATTGGCTACACCAAATGGAAAGAAATCATTTATTTCAACAAGAGCATTTATTGCTAAAATCATAGCAGCAAAAACCAAGAAAAAATGATATTTCACCATTTTGTAGACTTCTTTGAAACGAATAATGAAAATTCTCGAATTTTATGATGTTTTTATACACCATACTTGTTGCTGCGTTGGCAATACATAAAAAGCATAAAACAAACATGAAGAAAAATTTTTTATTAAAAACGTTATGTTTCAAACATATTGCTCATCAAAATTGTTTAAACGCATTTGCATCATGATATTTTACAAAATTTTAAGTTTTCTTTTGTTTTAAAGATGAGCAACAAAAAACTAAAAGTCTTGAAGTTTTGTTGTCAAAAACATATAAATTTCAAACATACGACAAAGTAATAATCATAATATATCGTCATTAGCGCGGGACAGAAAATTGATCATGCAATCTTTCGAGGCAAAGACTGCCTTTGATGTAGTTTGGGAAAGCCAAAATTTTGGATGTCGTATTATTTGCATGATGCCTCATCATAATGCTATATTTAAAATTTTAAATGTTTTTTAAACAAACGTTAAACATGACAACAAAAGTTTCAAGCCCGTTGTTTTTTTGTTGCTCATCTTTAAAGCAAAAAAGTATTCCAAAAGTTTTGTAAAATATCATGATGCAAATGCGTTTAAACAATTTTGATGAGCAATATTTTTAAAACATAATGATTTTAATAAAACATTTTTTTTTCTTTTTTTATGCTTTATTCTTTTTGCCAACGCGGCAAATATAGAGTACAAAAACAGCGTGAAATGCAAGAATTTTTATTATTCGTTTCAAAGAAGCCTGCAAAAATGGTGAAATATCATTTTTTCTTGGTTTTTGCTGCTGTTTTAATTTTAGCCGTAAATTCTCTTGTTGAAGTCGATGATTTCTTTCCATTTGGTGTAGACGTTGGAGATCGCTATCTAGAAAAAGGAGATGATACAAGTTCCGCCAAACAAAACCTATCAACTACATTTCCGTTTTTTGGATATAACCATTCAAGTCTATGGGTAAATGTCAATGGTGCAATATCATTTAATGCTCCAATTACCACATATACACCAGCTTGTGCACCTGTCGATCAAGATTTTCGCATGATTTCACCATTTTGGTATGTAATTAGTTTTGTAAAATCATTCAATAATCAATAATAATCTTTAAGGGCTGATGTTGATACTAAAAGAGAAGATCCAACACCAACAAGCTCCATAGTTTATCGTGAATCAACCGCTTCATTTGATCTTCAAAAAGCTAAAGATGAAGTTGTACATGCATTTCCTGATTTTTCACATATTGATCTTACCTGGGCATACATTGTCACTTGGCATAATGTGAGTCAGATAATTATGAGATAATAAAGTTTATATTATCTTTTTTCTAGGTAACATTCTTTGATGATAGCCCTCAACGAGCCATTCGAAATACTTTTCAAGCTGCTATTACAACAGATGGAAGACATTCATTTGCAATTTTTTATTACAATAAAATTCAATGGACAACTGGAGCACATCCTAATTCAAAAGGAGATCCTGAAAAGGGTATTGGAGGTATCCCGGCACAAGTTGGATTTGATGCAGGAGATAGCCAAAATCGTTTAATGCTTGATGTATCATGCACAGACAGTGTAATAAATATTACTGATATGTCAAATGTTGAAAAACCTGGAGTTTTTGTTTTTCGAATTGATTCTGCTGAAATAATCAAACCTCCTACTCTTCCACCTGTTGTCAATGCAGGTTTTGATGATCAGGATGATGAAGGTGGAAATTCTTTACCTGCTCTCTCCGGCAGAAATGCTCAACACATTCATAGTCAATGCCCCTCCAATAGTATTCAACTACGAATCAATGAATCTGTATGCTACTCCTTCCATCCATCATTATCTCAATTTGTAATTGCTGAACGTGAATGTAATTCATTTGATGCAAATTTAGTATCATTGAAAAACAAATATACAAGTGTTTACATTCCTCGTAAGTTTTATTATGCTTTTTTTAAATTTTTAAAACTTTAATTTTTTAGAACTTGCAAACTTGCTTTTTAAGCATTTGGAAGTCGAACAATTTTGGAGTAATGGCCATCGGCTAATTGATGAAAATACGTTTAAATGGACAGATGGTGAAGATTTTAAATTTACAAATTGGAAGAATAATGAAACGGAACAAGGGCTTACTAGCGATTGTGTTGCTGTTAATCTTGAAAAGGGCTATTGGCAAGCTGAAGACTGCTTTTCTCGATTACCTTTTGTTTGTGAATTTAATGCAGCAGAAAGAGATATCCAAGTTCCACCAACAGCTTTGAATTTGGAAGAATTTCAAGGTTTTGTTTATTCTTGCTTGAATTTTAAAAATAGATGAAATATTTAGATCTGCCTCATCATATCGTAAATGCTCGGCAACAAATGGCTCCTTTGTATGGACTTGAGGTTGATGAAACATTGAGCAGTTAAATGGTGCAAAGCCTCATTACGGCTTCAAAAAAAATGTTTCATCTTTATTGGTTTTTAAAATAAAATAAATGTATATCATCATTTGAACATTTTTTTAAACATAAAAAAAGATGAATCAAATTATATAATGCATTTTTTTCTCAAACTCGAGAAAAAATCAAAACCTTGTTCAACACGATTTTTTTCAAAATGATCGTATGGACTTGAAACTTTGCAAATATATCCTTATTCATCAAAAAACAACTTTGGAGGGGATTTTGGGAATGCTACACTTCTATAAAGCTCGTGGGGTAAGATTGAAAATGTCGAAAAATCAAAAAAAACCTCAAATTTTAGCTATTTTTTGAGATAACTTTTAAAGTTGATTTTTCCCCCGCATAGATATTACCGGAACTTTTTTAGCATGTCGAAATACATCAATTTTTGAAAAAAAAAATCACCCACTTGGTGCAATTAAACATACCAACTCGATTTTAAAAAAAAATTATTATAATCTTCAACCAGATGATACATAAATTTTTTCTTAAAAGACAGCAAACAAGCAAGCAACAGGACGAAGAAAAAAGAATAGAGAAAGAATGAGGGAAAAAACTTTGGAAAAAATTTGTTTGATCCATTTTTGAAAGATGTGCTTCACTTGGGAAAATTTGCATAAAATAAAAGTCAAGGTTTTGATCAATAGAGCGATATTTAAATATTCAAGGATCAATTAAGCGAAGTTTTTGTTTTATTATTTCCAGACAAAAAAGACAACATTTATAAACCCTCCTTGAAATATGGGCATGTTTGCATGTATTATCCTCATTCAATACAGATTATAGAAACTCGTAACAGATTTTACATGCATTTTAATGTACAATATTTATGTTTTATTTTCAACTGGCGTCACAATGATCAAAGTTTTTCCTTGTGATCGATAAATCACTAAAACATTTTCATACATAGTTTTAAAGTAATTTCGATATGGTTTTATGAACAAAAATGCCGCAACAGAATTGATAATTGAAATCCATGGAAAAAATAACGACAGAATTAGAGAAAGTTCAGTAGATTTTATTTGCAAAAAACTGTTTGACACAATTAACAGAAGTGGAAGACTGTCAATTAAACATGGTCCTAAAGCCTGAAAAATTTGCATAAAAGCTTTTTGTGGCAAAAATTTGCATAATAAAAATTATACCTGTATAAAAAGTGTTCGGTGAATTTGTTTATGCATCAATTTTGTACCGGAAGTATTAGCATCAATATGAGTTTTTAATGTTTTAGAAATTTGCATACTGTAATAAAACATTAGGCCGTATGCCAAACTCAACATTACCAGTAATAAAGCAGTGATAGATAAAAATTGCAATGAAACCTGTAACAAAAATGTTTTTTTGTTTTATAAATCTTTACTTACAATTTTATTGGCATTAAATAACGGCGGTCTTCCATATTCTGCTATCCAAAAATCGATTAAAACTTGTGTATCAAAATATCCCAAATTTGATAAATTAAACCACAGAAATAAAATGTAAAAAGTAATAAAAGCAAAAAAAAGCAAAAAATATGGAATAAACATAGTTCGAATGAAAAGTGTTTGATTTCTAAAATTAATATATATTTGCATAACCTTTAATTCTAATACACATACTTGCAAATTACTAAATATTGAATGTAAAATGATGTTGTAACTGATATTGTATTAATCATGGTTAAAGCACCTAAAATTGCAGAAATATGACATCCAAGGTTTGCATTCATTGAACCAAATAAATTTCCAAATACAATATACAAGTAGCCATTGATGTGAAAAATATGCTAAACGATAGGTTTTTAATAATAGGTTTTATGTGAATAAAAAAAATAGTGCCAAAGGGATAATTTGAATTCCGTAAGTTTGTTTGCCAATTTTTTGATGGCACAACGTTTTAAAAAGGACCAAAAAAAAACAAAGCTTACTGGTGCAACAACAAAATTCAACATGGATACAATGATATCCAAAGCACTATTCGGCACCAATGAATAATTAAGATGAATTAAAGTCTTTGTTTTAACAGTTTTTATTAACCATAAAAGTAAAAGATTACAAAAGATAGCAAACATTGGAACAACAATGTCATTAATAAAAAGTATTTTAAACAGCACCGACATTGAAGCCAAAAATGTAAGCAAATGTGATTTTTGAAAAAAGAAGGAACCAAATTTTAGGTTCTTTTTAATTAAAATTTTTTGTGGGAAATACAATATTTGAAAATACATAATTTTAAAAAAACGAAAAGAAATGTAGCCAGGTTAAAGTTTTTTTAGTAATCATATTTAATAAAGTGTGTGAAAAGTATACATTGAAATTGAATGATTCCCATATAAAAAATACTGCCTAATGGCTAATTGATTACTCTGTAAGTTCAAAATTGCAATAAAAAATAAACGGGGACAACAAAGATATCGCTTAATGATTCAAACTAGCAATAAACATGTTCAGCACACTTAAAAGTTGTTGTACAAATGTCACATGGTGTTGATTGTTTTGGGCATAAGAATGTTTGCATATCAGTACATCCAAAAAGAAAAATTTCAAGGCCTTCTTTTGCGACACACATCCAATATGCTGGTGTAAATTCTCCAACATCTACACACCAGATATCAAAAGCTTTATTAGCCCATTCAACGATACTTTTAATTTGATTAGGATCATTATTACTCCATGAAACCCAATTTGTGTATACTGTATATGCGACATATTGTGCAGTTGGAATACAATCTGGGTCGTCACTACCGTATTGATCACAAACTAATGAAGATTAAAAAATTTGCATGATGCTGATGCAGATTTTACAAGGGACCGTTTTCAGGTGTTACCTATGAATTTCTTCGGGACTAGGGGGAATCAACAGCTCATAGTAAGGGATGAAAAACCCCCAAGGGGTTTGGGCCCTTTCGCACTTTCAATGATTTAATAGCATTTTGCTATTACACAGTAAGTAGCAGGCGATGAACGCTTTAGTTATAAAATTACGTTTGTGGTGGTTTCTGATGGTTGTAAATGCATGGAATATGATTGATTATTTATGAAAAGTTTTATTTTGGCATATACAACCATCAGAAACCACCACAAACGTAATTTTATAACTAAAGCGTTCATCGCCTGCTACTTACTGTGTAATAGCAAAATGCTATTAAATCATTGAAAGTGCGAAAGGGCCCAAACCCCTTGGGGGTTTTTCATCCCTTACTATGAGCTGTTGATTCCCCCTAGTCCCGAAGAAATTCATAGGTAACACCTGAAAACGGTCCCTTGTTAAAAGGGGTAAAGGTTTAAATTTGTAACGTGGTGAAATTTCTAGAAACTAAAATTATTCTAATTAGTGTAATATATTCGAAAACTACCGCCAACGGCATCGAGCAATGTTGTTTCACCAAAATCCACACCAAGGACATCTGCAAGGGTGCTGGGGGCACATTAGGGGCTTATCCCTCTCAAATGGACAAAGTTCCTTTGATAATTTGCCGACTCGTCAAAAAATTAAAGACGGGTCTCGAAACTGCTTGTGCCCAAAACTTTTTTTTGCTCACGTCCATGAACAACACCATGAAATTTACTTACCAACGATAAAAACCAAAGCCAAGTTCACAACTATTGATATCATTGTTTTCACAAAAATATATGTTTGATAGGTTAATGAAAAAGTAGCTGCTATTTTTATATTGACATTTTCATTGTGTTTTGATTTTGTGATAAGCATTTTTTGATTAGCTTTCCGAGTAATTAATAAAAAGATTATTCGGACTTTTATTTTTACTGCTTTAATTGCTTTTTCAATAGAAATTAAAGATCAGATTTCTTCATGGAAAAAAATCGAGCAAAAAAAAACTTTAAAAAACTGCAATACAAATACATTAAATTTTTAAGATACAGAAATTAATTTTTGGGTTACGTCTATCAGGCGTTAAAAAATTGAAAACCAATTGTTATTTTTAAATTGCTGTTTGTTTTTTATTAACAACTATAGAATGTCCAAATTTTATATCTGTTTCAATTTCAACTGACACATCGAAATTTATTAAACTAATTCAATTTACGTAAATTAACTTTCAAAGCTTGAGTTTTTATGCCACATCATTCTAAAAAACATTTATTCTCTTCATTGTTTTGCTTGCATGAAAAGATACTGCTATGAAAAACATAGTTTTACCAATTTATCAGTTATCGTATACTAACACATTTTGTTTAACATGGATTTTAAATATATTTCTAGGTTTGTATTATCGTGATCCCAAAATAAATAATCAATGATTAAGCATAAATTAATCCAACTACAAAAACAAAACATAGTATTCACTAACTTTATTATTCATTAGAAAACTAATAGTATTAAATTCTCACAATTTATTACAAAGCTATCTGGCAACAGTATTCAAAGGAAAAACTTTTTTGGAACATATATTACGTTGAGTAAATCCTGTAGCTTCTCTTTTACAGTGCTGATTTCTAATATTTCTATAGGTCTTTCTTGGATGTGTAATAAATATAATAATGAAATTGATTGACCTTTGCATTGCCCTTTGATAATCTGTTAATAGACATAAAACAATACATGAATCCAAAAATGTTCGAAGAATATTAAAACTTTGAAGCGTTGAAGGCAATGTTAAAAATCTTATCCATGATGGCCAACTTTTGTAGATATCCTGATCCGAAAGGACATAAAAATCTTTTAAAATTGTTAAAATACTTCCGGTGAAAGAGGTGGCAAATAGAAATGTCATTGTGAAGCATTGAAATAAAATTATGCATGCAATTTTTAAAGAATTTAACAATTTTTGACGATTGTAGTTTGCCTGATATTTCAATTGTTGAATAATTTTAGCAATAATACAGATTGCCAAAATATTTGTTGTTATTAATATCAATGGAGAAAGACAATTTTGAATAACTAAATTTTAAATGCAAATTAAGACCTCAACTTCGCGTTTGAATGGGAGTGTCTACAGTTAGAATACTTTTAAAGAAATTCCAAATCTTAAATTTGATCCAAAAACGTCGCATGACCCCCCTTCGTTCATCGTGAGTACCGCAAACATGTTGCCAGATTCATCTCGACGGGATACTTTTGAATGTCTCGCGATGATTTGGAGAGCAAAGAGACATCTCTTGACGATTAGGGACTATACGTGTATCTCGCGATGACAATGGGTGATTGAGGCGCATATGAAACACTTTTGAGATACCTTCGATTAACAAATGTGGGTCACGTTTCGGATCAAATTAAAAATTTTGGATTTTTTCAAAAAGATTTTTTTTAGATTTCTTAGTTTTTTCTTCTTGTGCTCAAATAAAATAACTTTAAGTAAACTTACTTTTAAAATATGGTGTATAAACGATACTATAAAACTGAAGAATACATGATCCTTGATTACATTCCTTCTTCCCTCTACATGCATCAGCTTCACATTTTTCATAATCTTTTCTTATAATTAATTTCGCTGCAACAGTATACCAGTCATCCAAATTTACCATTACAACACAAAATGCATTAAATCCAATAATAGCTAAAAACATTTTTAACTTTTTTGTTGCAAAATTTTCATAAATTTGATGATAATATAGACATAAAAATCGAGAAAATGTTAACAAAAATATCGGTGCAAATGAGGCATTTGTTGCAGCCGTATAAAAAATCGTTGAAATAATATGCTTAAACCAATTACTGATTGAGGCTTTATTAGAAGTAGAAGAATAAAAGCAATTTGGTGGAGATTGATTAATACTTTGTAGCCATTTTTCTTGATTTGTATCATATTCTTTGAACCATTCTTCAATATATGATATTTTGAACCATGTATTCAATGAAGGCTTATCACAAATAGAATTATAAATAATTAAAAAATCCCATAATGCATGATTTAAAATAAACCATCGATAAGAATGCTTTATTTTACCGAAAACAGAAATGAGCGCAATTGGAATAATCAGCAATAAACAAATATATCCAAATTTAAAATTTTCTAATACAAATGGAAGTTGAAATAACCAACAATTTAGCCATGTATCGACATAGGCTTTTTTTCCTGGTGCATGACATTCTATGCCTCCTTCATAAATATTATATTCTACAATGCCGTTAGAGATATTATAATGTTGTTCAATCCACGGCATAATATTTTATTTAACTCACTTTCTTCAATGAATAAAATTTCTGCTTTGAAAATGTGCAATAAAAATCTTGATATATTTATATCAGCTATCATAACATACTGCCATAATTTAATATATAAAGTTTGATTATAAGTCTATGATCTTTCGAAATTAAATTTATTAAAATAAAGTTACCATAAAAGTCAAAATGTTATTTTAAATGTTTAACAATAATTTTTTGCATCTGTCTGTACCCGCCTAGGGTAAATAAGTTAATGTAATATATTTAAGTTAAGAGTCCATACAGATCTTACGTCAACATAAAAACTTTCCTTAAATTAAATTTTATAGAATTTCTAGAAAACTAACAAACGAAAAAAAATAGTTGTATTAATGCAATAAAATAAGCCTGAAAAAATGAATTTAATATCTAAATGTTTTTTGTATAAGAAAAATGTTAAAGAAAATTCAATAATAACTTATGAAATTAAAGCTCAAAAAGATGACAAAAATTCAAGCAACAAAATAATCTTTATGTTTTTTCTTCTTTCAAAATATCTTTTAAATTTAGATAACTTCTTTTTTATCATATCTCCACGAGTGTTTAAGCTAAATGTGGTGCCTCGAGTTGAGGACTTCTACGGTCAGCCAGTTCATGATTTTCTTTAATTTAAATACTTTTATCAAATGTAATGTATGATGTTGGCAATATGATTGTTTTTAAAGCGTAAAAAATACACACAAAATTTTGTTAATTTCAATGAAAAAGCAAGAAAAAAAATAAAAATCCAATGAAAAAAAAGCGTAAAATGTGATTGTATTTCAAAAATACAATCATATTTTATGTAATTTGTCCTCAAAAAGTAAAACGACTGGTCATAACTTTGTATTTTTCCGAACATTGTCCAAGATATCGAATAAAACAATCAGAAATTTCAGAAGCAATAATTTCATCAATCAATGCATCAAGCTGACTTTTATATTTATCAGAAAGATTGACAACAAAATGAAGAAAAAATCGTGTCTCTTTGTGAACCTAAAAAAGGAGAAGAATTTATACGCCAAAAAAATAAGAATGTTACTTTAATAAAATCAGAGAGATCTTTGACATTTAAAACTTCAGGAACATTATACAACCACAAATTACGAAGATTTTCAAGACTATCAAGCTTGGAAATATTTTTTATGGTGAATGTTGTAGCAGCAGGTTTAATAAAGTCAAAGGCGCTTTAAAATTTATATCTAAAAACAACAAAGAATTTTTTTATAACTTACTATTTAAATGTATGAAGATTTGGAATTGATTCAATAATTTTTTCAACCATAACATCATTTCCATCATTATCAGTAATTTTAAGATCATATAAATCAAATTTTTGAAATTTTAATGCCCATAATTTAAATTCATTCAAATTAATTTCAATAAAATGCATAGAGAGAAATGCATTGTCACATCGATAAATTTTTGAAAGAAAGGCAGTACTCGAAGACTGGTATTTAGAAAGCTTTAGGGATCCATTAAACCATATTTAACTTTTAATTTTAGCAATGTCAAAGCTAACAAATAATTTACATCTCTTTTGATCGCATCTTTGAGAATGTTTTGAACACATTTTTTTACCATTTTCATAAATTCGTGCAGCAATAAGAATTGGATGTTTTTCGAAAAAATATTTGCAGCACTTTGTCAATTTCAAATAAGCTTCTGGAGTAGCTGGATATTTTGTAAAATAGTAAATTATTGCATCAGGAAGACAAAAGCTTTGTTTCACAGATGAAATTCCAGGCCATGAAAGCTTTTCATTTTTATTCGATTTCTTTGATACATAATAGTCTAATGATGACTTTTTACTTGCTTACTTAACAAAAAATAATAGAGTTGGAAAAAAATAAATTACTTACTAAAAAATATTGACTTTTTCCTTCATAGATTTAAAAAAATAATTTTTATTACGGATAATCGATGTGATAATTTTTTATCTAATTTCTGTAAGAATAAAAACTTTTTAGGCATTTTTAAGTGTTTTTTTTTGCCTGAGAAAAATTTGTTCTTCTCTCATTGAGTTTGAAAATTTATATGCTCTGACAACAAGGAAGATAATCTGCATTTGGGTTTTCTTTTCAAGGAAATTTGTCAAAAACAAAGGAAAGCTTTCAAAACAAGCAGAAGTAATGGTGCAGCAAAACAAGTTATCATAGATGGAAATTGTTATATTTTATTACTTGATTTTTTTTAGATTTTTCGACCAATGTGTGTCATTTAGCAAATTGTTACTTGATGCCAGAATATTAGGCTCTTTAGATTTAGATTTAGATTTATTCCTTCTATCAATTGCACAATAACAAAGTTAAATAAATAAAACAGAGTTAAAACAATGAAAGGTGACAAAAAGACATTACAAATTTTTTTTACAATATTTTTTACAATAGATACTGATTAATGTTATCAGTTTCCAAAAAAGTTTTTATACTTGTTGTTTTTAATATTACTTTTGTTTTGAAAAAAATAAAAAGGTTTTGGATAAAAAAAATATTCTCGCACTGAGAATTAAATACACTATTTTAAGACATTCCTTTTATCGTTTGATAAATTAAGTCACCTGAAAACGAATTTCGTCATGTTTATTCTTCAAGTGTAAATCGAAAAGGAAAGCAACCGTAAGAAGCAGCAACAGAAATTAATTTAAACTCAAAGCGTCAAAGACAATTTGTTTTTTTTTATTTCTTGATCTTAAAATAATTTTGTGATATCAATTGGAGTATAGTATTGATCTACTAACATTTATAAAATCACATTTATTTTTACAAAAACTCTGCTGTAATATCAGATAGCCTGTGATAGTTATCTTAATAACAATCTGTCAAAGAAGGAATCAGCAACGATTAAAACCACTCTAATTTAAAACTGTGAAAGTAACGCTGGAATCTTGAAATAAAAAATTTGGTGTTACTATATAATTTCAGGATGTCTATCGTAAAGGATTTACAATTCTATTTCATGAAAAATTTTAATCACTTGGATATTGCATTTCAAAACTTGAAGAATGGCTAAAAACTGATGAATCCAATGATTTATCTATTACACAAACACTTTATTCTGGAAATCCATCATGGGGGCCACAATTTGTTGCAGATTCAAGAATTCCATTTCATGATGAAAGATTTCCATATCGATATCTATCAAATGCACATTGGTAAGCAATTTAACATACGAATTAGAGAATTTCATAAAGAAAATTACCTTCCTTCTAATTTGATTATTACCATTGTTGGAACAATCGACGAAACTCAAGTGATTGAATTGTTGAATAAATTTGAAGAAAAAGAAGAAGCGATTCCTTTACCAGCTGGAAGACCATTTGATGATATTGTATTGCTTGATAAATATGATTTTCAAAGTAAACGTGTTCCTGTTCCAGCAGCAAATGAAGAAACATGTGTTGTATCAAGCACATGGCAAGGCCCAACAATCTTTGTAAGTGTCTTTTTCCCTAACCCACATTCAGTCAATAGTTGACAGGATGCTCTCATTTAAGTCTGCCCAAAAATCATCAGAAATATCCTTTAATCTTTTGCCATACAAAAGAAAAGGTGGCAAAAATTCAAAGGCTAACCCCCAGAAGCTCTCAAGAATCACATATCTATGATTGTTCATTTCTATTGTTTAAATTAATAATTTTTTAGGATACTGATGCTGCAGCTTTGAAGATTTTACTATCATATCTTGTTGATTTTCCTGTTTCACCGTTACTACAGAAATATGTTCAAAGTAATCAATCAATTTGTGATGAAATTTCGTACAAGACAATTGAACGTTCAAAGATTGAATTCACTTTAATTTTTAATGGCGTTGAAACTGGTACAGTAGAAAATGAAGAGTTGTAAGGATCTTTTTTGAATGCCCACAGTATATTTAAAGTTGTACATTCCTTTTTATTTTAAGACCACTTTCGACCCCCTGACCTAATAATGCATGATCACCTTCTACGCCGCTGTCGCTGGCTTCAACTGATCAGCAGCTGCATCTGTCATACTCGTATTTTTTTTTGTTGCGAAAGATCTGGCTGGATGTGTTTCTTTTGATAGTGAAACGATTGTACAAGCTTTGATTGAATATATGACTAAAACAAAAAGTGATATTTTTTACTTACATATAGCCTTAATAAAATCATACTTTTTAGATCACAATTATAATGATTATACAGCTGCAGAAATTCATCGAAAAATTGGTAATTATACAGCTTCAGCTAATGATGACACATATTTATCAATGATGAATAAATTATTACTAAAGATTTCTAGTTGTCCAGCAAACATTCATTTAATTGGGAATGTTAATTCATTGAAAGAAGCAAAACAAAAAGAATGGAATGTTTCATCACAAATTACTGCTGAATATTTAACTGTTTGTTTTTTTTTTTCAAAGATTTCTTTGATTTCTCTGCTTGCAGAGGCAAAACATTTTGTGTTGAACGTGATGTTAAATCTTCAATTCTAATTCAACGTGTTGAATCAAAACTTGATTTCATGACTCAAAAATATGTGTCTGCCAAATTATTATCATATTATTTTACAATATCAAATGGCCCACTTTTCAAAGCCGTACGTGGAAAAGGCCTTGCATATAGTACAAAGATTTTTGTTATAAAAGATACTTGTCTGGAACTTTATTTAAGCCGTGCTGTTAATTTGAAAGAAGCGTATAAACAATGTAAAAGAGTTGTTGTAAGTACAAATTTATCTATTTAATATTTTAAAAGTTTCTATATACATACAATTTTTCCAGCAAGATACGTTGAAATTTCAAAATATTAACGCTGTTCATTTGGAAGCTGCAAAGCGTAGTTTAATTTCCGATTTGGTACAAGGTCTTCAGACAGCTAAACGCAATGGTACTCAGTCTGTCATTGATCAACTTCACGGTCTATCGGTTAATGATAGTATGGTTGAGTAAGTTGTTGATATGTAAGTACAGTAACCTGATTAAATTTTATTGTTTAGATTTCAAATTAATGAAATAAAAGAAGCAACTGCTGAAAAGGTATACAATGCTGTCCATCAAATTTTTGATGATCTTTTTGATGATACCAAATGTATTCGTGCCATTGTTCTCTGCAAAACTGATATGGATAAAATCGAAGATACTTTCATAATTTCTGAAACTCCTAAAGCTAATGACCTGATTTACAAGCAATGAAATAATTAATTCTTTTGTTACTCGTTTGTTTTGAATTTATTCTTGTTACACTTGCTTGTGTTGCATCAAAAAATAAACAAAATATTTAAAACATTTTTATATCTATTATTTCACCAAAATTTACCATATTATGTTTTATGAATAAAAGTAGTTGGTTTTGACTAACTTTAAGAAATTTTAGTTGAGCAAAATTTTTATTATTTTATTAATGTCGTTAATAAGAATTTTATATCACAAATAAAGAAAAAGAATCACAAAGGCGAGGGTTTTTTGTTAGTTGCAGTAAACATATTCACATCAATTAATACAATACATTATTCGGTGTCGCTACACTTAGTCTACATACATACATTCATACATGTATGTCGTAGACAAAGATTGTCTACAAAAATGGCGGGAAGTATGTGGCGTCTGGCATTCATCAGTAAGTTGCCAAACTGAATAATTCAACTAATTAATTAAAGTTTAAGTTTAAAAATAATGATGTTTAACACAAAAAATTATAATACAGTCGAACCTCGTTATAATGCGCCTCGTTATAATGCGAACCTCTCTATACTGCGGTTTTTGTGCGGTCCCGGCAAATGTCTTAAGGAAATGACCTAATACAGACCTCGTTATAATGCACCTTGTTATAGTGCAAACCTGCTTATACTGCGGTTTTTCTGTGGTCCCTTCAAAAATTTATAAGGAAAATCGACCTTGTTATACTGCATACTCAATTTTTTTTCCAAAATCGGTTTTTGTTATTCTAAGATCAATGAACTTCGGCTTCAATTCTTTCATTTTTTTAAAAAATTTCAATAGTTTTATGGGTTTTTCTATCAAAAATAGCGGAAAAAAGCTGTTCAAGCAAAAATAGTCAATTTTTATCGTAATTGTGGTTTTTTATATGATATAAATTGATTTAAATAAAAATTTTTCAAAAACTAGTCAAAAAAACTGAACCTCGTTGTACTGCGGACCTGCCTATAATGCGGTTTTATCACGGTCCCTTGGACCGCACTATAACGAGGTTCGACTGTAATACCATTTATTTTTCGATAAAAATGTAAAATGTGTAAACAAATATAATATTTTTCTATTTTCGAACATTAACAATTGCAGTAAAATGATTTGCTGATCGTTTTTGTTTTTTTCCATCAACTATAACATCTGAGTTATCCATTAATAAAGTTGGAAGTTCAGGTTTAAAATGTTTTTGCAGCATTGTTCCATATTGATAAGTATCAGGAGAATATATCTTCTATCCATTATTGGCTGCGAAGTGTTAATTTGAAGTTTAGCTGCAGCTATAGCTCTTGCATTTGTGAAGATATGCTTAGTTTCTAAAATTTTAAAATTTAAATATGTTTATATAATCTAATACTCACCATCTATAGATATAACGCTCTTTTTCTCAAAATCGAGTACTCTTGTTCACCACGATTTTTTTAAAATGATCGTATCGACTTGAAACCTTCAAGATATTGTCATATGGACCCAAAAACATGAAAAAAATTGGTTTCAAGTTGCTACCGTATCCCGGACCCGAGATACCGTAACCCAGTTACCGTATACTAGAAAAATACAAAAATGTCGGATACTCCAAATTTTTATTCTTGGAATCGATTAAGGGACTCAAAATAAGTCTAAATTTAAAATAACAGAGTTTTCGGACCCATACAACCAAAATGGGATCAACTTAAAATTTTAAAAATTTTTCATGGACAGTAAAACTTTTTTTTTCGTTCCACTAAGTTAGGTTATAATATACTTAAAAGATGCCCCAGAGTCTGTAGTTTATTTTGGTATATGATTTGTTTGATGAACCCGTGCACAACATTCATTTTTCTGCGAAAAACTGCTTAAAACAATATCTCCAGCACCATCTCGGAGGCATAACTCAGCTTATATGAAAGATATTGACATAATTTGTTTTTTAGGATGAAATACTATGCTATTAGAGTATGCTGGGTGATTTTGGGCATTTTTGGATATCAGCGGGCGATAGGGGGTCCATATGAAATCTCAAAAAACAGCTATGTGAATATGGTAGGAAAAGTGCCTAAAAATATTAATTTTTCTTTTTAATTTAATGTAAATATGCTTTAATGATGTAGAGCAAATCCAATAATATCAAAATAAAGCATTTAAAACCACATATCGGTCATTATTGATTTTTGCGGATCACTTGATTTTCTGCATTTTTTATGTTGTTTTCAACGTATTACAAAATGATGGAAAATGAAAGATATCAACATTTTTTAACATCTGGGATAAAATAATGCATGTTTAGGATGAATTGGGTCAGTTTCAAGCTAAAAAATTTTATAGATATTAGCAAACAACTTACTTTTGTGTATGGAGCTAATCTTGCAGTTGTTGAAACATTTTCTTGATTCTGAAGTTTATTTTTCAATGATGTAAGACGTCGTTGGATATTTGTCGGTTGAATATTTATATATCCTAAGGGTTCTCTCGTTCAATAAACAGTTTGTCTATACCTTTTATCTATTTGCAACTCCAATACTCAGCGATAATATTGGATTTTTAGAAATTTATGCATTTCATATTTTGTATTTTTTTTATTTTGGCAATTTGATGACGAATGCCAGACGCCACATACATTCCGCCATTTTTTGTATGTGACCTTTGTAGACTAAGTGTCCTCACCCCCATTATTCACATCATTTTGTTGAAAAATAAATTGAAGTACCCTTTTTTATTTCTTTAAGAGTCTTTTCCGTTTTGTTTACTTCTTAGCAACCGACAGAATGCCTTCATTTCAAAGTTACATTCTTCTTAGGCATACTTATCTTAAATAGTTTGTTTCTGTTACCTGAGAGCCTATTTTTGAATGAATACTGACAATTATGAAAAATAGAGTCATTCATTTATTTTGTCTAAAACATACAACCCGCAAAAGTCATTCACTCATTTTTAGAAGAACGTAAATGGCTTTCCAAAAATCTCGACATGTTGGTTTCAGATGCGGTACTTGTTCACCAGAAAAATCATTTCCAAATTTTTTAAATTTAAGCTCCATCATGTTTCCTAGAGAGCTTCTTACTAATCCACGTGCTCGAACTGAATTTTATGATTCAATTAATCGTCAACAATCTTTCCCTTTTCGGGATTCCTTTGTAAATTACATCGCTAAAAATCCAGCTTCTCCAACAGTTAATCAAAAATTGAATAAAAGTTGTAAATACTTTTTTGATAAAAATCCTGTTCTTGTTGTATCAAAGTTAACTTTTAAATATTACTCTTCTGGATGGCGTATATGTTGGAAGGGCATTGAAATTAAATATGAAAATGCTTTAAGAAAGTTTTGGATAACTAGAAAAATTGAAATTATTAATAAAACCGAAGAAACTGATAAAGAACCTCCTATCACTACTATCATTCCGAAAATTTTTAAACTTGATATTCGTGGATTTTCTCTTACTAATCAAAACATAGCCTTCAATAATCTAATGCTATTTGTTTCAAAATGTGAGTGGATCTTGCTAGATAAGGTTACTGTCAAAAATAAAGATGGCTCAGTACGTTCTTTAGAAGAGCTGGTTGAAAATCTTCCAAATGTCAAAACTTTTCAGTAGTGAGTATCTTTTTTCGATTATTTTTTAAAATTGTTTGCCTCTTTCAGTGAAGTACCGTATGACACCTCACACATTATTACATCAAAAACTGTTCAAAATTTATTGAAAGTTCCACATTTCTCAAATCTCAAAAAGTTTAGTTGTTATGAAATTCCTGAAATATTTGATCTTAAACGCTTTTATGACCATATAAAGGTAAAAACTTTTTTTTAAGCTAACAATTATTCTAATTTTTATAGCAAGATGATAACACAGATTTCAATCTTCATTTTCGTAGTCAAATTTCTGAAGAATTGAAGAATCGCATCAATGTAATTAAAGAAGAAATCTATAATGCTGAATATCGTGAAAAATCAATTGAAATTATGTTTCGCTGAATTTATTTCAAGTGGCAGTTTGCTTGTTACTGTACTACTATCAAAAGCACTACTTTCTAAGCAAGTGAACAGTCACCTTTTCTCTTAATCATTTCGCTCTCTCTTACACGTTCTTTTCTTTCTCTTTTCTTTTGATTATTCTATTTTTTTGTGAAATTGTTGGATTTTTATTATTTACAAATAAAACTTACTAAAAGAAACCTCATTAACAGTTGTTGTTTTTTGCCTTTTTTGTGTTTCTGATTTTTAAAAATGGTTTTGTTTTAAAAAAATTTGATGGAAAATGCATATTCATTGGGTTACTGTAATTCCGCATAAATCATTATTTTAGAACACTTTCTCTTTTTTAAACTTTAAGGTAATATTACAAATTTGATACAATTTGATTCACGATATTGCCGTTGAAAATTAAAACAATAAAAATAAAACATTCTTATCGAACATTAATTTAATAAAAAATAATCACAGCAAAAAGTTTTGTATTTTTTCCAACAAATCTTCTTCAAACAATTCAGATGTGGCAAAAGGAATCTGAATGCCAGTATTAAGAAAAAATAAAAAAAAGGTTTTTCAGTTATCTAAAATACAGTATCTCGAGTAAACATTTGGTAATAAAATTTTATAGCTTCAAAAACATTTTAAACAACGCTACAAAATACAAAAAAAAGAAAGTAACAACAAAGATACAACAGAATGAATTTACAATATAAATAATACAAAATAACCCGTCTACTGTAATCCACATTTCGATATCCACTCCTAGTTCCTGCTCCAATAACCATCAAGTTCAGATATTTCAAGTTTAATTGTTTTAAGCTTCTTTGCAACAACTTTATCCATCAGTTTATCACTGCTACTTTCTTCATCTAATGAAGATAAACTTTTTACTGCCGCAGTTGACTTTTTGCTACCAGCCCATGGACGAGATTTAGGATTCTGTTTACAAAAAATTTTTCGACGAGATTGAAACCATTTTTGAATATCAAAATGTCCAAAATTTGATAGATATTGAAGATAAGAAAATTCTTTTGGTGATGGAAAAGGATTGGATAAATTTGATAAAAACCATTCTTCAAGTGGTTCAGTTGGATCAGAATATTGCTGAGAATTTGGTGGAGCATTTGGTACAAGCTGTGGACTTTCCTGAAATGTGTAGGATAAAAATAATATCAATCATAGAGCAGATTACGGTATTATGGTAAAAAAAAATGAACTCAAACTATTACTATATTACAGAAGATAGTAGGAGTAACTTAAAAAATAAAACGTCGTCCATTCTATGTTACTATATCCAACTTTACAACAGATGGCTGCGCTATCAGCATATACAAAAGCAGCAATGCTTGCACAAAAAGAAACAAACTTTTTTTGCTCCAACCATATATTCACAAATTTCTTCAATTGCTTTAACACAAAAGTTTCCTGCTGTATTTTTTACTGGGCATTTTTATCCCTATCAAGATGATGGCGCTAATACTAGGACATCAAGTAATAATAATCAGCAACAATAAATCTGTTTTTCACATTACTATTAAAAATGATATTAACACATATTAACAATATTTTCTCTTTAAACTTACTATCACAGAAAATAAAAGCAAAAAGAATCTACAAATCTTTTTTTCGTGTTACTATAACAGAGTGTAAACAATTCAAACTATAAGCTCATTTTCTTTGCCACAACATTCTACCGTAACCACTATTTTATTTCTACATATTACTCCCTCCCAAAAATTACTTACAGTTTTTTCAAAATTAATTGCTTTCTTTGGATGCTTGAATCCATCGGATGATGATGTTTTTGGAGTAGTTTCAACAAAAGAATTATTCTTTTAAAAAGATTTCTTATGGAGTTGTATCAATTTTTTCTAGCATTGGTGGTCCATCATCAGAGTCATCAGAGTTGTCATCATTATCGGCAGCAGCTGAAATAAGGAATAGCGTTCAATGATTATTTCAATGAAAACTGGTTACTTCAGGAAAAGATAGTAACACAAGAAAAACACATATATAATTTACGCATCAATATCTTTGTTTTTTCCCGTTATTACCACCGAAGACAAAGCTTACCTCTTGCTTTTTTTTCCTCATCTTTAATATCTTCTGGTACATATGGTTGTGGTGGTTTACGTTCTCTTTTTCCTTTTTGACTTGAAGCAGTTACTGTAGTTGTTGGAGGTGATAATGTTGATGGTGTTTGTTTAGAGATTGGAGAACGTTTAGTTGATGGCTTTGAAGCAGCATTTGGAGTATCTTTGGATGATATTTCTGTTGTATTTAATGTATCTTCAAAACCAGTAGATGTATCAAAATCCTAAAAAACAATAGTAATCAGTAAAACTGTATATCACTTTTTCCGTGTTACTATAACAAAGAGAGAGTAACATAAACTGACGATAATTACATTTTTCATGTTACTACCACACACATATATATTAAGCTTATCAAGCATAAGAACATTTCCATTTTCTTCTCCATCAACAGCAGCAGTATGAAGAACAATTCTTCCAAATGCATCAGCAAAAAGTTTAAATTCATCCAAAGTTAGATTGCATTGATTAAGCACAAGAACAGCAATAAAGCTTTGAAAAAAGTGATGGAATAATTTTTGTAGCAGCATCAGGCTCATCAAGTTCAAGACCATAAGAACACCAAATTTTTGTAGAAAGTTTTTCAAGATTAACTTTGACGCAACATTCTTGTTTCTTTTCTTTGCAATGTCGATAATGATTTAAGCAAAGCTTTTTTCCATTGGCATGTATACGGGGAGAAAGAATAATTGGATGTTTTTCAAAAAATTATTTGCAGCTATGGGTAAGGTTGAAATAGACTTTTGGAGTTGCAGGATTCTTGAGGATGTAATATATGACTGAAGATGGAAGAGAGAATGCTTGTTTTTGTGATGGTTGTTTAGGCCATATAATTCTTCCACGGAATGGTAAAGATGGTGGTGGTAGATCAGCAGCTAGCTTATTCATGTCATCCATGTTCTTTTGTTAGCGAAAAAGGTTGTACCTAATAATAAAACAATGAAGTGAATAATCGTAATTAATTAATTACGCACAAACACGAGAAAAAAAAACAGAATCCTTACACTATTGTTTCGTTTCCCATTACAATCCGCAATATTCCATCAACAACAGAGAGAGTTTTCCACGCGAGACTTTTTTAGTTGTTGCTGCTTACTTTTTTTCAATGAACTGATCACCTTTGTAATTAAAATGTGGATTTTTATGTTGATAATTTAGAAATAAAACAAAAAAAGATTAAAGACACTACTGTAAATAAGAAATAATTGAAAAGGTAATAGTAATTAATAAGCACATTGAAAAAAAATAAGCAGCAAACAACTAAAAAAGTCTCGTGTGGAAAACTCTCTCTCTGTTGTTGATGGAAAAATGCGGATTAGTAACAATAGTGCCTTTGAAAAACTTGCAAAACTTCAAAAAAAAATTGTAAGAGCTGCTGTTGGCTTCCTTTCTCTTTTTGCCAAGCTACAGTGTTGCTGACAGTAAAAAAATTCAACAGTTTTTTCCGCTTATTTTCTTGTACGATTTAAAACTTTTACTTTACCATTTCCAGCATTATTGAAATCAATAAAATGCAATCTCCAGATGTTATTTGTATCTCTGATTCTCAAAATGAAGATAAAGAAGAAAGATACTTGAAATTTTATGAAGGTTCTTCGAAGTTTGTTGAAATTCCTCTTGCTGGAGATGGGACAACATTTATTAACTGATGTTAAAGCTTTGGAACCAAATAATTGTGTTGACTGATATTAAATCTATTGAACCATATATTGCTGCTTTAAATCTTACGTATGTTTTTAATTATGTAATTGTTTTAAAGAATGATAATTTTCAGAAAAGAAGATGAATTTAAGAGGTTATATAAACCTAGAAATAGATGCTTAAAAGAATCACCTGAAAAATGGAGCAAAATTCAAAGTTTTTGTTGTATTAAAATGATTCAAGGAGTATGTTTTTAGAGTTTTATTGAGTTATTTATGGATGTATTTTAGAAACATATTCTGTGAAAAAAATGGATGTTGATGAACAACATCTTCCATCTGTATCAAATTTTGAACCAGAAGCAGCTGGAATAAAACAAGAAACATTATCAAGTTATCAGCTTGGTGATGATTCCAGTCCTTCAACTTCTGTACAATCAATCAATACATTTGTAAATAATTCTTTTCCATTAAATTATGATACTCTTGCTCAATTACGAACTTTTCCTCGTAAAGCTCGAACCAGGCATTTAAAGAAAAAAGCATGTGATTCATCTTTGGAATTTAATGATAATGTGTTGGACAAAAATTCTGGAAATGCTTTTGTTTTTTTTGTTAACAAATTTGTTCCAGATTATAAAATGAAGATATTTGTTGACATGAAACGTAAGTTATTTTTCTTTGGCAGGGGCTCAGCAGATTTTTCGTCAATTTTTGTGCCATTTATTTTTTGTAGCTGGTGGCTTAAGATCAATGAATTTCATGTTTTCCATGTAGGGTACAAGCCCCTTGCTGACGTCCTTGGTAGGATATAATAATTTATTTTATAATACTTTTTAGGTAATCTCATTCATCGTATTACTGTAGCTCAATTGAATCTTCCATTTGATGATCCTTTGCTTCTGTCTAAATTCGTATTTTTGAATTCAAACAAAAAGAATCATCCAAATTTGAAAAATATTTTTTCAGTGAGTTTTCCTATTTTCAGTTTTAAATAAATTTATTGTGATTACATTTGTAGGCTCAATTTTTTTGTGAAATTTGTAACAAAGATTTGCGAAAATGCGATGGTGTTGTATCTCATCTTTTAAAAAGAAGCCATGTTCGAGAGGTAGGTAATATCAATGTTATATGATTTTTATCGTTAACTGAATTTTTTAGGCTTTAACTCAAGATGAATTGAATAAACTTATTCAAGCTGTTTTAGTTATTGATCATTCTGATGATGGCTTCTTTTATATAATTACCAAAGAAAATCGAAAACGAAATCATCAAGAACCTTCAGATTCAACTGCTGCTGCTAAACGTCAAAGAAAAAATTAATTTTTAAATTATATTGATAATATTTTTGTTTGTTTGTTTTTACAAGTGTTGATACTGTAGCTTGATTAACGTTAAATAAATAGTTCGTTTTTTTATCATTTTTAAAAACTCTGCCTGTGATAACAGACGAATTTGTTATAATTTAAAAGTTAAATTCTTCTTGCATGAGAGACACCATACGGAAAAGAGAAAGTAATGGTGGTAATAAAGATTTTAAAAATATAAATGTTGCAAAAAAGAAGTTTTAAAAAATTTTTCGAAAGGAACCTCTCTTTGCCTTTTCTCCTTTTGCCCAAAACGTCGTCTTCATCGATATAACTAGTGATCACAATATAGTGTACGCTTTTAGAAAAGAGATTACTGTAGATGATATTTTCACTTTTTTCTCACCCCTTTTTATCTAAAATTATTTTCTTCTCTTTGTTTCAAGATCCGTAAACAACACATTTAAAGAAGCAAAACGAAACATACACATTTGCATTTTCACCTTTTTTTAAAAACCATTAAACAATCTAATAAATAAATTTTCTTTGTTGTACAGAAAAAAAAACAATTTCAGACAAAAAACAAAAATACCTTGTATACCCAAAAAATATAATTTTTCAACAAAAATACTGCTGTTTTTTCTTATCGACTTTACGAATTTGTTACCTCTTCAATTCCAATCCCCTTCTCCAAATTGCATCTTTTCAAATCAATTGATTCAAATAAAACTTTTTTATTACGTCAAAACAAAAATTTTCAACAACAACAATTCAACAAAACATAATACATTTTAAATCATATTAAATTTACCGTAATTCATCTTCTTCTTCTTTGCTTTTCCTTTTTCTGAAATAATGCAACAAAGAAGCCATTTGCTAAATCTTGCTCAGGATTTGCTCGAATAACTTTTGATGCAAAATGATATCTTTCTTCACCACGATGGCCCCAACATGATAACGGATCAATTAGCCGAAAATTGTCATCTATTTCTGGTGTACCAAGCATCACAGCAATCACATCTTCATTCTCTTCAGCATGAATTGAACATGTTGAATATACCACTCGATGAACAGCTGGAAATGATAGAGCATGTCAAAGAAGCATTACCTGCAAAAAGACGGGATATAACAGAGTTGGAAACACAGTTACACAAGTTAACAAACTATTTTTACTACCAAAACATTAAATAATTTTTTAAAAACCTCAAAAAATGCTGTAGAAACATACCTGCAAATTATGAAGCTTATCCAGTCGTTCTTTATTAACATTCTTTTCTTTCATCGGACATAAAATCTGCTCGTTTTGCGATACCAGAACCAGAGCATGGCGGATCAACAATAATATATTTAACCTGAAAAAAGTTTTTCGTCATTACTTCTTTTCTTCAAAGCAACAGTATCCCATTTCAACCCCATCCTTTGAAGCTATAGTATATTCTCATAAACAAACCTTCGCAAATGCTGGATCATCTTTGTCAATACTTAAAAAGTCACATTGAGTTACAGTCGCAATTTCAACACTACTCTTCCTTAACATTTCACGCAAAGTTTCAATTCGTTGACCATTTAAATCACATACAAAATTTTTTCTAAAAATGCTTTATTAAAATAGTATCAAATCCATTAAACAAACATACCCTTTGTTGTGCATAATTGCAGCCAAATGTGAAGTTTTATTTCCCTAAAAAAGTTTTTTATATATTTTTTTCAATGTGGAAGAAGCTGTTATCCTCTCCTGCAGTAACAATACCCATTATCCCTAACAAAAAAGCGCTTACCGGTGCTGCACATGCGTCAAAAGCATGTGAACCAGGTTTTGGATTTAGCACGAATGCAGTAAAACAACTCGCCTAATCTTGCAATAATAGAGCACCTTTTGAAACAAGTGAATGTTTATGAAAATCAGTTGATGTTGGGAAAATTAACAAATTTTCAACATGTGGATCGCATCAATCTTAACAGATCTGTCATCAAGTGATAAAAATTTTTCTTTAAATTCTTCTGGTGTAAAGTGGTGATAATGCATTTAATACATTCCAGCCTTCTTTTTGTAAATATTTTATTACATCTTCCAGCGTTGTTACAAGAGTATTAACACTAACATATCGAGGAATTTGAGCAGAGATTAATACTTCTGCACATGTTTCAGGAGTAATACCAAATTTTTCAAGAGTTGCTTTCTGAAAAAAAAGAGTAAGCATGATAAAAAAAAGTACAGTAGCAATTTAGCGTAAACATCCCCAAGTAAAGATGGAGTTGAAAGCTTTTAATTGCCTATATACTCGCCTAATTTATTAAACAAAGTATTTTTAAACTTTATTTTACCACGTATAAAAATGTCGAAACTGCAACTATAAGTCTATGTGCTTTTTTAAACACTATATTAAAGAAAGATTTTAGCTTTAAATGGGTTAATGTAGTTTTGAAGAAAGAAATAATATTGAATTAATCATTAATTGTATTATTGAAAGCATAATGTAGCTCTATTACTGAAATATAGATTGTTACTGTAGCTATCTGTATAATAAATAGTCAAAGACATGTTTAATGTTTATGTTTTTATCAAAAGTAAGGACGATGTAGAAATGGATTGTTGTAGCTTGAAGAATAGAAGTAATGGGCCTGTTTAACAAAAATCTCTTTCCTTTCCTTTCTTCATTTTTCGCGCTAAGAATGTTTTTTCTATTGTTTTCAAACAAAAAAAATTTGAAAAAGAAAAAATTTTTTCTAGAGAAACAAAGAAATTATTATAGAAAAAACATTCTTAGCGCGAAAAATGGAAAGAAATGAAGAAAGGAAAGGAAAGAGGTTTTTGTTAGACAGGCCCAATGATAAAAGAATTTTTAAGGTAAAATACATCATTGTTGATCCGCCATGCTGTTGTATTGCAAATCAAGCAGATTTTATGTCCGATGAAAGAATGTTAATAAAGAAAGGAGATAAAGATGTGACAAACCGAAGTTAACTTTATTCTATCTATCCTTTTTTTGCAGGTAATGCTTCTTCGACATGCTCTATCATTTCCAGCTGTTCATCGAGTGGTATATTCAACATGTTCAATTCATGCTGAAGAGAATGAAGATGTAATTGCTGAGATGCTTGGTACACCAGAAATAGATGACAATTTTCGACTAATTGATCCGTTATCATGATGGAGCCATCGTGGTGAAGAAAGATATCATTTTGCATCAAAAGTTATTCGAGCAAGTCCTGAGCAAGATTTAACAAATGGCTTCTTTGTTGCATTATTTCAAAAACAGAAAAAGGAAAAACATTCATGAAAAAGATGATAGATTGGTTACGGTAAAAGGGATAAGTAACAAGAAAAGTCTTAGTTAATATCTTTCCACATATTAGACGAGTACATATGGGACACATGACCCTTCAACTCCATCTTTACTCGATGATATAAGCTTATAAAACCACAATAAATCCTCTAACCTGAATTCTAACAGCATTTTCCACTAACATTGCAGCAGCTTTAATCTTTCCAGAAAATACTTGAAAACCTTTTCCAAATAACATTTCATAAAGAATCACCAAATCAAGTTCACGATTACCTTTGATTCCTTCATGTTTCAGCATTGTAGATACACGTTTTTCTTCATTCCAATAAGCTTCGATATTTTGCTAGCACTTCTGCAACAATATTTGCTGCTTCATAATATATTCGATCCATTGTTGATTGATTATAGAAGAATCAGAATCTTTAGAAGCTGAAGATAGACAAAAATTTTCAAAAATTTTATTTTTATTGTTGCTAATTTTCGTGTCTAGACATTTTTACATGCTTAAAAAATGTTTGATTTTTTGTGCTTGAATTTTATTTGTTTTTGCTCTACATTTTGTCTTCGTCTAAAAAACTTTTTCATTACTATTTGTAAATTATTGTCTATATAGGGTCATTAATAATTATAAATTACAGTCAGTGAAGCTTTTTCGAATTTCTTAGGAGAGAAAAAAAGAGTTTTGTAAAACTTTGTTTTACTCGTGAATGCAATAAATGCAGTCTCGTGTCAAGACCTCTTTATTTCCTTACTAAAAATTTTTGATTAATGATTTTTCTTCGTTGAAAAAAGTGTCTCTCATTTTTTGCATTGCTTGAACATTTATATTTTTTTTTATATTTCTTCCACTACTGCTAGTTTTTTCATCTTCTTTCAGCTTTATTACTACTATTAAATATCATCGTCATCAACAAACATGGATAATCGACAAGCTATACCAGTTGATACTCGTAAACCAATACCTGTTGAGCCAATGCAAGTTGATAAGCCAACAGATGTGGATGAACTTGCGCATTTATCTGCACAACAAAATGATGGTCGAATTGTTAAAATGGAAGTTGATTATACAAAATTTGTTGATGAAGCACTTCCTAAAGCTTCTAATCTTGCTCGAGTAAGTTTGAATGAATATGGAGCGATATTTGGGGGTCGACATTTTGCGGATTCGTTTATTAAAGGATAAACTTTTGGTGCCGCGATTCTTACGATAAAGACTAATCTTGCGGACTGAATTGGGGGGTTCGACCATTCTTTGTATAACCGCTCCAGCTGTCCTAAGAATATCTGCCGCACATCGTCTAAAGCAATAGCTTCTTCTTACACTCCTCCAAGATCTCAACCAATAACTGAAGACAATTTTGGTTCTCGCTATCTACAAGATGAAGACGCAGTCTTTAGCCAAAATGCATGGGATGATGTTGAATTTCCTCCTGAACAAGAAGAAATAGTTCGACAAACACTTGAAAAACAAAAGCTCGCTGTTGTTGGCGAAGAAAAAGCTGCTCGGCTTATAGAAAAACCATCTGAACAATGGAATACCTTTTATTCAACACATTCAAATAAATTTTTTATGGATCGTAAATGGCTTACTCGAGAAGCACCAGAACTATTTAATGATGGAACAGCTGTAAGTTTAGTTTTACTATCACCAAGATCATCTATCAAATGATGAGCTTGTCTCTTGATTGTATTGGGTGTATAATGATAGTCTTTTTTAGGATAAGATTCTACGAATACTTGAAGTTGGATGTGGTGTTGGGAATACATCTTTCCCATTACTTGAAGCAAATCCGCATCTCTTTATCTGTTTAACAGAGTATTCTTCAACTGCAATGGATATCGTCCAAGAAAATTCTCTCTATCAACAACAATCTCATCGATGTGAAGCTTCTGTATGGGATATCACTCAACCAAATGCTACAATACCTGAAGGATCTTTGGGCTTTATCCTTTGCATTTATGTTCTCTCTGCAGTACCACCTGCTCATCACAAAACAGCAGTTCACAATCTTGTTAAACTTTCTTAAAACTTATGCTTAAAGATCACGACATGATCTTACACAACAACTACAGTGTCTTCAGCATCTCTTGATTATATTTTTTGCATTTATATCAACTTTGCTATGTTAGTCCTCCTGGATCGCATCCCTAAAGTTTATCCCCTATACCCTCTGCAGTGGTAGATCCCCTTAAATACCGCAGCTCCGCATTTATCCCAACCTTTTAATGCTGTATAATTAATACCATTTTTAGACCGGTGATGTTAGTGGTGCAATTGAATCTCTGGCATCCCTTGAAAAGCAATCTCGTCTTGGCAGTGATATGAAATCAAATAGTCGTTTGGTTCGACATATGGTTAAGCTTGCATTTGATGGACAAAAATGGGATCTATTAAATGATACTATTACTGCTCTCTCTAAAAAACGTGCTATCATTAAATTTGCTATTCGTAATATGGTATGTTATCTTTATTTTCTGTAGAAAAAAAAAAAAAAAAAAAAAAAAAAAAGACTGTGCAATTATAAAAGATAAGCTTATAATTGCACAGTCTTATCATATTATAAGCTTATCTTTTATGGATTAATTCATAAGGCTGTTCACTTAGTGTATCTTTTCTCTTGTCAATGATTAATCTTTTACCTTTTTTAGATTCGTGATTGCGTTGAAATGGTTGATAAAATTCCAGATGATAAAGTAAAGAATCGATTTATTGAAACTTTACGAAATGTTACAGCTGGAAAAATTTATGTTGAAGTTGAACGTGCACGTCTTACTAAACGTTTAGTTGAACAAGCTGAAAAAGAGAATAAACTTGAAGAAGCATGGAATTATTTGATGGATCTTCAAGTTGAAACTTATGGATCTATGGAAATGCTGGAAAAGGTACAATTTTTACTTTATCAAATGAAGCTATCTGTTCAAAGAAAAGATTTTGTTCGTGCATCTATCATCTCTAAAAAGATTAGCATCAAATTCTTTGATAATAAATCTGATGAAGTAAGTTATTGTATGATACAATGTGTATCTATTAATTGAAATAATTTAGATTCAAAATATGAAGATTGAATATTACAAATATATGGTTGAAATTGGTCTTCAAGAAACTAATTATCTTGATGTATGTCGTCATTATCGTGCTCTCTTTGAAACAGCTAAAATTCAAGCAGATAAAGATAAAATGAAAGAAGTTCTGAAATGTGTTGTACTTTTTATTGTTTTAACTCCACATGGTAATGAACAATGGGATTTACTTCATCGTATTCATCTTATTCGTCAAATGGAACTTATTCCTGAATATAATACTTTGTTAGAACTTTTTATTAATGAAGAAGTTATTCCATGGAAAGAAATTATCTTAGAAAAATATGAAACTCTTCTTCGTCAAGGTATTCCTGGTATCTCTCCAACACATGTCTTTTCAAATTCTGAAGAAGGTAATAAACGTTGGAAAAGTTTTCATGAACGTGTTGGTGAACATGTAAGTGCTTTTGATTACCTTATTTTTTGTGTAGTTTTAACTTTGTTTTAGTATTTTAGAATATGCGAATGGTTGCAAAATATTATACACAAATTTCATTTGATCGTATGGCAGAAATTCTTGAATATCCTGTTGATGAAATGGAAGCATTCTTATGTAATTTAATTGTAACTGGTATTATTCCTGATGCAAAAATTCATCGTCCATCACGTATTATCAATCTTCGAGCTCGTCGTGCTGATATTGAAACACTTGATCAATGGGGCTCAAATGTTAAGAAGCTTACAGACATCCTCAATAAAGTATCTCATCTTATTTTGAAAGAAGAAATGGTACATCGTCATCTTGGTGATACTCCTCTTGCTGCTGCAGCTGCTCCAACTCCACCTTGTAAAGCTTAATTATTATTATATCTATTAATTTGTCTCTTGTGAAATGTCTCTCTGTGTTTCTTTTTTAATATTATTTTGTCGATTTATTAATTATGATTGTGCAAGTAAATAAATTTTACGTTACAGTATTTTATTTGTTTTGTGAAAAAGAAACAATGCATTAGAAAATTATTTAACTGTTTTTGCTTTTATGTTTACAATAAAATCTTAATTGCCAAATATAACAAAGCAATGACATAATACGCTCAAAAAGTAATTTGGCTAGCATCATTTGCAAACATTACATTTTGGGCGCAGATAACAGACTTCTATTGATGCTTTATTGTAAACATAGTAATATGCATCATCACCACAGACACTTTTGTAATAATTTCCATGGCAGCTAGCGTAATCTGTAATGGCTGTGCAATTAAAACCGCGACTGCTGCAATTATATCCCTTCATGGAAGTTTCCAACGTTTTCATACATTCGAATGTCTTCTTATAAGCTGAAAAGAATAAGTGCATAAACTTTTTTTCTTCACATTTCGATATTCATTAGTGACTACGCTATTTATGTTTATCCATACCTTTATTTCCATCTCCACATGCAAAATTAAGGGTAAAATAAGCAGATGTCATAGCATTATTATAGTATTCTGAAGGATTGGCTGTTTCATTCCAATGTGTTAAAAAAGACTTATTGAAGCCATCTGCGTTAATGCAGTTCTTTATTACTGAAGCTCCTAAGCATTCTTGTAATCTCATAAAGATGTCACAAAGTGGGTTGAGTTTATTCAATTTTTCTAGCAGATCCTTGATGTAGAAAGAATGAGTTTGTATAATGTCATAATCTTTAGAGTATCCACTAAAATTATCGCGTCAATAACAACAAGAACCCGGTTAACTCCAAGATGGGGTACACAAGTTGATTCACGTAAATTGTCTTCTTGTTTTTTGACCGCTCCTTTAAACTTCTAAAAGCTCATATTTGAAGGGAGGGGTCATCACTGACGCATCTATCAATCAAAAGACGCTCCCGTTAGAGAAGACCCTCCCAGAATCTTCCCGTCAAATTTAAGCTTTTAGAAGTATAAGGAAGCGATTTGCGGTCTATAACCAAATGGGCATTTTACGTGAATTCCCGTGTAGATAGATTCTTGTGCTATTAAGTCATCATCAACATACTTACGTATTACTCAAAGTTTCTACTTCACGGAAATAATTTGAATAGCATACATTCAAAATCTAAAAATAAGTAATTGATCATGACAAAACTGTAGAAAATCCTACCGGAACTTCTTCAGAGGAGCAGGAACACGATCCATTTGAAATTAGTAGAATAACAAAAAGTGAAAAAAGGAAATAGATATTTTGAATAATCATTTTTCGAATATTTTAATGATACAACGTGGTTGAATTGGAAAGCTAGAAAGTTTTCTGCAGTTTTAAAAACGTTTATATAACAACAAAAATGTTAAAAATAATCTTTCACAGCAATTAACTAAAAAAGTGTTATGAAAGATTAACGTTGCACAAAACTATAGAGAATAATAAAATATGAATCACATTGCTCTTTCATTGATTTGTTGTGTTTTTAAACTTGAAAATGAAGAGGAAACACATTTTTTGTTCCTTTTGAAATTTATAGCACAGGATTAAAACGATTAGCGATATGTCACTGTTTCCGAATTGAAAAAATAAAGCTGATGCCGATGTGTAGAATAATCAAAAGAATTTCGTTATACTTGATGTTCAAAAAAATCGTTTGTTATTATTTGATTCTTATTTGACATATCTTGATTTAAATGCTGGATCTTTTAAATAAAGAATTTAATATTACTCTCATCATTTTTAAATGAATCCCAAGAAAATTTTTTTATCCATCTGTACCCATCCTTGCAATAAATTCATGTTTTTAAGCCAAATACTTTTTTTGGGTAAAGCAATATTAACCTAAAAAATACAAAAAGTTTAAGGCTTTGATGAAATTTGGTTAAGTCGGTTGCCATGACGACAACCGACTTAACCTTCTTTAACATATCTTTTCAGCCGTCTTTTTTCAAATATTCACTTTAGCATATTCCAGTTTTTTTCTTATAATGCTATTTGAATTTTTTAAAAAACTTGAAAAAAATAATGATATTGTCTATTAATGGCGACCCAAAAGAATAACAGCCATTTAAATGATATATGTGTTGTATAACGAATAATAATAAAGTATATCAACCGATAATGCTACCTTACAATAATATAAAAACTAAAGAGATTTCTCCATCAAGTTTGATCATCGAGACGCAGGTTAGAAAAGAGACATTGTAAATGATTACGGTAATAATTTAAACATAAATTTATCCTACAAACTCAAAAATTAAACTTTTATCAACCAAAAATAAACATAACAAAAAATTAAATATTAAACTTATTCTACCAAAATATTCTTTTCATCTTTAACATCTTCATCCACTTCATCATCATCTGCAGTATCTTTTGCATCTTCTAATTTTGATTCTTTGTTATTTCGATTCTTATCAGCTTCTTCTTGATCATTATCTTCAAATTTTCTTTTTCGTTCTGGAATAACAATTTGCAAAGTTTTCTTCCAATCTTTTAATGAATCATAATTAATTAAAATATCGAATATATGATTGATTGTTAGAACCTGAAAAGTGACGACTGTGTAAGTATTTGATTGTAAACATTTTCGTTGAAAATTGCACTAATTTGTTGTCCAAAAATAAAACTACCGTATACTCACTTAACATTACCTTAGGATTATATAACCCTCTCAACTCCATCATAACTTAATAATGCTTACAGTAATAAAGCATACATACCTTTCGACTATCAAGTTTAATATTCACATCAATTGGTAGCCTTGCATGTCCATAACCTTTTTCTTGTGCAATATTACAGCAAAGACCTTTATGATGATTATGATCAACTAATCCATCAATAATATATACTTTTGTATCATCCAGCTCTTCCAGAACGTTATCAGATTTTGTACAAAGATATACAATTTCAGATGGCTCAAAAATTTCATCAATTTTTGCCAGATTTTATATGCATATCCCAATTATCAAATACACCAATTGATTTTGCGATCTGAAAGACCGTAGATTAATAAAGTGTTACTGTAAAAAGAAGGTTTTTTCTTACCTCGGATACTTTATCATCAACACCACAAGCATTAAATTGAAAAGGATTTGGATGTTTTCGATTTGATGAATAACATGATCCAACTTGTGTAAAAGCATTTTTGTTATCAGCAAAGACGATATACTAAAAATAAAAAGTTAATTAATAAAAGGTGGTAAAGTAAAGATTTAATCTTATCGACAGATTAGCTCTTTATTGGAATAACATCGTAAGCTGAATTTAGTAAAACTGGTTGTTACACAAAATGAAATTATTGCTATACATGTATACTGCAGTAATTATCTCGTGAACGCTAACGGTGATCAACTAAACGTTGATATCGAAAATGCAGAATAACTAACGTATTTTTGATAGTAAGATATTAAACATTTTTTTGATCATTATGTATTTAAAGGTTCTAACAATTAATCATATATTTGGTACTTAACTTAGTTATGATTCGTTAAAAGATTGGAAGAAAGCTTTGCAAAATATTATTCCAGAACTAAAAAGAAAATTTGAAGATAATCAAGAAGAAGCTGAAAAGAACCATCACAAAAACAATGAATCACAATCAGAAGACGCAACACATACAGTAGATGTTGATGAAGTGGATAATCAGGATGCTAAAGATGAAAAGGGTATTACGAAAAAAAAGAAGAATAGTAGCTTGGATAATATTAGAAGCAAGAAAAAAAAGATTAAAACATCGAAATTCGATTGCAAATGGAATTGTTCCATGTTCTTTAGCTTTTAATAGTTGAAAGTGTAGCAGTTTATATTGTTCACGGCAAAGACCAGTCTTATGAAAAAAAATTGTTTTATCAGTACTAGGTTCAAGGAACTGTTTAATGCAATCAGGAGGATATAGATTACTGTATGAAGATAGCTCCATTTGCTGGTATAAATATAAGAATTTTTATCCAAGTTGGAAGGGCGGCTCACAAGCTAGTGAATTTGTTGAAGAAGAAATTCCATCTCATCTTAAATCATATTTATATGAATTACATCGAGATCCACTCATTGAATTTCCAGCACATAATCGTGATAATACAAGAAGTAATTGGGATGAATGGTGGAAAAGACATGCAGTATTTGCTTAAAAAGCTAAATAGATTAGTACACATTCATGATATGGGCATTATCGAGATGATTACTGTATGACGATTATTCCATATTGTAAAATAAAAAGTCAATGGTAGTTCTCATCTCTTTATATTTTGTCAAACGTTTAAAAGAATCCCTACAAGAGCAAGCCCGAATGAACGATATAAACCTTTATTAATATCAGGCAAATGATTCGGCTGTAGGATTTATATCAAATAATTTCTACGATATATAAGGCATTATGTATCTCCTACAAGTAATTAATCTTCTTCCAAAGACAAACTTACATCCGAAAATGATAAATCAATCATCACCCTTTGCTTATTCGTTGATTCAGACATTCGATATTTCCTTGGTTTTGGTAGAAATGTACCATTCTCTTTCTCCACTTTTCGTTGAGCTTTTCGACGTTCACGTTCTTTTGCTCTTTTAGCAGGACGTTTTTCAAGTTTTTCAGCAATTCGCTTTTGTTTTCTCCATTGATTTCGTGAAATTCCTGTCTTTTTTGCTTCATCCCATGTCAGCTTTGAACAATCTGGTAGCAGAGCAGGATCTTTTTGTTGAATATTCGTTATAAATGTTGGCTTTTCGAATGTTGCTGGAGTAGTAGAAGATGAAGATGAGGTTGAAGAGGATTCTGTTGATGACATTATAAAATGTTTAAAGATAATAATAATAGCAATGTATTTGTGTTGATAAAAAAAGAACGCAGCAAAAAAAAATTTTAACACAAAAATTTTTATTTGAAGAAGTTGACTGGCAATGGGTTTCATCTCGCCAAAAAACATAATTATAAAAGTTTTTGAAAAATGTTCAATTTTAAGTTCTTGCTTTTTTGAGAAACCGAAATTGCCATGAATGCTTTGCTAGCCATGACTTTTGAGGGATATTACTTTTATCAATACCATTTATATATCCTCCAGGAGTGTCATATGCATATTCGGTATAGAAACATCGAATTGGACTTCTTGCTGAAATATTTATATATTGGTTATCGTTATCTGAATTTTTCTCTATTATCATATCACTTCCAGGGTCGACCATTGTATGCGGAAAAATATTTTTAAATTTGTATTTAAAGACTTGATAGAAGAATATAGTGTAATTTTTTTCAAGCATTATAAATCGATAGAGAGAGAAATTATCTGGTATATTATCGCAGATGAAAAGGAATTAGTTTTTTTTTCTGTTTTTGGCGGAGTTCAAAGCCTGAAATTTTATTTTATTAATGAAAACAGCCTTTATCAACATTAAAAGATTTGTTGAAAAGATAAACAAGAATATTCACCTGCAAGCTTTTAAAAAACTTTATCCCCCACAACTTTTTTTTCTTTTTCTATAAACATAAAAAACAATCATTTTTTGACTGTGGTTTTTTATTCCACAATTTGTTTTATAAAATGAAATACAATGTCTCTGATATTATTGATTTCAACGCTATTACGACTTTCCAATACTTCAGTTCAATAATATTTGCTATTACAGTAATTATTGAAATATTCTACGGTATAATCGTATATTTAACAACAACAAAAAAGATGCAATTTTTTCGAATTCTAACTTTCATTTATATTTTTGAATGTATTTTTGTTGAATTTACAATGCTTTGTTGGAAACCTGTTCGATTATTTCCATTTGCGGTACTCTATCCTACAGGTCTTTTAGCACCAATGAGTTCGTTCACATCTACAATTTTTGCAACATTTTTTCCGCTTGGACATTTTTGTTTTATTGAAACATTTGCTACAATAATCATTGAACGGCATTTTCGAATTCTTGGTCATACCGTTAAAGTCAAAAACGCACGATTTTGGATTTATTTTTTGATGGCGGTATCATTTTTATCAGTTGTAATAGCATATTTTTTGTATGTCCTTCAAAACATTGACGATGAAAAAGTTCAAAAATTACTGAAAGCCGAGATTGAAGGAATTGAACTAATTCTTGATTTACAGCCCTCTTTGTATTTAATTGATTATAGTTTCAATTTAAAATTTTGGATATTCTTTTTCTTTTGTGCAATTTATGCAACTGTTAGACTAGTCATTTTCAACTATATTTTAAAAGAAAACTTTAAATTCGTAAAAAATGCTCAAAAAAATATTTCTGAAAAAACGAGAAAACAATTTACCCTTATGCTTCTCTCTACAATTACCCAATGTCTAACAACCATGTTTTTTGTATGCTTTGCTGGAATTTGGGTTTTTACATTTTACATTGGTGTAAATGCCACTGCAATTAAATACGCTTATTACATTTCTCTAGCTTTGATAATTTGTTATCCAGTCGCTGATGTTATTACTGTTCTAATCGTTGTAAAAGGCTATAGAAACACTCTCAAGAAAATGTTTAAATTAATTAAAGGAAAAACAAATGAGAGAATTTCAAGTCTTAGATTCCAAAATAATGCCGTCTACAATAAAAATTTTAGAAATCATTCTGTTGCTGCAACAACCCACAGAAAAGATGTATTTGTTTATTAAAAATATTGTTTATTTAATAAAAATTATAGTACTCTACGCCATTTGTAAGAACAGCTGTATTTTTTATTCGTTAAAACTAATAAACTTTGTTTTTTAACAAGACATGCAAAAATGTTTAAAGCTTGAAAGAGCTTTTTGATAATTATTTGTTTGCAAAAAAAGAATAACCAAGTGAGGAAAAAAGAAACAAATTTTTTCAAAACTTTATAAATCAATTATTTCAAAAACCATTTTTATATAGACATGAATACATTAAATCATAATTGTATATTTCTTGTCAAATCGAATATATTGAATTTTACAATTTACAACACGATTCTTCTTATGTTCTTGGATTTTTATCAAAAAATTTTTATATTTATCTTCGGCAAATTTTGTTCCTTCAAAGAGAGTCAATGTGAAAGTTCCATGATTTTCCATATGCAAATCAGCAAAATTAAAGATATCTTTGACTTCTATATCCATGCTTGTTGGTCCTATAGAACATTCAACAAATTTTGTTTTTCTTTTCATTGTTGATAATTGTTTAAATATTTCTGGAGTAAGACCAGGCTTTGCAAAGTAATTCCCTTTAATACTAAAAAGATTCTGTAGAAAAATAGAATTTGTAAAAAAAATTAAAGTTGGTAAAGGCAATCCAAATAATTTTTTGAGCTTAACTTACTGCAAAACTTTTACATAATCCATGTTTTCAAATGCAAAAATTGTTAAAGCAGAAAATTGATAATGACAAGATAATTCGATCTCTTGAATTCTATGTTTTGTTAGTTGAAATAAGCAGTCAAAATTCAGATGATACCATGCACTGAAAAAAAGATTAGTAATGGCCAGAGTTTAAGGGGGAACTCTTATTAATCCTTTATCGCTATAACGCAATAAAATCGACCCATAATAAAAATTAAAAAAACATTACTTCCCCTTCAAGTCTATAAAGTTGTGTTAAATCCATTTCCAAAAACCAGTTCATTCTTTTTTCTGGCATTTGATCATATATCTTTAATTGCTTCCATAGTTTTACGCATTTAAATATTGTTACAATATTTTGATCTCATGTAATATCCATCCAAATCCATATCGTCTACCAAAATAAGTATCAATATAACAGCAAAATAATATTGTATCATTTTCATCCTCTCGATGCCTAAATGATAAATCGTGGAAATGACAAAATCCATGTTGAATTTGAAGAATTCTTAAATATTTGCATGTTGCCATGAGTTTTTGTGACACAAATGGGCTGCATTCTTTATCTGGTAATTCGGAAAGTTCGTGCCGCTGGTTCTTCTTACGCCATTTTTTTAGTTTTTGATGAAATTTTATAGTTTCTTCTTTAAAAGGTGCCTATGGAGGTTAGTTATCATGCCTCAAAAACATTTTTATGTATCTTTGAATCTGACGGATTTTTGAGGGATATACCGGGATTAACGCGGATTTGAGCATATTTTGCATTAAAATTCAACAAAAAAAGTTTTTAAATATGTAAATTTTAGCCTAGAAATGAAGAGCAGAATGTCAGAAAGCATATCCAAAACATTGTGACAATGTTTAAAATGCCAGATCCTGTTTATGCAAATTTTTTCTAAAATACTATAGAAACCCCTTAATAAGCAATGTATTTCATAACAAAAAATGGCAAAGGATAATTTTGATGACTTCGAGTTTTAAAATTTATTAAACCTTCAAAATTTTCAATAATCTGATGAGAGGGGTCTCGTAACATTTTAACTTCTGTACTTTTAACTAAAATTAAAAATATATAAAAGATATAAGCGAGATGTAGAGCTAAAATACAAAAGAAAAATTAGGAAACAACAGAAAACTCCAAGACTCTCTGATTATCATGATAAAGAATGATGGACAAAAAAATTATAAAAAAAGTTATATTATAGCAAAAATGTCGCATTTACAATTTTCACATTCTGCAACTAGTCCTTTTAGGCATTTTTAAGTATTTTTCAGTCATTAAAAATAAGTTCTGTCTTCATGGTTTTCTCATGAAGACAGAACTTATAAGGATTGTCTAATATACATTGAAGGAAATCAACAATTTGAGAAGCTCGAATTTACTAGGAACACTGAATGCTATGATATACAATCCCACTACTCCACACTTTTGCTATTACGCAGCAAGAGAGAAAAAAAGAAAAGAGAAAAGAAGAGATGCAGCTTAGGAGGAGCAAAAGTGTTGAGAACGAAACGTAGTGCAATCCCCTCAAAAAACAACGTCAAAAATTGTGACCATTTTTGCCTTTTTTATTTCTTACAAAAATTTAGTGTTTTTTACTTACATGCTCTTTTTTTATTCCTTTTATTTTCCCTGATACTAAACGTTTATAAAAAGTTTAACGCTTTTCGAGCATTTTAGTTTTTTTTTTCATGAACTTCTCAACATAAACTGCTACCTTTTTTATTTAAAGATGATACAAAAATCTTTTGCTTTTAATGTGATAAAACAATGAGTGGTCATTCCTTTTGTAATATATCTATGACAAAAGACATTAAAGAATTTAAAAAAAAACAATCAAAAAAAACAAAAATTTCAATGGACACAAAACGCAAACTAATTTTAATGCTGCTAGAATTGTTTAAACATTATAACGACTTTTCATAATATTCTTTTTTTCCGTGACTTGTCCATCATACTCTATTAAACAATTTAAAGATCTGGAATCAATTACAATATCAATTAAACGATCAAGTTGATCTTTATAATTTGCAGAAACATATTCAACAAAATTCAACCATATCTTTGTATTTTTGTGATTCTAAAAAAATGAACCAAAAGTAATAAGTTTAGTTTATTTAAGAAAATTACTTTAATAAAATCAGACAGTTCATCAAGATTAAAGGTTTCTGGAAAAAACCACAACATAAGTTCCTGAAGATTTGCAAAATTCTTGAGCTTCAAAATGTTCTTCATTGTGGATGATGTCGCAGCAGGAGCAACAAGATCAAACCAACTGAAAATAAAACATTTAAAATTTCTGTGCGCTGTTTTTCTTACTTTTCCTTCCCTCTCCTAATGAAAAATGTCTTTCCTTTTAAAAACTTACTATTTAATAGTATGAACACTTGGAATTGATTCAAGGATGTTTTCTAGCATTACTAAGCTTCCATCATTATTAATAATTTCAACTTCATATAAATCAAAATTTTGAAATAGTGATGCCAATAATGCAAATTCATTTAAAATTATTTTGACATACATCATAGACAATTCAGCGTTTTCGCGCAGATTTTTGTAGAAAATAACACAAAATAATCAGTAGAAAAAAGTTTAATTAAAAACAGCTGCGGAGAAAAAACACTCACGATAATAGATGATCACATGGCGGCACAATGATAGAAAAAAGAAACACGAGAGTCTTGATTGAAATAATTATTTAACAGCTATGTGAAAAGTAAATTCCACACGTTGTTAAAAAAAATGAAAGTAGTAAAGAATTTTTAATATTTGTTCTCTATGCTACTGTCGTATTAACAATAATAACTAAAATGACTATATTACTTTCATAGAGATAGTAGCACAAAAGTTGAAATCGAAAATTTGCAGCTACTATCATTTTTTGTTTTCATTTCATTCTTGAACTTTGATTTCATGTAAATTTTCACATTTCCAACACACATTCAAAAATGGATAAAAGGAATTCCTTCCATTTTTTTTGCCTTCATTCATTCTCAATTTTTTTTCTTCGTTGTGTTGCTTGCTTGCTCTCTGCTGTCTATCAACTCTCAAGAAAAAAATGGATTTCTGTAAACTTCTTGTGATTGCTTCTACTTTATTTTTTGGTGGAGTTTTTGGACAACTACGCTTTCAACGTCATTTGAATTCAACTGCAACTACAACTCAAAATGGAATGGAACAAGGGCTTACTGGTATGAGTGGTTTAAATCTCGATGATGAACTTGTTTCCGATAACGATGACAAGCTGGTATTAGATAAACCTGGAACTGTTGAAGTTGAATTAACAAGTGATGATGACTTACAATTTGAAATATGTTCAGCTGGATGTTTGGATAAAACGTAAGAAATATTTTTAAATCTTGTGCTTTTAAGAATCTGCTTTTAGTGTTTCGGTTTGTTATGAAGCTGATGGTAAAATTAAGACTGGAGCAAAACTTGAATGTCTTGGTTTTAATGAATGTGGATTTAAAGCTGGGGTTATATGGGAAGATCATGAAAAGTTTATGTGGTTTATGGAAGAAAAAATTAGTATGTTATGTGAGAAAAATGAATATGTATAAGCCGTTGTATTTTAGGAACATCTTCTACAACATGTGCACGGGCAACCATGAAACATCCAACAACAAAAACACAATTAACCGATCCACAAGTAATTATTGATAGTTGTAATCCTGCAAAACGTGATGGTAAGATAATAACTCTACATGTTCGTGATGCTTCAACAGATTGTCCTCTTAAAGTTGTAAGTTATTTTTGCAGTTTTTTTATCGCATTTTTTATTTCTGCTTTTTTAGATTGGTGCAAAAAGATGGTATCCAACAACGCCAGCTCCCCCAAGAACTGCAACTCCACTTTCTTTTTTATCAACACCAGCATCTAAGTCAAATGAAACTGGGTCTTCTTCATCAAATGCAGATACGACATGGTGGATTGTTGGTGGAGTACTTGCTGGCTTTCTGGTTCTTTTAATTGTTGGTGTTATTGGGTATGTTTTTCGTATGCTACGGAAGGATAGACATTCTGTCCCCTTTTTCTAAAATTGTGTTTCCTTTTGCAAGATAAAATAGAGGGTAGAGCAGTTGGTATCGCGCTAGACTCGCGATCAAAAGTGGAGGTGAGGAATAAGGTTTGAGTCCACCTCAAAGCACAAACATTTTTGTTGTTCCTATTGTTAATAGCAATTAATCCTGACATAGTACAATAACGTTTGTGCTATAATAATTTTTTAAATATGTCGTTTTTAAACACCAGTATCAAAATCCAATGAACATTTTTGAGATGAAATTAAAAACTTTTATAGTTAAATTCAATCAGAAAATTGACGTCATGCTATTTATATAAATTTATGTAAGCATAAATATTATCATAATATGTCAAAATTAACTCTTTAACTTTTGGAGAATTCCAAAAAAGTTTTGCCCTGAGAAGGACTCGAACTTCACTGTTGCCTTCCTCGTGGATTGGGAGTCTTGCGCGCTGCCAACTGCACTATCCAGTTAACAAAGGAGAAGCAGGCAATTTCCAAAAAAGGCAATGTGATTCATTATGTCCATTAATATTTATTTTTTATAGATTTTGCGTATATGATCAACAAAAGAAAACTGCTGCAGAAAAAGAAAAGGCTGATAGAAAACGACGAGTGGTTTCACCTGAAAGTCTTCCTACTCTTGATTTAACTCCACATGCTCAAAAAGAAGAAGTAAAACCAAAAATGGAAGAAGCAAAGAAGAATAAAGCTGAAAAGAAAAAGGTTCAAACGAAGGTTGAAATTGCACCAGCTCCACCACAAGTATTGCCATCAAAAGAAGTAACAACTGAAGATCGGCCAAAAGTTGAACCTTCAAAAGAACAAGCAGCACCAGAAATTAAAGAAGCTGAAAAAGAAAACAAAGCACCACCAGCAAAAGAAGGTTCAAAGAAAGCTAAGAAGCATATTAAAAAAAATGTTGCTGCTGCTGCTGCTGCTCCACCACCGCCACCACGTCAAAAGCCTCCAGCAATTGCTAAAGAAGGTTCAAAGCATGTTAAAAAGGATGTTGTTGTTTCTGCTGCTCCACCTCCGCCACCACGTGCTAATGCTGCAACTCCAAAGCAAAAAAGTGTAGATGCTACTCAAGAAGAGTCCCCATCAAGTGGAAGACAACAAGCTGCTCTTGAAGAAGGCTCAACATCTCCATCAATTGAAAAGAAGAAGGCACCGCCAAAGAAGCCAGCAAAGAAGATATCACCACATCGTTCACCTCATCGTCGTCAACGTTCTAAGAAAGCTCGAACACGTCGTCGTTCTTATTTGGATACTCCACTGTATGACATGTCAACTGAGGGATGGCAAGATATTCAAGAACAGAGGAGACGTCGTCCTGGTAAATTGATAGAATGGAATCCATCAGCTCGTAGCAATTATAAATAAATAGATCTCTTTTTGCTGTATTGTTTTTTGCTTTAATATATGTGTTTTTGTCTTTAATAAAGTTAATAAAATGTAATGTTTTAAATCGATTCATAAATTTTGAACATTATTTTTTTGCTTCGTTTTTTGCAAATTTTTCGAACAATTTGTTTTTTCTTTTTTTTTGTTTTTTTCGTTATTTCTCTACTAAACTTTTTTTTCTTCGTGTCTCTTTTTCCTTTCCTGAACAACGATCGCGCAAACTAATCAAATAGGTTTTTTTCTTCTCTTTTTTCCTACCGTTTTTTATATCAAAAAATAAACAATGTGTTATTTCATGTAATGCGAGGTTTTTTAGCAAATTATTTTTTTGCTTTCATCAGAAGAGAGAAATTTTTTTACTGAAGACAAATAATAATGGCAAAAAAGATACAAGAGACATGTTTTCAATATACAATAATTACAGTAATCTAGAGTTTTGTTCTACCAGCAAGTTAAATATTTTTGGTAGCTTCTTTAGCAATAAATATTTTGGATTTTAGATTTAATAAGTGATTCATCGAGTTCTAAAAAATATATATTTAGTTGATTTAGTTAAAATTGTTGTGAAAAAAAGCGTACCACAAATGCATTGTTTAAAAGCACAAAAACCTTTTGAAAATGCATCCGCCAAACATTTTAAATGACATGCTTGCTCTGTGATACATTTATTTTCTATAAAAAATAATTATATTGTTTTATTGTTCTATTTACGAGGGTTCAAAGATTATGATATATGCCATAAGCATGAGAAACAGTGATAAGCAGAAGTGAACAAACTTAATTAATTATGGTGGACATTCTCTGCTTCTCAAGAAAAATATTTTTTAACATCTTAAAAAGTATCATATTATTTGTTCTAACAGAAAAGCTAATAATTGCATGAAAGTAGAAAAAAATCAAAAAGAAGTGATAGAAACACAAAAAAGTAAATTTTTCTATTTCTTTTGATTACTATCATAATGATAGTAACAGTAAAAATAGGAAAATAAAAGTTTTTAGTTACTATCAAAGTTATAGCAACAGAAAGAAAATTATAAAAAGTATTATATCAAGAAACGTCCAACATGATAAATCAAGTTGAACAAAGTTCACTTTTGTTATTTACTGAAGAAAAAAGTATTGCATCACTTCAAACAACGTTTTTAGGGCATCAGAATTTCCTTTTAAATTGAATAAAAAGCCTTACCAATATGTCGAATTTCAGCATAAATAAAAGTAAAAATAATAACAAAAGAAAAAATAAATGTATAAAATTTGGCAGACATTTTTTTTAAACAAAAAGCTTTGTGCAGCAAAAATGCTTTCAGCAACAAACAGTAAACAGAAGTGATCAAATAATGGTGAAAACACTTTTATCTTTTCTTGGTTAGTTAACAAAAATCTAACCAAAAGTGATATTTTTTTAATGTTTTAATGCAGCCTTTTTATACTCTTTGTTTTAACAAGGATGGGCAAAACTGATTTGCATTTTTTGAATTGAAAAAAGTTAAAAATACTTTTTTTCTTTGTTTTTAAAAACAAAAACAGATTAAAATTTGATTTTTAAACAAATACTTAAAAAGTTCTGTATTTAAAATTAATGTAATTTATTCCAGGATTATTAGAGGCGTTCTTTCGTTAGAGAGGTGTACGGTATTTGTTTTTTGTTAGATTATAAGAAACATTAATTTCTATGGATCAATGATCATTCTGTTATTTTTCAAATAATAATATTCGAAAAAAATTTCAATGCAGACTTGGTATATTGTCTGCTTTTTGATTGAAACGTTTTTCTTCACATTTCTGAGAATAACAAAAGTTTTGAAAGTTTGGGCCAGTATTTGGAAATGTCAGCATTAACACAGCATTTAAAATCCCTTTTTATGCAACCCAAGACACATGTTGAGCAAAAGTTTTTTTCATTGTTAATAGCATTATCATATATACGTGCAACAACAAGAATTGGGTTCTTTTCGAAAAAGTGTTTACAGGATTGAATTAATTTGGAATAGAATTCTGGAGCTGATGGATTTTTTGTAATGTAATAAATAACAGAATCTGGAAAATCAAATATTTGTTTGATTGATGAAGTTTCTGGCCATGATATTCTTCCATTTGACGATTTAAGGGGTTTTGATACAGATTCTGTTGCTGCCATTTCGTGTCTATTGAACGTTCGTATCAATGAAAAAAAGAATTTTACAATAAAAATATTGTTTGAGAAAAACTTTTTTTTTATGTTATAAAAATCTCTTTCAGGCATTCTCAAGTGTTTTTCTATCAAAAAAAACTATTTTTATCTCAAGATTATGATGTAGTTAATTATGTCTGTCACAACAAAAGATAAAAAATCCCTTTGATGGTATTGATTTTTGTAAAAGAACATCAACAAAGACACTTGAAAGTTTTAAGTACTAATACTAAAGATAAGAGAACCTAAAAATGTACCATTAATGATAAAAAAAAGTGTTTTTTAAAGAAATACTCTGTCATCACGATAACTTTTTTTCCAGTTAGCAACGCAGGTTCTCTGGAGCTTAGGCACCCCCTCAGCAGAAAGAGCAAACCACCGGAGAAGTTCTTTTTTTATCTGAAATTTTTTTTGATTTATAAATGAGACGAGATTGTTGTGTATGCTGGCAGCGCGCCTTAAACATTGTTAAATTTTCGTGATACTATTCTTATTGACACGTTTTACAAACTCATTTTAGCTATGAATTTAATACAATCAATGAAAGGCGGTTTTGCCTCAATGCGAAGAAAATTGAGAAAACTCAATTTCATCGCATCAAGGACATCTTTTCCAAATGCAAAGCAATTTCGTAAAACTGCTTTACCACAGGAATTTTCCTTCCCGATGCCCGTGATGAAATATATATGGGAGAATCCTTCAAAACCGAATGTCTATCAAAAACTCATCAAATGTTGCAAATTCTTTTTCATCAAGAATTCTATTTTGGTTGTAGAAACAATGAGTTACGGTTTCAATGATGTTTGGGACTGTTCTAGCGCTTTCGAATGTATTTGTGGAACATCTTGCAAGTATGAAAATAAAAAACCAAATATAAAAAAAATAAAAGATAAAATTTGGATTTCTAAAGAGTTTAATATCATTACATGGGACAAATGCTCGAATGTTCTTTCTACTATTATTCCGAAAATTTATCAATGTGATTTTGAGTTTTTAAAACTCATAAACCAAATTATGTTATATGATGAACTTAAATTTTTTACAAATGCTGTAAAAGAATGCTTCTTTGCTTGCTGTACAGTTAAAGGCGATAATGGTGAAGAAGTTCCACTGGAAAATATTCTTAAACTTTTTGGTGGCACGAAAAAATTTTACATGTTAGTTTTCTAGCTCAACTTTTTAAATTTGCAATTTTCAAAAACCAGTTAAATTATTTGATTTTCAGGAATTTTGCTTTTCAATCTCATAATGCTGCTTGTAAAAACTATGATGACTTTGTTGGTGCATGTAATTCTATCAAAAAAGTTAAGCTCGATGGAATTACTGCAGCATTTGATGTTCCAACATTTTATCAACATTTAAAAGTAAGCTCTTTTTGGCAAATTGTGGAGACAATTGTAAAACTTTTTTCAGCGCAGTAAAAATCGTTCTGTAATAAAGATTTTCACAGACTCCAATAATAACCGTATTCGTGAAACTGTTAAAGAAATTTTGGAAACTGAATCCTTTGAATTTGTTCCACCTCTTATCAAATTTGTTGGAGACAATGAAACTTGGGTTACAAAAATGAAAGAAATTCAAGCAAATGAAGCTGCAAAATATTGCTAAATATTTTTAACTGATTTTTTGTTTTGTTTTTTATTTTTTATAAACCAACTTATTAAAATATTGGCAAAAAATGATGAATAACATCACCAAACTTTCGAAAACCCAGGTCGTTGTAAAAAACCAAAATCGTGATGCTAATTATCTATTTTGCCTTTTAATGGATAACATTTATTGGTGTTTTTCTAAAAATAATGTTGTTTTAGTCCTCTCTTGTAAATTAACTCGTCTCTGTAAAGAAATAAAGATATTCTTTTTTGGAACAACCCCAATAAGATCAACCTTTTTATTGCCATGTTTTTTTTCGGAGTGTCCTTTTATAAAATGCATCATTAAAAAAGGACACACACATTTCACTTTTTTTGTAACAACAAAAATATTAATAATGCTTTTTCCCGTTCTTCTTCTGTTTTTGGCAGCGATGGGATCAGCTTTTGTTCAAGATGCAATTCAATGTCATGTTAAAGCTGGATATGGAAATCAAACTACTGTCAATAAAGGCGTGATAATATGCACATGTTAATAATCATTTAAAGCGCGGTGTAGTTCGACCATCTTCAGACGTGGCGTTTTTATTGTTATTTTTTGACATATTTTTTTAATCTTGCATTTTAATTTCATTAGATTAATCATATTCATGATATAAAAATATCAAATTTTCATGATGTTAATACACACATTTTTTTAAAAATGTTTATTTTTCAACAAGGTAATCGTTTTTATGTTATTTTTTTAAAACATAAAATACATATATTTCCAACTTTTTAATATACCAAATATTTAATTTCATTCCAAAGATATGCACTATTAACTGTAAACATATTTGTGACAAGCCCTTTCAAAAAAGTGCTTATTTTATATTTTATTGAAATCATATTGATAACATCATTCCCGCAAGAAAAGGACACCATGCCATCATATTCTGTTACAGTAATAGATGAACATGTTGAAGTTTTTGCAATCATTTGAGTAAACATATGTTGCCATTGCTGCTTTTTTCGAAAATATACACTTGAATGATAAAAGAATTTTCCATTAAAATGTTTCACAAGAGCAACATCAAATTTTATCATATCACTACCAGGACAAAGATTACTTCGAAGCTCAAAAGATTTTCGTTGTCCTTCGGCAATCATTGGAAGTTCAAGTTCGATGTTAGTGAAATTCTTAATTGGTATAACTGTCATTTTTGAGTTGCTAGTTTGAGCAGAGCAAGATTGATTCTTTGCAAGATAGGTAGGAAATGAAATTTGATACATTCCAGCTAAATCAACATATTTCCATTTTCCACCATATGATGCTCGAATAACATCACCAAGCTGAGATTTAGAGAGTATGAGAACATTTTCATTATTCACTGAAATGTAATATTGTTGTGCACCTTGTTGAGAAAGTGCAGTAACATCAAAAAGAATATAAAATTGTTCATCAGGAGAGAACTGATTAGACAACTTTTTAACACTTTTAACATTTCCATAAGTGATTGTGAGAGTTGAAGTTAAAATATTATAATTTAATTTTAGATGAGTAATTTTATTTGAAGCATTACTAAACTGAAAGCTTGCCCATACAGTTTTTGTTGCAGGAAAAACATATCCACCATTAAAAGTCCTTGGTGCATCAACAAAAGTGTACCCAGCATTTTGAAGATTTCTTGGTGGAAGAGGCTCTTTTCCAAGCGATGGAAAAAGTTTATAATCAAATGAAATGGGATCTGGCATAATTAACATAATTCCATTTAAATTTCCATTTTCCATTGTAGTAAAAGGTTCTGCGTTACAATTATCAGATAAACAATAAAAAAAGTATGAATTTTTTGAACGTTTTTTATTTCGAATTGCAACTTTTTTAAAAGTTTTTCCAAGTGAAAGTGGTGCACCGATTTGCTGAAAAGTAATGTTTTAGTTAGAGTGGTTTTTTTTTTGCTTAAAAAGCTGGACTTTGATTTTTACGGATTTGAAAAAATTCTAAATAATTTTTTTGACCGGCTGCCATCTCCAGATGAAACCTGTGAAACGTTAATATGTTACTTACAAAACAATTTGTTGCCCAAAAATTATCTGAGAAATCATAAAAAGCTAAACACATTTGTGAGGTACATGGTACCACACCTTTATTGACAGTAGTTTGATTTCCATATCCAGCTTTAACATGACATTGAATTGCATCTTGACCAAAAGCAGTAGATCCCATGACAACTAAAAATAGAAGAATGGGAAAAAACATTATACGTTTTGTTATTACAAAAAATAATGTGATTGCCCTTTTTTAATGGCGCACTTTATAAAAGGACACTGCGAAAAAATACATGGCAATAAAAATGTTAATCTTATTGGGGTTGTTCCAAAAAATAATACCTTTATTTTTTTTTGCATTGATGGAAATTAATTTACATGGAAGAACGAAAACAACATTATTTTTTTAAAAAAACAATAAATAGTAATCCTTTACAATGCAAAATGGATACTTAGGATGGCTATTTTGGTTTCTTTCAACGATGCGGATCTTCGAAAAAAACACAAAAAAGAGTGCATGACAGAAGATTTAGTTAATCTGCAGATTTAAAACTGAAATCAAACTACATAAACTTTTTAATTGTTGACCAAAATAAGTTTTTAAAATTGATTATATTTGAAAAACACATATTCATATTTTGTTTGTAAAAAAATGTCAAAATACAACACTAAATTAGAACTCAAAAGTTCTCAACATAGGACTACTAATGAACAGATGAAGAAATTATAGTCACTCTGGTAGAACGGGAAGAACCCGTAAACCATGCAATTCCTGCACGACTTTTAATCACACTTCCAAACCACTTAATTCCAGCAATCATAGCTTCCCGATATCCAGCCATAAGAGCTAAAACAACAAAAGTTTCAATAAAAATTCGGCATTGTCGAATGCAATTTAATATGAATGGAGCTGCCATCCCATGATTCCCATCCAACCATTCTGGAAGTATAAATACAATGCTATCATTAAGCTCAAAGCTATCAACATTTTCAATGCCTCGAATTGTAACAACTACAATTCCAAAAACACTTAACATTGTATTTTCAAAATTTCGAATTGTTTCAACAAAAAAGACGAAAGTTGTCAAAACATTTTGTATTACAACAACAGCACAAATTCGAAGCGAATTTAAAAAATCTTTTCGATTATTTTTAAGTTGAAATTGAAATTGTCTTGAAATTCTTGCAACAATAGCTCCTGCAGCAATAATAGAAAGAAGCAAACAAAATGGTGGCTTTGAATATTGAAGGAATAAAAAAGCTTTTTGAATAATTAACAAAACAGCAATCCAAAAATCATAAGAATCTTGACAAATTCTTTTATTTTTTGCAGTAAGATTATTTTTTTGTCTTAAAGCTTCAAAACAGTTTGCCACAACGTAATTGCTTCGTTGTTCCCCAAAGGACTTAAATAAATCATAACAATTTGTACAAATCATTAAAAGATTAAAAAACAAAATTAAATAAAATATTCGTTGCTTCTTTGTTAGCCTTTCATAAAAATACATAAAATATAAACATATAAATCTGGTGAACGAGAGAAGAAGAAGTGCGGCGTAACTATTTGATGCAACAATACTCGAAACCATATTCGCAAGCCATGATTTTTGAGGGATATTACTTTTATCAAGGCCATTTATGTATCCTCCAGGTGTGTCATATGCATATTCAGTATAAAAACATCGACTTGGACTTCGTGCTAAAATATGATATATTGGTATTGGTTAAATTTTGAAGATCGATCTCAAAATAGTTTTCAACAATTTTTTACCATTTTTGTCAAAAATACTTGTATAATGATATTCATTTTTACAAAAATAATCATTTGTTACAACTAAATCCCATATTGCTTGATTAAGAATAAACCAACGATAATTTCCTTTAATTCCACCAAAAATTGAAATATATATTATTAAAAGAAGCATAAAATAACAAATATACTCGAATTTTATTGAAATAAAAAAAACAGCTGTTTGATACATAAAACATCGAAATTCATCAAGTGACACCCCATTAACAATATATAAATAACCATCAAAACCTCGACTTGGAATAAACGAGCATTGATATTGTTGTTTGTTGTTGCTCATAACTTGTTTTTAAAAAAATGAAGATTTTTAAGAATTTTGTGAGTTGAAAAAGTTTTATAGTAATATTCATAAATGACTTTGGAAGCTTTCATTTTTAAAAACATGTTGTTGTGAAAGAGAATAGAAAAAAGCTAATAAAATAAATGTGATTAAAATATATATATTTTTTAAAAAACAAATAAATTGTTTATTGCTGAGCATACTATATTTATTTGTTTTTATGATTAAATTTCATGAACAACTTTTATTACAGTGCTACCGTATACGGTAACTCAAGTGTTTGCTAACCACATCAATTGTTTGTTTTTTTCTTAAATTTTGTGATAAGTTTTAATCTATGATAAAGCGGAAAGACTAGATTGGAGTTTTAAGATAAAAACGACAAAAACAAAGGGCATAAAGAGAATTTGCAACCCAAATATTGGTTAAAAGTGTCCCTGATATATAAAATGCGTTGGTTAAATCAATATACAATATTTATACAAAAAAATAATAAAACATTAAAAAATTAATCAACAACTGATGCTTGAGTATGTCCTCGTTTTCTTTCTTTTTTTAACTCAACTATTGAATTGTTTTTACACTTACTGCAATATATAACTTGTTTGGCATTAAACGCTTTTTTTTCCACAAAAATTTAGCATATTGTAAAGGTGTCGCATAATTATGTGAGGCACTGCATATCAAAACATTAGTCTTGTTTTTATAAAATGATTTCTTGCAAGTAAGGATGGACGGCGGGCCGGCTACAAGACCGGGCTGGGGCCGAGTTTTTGGCATTTTTACTAAACAAAGCCCCGAAGCCCCGGCCCCGAAGAGATTTTGAGGGTCTGGGTCGGGCCGGGGCTTGAAAATTTCAGCCCTCGTCCATCCTTACTTGCAAGAAAAGACAAACTTATAGGCCCGCAAAAAACAATGTGAATGATGAGTAATTGCTCAGGGAGGTAGATCGGTAGACAGAACCACGCAACAAAAGCACTTGAAAATCTTTAGAACTAATGCAATAGACAAGAAAATATAAGAAGGTTATAGCATATAGTAAGAAAATTTTTTGAAGCAGTCTGCGCGACCAATTTTATTGATAATATCTATATATATGTAATATTATTTTTGTTTATAATTTTTTGAAACTTATATAAGGATATTGTTTTAGGCAAATTTGACACTTGCTCAATTCAGCTATGAATATAAAAGAATATCATGATTTTGCATCATTACGTAGAAAGTTTAATCGGCATACTTGCATTGCATTCTTCCCAAATAGTCAACAATTTCGCAAATCAGCTTTACCACAAGAATTTCCATTTACTATGCCAATGATGAATTATATACGGGATATTCTTTCATCACCTAAAACTTATCAAAAATTAATTAAATGTTGCAAGCTATTTTTTATTAAGAATTCTATTTTGATAATTGAAGAGTTGTATTGTAATTACTTTAGTGAATGGGTTGCTAAGAATGCTAATGAATGTGCTTGTGGATCATCCTGCAAATATAAATTCAAAAAACTTGATCTAAATAAAACAAAAAACAAAATTTGGGTTTCCAAAAAATTTGATATGCACACAAGGGGTAAATGCGCTGACATTCTTTCAACTATTATTCCTCAAATCTACAAATGTGACGCTGAATATGTGAAGCTTGTTAATCAAATTATATTGTATGATGACCTCAAGGTACTTGCAGCTGGCGTAAAAGAATGCTACTTTGCTTCCAGTATAATAGTAGATAAAAATAGTGTAGAAGTACCATTGGAAAATATTATACAAATTTTCTCTGGTGCAAAAAAAATTACCATGTAAGTTTATTTTATTACTTACAAAAGTCATGGAAATACAAAAATGTAAAAACTTAATAATTTGTATTTTTAGAATTTTTTTGAATCGATCACACAATGCTACATGCAAAAACTATGATGACTTTATTCTTGCATGCAGTAGTATTAAAGAAGTTCTGTTGGATAGAATTCCTCATATTTTTGATGTTCCAACATTTTATCAAAAATTAAAAGTAAACTTTTTCTTGATTAATATTTGCGTCAAAACAGTTTTATTTCAGCACACTAAAAATCGTTCAATATTTATGATTTTCTCATATTTCAATGCCAATCAACTTCGTGGAGTTGTTGATGAAATTTTAGCTACAGAATCATTTGATTTTGTTCCTCCGGTTATCAATTTTGTTGGACAAAATGAAATCAAGCACAAAAAGTTGACAGAAATTCAAGCAAACGAAGCTGCAAAGCTGTGCTAAGTAATTTCATTTGGTTTTTTTTCGTTTTGTTATATTTTTTATAAACAAATTTATTGAAATATTCGCAAAAAATGACAGGTGAAACCATATACTTGATAAAAACATTTTGACAGAAAATAGTTTCATAGAAAATGTTCAAAGAAAGAAGTATAATATATAAAAGAGATAACAAAATGAAAAATGTTATCGTTTTTCGTTTATAAACAAAAGGTTCTTTCAAAAGTTAAAAAAAAGACAAATTAAAGCGATTGTTGAACGATGGGATCAGCCCAAACACAGCCTCTTCAAATTTAAGATAAATTTTACTTCTACCATTTTTATAATCAGATGTAACAATTCTGAATCAGCCACGTTCACTAAAAACAGTTTTGTCATAATCAAAAAAAGAAATTAAACTTTTGCAACTAACCCCCATGGAGTTCCCCAACTGTTTTTTCCAATCAACATACTAGCATTGCATTCTGCCCAAATGGTCAACAATTTCGCAAATCAGCTTTACCACAAGAATTTCCATTTACAATGCCGGTGATGAAATATATTTGGGAGAATCCTTCAAAACAGAAAGTCTATCAAAAACTCATCAAATGCTGCAATTGCTGTCTTTTATTATGAAAATTATCATATTGACAAACCTACCAAAAACCGAATCAACACCCCAACCTACAACAAATACGATATGATTATGCGGCTTTTCAGCAGCTTCATGATAAATTCTACCAGTATAATTTTCAAAAGCTCTTGTAGCAACCATACTACAAGCAATTGGTTCATTACGAAAAATTTCAGCTTTCGTTTTATCTTTTCCATTTACAAATCCATATTCTTTAACCCTGTACAAAGTATAATTCTGAATTCCATAACAATTAGTTCCCCAACAAGTTCCACATTGATTGTGTTTATCACATATACCATTTTTTGTTTCATAATTATTGCATGATTCATGTGGAATTCCATGCGATTTTGCATATTTGTATGCCTTACTTGGGCTTCCCCCATTGTATGAACCAGCATTACCACAATCAATAAGATGTTGTTAAAAGGAAAGAAGCGAAGGAGGCTAGGCATTCTTTCGTTTAATATTTATTCGATCTGCTAATGAGCTTTCTTGCTGCCATTGCCCAACAAGAAGCACAATTTATAACAAAGAGACAATTAAAAAAAGCATTTACAAGGTGGTCCATTTAAAAATTTCAACTCTTTACTCATTACAAACAAAAAAAAATAAAAAATTTTGGGGGTTGCAGTGCCCGACTAATTTGAGCGGCACCACTGCATTAGGGTATGGCGGCTCACAAGTTTCTTGTGTATGGCGATCCTGCGCTTTCACCATTGCACCAGACCCACCCCATTTTTATCGAATAAAAAATGCAAGAATAATAAAATAAAGAAAGGAACTGCAGCAAATGTGAAAAAAAAGTCATTTTTTTGAAAATGTGTTTGACAACCAAAAGAAAAAAATAACATCCAAGAAAATAACTAATACCTCTAGGTAAAACGCTTTTTTTTCGACTTCGAGTAGCCTCAAAATAAGGCATTTTAAAAAACTCGTTTTTACAAAAAAACATACATTTTGATTTTTTTTAAATAAATTTCTTTAAAATTTTAATAAAGCAATAGACACAAAGATGTTCAAGTAATAAAAAAAACACAAGTATAAAAAAAAAATAAAATTCAAATGCAAAACAGCAAACAAAATGTTTGTCAGTAATCAAAATTAAAGATATCACAATTCGGTTTATGATCAGTCTTCCAGTAATTATCAATTACAGCAGTAAAATTTATTGCAAAAGAACTGTACTCATCACCAGCACCATAGATTTCTACACTGCAATCAGAGGATGCATTCTTCTAAAAACATACTATGTGTGCTTGCTACAAATAAAAATATAAACATACATTAATAAATTCGCCTAGTGATATGGGATCAAGAGGAAGATTGGTTTCATGTCGAACATCAAATCTATGAAGTTTATTTTCTAATGGCAATTTCAGAAGATTTTGTGCAGTTTTTGAGGAGCAAGAAATATTGAAAACACTGAAAAATATACAGTTTAAAGGGCTTTTTTCAATAAAAGAATTACCTTAAGTATTGTAATTTAGGTGTAAATGCAAGGATATCTTCCAACATTACATCTTTTCCATTCTCATAAATAAGTTTAACACGATTAAGGTTAAAACTATTGACATTTCCACGACCAATTAAAATCTTCAGTTCATTAAGAGTTAATTCTTGATAAGTAATATCAACAAATTTTGCATCACATTTATATAATTTTGGAATTATATCGCGTAATTGAATTTGATAATGACCGTAAGAAAATTTAATTGAAATATAAATATTGTTAAAGTGAACTTCTTTCAATGTATTTGAAAATAAGGTAAGAGATTCTTTTTTAAAGTGATAACGAATTGGACTACTAGATGAAGAATTGGAAATATATAAAGAATAGCAGACAGGTATACGATATTTGTAATAAAAATATCTGCATGAAAAATTTAGTTTTTGAATTTCACATGCTTTTGCATTCTTCACAATATAGCTCATTAAATTTGCATGAAATGGGAAGCTTTGGCGATCAGCAGGTATTTGAGTATTGAAATTGAATGGACTGGGGAAATATACCGGTGGAGTATAATTGAGCTTTGGATGCTGATACTTTGATAAACTTTCATCATAAACTTCAAAATCAAAAGTATTCTTCCATGGTACGACAGGTTTACCATATTGTTCAGCAGCTGCTTTATATTCTTCTTTCATTGCAGTATCATCAACAAAAAATCTACAGTATTTTGAGTATGTCTGAAGAAGGCCCTAAATTTGAATTTTGCAATAGTGTGAATGCTGTATATCGTTCAAACCTGATGATCATATTCTTTAAGATATTTAATATATAAAATCCATAACTTTTTATTTGTTAAATCTTCTCCCAATTTATATTCAATATTTTGTTTAACAAATTCATTGTCATCTGCTTCTTTCATGGCATTTATCCATTCTTCTTCATTTCCTTCAAGAGATTTAATTTTTTCATACAGTTTTCTCATTTCAAAGTTTTGATTAATAATCTTTTTAGGTACATGTGAATCTATAATAAATATGCTCCAGATTTTTTTACCACAGTTCTATAAATAACTTACGAGAAGAAGATTCATAACGATGTAAATAATATTCTAGCAAATTATGTGGAAAGCATAAATCTTCTAACTTTATTGCTGCACAATGGTCACTGTCTGCTTCTTTATCCATCAGTTTTGTTCTTGGTATACTAAGATAACCCAAATCCTTTTGTACATCCTCTTGAAATGAAAAATGATACATCATATTTGGATGGATATATGAAACAGTAATTATGTCCCTTCTAAAAAAATATTAGTGTATTTACAATCAGTATAAAACATTAGGCTTACTTCCAAATCTTTTGCAGCAATAACTTTGGTGTGAAATAATTTAATGCAAATTTTTCAATTAATTCACAACTTCCTTTGCTTGGCATGCGCCTATATGGATGTGGTGCATGCTCATAAGTTATGTTACTTTCAAGCTTTTGCAATGCTTTACAATAAGATGAATCTAAGTTTTCATAATATGTTGATGAAAACATTATTGCTAAAAAACGGTAAATAAATCAGGGTAAAATATTAAGCACTTTAATTAACTAGTAGTAAAAATTTTTTTGCCACGCGGAGCCACCTATAAAAAAAGTCATGCACTATTAAAAAGATTGATTGTGAACAGCCTCTATTTTTGTTTAATATTAGTGCACTCTCGAAGAAGTTTTCAACAATACCTTTTAGGTTAATTCAAGTGTTTGCTAACAACACAAAATTTTTGTTTTTCCATAAAATTTTGTGATAAGTATTATTCTATGATAAAGAGGATGAAAAACTCGATTGGAGTTTTAAGGAAAAAACAACGAAAAGAAAGGCACTATTTTTCAAAAAAAAATAGAAGAGATGATGCAGCAAAAAAGTTAGTGTCACAGATAACTGGAATCAATTTTTTTTCAGGGAAAAATTATCTCAGTTTTACTTTAAAAAACCCTACTTTTTGCTCCTCCCCCGTGCTCCGAAATTTTTTTCTACAATTTAATTAATAATTGCATGACTTCTTACCCGAATTTATTTACCATTTTTCAGCAAAAATGTTTTCATCAACATATTATGAAAAATTAGATCCATCATATTGTACAGCATTACTAAAGCTTAAAGATGAAATAACCTATGAACCAGTACCACCAACATATCGACGAATGCTAAGCAAAACAAGTTGTGAATTAATCGATGAATTTGCATCAATCTATTTGACACCAAAAATATTGCTGCAAAAGATTTGGAAGTATGCCTTAGCGTTCTGTGTAGTGATCGGATCCCGTCCCGTTTTTCAAAAAACCCGGGAACGGGAAATCCCGTTTTTTCAAAACAGCCACGGGACGGGAAAACGGGATTCTTGTATTTGGGAAAAAGCCACGTGACGGGATTGCGGGATTCCCGCGAAAATCCCAGGAAAAAATAATTTCTCCAACTTCAAATACGAAAATTTTTTTGATTTTATGTGATAGAACAGCTTAAAATCAACTAGGATTTGCTTCTTTAAACTTTTTGAACGATTATGGATTAACTATTAAACATGACAGCAATCAAATTTTAATGTTCACCCTGAAAGTTTTGTATACGGGATAAAAATACCGGCGGGACGGGATTACGGGATTCCCGTAAAAGTGAAATCAGCGCGGGACGGGACACGAGAAATTCCCGTACGGGATTCCCGCGGGAATCTCGCGGGAACGGGACGGGATCCGCGGATCCGATCACTAGTTCTGTGCTGACTGAAAATATACTAACTTTTTTAGAAGGGAAATAGCTACTGCTTCATATAGTCGTCCAAATATGATTTATCACTTTTCATTTCAAGAAGATGTACAAAAGAATTTGGGTCATATAATACCAAGAACAAAACTAATGGAAAAAAGTTATGAAGCAGAAACTAACAATTTGTATCATACAGAAATAAAAGTCGAAGATTTATGCTTTCCACATAATTTACTTGAATATTATTTACATCGTTATGAAAGCAGTTCAAGTAAGTTGTTTAATAGTGGTAAAAAACTAGAAACATATTATCACAGATTCACATGTACCTAAAAAGATTATTCAACAAAATTTTGAAATGAGCAAATTGTATGAAAAAATTAAATCTTCTGAAGGAAATGAAGAAGAATGGATTTGTGCCATGAAAGAAGCGGATGACAATGAATTTGTTAAACAAAATATTGAATACAAATTGGGAGAAGATTTAACAAATAAAAAGTTATGGATTTTATATATAAAATATCTTAAAGAATATGATCATCAGGTTTGATCATTTGCTACAACACAGAAATTGAAAAACAAATTTGTGTTTTAGGACCTTCTTCAAACATACTCAAAATACTGTAGATTTTTTGTTGACGATAGTGCAATGAAAGAAGAATATAAAGCAGCTGCTGAACAATATGGTAAACCTGTTGTACCATGGAAGAATGCTTTTGATTTTGAAATTTATGATGAAAGTTTATCAAAATATCAGCATCCAAAGCTCAATTATACTCCACCGGTATATTTCCCAAGTCCATTAAATTTTAATGCTCAAACACCTCCAGTACGACAAGACTTCCCATTTCATGCAAATCTCATGAGTTATATTGTGAAGAATGCAAAAGCACGTGAGATTCAAAAATTAAATTTCTCATGCATATATTTCTATTTCAAATACCGTATACCTGTATGTTGCGGCCTTTATATGGATTCCGCTTTGCCTCTTTTTATCATGACACAAAATCAAATTCCTTCTTGTGAATTTAAAAAAGAATCACTTATCTTTCATTCAAATACATTGACAGAAGTTGATTTGAACAATATTTATATTTCAGCTAAATTTTCTTTTCGCCATTATCAAATTCCCTTACGCGCCATTATTCCAAAATTACATAAATGTGATGCAAAATTTATTGATATTTCACATCAGGAATTAACACTTGAGGAACTGAAATTTTTTTTTGGTCATAAAAATGTCAGTAGCTTAACTCTCTGTCGAATAAAGGGTATTCATGAAAACGGTAACGATGTATTGCTGGAAGATATCCTAGCATTTACGCCAAAATTAATAAATTTACGGTAATGCATTGAATTTATTGAGAAAAAAAACCCTTTGATCCACGTATTTTTAGTGTTTTCAATATTTCCTGCTCTCCAACAACTGCACAAAATTTACTCAAATTGGCGTTTGAAAATAAATTTCTTATATTTGAAGTTCGACATCGAACTGATCTTCCTCTTGATCCTATTGCACTTGGTGAATTTATTAATGTAATTTTATTTTTTTCTGATTGTTTTGAAGCAAACATACCTAGGTTGTATTTAGAAGAATGCATCACCAGATTGCAAAGTATACATTTATGGTGCTGGTGATGAGCACAGTGTTTTTGCACGACGTTTTATTGCTATAATAGATAAATACTGGAAAACTGATCAAAAACCATATTGTGATATCTCTGGATTTGATTGAACACATTTATTTTTGTGCCATTTTGCAGTTGCAGTAGCAGCTTTATTTTTCTCCTTTTTCATCCTTGTGTTTTATTAAAGTTGTATGTGGTTGAAGATTTTTCTGCCTTCAACCACATAAGTAATAACTTTATAAAATTTTATTTCTCACCAATTCATCAAGCCACACGGTCTAATATAAAAAATTGTTATAAAGCTTTTCACACAGAGTAAACAAATTTTCAAAAATACTTTTGATTACATGACCAACAAAAGATAAAAGAAAACAAAAAAAATAAGAAAAAAAAGGTTACTAATACTTTGCAGCTTCTCTTGCTTGAATTTCTTTCCATCTTTTCTTGGTAATCCATAAGAATAAATTACAGGTGGAATAAATTCAAAGAATTCAGTTGCTAAAATTTCATTAACGACTTTTGTATCGCGATTTTGTGAAATAAAAAATATGACTTACAAGTAAACTTTTTTGGCACCAGCAAAAAGTTGAATAATATTTTTCAATGGAACCAGTTCACCATCAAAGTATTTTACGACAATGCCATCAAGTATACATTCTTGAACATCAATTGCAAGAAATTTGAGTTCATCATATGATAGAATTTGATTAACAAGTTCCAGAAATTGAACATTATATCGATAAATTTTTGGAATAAAAGTAGAAATATTATTTTGTTTTTCAAGAGAGCTAATACGAAATTTTTTGGTAATCCACATTTTAGCATTTAATTTAAAAATATTAATTCTATTTTTGTATAAATGGCTACAATCACCTCTATCAGAATTGTAGTGCCATCCTGATTCATATTCAATATATTCTTCATATTCCAAATTATCAACAGCCATGATTGGATTCTTAAGAAAGAAGAATTTGCAAGATTTAATAAGCTTTTGATAAACTTCTGGTGTCAAAGGATTCTCCCACATATATTTCATGATTGGTTTTGGAAGTGAAAATTCTTGTGGTTGACTTGTTTGATGATATTGTCGTGCATTTGGATAAAACATGGTTCTGCTTAAATTCATTTTTGATGCAGCAAGAATAATAAACTTGTTTGACTTGAATAAAATAATCTAAAATAATCAGTCTTACATTAAAAATCAAAAAAAGCCATAGAAAAAATTTAGCACAAAAATATAGTTGTCGAAAACAAATTCTTCGTGATTTCCCCTAAATTTTTTATAGATATTAGTTTTAATATCGCAGTCTATTTTTGAGACAAAAATAGACGGACAAGAAATCATAGTCAATAAATATGACGCAAATTTTGCCATTAAGAAAATTATGTTGATGATTACATTTTAATAGCTTAATCAATAATATATGATAAGTGAGCTCTCCGAGAAAAGAACAAATTTTTTCAGGCAATATCTTTTCTACGAGATGTACCTTATCCATGAAAATCATCTTGTGTCAAAAATATCATGGGGGACTATTAAACCTGTAAATCTTTATGTAGCATTACACTGTAATAAAACATTGTATTATTTATTGCTGAAAACATGACAAAAAGTAAAGATTTCATTAGATACAAAATACACCAATTTCAAAAGAAATTTTATGCATCATAACGGGCTTTCATAATTGTGTATTTTTCTTTATCTTGTGTATAATAAAGAATGCAACAAACGATAACTTCTGATTCAATTATAGTATCAATTAATGCATCAAGCTGATTTTTATATTTTTCAGAAATATTGAACGAAAAAGTGAACCCAAATTTTGTATGTTTGTTATTCTAAAAATTAAAAGTATTATCTCTTGAAAACAATGCAAAATACTGTCCCATAATAAAATTTGAAAGATCATGAATATTGAGAACCTCTAGAATACTGCATAACGAACAAATTCGAAGATCATGCAAATTTTTGAGTTTTAAAATATTTTTCATGGTAGATGTTGTAACCACAGGATTAACACTATCCAACGAGCTAAAAAACAAGTTTCAAACAATGCTTTAAAAATTAAAAACTTACTACTTAAATGTATGAACACTTCTAATTGATTCAAGGATATTTTCTAGTATAATTGCCTTTCCGTCATTATCAACAATTTCAACATTATATAAATCAAATTTTTGAAACATTGATGCTAGTAATTTAAATTCTTCAAAAAGAATTCGGCTATGCGAAATGTCAAGTTCGATTTTTTCGGGCAAATAAAGCTTTGATAAAAATAAAGTGATATTTTGAGGGTTATATTTGTAATATCTAAGTGGACAAGTAATCCATATTTTGTTTTTATCTTTTATTACGACAGGATTAATACAACATCCAAAACTTTTTCTAAAGCACGTAAGTTCATTGTTTGAACAAAACTCTCTTCCATTTCCAACAATTCGGTTAACAATAAGAATTGAATTTTTTTTAAAGAAGTGTTTACAGCTTTGCACTAATTTATGATAGGCAGTCGGGGTTGAAGGATTTTTTGTTATATAATACATAACAGAATCCGGAAGAATAAAACATTGTTTTTGTGATGATGCGCAAGGCCAAGTAAATCTTTCATAATGATTTGATGATTTTAAAACAGACGCAGAATTTGCCATTTCACCAACTTTCTTATTACCAAAAAATAAAAAACTAAAATAATGGTTATTTAGAAGTGCTGAAAATAATGCGTCAGAGGTGAGGATGCCAAACACAAAAAAAATATTGTTTTGCACTTAAATTTATTTATCTTCTGCTGCTGAAAAAAACCTTTACAAGTGCATTTCATTGAAATTATTTTGATTATGCCTTAAAGTTTCCCTTGAGTACATGTCTTCAAGTGGTATTGTTTTAGTTCCTCTTTCTCCAAGAAATTTAAATTGGATTTTTAATGAAGAAGAGCTTGCAAGATCTGATAAGCTTTTCATACACTTCGGGTGATGATGGATTCTCCCAGATATATTACATGACTGGTGTGGCAGTGAGAAAGCTTGTAAATGACATGAATCAAGGAATTGCTCTCCTGTTGGAAAAACCATATCAAATATAATATCGAGTTTTAGTGTCTTCGACTTCATTTTTGTGAGACCAAGAGTGAGTCTAATCCTTTTATTTGAATTTATAGCTCGCTTAATAGCAATAGGGTTGTCAAAAAAGTAATAATGCATTAAAATTAAAAATATAAAAAACCTTATAATTCGCGAAAACAATAATAACACATAAAAAAAGCTTTTCTCGAAATCCAGTTAAATTATAATAGATTTTATTTTTTACGGTAGTTGAAGGAGAGAGACAATCATGTATATGATTATAGATAAGTTTTATTTTTTTATTGTAGAATGACAAATGAATAAAAACTTCTAATAGTTCTTTCTAAAAAAGGCATTAGAAAAAGCAAAAAAAGGAATAATTGCTGGGCAAAATTAAAAGTAAGAGAATTTTTCTCACAAAAAAATGAATAGAGGGCTCAAACTAATTTTCAGACTTTCTTTTCGCATGCATTTTTTTGCACAAAAAAAACTGTATATTTTTATGCATTATTGACAAAGCATAAAATGGATAAGTTTTGTTAATAGTAAAGGAAACCCTTTTTTAGAAGGGAGGTTTCTCTTTAAGTCATTTAGAAAATGTCACATAATTAAACATATGTTTCAAAAAACTTTTTAAGGATGTTGCAGTTAATTTTGTTATGCTTAAAAATAAACAATTTTTATTTTAGTTTTATTGTACTCTTATCATTTAAATATGGCTGGTTATTTGCACTAAGTGCAAATTTGCATGAACGTTGCTTTAAATGCATTTTGCAGATAAGGAGGATAGGGTACCCATAAGAGATAATTACTGATTCAAATAATCCATTGTGGCTGGAGTTTTACATTTGAGCGTTTTTTGGTACAGGGCAATAACTAGGAAAATAAATTTCAAAGAGGTAACAATTTGTGTATCCCTAAATTTTCTGTGACTCACAAACTTCTTGGAATGTATGATACTTCTTGAACTATGTTATTAATGAAAAACAAATAATGCAAAACATTTTTTGATAAAACAATTTTCTATAAATATATGCAATAACACAATACAAGAAATAAAAACAAAAGTAAATGTGAGAAAAAAATTTATTGATACTTTTCAACTTCTCTTTCTTGAATTTCTTCCATCTTTTGAAGCTTTATTTCATCTAGACTATCATGATCAATTACAGGTGGAACAAATTCAAATGATACAGTTGACAAAATTTCATTTATCACTTTTTCAATATCAGCATTATTATAAGACATATAAATTTTGAACAAGGTTTGATTTCTGGTTTTCTAAAATGAACGACATCATTTGTTTGTAAACTTTGTATATTAAAACAAACTTTACTTTTAAATGTTCATAAAATTTTGTGACATTGAAAGCCCTAGTTTTCGTAAATAATTCAACTTCTTCAATGGTACTGCAAGCATCAACAAAATCTGTATAACTTTTACAGATTGGATAATCAGACATATGTATGAAATCTCTAAAATATTTGCATGTTATGCTATTTTTGTGTAATTAGAAAGTAAAAACTTACAATAAAACTTTTTTAGCACCAGAGAAAAGTTGAATAATATTTTCTAAAGCTACAGATTTACTATTTTCATCTTTGATGGAAGTAACATCAAGAGAGAATTCTTTTACATGTTTTGAAAGAAATCTAAGATCTTTAAAAGAAAGTTTTTGTTGTACAAAACCCAAAGTTGAAACATCACAGCGATAAATTTGTCTAATAAATTCAGACGTTTTATTCTGATTTGTGCTTGAAGCAATATAAAGTTTTTGAGTAATCCATATTCTAGAATGTAGCATCATAATTCTATCAATTTTTTCATGTTCATAGTCACATTCTTGTCGCCCAGGACATTCATCTGCGGAACAATAATTCCAACCAGGTCCAGCAATTGAATCATATTCCAAATTTTTGAGGATTAAAATTGGATTTTTGAGGAAGAATAATTTGCAACATTTGATAAGCTTTTGATAGAGTTTGGGCGATGAAGGATTTGACCAAATATATTTCATAAGTTTTGATGGAAATGAAAGCTGTTTTTGTGGAAGACGTGATTGACGAAATTGTTTTCTATTTGGAAATAACATATCTGATTCGCTAAATTGAAAATTCTTTGAATCCATTTGTAAAATAAATATATGTGATTTCTTTTAATTTGTAGCTGAAATAAAGGCAATTAAATTGTCTTAAAAAAGTTATATGCTAATATTGAGAAAAAGAAAACAAAAATGCTCGATTAAAATAATTTATGAAAAAACAAAGCAGCCGTTAATAAATTTGATTTGTTCTTTATTGCTACGGTTCATACAAATGATTTTTTAAGGAAACTACAAATGACGATAGCAATTTATCCATCACATAATTAACAAAAAGTGGGAGACCATTATTAATATGAAAAATATAGCACCTTTTTTAATTATATGCAGTTTGAATTTTAATGATTACATAAGTTGAATTTAATCAATTAAATTTAGAAAAACAGCTTCAAAGCTCTGCAAACTCTTTTTGAAAAAAAAATTAAATCTAAACAAATTTTGCTATTTTGGTTTTATCGGGATTATTGTGAACATTTTTTTAGTCTAATTTCCTTCAAAAACGAAAACATAATGTTGTATTGATTTTTATACTTAAAATTTTATAATTCTTTTTGATTTGCTATTTTAATGAAATTTTATAATTCTTTGTAACGTGATAATTTTATTAATTTTATGATTTGTAATAATCCATTTAATATTATTTTTATACCGTAATCTTTTTTATGCCGCGCTAAATTGTTTTAATTTTATATCTTTTGTGTGCGGGTTAATTACCCAAAGTTTGAGGTCGAACAATTTATATTTGCATATTCTGCTGCATACAAAATTTTTAATAATAAAAAAAACTGAAACAAATGTTTGCAAGATTTTCAAGTTCAACATTTAAAGTTATAATTATTCCATGGAAATAATCATCGGTAACTGGGGATATCGTGTACCACTCACAATGTATGAAAATGTCATTTGATCAAATGTGCATGTAAAAATTGGCATGAATCTTATTGAATGATTGGAAAATCACATGATATGAATTTTGAGGCAATTCGGAATAATCATCTCTGGTGGTTTCCTTATAAGTTATATCGATTCCATCTTTCAAAATCCAATGGTAACACTTAAACCCCTGTCAGCCTATTCATAGAAAAATGCTGCTGAGCTTTGCTCTTTTTTTCCATTTTCTTAGTGCTTTGTCGTTTCTACTATATTTATTCGTAGTAATAAATTTTATTATTGTAATAACAGTTAGGTTGTTACAGTCTTTAATTATGTTTGCGCGCAACAAAAAATCTAATTATATACAAAAAAAGGTTACTTTTTTTTCAAAACTCCCCCTTTCTTCATAGACATTTTAAGTATTACTTTCTGAGTAACGCATTTTACCCAATTTCTTTAAAATAATAATCTTAATGTGGTTTTTATTTTCATTAAAAAATTTAAGTTTTACTTTATTTCCTTATTAAAAGCAGAACGTTAAAGGTTTTTTTCCCGTTTTTTTAAAAAAATGTCATCATCATCAATTAATGAAATATTAAAAAATTTATATGCTAATCTTACGTGGTATAAGCTAAATTCAAATTACAATGATCCAATGTTATCATATATGGAAACTTGTATACAAAAACTCGAAATAATGCTACTCCTAAAACATATTTTTCATTTTATCAAGATACTGGTTTTATATATGATAATTCAAAAATTGTTAAATATGGATCTATTCCGTGCTTAATAAATGAAAAAGAAGCATATATGAATTCATGGCTTTCATGTGCGCTTTTTAAATTACCATATTTTCTTGAAAATCTTCAATTTGGTTATATATGTTCAATTGTAATAATTCCAATAATGATAATTTCAATTTTTGGTGGAATAAAAGAATCTTATCGATGGTTTTTATTGAATCAAGCAATCTTTGATGCGTTACAATGTTACTCATTTATTTGTGAAAAGCCTACAATAATGTCATGATCAGCCGGAAGGATTCAACAAAATGTTACATGCTTTTATTCTTATACATTTACGAATCCATTGTTAGAAATATTTAATTTAATTTTAAAGGGAGCATTTCGACATGCCCCATATACTCCACTATTGTTATTAGCATTTTCACGTTTCATTTCGCTATATTTTCCAAATTTTTATCAAAAACATAATAAAACTTGGAAAATTTTTACTTTTATTGCATTTTTTGATGTAATAATTATTTTATTAAGTAATTTTCCAAAATATTTTACAAAAATTAAAGAATATATTTTATTAAGCCAACAAGAAGCATGCTTTCAAAAGTTTTGTGATTTTGCATATTTTAATCGAACCACTTCATCTAAATGTATGAGTATAGATGAAAAATTTTTTCGCTGTAATAATCAAGCCATTCTAAATTATGATCAATTAAAGCTTCCCTTTTCGAATTTATTTTCATTTGCGCCATTTATGTTTTTTTTGGTTTTAATTTTAGTTTTTTTAATTTTTATTAAAATTGCTTTACAATTAAAATTTCAACTAAAACATAATCGATATGCTTTTTATAGCACCTGTAAAGTTGCAGCAGTTATTCTCTTTCAATGCATTACTCTATCCTTTTTATTTATTATTTCATCTTTTCAAACATATTTTGAAATGATTGCATCTATAGATCAAATAATTCTTAATACTACTATATATCAATCGATATCACCTGAGATATTTTTAATGCAAAGTTTTGCAAGCACAACTTCGGTCAATGTTATTAAAATTTTTTAAGATTCTTTTATTGTTATTACCCTTTTAACAGGATATCGATATAAAATTTTGATAGTTTTTACTTTTTTTATTAAAAAATTTCATAACTGTTTTCGAAAAAGTAATAATAACAATTCTTGTGTTTCGAATCTTTTGTACAAACGAAGCACCAGTTAATTTCATTGTTCCCCTTGTTAAACTCTATTTTCATTAATATTTATGCCATTTATCTTTTTTTTTTGATGCTTAAAGTCTATAAATATGTTAATTAATTAAACAAAATAACATGAAATTTTCGCATTCTAAGCTTTTTTTTGTTCATTCCTGCTGTATATTTTGTGATGGAAATAATTGTTCCTTGAGATTCGGATGTATAAAATAATTGGAATTTGTCATTTGTATTAAACTTTTCCATTCGCCACAAAATCGAAGTAAATCACGGCTTCCAATAATAAATACGGCTTTTTTGGCACGAGTAATAGCAGTTTGAATTCGTTGTCGTTCAAAGATATAATGGAAGGTCTCTGAAAAAAATGTTATAGTTTACGTAAATTTGCAGGGAATTTTAACAATGTTTATTGGTATTTGGATTTCAAAAAAGTTGCTAACAAGGGAACCGATTCAAGTGCAACACGCAGATTGAGATTTGGCATATTTTTATGTAATTCTCCAACTTTTCAATATCATTTATGCCAATTTTTACGTTCCAAAATCCCAAAAATGCCATTTCATAAAAGTAAGTTGCACACGATCTCGCCTGCTACTTTTTCGAAAAATTGCTTATGTTTGTAAATTTTCGTAGGCATTTAATTTAAAATTTCATATTTCATATTAAAAATTTGTTTCCAGCATCTAAAAATTTTTAAAACTCAAAAAAAGCAATCTTTACAAAAAGTAGTAGACGATATCGTGTGCTACTTACTTTGTATGAAAATGGCATTTTTGGATTTGAGCACATAATAATTGGCATGAATGCTATTGAATAATTGGGGAAACACATGAAATATGCCAAATCTTAATCTGCGTGTTACACTTTTGTAAAAGTTATAAATACTTTCATTTATTTATTAAAAGTTTTATAGGATATTTCGTATTTTCAGTGCAAGATTCTGGAATACTGTAAAATACAGAAACCTTATTAATTATTCAAATATGTTGAATAATTAACACTCACAGCCAGCTCAGTGGCATAGTGGAGTAGCGCGGTGGATGTTCGGACTGGAGATCCCAGGTTCGAGTCCGGCCGGAGACGAAACATTATAAAATTGAGTGGTTGGGTGCTCGGTGGATCCGAGGTTAAAACGAATTCCATGGGTGGCACCAGGTTAAAAGTGAGCCATATTCTCAGGATATATCCCAAAGCTCTGGCTAAGCTACTGGAAACGGCAGGTGATCGGGCCTGCGGAAGCTTAATTTTTTTTTAATTAATTATTCAAATATGATGAATAATTAACACTCACATTATTAAAAATTACAACAACTTACCTCTTAATTCCCGTAATTGATATGATCCCTCTTTCAAACGACAACAATATTCCACGTATTCCTGCTTTTCTTCATTAATTGCTCTCGTTGTAATATAGATAACAATATCCGAATGTTCTCCAATAGAATTATCAACACATTTAACTTTTATTCTTCGTTGATCCAAAAAACTTTCACGCACTAACTTTTCTTGAATTAATTCTTTTTCAGCTGAATAATTACATAAAATAAGAATTTTTTCATCTACTAAAGTAGAGTTACTCAAAATTTGTTGAATAATTTTCATTGCAATAAAATTTTGAAAATAATTTTTTCGTGTTGTTGGTGGCACATATTCATCAATTTCATCAACATTATGAAAGGAAATTGGAATATTCAAATCTCGGCAAAGAGTAGTTTCGAATTTTAATGTCTCAGGAGAGAATAATGGAATAAGCGTTCGTTCAGGATAAAAATTATCATTCATAGTGTCAACAATTCCAGGATGCATATAAAAAGTTTTATTTAGTTGGATATATGAAATCTCGTTTGTTGTTTGAAGCATTTTTGAAAAATTGTTAAAACATAGTGGAAGACTTTCAAGTCGAAGTCGATGAAAATATGGATATTGGGTTGTATCACCATTTAAAATTAATTGTTCCAAATTTGTAATTTCAACAATTATATTCAGGATTTCTACAAATGGGATCCGGGCAGCTTCATCAACAAGAACCTGGGTAATATGATCTGCCATTGATGGAAGAAAAGAAATAAAAGTTTCATTTGTAGCAATAATGAAATGTGGTCGATAATAATTTAAGATTGCAGTTATGGCACCTTGGAAGATTGATAACTCTTCAGAAGTAATTAAATCAATATATGTTTCATCAGAATCTTCTATGGTTAATTTTTCTGCTTTGCAAAGAGTTGGCTGAAATGAGCGTTTGTGAGGGATTATTTCAATTTTGAAAATTTAAAAAAAGTGAATCTTTGATCGCTTTTTTTGACTAAATGCTATTCCCAGGAAAATTGTAGATATTTAAATAACATGTTAGCTGCTTTTGGTATTCGGAGACATTTCGCCAAAATGCGCAAAATTCAAATTTTTCAAATAAAATTACAATTTAATAGTTCTAAAAATTGTTGAAATACGCGCATTCAAATAAAAATTTTAATCAAAAAGAAAACCTCGTTCACATCGACGTAACAGCTTTTAAGCTATAATTTGCAAAATTTGCATAAAATAAAATTCACTTACAGTAATAAGATCTCTGTCATATCCATTTTCGCTTTCATGAAGAAAACCACAAAATTTTGTTTTCAATAATTCCATTCCTGCTGTAAGCTTTTCTCTATTCTCCTTAGATGGGTCATATTCTTTCAAGGTTTTTTTAATAACTGCCATAAATGAACCAGGTTGTAAATCATCAAAATTGCATAAATTCAGCAACCGAATATTTTTTTCACATCTTCGATATTTCGCAACTTTTTTAATTAAATTAAATTGAATTTTAAGATTTTTTGAAAACGGTGAAATAAGGGCCAAACATTTTCCAATATCTTTGAGATTTCTTTCAAGAATATCAGGAACAATAAAATTATTTAACGTTGTTTTTCCAGTTTGTGCTGCTCCATCAATAATAACAAGTGATTTTTGTCTTGAGACTTCTTCACGAGCAAAAGCATGAGCATATGGTAGCTGACCTAATTCAAGGCAGAAATCTCGTTGTTTTTCTTCCAACTTTTAATTATCAGAAAATGGAAAAGTTATTTGCACATTTTTTGGTTCAACACTTGGCATAAAAGCTTTCAACATTGTTGTTCTTGGCGAAACAGTTCTCAAAATTCTTTCAAGCAGATCTTCGTCTTCAACCAATTTATCAATAAATAATCTCCAATGTGAAAAAATATCTGTCGGTTCAAGGGTATATGCGCCGCACATGAGATCTCTTTGACGGACAAGTTTCCATTTTTTTAAAACATCATTAAATTTTACTTTGAATCCAATAATAACTTGTCGATCTTTGAATAAAGATTTATTAATTTTTACATGAATTTCTTTTGTTATATCTGAAAATTGATCTAAGTTAAATATGACATTTTTTTGAAGACAGTTTTTTTTCTGAGTGTTCATATTTTTTGAGATGTGGTTTACAGGACATTATGCTACAACATTTTTGTCAAAAAGTGTAAAGTTACAAAAAAAAAGTTGTAATCAAAACTCAATTTGATATTTACCTGAATCATCAATTATTTTACCATTTTTATCAAAATCATGCCGTTTTAAAATTGCTGTTGAATATCGAGTAAATAATGAATTGATATAATTCTTAGATGTATTTGCGCCTTCAACATTTTGTTCTTCAGAGATAGCCTTTTCACATTTATAAATTACTTGAGCATATTCAGATGTATCAGAAAATTTCCAATTTAAGCGTACTTTTTCAATTCTTTGGAGTCTATCCTTTGTAAACATGCAAAATAAGCATGTATAAAGGCAAATGAGATCATTCCTGAGATCATCAACACTTTCAAGCTTTTCAGCGATTGCAACAGAAACTAGAACATCTTCTTGAGGGGTTTTTTTATTAACTGGTAGGCGACGTGTTCCAAAAAAATTGCAAAATCTTATAACGTTTGGAAGAATTCTAATTGCAGATGAAGAATTTTCTGCAGAATGATGAAAAGAACCTTTTGGAAATTTGATATATTCACATCGAAGTCGGGCGCCAAGTATTAATGATCTAAAAAAGAGGGAATGTATTCGATGTTAAAAAAATAGATAATTATGCCCGCTCAGTTTTTGGCCGCAAATAGTTGATTTTGATTTTCATGAACTCATATTTGCAGGATTACGTCATGGAATGAGGGAGCATCTTTTCCATATAAAATTTTGCCATACTGGAACGCTTTGCCAAACGACGCCAAATTTGGCGTTTTTTGCCGAAATCGCCTAAAATATTATAATCTAGACATTTTTACACCCACTGGTCGAAAAATTAACTCTCTAGCTCTAAAAATGACAAAATGGCAGCCATTTGAAAAACCCCCTTTCGATGTAAAAAGTTTTAAATGCTACAAATGCCCTAATGTCCTTTTTTTCACTTTAGACAAATTTTTGTGAAAAAAAGGCGATTTATGCGAAAAACACCAAATTTGGCACCGTTTGGTCAAGCGTTCCAGAATAAAAAATTTTATATGGAAAAGATGTTTCCCCATATCATGACCTATTCCTGCAAATACGAGTTCATGGAAATCAAAAGCAACAATTTGCGGCCAAAAACCGACCGGGAAAAATACTTGAATCACCCCATACAATTAAGGACTTACTCATTTGATACATCAACGTCAACATTATATCTTGAAACTTCTTTATGATCAAATTTTTTTCTATCTGTAATCCAAAATTTTTTTGAATTACCATCAATTCTTGAAATATATGAAAAATCATAGCATCGAATAAGAGATGCATCATGATATGCCAAAGTTGCAATGCCATCAAAATCAAAAACATATGTTTTATTATCTCTTGTGTGGACGTATCCTGTCTCAACTTTGATCTGAGTTTTTGAAGATAAGGCACAATTTTGAGATCGATATTTTTGAACAATTATTTTATCACCAAGTGATAAACTTTTTATATCAGCAGGATATGAAGTTAAAATAGTAATGCCATCTTTGGCAGCTAAAATTTTTGGAGCTTTTTCATCAAATTCATCATTACATTCTCGAAGCAAAATAGTATGATCGAATTTAATACTTGAAACACGATATGGAACTGCCAAATGAAAAATTGTTTCAATTTGATTTTCAAGGAATTTTGAAGTTACTGAAATTGGTTGAAACATCTGAAATTATATATGTGTTAAAGAATGATATTTATGCAAATTTTTACAAATGCCAAAAATGTAGAATTTGCATAAAAAAATATACGTTTTACATTAAACACTACGCGCGAAAAAATCTATGAAAATTTAATTCAATATTTTGCGTAAACAAAAGTAAAGAAAGTTTTTTTAAAAAGCAGAAAATGGACTGAATGACAAAAGTACAAAGTACAAACACCAACAAGAAAAGGGAAGAAAGAGAAAAAAAAGAAAGAAAGCTCGAGAACACTGACAAACAAAAATGGATGAGCTTGGTTCCCTTTCACAAAAATAAGAATACATAAAAAGTGGTATTTGAGTAGATACATGAAAACGTTGTTAATATTGTTAATCAGTTATTTAAATAAGAATTATAATTTCATCATGCTTTCACAGTATTGTCGAAAAACGAAGATTTGAGCGTCTGCTTTAGTCATTCAATATTTATTTATTCATTTATTTGTATGCATATAGCACTGCCTCACAAAGAGACGAAAAAAGAAAAATACAAACAAAAACACTGTAAAAATACAATAACATTTTGACAAAATAAAGTTTTTGGAAAATTCTAAAGAAAGAAGAAATAAGAGATTTTAAATGAAAATTTAAAGGATGACAAGAAAATTTTGGTAATTTTTATTTAAAATTTAGAGTGTTTGCACAAAGCGGATCACCTAAAATCGAAAAACCAAATAGTTTTTTAGAAGTGTTGTAAACAATGCTTCAGAAGTGATGATACAAAAAACAAAAAAAATAGTTTTTCAATTAAATATTTTTTATCGTCTACTGCAGAGACGATCCTTTACAAGTGCATTTCGTTTAAATCATTTTGATTATTCCCTAAAGTTTTCCCTCATTACACATTTTCAAGTGTTTTTTGTTTTAAGGCGTTTCATCTTCAAGAATGTCAGTAGTAACGAAGTGCTCTTTATATAGCACAGAAAATATCTTCTCAAAACATTTTACGACAAAACTGCTGACACAAGACAGCCACTGAGGTTTGCATTTGAGTATTATTATGTATAAGGTAGTAACCAGAAAAAATTTCAAGGGAAACACACAAGTGTTTTAGAGAGTCATGAATTATGCTGTAAAAAAAGTAGGCAATGTAAAACCTTTTTTTGACAAAATAATTTTTTATAAATATGCAACAAAACAAGAAATAAAAATAATAGCACATGTTTAAGAAATATAATGATATTTTGTAATTTCACTTGCTTGAATTTCTTCCATTTTTTGAAGCTTCATTTCCTCTAGATTATCATGATCAATAACAGGTGGAACAAAATCAAATGATTCAGTTGACAAAATTTCATCAACAACTTTTTCCATATCGGCGTTATTAGAAGACATATAAATTTTGAATATAGTTTGATTTTTGGTTTTCTGAAATAAAACGCATATTTATTATAACATCTTTAAACGCCCCCATGCTTGTCACTACTTTTTGGAGCGTTAAATATATTGTTATAATTTTTTATTGTTACTATCTATTTTTGGTTAAAACAGTTTTTTAAAAAATGAGAGTTACAATAAAATTAGCATCTTCACAAAATTTTGTTACTCACAAAAATCCAAAAAATTGCTCCAATAAAAAAATTATGACAACGAAAATTTTTGAAATTTCGAATCATCAAAACCGAAGAATCTGCAAAATTTCAGCAAATTACAAAAAATAAAACTAACATAAAATATCTGTAGCCTTTGTTACTTCCAACAAAGCAAAAAAGTAAAAATGTTTTTAAAAAAAACTTACTTGGATGCTCTTTTTGATAAAAAAAACTTATAAATGTCCTCAAGATCCCTGGCATGATAAATAAAACTTACTTTTAAACGGTTATAAAATTTTGAAACGTTAAAAGCCCCTGGTAAAGTAAATAATTCCACTTCTTTAATGGTGCTGCAAGCATCAATAAATTTATCATAATTTTTACAAACCGAATAAATTTCAATGAAATCCCTAAAATATTTAAGGCTATGGAAATTCCATTTTTGTAAAATAAAAATTAGACTTACAAGGATACTTTTTTAGCTCCAGAAAAAAGTTGAATAATATCTTCCAAACGCACAGATTTACCATCGTCATATTTGATAGAAATAACATCAAGTGAACATTCTTTTACACCAGAAGAAGAAAGAAATTTGAGATCATCGAAAGAAAGTTTTTGATGAACGAGTTTCAAAATTTCAACATCACATTTATAAATTTTTCGAATAAATTCTGATGTTTTATTTTTATTTGTGCTTGAACCAATATAAAGTTTATGAGTAATCCATATTTTAGCATTAAGCATCATAATTCTATCAATTTTTTCATGTTCATATTCACATTCTTGTCGCCCAGGACATTCATCAGCAAAACAATAATTCCAACCAGGTCCTGCAATTGAATCATATTCCAAATTTTTGAAGATTAAAATTGGATTTTTGAGGAAAAATAATTTACAGCATTTGATAAGCTTTTGGTAGAGTTCAGGTGATGAAGGATTTGACCAAATATATTTCATTATTTTTAACGGAAATCGAAAACGTTGTTTTGGAAGACATGATTCACGAAATTGTTGAGCATTTGGAAAAAACATTTTTGAGTTGCCAAGTTGAAAACTGTCTAAATCCATTTGAAATATAGATAAATATAAGATTTGTTTTTATTTGTAGCTCAAACAAAAGCAATAAAGATTGTCTAAAAATGCTTTGATTATAAAAGTAATAAAATAGAAATGCACAAAAAAAACAACTAAAATTTTTGAGATCTGTATTTTATTGCATTTGATTTTTTTGCCACACAAATAATTTTTTTGTTTTAGCACAAATGACAAAAGTATTTTATCTGTCACATAAATAACAAAAAGTGTGCAGCTTTTTAGAATGCCTATAATAAAACATTTTATTATACTATTATATCCACTGTAGGGGTCGATTCTTTTTGATTCTTTAATTAAAGAAAATTAGCAGATTATTCTTGGTACTTAAACCTTGAAAATTTTAAGCTTTTTTATTACACATTTTTCTTGCATTTGAAAAAACAGCTTTATGAGGCTTTATAAATTTTTCTTAAAAATATTCAAAAAACGCATATTTACAATTCACGTGAAAAAAAGGAAAAAAAGCAAACTATCGTTGAATTTGACTTTCATGAATGCAATTATTTCTCTTTCGGCAGATCAACCTTTTGTGTCCCCATTTTACGCATACATCATAATTGCTTTTCTGAAAAAGAGGAACAAGACCGAATGAAAAGGAGGCATGATTATTATGGAAAAATGACTTTTGACAAAAACATTTTTTTTCTGTAGTTTTGTTTTGTAATTTCAATTTTTCTTTACAGCTGCAAAATTTTAAAACACAAGCAGGGAACTTCACCAGAGGGTGGCACAACGGGCATGCGCCCCCACTGAAATTGGAAAAATCCTTTGATATTGTTAAAGCGGCAAAAGATTGAAGGCACGCCCCCTCCGAAATGGCTTGTATCCAACCAGAAAAAGATTTCCGCTGACGTCCTTAAACATAAGAGTCTTTTTTAATGTAACTTTTTCCATGAAAAAACAAAATCACTAAAACAAAAATATAATAATATGTATTAACAATTTTGCCAAATAATTAAAGCAATCATAACTTATGACTATGATGTGTTAACGTTATTATTGCAACAAACATAATATTAGTAGGATGACAAAAAAGGTAAAGAAGCTAGTTTACAAAATACATGCATCCATCAAGGACATGTTGTCGATGTAAATGTTCCGATAATATTTGGTGTTTACTTTATTGCAATTTTATTGCTTTCGATTGTCTGTTGTTTTTCTTTTATTGTTACTGGTGGTTTCACTAAATGCAGCAAAAAGTGAGCATTGGTGGTAAGCACTAGGGCTTTTGTATTTTGATAATTGATATCTTTTACTAATAATGAATAATTACGTAGATAAAAAGAGAACTTTATTATTGCTTATTTTTAAATCATCAAAAAGGAATTACAGTAAGAAAAGTTTAGTTTGTTGTAAATTTTTATGTGTCTCTTTTAACAAAGAGTGAAACTTGAGACACATTATTATTTTTCTTCTTACAAATTTTCTTTTTTATGGAATTAGGTAGAAATTTAAGTGGAAATTTCAAAAATTTGAATAATCCTTGACGATATCCCGTTAGCACAAACAAAGTTATCAATGAATCAGACAAAATTCTAAGCATATTTACAGATTTATAATTTTGTTGAAGTAATGCCATCCACGTTTTAATAGCGTAAGAAACAACCTCATTAGTATAATGTTGAATAACGTATGGAATAACATCATATATAAAACTCATATAAGCTGATATTAACAAAAACACGGTTGCAGTAAAGCATTGAAATAACAAAACACAAACAACTTTGAAGGATCCCAAAAATCTTGAAGCGTTTATCTGAGATTGAGATGAAAGATGTAATAGAATTTTCACAAGAATTGAAATTGCGAAAACAATTGACAGTGTTAGCCATATGGTAATAAAAAAAATATGCATATAGCGAAAAATGAAACTTATTTCGTATGTGTAAATTGTAACATTAATACAATTCGAATATTCATCATCGCATTTTAAACCTAAAATATCAACAACAATTTTAAACTTAAAAATTTTAATGTTTTATATCACAGTTTTTTAAAATTTTTTTCTTGGTAATGGCTTTTTTTTTTCACATGGACTTCAGTAGAATTTTTTTAGGGAAAGACACAATCGACTAAGGAGAAGCATGCCTTTGATCTTTTGCCGTTTTAACAAGACAACGTCAAAAAATCAGAGCATTTTTTTCAATTTCGGATGGGGCACGTTCCCACGCTGCTGACATCCATGTTCATACAGAACCCTGACAAATATGCCAAAAAACCATGATTGTCAAAATTTATTTTTAATTGTATAAAGCTCGATTTACTAGCAGTGTTGTTGCGACTCCAACTCCGGAGTCGACGTCGATTTTTTTGAAAGATCAAAGGAAAACATGCCGCCGGAGTCGATTAATCGACTCCGCAGTCGACTGAGTCGGAGTCGAAAAAATCAAAGGGTACAACACTGCTTACAAGAAACACAAGCAATGCTTGGCAGCGACAAAAAGGTATATAGTGCATTTTTGGGGTAAATATGTCCCAAAAACACCATTTTTGAGGTTAGTTTTACCGTATGTTTTACCGTTTCTGAATTACCGTATACGCGCCCAAAAATTTGCATAGTTTGTTTAATGTCATCAAAAATTTTTATAAAAAGTGAACTAACCTATACGTCTTGATCCTGTACAATATTTCTCTTGACATTTTGCAATAGTAAAATTCAAATAAAGTGTATAAAAACATATGAAAAAAGCGCTTGCCAAATTTGAAACTATTAAAAGAATTACAATTTTTTTCCAGTTATCATGTCTTTCATAAAAGTTATGCTTAAACAAAGCCAAGAATCTTGAAAGTGATAACATAAATAACATGGATAATGGAAGATATTTGACCAAATCAGTTACAGCATTGCCGATTCCAGTTAAGTAATTGTTGGCAGATCTATCAAAATAATATGGACAAGTTATTATTGGTTTTATAATATCCGTTTTCATTGTTATGTAATAACTACTAACTGATGGCTTATTACATACAAAATCATATTCAACAACTAAATCCCATAAAGCTTGATTTAAAATGAACCATTTATATGATTCATTTATTTTTCCAAATATTGAGATAAGAATGACAGTGACAGTAACAATAAAACAAAAATATTCAATTTTAAGATACTGTATACCATATGAAAATTGAAAAACTTGACATGTTTCATAATCGGGTGCCATGCCCTCAAGCCCAAACGCTGAACAGGATACATTGTAAGACATTCTTTTAGGAACGCAAATGATAAAATGATGTGCTGTAATAAGCCAGTTTACAAAAATACGTTGCTATATACGTTTATTACATAGCAACAACAACTGCAAACCTTAATAATAAGGTAGTAGTAAAGATGATTGCAGAGTTTTTCAAGAATAGATCTATTTAAACGTTTTTTTAAATAACTCAAACCTTTTAAATTATAACCTTGATATAATGATTTCATAATTAGCACATTGTATTGCGCTTGCCGGAGCAAAAGTGCAGCATGCATCACATGGTTGCACCTTATCATTATTTTTAGGCTTTGATTAGAAATTGATATTTTTTATTCAAATAATAAAATACGGCTGTAATAAAAATTTGTTTGTTAAAATTTAAGAAAACAACAAAAGAAATTAATTTCGTAAAATTTAAAAGTTTTTTATTCGCAGCCAGCCGTAGCAACAGCTTCACCATTAAACATGAATTGTCCAGTAGATGCATCACATTTAACGATAATTAATTCAGGTTCTCTAAAAATTTCCATACCAGCTGCTGTTACAGGAATAACAGCGCAACCAGGATCACACACAAGCCTCTGTTGTCCAGTTGCGGCATCACATCCAGAAATTTGAATAGGAAATGCTCCCTGGCATAAGCCACCATTATCTTGAACTAGATTTGGGCATGCGCTACAAGGAGCTAAAAAAAAGGCATTATATGAAAAAAACGTATTACTAAAAAGTCTTTATAAATAAGTGTGTAAACAAATTTTTTGAGTTTATTACACGATTTTTGAAAACCAGGAGTTCTTATTTAAACTTTTTCAAAGATAAAAATAACAATTTCTTTGTTGACGTTTTTCACTTACATGAAGGACTAGGAGAGACAGTAGGAGAAACACCAGGAGAGCCACTTGTTAATGGAAGCTGTTTCACTCACAATTGGAGTTGGCATACAATTGTTTGTAACTTTGAAAAATAAAATATCATTAACAAATGATAAATAACGGTTATACTCATCCTATCAATTAACAGGGAAATTGAAAAAAAGTGAAAGTTAAAGATATTTTTTTTAAAAACATGTATCCGGAAAAAAGAACGTATTATTTTAAAGAGGTCAACATTATGTTTTTAATCTGTCTAAGGCAGTTGTTTTTAACATTTATTAAAAGAAATGATAGTTTTTTTCGATTCAAGGATTTGAATTGATTGTTTACAAAAATATCGGGTTTTTGAATTAAATAGTCATTTTTACGAACATCCTGTCTGTCGTCGTATTTGGAGAATAAAATCAAGAGAAAACATAAAATAAAATGGGCGCTTTATCTTTTCTCTGACTTAAAAAGAACGTCTGCGGAAGCAAAACATTTCTTTTTTTAAGGAAACAGAAATAATTTAAATTCATTCTTTTTACCTTGAATTTATTCCTTGAAAGATAGTAGAGGATTGTAGCCACTACAAACTGTTATGTTGTCATCGTTTGATCAATGTTTTCAGGGTAATTTTGCATACGAATATTAATTGTTCAAGCACAACAGCTTTATGAAAACATCTGCTAATGTAAACATAGAAAAAAACTGCATACAGCAGCAAATTCAAGAATGTTAAAGGTGTAAGTTTATGTGTTGTGGATCATCGACCTATACAAACAAATACAAGAAGGAATAAACATTTTTATGTGAAAATCATTTTTTTATCATTGAGAAAAACCTGTGAGAGAATAAATACCTTTAAAGGACACTTCTAAGTATAGACGAAATGATATTGATTATACAAGCAACAAGTTGTCGTCTACAAATGCTACTTTTTTTTGAAACCTTATTTTTATCGGTTGTGGTTCTATAAAAAATGTCGTCATCTATCTATGAAGAAAATTTAAATGAATTATTATTAAAATTAAATTCATCTAAAACGGATCAAGATAAATATAATTATTTAAAAGAATTTGGGATGAAATTTCCGTTATTTGATGATTTGATGGTTCAGTTTAAAGGGTAGCATGATTTTGATAAATGAATTTGTTAGCAATAATTAAGGTTTCTATCATCACCAGATTACTACCAAAAAAAGCATGTATCTCAAAAATTTGTTACTCATTCCCCTCCAAGTTGCGGTCCTTTTTGATTTTTTTTTACATTTTTAGATTATGTGATAAATACAAAAAAAGTTTTGCAAATGAAATATCTTATATGAATTATAATTGGAATGCATGCTTCTCGTGTAGCATTAAATGGGATGATATGACAGAAACTATAAAAAAGTTAAATAGGTATGATTCGGATATGGGACAAATGATGGCAGAAATATATTTATCATTTCCACATCAACATTTAAAATCTTTATTAGATCAGCTAATTTTTTATTCTGGTAAGTATACTCTCATTCAAGGACGTCAGCAGAAAAATTTTTTTGGGTGGGCACATACGATTTTGAGGGGGGCACGCCGCTTTGCCACGTGTCGGAAAATTTTCTATTTCGGAGAAGGCAAGTTCTCCTCATGCCCTCCTCCCCCTTGCTCTCATTGAACACCCATTTTCCTAACACAATTTTTTAGTAAAACCTATTTCTAAAAAAACGATGCAAAATTATGAAGATTCTATGATTCATTATAAAGAATTATCTGAATGCGATAATGATGATGATGATAAATGGATTGAATGCATGGGCCACCTAAAAAATGAAGATGCTGTAATCGCAAATATGAAATATCGGCTTGATCAAGGCACAAAATGGAAAAATAAAAAATTATGGGATTATTTTATTAGTTTTGCAAAAGAAAAAGATTCATGGGTATGATTATGTGACCTATATTTTACTGAGCGTCCAAAAAGAAATCACCACTTCCTGTATTGTGAGCGCTCCGTGATCCCACCACGAAATTCATAAGGTTATGATACTGTACTGTTAGAGGGCTTAAGAGTCAAGTATTAATTCCCACATATTCATTTCTGTCTGTAATTAGATGACCCTAAAACTGCTCCACTTTTTTTATCTCATTAGTTCACTCAAAACGCGCATGGAATGTGTCTGGACCTCCATGTAATAAGATTGAAAGATCTCCGGTGTTAAGGTTAGTTTCCACGGCTGTTAAGAGATAAACTAGGGTTGTATCCTTTATTTGGTTACATTACAAGTACAAATAAGATAAGAAAGATGGAAAGGGAGAGCTGATGAGTGCTCGTTGGTGAAGCTTGTAGAATGACTGGTAATGACAGGGAATGACATTTTGTTGAGCAAATGCTAGAGCTTTTATTGTAGGTAGCTGTGTTGATTGCTATGCAGCTAGCTCTAACATTTGCTTATCCATTACATGTCCATCTGCAATTCCCTTGAAATATTTATGGGGACCCAATAAGGGGTGGCGATTTTTTTGGACGACTTCCTGTAATGAAAAAACTTCATTAATTAACATTATTCTAGGCTATTTTTACAATTTATTCTCGATACACTCGAGTATTTATCAATGATAAAGAAGCTGTAGAAGATTATCGAGAAAATATTGAAAAACAAGCAATGTACAATTCAACTGTTACAGAATTTTGGATTGATACAATTGAATATGAGCTTGAATATGGTGTTAACTTAGAATCAGTCTATATCCTTCTTGAAAGAGCATTGAAATCTATTGTTGGAATGCGATATAAGCTTATCCGGAAAGATAAAGAAAACTTTATAAAAAAATTAAAAAATTTTGAAATTCAAATGAAAAAAATTGAAAAGGACAGACGAGGACCTAGATGGGAAAAACTAAATGAAACATTAAATGCACTTGTAAAGCCAAGCCATCATTTTCGATGTTCTTCAACAACTACACAAAAGCTGCCATTTCATGAAAATTTAATTTTATATATTCTTAAAAATGCTAATGCACCACTGTTGAAGAACCTCTATTCCTTATGCAAATTTTTTTATTCTCTTCAAAAAATTCCATTATGTTACAAATTTTCATATAATCCCAATCATCTTAAACCATCTTATTGTGCAGAATCCTCATTTACCAATGACCTCAGCTTTCCTGCAGGATTAAAAAAAATTTTTATTTATGAATTTTTAAGCTTTGGATTTTCTACCAGCAGAACGTTATTGTCTACATTTATCCCAAAAATTTTCAAATCTACAGTACGCTTTCTATTTGTTCAAGGTCAAGATATCACTTTCGAAGAATTTAACTTTTTACTTTCTTCCAATATTGAAAAAATTCAACTTGAATATACTGAAATTTATCAAAATGACACAACAAAAATTTCTCGAAAAACGCTTCTAAAATATGTTGATACATTTCCAAAGCTTCATCATTTAACTCAAATCACACCACATCATTTCATCTGCATTTCTACTCAAGCCCCAAAAACTCTAGTTAACACTAATGTATTTCAGTTCCAACAATTTGAAGTGATTGATATCAGGTATCAAACATTTTCTATCCAACATCTCAATCGATTAATTATTTTACCAAATATCAAAGAAATTTGCATAATTAAGTGCCAAATTACTGATACAAATGGAAATTTAATGAATAAAAGTGAAATTTGTGAAATTATTGTTGCTCATAATAATCCTAATAATCTTACATGTCTTGATGTTTTTTGATTTAAAAAAATTTCTATATTCATCAAGATTTCTCTGTCGGTTTAGAAACCCAAAATGTATTTTTTTATTGTACAATAAATTTTCTGGATACTATTTTTTGTCCGTAAAAAAAGTTTATAATTATGCCATTGACAAGTCGAGAAGGTTTTGTTTCAAAAATAAGTTTTGGGATTTGGATTTTCCTGTAGATGCTGGATATCACTGATATAATAATCTTACCAATAGGAAATTGATAAAAATGGTGTTAAGGAATTCAGTTAAAAACAAACAAGAAAATTTTGTGTGTTGTCTTCTTTATTATTTTTCTATCTTTGATGAAGAAAATTTCTTTTTTCATTTTGCTTCCTTATTTTCGTTTTTCTTTTTGTTTAAAAACAAAACATGATTGAGTATTTACAAACATTATTATCATTGATGTCAAGTCTAAAGAAAATAGTATAAAAGTGTAACACATTTTCTTAAGGTACTGACTTTAGTTGTTAAAAAATTCTTTCAATAAAAATGAAGTTTTTAATTGTTGCTGCATTGACTATTCTTACTGTTGCCAGTTATATCAATGCCAAATGTAGCGATGATGAATCAAAAGTATAATTTTAAAAAATGAAAATAATTAGCATCACTATAAAAAAAGGCTTTAAGGTTGTAAAAGAATGCTATTTGAAATTTATCAAAGCAACAAATGAAGCAAATACTCATCATGCAGGTGCATTGAACATTGGGGATGATTGTGAGCAAGTTATTTTTTCTTACGGATGATTCTCTTTTTCCATAAATATTGTAATTTTTAGATTATTTCATGACCATCAAGAATGCTTACAAAATGGACCTAAATGTTTCTTTGATTCAAGTGTCAAAGAAATAACAAAAATTTTCGATTCAAATAAAATAGAGATTAGTAAAATGCTTCTGATGGAATATTCTTTCAAATATTTTTGCGCTCAAGATATCAATGGTAAATTTGATATACAATGGGTGACAAAACTTTCATTCCATTTTCGCCCTTTTTTGCCCTTTTTTTAATTAAACGATTTCTAGATATCCAAAATTCATGAAACCTTCAGGAATTATACATATGGACCTAGGGAAGAGATTCATAGCACTTTTAGAGCCCCATGTACCCTCTTGCCCTCAGGGCATCCCCGATAGTACCCCAAACCGCCAAATATGAGAAAAACAAATGGAAATCTTTTTTTTAAAATTCCAGAAAAAATTGTAGAAGGCTATAAAGATACATATATAGCAAATCGACTATGGGGAATCTGATGGTAACATTGTTAGAATTCTGGCGCCTTCAGAATCCTCGGATTCAGAAGACTTTTGTAAACAGAACGATCGAGGATCTGGGCATTTTGTTTCTTTTATCATTATTTGTTGAACATTATTCCAAAAAATTCTACCTTAAAAGTATATCCAGACAAAAAAAGTTTTTTAGGCCATCTGAATCTTGGATTCAGATGCCGACAGAATCTTTAAAATATTTTTTTCGAATTCCTCATAAAATTCTGATATATAAAGCATATTCATACAAAAAAAGTTATTAAAAAATATTTCGGTCTTCTGAATCCGAGGATTCTGAAGGCGCCAGAATTCTAACAATGTTACCATCAGATTCCCCATAGTCGATTTGCTAAAGTTTTTTTTTGTTTTGTCACCCATTGTATATATGTATTTTTTAAGTATTACCCATCGTTAAATTAGACATTGCTAGAAACATATGGCTGCATCTTTGAAACATCATATTTCAGGTTCAGGAACCAGGGAAGATACCAAATGTTTTGCAACTGTAACAACAGAAGATATTGATAAAGAATGTAAAACGCCAAAAAGCTGCAAGTATGATCTTACAAAATCATTTGCAACAATAAAAAAATATGCTAGTTATTTTCAGAGATTTTAAAGAATTTCATATTTGCTTCAAAAAAGTTTTGATCCATAAATGCAAAAACGAAAAGCTTTCAAAGCTTTATGCTGATGCAATGGAATATGCATTGAAAAATATTTTGACTCACTGTTAATATTATTATTTAAGTAATACATTAACGTTTGTAAAAATTCGTTATTTTTAATCTTTAAAAAAGATTCAATCTGACCATTCAGTGGAGGAAGTTTGTTTCAAAAACAAGTTTTATGATTTTGATTTTCCTTGTGAGTGGTAAAATGTATATTAAAGGCTAGGCGCCGCTGCTACTATTTTTTTTCGACAAACACAACATGATAAAAACAAAACAAGTTCAATAATAAAATGTAGCAAAAATTCTGTAAAGATGATTAACTCAAAACTTATTGTAATGTCTATGATATGTTAACACTATCATTGCAACAAACACAACAATTGTAGGAATAAACCATTTTAAGATTTCACCCAATTCAAAGTTATCTTCATTTGCTAAAATGCCGATGTAATCATTTTTAATCTATCCTTTTTGTACATTAATATTAAAAGGAATAACTTTGTCATCAGAGAGATTTGATTTACCAATTCCAGCAATAAATGAGAGCATATTGGATTTTGATTCACAGATATTTTTGAGTTTTTCGGCATTGTTTTGTGTTGCAATGTCCAACAACTGTGTTACATTATCAAAAGTAACTTTTGTAACAAGAAAATATTCAATTCTAGTCTAAAAAGTTGACATTAGTGATATTAATTATTTACGGAAAATGTTAAAAAAGGATAAAAAAATTCATTGCGAACATGCCCTTCATCTTTTACAGCAGTTGGACAAAGATCAAAAAACTTTGGGCACAAAACTCATTTGTGATTTGCAAAAGTTGTGCTTAATTACTTTTGTAAAATTTACCTTGAGTTCAAGCATTCCATATTTTTCAGCAAAATTGAAAATCAATATTAATTCTTCCAACTTGAATCCTGCAATCTTGCTACTGCCATGTTGATAAAAATCAATGCTTGCTTTAACGACTTCATAATCAAAATCAGTAATTTTTATATAATGCATATTTCGGATATCAACTTTATTCATTTCTTTAAAAATAGAGGAAATAGTTTCAAGGAAACATTTATTGACCTAAAATATTTTTAGAATAAATTTTTTTTCTTTCACACCTCTATTTTTAGGTGGAACAAAGTACTCACCATGATTGTTCTCTTTTCAACAATTACTTTTAAATTTTTTTGTTGCTTATTTACTTTCTTTTTTGTTAAATATCTTTCATTTGAAGGATCAATAGTAAGGGTGCCATTGCATTTTAGGGTATAAGTGAAATCTTTGGCAGCATGTAATTCTAAATGTTTAACCAGCTCGATTCCATCACTTCCTGAGCCACTAAAATTATGTTCCAGTTTTTTAATTTCAGTTTCAGATTCTGCAACAAAAAAGCTAATATCTGCTTGAATTTCATCATTTTCGTTCAAAATATTGAAATAAATCCAAGCAGCACCACCTGGATTTTCATCTTTGTCATTTGGATATAAGGTGAAAAAGAATTGAACATTTTCATGCTTTCCAGCTTGAAAAATTTTACTTTTAATTACACCTTCATTTTTATTAAGAACTGCTTGAATTGTTTTCTTGGTTAACAGCCATTCAAAATAAAAATTGTAAGCATTCTAAAAAAACTGATATTTAAAAACTGAAAAAACCTAAAATACACAACACTTACATCTTCATTTGAAGAAAAAGAATCTGATAAAAATGACATTTTTAAGATTATCACTATCCATATAAATTTTACTAAACTGAAAATAAAAAAAAATCGTATTTTATTTATTCAATTTTTTGTTTTGGTCAAATCATAATTCCTTAATTATGATACAGAGGCATTCTTTTATTAAAGAGGTCAGTCAATATAGTTGGTTATTTCCGTTGTGCTTGTCATCAAAAAAACTGATTAACTTCTTAAAAATAAGGCACAGATTGAGCTTGTATTGTATAAACGCCATTGCTGTTGCATTCAATCAAAAAAGCGTCAAATATTTTTAGTTTATATGAAAACAAAAACTCTTTTTAGTTACTGAGTAATTAAATTGTCATCTCTTAATTCTCGTTCTTTTAATTTTTTTATAGATTTTAACTTTGAAACACACATATTAATTGCCCTGGACAAAATTTCACTCTTTTTTTAAATATTTTCTAAATATTCAAATAATTTATTCACATGAAAAAAAATGAAGAACAAAAGCAAAAACATGATTTGTCAAATTTTATGAAAACAATTAGTTTTTCTATGCGAATCAATTTTCATAGCCTCAATTATTTCATGGATGCATTTTAATTGCGTTTTTTTTGACAAAATGTTAAGGTATCAATTTGAAAAATGTGATTCTTTTTGTGATGTTATTATTTTTGCGCATTTAACTTCATAATTTCATTTTTTGACATAAACTATTTAAAATTGATGGATACCTTGCAAAAATTTGTTTTGTAAAAATGAAGAGATTTTTAAAACTTGTTTTATCTTACTTCCTTTTCCGGATAGAGAGAGAAAAACTTTTAAAGAATAAAAAAGTGAGCATTAACTCTTTTTTAATCGGAATTTTAGGTTTTGAATAACCATTAAACAGTGTTAACTACGTAGGCTATTACAAATTTTAACAATTTTCTTTAATTTTTTTACAACTGATTTGCACACTTGTATGTGTTTCTTTTTCTTTTTTGTGCGAAAAAAATAAACAAAGTTTTCCATTGTCGAGAAAAGAGCATTTTCTCTAGAAAAATCAACGATATTTTGCAGCTTCTTTTGCTTGAATTTCTTTCAGCTTTTCACACTTCCATTGATTAAGTATACTAAATTCAAATACAGGTGGAATAAATTCAAACGATTCAGTTGCCAAAATTTCATCAGCAACTTCAATAACACGATGATTTTGGCCATATGTAAAAATTGTAATTAAAGCACGATTCTTGCTGTTCTATAATAAGATAAAACATTTATTATAAAAAGCCAATAAGAATAATAAAATCACTTTTAATTGTCGATAAAATTCATGAACATAAAAATTAGGAGGAATACACCGTAATTCAATTTTTTCGATTGCACCACAGGCATTGACAAAATTTGTATAATTGTTACACACAGAATTATCATAACTCCCCATAATGTTTCTAAAAAATTTTTATAATTGAAAACGAAAGTTGCATATTGCTCCGAAAAAGAAAAACATATAGTGATTTAAGAAAAGTGCCGAGCTCGTTTTTGACAAAGAAATCGCATTTTAGGAGCTCATGTCGGAAGATAAGCATCCTTAGCATCAAAAATTAGAACAAAAAAAAATTTGAATATGGCACAGCATTTCAAAATGCCAAAATTTTGAGTGTACATGACTCTGCCCTCTCATGGAATAAATGCACAGAAATTGCGTAGAGCGATTTGTCGCCTATAATCAAGTTAGCACTCTTTTTGAATTGCCATGTATAACATAACATACATTTTGACTTTTTTTGCACCAGAAAAAAGTTTTACAATATCCTCAAAAAACACTGCATTGCCGTTATCATATTGTAGTACGAACCTAAGTTAAGATTTTGCAAATTAATTTAATTATTTCAAAATCTTTGTTTTTGTTTATTTGCACTTTTAAATTGAACAAATATGTATCCTTTTTATCGAACGAATTTGCATCCTTTTTCTCACACCTTTTGTGCACATCTGCTTTTGATCTTTTCTCACAGAAAATATTATTCCTTTTTGATCCGGCTGGCGCTGCCTGTCTTTGCTTTGATCTCTTAATTAAATTGTACACTTTCTTAAATCTCCACCTTTTTGCCTGTTTTCGAGAAGCGTCTTTCGAGCTCGATTTGGGCAATATAAAAGCGCTCCTGCTTTTGTCTTATTCATTCAGTTTTTATCTTATTTTTGGTTGTCTTCTTTCACCTCTAATAAGCTCTTCCCTTTTGGTTATTTGGTGCTATCTTGGATTTAGTTTACTTGCTTGTTTTGATATTAAATAAATACAGAAAGCTAAAACACCCTTTGGTATTAAACCATCTTGATTACAGTTGGTGCCACTGACAGGGTTGCTTTCTGATATTTTTGTTGTTAACAAAATTTCGTGCATATTGTTACTTCGGTGTTTTATTTTGTTCCTGTAAAGTTATTTTTCAAGTTATTTGTCTTGTTTGATTTCCACTGAAAAAAGTGATGGCAACTAGTGTTGGTGGTGGTGGTGTTAAAAAGCGCGCATCGTTTGAAGACCAGGGCCCAATGTCTGATAACGAAAAGAATAGTATTTTTAAGAAAGATTTGGAAGTTAAAAGTTTTGGAGAAATGCTTATGCTTTGTGGACAAATGGAACAAGTCAATGCAAGATTTTCACGTTTGATTGAACGAAATTTAACAAAGTTGGAACACGAAATTCAAGCAAGATTGGAACTTATGGTCAATGAAATGGCTTCCATGAATGAACAAATTGGTTTACTTGGCAAAGATATTGATGAAATCAAATCAAAACAAAATGGTGAACTCGTCGGTCAAGATTGTGATGGATTAAAGGCTATTTATGATTGCTTTGAACGTCAACAAGAAAAAATGAAAGAAATGGATATTTCCCTCAAAGAATATGTTCAACATCAAATTCATGAAGTCAAATCAATTGTTGATGCTCCAAAATCTGCTGAACATGGTGATAAAGCTCAAGAAGAAAAAGCTCAGGTTGCGTTAATTTTAAAACCCTCTTTACTATCTGAACAAGTTCGAACTGAGATTTTGAGCCATACTTTGACTAACCTTGAGAAACTGAAACCTCAGCCTAACACTGCTCATTCAATACTTCTTGAAAAGCTTCGATCTTTGAATTCTAATGAAGATCAAAAAGTTAAAACTGAAGTTTCAAATATCCTTGAAGGTGATGATACTGGTTCCACCAAAAAGGAGCTAGTTGATAAAGATAATCGGGATTCTTCACATTTTTCTTTTGTTTCATTTGGTGGTGGAAGTTTTCAAACTTCTTTAATGGATCGAAATATTGATTTTTATCCTAATGGAATGGAGCAAATTGATAATACTGCAATTAAAGATGATCTTCCATGTCTTTCAATTTTTGCATTTGAACGTGATTACGAAAATTTTGCGGGAAAACCAGAAAAATCCGTGGTAAAATGGCTTGAAGGATTAGAATTTTTTATGCTAGAACAACCTTTTCCACCTTCCCCTGCTCAACAAGTTGCATATATCGTTAATCGTCTTACACAAGAAGCTCGTACTGCTTACGATAATATGGATAATAACTTAAAACATGATTATGATGCCATCAAAGCACATCTTATTGCAAGTTTTCCACAAAAAGGCGAAAAGAAAGCTGCAGAAATGGAATTAAGATTCTGTTATCAACAAATGAATGAATCTGTTCATGACTTCGCTTCGCGTGTTACTACACTTGTCCATTCCATGCAAAAAGGAGCTCCACGTGATGTAATTCAAGATACAATTTGTCGAGAAATTGTTCATCGACTTCGTGATGATCTTCGTAATTATGTGGAACAATTCGATATCGATTCATATGAAAAGTTGATGATTGCTGCTCGCCGTGGTGAACAAATTTTGCTCAGACAAGCTACTTCTTCACATTTATATCCTATGGAAAGGGGTGCCGCACTTCAACCTTTTTCACCTCTTGGAATGGCTTCTTATGCTGCAAGCAGAACTGAACAAAAATATGCTGGTGATTCTCTTGCTTCTGTACCTCCACATGGACATGTAAAAAGTGAAATTTTCTTTACACAAACAAGCAATAAGTGCTTTGAATGTGGTTCACCACATCATTTTGCAAGATACTGCAAACGTCGTCAATTTTCTGGTGATCGACGAAAACAATCATACAATAATCATCGACAACATAACTATGGTCGTCATGGGAGAAATGAACAACGCGATCGATATGATCGTCGAAGATCAAATGAAAGATATTCCAATTATAGCAGCGATGAAAGACGTTATGCAAGAAGTCATACTCCTGAACGTGAATATCGTGGTCATGGTCGTGATCGAAGCGCTGAACGATATCGTGAACCTGATTTTACAAAATATCGTGAACGTCGACATTCTTCAACTCATTCTTCTCGCGGCAATTCACGTGATCGAGATAATTTTTCAAAGATCCAAAAGTCCTTTTCATGTTCGGTTTGCTGAACCAAAAGAATCTTATCAAAATAGCTTTGATGTCGAAAATGACAATTTTAATGTTACTTTTGCTGAACCACCAAAAGCTGTCGAAGAAGCACAAAAAATTCTACGAATTGCTGATCTTCCAAGGATTCCTCGACTTCCACAAATTCCAGTTGATCTTGGTGAAAATTCAAAAAGGGCTGATATTCGAAAGAAATCCCCTATCAAAGCAACTTCTCACCGACATGGTAAAGCTGATCGTAGCCTTCAACATCAAAAACGTACATCAATGTTAGCTTCTGAAAAACAAAAGATTGTAAAGAAACAAGCTTCCATTCCAGCTACAAAAGCTTTTGCAGAAATTCGTCGTGGTTGTTTTGCAAAGCAGAATCCTGGTGATAGTGGTAAAAATGCAGCAACAAAGAGCACTGCTAAATCTCGTACAACATATTCAAAAGCTTTGTCACAAAGCTCTTCAAAAACTCCTGATGTACCAAAGCTAAACGTTGTTAAGAAGCCACCAGCTTCTCAACCTGCTGTACATGTTGCAAAAGCTGAAATGGCAACCCAAACTGATCGACCACGTATCACATGGACACCAGATCGAAATGAAGTTACTGATCGAGAAAGTGATGAGAGTATCTGGATTTTGAATGGTGGCAAGCAAGAGCCATTAGTTGTTGATACTTCTCATAAAGGAGAACGTCAACATTTGATTGTTGTTAATCCTACAGAGAAGGAAAAGTCGAATTATGCTTCACAAGCAATTCAAGCTCCAAAGAAATCCAACAAAGATAAAAGAGCAGTTCAACGCGAAAATCGTCGTCTTAAACGTCAAGGACTTGCAATTCAACGTGCAATTCGTCGTCGAGAAATGGCTGAAAAAGTCAATGTTAAAGAAAGCCGATTTGCTCGACCAAAACTTAAATCTGTTATTGGTTTTTCAAATGTTGCTCGTTACCTTTTGATTATGATTTGCTGTTCATTACCACTACTTGGCTCTACAGCACCTCTTACAAATCCTTTGTTTTGTCATCAAGAATCTCCACGTTCTCTTTGGGCACTTCCGGATCGACCAGTATGCAATGAACCAGACTTCATTCCTAAAGAAGTTCCGATTTCTGCTGATTGGCTTTTATATCGTCCGAATACTATCGAATACTCCACAACCGCTTCTCATTGTCGATGTATTCAAACTGAAGGTACACTTATTTGGGAACCTGATGTTTCACAACTTTGTCGGTACATTCCTATGGTTCATCGAAATGGTTGTTATACTTCAAAGCTCTGGGTTTCAACTGCCAATGATCTTGCCCTCTCTTTTCATCAACCACAAGTTGTTGAAACTTGCAATACAACTATGTTAATTGCTGATCAAGGTTACGGTATTCTCCAAGAACAATGGGATGCTACTCAACATAAACTTCAAACTCAAGAAGAACTTTTAAACCAAAGTAAAAGAGTTACCCGTGATGCGGGAATAATCTTCTCAACTCAATTGGCAAGTCAGCTTCTTGCTTTGCAAGAAAGTGCTACTAAAACAACACAGCAACTTTTTATGGCTTCATTGAATCATGTATGTTCCGGTCTACAAGCTGTGGCAGAAGCTATGTTAGCATTAGCTAGTGCCAATCCTACTCTTCTTGCACGTGAATTATTAAACAAAAGTGATATCTCTGCACGCTTAATTACTGCTAATGTTCTTGAAGTTCGTCCATGCTTCGAAATTGATTTTCAATTAATTCAATTCATGCCTCAACCAGGTCTCTGTTATGATAAGATCCCTGTGGAATTCACATATAATCATCGTCGACTACAAGCTATCTTAAATCCAATTACAATGCTACTTGAAGATGGTGCAAGAATCATTTCATGCGCTGATGCCGAACCACTTTACATTGAACGAAAAGATGGCCGATTGCAACTTTATGATCAAGTAACAGGCGATGTTCGATATGTTAAACATCCAAATTCAATTGGTCGCTTTCGTGTAGTTGATTTCCCTAAATTGGACTTGGAAAAAGGAAGCTTCAATAATCTTATCCTAGCAAATCTTACTGAAACCTTTTCTTTTCATAATTTTCAACAAGCTGCTTCACGATCTATGGCTATTCAAGATTTGATCATGGAACTTTCGACCACTGATGCTGGCAAGAGACCATCTGCTGCTCAAACAACTGCTGTCAAATTAGCAGAATCAGTAGTTTCAAAAGGTTTATTCAGCTTTTTATGTGGTGGTATTTTTGATCGAGTTCAAGTATGGATCTTTACTTGCTGTTTATATACTTCATTATCAATTCTTGGTAAATTTGTTTTACCTGCAATCTTTGATCAATTATTGAACAACATTAATATGTCATTTATTTTTCAACGTTTATGGCGACAAGGAAATAATGTTGTTGTTTCAAGATTGGAAAGGCGTCGTCAACGTATTCGTGAAAGACAATTAGCACGTGATATAGCAATAAGTGAATATTCTGCTCGAGCAAGTCAACCACAACATGATGTTCGTCCATCTGCGACTGTTATGGAACATGGTGGGCCTCAACCTTCAGTAGAATATCCTTCACTATATGATCGAACTTTACGTGCTTTACTACCATCCGCTTCAAGTGAAATTAATGCCAGCGAAACACGACTAACATGCCGTACTCATACAACTGCTATTGTAAATGGTGTCAAGGCTACTGCTTTGCTTGATGGTGGTGGAGCTAGTTCTTTCATTACAAAAGAATTCTTTGATCGGCTGGGAATAAACTTTTCAACTTCTGAAGTCACAAATCTTACTGGAATTGGACATGGTAGTGTCACAACACTTGGTAAAGTTGAAGTTCATGTTCAACTAAATAATTGGTCGAAAACATTGGTTCTGGATGTCCTTGCACTTCCACGCAAACTTTCTTATGATTTCCTCATTGGTGATGATATTCTGGGAGACGACTTTAAAGAAATCACATACAATTATCTTGAAAAGACTGCAAAATGGGGAAATACCATTGTAGAAATTTTCCAAGTTGATAAAACTGAACCTGGAGTTGTTTTTCCACCTACGGATATCCCAGCTGAACATCAAAAAGAACTTGTTGGACTCATTAAAGAATACAAAGATGTCATGAGCACTTCCGAATTCAATTTAGGCACTGCCAAGACAGTTGCTCCTCCAGTTGTTTTGAATGGAAAACCACCCAAAGGAGCAAAGCTTTATCGTATTCCTGAACAAGCTCGAATCCTTATTACTCGATTTATTCAAGCTATGTTACTTGCTGGTATTATCGTTACATCCGCAACACCATATGTACATCATGTTCATCTTGTTAAGAAAGAATCAGGTGAAGATCGCCCTGTTGTAGATCTAAGAGCTTTAAACAAATGCTGTGAATTTGATCCTTATCCCCTCCGAAGGGTTGATGAAATTCTAAACATGGTTGCCGGTGCTTGTTGGTTTTCTGTACTTGATATGGCTAACGGTTTTTTTCAAATTCCAATACCAAAAGAATCAACAAAGTTTTTTGGCATTATTACACATGATGGTGTCTTTGAATTTGTAAAACTTCCACAAGGTTATAAGAACGGATCAGCAGTGTTTCAAAGAGCCATGGATGAAGCCTTAAAAGGACATGAATCTTTTGTAGTTGCATTTATTGATGATGTAATTTTAATTACAAAGAATCCAGATGTACGTGTCCATCTTGAACATCTTCGAAAAGTTTTACAACGTATCCGTGAAAACGGCATGAAAATTAAGCCAGCAAAATGTCAACTTGTTCGTCAAAAAGTTCAATATGTTGGACATGAAATTTCTCGTGAAGGATATAAACCTGCTGGTAAAAATCTAACAACTCTCATGAATTATCCTACTCCAACTTCAACCAAACAAGTTCGTTCCTTCCTTGGTCTTGCAAATTATTTCCGTCGTTTTGTTGAAAATTTTGCAAGTTTGTGTGAACCACTTATCTTTTTGCTTCGAAATCATGTTCAATTCGAATGGGGTCCGGCACAAGAACAATCCTTTCGTGCATTACTTCAAGCTTTGTCAGATCCCCCAGTACTTCAAGCTCCAGCATATGATAAACCATTCATTCTTTACAGCTTACGTGGATTAGGAGCTGCAATTTTACAAAAAGATAATTCGGGATATCTCCATGTGGTAGTATATCTTTCTCGGGCTTTATCAGATGCTGAAAAGTCTTATACTGTTTCTGAACTTGAACTCTTGGCTCTTGTCTATACCCTTCAAAATCAATATCATCTTTTATATGGTTGCAAGATTCTCTGGTATTCTGATCATAAAGCTTTATCATTTCTTCGAAATAAAATTTCCAAATCTGCTAGATTAACTCGTTGGTTACTTCAACTGCAAGAATTTGATATCAATTTTCATTTCGTTCCTGGCGTCGATAACTCAATTGCTGATTTTCTTTCCCGTTCACCTGCAGAAATTGCTGCTTTTTCAAATTTACCATATGAAGAACTGATTGATCAACCAGAAGAAGAAGTTGAAAGTGAGGAAGAAGAAACTTCCACTCCACTTCTTCCATCAGCAATAAAACTTCAAAAAGAAACTGCAAAAGATAAGATCTTGACAGCTGTTATTGCTGAAGTTCGAAAAGGTTGGACAAGTCCTCGAGATGCTTCCCTTAAAGCTTTCTATGCTGTTAAAGATCAATTATCTATTCGTCATCAAACTTTATGGATGGGTCATCGGGTCGTTGTTCCAACTTCAATGCAAAAAGATGTACTTAAAATGTTGCATGCTTCTCATATGGGAGTTCATAAAATGACTGCATTAGCTCAACAATTTGTTTGGTGGCCACATTTTGCAAAAGACATTGCTGAAATGTCACAACTTTGTAAATCATGTCATGAGAATATGCCTAATCAACCAGCTGGACCAGTTCAATCTTGGCCTACCCCCAAAGCTGCTTGGTCACGCATTCATATTGATTATGCTGGACCTGTTGGAGGTTTTTCATGGTTGGTTATTGTTGATGCTTATTCAAAATTTCCTTTCATTCTTCCAACAAAATCCATGAAAACTGAAGCAACAATTAATATTATGCAACCAGTTCTTGATACATTAGGCTTTCCTGAAACTATTGTATCAGATAATGCTACAAATTTTTCATCTGAAGATTTTGTTAAATACTTTGAACGTCATGGCACTGCCGTATGCAAATCACCACCTTATCATCCTGCATCAAATGGCCTCGCTGAACGAATGGTTCGAACTTTTAAGAATGCTGTAAAACGTATTACTCAACATGATCGTTCTGTAACAATCCATCAAGCTGTTTCCATCTTTTTACAAGATTACCGTAATACTCCTCATGATACCACTGGTGATCCCCCATCATACCTTCTTATGGGACGTCTCCAACGTCATCCTTTAATGTTGCTTTGCCCTACTCAAGGGAAACGTGAAAAACGTATACGTAATCAACAAAAATCTCGTGCAAATCGCCAAGTTACCGTTTTTGATGTCCTCGATCCCGTATGGTTTCGTCTTCGCACATCGGATACCCATTTCTCAGAAGGAGTTGTTACATCTCGTGTTGGCAATGTTTGTTACCAAGTTCGGGATTGTGCTACAGGCCGTGAAATTGTTGTACAACGGGACGAAATGCTCCCTCGTAAAATTAAAAGTACTCGTGCTGCCGCCGCTGCTGCCGCTGCATCTTCACTTCATTGAACAATGGTGAAGTCAACCTGTTGAACGGGAAACCACATTCCCCGCCGTGCTATCATCTCTTGGTCCCGTCAACAACACTTACTCTTTTTTTTATTAATATTACCACTTGTTTTATTTTTCTAAAATATTTTTTTGTATTATCTGTCTTTAGAATTATCAGTTCTTTTCTTTGTAATCGTCTCTTTATATTATATTTTTCTTATTTTTCATAGCAAGCTTTTAAACCCCCCAGGATTTTTTCAAAGGGGAGAGATGTAGTACGAACCTAAGTTAAGATTTTGCAAATTAATTTAATTATTTCAAAATCTTTGTTTTTGTTTATTTGCACTTTTAAATTGAACAAATATGTATCCTTTTTATCGAACGAATTTGCATCCTTTTTCTCACACCTTTTGTGCACATCTGCTTTTGATCTTTTCTCACAGAAAATATTATTCCTTTTTGATCCGGCTGGCGCTGCCTGTCTTTGCTTTGATCTCTTAATTAAATTGTACACTTTCTTAAATCTCCACCTTTTTGCCTGTTTTCGAGAAGCGTCTTTCGAGCTCGATTTGGGCAATATAAAAGCGCTCCTGCTTTTGTCTTATTCATTCAGTTTTTATCTTATTTTTGGTTGTCTTCTTTCACCTCTAATAAGCTCTTCCCTTTTGGTTATTTGGTGCTATCTTGGATTTAGTTTACTTGCTTGTTTTGATATTAAATAAATACAGAAAGCTAAAACACCCTTTGGTATTAAACCATCTTGATTACACATATCTTATAATATTATTAAAGAAATAGCATTCTTTCACTCCAGTTGCAAAACATTTGAGATCATTATATAACAGTAGTAGATTATGAAGTTCTAAATTTTTAATGTCGCATCGATATATTTTTGGAATAATAAGACTTTCGTTTTGATAACCGATGATACGAAGTTTTTTAGATACCCAAAATTTATTTTGGATTTTATCCATATTGAACTTTACATGTTTATTATATTTGTAGACACAAAAATATCTATCATCACATTCATTGATATTACAACCATTCCATCCAGTACCACCATAATATTTTAAAGATTGATATTGCAAATTTTTAATTACCAATATTGGATTCTTAAGGAAAAAAATTTTGCAGCAATTGATGAGTTTTTGATATACTTCTGGTGTTGAAGGCTCCTCCCATATATATTTCATGATTGGTTTGGGTAGAGGGAACTCTTGTGAAAGACACAATTTGCAAAATTCAATTTGAGTTGGAAAGAAAAACTTAGAATCATCATTTTTAAAATTTGAGAAATCCATTTTCTATCATCCAAGCGATCAGTCTTTCTAAAATAAGTTAATTTTTTTCTAGAAAACCGTTAATAAGTACAGAAAAGTTAAGCAATAAAAAGACAAGTGCACAGTGAAATGAGTTTTGGCCATGAGCAGCGCTATTATAGAAAAAATGACTTTCTATAATTTTTAGTATTATCAATAATATCCGTTAGGCATTATTAAGTATTTTCCTAAAAATTTTCTCATTCATTAAGTTTTAGTAACAGAAGAGTAAATCAAAGAAGGAAAAAATGTCATCAAAAATAAATTTATCAACACCCAAACTAAAAACAGGCCAGGCCGGTTTGCCATTGAGGCCACTAAAATTTAAACAAGCCTACTAAAAGACAGACCAGGCCGTAGACAAAAGTACTTATTTTTTACTTTCTGGCATGCTTTGGCCTGGTCCAAAACAATTATGCGTGGAAATCTGTTTCCGGTTCTACGGAATCTCCATGCTTTTTTTGACTTTTTTTTTGATTGAATGATGAGTGAATTACTTAACTAAAAAACATAACCACTCACACACTCTCCCATAATTAAAACCGGTCATCATCCGTCCTTATCAAAAACAAATAAAAAAATTACCATTATTTCTTGATCTTTGACGGCTATCTTTAAATCCTTTTCATCGCTTTTAAACAATTTTTGACTAAGCAAATTTGAAGCATTTTGCATTTCTTTTTTATTATTGAGTACACTAATAACAATATCACATTTAAGAGCAAGCTTGTCATTAATGAAAAAATTTGTTGGATCTTCTAGGAATGCTTCATGAATAGCAAAATTTATTCCATAATTGTTATAGCCATTAGCATTATAAACAAGTGAAAATGTAGTTTTTTCATTTTTAAGTGAAACAAAAGTTAGATCAACTTGAATTTCTTTTTTATATCTCATTCCAATATTAAAATACACCCATAACCATCCTTTTTGATCTGCTTCTTTGCCATTTGGATATATAGAAAAGTAATATTGAATTCCTTTGAATGCAGCTCCTGGTGAGGTAAAACTTTTACTGTTAAAACATTTTCCATTTTCGACATCCTTTATGATTTTGCTGTCGTTATCCCAATTAAAAGTAAATGAACATCGATTTTTCTAAAATGATTTTGTTTTTATTAGAAAAAATTCCAAAAAATGAGCTTACATTTTAAGACATTTTAAAGAATTAATTTTGACAAACTGAAAACTGAGAGTAAATGTGAATGATAATGAATCAACAGAACAAGTGCGGAATTGTGTTAAATATCGAAGCTATTCTCGAAATTATGTATCCAGATGCAGATGATAATTTACTCTATTTTGATCCAACAGATGTTAAAGAATTTCAAGAAATAGTCGCTGTTGTTGCTCATTCAACTTTATATGATGGTGAATATACTTGCAATTGTCCAATTGGTACTCTTCGAAAACATTGCAAACATGTTCTTGTTGTTGAATGGTTAAATGGTAAAAGAGAATGGCCAAATATTACATTATTACGTCACATACAACAAGCTGAAAGAAATGGACGTGTTGGAAGACCACGAAATCATACTCGAGCATTGGTTGCTGATTAATGTTTTATTGTTTTGTACTTTTTTATTATTTTTTCTTGTATAAATATATTATCTACTGATTTAATTTATTTGGGACACATTTAACCAGAATTTGGGTGGTTAAAATATTTGGGATACTTTTAACCAAAATTTGGGTTGGAAATTAACTTTTTGCCACTATTATGGGGGTTTTCTTCCTTTTGTCCCTATAATAACACTTACACAACAACTTTTGGGAAAATAAAAAAAAAATTTCTTGACCGAATAACACTTGACAATGCCTAAAAGATATTATTGGAAAACACAAAAAGAAATTTTTGATGAGACCTAATAAAAAAGTTGTCTCCAGCGTTAGTTCTTTCCTGTCCCACAACTCGCTTTCGGCAGACTTCTTTAAATTCTTCTGTTAATCCATTTTTTCGATTTGCATGGACGTGTTTATTTGGATCTTCACTTATGTTGATAATGTTGTAATATTTGTTTTCCATTTAAGTGGACATTTTCGACATTGAAAATTAAATTAAAACATTAAAAAAACCAAAATTGCAGTAATCATATTGCTTTATGTCACACCTTTTGTTGCAACAGAGATATGCATTTTACTTATAAAAAAATTCTTAAATTACTTTAACACTTATTATTGTTAATAAAAATATTTGGGACACTTTAACCAATATTAAGGAGGTTAAAATATTTGGGACGCCTTTTACCAATATTTGGGATGGTTATAATATTTGGGATACTTTTAACCATAAATTAAGGTTGCTTTTAACCGCATGCCCATAATAGTAATACTTGAAGATTTTTAAAAATCATGCCACATAAAAAAACATAACTTTATTAACCAAAGATTAATTATTTTCATTCAGTTCAACATATTATTGTAAAAAAAGAGAATACATTGCTATGATCACAACGATCAAAAAACTGGTAAATGAGAAAAAAGTACAATGCAAACAAAATGCTGAAAGATAGATAAGTAAAAATATTATTTAACAACAATAAAAACGTTTTTTCATAATTTCATATTTTTCTCCATGTTGTCCTTCATAAGAAATTACACAATCACAAATTTCTTCTTCAATTACTGTATCAACAAGTTTATCCAGCTGATTTTTGTATCCATCAGAAATATCCAAAGAAAAAGAAAGATAAAATTCTATATTTTTGTTATCCTAACAATTGTAAAATGTGAGTATTATTCTGTTTTAATTATAATACTTAACGAAGAAATACCTTAATAAAAGTTGTAAGGTCATCAATGTTGACGACTTCTGGAATATTCTCTAGATGAAAACGACGAAGATTATTTAGATTTTTTAGGTTTGTAATTTTTTTCATTGTTTCAGGTGTAGCTTGATCAGCAACATTATAAAAAACGCTAAAAAGAGCTACCCTGTATTTTAAAGAATTTAAAAAAAACAAACAAACTAACTGATAAAATGATTGAACATTTGGAATGGAGTTAAGGATTCCATCAAGCATTACATTATTTCGATTACTCTCATCAAACATCCGATAACCCACAAAACAAAAATTTTGAAATGTTGTAGCCCATATTTTAAAATTTTTAAAATAAATAAAACTAGAACGAATATAAAGCACAGCAGTATTTTTTTGATAAATCTTCGAAGAAAGTGATAAAGCAGATAAACCAAACATTTGAGATGCTTCTAGTTTACCAGTAAGCCATATTTTGCTTTTAATTTTATCAGGATCAATTTCAACACAACATTTACGTTTCTTGGTTTTGCATTGGTCATAAGCATTTTTAGCACAAATTGTTTTTCCACCATCAAAAACATTGTAGACAATAAGAATAGGTTCTTTTTCAAAGAAGTATTTACAACTTTTTGCTAATTTAAGATAGGTCGTTGGGCAAGAGAGGTCTTTCATCATATAACAAATGACATCTGATGGGACGGAAAAAATTTGTTTTTCTGACGAAGCTTCTGGCCATGAAATTCTAACATTTTTTGAAACAGAATTTAAAGCCGACATTTTTGTTGATAAAGAACGTAAACCTGAAAATAGGAAAATATTAAAATAAAGATGTTGTTAAAAAATAAATAAAAATGAACACTATTTATTATGGGAAATGAGAAGAAGCAAATTTGTTTTCAATAAAAAAATGTTGGCAACCCATCTAGTAATTTTTGCAGCACAGTTTAAAAAAATCAGTTATAAAAGCTTGCACCCCAAACTACAGAATCAAGTTTTGATCAAACAGATTTTTTGTAGAACAATAATTTTTTTCAAGTGTTATTGAATGTTTTTGAATGATATATTGACAAAAATAAGTTTGAGAAAAATTTGTTTTTCATATAAACAATTTGCCAATGTGCAATAACAAAACTTTTTTAATAACATTTTTTTTAATTACCTGTAGCTCGTCTTCTTTTTAACAAATTAATTACTTTATTGCGTTAAAGGTTATAAATAAGTTTTGATAGCTTAAACTTGAATCAAATGGCTTCTTTTAATCCTGCTACAAAACAATTAAACCGTAGTAAAACAATTTTATGGCCAAAAGCTTCAGCAGAAAAACAAAATTTTGCCTTTCCGGATTCTCTCATTTACTTTACACTCAAGAACCCTTCATCTCCAAAAGTATATTCCAAATTAATTCAAACTTGTAAATACTTTTTGAAAAAAACCATATTCTTGTTATCAAATGTATTCATTATGGCAATAAACAGCTTTATTTTTGTATTGAAAGAGAATGTGATAAAAACAAATGTGTCGTTGACCTTGATACTACCAAATTGGCAAGCAAAATATGGCTTACTGAACTATTAGATTTTCAAAATATGAAAACTATATCTTCACAAATTTGTTCAAAAATTTATCGTTGTGACAATGTTTTACTTGCACTTTGGCATATCGAAATAAGCCTTGAAGACTTTAAAATCTTTGCATCGAAATTTCAACATTTTTTACTTAAAGTTACAGCTGTTGACAAAAATGGGAGCACTGTTATGCTTGATAGAATTATTGAATCAACTGTAAAGATTAAAAGTATTGTTTAGTAAGCTATTTTTGAAAAAAAATTTTTTCTCATTTTTGTAACGAATGTATTTCATTTCCAGTTACTTCGATACTAAAACTGCTGTTACTGCAACTCCAGAAATGAAGAATATTCTGCAAAACAATAAACTTTGTAACCTTGAAAAATTGTCTTTCTTGGATGTTCCTGAATTTTTTCCTGTTGTCGATCTTGCTAATTATATCAAAGTAATTTTTTCCACAAATTTTAATGAGATTAATTGTGGGTATTTTAGGAAAACAATAATACTAAATGTTGGTTGCAATTTTGCTCAAATATTTCAGAACAATACAAAAATGAACTTGCCATTTTAGTTGATAAAATAATTGAATCTAAACGTCTGAATTGTTATATCTATTATCCTGGAATAGATCGAAAAAAATCAAATCTTATGGAAAGTCGCTTCTCTCCTTAAATTATTGTTTTTCAATTGTTTTGCTTTCTGTTACATTAATTGTTTTTTTTCCATTTTTGCGTACATTATTTCTAAATGTATCCTGACAAGATCGAAAAATCAAATCTTATGGAAAGTCGCTTCTCTCCTTAAATAATTGTTTTGCTTTATTGTTTTTTTTCCATTTTTGCGTACATTATTTCTAATCGTTTTTTAATTATCAGCTGAAGGAGTACTTCTAAAAAAACGTTTTTTATTGCATTTAAAGGAAACTCGTTTATAAATCTGAATCAAAAATGTCAAATCAAAAGGGAATTATTTTATGGCCAGAAGCTTCCGCATTAAAGCAAGGATTCAGTCTTCCATCTACAATCATTTATTATGTTTCCAAAAATCCATCGTCACATAAAGTTTATTCCAAATTAATCCAGTCATGTATAAAATTTTTTGAAAAAAATCCTATTCTTGTTATCAAATGTATTCATTATGGCAATAAACAGCTTTATTTTTGTTTTGAAAGAGAATGTGATAAAAACAAACATGTCGTTGACTTTGCTATCAAACAGGCAAGCAAAATTTGGCTTACTGGGGCACTTGATTATCAACATCATAAAATTAATTCATCGTATATTGGTTCAAAAATTTATCGATGTGACAATGCTTTTCTCACACTTTGGTATATCGAAATAAGCCTTGAAGACTTTAAAATCTACGCATCGAAATTTCAACATTTCAATCTTAAAGTTAATGTGGTTGATAAAAATGGAAGCACTGTTTTGTTTGATGAAATCATTGAATCAACTTTAAAGATTAAAATTATTGTTTAGTAAGTTATTAGTTTTGAAAAATGTTTTTCTCATTTTTGTAATGAATGTATTCCTTTCCAGTTACTTTGATACTAAAACTGCTGTTACTGCAACTCCAACAATGAAGAATATTTTGCGAAATAACAAACTTTGTAACCTTGAAAAATTGTCTTTCTTGGATGTTCCTGAATTTTTTCCTGTTGACGATCTTGCTAACTATATTAGAGTAATTTAACACTAAATTTTTCAAATAACTTCGTTTTTTTAGAAAAACAAAGACACAAAATGTTGGTTACAATTTGGTTCAAATATTTCAGATGAATACAAAAACGAACTCGGCATTTTAGTAGATAAAATAATTGAATCTGAACGCCGGAACTGTTATATCTTTTATCCTGGAATAGATCGAAAAAAATCAAAACTTATGGAAAGTCGCTTTTCTCATTGGATAAAAGTTATATGATTACTTTTTTCTTCATTTGTACAGGATATTACATTATTTCTATATGTTCAATAAAGTTTTGCAGCATTCTTGCTTCAAAAAGTAAAGCTGTTATGGTTTTTATTTAAAAAATAAATTATTATTTTCCAAGTAAAAAATCCAAAACATTTTTTTCGCCTACAGGTGCCTTAAATGAAAAAAAAAGAAAAAGTATTGAAGTTTGCTGTCCAAATAATTTTAATTTAAAACAAAAGACTCTTAGTATATCATGCAGTGCTTGCATAGAAATGTTATTGTTTCACACACAAAAAATGTTATAACTCCGGCGTCTCCTGAATACCTCTACGGTAAAATAAATAATTGTGGCAAAAATTAACTTATTGAAACCTTACTGAAAATTTTTTCTCAATTGATGCACCCTCGAAGATAAAACAAAAATTTCACTATTATTTTGTTTTGCAGGTCTTTAAGTATTTTTTTAAGTTTTCGTTTTTTAATTATCAGCTGAAGGAGTACTTCTGAAAAATAGGTCATGGAAAAAAATGTTTTTCATTTAAAATAGATTCATGCCAAATTTTTATCATTGTGCTATGTTTTTTTGTTAGTTTTATTATTAACTCCTTTTATTAAATTTGCATTAAAGAAAACTTGTTTAGGAATGTCAAATCAAAAGGGAATTATTTTATGGCCAGAAGCTTCCGCAATAAAGCAACAATTCAGCCTTCCATCTACAATCATTTATTTCATTTCCAAAAATCCATCATCTTCTGAAATGTATTCCAAATTAATTCAATCTTGTAAATATTTTTTTGAAAAGTACCCCCTCCTTGTAATCAAATGTATTCATTAACAGAAATTTATATATTTGTCTTAAAAGAGATTGCGAAAATGAAAGCTTTTGCAAAAATATTGATTTTAAAAAAATTACAAGCAACATTTGGCTTACTGGTGCACTCGATTATCAACATCTTAAAATTATTTCATCGTGTATTGGTTCAAAAATTTATCGATGTGATAATGCTTTTCTCACGCTTTGGCATGCCGAAATTAGCTTTGAAGATTTTAAAGTCTTTGCAACAAAATTTCAACGTTTTTTTCTTAAAGTCAAAATAACTGATAAACATAGAAATAATGTTATGCTAGATAAAATTCTTGAATCAATTCCAAAAGTTGAAAGATTTATTTAGTAAGTCTATTTTAATAAACAAGAACTGTTTTTGATTAACTTTAATACAGGAAAATATTAAACTAAATAAATCTGGAATTTTGTCGGAGTACATTGTTTAATGCATTTTAATTTTCAGCCATTTTGATCCTACAATTGCTGTACCTTCAACAATGAAAAATATTCTAAAATTTAAAAATCTTGGAAATCTATATGATCTTACATTGACAAACGTCCCTGAAATCTTTTCTGTTGAAGATCTTGCTATATATATCAAAGTAATTTTTAAATTAAAAAATCAATTTCTAAGACAAACATGCTTGCATTCATTTTTAGGAAAACAAAGAAACAAAATGTTGGCTCATTTTTAGTTCAAATATTTCAGAGCTATACAAAAACCACCTTAATATTTTGGTACATGCTGTAATTGCTTCTGGGCGTCCTAATTGTTATATTTCGTATCCTGGAGCAGATGATAAAAAATCGAAGCTTATGGAAAGTCGCTTTTGTCATTAAACAAATTTTTCTTGATCATATTTTATATATTTACTTTGATACTTGTTCTATCATGTTGATTGTTTTTTCTTTTCACAAAATGTCAAAGTTTAATACAGTTTTATGTAAAAAAATATCAAAGAAAAAAAAACGAAAACGTTGTTCATGAAAGTGACAATGAAATTGTCGTATTTCAGATAGGATTTTTTGTGTGTGTAATCTTCCATCCAAAATCTACTATGTATTACAGATATCTATGATACATAGTAGATGTGAACACCTTATTATATACAGATTCATAGAGAGAGAAAGATGTTGTAAAACATTTGGCTTAAAAAGTACTCTATATTTTTTTATTAAAAAGATTAATATATAATGAAGAAAGCTAACAAAATTCAATTATATTCATCCAAAATTACTGACAATAGCTTGGTTAGTTTCGCTAAGACTTCTCCAGCAAAAAGAACAGGCAGAAGAATTTCCACGCTGACAAATAATTTCACAAATTTTCGCCATTGATATGTTTTCCATATTGATGTCATCCATCTGCATATCAGCATCCCAAAATGATTTAGCCACAATGCAACAAATAAGTGATAGAAAAAGAAAAATTTTAAACATTTTTAAAAGTAATAAAAAACGCAATAACTTTTTATTGTTTTTATACTAAATCAAACAATGCACTTCTCGAGAGTCCTTAAAAATGTTCTCAAAAGCTGTTGTTTTAATGCAAGATCAAACAATTGAAAATCAATATATGATAGATAGTTGGGATAACAGTTTCATTAATTTTTTAGTTCTCTTCGTCAAAACACTTAATTTATCTTTTCAAATGCTTTAAAAAGTACTTAAAAAAATATTTTTGTTTTTTACAAAGTGGCTGAAAATGCATTTTTCTGTTTTCAGTAGTATGATGTCACTTTTATCATGCACAAACCCAGTGGGTAGTTTTGATAGTTATACACTTTTTATGCCACTTACAACAAAAGGGAACTTAAAAAGCATTAAATACAAGCACATCCAAAAGCTGACATTATGCATCAAAGAAATGGCAAAAAAAACATTTCGTTCAAAAAAAACAATCTTGATTGATTTGCATTTTGTTTAAAAGAAAACTGCTTTTATCGGTCGCAAAAAATTGGACAAAGAAGAGTCAATGGCGCCATACATGTAACCTTTTCAACTGATCATTGCAAACGGAGTGTAGCAATGTATATGGATTTTGGCAACAGATTCCTTTAATTTTGTTCCGCCGTTCATTACATATAGTCCATTGTTTTTTTATCCTGAAAAGTACGAAAAGTTAGAAGAAATTCAAAAAAATGAAGCTGCAAAATATCGCTAATTTGTTTGATGTATCTCTATTTATTTGTTCTTTTTTAGCGGCGATTGTTTTAAACATATTTCATTTCATAATCATATTGCTTTTTTTTTCAAAGTTTTTTCATGTTTCTATTTTTCTTAATTTACTGCCATTTCGTTCACATAGCATTTGATTTGAAGACTGTTTTTGTTTTGTTTCTAAAAAGTTTATTTAGCAACAAAGAGCTTTTTGTTATATATGTATGTTATTCTTAAATAAAATGGTAAAAAAAAATGTTGATCGTAAAAACAACCATCATTGTTTTTTAAAGGCACTATGACTCGTTTGTTTCTTTGTTTGCCGTTTAAACGGAAAAGCAAAATATAAGAACGAAAAAGAAAGGAATGAAAAAAGGCATATGCTAACTTCTTTCTTTCTTCACTAAAAGGCAAAAAAATCAATTTGATCAGTGTTTTTCCTTGCAAAAAGCATATGTGTAGCGATGCTGCTAATGTAGAGAAGGCATTTTCGTTGAAAATGTTTTATTTTAGTGGCGCAATGAAGAAGCGGTGTGCAACATTTTGAAATAAGAAAAAACAGACGAACAACTATCTAAGAGCCACTAAGCATTTTTTTGAGCGAATTTGCTTTTTCTTATATTTAAAATTACGTCGTCTACCATTTGATGGCTGTAAAGATTTATTCTTCGTGTTTTTTAGCTTGATTGCGAGTGTTATTTTAGAATTTTTCTAACAATTAATTTTATAATTTTTTAGATAGTCTTATCGTCTGTATTTTTCAAGATATGGATTCTAAACAATCAACAAAACGTGTTTCAAAAGGGGATTGAAAAAAGTCTAAACCTGGTGTTTTATTTGATATGGTTTTCCCAACTCGGCAGCAATTTCTTGAATCATGTGAACCACAAGTTTTCTCGCTTCCAATGCCAACAATTGAGTATTTATTGCATTCATCCCCAGAAATGTATCAAAAAATAATTCAATGCTGCAAATTATTTTTTCTCAAATATCAAATTTTTGCTGCACAAAATTTGGCTTACAAAGATGAATATGGATGGGTATATTACAATACAAATAAAAGAATCAATTTGGATAAAATAATGGATAAAAAGATTTGGGTATCCGGCAGTTTTACGGTTGTTCATAAAAAACCCACAAATTTTCTTTCTGTTTTTATTCCAAAGATTTATCGATATGATGTCAAAGAATTATTTCTTGAATATCAAATTCTTTCTTTCAATGATCTCAAATTTCTTGCAACAGGAGTTAAAGAATGTCGTATTTTATGGAGTCCTGGTAAATATGATAATGTTGAAGTAGTTCCGCTAGAAGATATTTTCATACTTTTTTCTGGTGCTAAATATTTGGAGATGTAAGTTTTTAGCTGGAATATTTGGATGAAATTTCCCGTTTTTTTCAGGAGATGCAATTATGATCCAGCAAATGCTACTTGCAAAAGTTACAAAGATTTAGTTGATGCATGTGCTGGTATTGAAAAAATTAGTTTATGTACTCTTCCTGGTAATATTAATATTCCAGAATTTTATCGACATTTAAAAGTAAGGATTTTAACACTGTATTTCATGATTTTTTATTCGTTTGTTTTAGTGCAGCAAAAATCGTTCTTTGATTTCTACTGGGTCTTGTACTGGTGGGAATGGCATTGATCAAGTTATTGATGAAATTTTAAATACTGAAACCTTTGACTTTGTTCCACCCGTCGTTGCATATTTTAATCTTTATTATGAAAAAACAAAGATTAAAAAGATGGAAAAAATTCAAGCAAGAGAAGCTGCAAAATATCATTAAAATTGTTTCAAATCTTGTTTCTAATTGTTTACAAAAAGTTTAGCATAATTTCCAATAACTTCTCTTCTTCTTATTATTAGTAAATGCTTTAAATAAATGCTTATTTTTTATATATAATTTAACGAGCTAAAAAATATACATATTGCTCAGCAGCCGTAATAGCTACTTCATAGATATTTCTTGTCCAAAAATGCAAGGAGTCACATTTAAATGTTGAAAGCTTAAATTACTTTATCACTTCATTTCTAAGATACGCAAAATCCTCGTTATTCTCGCTCATACAAATTGTTGTTCAGATTTAATTTTTTCATTATGATAAAAGTGAGAAAAAAGGATTTAAAACACTAAAATGTAAAAAATACAAAAAAAAGGTCGAGCAAAAACAAAAAAATAATAAAAATGCAAACGTAAAATAACAGCTTTATTTAAAATAGCCGAGATTTTAAACTTTTTCTGGTCTTTTCATCATACCAGATAATACAATATGGAATTGTTAATGCAATTACAGTATCGAAAAGTTTATCAAACTCTTTTTTGTAATCGTTTAAAATATTCTCCAATGAAAATGAAACCAAAATTTTGTATTTCATGTCAGTACATAATCCATCGTCAAACAGTAAGCTATCTAGATTCGAAAATCCCCGTCCGAGACCATGCCTTAATTTTGCAACTTTTTAAAATTCATTGATTTACAACTTCAATTTTTTGAAAAAAAAGAGAAAACGTGAAAAAAGAAAAAACGATTTCGCGGCCGATGAACCTAAAGGCGTGGAGTCTTTGGTTCTTTTTTTCGTTGAGTGGCTCATAGAAAAAGTGAACCGAATCATTATAAGAGAAGGATCTTGTAGTGCCATTGTGGAAATGCATGAACTAAATAACTATTTCTTGTGACCACAATGGCACAGATTACTAGAGAGAACGGTGATTTTCTATTCAGAGAATTTCTCGTGCATTATAAACGAGCAGGAAAGTTTTGTCATTTTTTTTATTCCGTCAATCAATGCACAAATGTAAACCAACCTTTCATATTGAAACACAAATTTGGAGTTGCTAGCTATTTTAAAATCTAATTTTTTTTCCATTTTGCAGATTTATTTTATAAAAAAACATTTTTTAAAAATGGACAAAATATTATCAGAAGAATTTATTCCCAAGGCTGATACGCAACAAGTAATTCGTGTTTTTAAAATTAGCGCCAATGATAAATTTTAGAGTGAATTTTTAAAAAAATATCCACAATATGATGGACGCGGAATTTTGATTGCAATAATTGATGATGGAATGGATGTGTCGCTTCCTGGATTGCAAAAAACTTCTACAGGACTTTCAAAAATCATTGATTGTTATGATTTTACAGGCTGTGGAGATGTTGATACTTCAAATGTCAGAAAAGCTGGAAAAGATAATATCCTTATTGGATTAAGTGGCCGTAAAATGAAGGTTGTGCTTTATTATTTTCACTTCGTAAAAGTCACAATGTTGTTTTAGATTCCACAAAGCTGGAAGAATCCTTCGGGCAAATGGCACCTTCGAGTTAAATCTTGCTCTGATTTAAATACTCGTATACTTGATAAGATTAAAAAGGAAAATGTGGGTTTAAAAAAATAAACTTTATTTGTCTAAATCTAAGGGAAATATTTAGAAAAATCTTGATGACGAAAAAGAAGTGAATGAACATAAAAGCGAAGCCATGGCATCAAAGAAAGCTTGGAAAAATAATGAAAATTTAACACAAAACATTACACAAAATGATAATATTGATTGTATTGTATGGAATGATGGTAAAAGATGGCAAGCATGCATTGTTTCTCCATTTCACGATAACCTTGATAACATAAAAATTTTAACAAATTTTCATGATAGTTATGAATATTGTTTTATTTTGAATAATATAGCTTGCTGTGTAACTATTTACAATAATGGAAATTTATTAGAGATATTTCTTCCAGATGAGCATGGAAGTTATGTAGCTCAAGTTGCTGCTGCTTATTTTCCTCAAGAGCTTAAAAAAAGTGGATTAGCTCCAGGAGCACAAATTGTTTCGATAAGGGCAGGAAACGATGAAGTCTTAATGGAAAAAATAGTAAGGAATTGACTTGTAAGCATCTGTTTTTTTAATTTCAAAATTATTTTTAGTTAAAGAAATGTATTGAATTGGGCGTAGATATTATAAATCTTTCTATATCATGTTCTGCTTTTAACAACAGGTAATCGTTATAGAAAGTATTTCTAACTTGAAAATACTTTTTTTTTCATAAGAAAACTCTTTTTACCATTTTTTAAAACTTTTTAAAACTTTGGTAAAAGTTATTTAAATAATTACCCCCTCCCCCGGCCTCTTATTCGGTCCGACTGGAAATTTCTGTTTTAAAAAATTATTAGTCAAACAATATGTTTTAAAAAATATGCTTTTAGAGTAATCAAAATATTGCTAAAGAGAATGGTAAATGATCATGGAATAATTATAATACAAAGTGCCGGAAATTGTGGCCCGTTTGCATCTTCAATGAGAGACGATACCATGGACACCAATGATGAAATGCTTACTGTTGGAGGAATATATGTTGCAGCCGATTTGTTGAACCAGCCGTTTTATAGAACGGCTAGCCGATTTATGGAACGGCTAGCCGTTTTACAGAACGGCTAGCCGTTTTACGGAACGGCTAGCCGTTTTACGGAACGGCTAGCCGGTTTGTTGAACCAATAGTTTTTTTTACAATTTTTTTAAATTTAAATATATTCGGGGATAATAACTCATCTCATTAATACAGAAAAAGGTTTGTGATTATTGCTGCTAAAATTTTGTTTAATTTCTTTAAGAATATCACTTAAATTATACAATTTAAGACTTATTAATCAATAAAAACAACAATTTAAAATGTATCTTTTATTGTAACAAGTATTACTATTGTGGCATAGAGAATTACATAATCGTTCAGATTTCATTTGGTGCTTCTTTAGTAAATAGACGTTTTAATCGTTTTCACTTTTTTGAATTTGTTTCAGCCTGCTATCGAATTTTCATATTCGTAAGCGAAATGTTTTTACGACACTTGTTGGTGATGTACTAGCTTCTTGTTGAGCCGTTGAAGTAACTTCAGACTCAACCTCTGTAGCAGTAGTTGAAGATGAAAGCTTTAATAGTTAATTCGTATTTTCCTGGTAATTTTGTTTTATCATTTCGTGCAAACTGAAATTTGAAGGTAATTGAGTTTTATCATTTTTAGAGTTCTTTAGTTTGAACATAAAAACTGCCAAGAACTTCTGTCTAAAGTGTTTTTTAAAAAAGAATTTACACTATGATTTCAGAGCCAACTGGTTTCTCCCTTGAAATAAATACAGCTTTAGGTAAACGTAAAAATTCTAATTTTGCTGCATTTCTTTCTTTAAATCGGAGCATAACGACAGTATCTGATTTATTTCAACAACAAATTGAATAATTGGTCCATCAGTGTTAACATTCAAAGCTCGCTTGTTAAATTATTGGATCAATCGTAAATAGCTGATGAGTACGATCACCTCGAGCTGCATCATTATCATTAATTTTATATGTAATTTCACCATCAGGTCCTGGATCCGCACCTGGTTTCTACAGTTAAAATAGAAGAATCTGCAGGAACATTTGCTGGAAGGTTTACTTCATACCGGAACTGAAAAGCTATAGCATTTTTTTGGAAACTATAAAATTGTTAAACCTCTGACAATTAGTCTGAAAAAATGACCAACCTTATTCTATAAGCGAATCAAAAGTAAAGATTGTCCTAATATAAAATTTGACAACTTTTACACAATTTGTTTTTAGACATTGATGACATATACAAGTATAAAAAATGTCTAATTGTTTTTCTCAGTGCACGAATATATTTAATATGATTAAATTTAAAAAAATTGTAAAAAAAACTATTGGTTCAACAAACCGGCTAGCCGTTCCGTAAAACGGCTAGCCGTTCTGTAAAACGGCTAGCCGTTCCATAAATCGGCTAGCCGTTCTATAAAACGGCTGGTTCAACAAATCGGCTGCAACATATATACTGATGATATGAAAAAAATTATTATTAATCAGCAGTATGAAATTGATGACAACAACGAAAGCTGCTGTTATCCAGTTGTGGCTCCGTATTCTTCAAAAGGACCCCTACCAAATGGGGCACGTGGTGTAACATTTGTTGCCCCTGTCAATGCCGTTGTTGCAAATCCTGCATGGCATCCATCAAAAAAAACTATTTTCACTGGAACAAGCTGTGCTTCTCCTATAGCAGCTGGTTCAATTGCATGTTTATTATCTGCTCTAAAAGCGAATTCAATTGAATACACTCCTTCAACGATAAAAATGGCTATATCCAATACTTCACTGTTACATGAGGGGGGCGACCGATTAAAATTTGGACATGGAATTATTCAAATCAATTCTGCTTTTGAATATATTAAAAATAATAAAGAAGATTTAACAAAGATTATATTTCCGAAACTGATGTCAAACAAGAAAGGAATTGTAATTTACAAAACAAAAAACGGAACATCGTCGTTGTCGGGAGTTAATATATATGACTCAAAAGTTGTTGTAATGGATAACCAATCAATTTCTCGAGATTTTTCCGAAGAAGATTTTGAGCTAGTTGTATCAAAAAAGAAAAAGAAACAGAAAATTCGTCAAATAAAAGAAGGAAATGAGCAAAATGTTGAAAAAACTCAAGAAATGAATCATCAACAAAAAGGAAAGCAGCCGCCTGTAAAGAATATTATCGGATATTGTAAGCTTTTGTTGTCATAGTTATTATGGATATCGTAAACTTTTTTTAGCTCATGAAAAAACATTTGAAAAAGAAGCTTCAGCAGGAATTAATATTTATAATCACCGGATTACTTTATTAAAAAATATTAAATGCGCAGAAAAACAAATATCGTGGATAATGAAACTAATGCCAGAAGAAAATGTTGAATATATTGAATACTCTAAAAATGTCTCAAATAATTTATTACTTGTTAAAATTGATACAAAAAATTTAGAACCTGGAAATCTATATTACTCGGAAATTCATGGATACGATTCAAAAAAATTATCTTTTGGCCCCATATTTTATCTTCCAATTACTGTAATTGTTCCTCAAAAAGTTGTTTACAGTGTTCACAGAGAAATATTCGTGAGGCCACCTTCTATGTTTAATCTTTTTATTGACCCTTTAAAAAGTAGTTATAAATGTACTGTAAAACTTATTGATCCTGAAAACGGTGAAATCGAATTTGAAAAGCAAATTGAAAAAGCTGAACACGTTTGCGGAAAATGTCATTTTTTTTCTCCAAATAAATTACCCTATGCAGGGCTTTGGTATGTTAATATTCGATGGGATAAAATTTTTGAAATATGCATTTATCAAGAATATTTTATCAAAATCGATTTCGTGTTTAAAGCTAAATTATATATATTTTTTGATTTTTAAAATAATAATTTATTTCTTATGTTTTTTTTTGCTGATGCGCGTTTAATGTTTTTTTTCGTACATTTATAATTGCTGTGTTTTTTTGAATGAATGAATTTTTTTATAAAAATTCTTTGTCAATACTTACATGTTACGGGGGATGAGGGAATCAATAACTATTAAAAAGCGGGCATTAATTTTATGCCCGCTTTTTAATAGTTGATTTTTAAAGTGATTTCTAGCGTTTTCCAAAATTTCCAGGTAAATGGCTTTATTTTTTTTAAAATATGTATACTTGAATTTAACAATCTTCTTAGTCATTGATAATGAAACTCTTGTAAGAATTATTATTTTAATTGATGAAAACAACGTTGATGCTAGAATTGCGTCACTTGAAGAAATTTTAAGTTTATTTGTTTCTAAGAAATATTATAACTGACTTTTTCTAAAAATGTGGCGGCAATTTTTGAAAACAAAACTTTTAAGTAAGCTAGTTCCACCCCCTTACTTATGGCCACTTTGCGGCCCTTGCAATAGCATTATTAAAACGTCCTTCTTCAAGCCAAGCTTCAATTTCATCAGTAAATTCTTTGAAGATTCCTAAAGTGAAAGCATTTCTTTGATGCATTAAAACATTTTCAATCATATTTTTAAGATGTGCTTTGGGAATTTGAGCACTATTTGTGACGTCATTAACAAATGTATAAAGGGATGCTGGAGGTAATTGGAAATTTGTTGTGAAAGAAGTTAAAGCATCAGCAATAGCTTCAAGAGCTTCTGATGAATAAATGGTATTTGTAACTCCAAGAAAATCTCTGTTTATAAAGGCCACAGAGGTTTTGATTTGTGATGTTTTTGGAAGAGTTTTTTTATTTTTGCACACATAATTTGCTGAAAAGATGATACAATTAATTTTGCTTACAATAAATGCAAATCTTACATGCTGACCAATATAATCGCTCCTGATTATTATCCAGTTGTACAAATATTGGTAAAGGCCATAACTTTTCATGGGTACCATTTGGGTCATTTTGAGTAATTTCAAATGTTCCATTAAAATAAGCAATGCTTAAACTCGGATACCCTATTTGATTTAACCATGGATCCATAAATTTTGTAACATTAAATGGCTCAGCACACCAATCCTTCAAATTTGAACCATCAACGGCATTTTGGATTTCATCAAGTAACTGTTGATAATTTGCATTAGAAAATTGATATTTTTTAATGTATTTCTGTAACCCTTTTTGTAAAATTTTCGGTGAAATTACAGCTTCTAATTGACGAATAACTGCCCCACCAATTTGATATGTTACGTCTAAAAAGTTTTTTTTTCATATTATCATAACGAGTTATTTCTTACAATCAAAACTGCCATTTTCGGTTATTATAGGATGAGTTGGTGGAAATATATCAGGATTCAGAATAGTTGATGTTGTTTTAGCAAATTCAAAATCCTGCAAAAATTACGATTTTCAATGTCATTACTTTTGCTGCAGCTCTTCGGGCAATATGGTAAACATAAAGGAAAACAAAAACAGTTTTTAAATCAACAACTTAAAGCCAGATTCATGGATCAACAGCCCTGACGGGCGGTGATTCTCTAGTTTTGTTGTTAATTTAGGGATGGAATTTATTCTGTGTTTAAATTTTAAAAGCTATAAATTATTAACACAGAGTTTTGTTCGGACATACCATGACAACTTTTTCTTGTGGATATGCCAATGCCATAGCTTTATTTTCAAAAAAATCCGCAAATCCTTCATGTATGAATACATCCCCCCACCATTTATTTGTGACCATGTCACCAAACCAATGATGAGATAATTCATGACAAATTATACTGCTATGTTTCATCCATTCTGATAATGCATTTTCACTGGTTGTTTCATTAAAATTATACAAAAGATAAAATTCCCCATAAACAATTAGCCCAAAATTTTCCATTGCAAGATTGAAATTTGGAACTGTTAAGTGATCTTAAAGTGAGTGCATATTACTATAATTTTGTATTTATTTTATTTTCAAAAGTGCACCTATTTTTTTCAATGGTAATGAATAATTTGTATATTTCGTCATGGCATCTGTACATCTGATGGCACTTTCAAGTGCAGCTTTCATTTTTCCTTCTCCTGATCGGAATGACCAAATCCGAGTCTTAAAAGAACCATATATTTTAAAACGATACATAAACTTACCAAAATTCTATCAGCAGTGTATCCTTGAATCGAAATTAAATCCCCAATTCCAATAGCTAATAAATATGTTGACATAATTGGGGTACTTTCAAATTTAGCTTCTTCATATCCGTTACTGTAATAATAATAATTATTACACTAAAAACAAGTCATTCACTCAAAAACAAAAAAGTCATTAAAGCGTGACACCTCTGTCCTGTTTGACGCTGTGACACTAAAATCTTAAAATTGATTTTTTTGGATTTTTGAAAGCCTCATTGTTATATCAAGCATAAATTACGGTGGACATGTCACAGCGCCAAACAAGGCAAATTTGAGCAGTTTTTGTGACACTATTCTGTGACAATTTTTTTGAGTGGAAAGGAAAACAAAGATAATGATTAGTTAATAAAAAACAAGAATTGTAGAACAACAGCCCCAGCGAGGCATAGATTCTCTAATTATACGATAACTAATACAAAAGCCAATATAACACTACAGTCACATTTAGCGGGAAAAGACTGAATGTAGTGGTATAAATATTTTTATAACATACCCAATTTCAACAGTTGAAATATTCATTGCATTTGATAATGCAATCCATGCTTTTGGTTTTACAACTGTTACTTCAAATATTGCTTTATAATCTGGTTCATCAAAACACGGAAACATTAATCTTGCACCAGAAGTTTCAAAATGTGTGACATATACAGTTTCATATTTGCCAGAATACTCATCAGTATTAGATGATTTAAAAAATCCTTTTTGGCGAATGTCATTAATTTTACCAATATACTGTAATGTAATTTCTACTATTTCATTGGGTCGTAATTCTCGTTCCACTTCTATTGAAATTGTTTGGTTTTTAGGTATAATTGAAAAGTTGACCATTTTGATTGACTTTTGATCAGTGATTGAATAAACAATAATATCTTCGAAACATGGGAAAGTTAAATTTACTGCATTTAAAAGAATGGTTGAAGTTGGTTTTACAGCTGTAGCAATGATAGAAACGACACCATCAAAAGTTTGATTCCTACCTGAAAATTATATAATATAATTTAAAATAAAATTTGCTTTTTGAACAAACTTGGATCAAAGGTAGCACCTGGTGCATCAAAGAAAGGATGAATTCGAAGTTTGTAAAAAATTGGTTTTAAATCTCCTGGTAATCTTCGGACATTGTTGTCCATTTTACCTTTAATCACAGCACTGCAACAGAAACAACAAAAAATTGCGCCAATCAAAGCAAAAAGAAACCAACAATTCATTTTTTTACTTTTTTTAAAACATAGTTTAATTGTATTTTTAATCTTATTTATAAGTTCTAATTCTGTTATGAAACTATTGTTTCTCGAAAAAAAACGTGTCTTCCAATTAGCGTTTTCTACAATGTTTTCTTTGTTTTTGTTGTTTTTTGTGCTTTTCTTTCATTATTTGACAAATTATTTTAACAAATCTTGGTGAAAAATTATTAGTTTAAGGTTACAAATGGAAGTTTAATGTTTTATACAACAAAACAAAAATGTTGCGCCTCATATGTAAGCTTGTAATCAACGAGCCACATAATTATTGACAATTCAGTCTGATATATCAAATTGTGTTATTGAATATAGAAGACAGAATCAAGAAAAGTATGAAATGCCGTTATGGAGAAATTTAGCGTCTTTTTATTTTACATTTGCTTTTTTATTTGTGTTTTCTCGATTTGATTTTTGTTGTAAAAAAAAGTAACAATAGCTTGTTTTATATTAACTAATTTGTAAATAGAGCATTAAAATATTAAACATTCTTTAATGGCAAATATCCGTAATCGAGCAACACTTCTAATTTTTTATTTATTTCTTTGAAGCTTGGGCGATTGCTTGGTTCATGATGCCAGCATGAAAGCATTATCTCATAAATATATGTGGGAATATGCTTTGGTTTTTCTAATCTTTTACCACATTTCAAAAAGTCCACAATCTCTTATGAATGCGTTATTTAAGAATATGGTATTTCACCGAATGTAAAAACTTCGTAATATCAAAAAAATATTTTCCCAACATTTGTCATTTTTTTATGTTAAAAATATGCGTATGATAATTTTCTTTGTAATACCTTTTTTGTAAAACTATATTTTTACTCACTCTTCCTCCAACTAAAAGGAGAATGTTACGTTTTCAGTCACATTTTATTATTCATTCACAATCACAAAAGAAAGAATGCAAAGGAGAAATTTGCATAAAGTAAAAACAATGCTTTTGAAAGGAGTAACATATCCTTGGTGGACCACCCCGAAGGGGTGGGTCACCGCTAGTTTTGAATAAATACAAACACAGGAAAAAGTCAACTCAACAAAATAAATAAATCCAAAAGGCACAATTTGATAATATACTGACATTATAAGAAGATAGGATATCTACTTTTCATGATGTCTACTTTCTCTCCATCTATTCCATCAAAATATATCATTCGATTAGGAATATTTGAATCAATTACAGTATCAACAAGTTTTTTTAATTGTGCTTTATATTTGTCAGAAATTTCACAACTAAATTCAAACCAAATTTCTGTATTTTTGTGATCCTTAAAAGCAAAATTAATTAAATGTAAAAAGTCGAAAAAAATATTTAAAAAACCTTAATAAAAGTTGCAACGTCTTCGATATTAAAAACTTCAGGAGTATACCCTATAAGAAATTTACGAAGATTTTTGAGGTATTTGAATTTTATGATATTTTTCATGGATGAAATTGTTGCAACAGGAATTTCGTTATAAAAACTACTAAAAATTATGTTTTTATAAAAATTGTTTTTGAAAACTCACTAATCAAACTCTTTAACTTTTGGAATAGCTTCTAAAATTTTTTCAAGAATTACAGGATTGTCATTATTATCGTGTATTTTCATATTGGAGAGGTCAATCTTTTGAAATTTTGCAGCCAATAATTTAAATTCATTCATACTCATTTTGCACCCTCTAATAAAAAGTAAAGCATTTTCGCATCGATAAACTTTTGACGAAAATAATGAAACAAAATTTGAGCTAAAATTGAATAAAAAGATGAGTTTATTTGTAAGCCAAATTTTGCTTGAAATTAACAGATCAACACAAAGAAAAATCATGTCATTTGCTGCTGAATTCAAAAATTTAACAGCATAACAAACTTGAAAAATGTAAAGGAGCGAAAAAAGAATTGACAAAATGACGCAGCAACCGCTGTACAAGGACGACAACAAGGGGGACACGTACCCCCTCCCCGAAAATGGCAAAATCCTTTGATCGTTCGCCAAAAGCGTCAAAAGATCAAATGTGTGCCCGCCCCGAAATTTTTTTTGCTGACGTCCTTGATGTTGTTGATGGTGAAATATTATGCTGTTTTTTATTTTTTTATTGTATTGTGTAAAGTGATTACTTTACTGTTTGTCTATGCTTCACAATTTACGCGCGCAATAGTCGAGTCCTTTTTTCCAAAAAAAAAACCAATAAGTGAAAAAAATGCCTTAAAATCATAAAGGTCATTCACTGTACCCAAGTTGTACTACCGCCGTTTATCCCACTACTCCAAAGGAGGGCTGTGATCCAGTGCCGAAACTGCCTTATTATGGAGATTGTGGAGATCTCCACCCCCTTTGTGCTAGATTTTGTTTGGAAAAAACAAATTCATACTAGATAAAAAAGATTTTTTGATTTCTTTTAAGAAATCTCCACCCCCTTTCTATCGACTAATTTTCGGCCCTGCTGTGGCTTGATTTAATGGCATCATTAGTTTTTTTTAGTCTTGAGAAATAAAAAAGGTACAAAAATTTATTGCATACATCAGAATTTTTTTGGCAGATGTAAGTTTTTTCTGTTTCTTTTACACCTGCCAAGAAAAAACTTTGCAAAAAATTCCTTTCTTAATAAAATTTTTTTCAACGTTGATTTGTGAGAAACTGTAGCATAGAGTTGCAGAGAAACTAAAACAATGTCAGATATTTCCGGGTATATAGGTTTCTAGGGATGTGGAATCCGAGTTTTGAATCCTGTTCAACCTAACTGGACGAGGGTTCCAGATATGGAACATTTCGCTGATTTTGCTGCTATTTCAAAATTTGTTTTTTAAACTCCTTAAAATTGATAGCAATAGATTTCTTTTATCATGATAGATAAGATTTAAAAAAAACTTAGACAGAAAATATTGTTTTAAGGGGTGTTTTATCGCTTAAAAAATACCGACTTTTACTCAAACAAATGTTTTTCTGCTTGCGAGTTTCTGTGACAAATCGCTGAACACCTTTTTATTGCATTTCCCTGTTTGCTTTTTACCTGCAGTGGGGTTTTATTGATTTAATCGCAAAAGTGGCCCCTTGGTCGAAAATTAAATTTTGTTCTGATTTCATTTCTTCAAAACGTGATTAAATCCATTGAATCCCAAAAACATTTAATTTCTTAGGGGATTTCATATTACTCAAGGTGCTTAATCGAACCAACATTGTGCAGAAAAAGTCCGATAGGTGGAAATTTTGTCAAAGCATAAATTTTTGTATGTAATTTCATATTATGTATTAAATACGTGTGAAATATTTCATGATTTTTATAATCACGTTTATTTATAGTTGCTTTTAACCTTTTTAAATGGTTGCATTAGAAGCTAAATTATACACTGACTTGTATTTGTCATTAAATTTTACTCAAACTCAAAATGTTGAAAAAAAAAAAGAAATTTTGGATTTGTTTTCAACAAATTTTTTGATGCTTCCTGAAACTTGGATTGTTAGATTACTGTATGATACCTAACATTCTTAATTTTAAATTGGATTAAATTTCAGATTAGAAAATGATCTCTCTTATGAAGCAACAAAAGCGTTACTTAAACGAGCGTTGTTTGATTTTTATTCTGAAGATGTTCTTCGCTCCATTCCTCTAAGTTTTCGTCGAAGATTTGAACGAGAAGTAAAACTTTTAATTTTGTAAATAAAGTAATAAAATTGTTATAGGAAATGCCATTTAACAAAATGATGAATTCAAGACCTTATAAATATGTTTTATCCAAATGTTTATTAGTTGATGAAAATTTAATTTCAATATTAATTGACGCTTTAAGCTTTCCACATCCATATTTGACAAATATTTATATGCTATATAAAGAATTTGGAGGTAGAGTTTCTTTTGTTTCTATATTAACTTCGGCCGCAAAATTTTCACCTAATTTTCAAGTTAAAAAAATTTTTTTAATAAATTTTACGTAATGAAACCAAAACCATAGAGCATAAAACGCCTGTAAATATGATTTTATGGATGTCAACAAAAAACAAGTTGAATTCACTCATTTTAAAAAAAGAAATTTTGTTGAATACAAGATTTTTTAGTAGTGAATGAATGCATTGGTAGCCGGACGAAAATACAACAGGCATTTTAACAATAAACCAAAAAAAATTTGTTTTTTGGTTTATTGTTAAAATGGTATATTGTTTTGCCTTTCTTGTTAAAATATCTGTTGTATTTTCGTCCTAACGCCTATTCTTGACAAAAAAACGATCACTTTTTTCATACACTGATTAAGCTTGTGAGTAAAACTATTTAATCTTCATCTGATAAATTTTATTCAGAGCAGTTTACTTAAAGCGAGTGTCTCAGTTTTTTCCATTGCTTAACACACGCACGACAGATTCAACTTTTTATGTGCACACGTCGTCCCGGTACTATTCTCGTTTACGCCCCCCTTCATTTCTTTTTACCATTTTTCATGTTTTTATTTTGCATTGTCTTTGACAAAAAACAAAAAATTTGCATATAAGCGTATACACACTTTGAGATTAGACGACATTGGCATTCATTCCACTGTGAATGAAGAAAATCAAAAATACTAAAAAATGAAGGGGGCGTAAACGAGAATAGTACCCGTCGTCCGACCTTGAAACAATTTCTCCCTTGTTTTGAACATGCATTTGTGGGAAAAAAGTACGCATGTTTAAAACAAGGGAGAAAATATTTCGAGGTGGGACCACGTGTGTTAAGCAACGGAAAAAACTAAAAGCATAAAAGCAGGAATTGATAATACAAAAGAAAATACCGTATTTCTTTTAAAAATTTTATTTTAGGTTCCCTGCCAACAAATGAAATCAAACAACTTTATACTAAAAATAATGAATTTTACAAAAAAATTGTCACAGCAAAAACTACCATCCAGTGGTTTGAATTTGTTACAGAAAGTGACAATAATCAATTTATTATTCAAAACGTTGAGGCCCGTATTGCTCAGGATCCTATGAACATAGCACTGTGGAAAATTTACATAAACTTTTTAAAAGCACGAGACAAAAATGTAAATACAATGGGTGACAAAGCTTTCATTCCATTTTTAGGAAAATACATACAAAATACTATAAAAAAATGTTGTCGCTTGCTAAAAATGCGTTTTGTGCTGATTTTATTTCTCCATAAAATTCTACCCAAAAAAAAGCTTTCTTTGTACTCCTCGTAAAATTTCAATATATAAAGTATACTCGTAGATAAAAGTCTAGAAAAAAATTTTAGGCTTTTTGAATCCGTGGATTCTGAAGTCTGATGGATCTGAAAATATTTTTATCGAATTCTCCATATTCGATTACCCTATAATACACGTTTAAATCATGCAAAACAAGAAAATAATTTTTTGGACTTCTGAATCCGAGGATTCTGAAGGTCTGAAGGTGTCAGAATCCTAAAAATGTCACCAACCCATAGTCGATTTGCTATATATATTTTTTCTAGAATTTCTAAAAAAGGATTTACATTTGATTTTTTCATATATGGGGGGTTAGAGTATTGTCGGCGATGCCCTGAGGGCTAGAGGGTACATAGGGGTCCAAAAGTGCTATGGATCTCTTTTTTTTGGATATCTAGAAATCGTTTAATTCAAGAAAGTCCCAAAAAGTCTCAAAAAGTCCAAAAATGGAATGAAAATTATGTCACCCATTGTACATGTGACAAATAAATTATTTTTTAATTTATTAAAAAAGTTTATTTTACAGATGGCGTCCCAAGTATATTATCGCTATCGTCGAATATTTCTCGAAGATATTATTTGCGACTTGAAAGCTGTTTTTAATTACGACATGTGCAATAGATATTTCTTTGTGGAACAGCAATATTTTAATTATTTCGTAAACAAAAAAATAAGTCAAGAATTTTTTAAATCACTGAATTACAATGATCCGATTTGTCAACAAAGCATACCATTCAGATGGACATTTTTTAATTACGTAATAAGAAATGCATCAGAATCCCATATTAAAAAGCTAAACAAAGCATGCAAAGTTTTATTCTTTCAATTCGGAAATCTAATTTGTCATCGACTATGTATTAGTGATTCAGTAAAACCAAAATATTTTCAAGAATCGTTAATCTTAAATGAAAATTTCTATGGTTTAAAAAATTTGAACAATCTGTGGGTATCATATTCTCTACATGTTCAACATCCATCAAAGGTCAATTTGCTTTCGGCATTTATACCAAAAATTCAAATTTGTACGGTGCGGTTTTTAAGAATATCAAATCAAAACTTTTCTTTAACAGAATATGAATTTCTAACACAATCCAAAAAAATTCGTAAAGTTATTCTTACATCAATTATCGTCAAAGACAATAATGAAATAATATCTTTTGCGGACGCTTTTAAAAATTTAATTTTTGCTTTTCACATTGAGTAACTTTTTTTCAAACTGTATGCCTAATGTAATGTTACATTTACAGATTCAATTTTAAATTTCGGATAACTTCTGACACATTCGATAAACTAATGTATTTTGGAAAAATAGCAAAAACTTATTTTATTAAAATGTTAATTTCAAATTATGCTTTATCATTCAATTACATGCAATTACTGTACTACTTGAATGTATGGTTTTTAAAAACACTAATTTATTCTTATAATGTATTACATATTACTTTTGTAGGCAATATCAAGAGAAGATGCAGAAAACTGGATTACCTTTGATAAAGAATTAACACTAGAAAATAAACATTATTTTCTCACTTCTTTAAACAGTGCTATTCAAAATTTTAAAGAGTTCTACGGGACCATGCCAAAAATATATCACGAATCTGATGTTTAATCTACACAAAATATTGCTTTTTTTCAGATCATTTTGTACTGACATCAGCAATTGATGAACGAATGAAGAACAAATTATTCCCGTTGCACATAAGTAGATCAATAAAAATATTTATTTGAAATATCTTTTATCAAAATATTTATAAAAAATCAATAAAAAGTATGATACATAAGTAAATATTCACTTTTAAATTAAATTAAATTATTTATTTGCATGTCCTAACACATGCTGCTAGAAATATAATACAATACAATAATAAAATAATATAAACTAAGATACAATAAATGAACATTATAAATAAATAAATTAATAAATTACTACTCTTTTAACAACATAATAAAATTAAACAACAACTCTTTTGAACAACATAATAAAATAATTTTGAAATGAACAACATAATTAAAGGCTAACAATGTAAGTAAGTGTTGAAATGTAATATGGGCATAATAAAATTAAATGTACAATTACAATTAAGAAATACAATAGAATGGTAACATAGATAAATTTGAAGTTTGAATCAGTAAAAGTTAAGCTTTACGTGCTGCTAAGTATTCTTTAAAGGCTTTCTGGTTTTTCATGAAGTTTACAAAACCCAAGCTTTACAATATATGCAGCATCTCCAGGATTTGATCCAACCATATTAGAAACATGAATAAGACAATTCTTGCAACTAAAAAAAGAAAAGAAGCATTAAAGACAAAGTGAAAATAACTAACGAAACACAAGTGAAGCTGAAACCGACAACAACAGGTCGAGGACGGCTAAATGTCCGTCCATCATAAGTGACATTCAAATTTGTACTGTTTGAACCAAAAATACCTTCAGCAATATAAACACGTTCTTCTGCATTAACCTAGAAATAGTAGTGATATTACATTATAACTTGAGCAATTTGGTATTTTTATATAGCCAAACAGAGGACACAAAGCTTTTTACATTTGCATCATAAGTAAACAGCTTACCCGAGGTTGCTGAAGACCACCAGATGCATCAAAGATTCCACGTGACATTGCTGGATTTACTTCAGACATCATTGATCGTTGTTCTTGAACGAATCCATTACCACCAGGTGCATCAAAGCTTCCACGTGACATTGCTGGATTTACTTCAGACATCATTGATCGTTGTTCTTGAACGAATCCATTACCACCAGGTGCATCAAAGCTTCCACGTGACATTGCTGGATTTACTTCAGACATCATTGATCGTTGTTCTTGAACGAATCCATTACCACCAGGTGCATCAAAGCTTCCACGTGACATTGCTGGATTTACTTCAGACATTATTGATCGTTGTTGTTGAACGAGTCCAACCTATAAATGGTAGTGATATTACATTATAACTCGAGCAATTTGGTATTTTTATAAAGCCAAACAGAAGACACAAAGCTTTTTATCAGGTCGTGCCATAAGTTTCCCCTGTCAAAAACACAAAAAAAGTCGAAAAAATTTTTTTTTGAGATTTTGATCGGAAACGATGCCTGGGGATGTGTAGACACTCCCTTTGAAAGGATTTTGCGAAAAAATGAGTTTTACGTTATTTAGGAGCTTCAGAAGCAGAAGGTCTACAGTACCCCTTTCATGGCGGTATGAAATCATTTTAAATAACTTCCAATGACCCCAAATGATACCAATCGACGGAAAAATGATTAAATTATACTTTTTAAGCATTTCTGACCCAATTTCTAATAATTTTTAATAAAATTTACCTCAAAATACACAAAATCCCATTAACTTACGGTAACCGCTGTTTAAAAATTCGGGAAGCTTCTAGAAGGTTCGTGAAAATTCCAAAACTTATAATTTCAGTTAGGGCAGTGTCTTGGCTACCCTCACAGGCCATATCGGCTCATATAAGCTTCAAATTCTCATTTTATAGAGCTCGTTCCACGAAAAACCTTAAAAATCGTGGTTTCGACACGAAAATCCCTCAGAATTCCATGAAAATTCCAGATACCCCAAAAACCGATATACCACCCTTTGACCAAGACCCATGGCTACCTCCATGCAAAATTTCAGATTTTTTGGACTCTCCAGTCACAATTGCCAGAAGAAAAACCAACGGCAGAAACTTATGGAACGACCTGATACATTTGCATCATAAGTAAACAGCTTACCCGAGGTTGCTGAAGACCACCAGATGCATCAAAGATTCCACGAGACATTGCTGGATTTACTTCAGACATCATTGATCGTTGTTCTTGAACGAATCCATTACCACCAGGTGCATCAAAGCTTCCACGTGACATTGCTGGATTTACTTCAGACATCATTGATCGTTGTTCTTGAACGAATCCATTACCACCAGGTGCATCAAAGCTTCCACGTGACATTGCTGGATTTACTTCAGACATCATTGGTCGTTGTTCTTGAACGAATCCATTACCACCAGGTGCATCAAATCTTCCACGTGACATTGCTGGATTTACTTCAGACATTATTGATCGTTGTTGTTGAACGAGTCCAACCTATAAATGGTAGTGATATTACATTATAACTTGAGCAATTTGGTATTTTTATAAAGCCAAACAGAAGACACAAAGCTTTTTACATTTGCATCATAAGTAAACAGCTTACTCGAGGTTGCTGAAGACCACCAGATGCATCAAAGATTCCACGAGACATTGCTGGATTTACTTCAGACATCATTGATCGTTGTTCTTGAACGAATCCATTACCACCAGGTGCATCAAAGCTCCCACGTGACATTGCTGGATTTACTTCAGACATCATTGATCGTTGTTCTTGAACGAATCCATTACCACCAGGTGCATCAAAGCTTCCACGTGACATTGCTGGATTTACTTCAGACATCATTGATCGTTGTTCTTGAACGAATCCATTACCACCAGGTGCATCAAAGCTTCCACGTGACATTGCTGGATTTACTTCAGACATCATTGATCGTTGTTCTTGAACGAATCCATTACCACCAGGTGCATCAAAGATTCCACGAGACATTGTTGGAACAGTTTCAGGAATTCCTTCAGGAAGATATGTTTTTATCATATCCTAAATATTTTTGTTTTCACATTAACTATATTAAGTACTAAATTTCCCCAAAATGTATTTCTTACTTACCTTCAAATCTTTGTCTTCAGGATCTGAGAGTAATTCTTCAAGATCTTTACGAGGACTTGGTGTTGATGATTTATTGTCGCCTCGTTTAATTTCCTTTGAAACATGCTTATTAGCAGTGAATTTGTTTTTCTATGAACTTACGAAGCTTTCTTCACTTGATGATAAATAACTCCCTTGAATTTTTGTGTTCAATTCATTAGGATTTAATAATTTTTGGGATGTTTTAAATTGCATTACTTCTGGATTAGTTGCAGTTTGATCTTTTTGTTGTCTTGGAAATTCAAATGGATTCTGAAAAACATCACTAAGATAAATTCAAATGCTTAAGTTATAACACTGGTATTACTTGAACAACTGCTGATGAACGAGTTGCAAAAATTTGTTTAATATTTTTCCATTTTTTAGATAAACTTTTTTCATTTTTCATGCTTTCTTTTTCACCATTTGAATCAGTTGCAACATCAGCAGAAAGAGAACCTTCAATAGAATTTTCATATGCAGAAATATGAAGTGAAAGGGTGCTGCTATTCTTATTGTTGGAATTTAAAGAATTTTTTTCTTTCTTCCATTGATTTTTAGCTTTATCTTCTTTTTCATCATTAAGAGCTTCAAAAGGAGTAAAGCTTTCTGAAGATTTATCAAGTGCAGAAGAATGCTTCACAGATTGTGAACTTTGTTCATGATCTGTTTTTGTGATTTTAGTTGCTGCAGTCCAATGATAAACATTTATAAAATTCATAAATTAACTTAGTCCAAAAAACAAGCGCATATTTTTGTGTTATTTTAAAACCTTTTGCTACAATAATCTGTTCCACACAAAAAAATCTTTATTGTTGTTTTCTAAGGACTGCAGCATGTTTTTTTTAAAATTTACCAAATGCTTTAACGTTGCTTGTTTTGCTATATGATTGAACAAAAGCAGAAACATTTGAAGTTTTATGGCTTTGATTGAGATTGAGATTAGAGTACTGTGGGGCATCAGAAGAAGAATTGGCATTATTTACAAACAAAATGTCTGTCTTTGTTGCCATTCTAAAAGATTAGTTTAAATAAAAAAACATTCGTAATTGCTGAAACAATTTTAAACATAATTTAATTGTTATTTGCAATATCGAAAGAGACAAAGTGATAAAAAAAACTTGAAAACCTGGTAACTATATTTCGCAAAACTAAAATTATAAAATAATCTTTTCTGTATTTTTTGTAAATACTGAAAGAAACAATTTTTAGACTGAAGAAAATCAAAAGAAAAAAACAAAATGAAAAGTGCGATGAAACTGTGCGAAAAATTTAGTTTTCGCAAGATAAAAAAGTGTCATAAGACTGATGCAGTCGTTCTTTAAAGTACTTGGGCGGAGTGCAACTTTTTGTAAACAAAAAATAGAGAAAGCCTGTCTATTTCTGAGATCGGAAAATTTCATCCAAATCAAAGAAGAGAAAACTAAAGATTACGAAATATTGTTCTAAAAAAAGGATCAAAACATTCAGCAAATGTTAGTCATTGACAAATAAAACAATTTTATAACCACTGATTTATAAACAATTTGGAAAAATTAACATTAATTTTAATTTATATAAGAATAACGCATTAATTTGTGATTGATAGATTTTTTGCTGTCAGCAATTTTTAAAGCCTAAATAGATAAAGAAGGATCACACATAGTGCCCCAAACATATAAACCATTTGTTGTAGTTTTTTTTGATCCGGGGATTATAGATTTTAATCTTCGATCAACTATCGAACATTCAAATCACTGTGGTATAAACAATTTTGTTACTTTTAGACGATTAAAAAAGAACTATCCTGTGTCACGAAAACCGTTGATAGACATTTTTCGTTCATTGCTGCTGAAAAAAAAACCAACTGAAATAAAAAACATATTTGTGCCATTGCCTCATTGTTACCTAGTGCTAGCGATTAAATAGCAATAAAAAATGTAACTTTGCTAATAAAACCACTCCGCTGCAAGATCAAAGATGGCAATCCCCTTCTAAAACAGCAGCTTCAAAAAAAAAAAAAGAGATGCAGTTAGCAATAAAAAACATTTTGCTAAAACAAAAAAAAGCAAGAAGCAAAAACTTTCTTTCTTATTTTATAAGGGGGATTTCACAATCCCGCGTGTTCAAGCTTCTAAACTGCGATGTTGATTCGAGCAATTGAATACAAATATATATATATCTATTTTTTAGATGTAAAAAAGAACAAGCTTTTAGAAAATATAAATTATACATTCTACTTTTAGTTTAAAAAAATTTTTTAAAGGGGCTAAAATAGAGGTCATATAAGAAGCGGTGTTCCGGATATTTACAGATTCAAGGCAACATTTTTGCATATTCCCCACATTCGATAACCTATAAAATGAAACGATAATGCCAAAAATATTTTTTGCCTTTATTTAACATAGCTATGAAAAATGTGTGTTTAAAACTTTGCGGGTACTGTAACTACCCTAATAAATCTTTTTAGACAAAATATGTATCAGAATCGTCTTCCCCAGGGCCACTTTGTACCAGGGCTGTGCGTTTGGTTTGTCAAAAACTGTTAGTTATTAACGTAACGCACATTTTTTTTCTTTTGTCAAGTTATGGAATGACGCACATATGTTAAACTTTAACCTCTGTTACGCTTTAGAACCACATTTTGATAATTTTGTTACACTAATAATACACACTGCATAATCCTGTTATAAATTTTTGAATAAATTTTTTTTAAAAAACGGATATTTTTTGCAGTTTATTTTTTTTGTAAAGTCAAAGACTTTTTTTATCATCTGTGAACAGTCGCGTTTGAGTTGCTGCGTGCACGTCTCTATCTGTGTTGTGTGAAAAAAAACTGTTTGTTGTTTTAAAAAACTCTCGAAACGACTCCTTTTTTCCAGCTTCAAAAAGTAGTGTTGTCGTTGTTGTTCTGTTTAATTTTTACTAATAACTTTGTTTAATTTATCTTCTGTTTTAGCAAAAATGAATATTCAATCAAAACCACATTCAGATGAAGCGCGATGGATTACGCTGTATCCAGCATATATATATTCAAAGAAGAAAAAGATTGAAGGTCGAAGAATTGCTGTTGAAAAAGTTAGTTGATTTGTGATTATGTGATTTGTATTCCATTGTATCATTTCATAGCTTTAAGATACTTGTAAAAGTGTTTTCTAAACTATTGATACTGTAAAAAGATGCAACGGATAAGGATATATCAAATCCAGAGTATTTGTTATGAATTAACTAATTTGTTTATTTTTTTCAGGCTGTGGAGAATCCAACTGTTCAAGAGATGTCAGAAATTATTACTCATTTGAAGTTGAAATCGAAAATTGAAGTATGTTCCTGAATTGGTTGGGTTTGATTATCGTCCACGTCATTTTGCCATGTTTGACTTTCTTGTTTTGTCTCATTTCCCATGGGGATCATTCTTGCTGCATACCTGAATGAATGCTTTCTAAACAATTGGTTTTAAATTTGTTTTATTATATGTTTATGAGCCTTTAACAACACCGTTTATATCCAAGCATGTTTAACGTCATTTTTGTTCCACGAACCTTTCTTTTTCTTTCATAGAAATCCCGTCAACTTCTATGAATCCATTCCTTTGATTAAACATTTTGCTCCAAATATTAACCTTTAACCTCTTTTTAGAAAAATAAAATGTATCCACGTGATCCAAATCGTGAACCAACTCTACAAGGACGTCTTCGAGTGCAACTGAAGAATGATGATGGAACATATTGTAATGATGAATTTAAATCAATTTAGTTTTTTAGGCTTTATTCATCATATACAACAAGTTGTAATGTTATATCTTTCAGGAGATGCATCAATGATTCATATTACTGAACTTAATCCAAAGCTCAAGACTCGACAATCTGGTGGTGCTGCTCCAACCCCCGTTCAAGCTGCAGGTGGTGGAAAGAAAAAGAAGAAATAAATGGCTTCAAATGAATATATTTATATCTTTGATTAATATGTATTATTATTATCAGGTCGTTCCAAAAGTTTTGTCCGTTGGTTTTTCGTCTGACAATTGTGACTGGAGAGTCCAAAAAATCTGAAATTTTGCATGGAGGTAGCCATGGGTCTTGGTCAAAGGGTGGTATATCGGTTTTGGGGGTATCTGGAATTTTCATAGAATTCTGAGGGATTTTCGTGTCGAAACCACGATTTTTGAGGTTTTTAGTGGAACGAGCTCTATAAAATGAGAATTTGAAGCTTATATGAGCCGATATGGCCTGTGAGGGTAGACAAGACACTGCCCTAACTGAATTTATAAGTTTTGGAATTTTCACGAACCTTCTAGAAGCTTCTCGAATTTTTAAACAGCGGTTACCGTAAGTTAATGGGATTTTGCGTATTTTGAGATAAATTTTTTTTAAAATTATTAGAAATCGGGTCAGAAATGCTTAAAAAGTATAATTTAATCATTTTTCCGTCGAATGGTATCATTTGGGGTCATTGGAAGTTATTTAAAATGATTTTATACCGTCATGAAAGGGGTACTGTAGACCTTCTGCTTCTGAAGCTCCTAAATAGCGTAAAACTCATTTTTTCGCAAAATCCTTAAAAAAGGAGTGTCTACACACCCCCAGGCATCGTTTCCGATCAAAATCTCAAAAAAAATTTTTTTCGACTTTTTTTGGGTTTTTGACAGGGGGGACCACGTGAAAATGCCAAAAAAAGTCAAAAAATTTTTTTTTGAGATTTTGATCGGAAACGATGCCTGGGGGTGTGTAGACACTCCTTTTTTAAGGATTTTGCGAAAAAATGAGTTTTACGCTATTTAGGAGCTTCAGAAGCAGAAGGTCTACAGTACCCCTTTCATGACGGTATAAAATCATTTTAAATAACTTCCAATGACCCCAAATGATACCATTCGACGGAAAAATGATTAAATTATACTTTTTAAGCATTTCTGACCCGATTTCTAATACTTTTAAAAAAAATTTATCTCAAAATACGCAAAATCCCATTAACTTACGGTAACCGCTGTTTAAAAATTCGAGAAGCTTCTAGAAGGTTCGTGAAAATTCCAAAACTTATAAATTCAGTTAGGGCAGTGTCTTGTCTACCCTCACAGGCCATATCGGCTCATATAAGCTTCAAATTCTCATTTTATAGAGCTCGTTCCACTAAAAACCTCAAAAATCGTGGTTTCGACACGAAAATCCCTCAGAATTCTATGAAAATTCCAGATACCCCCAAAACCGATATACCACCCTTTGACCAAGACCCATGGCTACCTCCATGCAAAATTTCAGATTTTTTGGACTCTCCAGTCACAATTGTCAGACGAAAAACCAACGGACAAAACTTTTGGAACGACCTGATAGCTTTGATTTAATGTTTGTTCTCTTTTTGTTGGTTAAGTTAAATGCTTTTTAAATATAAATGTTACTTTTTTGAAAAATGTATCTATGTTGGGATTGCTTCTCATTTTACTAGTGCTGTTAGAAGATTTTTTCAACAAATAAGAAGGGAAAAAAGAGGCATATTTTTTAAAGTCTTAAAAATATGTATGAAAAAAAGAAGAGCACAAAAATTTTGATAAAGTATTAATTTTTATGAATGTATTTCTTTTTTTACAAGAAGATGTCGTTTTGCTATGGATGTGGTTTTTCAAGCAGTTTGATGGAATTTTTAATCAAAACCAGTAAAACCATGGTTATCAAATGAATCAAATGCACGTTTATAATCCTGTGAATCCGCCACCGACCTGAAAAAAGGAAAGAGATTAGTCGGATTAAGATTAAGGAAAATATAGACTAAAATGAAACAGAATATGGTTATGGTAGAGATATGAACTTACCAATGAATCAAATGCTCGTTTATCTAATCCTGTAAAACCTGAACCGGTCAATGAATCAAATGCACGTCTTCGTCAATCAAAACCAATAAAACCAGCACCAATCTAAAAGCAATGTTTTTAGTTGCAATTGAGATACGGTAGTTTTTGTTATCAAGGATTGGTTTTAGCTTTTTTTGAAACTATTTTTAAAAAAAGTTACATGCATGTACGGGTTACTTTTGTAATCGTTATCGAGCTATATTAAAAACTTTCGATTATTGTTGGCATACTGTAGCTAGCTTATGCGAAAGAAATATGCAAATAATATGTTTATGAATAACTTACCATCGGATCAAAGGCACGTTTATCTAATCCTTTAAAGCCTCCACCAACAAGTGAATCAAAAGCTCTCTTTTTCTTATCAAATCCAGTAAATCCATCAGCCAACTGAAAAAAGTTTTTTTGATTATTAATGCAACTTTTTAATGATAATAAAATCAAAGCTGAGTGATATAACAAACGATGCCGAGATTTTCCAACAAAAGGAGTATATCAAACAGCTCCGAAATAGATAAATGATAATTTTAATTTTAAAAAAAACTTACAAATGAATCAAAAGCTCTCTTATCAAAACTTGTAAAACCATGTGAAGTTAAAGAATCAAAAGCACGCTTTTGTTGTTGATCATTTATTATATTTTCATTACTTATTCTTGAAGAAGTTGGTGCTGATGATGCCTAAAAATAGAATGTACATGTATATTTTTAGAAGTTTGAACTTTTAAAAAGAATGTTTTTTGTCTAGATTTGTTTTTTCCGCGTTCTCCTCTTGGAACGGCATTAACTTTTCTTCTTTGTTACATTATTATCTCTTTTTTGGTTTTGAAAAAGAGAGTTTCCCTAATTTTACTTCTTCATTGCTCTCCTTTTGCGATGTTCATTTTGCTCACAAATGGAAAAAAACGATAAAACAATAGGTAAAAATGCCATAAAAAACATTAGCATCTCAGGTTTCATAAAAGGTGGTACAACTATTTGGAAAAAGTTATTTTAACACAAATAAATTTATAAGTTTTTTCAAATAAATTAGCTCAAAAAAAGAAGTTAAAAACTTTTTAAAGCTAATTATGCCTCATCCTATGTCAAAGGGAATACTGTAATAGAAGCAATAAATATAAATGCTAAAACTTACCATTTGAATAAAAATGCAGAAAGCAATTAAACATGCACCAAAAAATGATGCTAAATTATTTGATAAAGGATTCATAATTAATTAAATTTATCTGTTTTTTGTGTGTGTACTCAAAGCCTAAAAGAACGGTTTCATTTATCAGCAAATCCATTATAATAACAAAAAATATCTCGAGCAATTGAGAAAAAAATCCATCATCCCCATATGCTTATAAAACATTAATCAAATGTTGTAAAATATTTTTTATTAAAAATTCAATTCTAGTTATGCATCATTTAAGTTATGGTACACGTGATAAATGGAAATACTGTGGAAAAAATGAATGTGATGAAAGAGATTTTTGTTTCCATGAAAAGAAAAAATTCGATTTGGATAAAACAAGTGCTAAAATATGGGTATCAAACAGATTATATATTGACACTCGCAAAAAGTCAAACATTTCTTCATTTATTATTCCAAAAATTTATCACTTTGGCATCAAAATCCTAAGCTTTGTTAATCAGCTACTTTCCTATGATGAATTAAAATTTTTTTCAAAGGGCGTTAAAGAATGTTCTTTTCACTGGACAACGATAACATTTAAAAACGGTGAAGAAGTTCCTTTGGAAAATATTATTCAGATTTTTGCTGGATCCAAAAAAATTTATATGTGAGTTTTGGTAAAATAATATTATATTATGTTTACTCAAAAAAATTTTGAATAGGTAGATGAAAAAAATATATGAATAATGGCTGCTAACTAACTTTTTATCTAGCATTAGTGAAAACTGGCAAACTGTATCGTGCGATAATTAATAAAGCAGATAAGGAAATCGATTCAAGGGCATGAATTAGATTTATTCGGAATTTTCTAAATATTCAAATGCTTTCATGCCAATTATTACGTGCCCTAACCCAAAAATGTCATTTCTAGAGATTAAGTAACACATGACACCGCCTGCTGCTTTTTTATACATCGGGCATCAAATTGTCTAAAAAAGTTATCGACAGCTCAAGTAATTTTTTTTAGAAATTTTTCTGGTTATTGTATGTAAAAGCTATGACGATTTTGTCGATGCTTGTCAAAATATAGAGATAGTTAAATTTGCCCAAATTCCAGACATTTTTAATGTTCCTGAATTTTGTAGAAGATTAAAAGTAAGCTTTTTTTACTTAAAATTTGTTTCCTTTTTAGCATAGCAAAAACCGTTCTTTAATTAGAATATATTCTGTATCGAATGATCGAAATGGCCTTATTGATGTTGTAAAAGAAATTGTTGAAACTAAAACCTTTCAATTTCTTCCTCCTGTAATTAACCATCCTGGACAAAATGGTGCCATATATAAAAAAATAGAAGAAATTCAAGTAGCAGAAGCAGCTAAACTTCGTTAGCGATTTTCTTCAACTTTGTTTTTGTTTGGTTATGATTTTCATGCTTACTTTGTGTAATGAATTTTGTTCTTTTTGCGATTGAATTTTCATGTTTTTACGATTATTAAAATCATATATGTATGAGATTATCAAAATATTTTTACTTACACAACATCGCTTGCAAATATTTTCAGGGGAGAGGAAACGATAGCTTCTTAGCCACATAAAAAATAATGCATGATGGGATTGAGAAGTTTTATTTTATTGCTGTTGCTGCAGGCCATGGAATTTTTTTCAGAATTGTAATACTATTTTTTCTGAACTTCCAGTTATCGCAACTGCTCCATCAGAAGACAACAGCGAAAAAACAGATGCTATCAATAAAAAACTGAAGAAGAAACATCAATTTTCAAATAATTAAGTGCAATTAACAAAATGAGAATAAAAATTTATGTTTTGCACAAACAACAAAAAAATGAAGATAAAAAACAGTAAATGAAGAATACAAAAGAATGTATAATAAGTAAATAAAAATTACATTTATCGACGATAACGATCTTTCATAACATTAAATTCTTCATCATTTTGTCCACCATAGCAGATAACATGTTCAGAAGTTACAGAAGTAATTACAGTATCAATAAGTTGATCCAACTGATTAGCATATTCTTCAGAAATTCCCAAATCAAAATCCAACCAGATTTTAACATTTTCAAAAACCTAAAAACATAGACAATGAAATCAGTAAAAAAAATATTTAAAATTTTACCTCTAAAAATTTAGAAAGATGACCAGTATTAAAGATTTCAGGAATATTCGATAATTTTAATTTACGAAGATGACCAAGATTTTGAAGTTTTAAAATATTTTTGATTGTTGAAGCTGTAGCAGCAGGAGTGGTAAGATCAAAATGGCTAAAAATAAAGTAGCTAAGACAAGAAAAAATAATATTGAAACTTACTATTCAAACTTTTTAACATTTGGAATTGATGCAAGAATTGTTTCAAGCATAACAATCCTTCCATCATAATCAACGATTTTAACATTCCAGAGAAAAATATTTTGAAAAGTAGATGCCCATAGTTTAAATTCTTTCAATGCCATTTCACATCTTCCAATAATAAGTTGAGCATTTTCAGATCGATAAATCTTTGAAAGAATTAATGAAGCAGCATTTGGAATAGCTTTTCTGGTAATTTCGATTGCACCAGTAAGCCAGATTTTTCTTGAAAGTTTGTTGAAATCAATATCTTTCCATTTACATGTAACCAAATCATAAGTTGTAGAAATCATATTTCCATTATGAATACGAGCAACAACAGTATCAATAGAGTTTTTTTCGAAGAAATATTTGCAAGATTGGACAAGCTTGAGATATACTTCAAGTGTCGTTGGATTCTTAGCCATGTAATAAATAATTGAATCTGGAAGAGAAAAAGATTGTTTGATGGATGGAGCTTCAGGCCATGTAATTTTTCCATTACCATTTGGTTGTTGTGGAACAACAGAATTAGAAGTATCCATTTTTGTTGAATATAAACCTATATGAAAGCTAAGTTGAAGATAAATAGAGGGCTAAAGCAATGAAAAGTCAAAGAAAAATAAAATTCGTTTTTGAAAAAGATGCTACAATTTTTTGAGCGCCAAAAAAATCATTTTTTGTGAATAAATGCTATCGGGCAAATTGTATCAATAGAAGAGACTCTAATTAATTAATAAAAAAGAGCATTTAATCCATTCAATAAAAAATGAATATAAAAAAATGACAGGCATACCTTTTACGATAATTTATTGCTGGCAAAGAATAAAACACATCATGTGTTTACCTCATAATCATTAAAGCGTTGCACTTTTTGAAGAAACATATTTTGCAAAATATTTACAACTATAAAAACACATGTCTGTTTTTCCCATCATATATTAAAATAACAAATGATAAGAATATTTATTTTTACCCCGCGTTTTATAATTTTTCTCTTATCAGTTAATCCCATAGGCATGTTTTAAGGTCAACAACTTTTTCCTTTTTCATACTTTTAAACTTCTTTTTAATGTTTATTCTATTTAATTCAACAATAAAATGTACATATTTTTAAAAATTTTATTTCCTGCAATTGTTTTTATTCAAATTATTTATTGTGAAGACATTTTTCATAAACAAGTTTCAAATTATGTGTCATTTTTTAACCGTGTGAATTATATTTATATTACTGTAAGTAAAAATTGCACGGAGGAAACGTTTGCAGATATTTTAGAAAGATACATTAAATTTGAAAAACAAGCTCGGATGAAAGCAAACAAAGAGAATATAGATTGGACTACAAATATTTATTTTGGTGAGAATTTGTATTTTACATTTAATACTGATGATGATATAGATTCAGTTTTTGGCTGCACAAATGTGAGTGTTTAAGACAATAATTATTTTTAGCGCTTATAATGTTAATATTTTTTAGTGTTATAATTCTTCGAGATCAAACAATGGTTATGCAGAGTTGCTACAGGTAATTTCATTTTTTTGCAGACTTCAAAAAATTGCATTAAAAAAATTTATAAAAAATTTATTTATTTTTAGTCAGTAAATAAAGCCACCACTGATGGGAAAAATGAATTTACCTTATTTGTTTTTGATGAATGTTTAATTCCTATTAATATTACATCTTCAAGAAATAAAAGCATGCAATATGGCTTTCTTTTACCAGCTATCACGCCAATGATTGCATGAAACAAATATTGCAACACTTTAATTTAACTCAATTACCAGACAGTTTTAATTTTTTCAATAATTCTTCAACTGATATCGAATGCTACACCAATATGAAAGCACTGTATTCTGCAACACCTACCACATCATTAATCAATCTTTTTTCAATTACTTCAAACATCCATAACATGCTATTTGATGTTATTCATTGTAAAGTTTATTCGGTATTGGGAACGTTATGCCGGAAGGGGTCTTTTGTTGGTTATTATCAAACCATTAACACCAACCAAAGCCAACAAAGCCTTAGTAAACTGGCTCTACCGTTAAATTTGGATCACAAGTTTTTTATTGCAACATACGAGAAATTAATTTTTCAAGGAGTTAAACAGCCGTTTGATAATTGTGCTGCAGTATGTACATTTTATTGTTGAATTAAATAGAATAAACATTAAAAAGAAGTTTAAAAGTATGAAAAAGGAAAAAGTTGTTGACCTTAAAACATGCCTATGGGATTAACTGATAAGAGAAAAATTATAAAACGCGGGGTAAAAATAAATATTCTTATCATTTGTTATTTTAATATATGATGGGAAAAACAGACATGTGTTTTTATAGTTGTAAATATTTTGCAAAATATGTTTCTTCAAAAAGTGCAACGCTTTAATGATTATGAGGTAAACACATGATGTGTTTTATTCTTTGCCAGCAATAAATTATCGTAAACTTTATTTTTTATGTGGCTAAGAAGCTATCGTTTCCTCTCCCCTGAAAATATTTGCAAGCGATGTTGTGTAAGTAAAAATATTTTGATAATCTCATACATATATGATTTTAATAATCGTAAAAACATGAAAATTCAATCGCAAAAAGAACAAAATTCATTACACAAAGTAAGCATGAAAATCATTACCAAACAAAAACAAAGTTGAAGAAAATCGCTAACGAAGTTTAGCTGCTTCTGCTACTTGAATTTCTTCTATTTTTTTATACATGGCTTCATATTGTCCAGGATGATTAATTACAGGAGGAAGAAATTGAAAGGTTTTAGTTTCAACAATTTCTTTTACAACCTCAATAAGGCCATTTCGATCATTCGATACAGAATATATTCTAATTAACGAACGGTTTTTGCTGTGCTAAAAATGAAACAAATAAATTTTGTTTATTAACAAAATTAAAAGAAACCTTACTTTTAATCTTCTATAAAATTCAGGAACATCAAAAACGTCTGGTATTTGGGCAAAGTGAACTATTTCTATATTTTGACACGCATCGACAAAATCATCATAGCTTGTACATAAAGCATTAAAAGGATAACCAGAAAAATTTCTAAAAAGGATTATTTGAGCTGTCGATACTTTGTCTCTAATGCTAGATAAAGAGTTAGTTAGTTAGCAGCCATTATTCATATATTATCATCTATCTAACTCAAAATTTTTTTGAGTAAACATAATATAATATTATTTTACCAAAACTCACATGAAAATTTTTTTGGATCCAGCAAAAATCTGAATAATATTTTCCAAAGGAACTTCTTCACCGTTTTTAAATGTTATCGTTGTCCAGTGAAAAGAACATTCTTTAACGCCCTTTGAAAAAAATTTTAATTCATCATAGGAAAGTAGCTGATTAACAAAGCTTAGGATTTTGATGCCAAAGTGATATATTTTTGGAATAACAAATGTAGCATTGTTTGACTTTTTGCGAGTGTCAATATATAATCTGTTTGATACCCATATTTTAGCACTTGTTTTATCCAAATCGAATTTTTTCTTTTCATGGAAACAAAAATCTCTTTCATCACATTCATTTTTTCCACAGTATTTCCATTTATCACGTGTACCATAACTCAAATGATTCATCACTAGAACTGAATTTTTAATAAAAAATATTTTACAACATTTGATTAATGTCTTATAAGCATATGGGGATGATGGATTTTCCCAAATATATTTCATGATTGGTTTTGGAAGGGAAAACTCTTGTGGAAGACATGATTCAAGGAATTGTTGAGCATTTGGAAAAGACATATTTGTAGTATTAAGTATTAAATTTTGTTGTATCAGAAGAAACGCAAGGATAATCTGAAAAAATTTAAGTGCAACATGATAAAAACTGAAAACGTTTACGAGAAAAAGGAAAGGTCCTTGTTGTTGTAGAAATATAAAAACTCCCATAAAATACATGTATATGCTTAGCTAGCAAATATGTTATTCATAAAATAAATGCAATGCAAAACTAATCATACTAATAAAGTTGTTGTTGGCAAAAAGTTTTAAGAAAAACAAAATTCTCTCTGACCTTTACGTAAAAAGTATACCTTTGACAAATCATTCAAATGCAATCTGTCATAGTTGAAAACAAATTAGGTTCTGCAAGAAAAAAAAGTTAATCAAAATTTGGTTAAATCTTTGGGGGGTGCAAGGACTTACATCACTACCATTAAAAATTTGTTCGATTACATTTTCAATGATTGTATGTTAAGCCTTATTTAGAAACTGGGCTGTTCAAAACTGGCTTTTCTGTTCGATCCGGGATTTTTAAAGTAAGCGGAGGGGATAAACCCTTATGTAAAAAAATCAAACGAGCGAAACAATGAGTAATAAACATGCAAATGTAAAATAACTGTTTTATTTACGATAACGACCATCCAAAATTCTAAATTTTTCATGATTTTGTCCATTATACCAAATAATACAATTTGAAATTTTTGTTGCAATTAAATCATCAACAAGTTCATCAAGTTCATTCTTATAATCTTTTGAAATATTCCAATGAAAATGAAACCAAAATTTTGTATCTTTGTGTTTCTAAATTAATAAAATTGATAAAAGTTATTTTAAAAATTCAAAGCAAATTTACCTTTATGAAATCAGAAAGATCATCAACATTCCAATCTTCTGACATTTGGTATAACTCTAGCTTTTGAAGATTACAAAGATTTTGAAGTTTATAAATATTCATCATCGTGGATGCAGTAACTTCAGGGGAGCCATCATTAATTTTGCTAAAAGGAAGACATAATAAAAATTAAAGCTTTTAATAAACTTACTATTTAAATTCTTTAACATTTGGAATCACTTCAAGAATTTTTTCAAGCATTACAACTTTTCCCTTGTAATCAATAATTTTAACATCGCAGATATAAAATTTTTGAAACTTTGATGCCAACATCTTAAATTCTTCCATATTCATTTTACAAGTAATAATTGAAAGTTCAGCATTTTCACAACGATAGAGTTTAGGCATGAGGTGTGTGCAAATATTTGATTGAAAATTTCTGGAAATTTTGACTTCATCAGTAGCCCAAATTTTGAAAGGTAATTTTTTGATATCAGTTGCATAACGAATTTCACGAAACGCATTAAAATTTAAACAAAATATTTCTCCATTTTCTCGAATAGAATTAAAAATAAGAATAGGGTTTTTTTCAAAAAAGTATTTGCAAGATTTTACCATCTTGAGATAGCATTTCGGTGTTGATGGATTCTTAGCCATAGAATAAATAATTGAAGATGGAAGTGAAAAATGTTGTTTAATGGATTGAACTTTACGCCATAAAATCTTGCCATTTTGTTTTGATGGTTTTGATATTGGTTTTGAAGACGCCATTTGATTCATTATATATTGAACAGAAAAAAATGAAAACCTAAATTTCGAATTTTTTATTTTAAAACGCAATACTATTAAAACAAGCAAAAATGGAAATATGAGAGAAAAGTAAGTTAAATTTTTTTTCACAAAATTAATTACATAAAAAATGGCTCGAATCATAATATACGGCAAAAAATAATTTTATAAATAATCAACTTTTTGTCAATAATCAAAGGTTGCTGCAAGCAATGGTGGTACATTTTATTTTTTTGGTATTCCCTCAAAACCTATTATTCTTCTATTGTTAAAACGATTTATTGATTTGAAGTTGATGTAAAGCAATCAGTAGTAAAGTCAATGATTTATTTGCCAGTTTTATCTAAAGGGGGTAATATTCAAGAATTCCGCTTAAAATGGAGTTGCAGTTTATCAAATCCATGTGAACATTATTTTGCATATTAATCCAGATGCCGGCCATCTTAAACGTTGCCTTGATGATATAATAAAAAAGATTAACATTAAAAACTTAAGTGTTGTATAGAACGTGAAATACTAATGTGATTATTGTCGCATACGAATAAATATAACGTGTCACTTGCATTTTCCTTAAAATTAAGATATAAACTAAATGTTGACGAAAAAATGCGGTAAGCTAAAATGTTTATGTAAATTATTCTAATTGAATTACTTAAGGTAACCAGGATACACGTATATTACGGTGCTAGAAGGGAGATTTTCCCCTTTTATTGGAAGTTCAGTGTTAAAAAATTAAACGTGCATTGATGGGTCTTTTTTTGTCAAATTAAATTAATTACAATATTTGTGCAATCTATCGTGGATGAGTTATTAAAAGCTGCCAATGTCAATGCAAGATCTCTGAAAATTTTGTACCGGGTTCATATATAAAACAAAAATATTTTGACAGACGCAACAACAATTTCTGTAGTAAAATTTTAAAATCACGTTCTTGTTTGTTGGTTTATTTGTTAAACTATCAAGTAAAATTCGGTTAAAACAGATGTTTTGATTGTAATCCTATACAGCCTGAATTTCTAAATCAAAATAAAAGCAGTAATTAGAGGGAAATTTACTTTTTCTTACTTGATTTTTTTTGTTTGCTGAATTGTGTCGAACTATTTTAATATCTTGCTATTATTTATTTTGATCCGCAAAAAACGCTAAAGGGTAAGTTTTTTATTGAAATCATTTTTGCAGGAAATCGCCATGCTGCAACCAGATCTTCCGTTGCATATCCGTTTGTAACCAACCCCCTGAGAAACAAAAAAAATCCTTAAAAATAGACAAAATCAGATCCTGTCTTTTTGATTTTTTCTTTCCTGTTCTTTTTCTTTCTTTTTTTGCTTGGATAAAATTTGAAAGGTTTTATACTTTTGTTTTCTCTTTGAATAAAAATTAAAACGTGTTTTTTCAACTTATCTGTTCCAACCTTTCTTCTCTTACATGAATTTTTTCATGAAACTTAAAAAAAGGAATGCAAGTGTCATTTGTTTAGACAACTAAAATTAAGAAGGCGTTCAATACTTTTAACTGAATACTGACAACGTATTGAAGAAATAAAATCATGGGGGAAAAGATAGTAGAACTTCAAGGTTTACGATGCATTGCAATAATTTCCGTTTTGCTATTTCATATTTGGCCGGATACCTTTCGGAATGGATTTCTAGGAGTTGATATGTAATGTTTTATTTAAACTGATAAAAACAGAATCTTTAATGTGATTTGTTTTAGATTTTTTGTTGTTTCCGGATATTTAATGGCACTAATTTTATTATCTTCAAATACTTTGGAGGAGTCCTTTTTTACGACAACACTTACTTTCTATTATCGACGGATCTACCGTATTCTCCCGTTATATTTGCTCAATGTTTTTATTACAATTCTTATTGCTCCAGTAATGTCGTATACCTTATTTTACTTCAATTTCTTGGATCAAGTAAAATCAGCACTAACTTTTTCTACAAATTTTGAAATGTTATTCCAAAATTTGAATTATTTTAGTAGCTTGTCATTTAATGCGTTCAAACATTATTGGTCACTTTGCGTCGAAATGCAATTTTATGTTATTGTTCCTTTTCTGTTGTATTTAAGTAAAAGATTTAAACTTCTTGTAAGCTTATTCCTTCTTTGGCCCGTAATTATTGGCGGTTGTGTTTTTTTAATCTTTTACATGCTGATTAATTATGGAATTGATGGCGCTCAATTTACTTTCACAATGCTCCCAGCTCGAATGTATGAATTTGTCGGAGGCTTTGTAGCATTTCATATTCAAGAAGCCATTGACCTTTATTTTCACGATGATCATAAAATATTGTCAAAAATTAAAATAGTTCTTAATAGTGTAGTTACGGCAAATATTTTAACCCTAGCATTGCTAATCCTTTCTTTATTTCCCATTAAACTTGTTGATGTATATACTTTACCTGCCACCGTGATTCTAACTTCTACATTAATTGCTGCAAGCGGAAGACCAAAAGAAAAGAATGATATGAAATATTCGCTGTTGGCAAATAAATTCTGTATTTTTATTGGTGATGCTTCATATTCACTGTACATATGTCATTGGATAATTGTCTTTCTCGGAAAGGCGCTTTATGGGGATGATGCACAGCGTAAGTCATTAGCATGATGCAACAAAGGCGTTTTAATAATAATAGATTCAAGAAGAAAATACAAATACAGTATTCCAAAATGAAGTGAAAAAAAATTAACACAAATTTAATTCAATATCTTTGCCAAAACAAATACCAGGAAAATATAATTAATCAGATACCTGCAGATATAAAAACGAGATTTTAGCCGGCGCAAAAATAAGTCGATACGTTGTTTGTGTGTTCGTTCATTTTTAATTGGGTTGTTTTTGTTCTGAATTCAAATTAAAAAACTAAAATTAGAATGGCTTCAACCGAGGCAGCAAAGCAAATTTAGTATTTTTAATAACATATATACGGTAGTCCAAATTTCTTATATCTTATAAATACGAGACTCATAAAATGTAATGTTTTTTCTTTTTAAAAATAAAAAACATCAAGAAAAGTTTTTTTGCTAGTTTTTTTATACTGTTTTTCAATTTTCAGATCGACAACTTATCTTAGTTATATGTATCGTTGTGGGGGTAATTGTACATCTTTGCATTGAAAAGCCGATCGTTATGGCGAGATTGGAGCCTAAAGTTTTTCTCACTTGGATTATTATATCCTATCTTGCAATTTTATATGTTGCTTTTGCGGTTGACTTTAATCGAGTAAGCTTTGCTTTTTCGTTAACTTATGTTGAAAAATTAATTTTAACAATTATAGTCTATTTCCAAAAATACTGAAGAGTTATTTCATAACAAATCTGAACAAATTGGCAATAAAATCGTTTGGAAAGAGATTCTAGAGAATGTTTTTCCAGAAACTTCTGCAGAGCTAGGTGTTTATTCCTGGCTTAGAAACTGCGATTTTAATTACGCTGATCAACATAGAGGAAATGGTAGCTTAAAAGTGCTTGTCATTGGCAATAGCCATGCTCGATGTATTTTTTTTGGTGTGAAATTAGCGATGAAGGGAATGTATTCTTATATAAAATTAATTGATATAGCAGGTGTTACACCGTTTGAGGGATTTCAAAATGCAAAAAATTTGAATGAAATAAGAAAAAGCGTTAAAGACTTTAAACCGGATATAATATATCTCATTTTCAAATATATGGATGACTTTGAAGAACCCATGACTTCATCAATCGATTTAAGAGTTCAAACAATGCAAGAAATGACTAGTTTTTTATCAAATAATTCAAAAGTTTTGTTTATCAGTAATATGCATTTTGGTGTTCCACATTTTACGTCATTAAATTTTGCGGATCAAATGTATCATAACGGATTTACAAGAGGTTTCCGGATTAAACGAAGTGTAAGTTTTTTTATATTGTAATTTGCTTCGAATTTTTTCGAAAATCTTTTAATCTATAAAATAAATTGTGGATTTCAGGACATTGAAAATTTGCATGCAGTTTCAACACGTCGATGGGAACAAATAAAATGCAAAAACTGTATTTTTATTGACATGCTAGCAGCATTTTGTAAAAATGGTTGGTGTTCCCCACTTGATGAAAGTCAAAAAGTGCCATTAATGTTTGACGACAATCATGTCAATAAATTGGGTTCACACTGGCTGGGTTTTCATTTGCAAAAATATTTTGATAAAATGTTTAAAATTTTGGATGCTTCTTCGAAACTATAAAAAGTTTTCAACTGTTAAAAAATTTTATTACAAAATTGGCTTATAGCAATCCTTTTACAAGAAAAATGCTTTCGTGAAACATAGCTGTAATATAATTTAATAATTTATATATCTGCTATTGCTAAATAGCGATTTGAAAAGTAAAATATCATCTTATTGTTTATCAAAACTTATTACAGCAATTTACACGGATTCAACACATTTCCATAGTTTGTTTCATATAATATCGGTGTAACAAAAATAATCATTTTAACTTTTTATCGGAATCTCAAAACGGACAAAAGTTGATGGTTAAAAATAACACAAACAATTACAGCATACATTGTCTAAGGTAATAGACGAAATGATGGTCTTTCATTGCCTTTTCAGAAACCCTACATGCCAAAATATACAGTATGTGCAAATTGATCAATATCTTCTTCCGTGCTAACATTTTGCAGAAAATTGATTCCAACTTCACAATCAGATGCAACATTATTCAAAAATTGGGATTTGATTAGTTGTTGATGGAAGAAAAGCAAACCTTTAAGAATTCAATAACTTGTTCAGGATTGAAGTCTCTAACATTGACAGATTTGAGAAGGATTTTATTGAATTTACTTTTGAATGGAACAGTTAAAAGCCGTGTTAGAGTTTCTTTATTTGTTGGAATATTGTCGCCACTAAAAAATATGGTAGAATATTACTATTTCATTTTACATTAATTTGCTGTACATGACATAATTGACAGATCAATGAAAAATAGTAAAAACCTGTTAGAGCTTGATTTGTCACAGATTCTAAACTACTTTTCCTCCTAATGTGTTAATGTTGTAGCTCACCGCTGCCACAAATTTTCCAAAGTGAACAGTACATATAATGTTAACCGTTAATATTAAAACATTTTTAACACAATACTCATAAAGTATTGTATGAATCACTCTTTTCACCTTTACAATGAACCTTAAAGAGATTACAACCTCTACATCAGTTAATTAAATCGCGAAGGCATGGTTACTAAATCATAAGAATAATTTTATATCTTCGCCTCCTAAATCTCAAGTGCCAATGCCAGATGGGTTAAACAGTAAGAGATAAATATAAAGAAACTCACGAAATTCGTTCAATTGATGGCATAATTAAAATGATATCTTCCAAACATAATACTTTTCCATCATCATCCGTAATCTTAACATCAGACATATTTAATTCAATGACATTTCCATGTCCAACCAAAAATTCAAATTCATTCCGGGTTAAATCTTGATCAATGACTGTAATATATTTTGCATTGCATTGTCGCATTCTTGGAAGAAATTTTGATAAAAGTTTTCTGTCTTCATCACTTTCAAAATAGAATACCGTTGAAAGATAAATATTGCAAAAGTAATCACTTAATTACCTATATTTGGAAAAAATTTGGGCTGAAATGTAGAATCAGCCTTCCTGTTATAGATGGAAGGTTACTTCCAAAGAAGAAATTGTGTAACTTTTTTAGTACATTACGGGAAAATTATCAGCTAAGCTTTTAGTGTTACCGTTATCTTTTTATCAGTGATATAAGTTTTGAAAAACCGGGACTTAGTCGTTTTTTTTGAGTTTTGCAAATTTTCAATCTTTTTTTTGGGGGCTTTATTGATAAGATATCAAAATGGTGTAAAAAACGAAAGTATTGCATTTTGCCTGAATTTTAATGTTGTTTAAGATATTTTTTTGATCCCACGCATCCCCGGGGATTTATGGGCGGAGATATGATTTTAGTAAGAAATCTTATTTATAGTGGGCTGCAAAATGTTGAACAAAAAATCTGTGGTAATGTTAAAGCAAAGCATAGGATCAGTGGTAAATCGGAGAAAGCCGAGAGCCGAAGGCTCGAGGATTGAGACGATAGGTGCATCTTGCCGATTCTGAAATAAAAAAAGCTTTAAAAACTTATCTTGACACTGATAAGCCTCCTGATAACGAAAAAAACCGAAATTTACAAAGAGGTTTTTCTTTTATGTGAAATTAAACAAAAATGCGTCCGACGATTTCTTAGTAAATTTGTGAGGCTATGGAATCGGTTATGGCGAATCTATTGATATACGCCACTAAGCAAACATTTTCGTTTTACGATTTTTACAGCTGTTTGTTTAACGCGCATTTTTCACTTTTTTTTTCAAAGTCTTTTTTCTCTTCTTCGAGTGCTTCTCTGAGGGAATTTTAACCTTTTTAGCTGCTGCCTTCTTTTTTGCAACGAGAAAAAGAGAAAAAGAAGAGAGACAAAAAAGGTTAGAGGATTCTTGCCAAATCTGTTTTGTGATAAGATAACTGATAAAGTGATAACAAATGATAAAAAAGTGAAAAAAATTTCCAAAAACTCATGATGCTTTTTTGTAAATTTTTTTCATTTACAAAACGTGATGATGACTTTTTGTAAATTTGAAAAAATCGTTTACAATTTGAAAAGTTTTTTGAAAGAACCGTTTAAAAACATTGTTTTTGAAAGGTTTTTTTGAAAAACGTTTCCTTTTGTAAACTTTTTTTTTAGTTTTGAACGTTTTTGATAGAACTTCTTAAAGCTGTAAACGTTTTTTACAGGTTCAAAGGTTTCCTGTAAGGAACTTCTAAATTGTAATCATTTTTTCATTTTGGATGGTTCGCTGAAAAGACCTTTTTAAAATTTACATAATAAATGAATTTGACCTAATAGACTTCAAAATGTAAGCAAAAATTTACAATTTAAAACGTGTTCAGTTTTTTTTGGTCAAGTTTTGAAAAACCTCATATTTTACCGTTTTATATGGAAGCTTAATTATCCTCTAGTTATGACATATTCAAAATATGTATTTTGTGGCTTAAATTTTTTTGCAAGTGCTATTTTGCTGGGGATTATCTTTTTTCGTCGAAAATCTTCTAATATTTCAAATAAATTGAATAAACCGGTGATTTATGTTTCAGCAATAAATATCATTTTTGCATTTGCTCCAGCGCTATTTTTGGAAGTGATTGTAAAGGTAAGAAAAAGAGCTTCCAGAAGAAAAAGGAAGAAATTTGTCGGTTAGAAAACAATTCTAGTTTTACTTGAAACACCCTGTATTATTCGCTGAAACAGATATATCTCTTTCAATTTTCTTAATGTTGAATTTTTTAGATTGTTGGACCTTGAATTGCATTCACAGAATATCTTGGAGATTCAAATTTGACATGCATTTCAATCAGTGTTGCATTAAGTGTACATTTGTATTTCAAAGCTTTCAAGAAACATTTTTTAAAAAACATCAACGCTGTTGAAATAATTTCTTCACTAAGAACAATTTGAAATATAAATTATTTATGATTTTTTGAAATAAAAATATTTTTGTAAAAGTTTTCTTTTTTTCTCTTAAACAATAGTGAATTTATAAAAAATGTTCAAAACAATGAAAAAAAAAATGACAATCAAAAAACTTTATTCCTATACAACGAAAACAATACAGGAAATTACTTTTTCAAACTTTCAACTTTAATATTTGAGCTCAATGTTAATTCAATAAGCTGATTTAAAGCTTTAATAAGAAATGGACGACGAGGATGATTTTCTTGGTCAACAATTGCTTGAAAAACTTCATATTTGGTATGGATATTTCCAACATCACCATCTTCATTTTCATTCGATTTTCCATCATTTAGCAATTTCATTTCTTTAAAATAAAAGAACTTAATAACCTTTTAAAACTAAAAATACTTACTTGAAAAACGTATCAGTAGAGCTTCTAAATCTTCAATGAATAATGCATTTCTTTCACCAAGTGGAGCAATAATCATTTCAATATCATTACCTAACTTTACTTTCTTTTCATGCTTATCAAAACGTTTTTGAGGATCTTTTGTAACACCATATCTTTTAACTGCAGAATTATTAGGGTATTTTAAGAAATATAAATATGCTGGTATTTGAGTTGATGTATATTTATGAATTGCTTCAGTTTCACATAAAAATAAACTCAGTTCTGCAGGCTAAAAATTTACAAAATGTAATACTGTTAAAATATAAAGCGTAAAATTTTACCGTAATACATATATCAATAGATGAAGATGCAAAATCTGTTACAGATAAGTTATCAATGGAATCATGAAATAATATGAGATGTTGAAAACTGTTTTTTGAACATCGATGCCGTGTATAGCGGATTTTTTGTGAAAGTGACCATATTTTTGATCTTTCAGCTTCTGACTTTGTAATAACTTCACCATATTTTAAGGTTAAACTAATAAGTTGATTCATAGCTTTTATTATATCTTCTTTGAACTTATTATCAGTATCTTTATAAATCATATTTTCTGTTGTAAAATCACCAAGACTGGTATTTTCTTCTGCAGTAGCATTATTTAACAAGTTCTCTTCTTAAAGGAGACATCAATTATTCTAAATATAGAAATCACTTACTTGACATACGAATCAACAAAGCTTCTAATACTTTAAGAAATAACTTATTCTTTTGCCCAAGTGGTGCAATAATCATTTCTCTGTTTCTAACACGGCCATATTTTTTATCATTTGCCAAGTGATCATTGAAGCGTGTGCAATAATCATAAGTGATTCCAAAATACGTGATTGTTGGACTATCGCTATATCGAAGAAAATACAAAAAAGCATGTCTTTGAGAAAAAGAGCAAGAAAATATTCCATTAAGTTCTTCTATGAAAAATTTTAATTTGAATTCCTTAAAAATTAATTGCGACAAATACTTAAAAAATATGAAAAGCTTACAATATTATCAAGATTAAACTGTGCCGAAAAAGATGTTTCATAAAATTCTTCTAATTCTTTGCAAAGTTTTGGAATACGTTCTAACCGTTGTTGAAATGTAATTATTTTTGCATCTTTTTTCATAGCACTTCTAAGTTCACCATCTTGAAGACAAAAATGTTCATATTCACTAGGTTTCCATGGACATCCTTCAACACTTCCATCTTTACGAATTTTTAGGATACCTATTTTTGGAATTTTAATTTTTTTAAGCGTTTTTAAATTCCCTATAACACTGTTTATCAAGATAACATAATTTAAGACAATCAAAAACTCACATGCTTTTGCTCTTTGATATAGTAAGTTACATTGAACACATATAGCATATTCAGTTTTTAATTTGCGGCGATAAAAAAATTTGTATCCACAAAGTTCAAAGTTATTTCCAATCCATGTAAAATCTTTATCTGGTGCAAATATTTGTGAAACATATTCTCGGTCTTCATGTATTTTTGCCTCTTCTTTTTCAGTAGCAAATGAATTAAAAGCTGGCGATTTTATGTAAGTCCAAGTTCCAAATTTTTCATTACGATAAGAATTAGAATCTACATTCATCGTTGACACAATAGCATGCTAAAAATTATTAAACGCACTTTAATTTCGCATTTTATAAGAATCAACTTTTCAACCAACCGTCCACTTTTTTATTTCTGTTTCATTCTGCATTCCATAAAATTGTATTTTTTCAACATATTGATATATTTCATTAATTGTTGCGGTTGTTACATTCATTTCAAGGAAAAAATTTTTAACTAAAGCTGAAATGCACAGACCAGGATCTTCCAGATTACCATTACGGTATTTACTTAAATCAACAGCAGTATCAATATCACTTGCACGTTTTCTTTTTGTTTTTGGTGAAACTGCTTTGATAATTGTTGAATGTTCATTTGATATTTTTCCAGTCGATTTTTTTAATGATTGTGAATTTAATACCATCAAATCAGGGATGTGCGGAATTCCGGTTCCGGTTCCGTAAATGGCGGAATTCCGCCTTTTTTTTAGGTTCCGCTTCCGGTTCCGGTTCCGGAAAAAAGAGGACGGAATTCCGGAAATTATTTATAATACAGATTAAGAAAAATTTATAGATTATTTATTTATTTTCGTTACTGAAAGAAAAAGTTTGTTGTTTGCTTTTAAGAGCCATTTTTGCGCGCGAAAATAAGCAAAAGGACGCACACAGTTTATCTTTCAATAATAAATCTTACTCTTGCCAGTTTTTGTTCAATTAAATCTTACACCTGTATTGACAATGGCAAAAAGAACACATGGTTCAATTTACGATGAATATTACACACGAATTGGCATTAAATGGACATGCAGAAATTGCAAGAAATTTTCAAAAGATGTTGATACTACCAAAAATGGAACAACACAATTAAAACTTCATTTGGAAAATTATCATCCACAACAGTATAAAGATTTGCTTGCAAAATCAAAACCAAAAGCTACATCAACACCAACAAAAATACCAAGGGAAGAAGAAAAAACTTTTGATGCAATGCGTCAAACGAAAATGAATGAACGTATGTTTTTAATTTGTTTACACTTATATATTATGTATCGTTTTAGCTCCGTATCGTGAAACTAATGATCCAAAATCAAAAAAAATAGATCTTGCTATCATGAAGTTACTTGCAGCTGCAGCTTTACCAATCTCTCTTGTTGATCATCCAGCATTTCGAAATCTTGTACGACTTCTCGATTCTCGTTATCATTTAAGAAACAGAAAATACTTTGGAACTACAATGTTGACTAATTGCTATGATGATGTTAAAGAAAAAATCAAAACTGTTCTTCAAAATCAAACTTCAATTACAATTGTTCTTGATGAATGGTCAAACGAATCACAAACTCATTCACTCATTGGAATTTCTGCACATTACTTGGATGATAATTTTGAGAATAAACATTTTATTCTTGGTGCACGAGCTTTAAAAAAACCAGTAGATGCTGAACAAACGATGAGTGCAAAGCAAAAGAAAAAAACACATTCTGCAGAAAATATGGCAAGAATTGTTAAAGAAGTTTTACAAGAATATGAGATTGATGAAGATAAAGTATTTATTATCTTGCGGGATGGTGCATCATCGGTAGTAAAACTCTTTAGTACTTCCATACAGCACTGCTCTGCAATTAAATGTTCAAGATAATATTAAAAAATCAAAAGGGCATCCAGAACTTAATGAAGCACTTTTAACAAGTTTAAAAACAAGATTCGATGGATTCAAATATGATCAAACTTATATTACCGCTACTTTGCTCCATCCATGTTATAAACATGATAAAAAACCATTAAGCAAAGCAATGAAAGATGTATATATTGAACAGCTTCTTGAAGAAATATGTAGCGAAGGAAATGATGTTGAACCTGTAATGAGTCTTCCACAACAACAACAAGCGGAAGTTGCAACTGTTTCATCTAGCTTTTTGGATAAACTTAATGATAGTGAAGAAGATGTACAAGAATCAGAAGAACTCAAAACAAAAAAGCAAATTATTCGTGGACAACTTGAAACATATTTTAAAGAACCAACATTGCCATTCAATGCATCTGTTGCATGTTATTGGAAGTTAAATGAAGGACGTCTCAATCATATTGCTGCATTATATAGAAAGTATGGAACAGCACCAGCAACAAGCGCAGAAGTAGAACGGTTATTCAGTCTTGCTGGAAATGTTGTTACTGATCTCCGAAAACGTCTTACAGATGAAAATGTTGAAAAACTTTTATTTCTTAATGCAAATTTACCATTATTAGATGATTAGTTGTTTTTTTATTATTGTTAAAACTTTTGTTGTTTTTTACTGAAACTGAATAAATTATAATTATTATTATAAAAATTTTTAAAAGCAAAAATTTTCCGGTTCCGGTTCCGTTAATGGCGGAATTCCGCTTATTTTTTAAGTTCCGGTTCCGGTTCCGGTTCCGGAAAAAAGAAAGACTTCCGTTCCGGTTCCGGTTCCGTAAACGAAAATCAGTTCCGCACATCCCTGCATCAAATCACAAGGTGCTTTAAACAACGAAAGTTTATTATCAACATTTAAAATTTCAGTTTTTCTTTCTTCAGGAAATGAAGAATAATATTTGAAAGATGCATAATTAATATTTGTTGGTTGTAATTGAAAAGTTGGTAATATTGTTGTTGTTCTTTTTAAATTATCTAAAATAAGCAGTTGTTATGTAAATTAATATTTTAAATGGCTTACTTGTAAATGGTAATAAATCTGCAGCACATCTTATTTGTGATAATTTTGAAATGGTTTTGAACATGAGCTAAAAATGTTTGAAATTTATATTAACATTATCTGCAGTATATAATATAACACGCAAGAAACAGGTGAAATAAATAGACTTTTTTTGGAAGCAAAAGTTGATGCTAAACTTTTATTTATGGCATACGGCTTTGAAAGATAAATTGTTAAAGCGAATTTTTGAGAAAAATCAATAAAAAAACAGTCATCATTGTAATGGCATAAAGTTTGCTTCAAATGAAAAATTTATTATTTATAATTTGATATTATTTTATTTGGTCATTTATGAACGAACGATTGCTGTTCCATTAAAATATTATCTCTATATAAAACAAGTAGTGAAAAACAGCATCATTTTGTAAATTTAAAACATCGCCACCGATGGCAATTTTTCCCAGAAAGAGGTCTTCCAAACTGTGTGATATTAATGCTTGAAGCTTACTTTTATAAACTTTTTTTAGAATGCTTTGTAAAAAAAATTTAGAAGAAAAAAAATAAAAGATAATCTTGTCAAATTTCAGCATAAATATAAAATTTTCAATGGCGATTGCGATGGCACCATAACAAAAGAGAATCAGAGACGGGGGCTCAAAACCAATGGTAAGATACGCGTGTCCATTCATTAGTGTTATTGCAAATAAATAAAGTTAAACAATTATTGCAAACTTGGCAGAACGTTTTACAGTACAGAAAAGTACAATTAAAAAAATTTTTATTAGGTTTTGAATAAACAAAATCAAATATATCACCGAGACACGTCATGTGTTTTTTTAATTATATCAAATCTTTTGTTTTGTTATAAGAATGTCACACTTTTGTTTATTTTTTTTTTGTTTTGTTATAAGAATGTCACACTTTTGATTGTAAAACGATATCCATTTATGATAGACTTACTGTTGTCAATAATAAAATGAATGATTTTATATGTCAACCACGAGAGCGATGAACAGTACAACAACAATAAAAGAAAAAAATATCAATGCAAAAAAAACTATTTGACGATGACATCGGCTTTCTATAATTCTGTATTTGTTTTGATTTTGACCTGGGTAGATAATAATACAATTTGAGATTTTACAACAGTGTTATCAAAAAAAAATACGATAAAATCCTAATTAAGTTATAGTAATCACTTGAGAAACATGTGACTGATGTTTTATAATAAATTTGAAGCTTCTTTGACAGATTCCAAGAAGGTGAATTCTAACATCTTTACACATAAACATGAATAATAATGGCCTTGAAAGATCATTCAAATCATAAATCCACACAATCACGGGTGGGCAAAGGGTGTGACAAGGTGTGAATCTCACACCCAACATATCGTGTATCGTAAACGTTTTTGCCGGACGTATCGTAAGGAAAACGGTGAAAAGAGAAAAAAAGGGAAAATATGAAGTTTCAAAAGTTAACATTGACATCATAATCTTCTTCGACACATATTGATCGTAACTTATTACGATATTTATTTCTACAGATCCTAAAAGTGTAGAACATTACATTTTTGGGGACTATTCTACACTTTTAGGATCTGTAGATGATTCCTACAATACCATATTAGTTTTTAAAACAGTGTTGACACAATTTTGTATGTTATGCTTCAAACTCAAAAAAATTTTGGCGGCGCCATCGCGCCGATTTTATTTTTTATTTAATTTGTTCTTAGTACTTATTGATGCAACAGTATAACTAAAGAAAACAAATAAGGAAGCTTCCAGTGCTGTCTAACCCCGGAAATCATGTTACGTTTTTTTATGTTTATTACTTGAGCAACAATGTTGAGCATTCTGTAGTTGTGGAATGTAAGTTTATATTATAGAAAAACTGGCTTTGTTTGTCTCCTAGTATGCATCAGTCAAAAAAATTTCGGCGGCGCTATCGCGCCGCTTTAATTTTAACATCACCACAATTATTATTTATGTTCGCTTTACCTGGCGCGTAGAATAGCTTTTCAGATGAAAAAAAGTTTGAGCTTAAACTAAATAAAAATAGTGGTTTTTTAAAATTTAAAAATGAGGGGTATCGTAAAAAGTTTTGGGATTTTCACACCCTTCTGCCCAACTGTGCACACAATTAATGTCAATTTTACAAATGAATTTGAAAGTGTCGAATTTTGTCGATCAAAAAACATTAAAGTCTAAAAAACATTATAACTGTTAAAATAAATTAGTAGATATTCCTCCTAACAATTTGTTAAAACTTACATTATAAATTGCAAAAATCATATTAGTTAAAAAATCCCAGCACCAATAAAAGCGAGCCCAATTTCATCTTTATTTTTAATTGTTCCAAAATTTGTTTTCTTTTTAAGCAACAATAATGTAATTAAATTAAATAAAAATGTTAAAAATGCTGTTGAAATTGATTGTACCGCATTGATCAAAGCTGGACTTAAGGGAAACCAATTTGCATTGACATAGATCAAAACGGTTGATGGATTTCCTGTTACAAAAATGGCCGTTGTGCCAAATAAGGTTTGAAAAGTATACGGTAATGGTACAACAAAACAAAATATAATAATTATAATCCAATATTTTGACCAAAATAGCTCATGTTTTGATGCCATTGAAATTGCAGTTAATCGATTGATAGAACTGATAATAAGAAGGAAACATCGAACTGCTGTTAAATAATAACTTAAAAATCTTCTAAGTGGATAAAGAAATGAACTTTCTGTGCCAATGTAAAATTGTGCTGTTGGGATAAAAGCAGTAAATTTGAATATTACCCATGTGACAACGTGATTTGATAAATCCTAAAATTGAAACATTTTAAAATTGGAACATCTGAAAATGTTATTCCAATTCTTTCTCTTTTTTTTGACTCAAAAACACGAAAAACTTCGAAATTTGTAATAAGGATGTTTAACTTTGCCTCTCAATTAATCAAAAATGCGTCCGACGATTTTTTTATAAATCTCCAGAGGTATGTAATAATAAACCCTATTTGCAATCCCCTCAAATATATCACTTACAACAAATGCCAATGCCAAAGAAATTTTATAAAATGACGATTTAAATTTAGCTTTAAAATTTGTATTCAAAAACAAAACCACAATAAAGATGTACAAAAATGTACAAGGTATACCGTAAGCAAGTTGAACAATTATTTGCCACAAATATAACACCATTTTTTTAGATGATATCCAAGATTAATAAAATGTAGACATATATAAGGCTAAATACAAGTTATTCAGACTTTTAAAATCTAAAAACGAGATAAACGTATATAATTTTTAGCTGCCTTGAGTTTTATTTTTACAAATGCAAAGGTGGTAATTTATGGCCGTACTTCCCCTTTTTTACGGTACTCTAAAATTTGTTTACTTGGAATAATTATGTTTTTCGTTGTTTTACTTTTTTTTTAAACATTAACAAACATTTATTTTATAATATACTATGCAAATGTAAATTAGCTTTTTGCGTCTTGAATAATGTCGCTTTAAATATGATTTATGAGAAAAACTATCTAGAAGAAGTTGAGTAGACAAAGGAAAAAGTTAAAATCACAAAAATTTAAAAGTGCAAAAGCGCGGTTTTGCTATTTATAAGAAGAATAGATTGTTTAAAAAATTTATGAGTTCAACTTTCTTTTTGGTTACTGTATTTGCTGCAGCTTGGCAAAAAGTGAAATACAGCAGACGTTGAATGTTAAACTTTTTTTTGTGTTCGCAATTTTTTCTCTCAACTTTTTTAATTGTATTTGTAAAGAGTTATTTTAATTGGATTATTTTTAATTTTTATATATGTTTTAATCCAGTTATAAACAAATTACATTTGTATGTAACTGTTCGAAGTAGTTGAATCGTTGAAAATGTCTAGATACAACTTGGCAAGCTTCCTTCTTTCTCGCGTTCTCTTTTTCTTTTACAGTCTTCTTTTTTCTCTCCTCTTTTATATTGTTGTTCTAGTTTGTTTATGTGAATGGGATTGCTGTTGTCGCAGTTTTGTTTAACTAATAAATATTAAGTACAGAAATGGCGCTTACTGTACTGTTTAAACAAACCTCTGCTGTTATAACGTGGTTGTAACGATTTTATATATATCCTTTTATTTAGCACGATGATTCTTCTTATCATTTTAACGGTATTCATTTTTAGATAATCTTATTTGTGCTTATCCTGTAATATGGATTCAAACAATTCACTCAAACGTGCCCTTGATTCATCACCAGAAATGGATTCAAAGAAGCTTAAGTCTTCATCAGAAATGGATGCACATCAATCTGAAAGTGATGCTTCATTTGATGCTGTTTTTCCAACTTATGAACAATTCCTTGAATCATGTATGGCTCAAGCTTTTTCATTACCAAAACCTATCATGGAATATATGTGGTTACATCCATCAACACCAGAAGTATATGAAAAGCTCATCAAAACCTGCAAGCTCTTCTTCATCAAGAATCCTATTTTGGTATTAAGAAACTTTAATTATTACTCTAAATATGGTTGGAAATGTCGTTGTGATAAACCCGTATGTGAACATATGTATCAAAGAATTGAAAAGCTAGATGGACAAAAACTTTGGATTACAGGAAATTTTTTTATTACATCTCAACAACAACAATCCAATTTTCTTTCAACTTTTATTCCTAAAATCTGGCAATGTAATATCAAAACAATGAAGCTTTCCAATCAACTTCTTCTATTTGATGATCTCAAGTTTCTTGCTGCTGCTGGTAGTATTAAAGATTGCACTCTTTTTAGTAATGTTATAACTTATGATGATGGTGAAGAAGTGCCAATGGAAGAAATTATCAAAGTCTTTGCTGGCTGTGAAAAATTTGTTATGTAAGTTCGCTTTAAAGAATATTCTTTCTTGTGTATTTCTACAGTATGATTTAAGAATATTTTTTTGAGTTGTTTTTTAACGGTAAATCGTTATTTTTGACTATTGTGGGCTAATATTTATAGGGATTGGTCATTGGGTGGGGAAGCATCTTCTAAGCTTAAAATTTTGGCATTTGGGAACACTTCGCCAAACGGCGCCAAATTCAAATTTGATCTTCATAATGGTTACTGTATTTGCTGCAGCTTGGCAACCAAGTTAAAAGTGAGCTGCTTCTTAGGATGTTTAAATAAGTCGACTTTTGGAGTTAGGGATCAGTAGGTATTTGGGCCTACAAACATAAGTTTAAGTTTTTGCTTATAAAGTTTATATATTTATTTTAGGGATTTCGATAGAAAATCAAATAATGCTGCATGTAAGAATTATGCTGAATTTATTGCTGTTTGTCAGAATGTTGGAGAAATTCGTTTAGCACAAATTCCTGATGATTTTAATATTCAAATGTTTTATGATTGTTTGAAGGTAATCCTTTAATTGCTGCTCTCAATTTTATAATTGTTTTATCTTTCAGGAAAGCGAAAGTCGTGCTATGATTACTATTGTTACTTCTGTACATACTCGTCGTCTTCACGATGTTTTCAATCAAATCTTGTCTACTGAAGACTTTCAATTTATTCCTCCAGTGATTACTTATCTTGAACAACCTCAATTGGTACTTCATCGTAGAAAGATGCGTCAAATTCAAGCAACTGCAGCTGCAAAACTTCGTTAAAATTTAAAAAGTCTATTTATTCTTAGGTTTAATTTATTCTATTATTATTAATATTAATAAAAAATATTTATTTTGTTATACAGTATGCTTTGATTGAGTCTAACCATAGACGGTACAAATTGGCGTTGGATTTGGAATCTTATAGTTTGCTTCAATGCTTCTCTAGCTGTGAAATTGTTAGGGACAAAATTTTAGCGACCTTCAATGCCGCACCTTTGCCAAAATTGGTCGGATGAGATATTTAATATAGTACCTCTACTGTAATCGGATAATATAGTCGTCAAGCGTAGAATTATTGTTAATCTGCAGAGTTTTGAGAACGAAAAAAAAAGTAAACAGATAGAAAATTGAGGGCATAAGCTGCTTAACGTTTTACTTTCACATATAAAAGTGTTATAATTTTATCAACGATTATTTCACACACAAAAAATAAAGCTGATTAAAATGAGACAGTCTTGACATTTGTTCTTCACACAATTCACTTCATTTTTATTGTTTAAAAATGCTTTTTTTCTTAATATTTTTCAGCAATTCCTTTGTTGATATAAATGGGCAATATATTTGTTCAAAAAATGTTACAGTATTTTTAAAATTTAATGAATTAGCTTTTTTTCAAACTCCAAACTATCCTGCATTAAACGACGTAAAACCGCCATTTTGTTACATCACTTTTAAATTAAAGGATGGCAGTGATGTTGAAACGGTTCATAAAAATAATATTTGAAGATTATCTCAAAATTATTTTTTTCAGAATTATAGAGCTGTCACTGGGACTACGAGTGGTAGTTATTTTCGATATCCAGACGACGATAATTTAAGTTTTGATCAATATTTTGATGTTTCTCTTAGCCAAGAGTACAGTTTTTCAATTTTTGATGAACACTGGGATGATGATGCTGATATCTTTATATCTGAACAAGGTTTTGTAGTTTTTGATAATGGCAAAGATAATTGTCCATTGGAATCTGCGTGCAATCCTTTCATCTTTGAAAATGAGATGCAAGTAATTTATATTAACTCAGATGAAAATTATAATTTATCAGATTCATGTAAATGGGAATTTATTGCTCCTCCAGATTATGGATTTAAAATTGTTATTATGTTTATAAATCCCGCGTCCGAGATATTAATTATCAATAGTACTGATACAATTGTGAAGTAAGTATCATACAAGGTGAGGTGGAGGTGATTCAAGTATTTATCCGAGTTGTTTTTTCAAACCGCAAATCGGCAAATTTGGCTACTGTGGATTATGGATGTCCAGGGGGGAATTCCCTCGGCCCTTGTCTTTGCCTATTCATTCAAGAAATTAATAGTTTTTAGCAAAAGATCAACAAAATTAAATCATCCATATTACAATAGTGACAGCTATATTCAAATTTTATGGTTTAATATCCCACAATATATTGATAATGTTAATACTCATGGTATTTCTATTTCTGTGAGTATTGTGAAAAAAGAATTTAATTATATTGATATCAGTTGTCCAGCTAAATCTATTGACAACGAAACAATAATTTGGTCAAATATTTTTAACAATGGATTAAACAGTTACTCTCATTGTACATACAATTTGACAATTCCTGAGAACTTTACAGTTTTAATGCAAGTTCAATTGAGTCTTGAAGCAAATGTTGATATTTTACAATATTACCGCAGTGAAAATGATATCATACAAATATCTAATGATGCAGAAAATTTTTTACTTGAACCTAATTATGATGGGTTTGAAAGAAATATTGTTTTTGAATTTATTAGTGATGGCAGTATTTCATCTATGGGCTTTGCGCTGACATTTATTTTCATGGGTTTGTTTAATGCACCTTAAATGGGGAAAAAAACTATGTTTTGCATTTATAAATGTAATAAAAAACATTCTTTTTAGAATGTAAATGCCAACCTTCAATTTCTTGCGACGGTTTTTTTCAAACAATAATGAGTAATGACTTAGGACATTATTGTGGAAATTTGAACTGCTTAATAACTGTAAAAAATTAATAACAACAACAAAACTTGTAACATTTGTTTAAAATTTTAGATAGAACCCTGTATAACAGATTATGGGCTGATGCAACTTTTCATTCCTGTCCAAAATGTTCCCTTATTAGATGTGTTTAAAGTTTTTACAAACGATGAATTGGTATTTAGTGTAGATGCTTCAAACCAAAAACTAGGACCATTTTCTATTTTTTTAAATTCTTCAAATATCAATGTTCTCGAAGCTATTACACACCATACATTTGTGCCGAATGGTTTTTTAATTAAATATGAGACATTTGATTGTAAGTCTAACGATCGCTTTATATTATTTGAAATAAAGAAATACAATGTACTTTAGTACCACCAGCAGATTTAACTACAATTTTATCACCAACTTCTCCATATATAATTTTGGATTTGAATGTGCACATTTTATCTGTTATCAAAGTTGCAGATAAATTGGTTATTTTTTTAGTTCTTTACTTTTTTTTTTTTTTTTTTTTTTTTTTTTTTTTTTTTTTTTTTTTTTTTTTTTTTTTTTAAAAATTATTTGTTGTTGAAATATTACTTTTTCAACAACAAATAATTTTAGAATTTAACAAATCTTACACTTTTTGTCTATTATTTTCGCTCTGTTACTAATGATTATATTACAATATTCAACAATCAAAGTCTTACCTACAATTTAAATGGTGGCCAAAAATGGTAATGGTACAGGGTACAGGGTACACTGCAGACCTGAAAGCAAAGGGGTGAAAAAAAAATTCCTTCGCACCTTGTTTTCTTTGTTCTTTTGGGCTTTTTCAAAGCCCTAGATCTCAGCTTATATGCTATTGTGATTATTTGACAGCATATTTATTTGGATTTTATTTAAACTTTAGCATTTCAGATTTTTAATTTATAGATTTTAAAAAAAAGATATCGGATTTTTAAGATTAAGCTCAAAAAGAACAATAGAAGAACAAAGAAAAAAAGTGAGAATAAAAATCTTTTCACTCCTCTTTTTTTTCACTTTCCTTTTTTCTATTAGACGGGTCTGCCGGGCGTGGTATTTCATTTTCGTACCTCGTTTTTTATGACGGCAAATCGTTGCCAATCACTCCTGGGGGATCTTGCTTTGAGAAAAGATCCGTCACTGACACGAGCATGTTTTGCATACAAAATTATAGCATGTGAATACATAAAAAATAAGATTTTCAGGCACATACAGTCAAAAGAGGGTCTAAGGTTTCATAGTATACAGTTTTTAACGATTTCGTCGAAAAACGCCGTTACAAATCTTGATGGGCAGTTTACGAAAATTACCCTCTTGATTCATAAAATCCATTTTTTAGTTTTCAAAACCCTTATCCTTTTAAATGTGAAATCAAAAGTCACGAGATTGCATTATATGAAACAAAACTGGATGATAACGGAGAATTTGCGGCAGTTCGATTATCAGGTTTATATCTATTCGGATACATAATATTACATAATTATTTTTAGATACTTACGATGGCTGTGCATTTTCTGAGACAATATTTTGTATTCCTATTAATGGATCTGTAACTGCTTTATCAAATTCAAAAGGTACTTGTGATGTCATATTATTGATTGATGGACAAAGAGTAATGACACACATATTTACAACAGCTACAACTGAAAATGTAAAAGTGTATATTGGGCTAGATAAAAAAAGGCTGTATTTTGAATTCAAGTATATTTTGTGTCTTGTTTTAAAGAATAATTCTAAAAAAGATAAAACCACATTACAGCTCAATTACAGCAAAAATGTGGAAAAATATTGGTTTATTTTCACGATCGTATATTATAAAAATTCCAAAAAATTCATCTTTATTAATCTATGTTGAATCAGCATTTGACGTATACCCATTTGATTTTCCATATAAATCTTTGATTACTACCAATGACTTTGCAACGACAAAACGGCAAGATTATACCACATTTGGAAACCTACTTTATACGATCATCACAAAAAATAATGAAAGATTAAAGTTTACAGCTTTGTACTATAATATCTCATCCACCGGTGTATTCTATTTTAAAGGCTATGATATTTTTAATCAAAGTAACCCAAATTATATGACGTAAGAACTTTTAATTTTTTAACCCTTTTTTTGTTATATAGTCAAATTATAGTGTTCACAAAATTGGTGATTCTATTATATTTCATAATAAGATTGTTGAAATTCACTACAATCACACATTACCAACCGATGAAGTAATGTTATTCGTTGAAACAATTGTATAAAAAAGATGAAATGATGAATGTAATTTTGTATTTCTGTATGCAAGAACATTTTAAGCTTAAGCTTAAGTTTCGTTTTTGTATTTAAATTGAGAAATAGATAATAAATTTGTCGACAATAATTGATTTAAACTAACGCCATATTTTTCACAACTCAGACAAATATTACAAATAAAAATTCAATTGCAGTAACCAAAAACACAAAATTCACGCCAAATTTTTTTTACTGGAAAACTCCAGCGGCAACGTTCTAAAGAAATGATAAAACACGCGAATTAAATGTACCAATTTTGTTGCCATCCTGTATATGATTTTGTCTTATAGACACCAGTTTAAAATTACTCGACACCACCTCTCGTTGATGTCAATAGTTAATGAATCTTTATATCTAATCGTAAAGGGTTTCAACTCAATGTGGAGTTGGAGCCCCGTAATTACTCGTCTTAGTAAGGGACAGTTTTTGACAAAATATCAGCGGCCAAATCCTCCCCCTGGGATTTAATAGCTAAACGAATATAGCTAATAAATAGCAGACGATATCTGTTTTTAGCTATAAATAATTAAAATTCTGCATAATGATTACTTTATAACCACTTCAAATGCATAACAAACTAATAAAATAAGGGGCTTCAACTCCACATTGTGTGGAAACTCTTTACGGTAAGTATCACAAAATAAATGATTTAATAAATAAATTTTATACAAAAAACAAAAAGTAAACATAGCTTCTTTTAACAAAAAAAATGCTGTCAAAATTATTACTTTTTTCCAACAGACATACCAAACATAAATGAAACAAAAGCTAAAAGAAATATTGCAACGTAGCTGATGACGGCAGTATCCATATCAAAAATACCATCTTGATCAACCCAAACATTTTGAAAGACTGCTGCAACAAAATCTTTGTCAAGCGTTTGAATTTCTTCCATGATTTCTTTAAATTCATCATTACTTTTGATGAAATGGATTAGTTTTGATTGACAAACTGCTTTGAGGTCTTCGGCATTGGTTTCAATTGCAGCTTTAGAAATTTTCCAAATGTTTTTCCACCAAGTATTGCCCATTAATCCAAATTCCATTTCTTTCTAAAAAATCATAGGGGAGTTTTAAAGTTAAAAAAATTTTGCATACTTTTAAATCAGCAATTTCATATTTTGCAGAAAAATGAAGAATTTTGATTCTTTTGTCTATATCAGACCAAGGAAAATGTTCAGCTATTCCATAACAAAAATCAATAGCATATTTTAAAATTTCATAATCACAATCCGGAATTTCGATGATTGCATCATTTTCATGTTTTTGTGCTTCAATCATTTTTGTAAGCATTGGCGAAGACGTTGAAAGAATGGATTTGTGAACCTAAAATATTGAGTTCATCTTTGAGTTTCATGGTGCCCCCTCTTTTGGCTCGCAATGTTTTTAAATTATCATTACTCATTTCATTGGAGTATTTCTTACAAGCCCCGTATTTAGGCTGCAGCCCCCCTCCCCAAATCAAAAAACTCCTTTGATCTTTTGTCGTTAAAAGGAAAAAAGCTGCAACAAATTAAAAGTCAACCCCCCTGAAATTGCCTACCCTGCATATCGGCTTGTTTTTTTGTAAAAAGATCCTTACCATAATTTGTTTTTCACCACAAACAATCTTTAAATCTTTTCCGCCACTATTAAGCATTCTTTCACCCATTAACCAATTGCTATTTATTGATGCATTCTTATATGAAATATCCCCGAGACATGAAATATTTAGGCTATTAAAAATATAACCAAAATATCCGCTACCAAGAATTTTTCTATTATCAAAAAGCTCAATACCATAACTGCCAGAAGTTGAAAAAGTGCATTCAAGCTTTTTATCAATAGAAGAAAAGAATTCATATGGAAATCTGACACTGACTGTTAGCTTAACTTTCACTTCTGCATGTGCAGTAATGCAGTTAAAATAAATCCAAACAGCACCATTTTCATTTGGTTTTAATGTGAAAGAATATCGAAGTTTATCAGCAAATTTCCGAACTCGACTGGTATAACTTTTATCATTTTCTTTTATGATAGATTTGAAAAGATTTTGATCAAAGCTCCAAGAGAAATACATAATATTAGACTTCTAAAAATTAGTGATAAAAATAAAAAATATAATTAAAGATAAGTTAACTTACATCATAACGAGAAAAATCTAGTTTTTTATCAGTTAGTGCCATAACTGTAGCGTGAGATGCCATAATGATAAATTGAAATAAACTAATTTTTTTTTGGCTGACTATTTGGCGAATACCTTGAGATTTGTGAAAAAATAATTATTCACTGCCTCATCGTAAATATTGGATTAATTGATTATTATTCGAAGGCATACTTGCAAAAAAAGGTCAAACTAGTGAAGGGAATTAATTCGAACTTACCTGTGTAGCTGCGAAAAATAACTACTGTGATAAAAATTGAGCAAAATAGATAAAATTTTTCTTTTCTTGTGTTTAAGGGTCGCAACACTTGTAACTTGCCAATGCCTACCAAAAATCAAAGATCATAAGAATTTTATTCTTTAGCTCTTGGGGGTTAACAAATTGTAAGTTTGAAAAATATGTAATTCTTCGTTTTAGCTTTTTGAATCTGAGCAATTATATGCAATATGAAACTTCGGTATAAGGTATAATGGAACATTATCGAGAAAACCTCTTTTCGTTGAAGATACATAAATGCATTGCCACTATTTTTAAGATTATAGTCTTTTAAATGCCATTAAATATGCATTTATGTGGTTACTATATTTATTTGCATTGGTATGTAAAAAAAAATATTTTTATAAGTAAGTTTTATGCCAAAACAAAAGTACACCCAGCAGAAGTTGAAAAAGAATAATAAAAAAATTTTTTTAAGATACATAAAAAGCAAACAAAAATGAAATTTCAACAACAATTTTCAAGGATATCAACATTATTGCTTATGTCCAACGTAAATACCAAAAACAAATGAAGCAACGATCATGAAAAAGATTCCAAAGCACCTTAAAATTGCATAATCCATATCATAAATAATACTATCTTGATCAACCCAAACATTTTGAAAAACAGTTGCAACAAAATCTTTATCAAGTAATTCAATTTCTTCCATCACTTCTTTAAATTCATCACTTCTTTTGATGAAATGAATTAGCTTTGATTGACAAACAGCTTTAAGACATTCTGCATTGGTTTCAATTGCAGCTTTTGAAATTTTACAAATGTTTTTCCACCAAGTATTGCCCATTAATCCAAATTCCATTTCTTTCTGAAAGAAACAATAGAGGTTTTGTAAAGTGAAAAATCAAGAAAAAAAATTGCATACTTTTAAATCAGCAATTTCATATTTTGCAGAAAAATGAAGAATTTTGATTCTTTTGTCTATATCAGACCAAGGAAAATGTTCAGCTATTCCATAACAAAATTCAATAGCATATTTTAAAATTTCGTAATCACATTCTGCAATTTCAATGATTGCTACGTCTTCATGTTTTTGTGCTTCAATTATTTTTGCAAAAAGTGGTGAACATGTTGAAAGAATAGATTTGTGAACCTGAAAAATTGAGTTTAAATTCATTTGAGCGTCGGTGGTTGAGTGATTTAGTGCTGGCCTATCACCAGATATGATTCGTTTCACGGTGATTTATGGGGTTTTCAAAAAAACTTAACCTTAAGCCAAAAAAGCGTTGAAATAACCACTTAAAAAATGTTTCTTACCATAATTTCATTTTTACCACAAATAATCTTTAAATCTTTTCCGCCACTATTAAACATTCTTTCACCCATCATCCAATTGCTTCTCGTAGAAGAAGCTTTACATGAAATATCACCAAAGCACCAAATTTTAAGGTTATTAAAAATATAACCCGTGCTTCCACTTCGAACTAACTTTTTATAATCAAGAAGGTCAATGCCATAACTTCCAGAGGTTGAAAAAATGTTTTCAAGTTTTCCATGAATAGAAGAAAAGAAATTATAGGGAAATTTGACACCGAATGTTAAATTAACTTTAACTTCTGCATGCCCAGAAAGGCAATTAAAATAAATCCAAACAGTGCCATTTTGATTTGGTTTTAATGTAAAGGAATACCAAAGCTTATCGTGAAATCGTTGAACTCTACTTGTATAACTTTTTTCATTCTCTCTGATGACAGATTTTAAATGATTGAGATCCAAATTCCAAGAGAAATATATCATGTCAGACTTCTAAAAATATAAATAAAAAATTTAAATAAAACTTAATTTGACTTACATAACTATCAGAGTCATTTCGAGTCGTCATTGCCATGGTTGTAGCATTAAATGCCATGATGCTAACGTTTGGAAAAAGGAATTAGAATTGTTTTTTTTGGCTGACTAATGAATACTCTCGGTTTTTTGCCCAACAAATCACTAGAGTTTATTCATTGAAAATATTGGAGTGATGATAATTGTTATTTAAAGGCATGCTTATAAAAAAGGGTCAAGTTTGTTTTTTTCAATGTTTGCCTATGAAATATTAAATAACTTTAGTAGGAAGAATAAACTAAATACATTTTAGTTTATTGTATTTATCCAAACTATGGATTTAGAGAAATCTATGCCTGCTTCAAATGATTTATTTTTTCCTAATGCTCAACAATTCCATGAATCTGCTTTTTCACAAAACTTTTTATTCCCCAAGCCAATAATGAAATATATTTGGTCAAATCCTTCAACACCTGAAATATATCAACAGTTAATTCAATGTTGCTAATTCTTTTTCTTCAAGTATCCAATTTTGGTTGTTAAAAATTTAAATTTTCATTTCAGTAATGGATGGGATTGTTGTAATGCAGATGAATGCTTTAGCAGATATTATTGTAAGCATCAACATAAAAGAATTGATATGGAAAAATTAAAAGCAAGAATATGGGTATCAAAGAGATTACTCGTTTACACGATCAGTATTAATGGTAAAAAATCAAATATTGCTTCTGTGATTATCCCATGATGATGTCAAAAAGGAGTTAAATCTTACTAATCAACGACTTTTTTATAATGAACTTAAACTACTTTCAAATGGTGTAAGTAAATGTATTTTTCGCTGGAATTGTATTAACTATGATAATGGTGATGAAGTACCATTGGAAAATATTGTTAAGCTTTTTGCTGGTGCTAAAAAATTCTTTATGTATGTTTTTAATACTGTGTGTACTAAGACAACTGTCAGTTTCCTTTTGATATTATGAAATGGTAATGACGTTAATTTTTATTGAAACTGTTATTTTTGCGTTTTTGGGAGGAACAAAATTTTCATAAATTTAATTTTTTATTTACTTTCATTTTTAATCACTATAAAGCAGTCGCTTTCCACATGCCCTAAGGTTACTTGGGAACAAACGAAATGTGCAAGTAACACATGGCCGACTTTTTGTCTGCCGGATCTCGCTTGGTTTGATCCGCTTGAACAAATTTTAAAAAACTATGAAAGAAATAGTTTACATTAACTTCTCAGAATTTTTTTAGTTTAAAATATTGCCATTTTTCACGCATAAGCAACTCGACCGGTCCGAGCCCTATTCGTCCTCGGCTGTGGATCGAACCGGACATAGAGTTGAAAATACGCCGCTACGCTTATTTTCAAGTAAAAAAAACAATAGTAAATTTTTTATTTTTAGATTTTAAGGTTACTATCATTTTCTTCTTAAAAATATTCTTTGCAATTATAGAAATTTTTCCAATTACTCTATTAATGCTGCATGTAAAAGTTATAAAGATTTTATTGATGCATGTCAGACTATTGAAAAAGTTGAATTACATCATGTCCCTATTGAATTCAAAGTTCCAACATTTTACCAGCATTTAAAAGTAAGGAATCGATTTTACAAGAAACTAACAAGCATAGATTTTTATATTTTTTATAGTCCAGTCAAAATCGTGCGTTGATTAAGATATATTTGTCATTCAATTTTGATCATCTTGAAGGAATTTTTCATGAAATCTTTTCTACCAAAGACTTTGAATTTATTCCCCCTGTAATTGCATATGGTGGACAAAATACTTTAGAATTACAAAAGATGGAAGAAATTCAAGTAAATGCAGCTTCAAAATATCGTTAATCTTTTTTTGAATATGGCATTTTTTAATGAAAAACTTTTTTGTTTGCATATTGATAAATTACTGATATCACAAAATGTTTCTTAAACTAAATTTACATTAACTATATATTTTTCCAAAAGTTTTCTATTATTTTGTTTAAAATATCAAATTTATTCTGCATAAAAAACGAACACATAAAATTGTTATTATTAAAACATATTATTTAAAAAATATAAGCAAGCATATTATTTATTAAAATGCCTGTAAATAATAATGTTCTGCTGCAATTCATGTCTTTTTTTGTTATTACTTTTTTAGAAGTCTAAAGAGCATATAGCAGCTGCGCTTTTTGACTTTTAATGGTTATGAATAAAATGTAAACCCTTTGCTCTTTAATTATTTTTAAAACAAAAATAGCTACTTGCATTACAAATGTTAGTTAGATGTTTTTTTCTTCTTTGCTTTTTTTGCAAAGGCGTGCCCCCCACTCCCCCGAAATTGTCAAAAAGCAGTTTCTGTTTACGGCCTTGCTTTTTTTGTAGTTCAGACTAGTGAACGGCAATCCGATCCAAAACTTAAAATGTTGGATTTAGATTGGATTCATAGGTTGTTGGATAGGATAGTTGGATTGGATTTTGGATACAAAAATTTATCGGACTGGATTGGTGGATTCATCTTATCCAATTGGATTCACTGGATCAATCCGTTGCATTACTATTTATCGGCAAACATGGTTTATAATCCGATAAATAGTAAAGAAAACATTATTATCATTTTTGGTCTAAGTTATGTTTTACGTCATTGATTGACAATCGAAATTTGTTTCAAAAATAAAAGTCTCCAAATATAAAAAAAAACAGATCGAAAATTTTGCCGGATGGGATTGTCGGATAAAGCTTGATTACAAAAATCTATCGGATCGGATTGATGGATTCAATCGTATTGGATCAGCGGATAAATCTATCCAATCGAATTGCCGCTCACTAGTTCAGACAGATAGACAAGTATGAACTTCTCATCATATACGATGGAAGATTTGGATCATCCAGAGTTGAATGAAATATATAAAATATTTTGGGATATAACTCTTATTATCAATACCCTATTCACACTTTTAATGCTATATACAATAATAAAAAAATCATCTAAAGAAATGGGCGGCTATAAATGGTATCTTTGTCATCAGCTATTTTGGAGTTTTGCATTTGACTTTTATATGGGAATCTGGAAACCTATACCACTTTGGCCATTTTTTGTTGGATATAGTGCTGGAGTTTTTCAAAATATTCCAAAACAGCTTTCATATTATCAATTTCTAATTTTTGCAAATATTATTTTTGGAGTTGGATTTTCTTTAGCCATATCTTTCATACATCGATATGTACAAGCTGTACCACTTTCAAAATTTTATTCTGATTATAGTCGTCTCAAATGTAGAGTAAGATATTATATTGGAGTTATAATATTTCTTTATGGTCCCATAAATGGTGCATTAATATATTTTGCCACTGATTCTGATGATGTTCGAGAAGCTCTAAAAAGTCAAAATTCAATTATTGAAATCTTTTTTGAAAGAGAATCATCAGCTTTTGGTTATGATCGAAAATATACTTACGTTACAGCGGCAATAGCAATTCTACTAACAATTTTAGGTATGCAGGCGTTTCCCTGACTTGGACATTTCCCAGGATTTTTTCAAAAATTGAGTTTATTATAAGAAATATAGGAAAAATCTTGAAATAAAAGTAAGAAATGAAACTTTAAATTAAATGTTAAACCCTCAGCTATGTAACTAGATAATTCTAACAAGGGGACAAGGGGACCGATTTAAGTGTAACACGCATATTGAGATGAGACATTTTTAAAAAAAGTTAAAAGTCATGTGATTTCCCTACTATTCAATAGGATTCCTAACGGTTTTTACATTTCCTCGATCCCAAATGTCATTTTCATACATGTTGTGTACCACACGATATCGCCTGCTGCTTTATAACGCATTTTTTCTCAAAATCGAGTAGGTCTGTTCAATTGCACCTAGCCGGTGATTTTTTTGTTCCGTTTTTCACAAACATTTGTATTTTAACATGTTTAAAAAGTTTCGACTGTGTCTATGCGGGGAGAAAATCAACTTTAAAAGTTATCTCAAAAAACTGCTAAAATTTGAAGTTTTTATCGCTATTTTCAATCATATTCCACAAGCTTTACAGAAGTGTAACATTCCCAAAAACCCTTCCAAAGTTGTTTTTTGAGCATTAAGATCATATTTGCAAAGTTTCAAGGCCATACGATCATTTTGAAAAAATCGAGTTGAACAAGGTTTTGATTTTTGCTCGAGTTTGAGAAAAAATTGCTTATTTTGGATTTTTTTGCGAGCTTTTTGATATTTAGGCTAAATTAGCATCAAAAATTTATTTCTTATCATTTGAAATCTATAAAATTCAAGAATAAGCAATATTTGTATAAAGTATCAGGCGATATCGGGTGCTACTCAATTTTAGAAAAAGGCAGTGAAATGTCCATGTCATGGAAATGTCTACTAATCACAATTTTAGGATTATTAATTCTTTGGCTTGCACTGATGTATGTTAATTATCTTCGAATTCTACGTAAAAATAAAAGAAATCTTACGTCTTCTACTTATGAACTTCAAAAACTTTTGTTCAAAACGTTATATATTCAAATGATTCTAATGCTAATTATCTTAATTATTCCAACAGCAATTTTTTTGATTTTAGCATTAATGGGTATTCGATGGGTATCAAAATTTTCGATGATTTGTTTTATGATTACATCCACACATGCAATGATTGATTTTGGAGTGCTGGTTTATTATATTCGACCATATCGGGTCTTCATTTTAGGGCTGCTGAAAGCTCCATTAACTAAAGTTGGATTCACCTTTTCTGAAAATTCTGTAAAACCGATAGTAATGGTGTCAACAACTGTTATGAGTTCAACAATACATTAATAAATGTTTAGAAAAGAAAAAATACAATTTTTAATTAAAATATGTAGAAGGGTCCTACTGTAAGAATAAATATTGTTTATATCTTAATATTCCTATTTCTAAGCTTGCATGAAATTGATCTAATTTGTATCTGCCTTTTGCTGTTCTTTTCTTGTCTATCTTTTACACCTGTCACAATATTTTGTTAAAAAGTAAAAACCAACAAACATAAAATGAGAGTAATAAAAGTCTTTTTACATACATAAAAATGCAGTATATATCAAAGAAAACAATTACGTTAAAAACAATTTTCCATAACTTTAAATTTTTCATTATCGTGCCCATTATAGCTGATGACATGATTCAAAATTTCTGATGCACTTATATCATCAATAAGACCAGCAAGCTGTTTCTTGTATTCGTCAGAAATATTCGAGCGAAAATCAAACCATACTTTTTTATCTTTGTGAACCTAAAACATTTAACCTACAAAAACAACCTAAAAAACTTTGTTAAGATATCTTGAGAAAATCAACAAAATCTTGAACAGCAAAAATTTCAGGGAAGTTCATTACAATTAAAACTTGAAGGGTAATTGAGATTTTTAAGTTTCAACAAACTTTTCATAATCAAAGCAGCAGCTTCAGGAGTAGAGTTTGCAAAATGGCTAAAAAATTTTATTACGAAATGTTCAACTGAAAATGCCGATTTTTCATTAGCTTATATTTTTGTTCCATTTTAGCAATAGAGCAATTGTTGTTAGTTAACAACCGACGATATCAACAATATTTTTTTATTTCAAGTTTTACTTGTTACTATTACTATCAATTTTTTATTGAATCAGTTTTTAGCTTTTTTGAGAGCAACATAATTTTTTGAAATTAAAATTTTATTGTTATTTTTGTTTTACGAAAAACTGCTTCAATAAAAAAAGTGATAATAACAAAAAAAAGTTTGATTGCTATTCTTCAAAAAAAATTTGCATGTTTGCATTCAGAAGATTTTTGTGTAAAAAATTATTCTCGATAGCCAGTAGATAATTTAAATTTTTCTAATGTTGTTTATTAAAACTTAGTAAATAAGTGTCTGCGCATTTGGAAGTGATTCAACGATTTTTTCAAGTGTAACTTGTTTTTCGTCTTTTTCAATAATTTTAGCACAAAAAAGAAAAATATGTTTAAATATTGAAGAAGATAGTTTGAAGTCTTCGAAGGCTACTTTATCTTGCCAAAATTCAAGCACAACATTTTCACATCGATAAATTTTTGGATAAAGTAATGACGTAATATCTTTAATATGGTAGTAAGCAAGTCGACCAGTGAGCCAAATTTTGCTTGTAATTTTTTTGATATTAATTTTAACACAACATTTGTGATTCTGTTTCAAGCTATCTGCATATGCATTTGAACAAATTTTTCTTCCATTTTCGTGAATACATTTGACAATAAGGATGGGGTTCTTTTCGAAAAAGTATTTACAAGATTGTGCTAATTTTATATAGGCTTCTGGTGTGGATGGATGTTCAGCAATATAACGAATGATTGGAATTAAAAATGAAAAGTTTTGTTTTATCGATGGAACTATTTTCCGCAAAATTTTTCTTTTACGATTTGATGATTTTTTGGTAATAGATAATGTTGATATATCTGCTTGATTCATTGTTGTATAAGTAAAATAATTAAACCTGCAAAAAGTTAATAAAGTGTTAATATTAGAAATTTTAGAGTAATAAATTGATAGCAAAGTTGTAAACGTTGAGCTCTAGCACAAAAAATGCAAAGCTGTAAAAATAATTAAATTGCAAAATAAATTGCACATGTTAAAAAGGGTGATATTTATTTTAAAATTTTAAGATTATTATCACCATTTTTTATGGTAGCGGTTTTCTACATTTGTTAGAGTAATAAACATTTTAAAAAATAAAATGTTTTTATTACTCTCATTTTTAGACCAATCTTTAAAGTGCCGTAACGGCGGAATACACTTAACGTTAACTTCTTGTACACTAACATCCCAAATTGAAAAAAGTCACAAGGCATGGCATTTCGCAAGCAAAGAAAATATGGCAGATCTATATATGCATCTATATTAATATTATGGACAAACAAAATAAACATATTTTAAGGTAGCTAGAGACCATCATTAATCTGCTACCACCAATGACCAAATTTAGCTATAAATAATCTTATTTATTTTGACAATCAATATTACCGCTTCTATTTTTTGAATTTTTGTGCTAACTTTTTTTACTAAAAAAATTCGTTATTTTTGATTGCAATATAATTTTTCTTTTTGCTGTTATAATTAAATTCTATTTTAGTCTATTTCTTTACTTTAGTTTCACACCATGGATTTTATAAATGTTGAATCTGCTGCAGCTGATATGTTATTTCCAACTCAAAAGCAGTTTTATGAAGCATGTCTTCCACAAGAATTCTCTATTCCAATTCCAATGATGAAATATATCTGGAAAAATCCATCATCACCTGAAATGTATCAAAAATTAATCAAATGTTGCAAATTATTTTTTATTAAAAATTCTATTTTTGTTTTGAACAATTTAAATTTTCATTTTTATCATGGCTGGAAATTTTGTAGTGGAAACAATAGCTGCAGCATATATAACTGTGAAAATGAACATAGAGAATTGAATATGAATAAAATTAAAGGTAAAATTTGGTTATCAAATAAATTGCTTGTTTTTACTGGCATGAAAACAAATAATCTTTCTTCTATTGTTCCAAAGATATATAAAAGCAATATCAAAGACTTAAAACTTCATAGTCAAGTTCTTTCATATGATGATCTCAAATTTCTTGCTGCTGGTGTTGAAGAATGCAGTCTAAATTGGAATTGTGTAAAATATGATAATGGTGAAGAGGTACCGCTAGAAAATATTATTAAACTTTTTTCTGGTGCTAAAAAAGTTTCTGTGTAAGTTATTTTAAAGAGTATCACCAGGAAATCGGGGGTTGGATTTTCAGGAATTTCTCTAATCTCTCTCTGCTTCTTGCCAAAGCTATGCTGAATTTTGTATTGCCTGCAATGCCATCAAAGAAATTGATTTAATTTTTATTCCCACTGATTTTAATGTTCTTGAATTTTACAAACATTTAAAAGTAAGTATTTTGCATTTCCGAAATTTTTGAATACTTTTTGATACGATTAATTTTAGCATTCGAAAAATTCTACTGTCATTAAAATTTCTTCTCTTGAGTTTGTTCTAAACTTTGATGAAGTTATTAATGAAATATTGGAAACAAAGTTATTTGAATTTGTTCCACCGTTAATTTTTTATCAAGGAAATGATGAAAAAAAGTATGAACAAATGAAAGAAATTCAAACATGTGTAGCTGCAAAATATTGTTAATTTCTTTTTTATATCTTTTGTTGGGTTTTATTTCATGAAAAATAAAAATATTTTTTTGCAAAACAGACCACTGTTGAAAAATGTCACTGATGCAGCGAATTGTGATGAAAAAAATATGAATGCCGAAGTTATCAAAGAATAAATATCATACAAATTCTAGAACGTTGATGTTGTTGCGCAATACGGTTAATCTATCGCTTCACAGCGGAATAGCAAATATTCGACTGCTTGTGAAAACATAGCAAATGGATAATGACTTGTTGGTTGTTGTTCCACAGTAATAATAATTTGATTGCTAAAAAAGCGAAAATCAGCCAAGCAAAGAGGTTGATATTTTTATGCGCATTAAAAGTGTATACAAAAGATAGCTTCGATTGCGCAATATTTTTTGTATGTAAGAAGCATTAACGAAGTAAATAAAATCACAATATTGTTAATTATCGTAAAATTCTGTTGTTTCAGAATATAGATGTAGCACCGTTTGTTTTTTAGCTTTAAAAATGAAACTTTTTTTACAGAAAACTGTGTTTGATGTTTTAAAAAACAATAATAGTTCTATAATAAGTTTTTGAGCTTTCTATCTCTCTCTCTCTCTGCTTAAAGGGAAAGTCCTAGACTGCTTCAGATGCAGAATTTTAAAATTCTGATGATACCCTGTTTTCTCTTTTTTTACTGGTTCTAAAATGGTATCAACATAATAAATTATTGGATTTAACCCACTTTCCAGCTATTTTTCTTTTCTTTTTTTCTTGATTTTGCCTAACGGATGACGGATGTTTTTTTTGCTTGATAGAAACACTTCTTTTAAGCCCCACCTAATGGCATAATTCTTGTTATGGCTTTTTTATTTAACCGTAAACGTTTCCAAGTGATGGTGGAGGTGAGGCCCCATATTTTGCCTAAATACTCGTCTACTATAGGGATAGTTAGGGACAAAAAAATCAGCTGCGCAATCCTCCTCCCTGGGATTTAATAGCTAAATGAATACTAGTATGTGATGGAGGTAAATTATGATGCTGATATTTTGCCCATAACTATCCCTTAACTAGGCGAGTATATAGGCTAATATGGGCACTTAACTCTAACTTTACTGTCATATCTGTAATGTAAATGTTAATGATCGTGTGCTACTTTAGCTATATTCATTTAGCTATTAAATCCTAGGGAGGAGCATTGCGCAGCTGATTTTTTTGTCCCTAACTATCCCTATAGTAGACGAGTACTTAGGCAAAATATGGGGCCAGTGTACTCCCGCTCCTCGCTCCCGCTCCTCGCTCCCGCTCTCGCTCCCGCCCTCTTATTAAGGGAGCGGGAGCGAGCGGGAGCGACTTCAAAAGAGCGGGGAGCGAGCGGGAACGAAGTTTCTTTGTAGTTTATAAAGGGAGCGGGAGCGAAAGCGCTCCATTGAGCGGGAGCAGGAGCGAGCGGGAGCGAGAAATATTTTAGGAGCGGGAGCGAGCGGGGGCGGGTAAATAGGGAGCGGGAGTACACTGTATGGGGCCTCAACTCCACCATCTGTTGGAAACGTTTACGGTAAATATTTTTTATCAACCATAAACAATAATTTTATTTCAACACAGAAAAAAAATAACAAATCATAACAGTTATATATGAAAGTGTAACAGGGTAATGTTTTTTTCACGAATACAAAAGGCGACAAGTACAAACTTTCAGATTATACGTATTTTTTGCAAAAATTCTTTTCAGTTTATCGACGAAGTAATTCCTTCTGTTTAGCACCAACACTAATACGACTGAGATAGATAAAAAATAAACAAAGCGCAATGGTAATTACAATGAAAAAGAAACATTGCAATGTTGTAATATCGAAATATCCTGGGTCAATACAAACATTTTGAAAAACAGCTTCAACAAATTTTTTATCCACTGTATCAATTTCTTTCATTACAATTGAATCATTATTTTTGATGTATTGTGTTAGCTTTGACTGACAAAGAGCTTGAAGGGCTTCCGCATTGAATTTCATTGCAGCATTTGAAAGTTTAGAAATATTTTTGTTTGTAATTTGAGGCATTAGCTTGAATTCGATTTCTTTCTTAAAATTATTTTTGAGAAGTTTTCACAACAAAGAAATTCGTATACCTTTAACTCGGGGATTTCGTATTTGGCAGAGAATTCAAGAACTTTGATCAGATCATCCATGTTAGAAGGAAGTGGTTCAGAAAATCCATAACAAAAATTAACAACAAATTGCAAAATTTCATGGTCACAATCAGCAAGTTCGATGATTGCATCATTTTCGCTGCTTTGAGCTTCAATCATTTTTGCAAAAATTGGTGAAAATGTTGAAAGAATCGTTTTATGAACCTTAAATACATTTCTTAGAAAGATACATATAACCCAATTAAAAAATTACCATAATTTCTTTTTTATCACCACAAATAATCTTCAAATCTTTGGCATCACTGTTATACAGCTTTTTGCCCAAAAAACAATTTTCACATTTATATGGCTTAAATGTAATAGCAGCGCTACAAGTAATATGTAGCTTTTTAGTTCTTTGGCCAGAATTATGACTGTTATAACGGAGTAATTTTTTATGATCAATTAATTCGATGCCTTGACTTCCAGTTTTTGAAAAATTACATCTTAGCTTGGGTTTCGCAGAAGAAAAGAGTTGATCAGAAGATTGCTCTTTATATGTTAAATTAGCTTTAACTTCCTCATGTCCAGAAAAACAATTAAAATAAATCCAAACAGCTCCATTTTCATTAGGCTTTAAAGAAAATGAATACCAAAATTTGTCAGATCCTCTGAAGACACCACTTTGATAACTTTCACCATTTTTTAAGATCAAAGATTTTAATACATTAAGATCAATATTCCAGCAGAAATAGAAGCTGTGAGAATTCTGAAAAGTAAAAAAAATGTTGATGAAAATTATTAATATATCTTACATTTTGAAAGAAAAACATTTTTTGTCAACCAATGCAACTGAGAATAAGAGGGCAAAGAATAATGGTTTGATTAAATGAAATCTTTTTTGTGGAACTGTGCATAAGAATTTATAAGTTTTATGGGGTGGATGTGGATGATTTATTGTTGTTTCCAGGTTATACTTGAGAAGAAAAAAGTCAGAAAAAACATTGTATATGTATATGCAACTGTTATTCTTTTGTTTTTTTTATTGCAATTAATGGCTGCTCTTTTTTAATTGGAACGACATCGAGTCGCACCAAACAATGCCATTATTAGAAATCGGGAAGGGGGGGGGGTCTGTGCTGACATGTTCATCGTTTGCATTTTTCATCAAGTTTGTGCCAAGCAAACCGCTTGATTTAAAACCATTATTTGACTATTAATGGTTTTAAATTTAAAACCATTATTTGACTATTAATGGTTTTAAATTAAAACAAAAGTGTTTGGTAATATTAAAAATTTGTTTAAACCTTTCTTTGGTCTGTGCTATTGCACTGTCAAACATTAAACATCCTATAATGTAACCCCGTTTAAATAATACTGCTAACAGTGTATAAAAAAGCAAAAGTTATCAGATCAGCGGAATCCATAAAAATTGAAACCAAGGCTGCATTAGTTATACCCAACATAAATGAAATTCTCGTAAAAGTTGCCGACGAAAAAAGAAAACAGGTGCAAATATTTTTATTTAAATCGATTGCAGTAGTCTGTGCATTATTTATTGACCCAATTGTTGGCGAACTACTGGGAGATTCTTTGGGCGATCTTATCTCGAAAGCTCTAAAATCATGTTTTAAGTAAAATGTCAATTTTTATGGTCATTCAACAAAAAATCTTTAAAAAAACTTAAATTTTTAATTGTAAGAATTATGAAATAATGAATTTTTAATAATTGTAATAAAATTAATGACATTTTATTTCCACATAAGTTTTTGAATAAACAATAAAATTACTGTATTCTTGTTCGTAGAAAGACTTCATTTATCATAGCCTGCCGCATGCAATGTGTCAAAACTGTTTGTTATTGACTAGAACAGTAAAAGAAAAAAATGTTAAACAAAAGGCTATAAAACCAATTGGAGACATATAAGACGAGGATAAGAAAAAAGTTCCTGGCCCTTGCATGAAAAGGCCAAACAAACGAAAAAAATACACACTTTGAAAAATTTCAGTGTTTGGGGAAAATCCGTCTCAGCCACTATGGTCAGATTGGGTTTTCACGTGTTTTGTGTAAATTGTCTCAGGGACAATGGTCACATCGGGTTTTATATGATTTTGTGTAAATTGTCTCAGCGACTAGGGTCACGTTGAGTTTTTAGTAAATTCATGAAAATTTTCTCAGCTGTTAGGCTCACATCAGGTTTTTACTAAATTTGTGCAAATTTCCTCAACTTTAAAATTTCGTGAGCAAAATTCTGCATGATTAGAAAAATGTGAGGAAAAATTCAAAATTATCGTGTTTTTTGAATGTGAAAAGTGGTCAGAATGAAAAATAGGCTTTTTTTACAACGGTTGTAAATTTCTCATTTTTACAACGGTTGTAAATTTCTCATTTTTACAACGGTTGTAAATTTCTCATTTTTACAACGGTTGTAAATTTCTCATTTTTACAACGGTTGTAAATTTCTCATTTTTACACCGGTTGTAAATTTCTCATTTTTACAACGGTTGTAAATTTCTCATTTTTACACCGGTTGTAAATTTCTCATTTTTACAACGGTTGTAAATTTCTCAATTTTTATCACCTGCTTTTCAACAAGCCCCAAAAAAGTCGAACCAAGGTCTCCAACCAAAGTCGGAGTCAAGTGCACTAACCACTTAGCCATGGAGACCATGCTGACAAAGTGCTGAAATGGCTCATAATATAAAAAAAGGTTTCTAAGAAATGTTTTTTTTTATTCTTTTTTTCTCACTTGTTGACTTTTCTGTTATGAGCCATTTCAGCACTTTGTCAGCATGGTCTCCATGGCTAAGTGGTTAGTGCGCTTGACTCCGACTTTGGTTGGAGACCTTGGTTCGACTTTTTTGGGGCTTGTTGAAAAGCAGGTGATAAAAATTGAGAAATTTACAACCGTTGTAAAAATGAGAAATTTACAACCGTTGTAAAAATGAGAAATTTACAACCGTTGTAAAAATGAGAAATTTACAACCGTTGTAAAAATGAGAAATTTACAACCGTTGTAAAAAAAGCCTTTTTTTCATATTGACCACTTTTCACATTCAAAAAACAACGTTTTTTGGAAAACTCTCCTCATCGAAGAAAATTTACAAAATTTTCGTTATTTCTCAACATGAGAAAAAATGATTGAGAAACATTAGCAAATTTTCGATAAACTCAACGTGACCCTAGTCGCTGAGACAATTTACACAAAATTGTTAAAAACCCAACCTGAGCACTGTCGCTGAGACAATTTTCACAAATTTGTTAAAAACTGAGTGTGAGAAAAATTTTAAACAATATTTTCAGAAAACGTTGAATGGGTTAAAAAAAAGCAACCCAAATTTTTTTCGTTTGTTTGGCCTTTTCATGCAAGGGCCAGGAACTTTTTTCTTATCCTCGTCTTATATGGTGATTACTTATTGCTTAAAGGCGTACTCCGTAAGGAGAAATGCACGTTAATGGTTTTTATGTGCTTTATTTTAATTGCAGCCTCATTTTAACACTTTTTTTTATTTTGCCGTTTTTTGTTTTATTTTGCTATTCTTTTTTTAATGCTATTTCTCTGACCCTCAAACAATTTATAACAGTTTCCTTTGAAAAATTGTTTTTCTATCTGTTTTTGTCTTTTTACAGCTCTTTTTTTTGTTTTTTCCTTTTCGACTGTTGTGTGACTCTTTTTTTAGTCCCATGTCATTCTAAAAAAAGGCACCACATTATTTGTACTTTGAACTTCTTCGATGATGATAGTTGCCAAGGAAAAAAAGAAAAAATCAATCGTTATATTTTTTGTGCTGAATTTTAAACAATTTTTTTGTTGTATTAAATGCTTTTCCATTAATGCAGTTTTCAGTGAAAAAAAAAACTTTTCACACTCTTTTTTTTGTAATTTTTGTGTAAAAATAGAATTTTTTTGCGAAAAATATGTGAGAAAATAATCTATTTTTAGTTTGTGTTTTATGTTTGTTAAATTAGAGCTTCTTATTTACGTTATTGGGGTAGTAAACGTTTATTATTATTTTTTATTTAAAAAATGAAATATAGAGAAAGCTTGGGAGATAATTTTTTTGTATGGCAAATATATTTTTTTGCAGGAAAGCAAGAACAAATTGCGTGAAAAAAAAGATGGTCATGTGATGTAATCTCTCTGGACAGTCTCCCTTTTTTCACCAAACTTGTTTATCAAACAATGCATTTTTGTTTTCGTGTAAATAACAAATAGTCTTCATCACTTTCTTTAATGTGCATGTACTTGTTGATTTATTACATGCCTTTTTTGCGTCAACGATTAATTAATTTGAAACTATCAACATCCGTTAAAAAAAATAAGTTTTTAGATTATCTCTCAAACATGCGGCGGCCGTATCAAAAACCCAAGCTTCAGCCAATCTATCAAAGGCTTTTTGAAGAGGCAATCAAGCAAGGTTATAAAATTACCGATAAATTAATTGCCGAAAAATTCCCAGATATTGCAAATATTATTGAAGATGCTTTTTCCTGTGTTCCAGAAGCAAGCAAAAAATTTGACGTTTTTTCTTCTCTTCATCTTATAGAAGAAATGGTGAGTATTTTGAAGGAGTAAAAATTGTTATATATGAAACTCTTCATTTTGATTTGGCTAATAAATATTTGGGATACTGTTAAACGTAAGCACAGTTAATATTAGAGCTTGATACGGTTTCGTGCATTTAAATAACAAGACAGAAAATAATACAATAATAAAACCGTTGAAAAAAGTATTTTGTATACTAATAATAATAATATTTTTAGTTACAAACTGAAAAACCTGCTGCTTTTGGAGTTCGTGTAGATTTCGTAACAGAAGAAGAAGTAGTGTTTGCCAAAGTTTATATTCCTCATCACGGCCTTGAGTGCACATTCGCTGTTGAACAGCAAGTATTAATGAGATCTGGAAATATTGAATTTCGAATAAAAGTTGTTAATGTTGAAACTGATGAAAAGAATGATCTTATGTTAACTGGTTATTTTTTTAAAGATATTAAAGAATGGGATCCAAAATGTGCTAATAAAGTAAGGATATTAAATTGAGATTGCTGGAATATACTTCAATTTTTCAGGAATTTGAAATCTTAATTTTGCCAAATGAACATATGCATAAATCTATTACTGATGCTATTGAGGCAATCAACACTGTCGACAGCGTGTTTGCTAACAAATTATTTATTACTGGCAGCCTTAATGATGCCGAAGCTAAAAAATATATCAAATCAATGTCAACTTGGGTTCGGCAGGCTAAAAATCTCAACAATCTTAATGCCAAACAAAAGGAAGCGGTTTTTGGCATTACTCGATCAGTAAGCACTACCTTCATCCTTTTTGGTCCTCCAGGTACTGGAAAAACTACCACGCTAGTTGAAAGTGTTTGTCAACTCGTCAAAATGCCAGAATTTCAACATCAGCATTTCCTCATTTGTGCTCCCTCAAATATGGCTGCTGATGCTTTTACTGAAGCTCTTTTGAAACGTGGTGAAATTCCAGCTTCAGATATATATCGATTTATGAGAGATGGACGAGATGCTTCTGACAGAAATCCAATTTTAAAAGATGTTACTCGATCAAGAAAATTACCTGGTGGCCCATTTTATGCATATATGGTTCCAAAAGCAACAGAAGTCCGAAAATTCCGTATTATTATTTCAACTCTTGGTTCATCGCCTAATTTAAAGCAATATCTTTTGAATGATCATTTTAGCCATGTTTTTATTGATGAGGTATATTTTGCGATTATTTTTATCCAAGCTTTTTGGCAGTCTGTATTAGTTTAAAAAAGGACTTTTTTCAATTTTTATCTTAAAAATGCCCCATTTCAGGCTGGATTATCATCAGAAATGGAATCTTGGCTGCCTTTGGGCCATGTAGCTAGTGAAAAAACTCGTTTAATTTTAGCTGGAGATCCCAAGCTTTTAGGACCTGTATGCACTGTAAGAGTCTTATCTCGATCCAGTTTTAAAATGTCCTTACTTGGAAGACTTCTAGAAACAACTGAAATTAAAACTGATCCGTAAGATTTTTTTGAGCTTGAATTTTCTTTTAACAACTTTTTAAATTTATAAATTTTTAGTCGATATTTAATCCAGCTAACTGATAATTATCGATCACATCCCAAAATTGTTGAATTTGCTTCAAAACAATGCTATGAAAATACACTTGTTCCGATGATACCAGCAACTCCGTCCAAATTACCATTCCTTTTAAATCCACAATTCCCATTACTATTTCACAATGTAAATGGTCGACAATTTTGGGAGAAGACGACCTGCGGTAATAAAGCTGAAGCCAAAGCTGTAGGCAAATATGTTAGCACAATTCTTCGTCGAAAATATCAATATAAACCTGAAGATATTGGAATTATTGCACCATATCGATTTCAAAAGAAACTTATTGAAAAACGGGTACCTTGGAAATGTGATGTTGAATCAGTTGAAAGATTTCAAGGATCTGAAAGAAAAATAATTATTTATTCAACAGTTCGGACGGATGGAAGACTTGGTTTTATTGGTGATAGTCTTCGATTGAATACTGCTATAACTCGAGCAAAAAGTCTTTTCATTATGATTGGGAATAAAAAATCATTAATGAAACATCCTATGCATAAAGCGTAAGTTACATGCGTTTTTCACGAAACTTACATATTAATAAAACTAAAAAATTTTACATCAGTTTTTAGGTTTATTGAATATTGTGCTGCTAACAATGCTGTTGCGGGAGATCAGGATGATGAAGAAACAGATGATTCAGATAGCAGTGATGACTTGGGTTTCGAAAAGTTGCACATTAGTAAGAAATAAAAATATTGCTTTAACTTTGTAAAAACTTGCTTACAATTGTATTAATTTTTCTTGCCCCTTTTAAAGAAAAATGATTTTTATCTATTTTTTTGTTAACTTAAATTAACTCGATACATATTTAATGATAACAATGTTTCAAAGATATCCATATGTTGCTTTTATTGATATGGGTATTGACAGATTACTGTAAGCCAACAATGTAAATGTTTGTTTTCTCTTTTAATATAAAAAAATGTTTTTATTTCTTTGTATTTTTTTGCTTTGAAATTTCGTTTTAAAAAAATAAAGTGGAAAAAGAGAAAAAAAGAGGGGCGAAAAGAAAGACAGACCGAGAGCAAACATTATCAACTATCGATTAAAAGGAAGGAAGAAAAAGAAACATGACTCATATCACACTTTATGCATTAACAGTGAATATTATTGTAAAAATATAATTTTAATTTTTCTTGCATTCTGATTTTTTATAAACTTATTAAAAATACCAGCAATGTCAAGTAATATTCTAATATCTCCTCCTTTAGGTGATCTCCCCTCAGATGTATTAAAATGGATGAAAGTAAATGCAAAACCAAAAATATCATTACAGCTTATGAAATGTCACAAATATTTTCAACATCGAGAATTTCCATATTTTGTTGTTCAAAGTGTGCATTCATACGATGATAAATGGTACATATCTACTTTAGATGGAAAGCCTCAAATTTTCAGCGGATTCGATGGTATTGAAACAATTACAAAAAAGTTTTGGATTACAGAAAATATTTATTTTTTTAAACCATCAAATCTTACATCATTTTTTATTCCAAAAATTGCTGTTTGTGATATCAATGAATTATCACTTGAATACCAAGAACTGACTTTTGATGAATTTACATTTCTGACTGCGTCTGGGAATATTAAAATTCTGCATTTGTCAAAAAGCATCATCACTTTTGAAGATGGCAGCCCTGTCTTTTTCAATGATATTCTTAAATGCGTTCCAAAAGTTGTAGAATTTACTCTGTAAGCTTTAAAAAATACATTATTTTTGTGCATAAATAACTTCTAGATACTACGAGCAATCAACGATTTTGCCATCAAATTTCGTTGAATTATTCAAAGAAATTGATGCTTCAAAAATTAGAAAAATAAGTATTGATTTATTTTCATATGCCTGCTTTGAAGTCTTTTTAAAGTTTGTTGATGTAAGTCTTTTTGATCAATAAGCAAAGACAGATATTATATTGTGGTTATAGCATAATCCAAAAATACGATATTATTTATATTTGATTCAAATTTCTGAAGAAGAAACTCAAGCTGTCAGGAATTACATTAAAGAAATGCTTAATGCAGGTCCTACAAAATATCCACCATTGTATATTAGATTTCCAGGACAGACATCGGAAGAATCAAAAGCATACTTTATTTTGTATGATCAATTTAATGAATTAAATAATGCTGAATAAATTTGAATAAAAAAATGATTTATATAAAAACAATAGGAAAAAAATGTTAATAATAATCAAAGCTATAGCACTATTTGTATACAAAAGAGAAATTTCAACGAGACTAATTAATTCTAAAAAATAATTAATTAGTCCCGCTGCTGATATCTGTAACCTTGTTAATAATTTTCCCAAAAAGTTTTAATAAAAATTCTTTAAAATCTTCCCTTATAAATTTGCATATTATTAATAGTGATATTGGATTAACAAAAGAAGATAAATCAATAATGTAATCAACTATAGGCGCAACCAAAGGAAACAAGCGAGGTATCTTATATGTGTTAGAAACAATAACAGCGCCATAATAGCAACACACTAATATTTCAAAGAATAATGTTACTGTTGCATGTCCCAATAAATATATTTCTCGTTTTATTCCATTATTGTTACTGTTAACCTGTTGAAGAAGTATTCGATATCGTCGTATTGCCAATAATGTAAGGATAAATGAAAGACTTGATGATGAAAGAACAATAGTTGGACCAGCAATAGCATGATACTGAAATTATCGAAATAGGAGTTTGTATAATAAAAGCTTCAACAAATCTAATTTTTTAACTTACATTTTTAACCCATGTTTCATTATAAACAGCAAAAGCAATTTCTCCGGGTGCTGCATCCAAATAAACCATTGTTACAGAAAATCTTGGACTGAGAATTAAAATCGGCAAAATAGGTAAAAACCAAATTATATAATTTCCAAGCTTTTTTATAGCTTTATTTCCATCTTTCATAGGAAAATATGAAACCCAAATACGATTAATCGCAACTGCGGCATGATAGAATGCTTGTGAATAAATACAATAACCAGAAATTAAAAAGACAATTGTATAAAACAAGGGATGTGATTCAGCCCATGTCTCAAGAGATTCAATGGGAGTAAATCTATTCAAGAAATTGCTGTTAATCATATTTCCCATATCCGCAAATGACGCAAAAATGTATATTAGATAAAATGGCGATGTATAAGTTTTATTTTTTTGATATCTTTGTCTGATTAAGAATGACGTAACAAAGCAATGAAGTGCTAAAGGAAAAATCGAGAAGACCCAATAAAAATAGTAAAATATTGGAACTGCCATATTACATGTGACACTTTGTTGGTGGTACTTTAAAAAAGAAAATTTTGCAAACGTTTTAAAAAAGCCATTTATTTTAAGTTATACTTTAGTAGTACTATAGTCATTTATTTTTATGTTTTATGTATATAATTTTGTTATTACAAGGCAGAATAAAGTAGTAATTTGTTTTAAAACACCTTCTATGAATTTGTTTTAAGATTTGCACGAAAAAGTCACTTTAGTTAGTGTTGATATGAATTAGCTAAAGGCTATGAAATTTGAATTACAAAAAACCAACCATTATATCTGCTATTACTCCAAAAATTTATTTCTTTAATATTAAATATTTGGAACTTCAAGATCAGCTTCTTTCATGGAATGCGCTCAAATTATTTTCAATGAATGGTTTATATCAAAACGCGGTTCATAACAGTAATAATATTGTTGGATGTAAAAGTCATATTGACCAGAATAATGCTTGCATTACTGGTGAAAGATTTCATTTTATTGAAGTTTCTGGTGAACATTTATATACAATTAAAAGTAACTTTTTTTATAATGTATTGTGATTCAATGAGAATATGATTCAAATTTTAGAAAAGTAATAATCGTGTTATTGTTGATTATGCTGTTGTTGCCTTGATGAAATTATCAAAGAAATCTTTCAAATTTCTTAATTAAATTTTGTCCCACCTGTGATCAGCAACTATTGTGGACAAAGAGATGTAGTAATTAATCGCAAAAGAATTCGATAAACCAAACGACATTTTTTGGTTTTTTTGTTTAAATATGATTTATTAATCATATGTCATAAACAATAATTTTATGTCAACACGGAAAAAATAACAAATCATACAGATATATATATATAAGTGTAACAGTGTAATGTTTTTTTAGCCAATACAAAAAAAGACGAAAAATACAAACTTTCGGCTCATATATTTTTTGCAGAATTGCTTTCAGTTTATCGACGACGTAATTCTTTCTGTTTAGCATCAACACTAATATGAATGAGATAAAAAAGAAGTAAAACAAGCGCAATGGCCATTGAAATGATAGATACAATGAGAAGAAAACACTGCAGTGGTGTAAGATCAAGATATCCTGGATCAATGCATAAATTTTGAAAAACAGCTTCAACAAATTTTTTATCAATTGTATCAATATCTTTCATTACAGTTGTATCATTGTTTTTGATAAATTTAGTAAGCTCTGATTCGCAGAGTGCTTTAAGGGCTTTTGCATTGGATGAAATTGCAGCATTTGAAAGCATACATATATTTTTACTTGTAATTTGAGGCATTAGCTTGAATTCAATTCCTTTCTAAAAATTACTTTTGAAAAGTTGTTATAACACAGGAATTTGCATACCAATAAGTCTTTGAATTCATACTTGGCAGATAATTCGAGAACTTTGATCAAATCATCCATGTTAGAAGGAATGGCATCAAAAACTCCATAACAAGAATTGATAGCATGATTTAATACTTCATAATCACAATCAGGAGTTTCGATGACTGCAGCATCTTCATGTTTCTGTGCTTCAATCATTTTTGCAAAAATCGGTGAAAATGTTGAAAGAATTGTTTTGTGAGCCTAAAATATATTTTTTTTAGAAAAAAAACATATCAACAATAAAAAAATTACCATAATTTCTTTCTTATCACCACAAATAATCTTTAAATCTTTTTCACCGCTATTACACAACTTTTTCCCCAAAAAACAATTTTCACATTTATATGGCTTAAAGGTAATTGCAGCGTTGCAAGTGATATGTAGCTTTTTAGGTATTGGGCCAGAATTATGACTGTTATAACTGAGTAACTTTTTATGATCAATTAACTCGATGCCAAGGCTTCCGGAGTTTGTAAAGCCACATTCCAGCTTCTTCGTTGTAGAGAACAATTCATCAGATCCAACTTTAAATGTTAAATCAGCTTTTACTTCTTCATGCCCAGAAAAACAATTGAAAAAAATCCAAACAGCTCCATTTTCATTTGGTTTCAAGGTAAATGAATACCAGAATTTATCATTTCCTTTAAGAACACCACTTTGATAACTTTCACCATTTTTTAATGCCAAAGATTTTAAGAGGTTCAAATCAATGTTCCAGCAAAAATAGAAGCTATGAGTATTCTAAAAATTAAAGTTATGATAAAAAATTCCTAAAAAAACGAATTTAACTGACTTTTTTGGAGAATAACATATTTTGAATCATCGATGCAACTGACAAAATGAAATAATGAAGAAAAGTATGAACCAATTTTTTTTTGCTGATCGAGATTTGTTTCATTGGGAAAATTAAAGTGATTATTATTCTTTTTAGGTACACTCTAAAAAAATAGGGTCAGAAAAAAAGGTATTTTCTCACAAACATATACATTTATGCCAATGCAATAGTAACTATATTTTTTTCATTGAATGGCAAAAAGTTGTTGACGGAAAACATTTTATTGATTTAATCTTTACTTCCTTTCTCTGATAAACACATCCGGAGTCCCTTCATTCATCTTCAGCAGAAATTCAGCAAAAGTGAAGGCCTTTATCAACCTTCGCTTTTTAATGGGAATAAAATGAAGGTCTGCAGAAGGATGCTGAAAAAAAATTTCTTTTCCTTCATTCACTTTCATGCTGAAGGTGAATGAAGGAAAAGTGAATCGTCTGTGCCAAATTATGTCAAAATTAAAAATTCAGAAATGGAAAAAAAGCTAAGAAGGATGAAATTAAAAAGTAGTTTAAAACTTTTTTGATATTGTCATTAAACTGTCACTTATGTCTTCAATTACCCCTGTTTTCGTAATACTATTGGCACCAATGTGTTATAACAAAAGCAAATTTTATGTCAAAATACACAAAATAAACAATTCAAACAATACAATACTTTTTTAACAACACCAAAAAATCACAAGTACAAATTTTCTCTTTCAGAATTCTTTTCGAATTTATTGATGAGATAATTTTTTTTGTTTAGCAAGAATAATTGTATAACATCATTTAAAGCCCTTAATTTGGCTTATGTAAGAAAAATTTGCATACGTCAGACTTGGCATTTCGAACATTGGCACAGTACTTTTTATATGCTGTCTGACATCCTGTTCATCAAATTTAGGCTAAAATTCGCATATTTTGAAAAAAATTTTGTTGACTTTTAGTGCAAAATATGCTCAAATCCGCGTTAATCCTGATATATCCCCCAAAAATCCGCTAGATACAAAGATACCTAAAAATGTGTTTGAGGCATGATAACTAACCTCCATAGGCATCTTTTGAAGAAGAAATTATAAAATTTCATCAAAAACTAAAAAATAGCGTAAGAAAAACCGGCGGAACGGACTTATCGAATAACCAAATGTTTAAAATTTTGTATTTGCCCTTCAATGAATAACAGATACCTTGCAACTTGAATGACAAGGTGCAAATGTGTTAACACAATTTTTTAATAGATGTCACATCACTCAATCACATTCTTTATTTTTTTGTTACTATTTAAACACCTCTCAATAACATACCAGCCATATTTCTACTCTTCCTAATACGATATCAATCAAATACTTCAAAAACTATCTTTTTTCACTAAACACAAAAATCAAACCAAGAAATAATCAAATAAAATTGTAACAATACAACAAAAAATAAAGGACAAAAAAGAAGCATACATAAGAATTTTCAAGAAAAAAAAAGAGAATTAATAAGAAAACAAGTGATAAAACACATTTCAAAAAAATTTTTCGGAAAAATATCAGAAAATGATTAATGCTTATTTATCATTTAAGAAAGTATAAATAAGCATGTATGCAGAAAAAAGAAAGTTTAGAAAAAGGACAATCCTAGCCACAGCCATATTCAAATCTTTGTGTTGAACACTTCCTTGTTCAACACAGAGATTTTGAAAAACCTGATGAATGAAATTTTTATCCACTGATTCCATGTCTTTCATAACAATTGCATCATTTTCATTGATGAAATGAGTGAGCTTTGATTGACAAAGGGCTTTAAGGGCTTCTGAAATGGATGAAATTGCGGCATTTGAAAGCTTGGAAATATTTGTATTTGTAATTTGTGGCATTATTTTGAATTCAATTTCTTTCTAAAAATTGGTTTTTAGAAGTTTATTATAACAAAAAACTTGCATACCTTTAAATCGTTGAATTCATATTTATCAGAGAATTCAAGAATTTCGATTAGTTTGTCAGTATCAGAAGGGAATGCATCAAAAATTCCATAACAAAAATTAACGGCAATTTGTAAAATTTCATAATCACAATCAGAAATTTCGATGATTGCATTATTTTCATGTTTTTGTGCTTCAATCATTTTTGCAAAAATTGGTGAAAATGTTGAAATAACAGTTTTATGAGCCTAAAATTGTAATATTAATAGCAGGAAAAATAGCAGCAGAAATTACCGTAATTTCTTTTTTGTCATCACAAACAATCTTCAAATCCTTGACATCACTGTTAAACAACTTTTTTCCCAAAAAACAATTATCACATTTATATGACTTAAATGTTACAGCCCCATCACAAGTGACACTTAAATTTGATTTCGAAACATGAGTAACTCCATCACCATAATAATAATTTTTATAACCCATTAACTTTTTGTGGTCAATTAATTCAATGCCTTGATTTCCAGAAGTGGAAAAAGCACATTCAAGCTTGACTTTTGTAGTAGAAGAAAAGTGAATTTTGAAGTTTAAAACAGCTTTAACTTCTTCATGTCCAGAAAAACAATTAAAATAAATCCAAACAGCTCCGTTTTTATTAGGTTTTAAAATAAATGAATACCAAAATTTATCGCTTCCTTTAGAGACAGCGCTTTGTTAACTTTCACCATTTTTTAGGGAAGATGATTTCAAAAAATTGAGATGAAAATTCCAAGAAAAAGTAAAGTTGTGGGTGTTCTAAAAATTTTAATTGTGATAAAAAATTTAATAAAAAGATTAGTTTTACTTACTTTTTTGGAGAAGAACATTTTTTAGATAACCAGATAACCGAAGCACTAACAGAATAAGAAGATAGAAGAAAAGTAGGAATAAAGTAATATTTTTCTTTGCTGATCACTAAATATTTTCTATTTTCTCATTGGAGACATATGGGTTGATTAATTACCATTTAAAGGCATACTTTTAAAAAAGGGGTCAAAAAATGTGTTTCTTGCTTACATACATGCATACCCTAAGAATCAGTGCATATAATTTATGCAATAACAAAGGGTTGGTCATGGATGAAAAACAATTTATTGATTTCTTCTATACATATCTTCTCATAACTTTTAGCATGCATAAGCCTTCTTATATTATACTTTTTGCAAAAGAAGAAACCAAGCATATTGTTTTTAACGAAAGGTTAAAGAAGTAGCAGTTGGTAACGATAGCGCAAAAAAGTGATAGCGGGAATATATCAGTACATAAATTAAAGATGAACGAAAATGAATTATTGCTGCCATCAACATTGCTGTATTACATTATAAGCAATTCAACTGCAGCACTTCAAATTAAAATTTCTCAAACTTCAAAGTCAATGAATACTTTAGTTCATAAAATTCGTATTTATTCTCTTGATGAGCTACACGTTCTTCGAGATGAAAAATATGGAAGAAAATCGGTAATCAAATTTGGCTATAATCCCAAGGCAATTCTTGCCCACATAAATGTTGTCAATTATATTCAAATCTGCAATAAAATTACTGTAAAATCAAATATTGTTTTTGGGAACTTAAAGATGGAAGATTTTGCTTTATTTAAAAATAAAATTGATAATTCTCATTTACGTTTTTTATCTTTTCGAAGTTCCGAAATTAATTTAAGTATTTTGAATGACTTTCGAGATTTTCCTGTTCAAGAATTATCTATTTCTGGCTGTATTTTTAAAGATAATGACGAAATTGATGTGCTTTGTTATGCATTAAAAAATATGAAAAAAATGATAGGAGTACAGTAAGTTGTTTTTCGTTTTAGCGAAAAGTGATAGTAAAAGAAAGTTTTAAAATTGAAAATTTAATGTTATTCTCATTGTTTATACTGGAAATTAAGCAACTTTTTTACAGTAACTAAAAATAGAAAATAACATTGTGTTAAAAAACATGATAGGAACAGAAATTTTTGAAATTTTTTTCAACAATTCTTTGTTTTTGTATATAATAAAAAAAGCATTATTTTAGTTTTCACTGGCAAAATGGTATTACATCACTTGAAGATGCAGCAAATATTAAAAGAGATATTCGTCTTACAAGTTGCACAATTGGGAATATTGAATTTCTTGCATGCCCAAAATTGCCTGGAAAATTTGTTAAAAGTCAAATGACAAGTGATGGAAAGCTGGTATTAGAATATTCTTTGGATGGTAAGTAGTTGATAATAAAGCACATGAAGCCTCTACAAAGATGCCACTCTTCGTTTCGCTTAAATTTTTCTGTTGGATTAAAAGTGGTTTCGATTACACAATCAAAAAATTAAGGAGTTTTTATTGACGTTAAATCTGACATGTACAATTTTTATTGAATGAATGACAAAAATTATTAAAACATTAAAAGCTGACATTTCATTTTTCTTTCAGCCATTCCAAAAGAATACAAAGATGAAATAAAGCTTGAAATGCCAGATGAACTGCAAATCCAAATTGGTTATTCTGATGACTACTTTTTCATTGATACTCAAGGAAATATAAGAGCTGAATACAATCAAACTTAAGTTTTTATTTTTTGTTTGAAAATATTTTGTTGTTCATAGTTATACATGAAAATAAATGAAGCAGAAACATGTCTTAAAATAATCCTGTTTAAATAATGCTATTGCCAAAAGTGTGTCAAAAAAGCAATTTTTTATTTCTAAACACAAAACAAAGAAATCAAGCAGATAAATAAATTTTTTTCTTCATAATTCCTTTCGTCATTTGGATGATGCCTTACTCAAAGTAGTAATCATAAGGAGAATAAAAAGAATTACAACAAGAATTACTGGGATTCCAAGGAAGAAGAACTCCAAGAAAGGTGAAAGATCAAAATATCCTTGTTTAACACATACATTTTGAAAAACTGCTTCAACAAATTCCTTTTTAATTGAATCAATGTCTTTCATTACTGTTGCATCATTTTCTTTGATGTACTGAGCGAGCTTTGATTGACAAAGTGCTTTAAGCGCTTCGGATGTAAATGCAATATTTGAAAGCTTACAAATATTTTTATTTGTAATTTGTGGCATTAATTTGAATTCCATTTCTTTCTGAAAAATTTTTAGAGTGTTTTTGTGGTATAAAAACAAATGAAAATTTGCATACCTTTAAATCATTAAATTCATATTTTGCAGAAAATTCAAGTAACTTAATTAGATCATCAATATCAGAGGAAGTAATACCAGAAATTCCATAACAAAAATCAACAGCAGATTTTAAGATATCGTAATCACAATCAGGAATTTCGATGATTGCATCATTTCCATCATTGCTTTGAACATCAATCATTTTTGAAAAAATTGGTGAAAATGTTGAAAGAATTGTTTTATGAACCTAAAATATAGCTTTAAATAAGAAATATAGAAATTAAACTTTTTTTACCATAATTTCTTTTTTATCACCACTGATAATCTTCAAATCTTTGGCATCACTGTTAAATAACTTTTTGCCCAAAAAACAATTTTCACATTTATATGGCTTAAATGTAATTGCAGCATTACATCTGATATGGAACTCTGGATATTCTAAACTTGTGCTTTCATAACTGAGTAGCTTTTTATGATCAATTAGTTCAATTCCTTGACTACTAGAAGTTGCAAAATTACATTCAAGTTTTTTGCTTGCAGCAGAAAAGAAGTGACCACTACATCTGGCTTTGAAGTTTAAAACAGCTTTAACTTCTTCATGCCCAGAAAAACAATTAAAATAAATCCATATTGCTCCATGTTCATTAGGCTTTAAAGAAAATGAAAACCAAAATTTGTCTGATCTTTTGAACACACCACTTTGGTAACTTTCACCATTTTTTTGGATTAAAGATTTTAGAAGATTCAAATCAATATTCCAGCAGAAATAGAAGCTGTGAGTATTCTAAAAGATTTAAAACACTGTAAAAAAGTAACAAAAATTAAATTTACCTTTTTTAAGAAAAACATTTTCTAGATAACTAAAGCAAGTACCGGAATAAGACGACGATAGATGGAAACTATAAATAAACTAATTTTTTTTTGTTATATCATCAATTCCGCAGTAAACACTTGAGTTAATAACTACCACAAGGTATACTTTTAAAAAAAGGTCAGACAAAAATTACTTTCTTATGCATATGTGTCTATGCAATAATGACTTTTTTTTTGTCCAGTAATAAAAAGTTACTCTCATAATGCTACTTATTGATTCAATCTATGTATCACTATAATATATATGGAATAAATCTGAAATTTTTCCTTCAATTATTTCTGAAATTGTGTCCCAATTTTTGATTTTGAAGATCAGCGAAAAATATTTCATTAATAAATTCTTAAAAACTACCAAAATTGATTAAAAATAAATAAATACCGACAAAAATTTAGTGTTTTTGACGTTGTTAGCCTGTAAATTCTTCCAAATTTTTGCAAATAACAATAATTTATTAGTCAGCTAATTACGGCTAATAAAAATCCTCGGCTATTAGCCGGCTAAAATAGACATCCGAACCCTACTACTGCCACAAAAACTCTTTGTTTTTTAGTAAATTTTTTGCTTTTATCGTTTTAAATTATTTGTGTAAACCATGAAAACTTTGTGATTTTGATATGTTATACAATAATTTTATACTTATCAGTAATTAAAATCAACCAACAAATAATGTTACACAAAAAACCTGTAAATATTATTCAATTATTTTACTCTTTTTTCTTTTTCATAATCTTCTCTAACTTTTTCTTGAATATGCTCCCAATCAATTTCAACCTAAAATTCATTATACTTAAATATGCAAATTTTCTTTTAAACCACAAAAATAACCTCTGCAAGTTGTTTCAAAAACCGTGAGTCATTTTCTTTTCGGCCAGTTTTTTCGAGATATTTTTGTCGATATCCAAGTACCGTATCTACATGGGTCTTATTTTTAGTAGCCAAATCCAAAGCTTTATCAAATTGAAACATTGAAAGATTTGTCATAATTGCCCGGAAGATATGTCCATTTTGGGCAAGATTTAGCTGGGCATCTCGGCTGTTTCCATTGAATAGGGTCATCAAAGCATTTTTAATTTGGGGGTTTGATTCATTTCGAATTTCATTGAGGAAGAAAACTTTTTCGGGCTGAAAATATTTTGTTATGGAAAGATAGTAACACAAATTTCGAAAATGGCAAATATGATGTAACTGTCATTACTTTTGATAGAAACTATTAAATTTGCATATTACCATCCAATGTCTTACCTCCGACAATTCACCATATGCAATTTCAGCAACATAAAAATTCTTTGATGCTGCTGATAGGCCAGCGAGCATTGCCCAAAGGCAATCATCTTTTAATAAACGGCAAAGACGAATTGCATGATCCCATTTATTATTATCAACACATTTAATAATCCCTGCAGCATATGGTGGAACGGCACATGGAATTAAGCAACCATCGGATCGTCGAATAGTAATGACATTGCCAACAAAACTAAAAAATTTGCATATCATATTCAATAAAATTGATGACATTAATTTTCTAACTTTAACAATTCCAGCTTTACTATAACTAAAGTGTCCTTTGAGCACTCCTTACTCACCTCAAAAGATACGGCGACTTTCCAAGATCTTGAACTTCTAGTTCTGTTGTACTTCGTTGAAGTAAATCTTTATCCGTATATACAACAGATGGATTTGTCCAAACAAGAAGCTTTCGATCTTGTAAACCTGTTAACATATTTGTGACATCATTGTATCGAATATCAGTAATCATAGAACCAATTTTTTCAATTCTTTGATATGCTGCATAAGTGTTGATTAGAGAAATGAAGCAGTCTCCATTAACATCAATAAAAACAATTCGACGTTCAGAAGTTTGACCGCATTGATTTAAAACTATTTGCGAGAGTTCGATCTGAAACAAAGAGGGGTTGTAAAAAATTTGCATATATTTCTTAAAGGAAAATTCATAGAATTTTGTGTTCCGTTTTTATTTCTAATTGTTTGAAAAGTGTACTAAAATTGTTTTTTTTTTATTTTTTACCGAAAAAACATAACGGCATCATCAATTGCCACAGTTGATGAGCAGCATTATTGAAGAAAAAAGCGAGAGAATTAAAAGTTTTTTGTTCTCTTCCCTCTTTTAATGAGAGAGAAAGAAGGAAAGCAATTCAACAAAATGAAACACAAAATGAAAAAAATTTACAAGAGACCGTTTCAAAGTGACATCCTGGGGTTTCTTAGGTAATATGTGGAATCGAAAGCTTAAGGGATGAAAAACCCCCAAGTACTAGCTGCCCTTTCGCCATTTGAGGGATTTAACAGCGTTTTGAAATTATTAAACAATTAGCAGGCAATGAACGTCTTAGTCTTTAAATTAAGTTTGTGATGATACCAGGTGGTTGTAAATACATGAAATATGATTAATTAATTATTCACATTTACAACCATCTAAAATCATCATAAACGTAAATAAAATACTAAGACCTGTATCGTCTACTTACTCAGTAATTTCAAAACGCTGTTAAATCCCTAAAATGGCAAAAGAATAGCTAGTACTTGGGGCCTGTTTATCCCTAACTATAAGCTCTCGATTCCACACGTTACCTAAAAAATCCCACGATCACATTTCGAAACAGTCCCCTGTTAGTTTTAAGCATTTCAATGTTTTTCTTTTGTGATTTTCAATAAAAATATTTATAAAATATTGAAAAACCAGACACTGCTAAAAACAAAAAAATAAAAATTTCTTTGGAGAATAGCAAAAAAAAGTGTATTTGACGATTGTTGCCTTTTAGTCAATAATCTTTTATTAATCAATCATAAATTTCTTACGGGGTAAATTTATTATCCCTCTTCATTTACTCTAAAAGCATACAGACACAATGGAGCATCGTCACAATGTATAAACTTTGCAAAATATTGCAGTAAAAAACAGCAGATAAAAATAACGTAAAAATTTTTGACTCTGTAATTAAACTTTAATTTTTTTTATGATATTCCCCGGATAGCCCTAATAGTAACGAAATCTTTAAAAAATGTCAGACTTAAAGATTTGCCGTCAATAAGATGAATCTAGATTACTCAAAGCCCTCTTTTTTGTCAATCTTACCGTATGCACAATTTTTCCGTCACCAGCAATTTTACCCGTTGTAGTTTCAAATAAATGTATCACTTTATGATCAGCACGATCTCGAAATGCTACAGTATCATTAGAAATTGTTGCCGTTCTCTCTGTGATTGCTTCCCCTTGTACAGTTCCAGGTAGTTTAATATTTGTTTGACTTCTTCCATCATAATTAAAAACCAAAATAAGTCCGCCATCAATCATTAAAAAATATTTTTCACATAATATTACTAGTGTTACTGATGATTCTTTGAGATCAAAAATAATTGGTGTATTCCAATTTTTGGAAGAATAAATATAACATTGTCGTGTGGTTGTTACAACAAGTTGTCCATAGCCGAGTTGAAGCTTTGTTATTCGATCTCGAGTTTCAAGTTTTTCTTTTGCAACTTCTGAAAGAACATCCCGCACTTCAATGGCATTTCGAGTCGATTGTAGGATTTCAAGGTTATGCCACCAGAGGCGTCTAAAAATTAGCATATATAAAATGGTAGTATTAAAGCAAATAAGAGAAATTTCTAAAATTCAAAATCGAAAAAGTTTATTTGCGCAAAATCAAAGTTTCGATATTTTAGTTTAATTAAAACTAACAATTCAAATTCAAAAATCTTTTAATAGTCCGAAAACAAAAAAAAACCTACTTTTCAATAACATGTGCATGAATTACTTGTCCAGATCCTGAACCAGCCACTAATTGAGTACCATCAGGTGACCAAGAAATTGAATAAACACTTCCAGTATTTAGCTTCTCCAAGGCATGTGACCACTTAAATGTTTATTTATTAATTTAATTTGGACAAAATATTTATGTGCAGATTTTTTATGGAGAGATAGTAACAAAAATATTTTGCTTTTACTTTTTTAGATTACTATCAATATTTTTTGCCGAATAGGTTTTTCATAAAATGAAAATAACAATAAGAATTTTATTCTTTGAAAAATTTTGTTACTCCCAAATGTTCACTTAAAAACCTAAATTTCGAGAGTTGACTAAATCGAAGCAAAAATAAAAATGTCGATTTCGTCTTGCCTGATCTGCCATTTTTTGCCACAAAAAAAACTTACTCCGACTTTATCACATAGTCTCAAAATACTAAAAGATCCAACAGCAAATAGTTCTCCATCTAAAGACCAACTGACAGATGTAATAGGATAATTATGGCTAACACTTGAAAAAACTGGTCTCCCAAATTGATCCCATACTCGATATTTACAATCTTCCCCTCCAGTCACCAAGAGATCAGAAGCAGAATTCCAATCCAAGCAAAGTGTTACACCATCATGAGCCTTCCATTTTGTTGGAGCTGTATGAGCTTTAAGGGATTTTATAAAGCATAAGTCTCCACTACAATATGCTATCTTTGTTGAATCATTGTTCCAATCAATAGAATATACGGGTCGAGCATTTTGTGCTAAAACTGATCGAAGCATACCATTTCTAGACCACATTTTAACAGTGCCATCTTCCCCGCCTAAAAATGATGCTTTAATAGAAAAAAAGTGATTTTATCCGGATATATAATATCCTTTATTGGAGAAAGATCCAGCTACAGCTATCATGGATTACCCTTTGCAAATTTTAGGTAATTCGGAAAGTTCGTGCCGCTGGTTCTTCTTGGGAGATAAACAATGTAAAAATCAACTTACAAGAAGCAAAACTGGTTCCATCATTACTCCATTTTGCGCCAAGTGTTGCACCTTCGTGGGCATCAATAGTTTTTTCAATTTTTCCAACGCTTGTGAGAATTTGAATTTTACCTAAAATCGTGTTGTATAATGCTGTTTTTTGTTTGTTTTCTTAAAAAAAACGATAAATAAAGAAATTTCATAAATGTATTTTTTATTGCTCAAGCATAAATTATAAATTTTTATCATCAAAATTTGATGTTTCTTCCTTCTATTTTCAATGTCAATTTTGTCTGATAATATTTTTTCATTATCCATTAAAACGGTTTCTTTCCTTTTATATTTTTACAATAATTGACGTAATAAAAAGGAAAGATGCAAAAACAAACCATCCGTTGAAGGCAACAAAAATATATCATTTGTTGTTTGACGTCCTAGCGATCTTGGATAAAAATGTAGTCCGGTTGGATAGATGGTACTAAAACAGAGGAGAGATAAAAAAGGATGGAAAAAAATACTTTCCTTTATGGCTTTTACAATTTTATATATAATGTTATATTACTATCAACGACAGTGGTTCTTTTCTTATAAAATGCTTAAAACCCCCAAAAAATAACTTTTTACAAACCTTTTCAAAGCTGGCAACGGTTGTGCATCAAATTTTCCAATATTCCATTTAAGTAGTTGATGATCATCAGATGCTGAAATAATTTCATCACTATTTAACCATCCAACTCCACATAACGTTTCTGTATGTTTTGGTTTCTTTTCGACTTCTACTTTAAGCTTCATTTTTGATAGTTAACAAATATCGATGGAAATAAATGAAATATATTAAACCAAAATATTTAGCTTTCAAGGTTAAGAAATAAAACAAACTTTTTCAACTTTGCGCAAATGCCTTTGGCAGTGAAAAGCTTTTTTAGTGTTGGTGTTGTTGTTACCATAGCAGTGCCACTAGCACACACAAATTTCATGAGCAAAACAAGGCGGAGCTTATTGTGTTGGGGGTGCAAAAAGAGGGCAAAAAAATGTTTCTTCCTTTCCTGTGTTTTTTTTGCTCCTGCAGGGGTTCTGCTGCTTGAATAAAAATTTTTTCCTTTGCGGCTTCGGGGGTGCCAAAAAAAAGGAGAAGAGGGAAGAGAAAAAAAGTAAACGCTGCTTTTTTTCAACTCTTTCCTGCCATCTTCAAACATTTTACTGCTGCTGTTGGTATTGAATTGATCCAAGAAGCATAAATATATTAAAGCTAAAACATGGAAGGTTGAAAAAAAAATGTTGAAAGTATTGTTTATCTTTTTCATGAATGTGATTCAATTTCGCCTTTATAATTAACTTTTGTGTAATTTATGGTTAATTTTTTTGTGTCTTTTGCTATCATAAAATAAATTTTTTTAAAGTAATAAATGAAATTTTGTCTTCTCAAATATTATTACCGATTCCGTAGTTATAATAGACTGCGTATGATTTTGCAGTGTGTTTTGAATCATATAATTTCAAGCACTCCTTTTTCTAAAGGAGGACACGCAACTCATAATTTTTTTCCTTAACATCCATTGAAGCTCTTGATACGTGTGCACATTGCTGTGTTTTCTTTCATCCAACGCTTGCAAACAAAAAAGTGCGAAAAGATTACATGGAATCTTAATCAAAAAAAGTTGATACTAGGTGTATTTCCTTCTTTAAAAGAGGATTATAAATAAAATGTTTTACGACAAAAGCTTCTTATAATTTCCTCACTTTTTGAATGGTGGTGAAAAGCATGTATTTTATTTCAACAATCATTTCACGATAAAAAGAAAGTACTAATTTCAGATTATTTCTAGTTTGAAGTTGAAGAAAAATTTTAATAGTGGAAAATTTAATTTGTTATTTGAATGTATACATTTTGTTACATAATTTTATCTTTAATTTTATTGGTCGATGCAAAATACGCCTGCATAACAAATACTACCGTTTATTTAAAAATTAATGAAATTGCATTTTTTGAAACACTTAATTATCCTGCATTAATTTCCGCCGAACAAAATAGATCATGTTACATTACATTTAAATTAGAAGGAGGAAATCAAACGGTTTGTAAATTTCATAATTTTAACAAAAAGACCAATTGTTATTAGTTTTTATCAGATAGCCCCTGATTCTTGTAGAGGATCTTAAAACTAAAATACAGGGTGGTCCACGAAGTGCGAAAAGAAAAAACCACCCACGGCAGATCTGTCTAATAGAAAAAAGGAAATTGAAAGAAAAATGTGTGGAAAGTTCTCACTTTTTTTCCTTTGTTCCTTCTTTGTTTTTCTATCGTTTTTTTAATGTCTTTTTGAGCTTAATCTGAAAATGCTAATATCTTTTTTTAAAATTTATTAATTAAAAATCTGCCGTACTTAAGTCAAGATAAGATCCAATTAAATGAGTCTGTCAAATAATCACAATAAAAGATAACATATAAGCCGAGATCTCGAGCTTTGAAAATGCCCAAAAAAACAAAGAAAACAAGGTGCGAAGAAATTTTTTTTCACTTTTCTTTCATGGCTGCTACGTGGGCTCTTTCTTTTTCCAAACTATTGAAGTTAAAGTTTAGAGGGCATTTAATTTGAAAAAATTAGAGCAAAATTTTAACACATATTGTAAAATAAATAATTAGCGCCAAATTAAAAATAGTATATGATTTACTGACTTAATTACATATAATTAATTTATTTTATCAAAACATGAAATTGTTGCCCATTTTTTTAATATTTATATTTCAAGGATATTGGGATGTTACATGGCAAAATTATCCGTGTTCAATTTACAATTCTCGTGAAAAAAGAAATATCTCCTATAAATATGTAAAAAATCAACGACCAAAAAGAGAAGATTACTATCGCTGCTCACATTGTGTTCAAATGAAGAGGAATCAGCTAAATAGATTTGGGTGTTGGAAATAATTGGAGCTAGTTTTTTGTGCCATTAAATATGCGAACTGATTTCATCCAATACAAATTAACGCATTTGCCAGCTGTTCCAGCAAAGTTACGGAAAGCTGTTAACGTTTTTCGTGATTGGATAATTGGTTGATTATCCATTTATAGTAATAGGGGGTACCATATGGTCCACATAGCAGCCTGGTGCATCCTGTACTTTTTTTTCTTTTTAACTTTAAACCATGATTCAATGGGGGGGGGGTCAGTTTGGTGAAAAATAAAATGTACTACACATTGTTTTACACTATTCTCTGCTATTAAATTATTATTGTTATTTTGCAGAATTATAGAACAACTGTTGGAAGTCTGTACAATAATTATAACAATATTGTCGTCACTCCAAATATCAATATACTATCTAGTGGCGCTTCTTTTCAAATTTCCTTAAACAAAGACTATATTTTTTTTCAAGATTTTACTAATGTTGAGCTTTATAATTCTATTCAAGGCTTTGTTGTATTTGAAGAAGAAAGAGATAATTGTCCTTTGGAGAGTATATGTCAGCCATTTGTATTTAATGATGAAGCACAAATAATCTATATTATGTCATATCGACTATATAATTTAACAAATTCTTGTCAGTGGAAATTCATCTCTCCAAATGGTTATGGTTTTAAGGTTGTAATTATGGAAATGGATTCAGCCGCGAAACTATTAGTATCAAATAGTACTGATATTATTGTGAAGTAAGTAGGCAAAAAATTACAGAGTGGTGGATTTAATTTCAAAAATGTTTTTTCTCGCTAAAACAGTTCTAGAAGGTTTTATGAGCTGGCACAAAGAAGTTTTGTCACAAAATAAGCTCATAGCTGCTCTATGCCAGCTCATGGGACCTTCTTGAACTTGCATGGCGACAAAAAAAGCATTTTGAAATTTTAAATCGAGCACCCTGTATAGTCATTTTTTTAAACAAACATTGATTTAGCGAAAGAAGTCTCAAACGAAATCATCCATATTACAATGATGATAATTTCATTCAAATATATTGGTATAATGTGCCAAAAAATATAAAAACAAATGGTATCTTAGCTTCCATAAGCATTGTAAAGAAATATTTTAATTATACAGATGGAAATTGTATAATTGAAAAAATTAACAATAATACAATAAAATGGACAAATTTATTTTATCCATTTACGGGATTACAAAATTATGTGAGATGCATTTATAATCTTACGATTCCGACTAATACCTCTGTACTTATTCATACCACAGGTTGGGGCCTGGAAAAAGGTGTTGACATTTTGAGATATTATCGAAATGAAAATGATAGTGTTGAAATCGTTGATCCTGAAAATGAAGGTAATTATGAATATGATTATATGCTGGAAAAAAATTATGATGGAATTGATAAAAATGTGTTATTTGAATTTAAAAGTGATGGAAGTGTTTCATCTATGGGATTTATTTTAGAAATAACGCTTTTAGGTTTGTTTGAATATTTAAATTATGCATTAAAAAATGGGAATAATAAATTTTGACTCGCCTGCACGACCAGTTTAAAAATGATTATGCGCGTTTGATCTCGATCCGAGCTCAATCCCGTCTTCCGCCTCATGGGTAGTGGTTAAGGCAGTGGCTAGTTATTAAACTTTTAACTTATTTGCATGTATGTTATTCTTCATGCACAATACCATAGCATGTCCAACATGTTACAAATGCTAATTTAACTTGTCAATCTTTCCATTAACTTAAACAAGAGACTAATTAACGAGGGCTGTTTTTGGATTTTTCTGGAAATCTATTAATGGCGTCTTGGCCGAGACTTTGGGGTTTTTCTTTAATAAAAATGCCATAAACTCGGCCCCGTCCATCCTTACTAGTCCCGGAGAAATCCATGGGTGGAATCTCAAAATGGTCCCTTGTGAAATCCATTTTCGAAGCTGACAGAGCTTTTTCAAATATCCTGATTCCTTTTTTCAAAATATATTGATTGTTGTCCATTTTAGCATGTAAATGCAATACCATCATTTACTGCAATGTTGATTTAAATCAAACCATTATGGGTGGTACTGATGAACGATATTGTGAAAATTTAAGATGTAACTTAACTGTAAAAAAAACAATTAAAAAATATTTCATTGAATAACTGATATTTATTATTTTAGATACAACCATGTCCTACCGGCTATGGATATATGCGGCTGCAAGTATCACAAAGAAAAAAAGAGACATCTTTAGATGTGTTTAAAATTATTTCAAATGATGAAATTATTTTACAAATAGATAATTCTAACCGTGGACTGGATGAATTCGATGCGTTTTTAAATTCGTCAAATATTAATATCTTAGAAGTAATTACTTTTCCTTCGTATTTGGCAAATTTGTTTATGCTTACTTATGAACCATTTAAATGTTTGTTAATTAATAATATGAACCAAATATGCTTAAATTCATTCATTTTAGTACCATCCTCATATGATCAAATAATTTTAGCAATTGAATTTCCTTATTATATTATAGATTTGCGTATGCATATTCTTCCTGTTATTGAAATTTCAGATAATCTTGTTTGTTTTTTTTATTTTCTATCTTTTTGTATTTAAAAATTTTATAAGAAAATTGACTGAATTCGTTTTTAACAAACTCTTGCATTTTAGAAATCAAAAAACCTTTCAATTGTTATCTATCGTCCCATGAGTATTTTAAATGATATATCAGTTTATAATAATCAAAGTCTAACATATAATTATAACGGTAATACAAACTGGTAGGTCTTCTTCACATTCTCAATTAACTTAAAGACTCTTGAGGCATTATTTCTGACACCCTTGGGTACCTTTTACAAAAAAAAAATTAAAGAATTTCATCAGAAACTAAAAAAAATGCCATAAGATCAAACGCTTACACGAACTGCAGGTTATTAAATTCTTACAAAATAAACCATTTTTAGCTTTATTGACACGAACAAATGTGAAATTAAAAGCAATAAAATTGCCATATTTGAAGATAATAATCCTAATAACTGGTTTTATTTAGTAGCTGTCAGATTATCGGGTTTGTAAATTATTTTTGCATAGGGACTGTACAGAAATGACGTGATCCTTTGATAGGTTAGGAGTCGAGTTGTCTAATCACCCGGGTGAATCCCCCAAAATCCCTCGATTTTAAGAAAAAACTTTATAAATTTTTTGAATAATATTTTGTAAAACACTTTTACTAGTAAGGCCTTTTTCAAAGCATTTTGACTAGCTTTTTAATTGTTACAATAAAAAATTTAATTAAAATTCAACTATGATATATTTTCATTGTCAATGTTGTTAATAAGCCAAAAATGAAAAAACAACTAAAAAAAATTTTCGGGTGAAAACGGGTGTTCACCCGTAAAAAGTGGATGATTCCTCGGGTGATGCCGAGGATTACCGTTCGACAACCCTAGGTAGGAAATTACGCTGCTCTAAAAATTAACAGAAAATCAAAGTAAAAAGGATCACCAAGTGAGAAGAAGGGGTCTAAAAAAAACGAAAAAAAAGAACATGTGATTTCTGAATTAGTTGTTTTGTCCAAATTTTTGAAAACCGTTAATTTGGCTTTGTCTAAGCTAGTATCAAATCGAAACATGATCAATTCAAAGCATTTTTATTTTTCTCAGAAAAATTTTTTTAGAAACTTTTGAGGATGGCTGTGTTTTTCCTGAAATTATATTTTCAACAAAATGGGCTAATATTTTTAACGTATCAGCTATAGCAAATAATAAAGGAATTTGTGATATTATATTACTTCTGGACAATATCTACGAAATTTCATACTTATGGACAACTGCCAAAAATGAATCAGTAAAAGTCTTTATTGGTCTTGATAAAAAGAGATTATATTTTGAATTCAAGTAATTTATACAAGTAGTTGTGTTTTTTATTAATGAAATTATTTTAGTTCTGCATCAGCACAAACATGGCAAAGGATCGGGCTACTCTCTAATTCTTATATTATAGAAATTCCAAAAGGAGCTGCAGTACTTATCACAATAAAAGATTTTTTAAATGGTCCTCCTTTGCCTTTAACATTTCCACATAATTCACTTTTTACAACACCATTTTTTGGAATTTCAAAATTGACAGATGGTAGTAATTATTATCCGCTGCAATATTGGTACTCAAATGTTGGAAAAGATGTATCACTTAAATTTACAGCATTATATTATAATATATCATCCGAAGATACATTTTATTTTGTAACTATTGATGAAATTCTTAATACTCCAAAAGTAATAAAGTGAGTTTAAAAAAAAAGAATTACTGAGTGCCTTTTTATAAAGTTGGTTTTTCAGTATAAATGAAACAGGCGATTCTGTTACACTTGCTGTACCAATAGGTATAATTTATAATTTTAACTTGGATAGTGATGAAGCAATATTCTTTGTTGAAACTATCGACAATACTGTTGTATAGTCTGCTTTAATAACGTAATAAATACTCATTCATTTTTTGACGTATTGTTAAACAAAAAAGACAATATACGAATTCTATGCATACACATTGTTATTGCTCAAACATAAATTATTAATTAATTTCTTATCGTAAAATTTTTATTTTCTTTTTATTTTTATTCCTTTTTAATATCAATTTTGCATCATAATCCATAAAAACAGTTTCTTTTCTTTTGTATTTTTACAAAAATTGACGTAATAAAGGGAAGAAAAGAAAGAAAGATGCAAAAACAAACCATCGGTTGAAGGCAACAAAAATATATCATTTGTTGTTTGACGTCCAAGAGATCTTGGATAAAAATGAAGTCCGGTTGGATAGATGGAACTAAAAAAAAGGAGATGGACAAATAGTAGATGGTTTTAAAAAAGGATAGATAAAACGATTTATTTAAAAAAAATGTTTTTCCTTGGTGTTCTTCTTGGAAAAGTTTAAGAGGGTGATTAATGATATATCTTTTTATGGAAGAAGTTTTTAACAAAAAAAGAGGTTTTAAAAAAAGTAAAATTTATCATCGATGAGTTGTTGCTGTTTTTTCCAATAAAAGCTAAACAAAAAAGTATAATACCTTGTAACAAAATTGTGTAACATAGTGTTTCTGTATGTTTTGGTTTCTTTTCGACTTCAACTTTAAGCTTCATTTTTGATACTTAACAAATATTTAATTTTGAAGGTTAATAAAAATAAACTTTTTCACCTTTGCGCAAATGCCATTGGCAGTGAAAAGCTTTTTAAGTGTTGGTGATGTTGTTACCATAGCAGTGTCTCTAGCACACAAAAAAATTTCATGACCAAAAATAAGGCGGAGCTTTTTTTGTTGGCGGGTGCAAAAAGAGGGCAAAAAAATGTTTCTTCCTTTCATGTGTTTTTTTTTTCTTTACTCCTGCAGGGGTTCTGCTGCTTGAATAAAAAAGTTTTCCTTTGCGGCTTCGGGGGTGCCAAAAAAGGAGAAGAAGGAAGAGAAAAAAAAGTAAGCGCTGCTTTTTGTTTCCGTTTTCCTTCTTTTTTTTCAATTCTTTCCTGCCATCTTCAAACATTTTTTTTGCTGCTGCTGCTATTGATGTTGAAGCGGCATTTTTAAAATTATGTTGCTGGCTTTATTTTGTGTTTTTTCGTGTTTCATGTACGTGGAATTTTAGATATTTTTTTATTGATCCATCCATGCTGATAATGTATGGACTTTTTTTAATAAGTATCGCTGATATGGACACTTTTTTGGAAGCTAGAAACTGCTTCAATAAAGGATAGATAATTTATTCACGGTAATATTGCTATACAAGGCGTTCCGATGGAATTCCAGGCCTTTTGTGCCTATCAATTTTTTTCTGTTTATTGTTCAACGAAAGCTAATGGCGTATCAACATTTTATAGGCTTTTTTTATATAAAAATTTTCTTGAATTGATGAAAAAAATTTAGCACGATTTTCTACGGTTTTCCACGAATTTTTTTTAATTGTTTTGTCAGTTTTTGCGAGTTAGGAATACTATTGGGGTTCCATAGGGGGTCAAAGTGTACATATAGGTCCATAAGTAATATAGATCTCTTCCCCCAAGTCCATATGTGTACTTTCTACAAGTTTAATGCAATTTGGTCTTCTAGAAATTGTTTAATTAAAAAATGAAAGAAAAAAGAGATGAACATTTTGTAACCTATTGTACTATCACTTTTTTCTTTTGATGCGGTTTCTATGTAATCATTTGTTAGTGATTAACTTATGTCTAACTTTAATGCAACAAAAAACTGATAGCCAAAAAGGAATCATCGTTTTGCTTAAACTGGATTTTATTTATCTGCTTTTTATTCTAGTTTCTATGCCTATATCTCCATAAATCCTTAAATATCGGAGTTCGATAATCCCATTATATCCCTCTTTTGTCCATATATTTTTCACATCCATCAATCTTTTTCCCTCTTTCTTTTCTTCCTTTTGCTGACTTGCCAACACTTTTCTTCTCGCGTTCTTGCAATCTTTGGCATGAACAGCAAAGCCATTGCATATTTGTTATTACTGCTGCTGTTGCAAAATTAAACCTAACACTTCTTGTTGCCGTTTGATTTTAGAGATCCATCAAGCTATCTATCATCACACACTTTATCTATCAATCTATCAAGAATATTTTCCTCCTAAATATTTGATGATTTTTTGTCACCCCATTTTGACTTCTTTCTTCCTCGGTTTTGACTTTGGAAATATTTCAACGATCAATGTTTCATACTTTTTTTCTTTCATTTTTTACATTTCAACAGCAGCAAAGAGCAACATACATAAAAAATATATATTCTTGTTACGAGAAAAATATGCGTGTTTTTCTCATCTCTTTTTCTTTTTTACTCGAATATTTTTCCTCTTTTCTCTTGCAATTTTTATGTTTTTTTGATTACTCATTTAACTCAATTTTTAATGTTTTTTTTTGCTAATTTTTAGCTTTTTTTAATTAAAAATATGCGTGTTTTTTCTTAGCTTTTCAAGAGCCGCGTCTTTGAAGCTTCGAAGAAAAAAACTGCAATTGAGTTTTTTGTTTGGCAAAATGTCTTCCAAAAGAAATATGAATTTTAAAAAATTTTTTGTTTGTTGAAAAATGAGTTGAAAATGGATAACAAATCCATGATCTCTCTCATTAATAATCGTGTTTTTATCAGGCCTGAGAAATGCGGCCGGCTGGCCGTGGCCGGCCTCGGCCGGCCGCGGCCGCAGGCCGGCCGGCCGATATATTTTTGGCCTGCGGCCGGCCAGGCCGAGATAAGACGGCCGCGGCCGGCCGCTTTTTTATTTTTGTTAAAGAAATGAGCTCCAAAATCAGTTTTTGAGTCTGGTTAAAATCGACTTTTGCACCGTTTCTTTAATAGAATTATGTGTTTTTAGCCTTTTTGGGTATACTATTCCTTTATTTTTATCAAAAATTTCGTCGATCATTGAAAAAACACATATTTAAGTTTTTAAAAATTTTTTGAAAAATATGCGGCCAGCCGCGGCCGGCCGCGGCCGCGGCCGGCTGAAAAAATTTTGGCCGCAGGCCGGCCGGGCCGACGAATTTTCGGCCGCGGCCGCGGCCGGCCGGAAATTTCGGCCGCTTTTCTCAGGCCTGGTTTTTATTATATAACTGATTATTGACAAAGTTCTGACGAATCTTTTTATACTCCTGCTTGTATTAGTTAAGCTGAAGGAGGAGATACGTGTTAAAACTTTGATGCATTCTTTGATTGATCTCTTTCTTTTTGATTCAACGTTTTGCGTTCGTTTTTCCTCCTTGATTTTTATGGCTTTTTGATTACTCATTTACGCGTTTAATGTACTTTTTACTGTTTGTTAATTTGCTATTAATAGTTGGTATTTTCAGGTTCGAAATATATACTATGGATTTTAATTTTAAAAAGCTTGCAAATGATGCATCAGGTTTTTTTAGTCGTGCCAAACAGGTTTGTACACTTTATAGTTTTTTATGTTCTTTTATAGAGAGAAAGATATACTTATTTTAATCGTTATGAGGTGTTAATCAAGTGTTAATGATTGTGGATAAAGATGTACTATGGATAAAGGACAAGAGTCGATGGGATCGTTGGTTGTTGAATGCTGCTGACTTCAACATTGTATAGTTTCTGTTTGTGCTTCTTAACAACATTTAATTGCAACACTATTTAAAGCTTAAATCCATAAGCAAGCATTCTATTAACTCTTCTGTGTATTAATCCAACATTGGCTTCTTCAACTTGTTGCTTATATATATAAACTGCAGCTAATGCTTATTTTTAGCTTAAATCTTATTGTATTTCATTGATTGATATCATAGCAGTGACTTCCACATTACATATTTGTTGCTTTAACTTTTTTGCAGCACTATTTGCAGACATTTAAAGCCTACAACTTTATCCATTTTCATTAACACTTGATTACCGTACACTCCATTAACTTTCATATATCTTTCTTTATTATCTACATTACGTATTTTATTAATTCTTTCATTTTTTAGTTAACAGAAGAAACATTCTTAAAAGCTGAAAAGACAGAACTGGATGCACATTTTGAGAATCTCCTTCAAAGAGCTGATAAAACTGAAGAACATACAAAGAAATTATTAGCATGCTTGGAATCATATTTACAACCAAATCCAAGTAAGTGTTTGTCTTTGATTTTATCATGATTGTTAAAGTAAAGGATATATGGGATCGTTAGAATACTGTAAGAAAGATTTTATATATGACAACCGCAACCGTTCTTTATTCATATAAAAGGTGAAACCATACTTTGCTTAGACACAAAACCTTACAAGCCAAATCCTTTTAATGAACGCCTTGACAATTTTCTTTCACCTACTGTATACCATTTACAAAACCATATGGAGTTGTTACATCGAATTCAATTGCAGCATCTTTTAGATTTTTTTACTGACTGCTACTAGATAGTTTCCTAAATTTGTAAGAAGCTTGCATTTTTTTATAAATTTCACATTACTAGCAAAGAAACAAATTCTAAATACAAGCTTCAGAACGTCTTAAAAGTTGCTTATTTCCAAATGTGATACAGTAATTGTCTGCTACTTGACTTTTATCTCGATGGCAAGAGTACATGAAAAAGAAAAGTTCTACAGCTAATATTTCGCCCTTGAATATCCATTATCTAGAGAGTATAAGTCACAGAGCATTCATTACGGATAAGTTTAAAACCTTTACTGTTAGAGTAACGGATATACTTATTCTTTTATTTCTATAGTTTATGTCTATGAGCAAATCTACTTTCATTAATGCATATATTCCCTTCAATTCGCCTTTAGGCTTTATTGTAAACAAATTGGAAATGAAATGCATCTATCTATGACTGATGATGAAGCACATGCATGTATGAGTTTTCTATCCTTCCTTTTTGATGTTTCTCATCGGCAAAAGAGGAAAAAGCTTAAAAGCAAAGTGAAAATTGAAGAGTAGTCATCCTTTTGCAGGCATAAAATAAGTCTTCTTCCTTGTAAAGGAAGCAAAAAGAACCGAAGAATATTTTTTGAAGGCTAAATTTAGGGGTTCGTGTTATTCTCCTTTTTTGTTTCCTTTGCTCAAAATGCATCAGTGAAGCTGGAATTCCTTTTTTAGAGCCTTTCAATAAATGTATTGTCTAGTTTTTAACCCTTCTTTTTTTGCTCTTTTTTTGATAATGGAAAGCTTTTTTGAAGAAAAAAAACACCAGGAGAAGAAAAAAATTGACTGCATCCTTGGAACACAAAACAACAATACCTCCATGCTGCTGTAGCACCAACACGGCAGCAGCAACAAAAAAATAAATGCATAAAAACAATAGCAATTCCATTTTAAAAAAAAAGGGGGTTTGAAGGAAAATAATAGATGAAAGAGAAAAATGTCTCACAAATATTTTTAACTTTTGACTACCAGCAACAAAAAATGGCATTGAACATTCAAAAAAAAATATAGAAGAACGGAAATTGGCACAATTTTTTTGGGAAAAGGAAATGATGTGTGCAAAAAGTTTTGAACGTTTTATGATGATGATGACGAAGTGAAAGCTGTTGATAGATGTGCAAGATTGATTTGCAATGCATTAGATTTTTAAAAGTTTTTTAACAACTATTTTCAATAAATGGGGGATTACGGTAGTTATGCACATATTATATGTGCATAGGGTTGCCTTGCCCGCCCGAAATTTGAAAAAGTCGGTAATCGGGCATTACCGAAAATCTGGAATTTTGTCGGGCGGGCATTCCGGGCATACCGAAATTTCAGAATTGCGTCGGGCGGGCAACTCGGGCATACCGAAAATCCAAAATCTTGAAAACGGTAACAATATTTTATTAAATTTTCAAAATTCAAAATTAAAAACAAAAATGTGTAACAGTAAAAAATATAGTTATTCACCATCATTTTCAAAAATAATATCAATTTCTTCTTCATCATCAGAGCTATCAATTTCTGCATCAGTATCTGCATCCATTTTTGGAACATTTTTTACAACATTGGCTTCTTTCTTTCTATTCCATGCTTTGATGAACAATAATTTTTCAGCAGTTTTTCCAGCAAGGTTATTTCGTTCTTTTTCTTGATATAAACTTGTTGCTCCATTAAAAAATTGTTCAGAATTCACACTCGTTGAAAGCTCTCGTAGATCCTTTGTTTAGTTCATGTCGATAACTGCACTGTTTATCATTGATTTGTGCTTGACATTCTGCAATTGTTTTTCCACCTGGAGCTTTCAGTTTCTTGAAGACCTTCCAACAGGCAGCAGTCATCTTTAGGCAAATTCACGTTGAAAAATGTACAAATTTTGATTAAAAAAGAGCATGAATTTGTGAGTATAAATGACTCAAAGCCGAATGTTTGTTTTTTATTAGAAAATGTTTACCGTTTGCGGCAGATTTTCCCTTAAAGGCACTCCGTTTGAATGTTTGTCCGGCAAGCTGAAGATGATAGAAAAAAACAAAATATTGACAACGATTTGCAACAAATAAATGCATTGCCAAACTCGATCAATGCATTGCAAAAGTCAACGTTCCTTTTCTTTTTTTTCGGGCACAAATTTATTCGGGCGGGCAAATCGGGCAATACCGAAAATCAGAAATTGCTTCGGGCGGGCATTTCGGGCATACCGAAACGGTGCCCGCCCGATTTGCCCGCGGGCACTTCGGGCATTCGGGCGGGCACGGCAACCCTATATGTGCAGTTAAATTTGTATATTTATATAAACAAAATGCTGAAACTTGGTAGATTAATTCTCTGAATCTGTGTTATTATCAAACAAAATTTTCCTAGCTACAGTATACCGAAATAGCGCATTTAAGCTTTTTGTCAGTTTTGTTACAACCCAGCCGATAATCAAAAAAACGCTGAAATATCTTCAAACTATTATTGTCGAAACAATAAACAATTTGGAAACATATGCAAACCGTTTTTTTGAAAAGATGCTTTATAGGATTTCCTTCAAATCCCGCTCATTGCTTCTCTGCTATGTCTGCTACAAATATACAGAAGCATTTTTAGATTTATTCACTTTTGACGCTTTTTCGTCCCAAAATGTGTTTTAAATCAAATGAAGTAGATTATACATGTAATAACGGTACTTCTAGAATTCATGAACTAGAGTATATTTTCAAATTTTAAAAACTTTTCTGCACATTTTACTCTTCCAGAAGCATAGAATAGTTTTTGAAAACTGCAAAGACAAGTTACCAAAAATGTCTTCATAATTGGTTGAGAAATAAGATTACGGTAGATTTCTTTCAGATGTTGATAGAATTACGCTACCGCATTCAAATAGGTGTGCTTCCATTTATATTTCTGTCTCGTCACTTTCACATCAATAATTAAGTACATCAGAATCATAACACTTTGAATATATTCTTTACTTTCTTCGATCCCATAAATTATTCAACTCTTTTTAACATTTATCTAATCCTTTTTCATTTTTTCAGCTGTTCGTATGGAAGATGTATTTTATGAAAAATTAGAATTAAAAAAAGAAGGTTCAAGACAAAATAATTTAGAATTTCTTGGACAAGCAATGCAAGATGCTTCAAATGAATTTGGTGAAACAACTCCATATGGTACTGCACTAGCAAAAGTAGCACAAACAGAATTTAAAATTGGTGGAGCTGAAAGAGAATTTATTTCAAATGCTGCAAATAATACCCTGCTACCAATTAGAAGATTCTTAGAAGGTGATATGAAAACGATACAAAAAGAACGAAAAATTTTACATGGAAAAAGACTTGATTTGGATGCATGTAAATCTCGATTAAAGAAAGCTAAAACACTAGAAACTCAAGCAGTGGTAAGTTTTTTTTAATATTTCTTTATAGTGTATGAACAGCTTCTGATGTCATCGACTAAATCGTTGTTGGAAAGGTTTTGACAAGGGTTTCCACGTTTTTTTACAATTCTTTCTTTAAGATCATTATTTTAATCAATTTCTAAGAATTCGCAAGCTTGTAGTAGCACTGCTTTGTGGATCTCTACCGCTTGCTACCATCGCTACTTTCAGCAGCTGTTGCTACTTTTTGCTTCTCTTATAAATAGCGGCAGGGATAGCGATAAGTGATAGAGGTAGCGGGAATATACTGTTTGGAATCGAAACCAATCTTAAGCTAAAAATTGAAGAACAGTAATTTTGATTTCGTTAGTTTTCCAACCCCTTTTGAAAATTCACACAATAGTTATATAAAGTATACTGTTACTAATTTTGTTTAATTTTTTAAGCAGGGTTCAAAGACTGCTGCTAATCCAGGTTTTACTTTAGAACAGGTAATATTGGTGTTGTTGAGTAGTAGTTTAATTGTTGTAAATTTATTAGTTATTGTAGTGTTCTGGTTACTGTATTATTTTTGAAGTAATTTAAATTCTTATTTTTTTCAGGCAGAAGCTGATCTACGTGTTGCACAATCAGAATTTGATAAACAAATAGAAATTACTAAATTACTTCTTGAAGGAATACAAACTGCACATGTATGCTTTTATTTACTTTTTCATTATGTTGTATAATCCAAGAACCGTTTTAGAATAATCAATTAAAATGTTTAAGAGATTTCGTTGAAGCACAAATGAATTTTTATGCAACTTCACATCAACATATGGCTGATTTACAAAGAGAATTAAATGGGTGAGTTTTATTTTTGATAGTGGTTGTTGTTGTTACTGTAGCAAGTGATTGGGTAAAGTAATACTGTTGAAATTTTATTGTATTTTACATGATTAGTATTGATATTGTTACCTTTCCTTTTTTTCAGTTATGCAAGTCCTGATTCTGGTCTTGGAATGTAATTATTATACTTCATTTCCTGTATGGTTCATTTCGTCAAAAACAACATCGTCGTCGTTGATCTCTCCTTCTTCTTTCTTCTGTATATGCTTTTCTTCTTTTACAATCTGTAGCCGTTGTTTTTTGTCATTGATATATATTACTTTTATTTCAAATTTTTACCAGTGGTTGTTTATTTTTATATGTTTTGTGATTCTATCTTTTTCTTTGTTCATAGACAATTGTAATAATTTTATTAGATGTGTTGTGCAAATGTAATACTGTGATTTTTTTTAGAAAAAATTTTATGAGATTTGTAATGTTTTTTTATTTATTTTTTGAAATTTTGAATAAATATTAGTTTTTGTGTTTTTAATCTTTTAAACACTGAATTATTACTGTAATAATGTCATACTGTAATTGCTCGAAAAACCATTTCCCTGAATTTTTAAAATAAATTCTTTTCTTAGAGCTATCAGTGGACAATCCCTTGGTCTTATTCATCAAGATGATCTTGGTCTTAATGGTCTAAGAACATCTGATAATCCAACCACATCAAATAAAACTTATGACATCACGGACATGGCAACAAAACAAGCTCGAGTTGTTATGGATTATGAACCAGTAAATCCACAAGAGATAGCAGTAAAAGCGAATGATATTTTAATTATTTACCGCCTTCCTGGTTTAGATCCTGATTATGTTATGGCCGAGAAAGGTGGTCGACGAGGAAGAATTCCATTAAGCTATCTTGAAATTATTTAAATAGCTTTTTACTTTTTGCAAAATTATTTTTTTTATTACTCCATTGTGTCCTTAGCTTCAGCTAGCTTTAAATTTTTTGCTTTTTTCGATTTTTGGTTTTTGTAACTTTTAGATACTTTTTCAGTTACTAAAATCTATTAGATCCTGTAATTCTTAATGTATGCAAATTTTCCTTTAAAAGTTTTTACTTTATTTTTTCACTTACCGTCTAACTTTTCCCAGTGATTATTATTGAACACTGCAAAATCTCACTATAGCAAAACTTCGAGATTTTTGGATTTGATCTCAGAAAATTGTGTGTTCGATTTTGTTCGCTATAAATTTTGAGTTTGATAATTTCAATAAATTTTTTCTTAAAAAAACCTTTTTGTAATTTAGTCTGTTTTCTGTCTTTAGCTTCTGTTTTTACATATGTTTGTCCATCTTCATAAAAATTTCTTCATTTTATTTTTTATAAATAAATTCTTCAAAATAAAAATATAATAAAACGAATCTTTCAAAAAAATACAAATTCAATGCAAGGAAAGAAAAGAAAGAAATAACAAAAATAACAAATTTCTTTGATATGATTGAGACCAGTTTAATGTTTAATAAATTTTTTTTGTAACATAGACTAGAGAAGAAAGTGTGTGTTGACATTTAATAGTAATAATAATTATTTGTATACCGTAAAAAACAAAAAAGTCCCCTGAGATTCACAAAAAAGATTATATCCCCATAATTGTACAAGAAGTAGATGGCAATAGAGAAGAGAGAGTGATACAGTGAACTATATTTTAGAAAAAAAAAGAGTTTTGATGGTGATAGGTTATGCTGTTTTTAAAAATGATGTAATATTGCATCATTCTTTTGACACGATATTTTGTCATTTTTATGGTGCAATTTCCTATAATTAGAATGATGTAATGCATGATAATGATGCTACATTGCATGATTCATATGATGACATAAAAATGATGTAATATTGCATCATTCCTCTGTATATTACATCATTTACATGACATGATTTTAAATGAGTCCTATGAATTTTTAACACTTCCAAAAAATGATGAAACATTTCATCATGTGAATGATGAAATATTGAATCATCTAAATATTACAAGAACACGAGGGAATATTACATTATGCTCATAATGTAATGTTTCATCACTCTTATGATTTTGAATCGAACCATACAAATGATGTAATATCATATCACTTGAATGATGTAATTTTGCGTCATTCTTATCATGACAGAATGCATCAGAAAAATGAAGTGACATTGCATAGTTCCTATAAGGCCATATCACTTTTTAAAATAATAGAAATATTGCATCATTTTTATGGATTTATACGCATGATGTCATATTGCATCACTTCTATACCCCTATATCCTATGATGGATCTTTTTTAGCTACAGCTGGTGCAGGAGTAATAGCCCATGGCTGTGGATCTGATGAACATAAACAACAAAAGATAGCATTTGTAACAGACAAGACAACAAAAACAGATATAAATACAAGCCTCCATTCTTCGATAGTATTATTTGGAGCAAAAGTTCCTACTAAAAATGGCACATATAACATTGAAATACATACAATAAATTGCACAATAGCCATTACAAAATGTGTATATCCTCTGGCAATGAGGGCCGCAGATTTCATTGATCCAACAGATACTAATCCGAGGAAAGAGATTGATGCCGTAAAACATATCACAGCAAAAATCCCACTATCTTTGGGGGATGTAATAAATCCAAGTGGTAACAAGCAAATCGCACAACCAAGCTGTGCTAAAGTATTGAAACAACGAAGTTTAAAAATTTCTGGTAGCTTTATTCGATCGCTTGCATATCCAGCAGCTAGCTTAACGATGAGTTGTGTAATAGGAGGTATGATAGCAAAGAAGCCAGTTTGTCGAACACCAACTTTCATAACTTTGTTTAAAAATGTTGGCATGAATTGAACGATAAGTTGAAAGCCAATAGCATTTCCAAAAAATGCAATCCATACTGCCCATACAGGTTTTGATTTGGCAATTTGAAGGTAAGGAACTTTGCCGCGAGTTGGATTCTTTTTGGCTGAAACATACTATCGGTTAAATAAATGTGATTAAAATCTGAAGGTACATAAATTTATGAAATATTTTTATATGTTAGGAAGCTTTAAAGACAACCAGAGTCAAATATTTATCGCTCATGCAAAAACATTCTTTTAGTTTATACAAATTTTTAAAAAGTTTAATAATACAATTGAAATGCGTCTTTAAACTGCACAGTCAAAAGTTTTAGTATTTCAAATATATAACTCAAATATTCAAAAAAGACTATTTTCTATCGAAAAGAAAAAAAACTATAATAAACTCTAGACATTTCCTTAAACCCGATTTAAAAATGATGACCTTCTTTTTTTATTTCAGAATAAAAAACATTCACAGCAGGGGTGCACTTATGAGTGATAAACAAGAAAAATGGAATAATGAAAATTATATCTAACGGTCTTTTATATTTTTTTGTTAAAAGAAATTCTAAAGTGATTAGTGCGGCACCTGTGGTTTATCCAGAAATCAAATGATAAAAAAGTCATATTTTTTAAAACTCCTTTCATTGTTTGAATTCAAAGATCACCTGTAGAAATAATCTTTCTTTTTATGATTTATGATGAGCAAAAGTGATCAAATTTGTCTTCTTTGATGAACATTGTTTAATAATTGTAAAAATGAATTGCTTTTTTGGCATTTTTAAATTTTCTGATAGGTTAACAAATTCTTTTTTCACAATTAGAATGACATTTTTTATAGCATTAAAATATTTAAATTTAAAATTAGGCACTTGAAAAAGTATTTCGCAAATACAATTAAAAATTTTTTAATGAATTCCACAGTAATACTTACTTTACATAAATTCAGAAAGTACTAAAAGAGATTTTACAATTGTTAATGCTTTTAAACAATGTTTTAATAACTTCCACAGTTTTAATAGGCAACTCAAAAATTCAAAACAAAACTGCCCTTTAAAGTGATTGCAACAAAATAAAAGAAAATTTTGATTTTTTTAGGTTTGTATGCGCAATTTGGTTGTCCTTGATCGCGTTCACTGCATGAAACATTGACAATTGATTAAATGACTTTCTCTCTCTTATTTCGGTTAAAGGTTTTAAAGTGACAGGCATCGGTGATACAAAAAAATGACATCTTGTATCCGCGATGCCTCTTTCATTTTGTTACAATCGCTTTAAATGACAATGTACGTTTTTGAATATTCGAGTCGTCTTTTTAAATTGTAAAAGTTGCCATAACATTACATGAAAGCATGTAGTAAAACCGCTTTTAATGGTTATTAAATTTATGTGTAACATCAACCTATATGAAAAAACCATTATATATTTTTATTTGATTTGTGAAAAAATTGCATCATTTGTTGGTGAAATTATATGATTTTTTTATGTGCTAATTTTCAACTCTTTTTTAAAAAACAAGTTTATGAAGGCTTCAGTAAAAAATCTTTGATCAAAAATCTTACCTCCTTGTGTAATCGTTGAAATTTCTTTTGAAGTAATAAAGGGATGATCACCAATAGAATTTCGATAAAAAGCAAAGAATAAAATTGCTGCTGCAATTGTCATGCAGCCATGTGTTGTATAAACTGATGACCAACCAGATGTTTCACAGAGATGCGCCGATAAAGGCATGGTAAGGATTTGTGAAAGTTGTCCAGCTGCTGAGAGTGCTGTTACAAATTTTCCCATTTCTGTTAGTGGTGCCCATTCTGCACTTACTGCACCGGTCATTGGTAGTACTGTCGAAAGAGCAAGACCTTGGACAATTCTTCCTGGTAACATCCATAAAGGGGAGATATGTGCTAATGGCCCCAAGGCGATGGTAGCTATTCCAGATGCCATAAGTAAAGTGCCAAAAACAACTCGAACACCGGCATAATGGATTAACTGGGCGATGGGGAGGACGAATAAAAGGGCGCCTAAAAATAGAGATAAATGAAATCTGTGGAGATAGATAGAGATTTACCAAATCCACCACTTGCCATAATTGTACTAATTTCATCTGGGGTTATTGTGACTGATTTTTCCTGAAAATTGAAATTTTGCCCTTCCCAAAGAAAACAATCAATAAAACTTACAATATGATTCGTTGCATTAGAAGTCATACAAATAACATTAAAATTGAAAGATAGTTCATTCGATCTGGTAAATGTTAAACAAGCTACAGTAAGAATTAAAATAAAGAAACGAATACGCCCGCGTATTCTTCCAAAACATGTTTGATCTTCTTTCTTACAACTACTGCTACTACAACCATTTCCATTTAACTTAATCATTTCATCGTTTTCATTGCTACTACCATCTGGTGAGCCTTTCCTTGTCACCAAAGATGTTGGCAAAATAAGTTGTTGTTTTTGTTCAATGATATTATTACTGCTGCTGTTATGTGATGTTGGTGATGAAGGAGATTGTGATGATGGGATTACCAGGGATGGTGATTGAGATTCTTCTTGTTGCAAAAGGAGGCATTCATCTTCTGGTTGTGAAATAATGTGCTTTGTGGTCATTGGGATTGAAGGTGGTGGTGGTAATTGCCCTGAAGATGATTGTCGATGACATGCAATAATTGATTCACCACCATTTTTTGTTGAGGAAGATGATGGCGAATTCAGGGATGTCATGGAATCTGCAAAAAATAAAGCAAAGTTAAATTAGATTAAGTCGAATAGAAAAACAGGTAAATAGAAACACGCGAAAATAACAGCAAACGGATATTTTAAGTCTCAAGAATTATCTACTAGTTTGCAAAATAATTTTTGTTTAAAAATTTTTTGAATTGGCGTGTTTTCTTGTAAAAATAGTGATAGTAATAAAAAATTTCTGTTAGTATCACTTTCTTTTAATGCAGCTTTTTTTAGCAATTTTGAGAGTAACATAATTTGATTGTTACTCTAATTTTGAGAAAAAACATTCTAACAGCAAAGAGTAATAGTAACCATAAAAAACTTTTGGGTTACTATCTTTTCACAAAAAATTGCAATGATAGTAACATTAATTTTTTTGTTTTGGGATTCCATGGTTACTATCACTTTTTTAATGAAGCGTTATTTGGCAATTTCTAAGAGTAGCAAAATTTTCAAAAAGTAAAATGTTATTGTTATTCTCGTTTTACAAAAAACCGCTTCAATAAAAAAGTGACAGCAACAACAAAAAAGCAAAAATAACATTTCTCGGTTACTATCATTTCATAAAAATTGCATATCTCAAACCAAAAAATTTCTCATCTTAATGAAATAATAAATGAATAAGTAACAAAACTGAGCAAAAAATTTATATATGAGTTTGACCTTGTTTCCGGAAAGTTCGAGTGAAAAGAAGAAAGGACTTGATTTGTTTTAAAAAAAGAAAGGCATTTTTAATCTCTCTCCAAACTACGACCTTTTATGTGTCTGTCAAAATAAGAAATATAATGTTAATATCACTTTATAAAAATTAAATTTACGGGTTTTAGATAACTACATTTTTTATCAAAGTCCAAAAGTCAAAGAAAAATCTTTATCTCCAACCACCCATGTCTGCTAAAAACCCAAGATTTATCAAATCTCTTTTAAATCAATGAGAGGTCTGAGACAAGATTAATGAAAAGTAGACAGATCAATTGACAAGATTGAAAAGTAAGTAGACAGACATCACACATTTACGAGGGTCGAAATCGATTGACTATAAAAATAGAAGAAGAAAGAAGAATTGTTTGTACTTTGTTGTGCTGTAAAAACAATAAACAAATGTTTAACAAAGTGTTTAATAGAGAAAAGTGGTATTAAAAATGGGTGTAGTTAATCTTCTTTCATTCACTAAAAAAGTAAAGGATAAAAGAAGATAAGAGGAAGAAGGTAATAAAAGAAATCAAGCGATAATAAAATTAATTACGAGTAAACGGAAAAAGAAAATCTTTTAAATTAATTAAATTAACACTTGTTTTTTTTTCAAAAGAACAAAGAATCAGGTGTTTATTCATTGACATATAATGAATAATAAGCCATTATGTAATTAAATTAAGTCAGCTAATTTTTGAACAGAATGAACCAGGAAATTTACAGTAATAAACTTTGAAATGTTAAAAAAAGTATTGTAGGTGCAAATTTTTTGTGGAAAGAGAGTAACCAAAATGTCATGATATACTGTTATACATATCTTTTTGTTGAAGCAATTTTTTTAAAATGAGAGTAGCAATAAAATCACAATTTTGTTATTTTCAAAAATGAAAAAACCACCTTCAATAAATATAGAGATTTTAGAAATTGTTAAGTTTCTGCTACTATCATTTGTTTATACGAATATGCAAATGTTGACGAGCGGGGTATTATGGCAAGGACATAGAAAGCAAATGTGATATTAAATTCATCACTTTAAAACTGAAATAAAAACAATTTTTTTGCAATTAAAATTGTTTTAAATATTAAAGTTGAAGGTTCACAAAAACGCAAAACAACAAATAATACTCAACCAACGCAAAAACCTCCCTCATAATAATTTGTTGTTATTATTAATATATGTACTATCACGCAACCCTCATCATAATTAAATCTAAAACAGAAAAAAAAAAATATTAATTTTAAAAAACAAGAACTTCAAAAAAAAGAGGGGTGTTTCAAAAGAGCAAAAATCAAAAAAGTTTTTTTTTCTTCCATCAAGTAGGAGCAATAAAAAGAAATGAAGAAAATGAGTAGTTAGTTGCTGCTGCCACAAATCATAAAAAGAGCTGGCTACAAAAAGTATTGAAACAAATTAACTTTTTTTTGACACAGAAAAAAAAGAAAAACCAAGAAGAAACCAAAAAGTTTCAAAAATAAAATGGCCATTGCACATTGAAATACATATGGGAAAAAAGAAAACAAAGTACAAGGATCGCAAAAAAAAGAAGGTTACGTTTGTTTTTTTGCTGGAAATTATTCATTTTTTGTTTATTTGGATTAATTCCTGGTAAATAACAGTAATAATAAATTACTTGGAATTGGTCACTAATGAATAAAAATTGGCAATTGTTAATTATTAAAAAAGGGTTGTTTTTGTGAACCGTAAACAGATTGAGTTCAAAAAACAGGATGTAATAATATAAAATGTGTGACTCAAAAAAAGTTGAGTTAATAAAGGATCACAAAACCTTTTAAAATGAACTTTACTGTTATAGCTGAACCTGAAGTTTTATGGTTCCTGAAAAAAGAACCATAAAACTTAAGCTGTGTAAGCCTTAATAATTTCTGATGACCTAAATTTAGCGAGATACCCATGCATCCCAAGAGAAACTTTATATGGAAGAGCTATTCTTTTTACTCGCTACGTATGAAATTTGTTTTAACTTCGGATCCACCGAGTCTTCCGTAACTCATGTTTCTTGTGGTAAACTCCGTCAAAACTCGAACCTGGGATCGCTTGAACAAGAATCCGAAGCGCTAACCAGTTGAGAAAGGACGTCACCAGGGGATGGCAAGGGGAGCAAGTGCCTCCCTCCAAAATTGAAAAAATTATATAAAAGCGACAAAAGATCAACAGCGTACCCCTTCCGAAATTGATTATGCCCACCTCGAAACCTGTTGACGCCCTTCCACTCGATCACATGAGATGGCTTGAAAAAGATCTAAAAAATTAGCAAATAACATTTCAACGTTTATGCAAATTTCTTTTCCCCCCATAATTGAACACTCCTAACAAAAAAAAGTCCAGCAATAGACAAAAAAGAACTGCCTGGAGGTCTGAAAGAAGTACAACACCGAAAGGTTAAGTACTCTTATGAAAATATAATAAAAAAAGACAAAGCTAACAGTTCCTTAAATACCCATTTTTCAATATTAAAAAAAGTAAACTCTAATTATCTTTTTATAGTTTTGCTCAGCCGAGGATTAATCACTAACAAAGAAAGAAAGGAATTTGAACAAGTAAAAATACAAAAAAAATGTTATTTAATTAATAGATGCACTGTACATATAGTGCTCGGATATGTGTAAGATTGATATATAGCAATAGTGTAGGGAACATACATGTATATGGATATATGTGTAGGTAATACAGAGACATGTATGTATACATACAACATGTAAAACAGATTATAGGCACAAATCTTCACTGCCAAAAGAGAAAAAAGTTCAGTCTGTAGTTGCTCTTACATGTATTACAATAATAGAAATGGATAATACTGTAGTATTGTTGTACAACAATATTTTCAAGAAAAGGAAGAATAGAATTCGAGGTGAAGGATTTAGTAACTACTACAGGTTAAATTTTTTTGCTTTTAAATACCAAAAAAGCTCGTCATAAAACGCTAAAGTCTTCCCCTTTTTTTAATAATGAGTCATTCTTTGAAATCTATCTATACGTAACTTTTTATTTTACCAAATATATATTTTGAAAAATCTACGTGTAGCCTGTGTTTTGTCTGTTGTTGTAATAAAATATAATTTGCTCAATTTCATTTCATTATTATACCTTGAAAGAAAAGAAAAAAAAACAGGCCACCAGCAAATTCCAAAAAAAATGAATGAAAGAAATCAAAAAAAAGTGCAACAAAAAAAATAAAAAATAAAAAAAGGAGAAAATTACGAAAACACAAAAATTGCTCATTTCCGTAAAAGGACATAATAGGAAAAGATTCTTGAGAAAAAAGTGCACAACAATAAGTATCAAAAAATTTACAGTGTCCTTCTAATTTCGTTCATTGATATGCAAATTTTGGATGTAAAGACAGTAATCATTATTGCTATTTTTTGATTACTATCACTTTCTTTTTATTTCAACGGGTTTTTTCAATTTTTGAAAGTAACAAAAATCTGGCAAGCGAAAACTTTATTGTTACTCACATTTTGCTTACATAGATAAAAAATCAGCAAGCCAAAATAAATCCTGAAGTTTTCGTTTGGACAACTTATGCACTATAACATAGAAGTAAAAGTACACAAGAACAATATTAATGCCGCAAAAGTACAGAAAAAAGCATGAGAAAAAAGTAAAAGTACAAAAATAAATTTCAGAAAAAATGCGGGAGGTATTGAAACAACAAATAATTTCGTGTATTTAGTAAAATATAAAAAAAATGGAGAGATGCACTGTTGTGTGTAGGGAAATATATTGTTGTTAAGTACTATAATGAATTCACAATCCAATACACATAAGTAAAACAATTTTTTCAATAAATTAGAAAAAAGAGCAAAATGTAATAGCCGCTACTAAAAAAATTACGTAGACAGCACAGACAGCAAGAAAAAAATGTTTCCTTCTTTTTTTGCATAAGAAACTTCCTTTTTTTCTTTATAACATAAAAAATAATTATGCATTAAACATTTTCTTTCCTTCTGTTTCTGTTGAAGTTATTAAAGTTCATTCAGTCTAAAGAATGTTAACTTTTTTAAAAATGGCATATACTTACTGTCATAGCGAAATCGTTGCATAGTGTTTTGGGAATAAAAGTAAAAATGCGCGTATTCTAATTAGACATATTTCTTTATAGCTGTAAAAAATTAGAAAGTAATATCAAAACACAGTAATTTAAATAAAGTTGTAACTGTCCTAAATGATAGTAACACAAACTACTGTACATTTAAAACCTAAAAATACGCGACTTCAATAATCCCTACCTTTTAAAGCTTCCAAACATCAAAGTAAAGTAACAGCTCTAACAGTAATAATTATGCTAAAATGCTTACTTAAAATCTTGTACTTTACTTTTACTTCTTCGTCTATCTACTAATAATAATAAGCCCCTTTGGAGCATAAAAAATATACATCTAAAAATGTTGGTTGCCATAAAAATAATAATAATATTTGCGTGTTAATTTATATGTATTTTTTCTTTAAAAAAAGGCGTTATAGCATCAAATAAAAGGTGATATTTTATGATGCGTGTTAGAAATAATTAATTATTTTTCCGTTGGTTGGTTGTTGTTGTTTTGCATGTACTATAAGAAAGCATTTTTTATGTGTAATAGCAAAAGTTACTGTAGAAAAGTAAAAAGCAATTAAAAGTACAGAATGCTTGCAGATGTAGGAGGTATTTTTAGTAGATTTTACGTAATAAAGGTATTTTATAATTAATGAAATATTTAGCGACAAATAGTAAATGATGCATTTTGACTACAAATTACGTGATTCTTTTAGATATTATAAATGTGGCTAAAATAAAATTTAAAACAAAATTTGGTTAAAAATAGAGTTGCTTTAAAAGCACTATTACGCTCCATGCTGGTAAAAACTTTTGTAGCATAAAAAGAATATTTTTGCAACATTTTTTAAAACAAAATTAAGCACAAATTATTTTGTGACAGAAATGCAAACAACATTAAAGTTTCTAAACACCTGTTTTGCTTCTAAATAACTTTTATAAAGAAACTCTAACATGTTTAAAACAAAATGTGCTTTTAAAACTCATTGAAAAAATTAAATTTGGTTCTAAAATTAACACCTCTTAGAAAATAAAAAGTGGGATTTAAATGAAATAAATAAATAAGGCTAAAAGCAAATGTTGCCACTTTTAAACAAACATATTTAATCTTAATCTTTTTGAATGGAAATTTGTTTAACAGAGGATGTAAAGATAAAAAGAAAGATAAACACTAGAAAATACACATGTATTTTGGGATAAGATTAAGATTTTCTGTTTACGGCATATACAGGATGTCACGAAAAGTGTACATGGTACCCTGCAGGGTACGAAATTGTCAAATATGTATATTTGGTGTTACTATCATCACAAAATATGCAAATTTTCAACAAGAAAAAGAAAAATTGGATATCAGAAGGCTAAAAGAAATCTTGAAATTTTTTTGAACATCCTCTCATAGACAGAAAAAAACCACGCACAAAAATATGTCAGACAAAAAAAAAGTGTAATGTTTCACAGACAAAATAAAAATGTTAACATAGTACAAAGTAGCTACATTTTGTTGCCTTTATTTTAAAATGACATTTACAAATAAAAAACTAAACAAAGCGAGAAATAATTTTTTTAATAATGAAAAAATAAAAGACTTTATTAAAATGTTAATGACACTTCTTTTTTTCATTTGAAAGTCCACGCAATATTTGCCGTGTTGCTTGCCTTTGGGGCAAGAGCAAAGCAAGCAAGCAAAAAAAAAAGATAATGCATTCTTTTTTTTCGTTCTCTCTTCAACAACGACGGATGAATCGATGGAAACAAAAAAAGAATTTTTTTTGGAAGAAGGAAAAATAGTAGATAGAAAGAAATATGTAGACACGTAGTTTAGAAAAAAAAGAAAGAGCAGAAAAAAACGTGAAAAAAAGCAGCAAGCAAGCAGGCAACAGTAAAGGGCAAAAGAGGGCGACACCGGACAAGCAAGCACGACAACAAATGTTGTCCCAAAAAAAACAAAAACGTGTGTGTCCAAAAGGACACTTTTTTTGCTTTTTTTTTCGTTTATATAAAAGCGCCATTGGGCATTTGTCATGAAAACTTCTTTAGGGTTAAAAACTGCGTCCAAGATAGAAAAAAAAACTTGTCCACTTCCTTTTCCTTTCTTTTTTTTGACGTCTTTTTGCTTTTGCTTTCTTGCTTGCTTGAAAGGGTTTGAAACATGTTGGAACATTTTTTTAAAGCGCATACGTGCTTCTAGCTAGAAACAAGATGAAACAAAGAGCAAAAGTTAATTTTCTTTAAAAGCATTTTTCGCTTTCTTGGATGCAAAAAGAAAAAATTGCTTCCGTGTGTTTTTTACGGAATTGTAAAAGTGCATCAAAATTAATGGAAAAGATTTGTAGCAAATTATTTGCAAAAAATATAAAAAAGCTTTCAAATAATGTTAGTGGAAAAGGTCAAATATTTTTAGCAGTAGCTAATGGACAATCAAAGGGGCAAATGCAATATTCAAAAATGTTTTTTTATGACTAAATCAGACATTTTTTTAGAGTGATATTTTAATGAGGTTGCAAAAGTTTATGCTAATAATACTGATAGGAACGTAAAACCTAAACAACAGAACTAAAATTATTGCTATCAAAAAAGACAGTAACATACTACGTAGACAGCAGCGACAGAAGAAGAAAATGTTTCCTTCTTTTTTTTGCATAAGAAACTTCCTTTTTTTCTTTATAACATAAAAAATAATTATGCATTAAACATTTTCTTTCCTTCTGTTTCTGTTGAAGTTATTAAAGTTCATTCAGTCTAAAGAATGTTAACTTTTTTAAAAATGGCATATACTTACTGTCATAGCGAAATCGTTGCATAGTGTTTTGGGAATAAAAGTAAAAATGCGCATATTTTAATTAGACATATTTCTCTATATCTATAAAAAAAATTTGATAGTAACATCAAAACTCAATAATTATTCTCAAAGAAAATTGTAACACATAATAGTTAAAAATACTTTTTTAAACTACTATAAATAACAGAAATTATTTCAATCTTGGCAACTATATAAGCAATGTTTCAAACAAAAATGTATGAAGACGCTAAAAGAAGCTTACAACAAAACGAACCCGCCTTGAAAAAAATAATTTTGAAACCCATAAAATCCGGTAAAAATTGTGAAATGAGTTTTCACCAATGCAGACAACTATTTTTGTCTGATTTGAAGAAATTTTTGTATTAAAAAAAGCATTTTAAAGCGACAACACATTCCCTTTTGTTGATAAAAAAATTTCAAGATCAAAAAATTGCTTGAAACTTTTTTTTGTAACAAAAAAATATTTCAGTACATTTCTTTAGCAGTGATTTCAATAGCAGCTTTTAAGTGTAAAACACAATTTCATTTTGTACAATTCTTTTTTGCTTTATAAAAAAAAGAAATGAATCATGCGAAAAACAAGCAGCACAATTTTTTTTTCTCTTTTGTAGTTGCACTTAAAGCTTTTAAAAGACTCTCAAAAAAGGTCAAATATTTTAACAGCAGTTTATTAAAACACATTTTAATAAAAAAATTTTGTTGATTGACAAGCCGTACACATAAAAGCTGAGGGTATCCGAATTAAATTCGAGGTTTCTTATGGCTCCCAAATTTAATGTTAAAGTTTGACGACAATAAGTCATCAACAGGCAGATCAAATGCAGAAAGTTTTCAAGGAAAATATTTTTCCCATTTCTCGGTATTCAAATTTTTTGCGGAAAGAAATTAACCGAAAAAAAGTTTGTTTTAATTTTTTAGATTACTATCACTTTTTTTATTGGATCGGTTTTTTGTAAAATGAGTGTGGAACAATAAAATTACATTTTTGAAAACGTTGTTACTCTCAAAAAAGAAAAACTGCTTTAACATAAAGAAGTGATTGTAACAAAAATTTTGATAATAACAGAATTATGGTTATTATCTTTGATCTTTTTATTGAAGAATGTTCAAATTTTTAATAAATTGAGATACATTTCACGTTCAAAGCGTTCTATAGCATGATTACAATAAATAGAATGTAAAAAAAGGCAAACCAAAAAAGTTAGAATTTTGTTTGGCCACTCTGTACATGCCTGGCATGTTTAAACATTTACTTTTATGGCACTTTTTACGTCAAAAAGCATGTTGCATTTTTTTGACGCAAAAATTTCTTTTATGCGGCAAAAAAAGGTTTTGACTTTTTAAAAAATAAATAAACAAAAAATTTTATGCGCGTTTTAAAAGAAAAGGCTAAAGTTTATTTCATTTTTTATCAAAGAAAAAAGCACGCAAAATAGCACAATTTTAAAGGGGGGCTACAAAAAGTGCATCTTTTTTTTGCTTTTATTTTTTGCAAACGAGTAAATCAAAAAAAGAAATAGAGAGAGAAAGATGTTGTTAATGATGCATGGGTGGAAGAAGTAAAGACAATAAAGAAGACATAAACAACTGATAGAAAACAAAACATACAGATGATGGTAATAAAGAATGGGGTTTAAAAATAGATATAAATAAAAAGAATTTTTGAACGTTCTTTGATACATTTGCTTTCTTAGAAGAATATAAAAATTACTGTTATGACAAAGATGGGGAATAGTTTTATAATGACGCATATTCTATTGTATTTTGAGCATCTAAAATAATGTTTTTTTGAACTAATGTTGTGATAAGAGGATCAAAAAGAAATTCGATGGATTTGGATTTGGCTCTATATCTTCTTAGCTCATCATATCTTAACCAAGAAAAAAGGTATATACAGAAAAAAGGGACATTGACATCAGAAAATAAAAGTAATAAAAAAAACATCTTTTTAAGGTGTTTTTTTACAGCTCTAATTTAACTCATGCTAACTAACATCCAAGTTATAGCCCTGAGAAAGCCTAGACATTCAATTGTATTAAATGAAATTGTGTTTTACACTTTAAAGCTGCTATTGAAATCTCTGCTAAAGAAATGTACTGAAATATTTTTTTGTAACAAAAAAATTATCAAGCAATTTTTTGATCTTGAAATTTTTTTATCAACAAAAAGGAATGTGTTGTTGCTTTAAAATGCTTTTTTAAATACAAAAATTTCTTCAAATCAGACAAACACCGTCGACTTTTTTTCTAAATATATGTTATAAAAATAGCTTAATAATTTTTTGACTACTAAATTTGATTTGTCTTCATTAAAAGCAATGAATTTGAGTGTAATTTAAGTTCATAAAAAGTCTAAAATACAATAAATGCCAGTAATTTTAACAATAGATTTTTTGAAAACTTTTATCAAAGCTTTTTAAAACTTTGAAATCCTACATATAAAAACCCCAAAAATATTTTTGTCACGTGTCAAAAGCAGCAGCCGAGATAAAAAAACGCATAAAAAATAAACTAAACTTAAAAACGCAATTCTGAGGGAGGGCGACAAAAAAAATTAAACAAAAAAAACCCGAGGTCAAGTGCTCGTCATTTTGTTACACATTTTTTTCTCTCCCTTTCATCTCATCTGTCCTGGTCTCTCTGTTAAAAAAAAAGATTAATGGGATTCCCAAAAAATATTTATAAAAAAAAGGGCAAGGTATAATTTATGACAAATTTTTTTCAACAAAAAAACGTGCTAAAATGTTTTAAAAGCAGAGATTAAAATTTATGATAGTAAAAATGTTGATATTATCGATTTAAATAAGGGTTTCAGGCGAAAAAGCTTTTTATCGCCTCTTCAGATGCTTCTAAAAGAGTATTGGGGATATTTAAAGTTAAAAGTTGAAAAGAAGGTGTAGAAAAAAAACCTATTCATTCATAAAAAACTGATTGTTTGTCTCTAAAAAATGATGCAAGGATTAAAAATTCTGTTATCATCAATTTTTGAATATTTTGCAACAGTTTTTGCAGAATTCAAAAAAATTCGAATCAACAATCCAGAGAGAGTTTTATTCAATGTGCTTCATAAAATTTTGTTATAACCCAATGATATCGTCTCCTAAGTTTAGCTAAAAAAAATTTTTTGCTTGTGTTTTTTGATACATATATAATTTGCTATTATTGTTTTAACACCTCGCAGACGAAGCTTTTTTAAAAAAATACATATTATCCTAACATTTATAAGTACAAAAAAAGCAAAGACTAAAATGTGTTCTTAGTATTTAGTACTTTTGAAGATTTACTGCGTCTGTCTAGACTACAGACATTAATTTTTAATGTTACTTCTTGTACGTCTTTTTAAACTCATTTATTTAAGTGATGAATTCACAGGGGAGTGAAAAAAATTTGAAGTTAAAGAAGTTAGTATGCTTTTAGTCTACAAAAAGTAGCTGTTACAAAGTTGAAATTCAAATTACGCACAAATGTAAGCTTGCATTATCTAACTACATAAAAAAAGAGCATTAGGCAAGGATAACTTAAACAATCCATTAAATATACATTTACAATATTTCAAAAGCATTCAATATGCCATGTTTTGATTTTTATATAGCTAAAGATAGTTATCGTTTGCTATTTATTAGCTGTATCCATATACCTATTAAATCCACAGATCGAGGATTTAGCAGCTGATATTTTATCCCTAACTATCCCTTACTAAGATGAGTATACAGGCAAAATATGGGAACTCCACTCCGGATTGAGTTTGGGACCTCAAATGGTTAAATCAAAACTTTATTCGAGCAGTTATATTTTTTAATTGTTGAAGATTAGTCTATGCCAGATTTTTATGTTCACTGCTAAAAGATAACTAATTTTTGAGCTCTTTGTTTAAGGCCAGAATCATGGAGAACACCTTTAAAGTTTTGCCGCCGGTCGTAAATGTCAATGACAAATGACATGTTTGTTTTAAAAAAAACATCTTTATGAAATATAGTACGAATTTTTCTATTGTCATAATCATACTTTTAAAATTTTTTTGTTCTCTGAACAAAAATAAGCTCTGCATTTCTCTGTAAATAACTAACTATAATCTGTCATTTAAATCTTTTCTCTTGGAACTACCTACACACAAATGAAGTTTTTCATCTGCTCAAAAAATGGCACATTTGTGTGCTATATATCAATTTCAGGGTCATTAAAATAATAAAAATGATAGCTGCTCATAAAAAAAACTTCATAACTTTTAAAAGTTTTTGCAAAAAGAAAGGAAATATGAGAAAGTCTAATAAATATTAAATTTTTACTTCCTTATTGCATTTTTTAAGACACAAAACTGCTGTCAAAGCATCCAACATCTAGTTATTTTCAAAAGTATTTAGTGGGTTGAAAAATTGGGGGTGGTTATAAATATATATTTTTATTAATTTTTTTACAGCAATTTAAATGTTGCAAAATTATAAAAGGTAAAAAATGGTACTTATTATTATCGTTTTTACTTTAAAAAAAGCAGACTGCCTATTTTTAAGGTTATTTCAAGTAAATGTGACCTGGCTTTTTCGATAGAAAATTGTTTAATTTGATTCCTGGAAGCACATATTTTTGCGGAAAGATTATCACAAGCAATAACATTTTTTCCACTTAAAATTTTGATGCTTAGAAACACTTTGCCAAAAGGCGTCAAATTCAAATTTGATCCTTAAGAAAAGTCAAAAAAATTTTATTTATAAAGAATGTAGTTGTTCAATTGACTGTCATTTTGTCATCTTTCAAGCTAGAATTTCGAATATTGTGCGATGAAAAGGCTGGATCTTTATTATTAATGCTAATTTTAAGCTGGATAAAAGTCAAATTTGATTCTCAACGTTAAAATTTTAGTGCGAAAGATGCTCTCCCATGACATAACCTACCGATGAGAATATGAAATCATATATCAGTAAATAGCGACCATCTGCTTTGTGTCATCAAAACCAAAGTGAGCAAAAAACTTTTATTACTGAGTAACTTCAGCTTGGCAAAAAGTGAAGTTCACAAAATATTGAACGTTAAACGAAAAAATTTAAAAACGCTACCGTAACTAGAAAAGTTTTACCACATGCACTCTTCGACAACAACTGACAGCTTTCAAGAAATTTCAAACAAGTATTAATAGAAAATAAAATTATCTTTTTTTTAAAAAATAGGCGGAGACAAGAAAATTACAGTAAACATTTAATACATTACATTTAAAAGCCTTATTATAAATAATTACCACCACTTATATCAATTAAAGTAAAAACTTATAATCATAAGAAAATTATTTCTAATAATTCATGTTTGCAAAAAATTTTTAATGGCAGTTTTCCGTTACTTTTTATTTCTAAAATTAGTTTTATAATTGTTTCGTAAAAAATGGCAAAGAAGATTACAGTATGCAAATTTTTAAAGAAATTGACTTTTTAAGAATATAAAAATTTGTTGATACATTTGTTCATAAAATCATGAAATCTGTTTTAAGCATCTCAAATACAAATTTTTTAAATCCTAAAAAAATTTGCATAAATCTTCTTGAAATATTCGTGCTTTTTAGAGATTTTTCGAATAAAGCCCAGTGATGAATAAATATCTTGATGTTGGATTAAAATGAAATACATATTTTTTGTTTTTTCTAGAAGTAGTACAAAAGTAACTTTTCTATGATGATAATATATACTACTGACGCAATTAAAATGTATTACTAGTAAAATGTGTCTGCATGGTTGAAGAGTGCCTGATACCCTTTATACGTTTCTTTAAAGTTTCATTATTTTTATTATTTAAATAATGCTTTGGAAAACATTATATTTTCCATTTTAAACATATTACATGAAAAAAGGCTATAGCGAAAAAATAAATGTTAACGCTATATTAATTCGTTGAAATACTTTAGTTTTGTGTAAAAAAATATATCAAAAATTCAAACAAAACTTTATGGAAAAAAGAGCAAATTTTTTCAATTATTTTTTCCATGACGAGATTAGTTTTGCTATAAAATTTTAATTTTTTGATAAAGATAACAACAATGCACAAAGCAAAGACAATAAAAGCAAGCAAAAAATATATTTTGTTGATTTTTGTGTTTCAGGTTATGGCAGATTAACGTCATTGTCACAATATCCAAATCCTTCTCAATTTCGATAATGTGACATTGATAGATATTAAACGAAGCTCTTAGTTTTTGAATGTAATCTTTAAGAGTCCGTTTTAAAACAAATTCAAGCTGTTGTAACCAATCCGTAATAGTGCTGCCCCTTTATTAAAACCATAAAAACGCAGCTCATCATCGCTATCTTTGCTCAGTCACAGTGTAACCTGATTGCAGAAAAATATATAAACTGAACAATCATACAGCTTATGTATTTTTTTGTCATATATTTTAGATGATATTAGATAAGCTTTAAAAATAAAATGTTGAAACTACACATTGTGTTTTTATCAACAAATAAAATTGTTCAAAAGAAAAGCTGCTTAATATTTTTTTATGACTTCAAAAATGTGAAATTTCGAGGAGATTAAACAAATTTATTGGTGAACAGAAGAAAGACCTCACACAAATAGATACAAAAAAACATGAACACAAAAAAATTGTACTTTGATATTTGAACAGTGTTGTATCTTTTGATTTTTTTCGACTTCGGTGGCATTTTTTTCTTTGTTGTTTTGGATGCCTCGACTCCGGAGTCGGAGGCGCAACAACACTGTACTTGAATATAAAAATACCCATGTAAATTGAAGTAAATTGACCAGTTAACTAAATAGTCGATTTCCTAGAGTTGTCCTCTGATGATAAATCATTCCTCATGGCAACATGTTTTTTTTTACTTGCGTTATTTTGATATCTCATGCAATGACAATATTTTTTTAACCATTTCAAACATTATTTATTTCAGGTTGGTTAGCAAAAATAAACTTAAAATTGTCAAATAAAATGTTTGCATTTTTTTCTTTAAGAAAACTTTTAAACGACGTTTAGAAATCAATTTGTAATGGATCAGTTATTATTTTTAATCAGAGCTTTTCTCACTTTATGCTTATTGTTTCACGTGCAAATTCTAACATTCATGTTAGAATTTGCACGTGATAATTTATTTCAAAAAAGGAAGTTAAGCATTTTAAAAGGTGTAAAAGGAGTATCGAAACGAAAAACCTATGGGGCTTTTAAATCAAACAAAATCAGATAATGAAGAAAAAGGAGAGCTCATGTTAACGTATCATTTTGAAATCAAAAAGAAGGAGAAAGATAATGTCATCAGGAACTTAAGGTTCCATGAAGGAAGCTTTTACATCTTAGTTAAAACTTTCTTTGCTTGTCATCAACACTTTCTTTAATCCTCTTAATGGTCTTTATAATAGTGCTAAAAAATTTTATGTATCATTTTTCTCACTTTAAATAGATAGTCATGATTTTTTATCATACATTTTTCATTTGGTATCTGAACGCAGACTTGAATGTTAAACTCTTATTTTTTACACATTTCATTTCTTTCAAAAACATTAATTTTACCATTACTATTAAATAATTTCGTTCATAAACTTACTGCAGCTAAAATATACAACTGTTTTGATGGAACAGTGCACTTAAGTTTTAATGAAATAGCATTTTATGAAACAACAAATTTCCCAAAATTTTTAAATGAATTTGAATGGAAATTATGTCCATTAAAATTTGTCTTGGCGAATGATAGCAGCAATAGTAGTATAATAAACTAATGATAATAATTTTTTATGAAAAGTTTTAATTTTTAGAAATCAAAAATTTTTACGTCTTTCATAGAAGTAGATAGCAGATCAATAGGATACAGTGATGCGACGTATTCATTTTTGACAAAGAATAATTCATCGTCATTAAAATTTTCTGATATTTATCCTTGGCAAGCTGTAGTTAAAAATGCATCTTTAAAAGGAATTGTTATTTTTGAAAAAATTGAAGAAGAAAATTGTCCATTAGAAACTATTAGCAAAGCCAAGCCATTTTTGTTTAATAGCGAAACAGAAATTCTTTATATTTATTCAAATTATTATATGAATACAACTCGAAAAGAATCATGTCTTTGGAAATTTGTTGCACCATCGGGATATGGATTCAAAGTTGTTATTCAAACATTTGTCGTGTCATCTCAAACATCTCTAAGAATTACAAACACAACAGATCTCTTAATAAAGTAATCTTAAATCGTATTATGCTTTCAAAAAGATTTTCGGTTCATAAATTAATCCTTAGAAAATAAAACCAAAATTTTCTTATCTTAGTCAGAGATACTTACAATGTGTTCCAAAAAAAGCTTATCCTTCTATCTAATTTTCAGCGAAAATAGTGTAAAAATTAATCATCCGTATTACAATGGTGACAGCTATCTTCAAATATATTTATCAAAAGGTGATCCAAATTTTATTGCTGAAATTGAATTTCAAGCTTATATTGGTATTGTAAAAAAAGACCAAAAGAAACAAATTATTAATTGCACCACTTCACAAGATGCAAATATAATGACTTGGAGTAATGTTGCAAAAGGGAATAATGGATACAATGACAATATTCAATGCAGCTTTGATTTTGTAATTCCAGGATGTTATGTGGTAATGATAACTTTCCCTATTTTTAAAATAGAAAAAAATGTTGATTACATTGAAATGACAACGGATTCAGTGACTAGAATTATCGATCCCGATATACTTTTTCATCCGCGGGGATATCCATATTACGTTTTTGAAGCATATGAAAATGGGACATCCAAACATTATTTTTGGAATTTTATTAGTGATGGAAGTGTACATTTACAAGGCTTTGAAATAGATTTTAGATTTATTCGTAAGTTGTTGAATGAACTGGGCAAGATAAAGGACATTAGCAGAATTAATTTTTGATCAAAGCATAAATCGAGCCCGTTTTTAGAGGGGTGTGCATGCTCGCCGGAAATTGACACAGTTTCTTAGATATTTTTCAGCAGCCATATTTAAGAGACAAGAGATAAAAGGCATGCTCTCAAGGTTACTAAAACAACAATGACTAATATAAAAATTATCACACCCTAAAATTATTATATTGTTTTGTAGAATGTCAATGCGCAAATCAATTACTTAAATGCGGCCGTTCACGATTAACACTTATGAATTTTACGGGTCAATTTAATGATTATTATTGTGGAAACTTGCATTGCATTATCACCGTAAATATTTTCTTTTCGATGTAATATTCATATTTAGTTATTATAGATTGAATCATGTCCAACCCCATTCACGTATTTAATATTGAATTTTAATTATCACAGAGAAGAATCGGATATTTTTCGCTTGTATTTAAATGATCAAAATATCTTAGATATCAGCAGACAATCTCAAATAACTTTTACCACATATCTTAATTCATCAAATAATTATACTTTTGAAGCAATTACATTTACATCATCAAAGCTACATGGTCTGAGATTAAGCAGTATTGCAACTAAAGGTAATCAGATCGTTGGATTATGTTTTTTTTTGCCATGTATGATTTATATGAGCAACGGAACTTGTCTCTTTCTTTAAACGTGTTGAGCTATAATTTTTTGATAATCCCATATCTTAAAACATTGTCATATCTTCAGATATAGTATTTGGTCCAAAAGTTATTTTATCAGAAAATGTTACTAACGCAGTGCTTTTTCCAAAAACGGAGACTTTTATCCTTGTAGAAATGGAAAAGTCATTGGTAAATCTTTTTTTTCTACTATCTTTTCCTAAAACTTGTTTTCTAGTTTAAAAAAAATATTTCATTTGTGTTGTACTCTTTAAATCACGGGCTCTTTTTGGAGTAAAAAATGTTGGGTAGACGCGGTTTTCGGTAAAAATAGTTTAAAATGATGCAGAAACACTAGAAATTAACATAAAAACATATTTTGAGTCATTTTGGGGAGGTGCTGCAAAATTTAAAAATATCGAAAAATAGTCATTTTTAGACGGTTTTTTTGAGATTCTGAAGGCGGAAATGATTTTAAATGAAATCTGAATCGGCCAAAAGTTGCGCTTATATGTCAGGAATAAGTATGGAAAATATCAAGAGCATTGATTAAGCGGTTTAAATTTTCTATGCCTATTTTCATTGTCCATTTTAGACAAAAAATAGCAATTTTTTCAGAAAAATCGAGATTCTGATGCTTAAAAACATTTTAAATAAAATCTGAATCGTCCAAAAGTTGCTCCGGTTTGTTAGGAACAACTATGGGAAATCTTGAAAAAATCGATAAAGCGGTTTAAGTTTTCTATGCCTATTTTTAATGCCAATTTTACGAGTATTACCAAGTACTATGACATCGTATGCTAAAAAAGCTGTTAGAGAAAAGCATTTTTTTACTTCTATTTTTATCAAAAATAGCATCTAGAGTTGATTTTTTAGTAATGGAAGCTTTTTCAAAGTATTCGTCTGTCAAAATTAAATCAAATGATACTCATTATAAATGAATTTCTTTAAAAGCATTGTTTTCACCCTCATTATGAGTCGTAACTTTGATTCCTGGTTTTGTAACCTCGAGCACCTCTCCAGTATGGTACAGGGAACTCATACCTATCATTTGGAAACAAAATTATACTTATAAAATCAATTCTGACGAAAACCGTCTTTACCCAACGCAAAAAGAGCCCGTGAAATGCTGATTTGCTAACATTATATCATGATGCAAGCTTAACTACAACTCTTGATTTTTGGTAAATTTCTTTGGTTAAAATTTGTAAATATATAAAAAAAAATTTTAAGCTTTAGAGAAATATCACCTTATAGATGCATAATCGCAAAAGAAAGTTTTGTATTGACTCAACAGGTTTCAGATATTGTGGCAATCAGATTATCAAGTAAGTAGAAATCATATTTAAATGGCATTGTTTTTTGGTCTTATTTAGGTGGATCCAAGAATTGTGTTTTTAAAGAAAACATTTTTACCTCTGAGACTGGTAGAGGTGATGCATTTTCTGTTTCGGCAATGGCCAACGATAATGGCGCATGCCTTATAACTGTTTTGATGTCTAATTATTATTCTATTTCACATTTATGGACAACATCCCAAAAAGAAACTATTAAAATCTTTACCGGAATTGATCAAATTAATTTACTTTTAGAATTTAAGTATCTTTTTAATTTTTAACTTTAAAGGAACACTAATATTTTACAGTTCGGCAACTACAAAACCATGGGAAAATACAATTTTAACACAACCAGCTTACAAAATGTTGATACCGGCAAAACATGTCTTATATATTTCATTTGAATTTTTCGACAAAAGTAATCCTGTAACTACAGCATATCCATTTAAATCAATTATTACAACACCATTTTATGGCCTTTATAATATCGATAATGAAGATAATTTCATTACTTATAGAATCAAAGAAACTCCAGCAAAATTCACGGTGCTTGATTATAATTTTTCAATTGGGAATGTTGTTTTTTTTCAAACTGTTAGCGACCAAATCAAGTAATGTTTTTGTTCACTTTTTTTCTTCCCACGGAGATTCACCTTGATGAGCGCGTTCCCTTTTATCACCCTGAATGTTTGCATTTTTAGTATCAATAGAACCGGTGATTCCATGGTATTTCAAAATGAAGACGTAACTTTGGGATACACCGCTTTTCCAGATAGTAATGTCAAAAATGGAGCATTATTTTTTATTGAATCATGTAATGCATTTAACGAAAATCAAATTCTTTGACAGTTAGTAGTTTACTACTGTATCATACTAATTATTTTTTTTCAAAAAATAAAGGAATATCTAACAAAAAAAAACAACAAAGCATTTTTAATGCAGCAAAACATCGAATAAAATGAAAAGATGATAAATGTCATAAGAATACCACTGGCTTTATTGAAATGCGTCTGAGTGCTTTATATGTGTCTTCGAAGTTTGATTGCTTTTTTTTTTATAAAATGCTCTCTTAAAATGCTATATTTATGCATAAATAGAGAAGATGATTAAATATTTGGAGTTATAAAAATGAGTGAAATATGTTTAAAAAACGAACAAAGGAATACCGTTGTTTTTGAATATGTTCCGCTGTAATAGATTTTGTGTAAAAAATTTATTAAATATTCAAACAATATATTAGTGTATACGACGTTAATGAAAAAAGAATAAATTTTCACTTGGTGACACGTTTGAAAAAAAATCAATTTGAATGATAAGAAAATAACGGGGTATAATGAAATGACAATAAATACTTTTTTGATATTTTATGTTTTTGCTGGAATTGTCATAACACTTCACATCTTTTGTTTGTTTTTGCAGAAAGCAATCCGTCCTTTATTTTGCAATATTTGTTTAACGAAATGTATTAAATCAACTTCATCTTTTGCAGGTTACTGCTGTATCTGATAAAATAAATAACGTCTTTTTAGTGATGTATAGAGGTTTTTTCTCTTCAGTATAAGCTTTAAAAATAAAATGTTGAAACTACACTTTGTTTTTATCAACAAAGTAATGTACGAAAGAAAAGCTGCTTAGCACTTTATTATAACTTCAAAAATGTGAAATTTCGAGGAGATTAAACGAATGTGTCAGTGAAATGTTGTCACAAAAAAAGACCTCACACAAACAGAATTACAAAAAAAATGAACCCAGAAAAAACTGTATGTACTTATTTTTACTTTTTGGGAATGCAATGTAAGCAGCATAAAAAAACTGGCAAAAAATGAAGAAAAATTTTTTATAAAAAACTCAATCATGGAAAAAGATAATATTTTAAAATAAAAGCAAGAAAAAGTTACAACACAGTAAAAAACAAAGTAACTTGAAAAAATAAAGTTATAAAAAAATATCAAGAAAAATTAAAATTCACAATGATAATTCATAATATTATATTTTTCTTCATCTTGTCCATCATACCGAATTTCGCACTTAATATTCTCGGATGCAAGCACACTATCAATAAGGTCATCAAGTTGTTCCTTGTATTCTTCAGAGATATCAGAGGCAAAATCAAATAAAATTTTAGTATTGCTTTGATTCTAAAATTTTTACCGTATTTTAAAAAATCGAGTATTATATAAAAATTTACCGTAATAAATTCATCAAGATCTTCAATATCAAAGACTTCAGGAATTTGACGTAATACAAATTTACGAAGATTACCAAGTTTCTTAAGTTTGTTAATATTTTTCATCGTTTCTGCAGTAAGATCAGAACATGAAGTACCAAAGAAGCTAAAAATGTTTATATATCAGTGTAATCCATTCAACTTATTTTAATCTAAAACCTTTTATTTGAAAAAACTTACAATTAAAATGTTTTAACATTTGGAATACATTCAAGAATTTTATCTACCATTACAATAGTTTCATCTTCATCAAAAATTCTAACAGCATTGAGATCAAACTTTTCAAACTTTGATGCAAATACTTGAAAATCTTTCAAATCAATACACATACAACTAAGATCAAGTACAGCATTTTCGCATCGATAAAGTTTTGGAATAAGTACTTCAGCAAAATTTGGAATATCAAATAAAAAATTACAAATTTCTTTTGTAAGCCAAATTGGATTTGAAAGTTTATGAATGTCAAGATCAAGACAATATCTGCATCTATCAGAGCTATGATTCAAACAAATTGATTTTCCGCCATTATAAATACCAGCAGCAACAATTGCAGGATTTTTTTCGAAAAAATATTTACAAGATTGAGTAAGCTTGAGATAGACTTCTGGTGTTGATGGATTCTTTGAAATATAATAAATGATAGAATCTGGAAGAGAAAAGTATTGTTTAAGTGATGAAGCTTCAGGCCATGTAATTCTTTCATTTTGATTTGATGATTTCGAAGCCTGCGATAAGGTTGCATAATTCATTTGATCCATGTTTTTATGAACAATATTTAAGAATGAATCTGCAATATTTTGAATTAACATTTTAGTGATTTAAAAAATAGAGCTCGCAAAAAAAAATTAAAAGTGAATTTGTTGACAAAAATATTCTTTACAAATGAATAAATGCCATGGCACCTGTGAAAAAATTTGTCTTCGCGTCGATAAACCATCTGTTATAGGTCACATAAAGAATTCATTTGTTAACACAAAAAAAAAGAAAATAAATATCTCTTTTAAAAAAAGAGCTTCAGTTGAATAAAAAAAGTGCACACCACATAGGTATTGTCCAGAGCTGATATCAGCAGTTTAGGCATACATGGAGTAAAGCGAAATCTGACGCTTCACCTTAAATGCGGCAAAGATCAATGCTGATTTAGGCATGGATTGGGTTAAAGATTTCACAATTTTTGCTGACGTCAGTTCTGGGCAATCCCTTATTAGGTATCAGCGTCTGTTTATTTAATGGCATTAAAGAAATTTTGCAATGCTATTTTTAGGTAAAAATATTATACCTTAGGATGCTGATGATGTTGAAAAAAACTACAATAAATTCGGTTATCGATCAATAAACAACTATATCAGTCGATGCTTCAATAAAGCCACACCTGCTTGATATTTTTAAAACACATCATCCCATTAAAATTGCTGATTACGAATATAGTCTTTCAAAGGACTAGAAGAAATATATCATTTTATTGTTCATCACTTTAGAAAAGATCAATCATTGGTAAGAGAATATTATAAAGCTGCTGAAGATGGGATTTGGAAATGTTGTGAATGTATTCGAGTTGCTGCTGCTCCAAGGAATTATGATGACAATAGTGATTTGCTTGTTGAAAATCCAGAGTCCAATAATGATGATGTTTTAATGAACGTTGTTCAAATATCCCTTCAATGAATTATATCGCCAAAAATTTCCATTGCCACGTCAAGTTTTTTTCGTACTGCGCGCCTGTAGAATTTGCTAGAAAAAAGAATCCAGCAGAAAAGGAAAAAGAAAAAAAAGATTTGCACAAGAAGAACTTTATTTTCTAGAAAATTTTACAGGGCGCAGTACAACAAAAGCCTTGACGTCCAACTAATGCGAGAGCGTTAGTGTTTTCGTGTCATTTTATTATACATTCACAAAAAAAGAATAAAGGAAATTTGCATAAAGCAAATCATTTTGTAGCATTTATCATTCCTTATCGGACAACACCGCCGCAGGCGGTGCTGTCCTCTAGTGCTTTATACAAGCATACCGAAACCCGTTGTCAGAATTGAGAAAAAATTTGTAACAATTTTTTTATTATAAATTTTTTCTTTTTAGAATTTATACCTCTTCTAGCAAAAAATGATTTTGTAGAACATAGTTTAAAAAAAAGAAACTTTATTGTTTATTATGCAGCACCAAATCATATACATATTACATAAGAATACAATAGCACCAAAACAAAATCAACGATGATTGCTGGAAGATTTAGAATTCCATTCAATTACTTTACTTCGTGGATAAAGCCTTAATTGTTCTTGATAATTTTTCCATTCTTCACTATTCATTCTCCATGGATAGCGATGATGGCGAGGAGCTTTATTAGAACTTCGACGAAGAGAAGCTCGACGAGATGGTGGAGGCTTTTTTGCAGGAGTCTTTGATGCCTTCTTTTCAATTGAAGGAGATGATGAACCATCTTCAAAAGCAGCTTGTGGCCTTTCAAGTGAGGGTGTTTCCTCTTGTGTTGTATCAACAGTTCCTTGTTTTGGAGTTGCAGGCTTTGGACGTGGTGGAGGTGGAGCAGCAACAACATCTTTTTGAACAACCTTATGTGCTTTCTTTGAACCTTCTCGACGAGGTGGTGGTGGGGGAGCTTCAACAGCAACAACTTCTTTTTGAACATGCTTTTTTACCTTCTTTGAATCTTCTTTTGCAGGTGTTGCTTTCTTTTCTTTTGGAACTTGTTCAACTTTTGCTGCTGCCTTTTCTTTTGATGGTTGCCTTGTTGGTTGATCTTCAGTTGTTCCTTCATTTGATGGTAATACCTTTGCTGGTGCAGGTTCAACTTTCTTGCTCTTCTTTTTCTTTTCAGCTTTATCCTTCTTAAATTCTTCTTGTTTAAGCTTTTCTTCTTCTTCTTTTTGAACATATGGAGACAAATCAAGAGTTGGAAGACTTTCAGGTGAAATCACTCGTAGTTTTCTATCAGCTTTTTCTTTTGCTGCTGCAGCTTTCTTTTGTTGATGATGTTGATAAATGCAATACCTGAAATATATTACTTTTTGTATATTTTCGAACCTCACTTGTAGGCTTTACTTATGATTGGGAGTCTAACGCGCTACCAACTGCTCTCGATCACCTTTTTCCCCCTTTTAAAGAGAAACTCAAAGCTAGTTTCCAAAAAACGATGTAGAACCGTTCTGTGGCAAAAAAAGTACATACCCAATTATAACACCAATAATTAAAAGAACAAGAAAGCCAGCAAGAATTCCGCCAACAATCCACCATGTCGTATATGCATTTGATGATGATGATCCAGTTGTGTTTGAGCTCGATACAGGTGTTGATAATGGTGGAAGTGCAGTTGTTGGAGGAGCTATTGTTGTAGGGAACCATCTTTTTGCATTAAGCTAAAAAAGAAACGAATTAAAAAAGCTGGCTAGTAAGGCTGAATAGTAACTTACAACTTTAAGAGGACATTCTGTTGTAGCATCACGAACATGTAAGGTTATTATCTTACCATCACGTTTTACAGGATTACAACTATCAATAGTAACTGCTGCATGAGTTAACTGTGTTTCTGTTGTTGGGTACTTCATCGTTGCTCGTGCATATGTTGAAGCAAGTGTTTCTAAAATATTACAGGCTATACATATTTTTCTTCTTATATAACTTACTAGATGTTTGCACCATAAACCACATATAAGTTTTTCCACCAACAGTAATAACCCCAGCTTTAAATCCACATTCATTGAATCCATGACATTCAAGTTTTGCTCCATTATTAGTTTCACCATCAGCTTCGTAACAAACAGAAACACTAAAAATAGATTTATAAAAATACAAGATTAAAAAATATATTTCTTACGTTTTATCCAAACAACCAGCTGAACATATTTCAAATTGTAAGTCATCATCACTTGTTAATTCAACATCAATAGTTCCAGGTTTATCTAATACCACCTTATTGTCATCATCATCAGAAGTAAGCTCACCAACATGACTTAAACCATTAATTCCAGTAAGACCTTGTTCCGATCCATTTTGAGTTGTTGTTGCAGTTGTATTAAAATGACGTTGAAACCGAAGTTGTCCAAAAATTCCACCAAAAAATAAGATAGAAGCAATAACCAACAATTTAGAGTAACCCATTTTTCTTGAGAACTGAGAGACAGCGGAGAGCAAGCAAGCAACAACACGAAGAAAAAAAATAAAGAATGAATGAAGGCAAAAAAATGGAAAGAATTCTTTTTATCCATTTTTGAATGGTGTGTTTCGAATGTAAAAAATTTGTATAAAATTGAAGTTGATAATTCGATCAAGAATGGATAAACACGTTTATTATAGGAATATTTTGTGTTTAATTAATTAATTTTAGTCGTTTCTGTCGCTGTGATAGTAACCAATAAATATTGCATTTTGTTATTACTATCGCAACGAAAGTAACATAAAAAATGGAAATTACAAATTTTGAATTTGTTTCACACCTGTTTAATCTCTAAAATTTAATACAAAACAAGTGAGGTATACTGTAAAAAACTTTTGTAGCAAAACACCGATAAAGAAAAATAGCAACAACTCAGGCGTGTTGGCGAAACGATGCATGAATGACAAATGACATTGCTACAACAAAAAAATGTTTTCAAAAGTGTTGGATCCTCTTTTTCTATCTTCAATCTTTTTTATCTTTATTTTTTTTAAAAAATTATTTTCAGCTACAAGATATGGCTCCTGATGCCAACGATAATGTCGCTGAAGAAAACTTCAATATATTCAGAGAATCAATGTATCAATATTTGAATGAATCAATCAAAGATTTCACTGCTATTAAACCTCAACTGCTTGACATCTTTAAAACTCATCGTCCCATCAGAAATGTTGATTATCAATATGGTCTATCAAAATCAGTGAAAGGAAAATCTCAATTGATTATTCATGAATTTAGCAAGAATCGATCAGCTGTAAGAGAATATTTTAAAGCTGGAAATCAAGTCTGGCATTGTTGTGAATGTACTCGTATTGGAGCTTCAAAGAATGATGATGGAATCGCTGATCTTATTGTTGTACATGGTGTTGTATTTGTTAAATTAGAACATGATTGTAAACCACGAGATCTTTCCTTTGTTCAAAAAGTTCAAAAATTATACAAAGAAAAGAAAGTGGAAGAAGCGGATGTTTTACAAAAAGAAGTTCTTGGTTCAGAAGATTTGAATGTACCTGTAAAACAGAAAAGTGGTGCTGCAAAGCGTGAAACAAGTAAACAACCAGTCAAGATTTTTTCTTTTGTTTATGCGTGTCCTTTTTAGAAGCTGATTCTTCTAAACTTAAAGAAGAGATACTTGCTGAAGTAAGATTACGGTATGCTCAACTGCAAGTAAAAGAAACTGAAGAAAAACACCCTTCCACTATGGATGAACGAATCGATGAAAGCATAGAAGAATTATCGCCTGCAGAAGCATTTGAAAAATTTATTGAAAATTTGGGAGAATATACAGATGAAAACAAAGAAGTTGTTATGGCAAATAAATCAAAGATTTGTTCTCTCTTGAAAACTCGCTACCCTTTAAAAATTGTTGATTATCATTACGGAATGATGTTAAATCTTCGAAATAATCGACGTCTGATTGTTTTTGAATGGAATGATAAAACAAGAGTTCGAGTGTATTCAAAGAGAAATGGGCATAATGAACTTTGGGTTTGTCTTGAATGTTATCGTTTGAATGGTCATAAAGGAAAAAACTCTTTTACATGTTCCTTGATGATGGTTAATGGTGTTGTTTTTGTGCTACGTAATCACGACTGTAAATGTTTACCCCGAGATTATAGACTTGTTACGATTTATCAAAAATATCTTGAAGATGGTGATGCAGTAAAAGCTAGAGCGGTGGCGAGAGCAATCGATTTTACATTTGGGCAGAGCTTTGCACCGTAAGTCGTCTCATATGTTTTTTGTACAAGGATAATGTAAAAGTTTTAAGGAGCACATTTAACACACTTGATTTACCATCTACTTCTTCATTACCAGAAAAGACAACTTTAAAACGAAAAATGGCTTCTGATGATAAAAGTGATCATGTTGCTCTTGATGAAAGATCTCCAGTTCAGAAAAAGTAGGCTTACCCTTTGTTGTCATATAATCAATATTATTTAGATCAAAACTCAATGAATCGAAGTTGGTTGATAATGTTACGGATGAAAATGATCCTGATTTATTTGATGAAAAGATTCCTGTTCGTAATAAGTATGTACTGCATTTGAATTACTGTCAATGTAGATATATTATTTTAGATCTAAACAGAATAAGATACATAAGAATGTCAATGAAAAAGTTGATTCTTCAATTCGTTCTGAACCTACTACATCAGATGCATCAAATTCAATCTATTATTTTGAAAAGCCTTCAACTTCAAAACTGCAAGAAATATGTGAAATACTCAATATTCAATACCGTAACAAAGCAGCTAAATTATGGGATATCATTATGTTTAATCAAATTGATACTGTATCATCAAAACCAGCAGAAACTCATTACTTTGAAACTGAAAATTTTTATCAAATTCTTTCAATATTTTTTACTGGAAAATCAAAACAACATGAACAAATTAAAGCTACAATAATTGATGCATTTCGTGAACAAATGGTTTCTTCAGGTTTGTCTTCCTAATTAAAGGAAAAAAGCAATTCACATGGACTTGCCATTTTTAGTTGAAATTACAACAATGAAATTCAATAAACAATACTTGGATACTGTAACTGATGAACATTTTGTTTTTATTGCCAAATATCTTTCATGCCGAATTTTAATTTTTGATGGTGAAAATGGAATTAAGAAATATGGAAAATGGAAGTCATCTTCAAGTATTCGTTTAACATTGGTTGTTGCACTGAGAAATGGGTATTATTCTATAGTTTTGAAATTATAAGATTTTTATTTTGTTTGTCTTATTTTCGTGCATCTCGTTGTTTTAGTTTTAATAAAATGTCTTTAATAAATTTATTTTTATCGAAGGATGAGTTCTAATACTGACACTTTTTTCTTGCAAATTATTTTTTGTTGAAAACCGGTCAATATGCTTAAGTTAGTATTGGGTTACTGTATTATAGCTATAACAAGCAATAAAGTCGAATAGGCATATTGCTTTACAACCAATGATTGGAATCAAAGTAAATGGATTATCATCCAATTAAAGTTTCTGGTTACAAATATGGTCTTTCAAATAGACAAGAAGAAAAATCTCATCTTATTGTTCATCACTTTAGTAAGAATCGATCATTGGTAAGAGAATATTATAAAGCTGTTGAAGATGGAATTTAAAAATGTTGTGAATGTACTTGAGTTGCTAATACTCGAAGGAATTATTGCTTATTGAACATCCAGAGTCCAACAATGATGATGTTTTACTATACGTTGTTCAAATATCCCTTCAATGAATAAGATCGCCAACGTCAAGTCTTTTTTGTACCGCGTGGCTGTAGAATTTGCTAGAAAAAAGAAGTTTTTTTCGACAAAAAAGAAAAAAAAAAGATTTACACAAGAAAAACTTTATTTTGTAGAAAATTTTACAAGGGCGCACTACAAAAAAGGCTTAACGTGTTGCTTTATAAAAGCATACCGTAACCCGTTGTTACTGAGAAAGAATTATTAACTTCTTTTATTATAAATTTTTTCTTTTTAGAATTTATACCTCTTCTAGCAAAAAATGATTTTGTAGAACACAGTTAAAAAAAAAAGAAACTTTATTGTTCATTACACAACACCAAAACATACACATATTACATAAAAACACAATAGCACCAAAAAGAAATCAACGATGATTGCTGGATGATTTTGAGTTCCATTCAATCACTTTGCTACGTGGATAAAGCCTAATTTGTTCTTGGTAATCTTTCCATTCTTCACTATTCATTCTCCATGGATAGCGATGATGGCGAGGAGCTTTATTAGAACTTCGACGAAGAGAAGCTCGACGAGATGGTGGAGGCTTCTTTGCAGGAGTCTTTTTTGCTGGCTTCTTTGATGCCTTCTTTTCAATTGAAGGAGATGATGAACCATCTTCAAAAGCAGCTTGTGGCCTTTCAAGTGAGGGTGTTTCCTCTTGTGTTGTATCAACAGTTCCTTGTTTTGGAGTTGCAGGCTTTGGACGTGGTGATGGTGGAGCAGCTACAACACCTTTTTGAACAACCTTCTTTGCTTTCTTTGAATTTTCTCGACGAGGCGGTGGTGGGGGAGCATCAACAGCAACAACTTCTTTTTGAACATGCTTTTTTACCTTCTTTGAATCTTCTTTTGCAGGTGTTGCATTCTTTTCTTTTTGCACTTCTTTAACTTTTGCTGCTGCTTTTTCTTTTGATGGTTGCCTTGTTGGTTGATCTTCAGTTGTTCCTTCATTTGATGGTAATACCTTTGCTGGTGCAGGTTCAACTTTCTTGCTCTTCTTTTTCTTTTCAGCTTTATCCTTCTTAAATTCTTCTTGTTTAAGCTTTTCTTCTTCTTCTTTTTGAACATATGGAGACAAATCAAGAGTTGGAAGACTTTCAGGTGAAATCACTCGTAGTTTTCTATCAGCTTTTTCTTTTGCTGCTGCAGCTTTCTTTTGTTGATGATGTTGATAAATGCAATACCTGAAATATATTACTTTTTGTATATTTTCGAACCTCACTTGTAGGCTTTACTTATGATTGGGAGTCTAACGCGCTACCAACTGCTCTCGATCACCTTTTTCCCCCTTTTAAAGAGAAACTCAAAGCTAGTTTCCAAAAAACGATGTAGAACCGTTCTGTGGCAAAAAAAGTACATACCCAATTATAACACCAATAATTAAAAGAACAAGAAAGCCAGCAAGAATTCCGCCAACAATCCACCATGTCGAATCTGCATTTGAGGTTGATGATTCAGTTGTATTTGAGCTCGATACAGGTGTTGATAATGGTGAAAGTGCAGTTGTTGGAGGAGCTATCGTTGTAGGGAACCATCTTTTTGCATTAAGCTAAAAAAGAAACGAATTAAAAAAGCTGGCTAGTAAGGCTGAATAGTAACTTACAACTTTAAGAGGACATTCTGTTGTAGCATCACGAACATGTAAGGTTATTATCTTACCATCACGTTTTACAGGATTACAACTATCAATAGTAACTGCTGCATGGGTTAACTGTGTTTCTGTTGTTGGGTACTTCATCGTTGCTCGTGCATATGTTGAAGCAAGTGTTTCTAAAATATTACAGGCTATACATATTTTTATTCTTATATAACTTACTAGATGTTTGCACCATAAACCACATATAAGTTTTTCCACCAACAGTAATAACCCCAGCTTTAAATCCACATTCATTGAATCCATGACATTCAAGTTTTGCTCCATTATTAGTTTCACCATCAGCTTCGTAACAAACAGAAACACTAAAAATAGATTTATAAAAATACAAGATTAAAAAATATTTCTTACGTTTTATCCAAACAACCAGCTGAACATATTTCAAATTGTAAGTCATCATCATTTGTTAATTCAACATCAATAGTTCCAGGTTTATCTAATACCACATTATTGTCATCATCAGAAGTAAGTTCATTATCATGACTTAAACCATTCATTCCAGTAAGACCCTGTTCCGATCCATTTTGAGTTGTTGTTGCAGTTGTATTTAAATGACGTTGAAACCGAAGTTGTCCAAAACCTCCACCACAAAATAAGATAGTAGAAATCATAAGAAGTTTACAGAAATCCATTTTTCTTGTGAGTTGATAGACAGCAGCAGCGAGCACGCAAGCAACAACACGAAGAAAAAAATAGAGAATGAATGAAGACAAAAAAATGGAAAGAATTCTTTTTATCCATTTTTGAATGGTGTGTTTCGAATGTAAAAAATTTGTATAAAATTGAAGTTGGTAATTCGATCAAGAATGGATAACCACGTTTATTATAGGAATATTTTGTGTTTAATTAATTAATTTTAGTCGTTTCTGTCGCTGTGATAGTAACCAATAAATATTGCATTTTGTTATTACTATCGCAACGAAAGTAACATAAAAAATGGAAATTACAAATTTTGAATTTGTTTCACACCTGTTTAATCTCTAAAATTTAATACAAAACAAGTGAGGTATACTGTAAAAAACTTTTGTAGCAAAACACCGATAAAGAAAAATAGCAACAACTCAGGCGTGTTGGCGAAACGATGCATGAATGACAAATGACATTGCTACAACAAAAAAATGTTTTCAAAAGTGTTGGATCCTCTTTTTCTATCTTCAATCTTTTTTATCTTTATTTTTTTTAAAAAATTATTTTCAGCTACAAGATATGGCTCCTGATGCCAACGATAATGTCGCTGAAGAAAACTTCAATAAATTCAGAGAATCAATGTATCAATATTTGAATGAATCAATCAAAGATTTCACTGCTATTAAACCTCAACTGCTTGACATCTTTAAAACTCATCGTCCCATCAGAAATGTTGATTATCAATATGGTCTATCAAAATCAGTGAAAGGAAAATCTCAATTGATTATTCATGAATTTAGCAAGAATCGATCAGCTGTAAGAGAATATTTTAAAGCTGGAAATCAAGTCTGGCATTGTTGTGAATGTAATCGTACTGCTGCTTCAAAAGATGATGATGGAATTGCTGATCTACTTGTTGTACATGGAATTGTATTTGTTAAATTGGAACATGATTGTGCACCAAGGGAAATGTCATTTGTTCAAAAAGTTCAAACATTGTATAAAGAAAAGAAGGTGGATGAAGCAGATGCTTTACAAAAAGAAGTTCTTGGCTCTGAAGATTTGAATGTACCTGTAAAACATAAAAGTGGTGCTGCAAAGCGTGGAACAAGTAAGTTGTCGAGCTTTTCTCTTTTGTTAATTTATCTTTTTAGAAATTGATTCTTCAAAATCTGATGACGGTATAATTGCTGAAGTAAGATTACTGTATGCTCAACTTCAAGAAAAAGAAGATCGTGAAAAGCTATCTTCAGTTATGGATGAGCAATGCAATGAAAATCAAGAAAAGCTTTCACCAGAAGAAGCATTTGAAGTGCTTTTTGAAAATTTGGAAAAGTATACAAATGAAAGCAAAGAAGCTCTTATGGCAAGTAAATCAAAGATTCTTTCTCTCTTGAAAACTCGCTACCCTGTTAAAATTGGTGATTATCAATATGGATTATTATTAAATCTTCGTGAAAATCGACGTTTGATTGTTTTTGAATGGAACAATCGAAGAAAAGTTCGGGAATATACTAAAAACAATGGTAAGGAACGCTTGTATGACTGTCTCGAGTGTTACCGTGTTAATCATCGTAGAGGAAAAAACGCTTTATACTGTTCGTTGCTGATGGTTAACGGTATTGCATTTGTACTCAGTAAACATGATGATAAATGTAAACCACGAGATTATCGACTTGTTATGATTTATCAAAAATTTCTTGAAAATGGTGATACTGGAAAAGCCATTGCCATGGGTAGATGGATTGGTTTTTCATATGGACAAAGCTTTGCACCGTAAGTATTTGTGTAAGTAAAAAAAATAATTTTAAAATTTTAAGGGGCACTGTTAATACATTGGATGGACCATCTACGGAGGAGACTACTTCAACTACTAAGAATTCTGTTAATGGTAACGGAAAAAATTTAAAAACTTTAACAAATTTAAAACGAAAAATGGTTTCTGATGACGAAAATGATCGTATTTCTCTTGATGAAAAATCTCCTGTTTATAAAAAGTAAGTAAGCTTCTTGTTTATAATCATTATGTTTTAGATCGAAACTCAGTGAATCGATGACGGATGATACTCTAATTAATAAAAATGATCCGGGCTTACTTGTTAAAAAGCTTCTTGTTCGTAATAAGTGCGTTTGGCATTTAGGTGATTTCTAATGAACTTATTTTTACAGATCTAAATTAAAAAAGAGTGTCGACGACGAACTTGATTCTTCAATTCATCCTAAATCTCAACTTACTACATCACATGCATCAAATTCAATCTATTATTTTGAAAAGCCTTCTACTTCAAAACTTCAAGGAATTTGTGGCAAACTGAATATTGAATACCGTAACAAGGCTGCTAAATTATGGGATAAAATTCAATATGATCAAATTGATACCGTATCCGTGCCAACAGAAACTCATTACTTTGAAACTGATAACTTCTATCAAATTCTTTCAATATTTTTTACTGGAAAATCAAAGCAGCATGAACAAATTAAAACTACAATAATTGATGCATTTCGTGAACAAATGGTTTCTTCAGGTTTGTCTTCCTAATTAAAGGAAAAAAGCAGGTTACATGGACTTACCGTTTTTAGGTAAAACTACAACAAAGAAATTCAATAAGAGATATTTGGATACTGTAACTGATGAACATTTTGCTTTTATTGCCAAATATCTTTCATGCCGAATTTTGATTTTTGAAAATACAAATGGAATAAAAAAATATGGAAAATGGAAGTCATCTACAAGTATTCGTTTAACATTGGTTATAGCACTGAAAGATGGATTTTATTCGATTGTTTTAAATTTATAAGATTATTATTTTGAGTTAAATTATTATCGTTGCTTTTGTTTTAATAAAATGTCTTTTATAATTTTTTTACCGAAGGATGAGTTTGAGTTTTAATTCGTTTTTCTTGTAAATTATTTTGCTGAAAATCAGCCATTAAGTTTTAATTAGTTTTGGTGTTACTGTATTATAACTATAACGAGCAATGCAGTTGAATATACATATTGCTTTTTTTTCAACCAATGATTGGAATCAATTTAATTGGATTTGCTGTTAGGTTTAACTCACCAGTAAAAACTTTAATGATTTTTTCTAATGGAACATCTTCACCATTGTTATATTTGAAAATACTACCACCCAAAGAAATTGATTTAACGCCAGATGCAAAATATTTGAGTTCACTATATGAAAATTCTTGATAAAAAAGCATCAATTCTGCAATATCAAGTCGAAAAATTTTTGGAGTAATATCAGAAGTTAAAGTAGATTTTTGCATAGATAAAACTTTTATTTATTAATAATCCAAGTTTTATCATCAAGCTCATCAGCATCAATTTTTTTATGCTGACGATTACAAAAGGAGCCACTAATACATTCCTTTTCAACACAGTATTCCCATTCCTTATGATTACCCCATACTGTAGCACTATTTTGCAAATTCTTTAAAACCAATATTGGATTTTTGAGGAAAAACAATTTGCAAGATTTGATAAGCTTTTCATATACTTGATGACGGATTTTCTCAAATATATTTCATTATCGGCTTTGGAAGTGACAATGGTTAGCATAGCTGATTCACGAAATTGTTGTGGATTTGGAAAAACCATATCACCTGTTAAAACTTCTAGATTCTTTACAACCATTTTCATTAATTGGTGACCAGGCTTATTTGATCCCATAGAATTAATAGCTCGAACTGATACACGATGAGATTATGGCTAAAAATAACTTTGTGTTTAGATTATTTAGAAAATATTGATCACGCAGCAATTAAAAAAATAAATTCTTCAAGGATAAATAAACTTTCTATTTTAAATTTTCTTTCATTGATTATATGCAGCAAAGACTGCGCTATTTCTTATTTGCAACAAAAAAAATATAAGTTGTTAGGCCTTATAAGGAGTTCATTTTTGTCAAACAAAAAATCTTTTTTCCTTCAAAAATTGTTTTGGCGCCAAAAAAATACATCGATGTAATTCTACTAACAAATTTTTTTATGCAAAAACTAATTTTGGTTTATTTTTTTATTGCTGTTTCAGCACCATTTTTTTATTTTATATTCTTATTATATTCCGTTTTTATAGATTAGTTTTTAAATTTAAAAGTTCTACCAACAAGTCCTTCTTACTGTTTTTATCATTTATTTTTTGTTGTCATAAATTGCTAACATTTAATATTGTGTAAAATTTTAGATTCATCTGACAATTGTGAAGCATTTTTGTATGTAAAATGACTGATCCTATTGATACTTCTACTTCATCAGCTGTTGTTGTTGCTGCTACTGCAAAACCAACATTAAATGGTAATGGAAGAATTGTATGGCCGGAAGCTCCTTCACTGACACAAAACTTCAGCCTTCCTGATAATATTATATATTACATGGCAAAGAATCCGTCAACTCCAGAAGAATATCTCAAATTAGCAATGAGCTGCAAATACTTTTTTGAAATGAAGCCTCTTCTTATTGCTGCTCGTACTGATGGTGATGCAGTTTGTTCAAGTAAAAATGAAAAAGAATGTGATAACAAGAATCACAAATGTTGTGCTAAAATTGATGCTAAACTCACCAGCAAAATTTGGTTAACTCATCTGTATTACTTTAATAATACTCCAACTTCTAATACATTACTTCGTCAAAAAATTTTCAAATCCCAAAGTGCTTATCTCAATTGCTGGTTTCAAAGAATTGAATTTGAAAATTTAAAATTGGTTGCTTCATCTTTTCAAAAATTTAGCTTTAATTGTGAAATCGCTGATAAAGATGGAAATACTGTAAAGCTTGAAGAAATTCTTGGCTCCCTTCCGAATGTAAAGGAATTTCATTAGTAAGTTTTTACTATTATATTTCTTATATTAATTTATGTGTGATTTTTAGCACTTTTGATGCTCCTGCTGCAACTGCAATATCTGTGAAAAATGTTGCTCAACTAGGTAATCTTAATAGCCTTCGAATTCTTTCTCTATCGAATATTCCTCAACTTGGTGAAGTTAAAGATATTGAAGATTTTATTATGGTAAATAGATAACATTATTTTAACTAATAAATATTACAATTTTCAGAGTCATATGAATACAAAAATTTGGCTTCACTTTGGCAATTGTCGTCCTGAATACACATCACAACTTAATGCTCTTTGTGATACTCTAATCAAATCTGAAGTTTGCAAGTGTGTTATCGAATATCCTGGACAAGATGATAAGGAGTTTTATGTTATGCGTGAACGCTATTATAAGTAATATTCTTCTTCTTTGTTCATCATTATTCGCTCGTTTGTGATCTCTTTTTTTACTTGTACAACTTTTATCGCATATAGTTAAATCACAGATAAATAAATTTATATCTGTGATTTAACTATACGATTGTGATCTTTTTTTACTTACATTTGGTAATATACTTTCTGTCATGTTTCTTTTTTGTTAATAAAGATCGTTGAAAATGATACCTTTAAGATAGTTACTCACAAAATCGTCCACCATAATATTACAGATAAATGTATTTATGAAATGTGTGCGAAACCTTTAAAAATAATAAAACCTAAGAGCTATCATTAAATCCTTTTTGCATTTCAAGCTTTAATACCTTGCCTGGGAACCAAAATTTTTTGTTAATCATACCTTGTTAATCTCTAAAACACGATACAAAATAAGTGAGGTATACTGTAGAAAACTTTTGATGAAAAATAGCAACACCTGAAGCTTGTTGGCGAAACGATGCATCACTGACATTGGTACAACAAAAACAATATTTTCAAATTTTTTTGCCGGATTTTCTTTTATATTTTTAATCATTATCTTGTTCATAATTACTTTATCACTTATTATTTTCAGCTACATAAGCTATGGCTTCTGATGCCAACGATAATGTCGCTGAAGAAAACTTCAATAAATTCAGAGAATCAATGTATCAATATTTGACGGTACCAATCAAAGATTTTGCTGCTATTAAACCTCAACTGCTTGACATCTTTAAAACACATCGTCCCATTAGAAATGTTGATTATCAATATGGTTTATCAAAATCACTAAAAGCGAAATCACAACTTATCATTCATGAATTTAGCAAGAATCGATCTGCTGTAAGAGAATATTTTAAAGCTGGAAATCAAGTTTGGCATTGTTGTGAATGTACTCGAACGGCTTCATCAAAGAGTGATGATGGAATTGGTGATCTACTTGTTCAACATGGAATTGTATTTGTGAAGTTGGAACATGATTGTGCGCCACGAGAACTTTCATTTGTTCAAAAAGTACAAAAACTTTACAAAGAAAAGAAAGTGGAAGAAGCAGATGCTTTCCAAAGAAAAGTTTTTGGCTCTGAAGATTTGAATGTACCTGTAAAACGAAAAAGTGGTGCTGCTGCAAAACGGGGAACCGGTTTTTTTTGTTTTTTTACTTTTTTGTAATGATCTTTCTTTTTTTAGAAGCATCTTCCTTAAAACATGATGTAGATACAATTGCCGAAGTAAGATTACGATTGGCACAGATGGAAAAGGAAGAAGAAAAGCATCCATCTGTTGGTGATGAACAAACTGATGAAGAAAATGTGCAACCTGAAGAAGCATTTACAAAAATTATTGAAAATTTGAAGGAATACACAAATGAAACTGAAGAAACTATCATGGCGAATAAAGTACGAATACTCTCTATTTTGAAAACTCATCATCCTGTTAAAATTTGTAATTATCAATACGGAGTGGCATTGAATCTTCGTGTTGATCGCCGTTTAATTGTTTTTGAATGGGGTGACAGAAGAAGAGTTAGGGAATATACTAAAAGAAATGATAAAGTAGAACTTTGGCGTTGTCGTGAATGCTTCCGTTTAAATGATCGAAGAGGAAAGATTGCAGTTCAGTGCTCTCTTATAGAAGTAAATGATGTTGTTTTTGTTCATAATGATCACAGTTCCAAGTGTAAACCACGAGATTACCACCTTGTTATGATTTATCAAAAATTTCTTGAAGAAGGTGACACAGTAAAAGCAAGAGCCATGGCAAGAACAATTGATTTTACATATGGACAAAGCTTTTTACTGTAAGTGTTTATGCTTTATTTCTTATGTTTGAATATCTTTATACCATTAAGAGGTACTGTTAATATGCTTAATGCACCATCTACTTCTTTATTATTGGAAAAGACAACTTCAGCTGACAAGAAATCTGATGATTTGGATGAAAATGATTCAAAACCTTTAACAAATTTAAAACGTAAAATGGTATCTGGCAATGAAAGTGATCTTACTGAACAGTCTCCTGTTTATAAAAAGTAAGTTCATTGGTTACTGTATCATGTAATCACTGTGGTTTAGATCAAAACTAAATAAATCGACTTTGGATGATACTGTAACAGATGAAAAAGATCCTGGTTTATTTGATGAAAAGCTTTTTGTCCGTAATAAGTATGCTTGCATTAGATTTGCTATCACTGAAGATATTATTATAGATCAGAATTAAAAAAGATGCAAAAGATTGGAGTTAATTCTATTCATACAAAATCTGTACCCTCTACATCAATTCCAACATCAACAATCTATCATTTTGAAAAACCATCAACTTCAAAACTCAAAGAAATATGTGACAAACTTAATACTGAATACCGTAACAAAGCAGCTAAATTATGGGATACAATTACGTTTGATCAAATTGATACTGCATCATCAAAACCAGCAGAAACTCATTACTTTGAAACTGAAAACTTCTATCAAATTCTTTCAATATTTTTTACTGGAAAATCAAAGCAGCATGAACAAATTGAAACTACAATAATTGATGCATTTCGTGAACAATTGGTTTCTTCAGGTTTGTTTTTTTAAAGTAGAAAAGCTTTTCACATGGACTTACTATTTTTAGGTGAAATATCAACAAAGAAATTCAATAAGAGATATTTGGATACTGTAACAGATGAACATTTTTCTTTTATTGCAAAATATCTTTCATGCCGAATTTTAATCTTTGATGCTAAAAATGGAATTAAGAAATATGGAAAATGGAAGTCAACTACAAGTATTCGTTTGACATTGGTTGTTACATTTAGAGATGGGTATTATTCTATTGTTTTGAAATTATGAGATTTATATTTTGGTTGTTTTATTGTTGGTATTGAGCTTATAATATTTAATGAATGCAATGTTTTTTTGTGATATTTCAGAAAGAATAAAAGCATACATCTATTTTGGGAAAAAATTGTGGTAGAAGAAAGGAATGCAAAAAAAGGTATTACATTTTATTGTTAAGTGAAAGAGTGGTACTGGAAAAAACAAAAAATTGATGTTTTACATGTCAAACGTTTTAACAGAAAAACCTAATTTATGCCAACTTTTCTTTGCAGCTGTATTTAAAAAACTACGAAAAATGAATCAAAACAAATGGAAAGCAAGAAGATTACTAAAAAAAATTTATCGTATTATCTTGTCTTTTTTTTTAAAAATTTTTTGTAATACCCAGTAAATAGCCCTTACATATGTGTACAATCATGGGCAATATCATTTTGCTAGCTTTCACCAAAAAATTTTCTCGAATGAAATTGTGTTATCTATTTTTAGATGTAACTTTGATACATTATCGTTAGTTGCTCATTTGTTTACTTAAGATTGCAAAAAAAACCAACAAAAAATGGAGCAAAGTGTCTTAAAAAAGAGTAAAAAATGCTACAAAAAATGGTAGTACACAAGAAAATAAATGTTATTACACAATAAAAATTTAAACGAATTTAAATTGAGGTGAATCAATTAAAATTCCGCCATCAACGTTAATGCATTGCCCCGTCATATATGAAGCTTTATCAGAAGCCATAAAAACTAAAGCTTCTGCCATTTCTTCTGCAACTGCCGGTTGACCAAGAGGAATTTTAAGGCTTTTAAAAATCTACAATAATCGTATTTTTTTATCGTTTTTTATTGCTTAAAAACTCACCTTTTCTTTCATTTCTTGTGTAGCACCCACTCGATGAATGAATGCTGTATCAGTAATACCTGGATTAAGATTGTTAACTCGGATGTCAGATGGAGCTAATATAGCAGCATAATTTCGTGCAAAATGATCTAAAGCTGCTTTAGAGATATTGTAAAATGGAAAAATTGGGTCAGTTCGATGCCCAACAATGCTGCCAATATTAATGATGTTGCCTATAGTTTTTTCCAAATGAGGGATAGCGAATTCAGTGAGGTGAATGGCACTAAAAATTAATGGGGTTATAAATTGGTTATAAATATTTTGCAGAATCAGTTACTGGCATAGGTTTAACAGCAAAAGTAAGAAAATGATAGTAACCAAAACATTTTATTTTTTGTTTTTATGATTACTATCATTAATGACAGTAACAGTAAAAAACAAAGCCGGAATTATCTAGTTAATATCATTTTAAAATTTTTTCCTAATAACTAATTATTTCATCCACAGCGCCGCAACTTGGGGGGTGTCTGGGGTGTCTGTACACCCCACAGAATTTCAAGTTCATGAAAAAAAGCACAGGTAGTACGTGCGTTTTTTTGAAGGAATATTTTTGTTATTGTGTGTGTATTTTTTGTTGTTGTTTATGAAAAAAAGTTTTTTTTGCCAACTGAGGAGACAAACAAAAAAGCAGAAAGGTGCATTGTATACATTTTTTTAATCAATATTTCTTTAAAAATTTCCATTATAATACAATCATAATCAAGCATTCACACTAAATCTTTAAAACTGCAATGACCAAAAGAACAATTATGTGTTGTAGTTCGGTATATTAAAGATGGGGAAATTGTTGAAAGATTTTTGGGTATGAAGCCATTGAGTTCTCAAACAGCAATTGCAATCAAAGATTTAATGTTACAAATCATAAAAGTAAGATTTTTTTTTTTCACTGCACTGCTCATACATTAAATTTGGCAATTTGCAAAGCAAGTACAGTAGAATATATTGAAACAGCTTTATCTACAATTAATAGTATTTCTGTGTTTATTAGAGCTTCTACGGGTCGATTTCAATTACTACAAGGAACTAATGAAGCTTTCAAAATTTCTACGAAAACCGCTTTAAAAAGATTCTGTGAAACAAGATGGACTGAAAAAGTTGATTCAATTCAAAGCTTTTTGGATTTATTACCAGCAACAGTTATTGTTTTGGATCAACTTCGTGGAGAAAGAGGCGATTCTGCCGCTACTGCAGAAGGATATTTCACTATAATTATCAGTGAACAATTTATTCATACTCTGATTTTATTATCCATAAGTTTTGAAAAATTCCATCATTTTGTTTTATATGCCAAATTTGAAGCAATTTTGCCAGAAAGCAAAATGGAATTTGCAAATATTAAACCATTATTTGAATTTTATATTGAGCATGGAGTTATAGAAGAATCTATTTTAACCATCGAAGTGGATTTTGGTACATGGAGAAAAGTAACTAAAAATACAAAAAATGATGTTCCTATTACAAAATTGCTTATTATTGCAAAAGATTCTAAACTTAATAGTATTGCAACATTATTACAAATATTGGCAACAATTGGAGGCTCATCTGCAACTGCCGAACGATGTTTTTCTGCTTTAAAAAATATTAAAAATTACATGCGAAATGCTACAGAAGATGAACGGTTGGATTCACTTATCTCAATATATTTTAATAGCGTCGTTAGCTGCAGTGAAAAAGAAGTAATTGATGAATATGGCAAATCAAGACATCGTTATGACTTTGCATAAATTTGTATTTTTTTTGTAAAATCTTAATAAATTTTTTTGTTTGAAAATTCTTACTGTAATTTTTCTCTGAGGGCATAAACTTAAAGGTCACAAAGGTCAACAAATGTCACGGACACCCCAGCGATTTTGGCGAAGTTGCGGCGCTGTACAAATGTAAAAAATTTGCATTAAATTGAAGTTGATATTTTGATCAAGTATGGATAAACACGTTTATTATAGGAATATTTTGTGTTTAATTAATTTTAGTTGTTTCTGTCGCTGTGATATTAACCAAAATATTGCATTTTTATGACTTTGTTATTACTATCGCAACGAAAGTAACATAAAAAATTGAAATAGCAAATTTTGAATTTGTTGTACACCTGTTTAATCTCGAAAATTAAATACAAAACAATTGAGGAATACAGTAGAAAACTTTTGTAGCAAAACGCGGATAAAGAAAAATAGCAACAACAGAAGTGTGTTGGCGAAACGATGCATCGATGAAAAAATAGACATTGGTGGTGCAACAAAAAATGTTTTCAAATTTTTTTTCGATGGATCTTCTCTTATTTTTTTATTCATTTTCTTCTTTATAATTACTTTATCACTTATAATTTTCAGTTACAAGAGCTATGGCTTCTGATGCCAATGATAATGTCGCTGAAGAAAACTTCAATAAGTTCAGAGAATCAATGTATCAATACTTGACTGTACCAATCAAAGATTTTGCTGCAATTAAACCACAACTGCTTGACATCTTTAAAACACATCGTCCCATCAGAAATGTTGATTATCAATATGGTCTATCAAAATCGTTAAAAGGAAAATCTCAATTGATTATTCATGAATTCAACAAGAATCGTTCAGCTGTAAGAGAATATTTTAAAGCGAGTAATCAAGTATGGCATTGTTGTGAGTGTGCTCTAACAGGTGCTTCAAAGAAAGATGATGATCTTCTTGTTGTACATGGAATTGTATTTGTTTAATTGGAACATGATTGTGCACCACGGGAAATGTCATTTGTTCAAAATGTTCAAACATTGTACAAAGAAAAGAAGGTTAAAGAAGCAGATGGTTTACAAAGAAAAGTTCTTGGTTCCGAAGATGTGAATGTACCTGTATAACATAAAAGTGGTGCTGCAAAGCGTGGAACAAGTAAGTTGTTGAGCTTTTCTCTTTTGTTAATTTTTCTTTTTAGAAGCTGATTCTTCAAAATCTGATGAAGGTATAATTGCTGAAGTAAGATTACTGTATTCTAAACTGCAAGAAAAAGAAGATCGTGAAAAGCTATCTTCAGTTATGGATGAGCAATGCAATGAAAATCAAGAAAAGCTTTCACCAGAAGAATCATTTGAAGTGCTTTTTGAAAATTTGGAAAAGTATACAAATGAAAGCAAAGAAGCTGTTATGGCAAGTAAATCAAAGATTCTTTCTCTCTTGAAAATGGTCATACTGGAAAAGCCATTGCCATGGGTAGATGGATTGGTTTTTCATATGGACAAAGCTTTGCACCGTAAGTATTTGTGTACTTTTGGTTTGCAAAAATAATTTTAAAATTTTAAGGGGCACTGTTAATACACTTGATGGACCATCTACAGAGGAGACTACTTCAACTACTAAGAATTCTGTTAATGGTTACGGAAAAAATTTAAAAACTTTAACAAATTTAAAACGAAAAATGGTTTCTGATGACGAAAATGATCGTATTTCTCTTGATGAAAAATCTCCTGTTCATAAAAAGTAAGTAAGCTTCTTGTTTGTTTGTTTTATATTTATCATTATGTTTTAGATCGACTCAGTGAATCGATGACGGATGATGCTCTAATTAATAAAAATAATCCGGGTTTACTTGTTAAAAAGCTTCTTGTTCGTAATAAGTGCGTTTTGCATTTGGGTGACTACTAATGAACTTATTTTTGTAGATCTAAATTAAAAAAGAGTGTCGACGACGAACTTGATTCTTCAATTCATCTTGAATCTCAACTTACTACATCACATGCATCAAATTCAGTCTATCACTTTGAAAAGCCTTCTACTTCAAAACTTCAAAAAATTTGTGGCAAACTCAATATTGAATACCGTAACAAAGCAGCCAATCTATGGGATAAAATTCAGTATGATCACATTGATACCGTATCCATGCCAACAGAAACTCATTATTTTGAAACGGATAACTTTTATCAAATTCTTTCAACATTTTTTACTGGAAAATCAAAGCAGCATGAACAAGTTAGATCTACAATAATTGATGCATTTCGTGAACAATTGGTTTCTTCAGGTTTGTATTTTACAGGAAAAAAGCAGCTTACATGGATTTACCGTTTTTAGGTGAAATTACAACAAAGAAGTTCAATAAACAATATTTGGATACTGTAACTGATGAACATTTTGCTTTTATTGCAAAGCATCTTTCCTGTCGAATTTTGATTTTTGAAGATACAAATGGAATAAAAAATATGAAATCGTCTACAATTGTTCGTTTAACACTGGTTGTTGCATTTAAAGATGGGTATTATTCGATTGTTTTGAAATTTTAAGATTTATAATTTGGTTTGCATTATTATCGTAGTTGTTGTTTTAATAAAATGTCTTGAATAATTTCATTATCAAAGCATGAGTTCTAAGACTGATACTTTTTTCTTGCGAATTATTTTGTTGAAAACCGGTCAATATGCTTAAGTTAGTATTGGGTTACTGTATTATAGCTATAATAAGCAATAAAGTTGAATATGCGTATTGCTTTTCAACCGATGATTGGAATCAAAGTAAATGGATTATCATCCAATTAAAGTTTCTGATTACAAATATTATGGTCTTTCAAAAAGACAAGAAGAAAAATCTCATTTTATTGTTCATTACTTTAGAAAGGATCGATCATTGGTAAGAGAATATTATAAAGCTGTTGAAGATGAAATTTAAAAATGTTGTGAATGACTTGAGTTGCTGCTGCTCTAAAGAATTATGATGAGAATAGTGATTTGCTTGCTGAACATCCAGAGTCTAATAATGATGATGTTTTAATAAACGTTGTTCTAAATGAATAAGATCGCCAACGTCAAGTCTTTTTTGTACCGCGTGGCTGTAGAATTTGCTAGAAAAAAGAAGTTTTTCTCGACAAAAAAGAAAAAAAAAAGATTTGCACAAGAAAAACTTTATTTTCTAGAAAATTTTACAAGGGCGCAGTACAAAAAAGGCTTCACGTCTTGCTTTATACAAGCATACCGAAACCCGTTGTCAGAATTGAGAAAAAATTTGTAACAATTTTTCTATTACAAACTTTTTCTTTTAAGAATTCATACCACTTCTAGCATAATATGATTTTGTAGAACATAGTTAAAAAAAAAACTTTATTGTTTATTATGAAACACCAAAACATATACATATTACATCAAAATACAACAGCACCAAAAAGAAATTAACGATGATTGCTGGATGATCTGGAGTTCCATTCAATCACTTTACTACGTGGATAGAGCCTCAGTTGTTCTTGGTAATTTTTCCATTCTTCACTATTCATTCTCCATGGATAGCGTTGATGGCGAGGAGCTTTTTTGGAGCTTCGACGACGAGAAGCAAGACGAGATGGTGGTGCCTTCTTTGCAGAAGTCTTTTTTGATGGCTTCTTTGGTGCCTTCTTTTCAATTGATGGTGATGATGAGCCATCTTCAAAAGCAGCTTGTGGCCTTTCAAGAGACGGAGTCTCTTCTTGAGTTGTATCAACAGTTCCTTGTTTTGGTGTTGGAGACTTTTGATGTGGTGGTGGTGGAGCAGCAACATCTTTTTGAACAACCTTCTTTGCTTTCTTTGAACCTTCTCGACGAGGTGGTGGTGGAGGAGCAGCAACAGTAACATCTTCTTTTTGAGCATGTTTCTTTTCCTTCTTTGAATGTTCTTTTGGTGGTGCTTTCTTTTCTTTTTGCACTTCTTTAACTTTTGCTGCTGCTTTTTCTTTTGAAGGTTCAATTGTTGGCTTTTCTGTTGTTGCTTCTTTTGATGGCACTTCTTTTGCTGGTGTTGGTGCAGCTTCAACTTTCTTGCTCTTCTTTTTCTTTTCAATTTTGTCCTTCTTGACATCAACTTCTTTTTTAGGCTTTTCTTGTTCTTTTTGAACATGTGGAGACAAATCAAGAGTTGGAGTTCTTTCTGGTGAAATAACATGTGCTTTTCGATCAGCTTTTTCTTTTGCAGCAGCAGCTTTCTTTTGTTGATCATAAACGCAAAATCTATAAAATAAAATATTTGTATAATACATAAACATAATTCTAAAAATTCCAATTTTTAGAACTCCTTTGCTTCTCCCTTGTTGACTGGATAGAGTATTTGGTAGTTAGAACAGCAAAAATTTATGTTCTGACGTGGATTCAAAGCTCACTCTTTGCCTTCACCTTTGATTGAAAGTCTAATGCGCTACTATCTGCTCTATCACCTTTTTTCCCTTTCAAAGGAAACTCAAAGCTAGTTTCCAAAAAACGATATAGAATCGTTCTGTAGCAAAAAAAGAACATACCCAATAACACCAATAATTAAAAGAACAAGAACGCCAGCAAGAATACCACCAACAATCCACCACGTTGTAACTGCATTTGATGATGACGAAGAAGATTTAGTTTCATTTGATTTTGATACAGGTATTGTTGATGGAAGTGCAGTTGCTGGAGGAACTGTTGTTGCAGGGAACCATCTTTTAGCACCAATCTAAAACTTAGCAAATTAAACAAGCTTATAACAAATAAAATAAAACAGAACTTACAACATTTATAAAACATCCAGGGTAAGCTTGTTGAACATATAATCTAACAACATTTCCATCATGTTTTAAAGGTTCACAACTTTCAAAAACCCATGAGCCAAAAGATTCTTCATTTGTTGTAGAATACTTCATAACAGCTTGTGCACAAGTTTGTCCATTTATCGCATTTTCTAAAACATTGCAATATTGACATGTAAATCCATTTTTTTACACCATGTTCAAAGGACGAGCTCGTCCTTTGGTAAAACATGGTGTTAATCAACTTACTAGTATATGTTGTTGACATAAACCAAAAAACGTCATTTCTATCTTTACGGATAACTCCAGCTTGAACTCCACATTGATTTAATCCACGACAGTCACCTTTTGCTTTTTCATTGTATTTACTCGGAGCAGCTTCATAACAAACAACAGCTCTAAATTATTTTTTTAATAACACAAACAGTTATTAAAAATTCCTTACTCTTTATTCATACAACCATTTGAACCATCTGAACATACTTTAAACATTAAATCATTTGTCAATTCAACTTCAACAGTTTCATGAGATTCTTTCAAGACGACAACATCATTATCAGATACAAGTTCATCATCAAGATTTAAGCCATTTACTTCAGTAGTATCACGATCCATTCCACCAAGACTTTTTTCCGATCCATTTTGAGTTGGTGTTGCAATTGTACCCAAATGACGTTGAAAGCGTAGTTGTCCGAAAGTTCCACCAAAAAATAAGAGAGAAGCAATCACCATAAATTTACAGCAATCCATTTTCCTTGAGAGTTGATAGAGAGCAGCGAGGAAGCAAGCAACAATGCGAAGAAAAAAAAGCGAGAATGAAAGAAGGCAAAAAGTTGGAAAGAATTTTGTTTTATCCAGTTTTGAATGGTTTGTTTCGAATGTAAAAAAATTTGCATTAAAATGAAGTTGATAATTTGATCAAGAATGGATGGACGCGTTTATTAATGGAATATTTTGTGTTTAATTAATTTTAGTTGTTGTGATAGTACCCAATAAATATTGCATTTTTATGCTGTTGTTATTACAATCACAACGACAGTACCACAAAAATTGAAATTGCAAATTTTGAATTTGTTTCACACCTGTTTATTCTCTAAAATTTAATATAAAACAAGTGAGATATACTGTAGAAAACTTTTGTAGCAAAACACCGATAAAGAAAAATAGCAACACCTGAAGCTTGTTGGCGAAACGATGCATCACTGACATTGGTACAACAAAAACAATATTTTCAAATTTTTTTGCCGGATTTTCTTTTATATTTTTAATCATTATCTTGTTCATAATTACTTTATCACTTATTATTTTCAGCTACATAAGCTATGGCTTCTGATACCAATGATAATGTCGCTGAAGAAAACTTTAATAAATTCAGAGAATCAATGTATCAATACTTGAATGAACCAATCAAAGATTTTACTGCTATTAAACCTCAACTGCTTGACATCTTTAAAACACATCGTCCCATCAGGAATGTTGATTATCAATATGGTCTTTCAAAATCACTTAAAGGAAAATCTCAACTTATTATTCATGAATTTACCAAGAATCGTTCAACTCTACGAGAATATTTTAAAGCTGGAAACAATGTTTGGCATTGTTGTGAATGCACTCGAACTGGAGCTTCAAAGAATGATGATGTTAATGATCTTCTTGTTGTACATGGAATTGTATTTGTTAAATTGGAACATGATTGTAAACCACGAGATCTTTCATTTGTGCAAAATGTTCAAAAACTTTACAAAGAAAAGAAGGTTGAAGAAGCAGATGCTTTACAAAAAGAAGTTCTTGGTTCTGAAGATTTGAATGTACCTGTAAAACAGAAAAGTGGTGCTGCAAAGCGCGGAACAAGTAAGTTGTCGAGCTTTTCTCTTTTGTTAAGTTATCTTTTTAGAAGCTGACTCTTCAAAATCTGATGACGGTATAATTGCTGAAGTAAGATTACGGTATGCTCAATTGGAAGAAAAAGAAGCTCAAGAAAAGCAACTTTCTACTTCTGATGAACAATCCGATGAAGATCAAGAAAATCTGCCACCTGAGGAAGCATTTGAAAAAGTTATTAAAAATTTGAAGGATTATACAAATGAAAGCAAAGAAGTTGTTATGGCAAATAAATCTAAAATTCTTTTTGCTATGAAAACGCATTGTCCTGTTAAGAGTGTTAACCTTTTATATGGATTAACCCAAGATCTCCAAAAAGGCCACCGCTTAATGATTTATGAATGTAATGATAGAAAAAGAGTCCGGGAATATACTAAGAAAAATGGTAAAAACGTTCTCTGGGTTTGTCTACAATGCTATAATCTTTATAGCCGTCGAAAATTACGATTATCGTATTCGTATATGTATATGGTAAATGGTATTTCTTTTATCGAAAAGAATCATGATCCTCTTTGTAAACTTAGAGATTATAAACTTGTGATGATTTATCAAAAATTCCTTGAAGATGGTGATACAGCAAAAGCAAGAGCTATGGCAAGAACAATTGATTTTACATATGGACAAAGCTTTTTACTGTAAGTTTTTATGCATTTTGCTGATGTATGAATGATGATATACCATTTAGGGGCACGGTTAATACGCTTGAAGAACCATCTACTTCTTCATTACTAGAAAAGACAACTTCAACTGGTAAGAATTCTGACAATAAGAATGAAAAAAGTTCAAAGAATTTAACAAATTTAAAACGAAAAATGGTTTCTGATGCTGAAAAATCTCCAGTTCATAAAAAGTATGTTTACTGGTTACTGTATCATATAATCACTGTGATTTAGATCAAAGCTGAATAAATCGACTTTCGATAATACTGTAAATGATGAAAATGATCCTGGTTTATTTGATGAAAAGCTTCCTGTTCGTAATAAGTATGTTTGCGTCTGAGTGATTAAACTATAAACTAAACTTATTTTTAAAGATCAAAGATGAAAAAAAATAAACATCATGTGGATGACAAAGTTGACTCAATTCATCCAAAATCTGAACCACCTACTTCAATTCTACCAACTTCAATCTATCATTTTGAAAAACCATCAACTTCAAAACTCCAAGAAATCTGTGATAAACTCAACATTAAATACCGTAACAAAGCTGCCAAATTATGGGATAAAATTATGTTTGATCAAATTGATACCGTATCATCGATTCCAACAGAAACTCATTACTTTGAAACGGATAACTTCTATCAAATTCTTTCAATATTTTTTACTGGAAAATTAAAACTACATGAAAAGATTAAAACTACAATAATTGATACATTCCGTGAAAAAATGGTTTCTTCAGGTTTGTTTTTTAAAGAAAAAAAAACACAATTCACATGGACTTACCATTTTTAGGTGAAATATCAACAAAGAAATTCAAAAAACGATATTTGGATACTGTAATTGATGAACATTTATCTTTTTTTGCCAAATATCTTTCATGCCGAATTTTGATTTTTGATGGTGAAAATGGAATTAAGAAATATGGAAAATGGAAGTCATCTACAAGTATTCGTTTAACATTGGTTGTTGCGTTGAGAGATGGGTATTATTCGATTGTTCTGAAATTATAAGGTTTATATTTTGGTTGTTCTATTGTCTTGCATTTTTGTTGTTCTTTTTATAATAAAATGTCTTTAATAATTTTATTTTTATTGAAGGATGAGTTCCAATACTAATACTTTTTTCTTGCGAATTATTTTGTTAAATTCAGCCAACATATTTAAATTAGTTATGAATTACTGTATTTTATTTTCTTCATCGATGAAGTTCGATATATGTATTAGTTTTGGATTGATGGTTGGAATTGATGTAAATAGACCTGTCTATTGCGTTTACCTTGAACTTATGTTGTTTATTCGCGGTCTATTGGAAAACATAATAAAGAAGTTTGGCAGTAGTTCTTTTTTTTGAAATATCGTTGTTGTTCATTTTGCCAGACTACAAAATTTGTTGTTTCAAAAATTTTTAGACGCGAAATAAATATGTTGTTGTTGCGTTCCTTCTATGATATAAGCTTTATCTATCAACAACTTCTTTTTAGTTCTTTAATTTTTATTTATGTTGCAACAAACATAAATAAAAATTAACGTTGTTGTAAATTGTTTATACTAAATAAATTACTTGATTTTAGGTTCATCTGAAGCATTTTTATGTGAACAATGACTAATCCTGTTGATACTTCTACTTCATCAGCTGCTGTTTTTGCTAATGAAAAACCAACTTCAAATGGTAATGGAAGAATTGTATGGCCTGGTGGACCAGCAAAGAAACAAAATTTCTGCCTTCCTGATAATATCATTTATTATATGGCTACAAATCCTGCCACTCCAAAAGTATATGTCAAGTTGGCTATGAGCTGCAAATACTTCTTTGAAAAGAAGTCTCTTCTTATTGTTGCTCGTACTGATGGTAATAAATTTTGTTCAAATCAAGATTGTTCAAAAAAATATAAATGCTGTGTCAAAATTGATCTAGCTAGAATTACAAGCAAAATTTGGTTGACTGATCGATATTTCTTGAATAATACTCTACCTTTTAATACATTACTTCCTCAAAAACTTTACAAATCTCAAAATGCTGATCTCAAATGCTGGTGGAAAAGAATTAAATTTGAAAATTTTAAATTGGTTGCTTCATCTTTTCAAAAATTTGACTTTCATTGTGCTAAAATGGTTGATAATGATGGAAATGTTGTTATGCTTGAAGAAGTTCTTGGCTCCCTTCCAAATGTAAAGGAATTTGATTAGTAAGCTTTTATTATTATACTTTTTATATTAAGTTATTTGTTATTTTTAGCACATTCACTTTTAATGCTGCAAGTGGTTTAACCATGAAAAATATTTCTCAGCTTGATAATCTTAGTAGCCTTCGAATTCTTCGTTTAATTAATATTTCTGAACTTTTTGATGTTAAAGATATTGAAGATTTTATTATGGTAAGCTGATAACATTATTTTAACATATGTATTTACACTTCATTTTTTAGAATCATAAAGATACCAAAATTTGGCTTCATTTTCTCTATGGTATTCCTAATGCATACAAGTTTCAACTTGATGGTCTTTGTGATACTGTAATCAAATCAGAAGTTCTTAAATGTGTTATCAAATATCATGGACAAGATGAAAAGAAGTTTGCTGTTATGCATGAACGCTATGCGAAGTAATATTCTTCTCCTTTGTTTATCATTATTCGCTCGTTTGTGATCTCTTTTTTTACTTGTTTTACTTTTTTCTCATGTTTCTTTTTTATTAATAAAGAAAATGCTATCTTTGAAATAGTTACTCAAAACATCGTCCAGTGTTAAATTACAGATGAAGATATTTATGAAATACGTGTTAGCAGTCTTTAAAAAGAATTTAGTCAAATAAATATTTATTGTGTTTTTTTTGTTGGTATTTTTTAAAACGGTTTATTGCGCGTTCTTTAAGAGCTATCATTAAATCCTTTTTGCATTTCAAGCTTTAATACCTAGCCTGGAATAAAAACTTGTTAATTTGTTAATCATGCCTGTTTAATCTCTAAAATTTAATACAAAACAGGTAAAGTATACTGTAGAAAACATTTGAAGCAAAACACCACCAAAAAATAGCAACAACTGACATGTGTTGGCAAAGTGATGCATCAATAACAACTGACACTGATACAACAAAAAAAAAGTTTTTAAATTTTTTTGCTGGATCTTCTTTTTTTTATTCAAATCATTTTCTTCTTCATAATTACTTTATCACTTATTATTTTCAGCTACAAAAGCTATGGCTTCTGATACCAATGATAATGTCGCTGAAGAAAACTTTAATAAATTCAGAGAATCAATGTATCAATACTTGAATGAACCAATCAAAGATTTTACTGCTATTAAACCTCAACTGCTTGACATCTTTAAAACACATCGTCCCATCAGGAATGTTGATTATCAATATGGTCTTTCAAAATCACTTAAAGGAAAATCTCAACTTATTATTCATGAATTTACCAAGAATCGTTCAACTCTACGAGAATATTTTAAAGCTGGAAACAATGTTTGGCATTGTTGTGAATGCACTCGAACTGGAGCTTCAAAGAATGATGATGTTAATGATCTTCTTGTTGTACATGGAATTGTATTTGTTAAATTGGAACATGATTGTAAACCACGAGATCTTTCATTTGTTCAAAATGTTCAAACATTGTACAAAGAAAAGAAGGTGGATGAAGCAGATGCTTTCCAAAGAAAAGTTCTTGGTTCTGAAGATGTGAATGTACCTGTAAAACATAAAAGTGGTGTTGCAAAAAGTGGAACAAGTTTGTCGTTTGATTTTTTTCTTTTGTAAATCCAGAGCTCTTTTTAGAAACTGATTCATCTAAACTTAAAGAAGATATGATTGCTGAAGTAAGGTTACAGTATGCTCAATTGCAAGAAAAAGAAGCTCAAGAACAGCAACCTTCAACTTCTGATGAGCAATGCAACGATAGTCAAAAGAAGTTATCACCTGAAGAAGCATTTACAAAAATTATTGAAAATCTGAAGGATTATACAAATGAAAGCAAAGAAGCTGTTATGGCAAATAAATCACGGTTTCTTTTTCTCTTAAAAAATTATCGTCCTGTTAAAATGTGTAATTATCAATATGGATTATTGGCAAATCTTCGAGGAAATCGACGTTTGATTGTTTTTGAATGGGGCGATAGAAAAAGGGTACGGGAATATTCAAAGAAAAATGGCGAAAAAAATAAGTGGATTTGTCTTGAATGCTATCGTGTAAATCATCGTAGAGGAAAAAATGCTTTTTACTGTTCGCTTGTTATTGCCAACGATGTCGCCTTTGTACTGAATAATCACGACTGCAAGTGCAAACCTCGAGATTATAAACTCATTATGATTTATCAAAAATTTCTTGAAGAAGGTGATACATCAAAAGCTAGAGGTATGGCGCAAATAGGTTTTTCTTTTGAACAATTCTTTTTGTTGTAAGTTTTTATGCATTTTGTTGATGTTCAAATAATGCTAATATATTAAGGGGTACAATCAATACAATTGAAGGGCCATCTACTTCTTCTTCGTTAACAAAAAAGTCAACTTCAGCTGACAAGAAATCTATTAATGTTGATGACAGTAATTCTAAAAGCTTAACAAGTTCAAGACGAAAAATGGTTTTTAATAGTGAAGATGATTGTTTTTCTGTTGATGAAAAATCTCCAGTTCATAAAAAGTAAGCATGCTTCTTGTTTGTTATTATATTTATTATTATTTTTTAGATCAAAACTTAATAAATCAACTTTGGATGATACTGAAACTGATGAAAATTATCCTGGCTTACTTGATGAAAAGCTTTCTGATCGTAATAAGTATGTTTGCATTTCAGCCACTATTAATAAACATATATTTATAGATCTGTCATTAAAAAGAATAAGAAGCAGCTCGATGACAAAATTAGTCCTTCAATTCATTCTCAATCTGAACCTGTTTCATCGACTGCAACACCTGCAAACTATCATTTTGAAAAACCTTCAACTTCAAAACTTCAAGAAATTCGTGACAAACTTAAGATTGAATACCGTAACAAAGCTGCCAAATTATGGGATAAAATTATGTTTGATCAAATTGATACTGTAGCATCAGCACCAACAGAAACTCATTATTTTGAAACGGATAACTTTTATCATATTCTTTCAATATTTTTTACTGGTAAATCAAAACAACATGAACAAATTAAAACTACCCTTATGGATGTATTTCGTGAACAATTGGTTTCTTCAGGTTTGTTCCTTTTTAGTGGAGAAGGGTTATTTGACGCCTTTTGCATTACTGTTCGACAAAATGATGGGAAATGTATTATTATAAATATTTATGTTTTGCGTTTTTTCGCAGCGTTAAATATTACAAAAAGCGTCAAATTCTGTTATTATCATTTTTACTTTTTGAGTTGTCATAATTGATCTTTTAGGTGAAATATCGAAAAAGAAGTTCAATAAACAATATTTGGATACTGTAACTGATGAACATTTATCTTTTTTTGCCAAATATCTTTCATGCAGGATTTTAATTTTTGATGGGGAAAATGGAATTAAGAAATATGGGAAGTGGAAGTCATCTACAAGTATTCGTTTAACATTGGTTGTTGCATTAAGAGATGGGTATTATTCGATTGTTTTGAAATTATAAGATTTTTTATTTTGGTTGTTATTGAGTTTATAAAATTTAATAAATGCAATTGTTTTTGTGATATTTTAGAAGAATAAAAGCATACAGCTATATTGGGAAAAATTGTGGTTGAAGAAAGGGATGGAAAAGAAGTAATACATTTTATTGTTAATTAAAAGAGAGGTACTGTAACTTTAAAGAAACAAAAACTGATGTTTTAAATGTGAAACGTTTTAACTGAAAAACCTAATTTATGCCAACTTGTCTTTGCAGCTGTATTTTTTTAAAAAACTACAAAAAATGAATCAAAACAATTGGAAAACAAGAAGTTTACTAAAAAAATTTTTAACGTATTATCCTGTCTTTTAAATATTATGGGTCCCAATGATATTTAATATTGCTTAAGCCCCAGCTGAAGTATTCTAGAAACGAACGTTGTTTTGATTAAAAAGCTTTTAAACTAATTTTTTTTGTTAAAGTTTTATTGCTGAACTTAAGTTGATGTTGTTGAACAACCACGCAATTGATCTTTTGCAGAGGTTATTAGTGAAGTCACTGACTTCTTCTGTATTACATACGTTATCGTTTAAGTTTAGTCATATCTATTTACTTTTTTCTTCAACAAGAAAATTTTTTCAATTATTCTATTTCTGGCTCTCGTCAACCTCCTGACTTTTTCACTTTAACTTTTCAAATTCTAATAACTTGTTTTTTTTTATTGTTTGAAACATTTTTGCACTTTATTTTTTTAAAGTGGTGAAAACGTTAATGATCAACACTTATCCAAATATTATTTTCCCTGTTGCTTATTTGCCTGCTATTATACCTCAAAAAATATTAGCAAAAAATAAACAAACATGGAAAGATAAACAGAAAAAGCGAGAGAGGAGAAAGGTAAACTAACTAATACTGCGGATATTCAAAAACAGTATTTAAGAAAGTAAAAGTTGAAACTTTTTTTCATGTTTTTTTTTCATTGTTATTGAAACTTTTTGTGTTTTCTCAAGTTTTCGAGAAGAAAAATGGAAAAATTGTTTGTAATTTTTGCATTCTTTGCTACCGTATCAGCATTCTCGCTAATGCCATCAATGCCGAGTATGCCTGGAATTGGTCGAACACAATCTGCTGGAGCAAGAGGTCAATTGGTGAGTGTTTTAAAAAGGGGCTACTAACTGCGATAATAAAAAATGTTAATGGCAACTGATTAGGAGATCTTAAAATGAAGGCACAAATAAATTCTGCACAAAAAAATACAGGCACAAATCTGGAGGTGGATTATTTTCAGCACAGCCAAATAGAAATCTTTATATAATAATAATAATTTCTCTGTATAAAAAAATTACATTTTTTTTTCAAAAAATATATTTTTTTTTGCCTTTCGGCTTTCTCTTGCTACGATGTTTTCAAGAGACCCCTCACAGCACTTGGGGAATAGCTGTCGGGGATCGAACCCCTGACGCTGCCAGCATAGTGTTGAAGTCAAAGGTCGTTGCGCTTACCACTATGCTATAGCAGCGCTGAAATTTTTATGTCAAACTTGAACCAAACTTGAAAGAACAAAAAAAGTATCTTTTTCGATATTTTTGCTGTAAGCTGTTTTTATAAAAAAACTTTTAAGTTTTAAAATTTTCATGCAGAGAGTACCAATGCTAATAATTATAGCTATTTTGACTATTGTTTTCTTGTTTATTTAATCTTAAAAATCCCTTTCCAGCTCTGCAACGGAAGACCAGCTGGAAATGTTAAAGTTAAACTCTATGATGATGATCGAGGTATTGATACTGATGATTTAATGGCACAAGGCACTACAGATATGAATGGAAATTTTATGCTTCAAGGTTATACAAGTGAATTTACAACTATTGATCCTAAAATTAATGTGTATGTTTTTCTCAAATTTTGTATTTTTTACTTTTAACGAAATTGTTTTTGCATTACTTTTTTTGTGATTAATATTTTTATCATTATTTTAGCTACCATGATTGCAATGATGGAGTTACAGTAAGTTTATATTTTGTGTACTTGAGTTTTAAAAATGTTATTTTATTTTTTAGCCATGTCAAAGAAAAATTTCAATCATGATCCCCGGTAGGCACTTATCGCGACCCCATTACTGTTGTTCAACACTTTTTACATTTTTTCTGTCGAAACCCAAAAACTGAAATTTCAAGTTTTTCTAGTTATGAAATTTCATAATAGTATTCATTTGTTTTAGATAATTATGTTTCAAGTGGACAACGCCCACAACAAATTTATAATGCTGGACAAATTGAACTTGCTGGAAAGTTTGCTGGTGAAGAACGAGATTGTCTCAATTAAAAGAATATTGGTGTTTAACAACTTTATTTCTTATTCAATAAAATCATGTAAATTTTTGTTCTAATAGTTTAATTTTAACAAAAAATTCTGATTAAATGTCTTTTAAAATCTTTAATCATAATAAAAAAAATTTTATATTGTAATATGCAAATACCGTGCCACAAATGTCGAATTACTTTCTACCAGGATTAAAAACAAAAAAAATTTATATTGACAGTAATAACAAAAACATAAGAGACAAAAAAAGTAGAGTAAATAAAACAGTAAAAAAAATAACATTAAAATTCATAGTTCATTGAGTATAGCGACTTGTCAAAATTTCGTATTTTTCAGGATTTTGTCCACGATAGCAAATAATACGATTTGGAATTTCTGATGTAATAATAGTATCAATAAGACCATCAAGTTGATTCTTGTATTCGATAGAAATATTTGAGCGAAAATAAAGATAAATTTTTTTATCTTTGTGAGCCTAAAATATGTAAAGATTTAAAATTAAGTTAACCATAAGAATATAAAAATGTTACCGTAATAAAATCATCAAGATCTTTAACATATAGAGTATCCGGAGTATTACGAAATACAAGCTTTTGAAGATTACCAAGATTTCTGAGTTTGCAAATATTTTTCATTGTTGAGGCAGTAGCTTTAGGAGAATGGCTAAAAAATAAAAGGAACGATTTATGATCCAAATCCAAGTAAACAACAAAAAACTTACTGATAAAATTCTTTAACATTCGGCAGTAATTCAAGAATTTCTTCAAGCATCATGTCTCTTTCATCATTATCTATTACGCTTCCACATTGTAAAGAAAAGATTTGAAATTTCATTGCCCATAATTTCATTTCATCTGCAGCCATTCGGCCAGAAAAAGTAAATCGAGCCTTTTCACATCGATAAAACTTTGACAAAAACAAGGAAAAATTATTTTTCAAAGAATAACAATAATATTCAAATTCATTAGTTAACCAAATTTTGATTTTTGAAAGTTTTGTAATATCAAATTGAACACAGCATTTTTGTTTCAGATTGTTACATTTGATTGAATCATTTGAACAAATTTTTTCTCCACCTTCATGAATACGAGCAACAACAAGAAGAGGTAATTTTTCGAAAAAGTATTTACATGATTGAGCAAGCTTGAGATAGGTTTCTGGTGTTGATGAATTCTTGGTAATATAATATATAATATTTTCTGGTAGATCGAATCTTTGTTTGAATGATGGTGCGTCAGGCCAGCTAATTCTTCCATTGCGATTAGATGGTTGCAAAGCAGGAATACTAAAAGTATTCATTTGAATTTTGCTAAAGTAGATTATATGATTCTAAAATGTAACTATATGAATTAAAGACAAGCAATAAAAAAATAAATACTGAAAAATTAAAAAATTTTAAAGTTCAATAGCAGTGATTGACCCCATTGAAATTTTAGGGCTAGAAATTTTCTATGGCACTTTTTGATTTCCAAAAATGCAGTTCTGCAAAAAAATCAATTGATTTTCAAATCAAAAAATGCTAAATATTAAAAATCATTCACATTGCTTAAGAATCTTAAGGAGGTGTTATAAACAGCTCGAGTTCTCTTTTATCGTTTCGTGTTTTGCCATTTTATTTTTATTCCTAGACAATTTCTTAAGGTTAATGTTCTTTATTTTAGTTCCATATTTTTCACTAACAAAAACATGGATCAAATTCATGGCGCATCTTTAGCTCTTATTTCAGATGCCTCAAAGAAAAATGGAAAAATTCCATGGCCAGAAGCATCATCAATGAAGCAATCTTTTTCTATTCCAGATTCAATCATTTATTATATTACTAAAAATCCATCAACTCCAGAAGTCTGTTCCAAATTGATTCAAACATGCAAATATTTTTTTGAAAAAAACCCAATTCTTGTTATTTCATATAATGATGAAAATGCAATATTTTCAAAGTATCAATATGACCAATACTTCAAAAGACCTGTCGTATTAGATATAGATAAAATAACAAGCAAGATTTGGATTACTGATGAATTCAATTTAACGAAAAATTTTATTCCAAATTTTAATATTATTTCTAAACTTTATCGATGTGAAAATGCTCGTCTTTGTCTTATGGGTTTAAATATGGTTTTAAAAGATTTCAAAGCACTTGCTTTAGTATTTCAAAAATTTTCTCTTTGTGCTATTCAAATTACTGATAATGATGGAAATGCTGTTATGCTTGATTCAATTTTAGAAGCTATCCCAAATGTAAAAGAATTTTTTTAGTAAGTTTTAAATTTTTTTCTTATTTTTAATTTTTTGATCTAATTTTTAGCTCGTTTGATACTACAACAGCTGCTACAACTACAACCATAAAAAATATTGCAAAACTTGAAAATATAAATAATCTTTGTGAATTTAAATTGTTCGAAATTCCTGAAGTTTTTGTTGTAGAAGATCTTAAAGATTTTATTAAGGTAATAAATTTTTCTTGTATACATTTTTCATTTTTGTTATGTTTTTAGAAATACAAAGATACAAATATTTATTTACATTTTAATGAAATGATTTCTGAAGAATACAAAGCTCAACTTGATCAACTTATTGATATGATTATTGCATTACAACTTTCAAATTGGAGAATCTTTCATCGTGGACGAATTTGGAGAAAAAACATGTATTTTGAAAAGTCTTTATTGTATGTAAATGAAGAAAAAAGTAATTTTTTTGACATTTCTTTTTTTTGCACATTGTTTTTACTGATTTTGTTGTTGTTGTTACTTTTTTTATTATAAAAATGCAGCTTTGTTTAATGATAAGTGATTACAGTTCGTGTCTAGATATCTTGATAATGCAATGATAAGAGATTCAATATGGACATTACCATATTTTAATTTGTATCCTAATAGTATATATGAAATTCTTTTTAGTCAATAAAACAAAAAAATTGTATGATCAACTGCTTATTTATAAGGTAATCAATAGATATTTTGCATTCATCTTTCCTTCTTTTTTTTCAACAGCACAGAATTTGGGAAAAATGAAGCATTTTCTTGTATTTTTACTTCTTATTTCTGTTATTTTATATACCATTGCAGCTGATCCAATTACATGTTCAATATGTAAATCATCGTTTACAGCTTTTGTATCCCAGTTACAAACTGATCCAATTTTTTTGGTAGGTTTTGCAATTTTTTGCTTTTTTTTAAAAATGGAAATAAACTTATAAAAAAGATACTAAACAATGGTGTTCATTTAAATATATATTTATGCCAAATTTAGACAACCCTAAGATAGAAAGCTCACTTTTTTTGTATAATTAAGTTTCGCACAATTTTGCTTGACATGATGCTTTAACTCAGAAACAAGGGATAACTAAACACCCCTCCGTAAGCTATCAATATGTCAAATGATCATTCAATTAAAATTTTCAACGTTCCACCAAAATTATTTTTTTCCATTTACATATTTACAGAGCTTATTTTATCAAAAATGCAAAACATTGTTAGCGCTGTGTTGCAACACCCCATATGCGTAAACAAGTTTATCAAAATGAATTATAATATAATGCCAAGTTCAACTGTTCAATAAAATCCATATGCAGTCTTAAAACACATTCTCATCTTTTGGGCTTTGTAGATCATGTTTGTAAGGGAGCGGATGGTTACGTACTATATTATTTTCAACGTATTTTTTGAAATAAACTTTCCTGACAATCGGGGCAAGTGATAGTAATAGATATTTTTTACAATAAAAAATTCGATGTCTTTTTATCTTCTTCAATAAAGAATGTGTGAATTTTATGTGCTTCAAGAAAAAATTTCTTTTAAAATAACAAAAAAAAGGTATAAGGAAAAAATCAATACAACAAAAAAAACACATGAGTTCCTTTTAATGTTTATTGAGTCTTATCATAATTTTGAATTTTTCTTCATCTTGTCCACGATAGCAAATAATACGATTTGGAATTTCTGATGCAATAATAGTATCAATAAGACCATCAAGTTGATTCTTGTATTCGACAGAAATATTTGAGCGAAAATAAAGAAAGATTTTTGTATCTTTGTATTTCTAAAAAATGGATATGTTAAGTTCTCGTCATTTACATATAAGAAGTTACCGTAATAAATTCATCAAGATCTTTAACATTTAGAGTTTCTGGAATATTGCGTAGTATAAATTTTTTAAGATTACCAAAACTTTTAAGTTTGCAAATATTTCTCATTGTTGAAGAAGTTGCATGAGGGAAATGGCTAAAAAAATGATATTACAAGTGGAGTTAAAGCCTCATTTTTTCCTTAACTAACTATACACTATATTTTAAAAAAAACTTACTTAAGATATTCTTTAACATTAGGAAGTAATTCAAGGACTTCTTCAAGCATCATTTTTCTTCCATCATCATCAATTACATTTGCACCTTGTAAAGAAAAGATTTGAAATTTCTTTGCCCATAATTTGAATTCATCTACTAAAATCCTGCCAGAAACAGTAAGACGAGCATTTTCACATTGATAAAGTTTTGGCAAAAATACTTTTTGATTTTTTAAAAAACAATAACAAGAAAGTTCAAATTCATTTGTAAGCCAAATTTTACTGTTTGAAAGTTTTGTAATATCAAATTGAACACAGCATTTTCGTTTCATATTTCCACATTTGATTGAATCATTTGAACATATTTTTTCTCCACCTTCATGAATACGAGCAATAATAAGAAGAGGTAATTTTTCGAAGAAATATTTACATGATTGAGCTAGCTTGAGATAGACTTCTGGTGTTGATGGATTCTTGGTAATATAATACATAACTGAATCAGGAAGTGAGAATATTTGTCTGCTTGATGGAGCTTTAGGCCATGAAATTTTTTCATCACTATTTGATGGTTGTGAAGCATGATCGTTAAAAGTATCCATTTTAATTTTAATTGCTGGATCTAAAATAAGAGTAAGATAAATAAAAACTCTTAAATAAATGCAAGCTTGTAGCAGAAATGATGAATTTAAAATAAAAAAAATTATATTATTTGCAGATATTTTTGGCAATAAAAACTGTCAGAAGGCCATGATTGCACTTTTTGAAAAAAAAGTATCGATGAACTATTCTTATTTTTATTGTTCAAGCAAATTTTTTGCACATATGAAAAATCGTCACTTTTTTTAAAGACAAAAAGCTTATTTGTTTAATTGAATCTTTTCCGAATATACTTTTTTTACCTTGAGGGCATGACTTTGCACAAAGATTAATAAACTTTTTGGACATGAAGTCTCAAAAAAGATTTTGTTTGGGACTTGTGTGCTAGACAAAAACAATTCTATTACGTTTCAATCAATTCTAATCAAGCAGCCGAACATGACATAACTGATAAGCATGTTGATTATGCTTTTTAAAGTTAATCAATAATTGCTTTTTACTTTCTCTTTTCTCTTCTTTAGTTTTATTTTACAGCAACTGAAAAAATGAAATCGTTTCTTATATTTTTGTTAGTTATTTTTGTAACCTTTTATGTAATTGAAGCTGATCCCTTCACATGTTCAGTCTGTAAATCATCATTTACAACTTTTGTTTCCCAGCTACAAACTGATCCAACTGTTTTGGTAGGTTTTTCACTTTTTGATCTTTGTAAAAACGGAAAGATATCAAAATATTCACAGGCTTTAAAAAATATTTTGATTGTCGCATATCCTCTACAGGGTATGCGACAAATTTAAACACCTCTGACATAGAAATGTCATTTTTTCGCTTAATTGAGTTTCACACAACAGCGCTTTGCCTGCGACTTATAGCTAAATAATCCATGTGAAATTTTAAGAAACATGGAAACATTGAACACTACTTTGTAAGCTATCATGAAATTAAATGATCAACTAAACTTTTAAATTTTCTTCCAAATTATATTTTTCAATTAAATATTTACATAGCTTACTTTACCAAATATGGAAAACACTGTTAGCGGTATGTTGCAACACCTGCATCATTCCATATGTGTAAACAAGTTTATCAAATTGAATTTTAAAAATTTTAAAAATATGCCAAGTTCAACTGTTCATTATAATCCATGCGCAGTTTTTAAACAAAGTCCAATATTTTGTCCTTTGTTGATCACGTTTTTCTTTCTAATCAAATGCAAATCATAAAGAAAAATTCTTTCTGATTTGCATTTGCACAAAAAATATTGTTTGTGTTCTTCTTTTCTTCTTGTTATATGATAGAAAGTCTACAAAAAACAAAATTTGTGCAAAAATTGTGACAAATGAATCAAGCAGATTATCGGAGCAACGTTAAAAAAAATTAGATTTTCGGACATTTATTGTAGATAACAACACAAACTTGTTACATTTAAAATACAAAAATTAATCGTTATTGGGTTTAAAACTTTTTTTTGGTGATCGAGTTCAGCGAAATCGTATTCCTTCAAGCCAAAGTTGAGCCAAAATTATATTTGATCGCAGCTGAACAAAAATCATGCCTTTAAAGAAAAATAAAGAGCTTTTTTAAAAAATGTATCTTTTTTACAAAGGGATCGAACTTATTTTAAATCCGCTTTCTACATTTATACTTATTATAAACTTCTTACTATATATTTTTGCAATTTGATAAACTGAAATTTTAATTGTGACAAATGAGATAAGTTTATTCCGATTGAAATATTAGATTTTATTGAACTTAAAATGATTTTTTAATTAGTTTTTTTTCAAAATCGAAATTTCGAAATTTACATTAATTTCTGGCCGAAACTTTGCTTAAATGAAACTATCAGAGTTAAAAAATTGTTTGTTTTTCTTTATATGAATCCAACTCCATTGGTTTTGATTGTTTTTTAGAACTGTATTATAACAGCAGATTCATTTAATTTTAATTGTTAATTGAAATTAAAAGATTAAAAATATAGTATCTTTTTTCTGTTATTCAATTTTCAAGAGTTCACACTGCAGTCTGAAATGGTCGTTTTTTAAATACGTGCAACTTCTTATCTCAGTTATTGAAAAGTATTTAATTTTACGTGTTTTTATTCATGCAAATAGGAAGACTGTAATTATTTTAACTCTGTGATTCCAGAAATTCACTTTAATTTCGCACTTAAAAAACATGAGCCATTTTAAAGTTTATTTAAAAATTATAACATTTACGTAAGATTTATTGCTAGCATTAAAAAAATAACCCACTCACCTTGAATGCATATTTTTAAAAACAGCTGTAATTATGTTTTTCTTTTCTTGGAGCAAAAAAGTGTAAACAACAAATATAATGGCAATTATTCTATTTTTGACCCAAAGTTTTTTAAGAAGCCACTTGAATTTTCATCGAAGTGTACTTTGGAAAACTATCAAAAAAGACTTCAAAACACAAAAAAAAATTACTGTAGTTTATCATTGGATTAGCTCTTCTTTTTTTGCTTCCTTCTTTTGTCTTTTTTTCTCTTCTTTTTTGGGCTTTTCCCCTGAGGGTAAAAAAAATAGTTTGTGTTGTTTGTTGTTGACTGACTTACTAATAACATATATACAGAAGCACTGCTATTTCTGAGAAGCCAAATAAGCTTTTTAAACAGTAGAAAGCAAAGAACATTCAATTGGTTTTTCTCTCTTTTTTCTTGAAGGTTCTTTCTTTCCATTTCTCCATCATTTTTAGCAGCTCTTTTTCTTTCTTGCTTTTTTTCTCTCTTTTTATCAAAAGTCCAATAGAACAAATATAAATGCCATGTTAAAAAAAATAGAAAGAAAAGTAGTTTAGCAAAGGTCAAAGTCCATTCAGCCTCCTCGCTTTTTCACCTTGCTTTTTTGCAGTTTTATCTAAATAAAAACAGAATAAAAAATAGTTTTTCAATGACGCAAATAATTTTAAAATAAAAAACAGATGGAAAAAAAAGCAAAAAAAATACAAAATTCGTTTTCTTTTTTTTGCTTTCTATTTTTGTCCTACAAAAAAAAAGTTTTTGTTTACAAGAAAAAGTTTAAAAAAGCATAAAATTGCAAAAAAAGTGGTCCGGAAATGGTTTAAGCTTTTGAAGTGAGAAAAAAGAGGATTTGTATTTTGGCATTTTTTATTTTGAGTGTTCCGGTTTTTGTTTTGAGACATTTGCGGAAATGTATTTTTCAAATGAAAATTGTTAAACCCCCTACACATTTAGAAAACGAAGGCACAAAACGTCATTTAAAACAAACATGGTTTTAAAGATACCTGAAAAAGTGAGGCATATGTTAAAAAGCAGTTCGTAGTTACCACGCAGCTCAATATTTTAATTTTGCGGAATATCAAAATCAAAATTTTGGCGCTTTTTGATTTCTATCCACAAAACATTGTATTTCAATTTCTGTTGCTTTTGAATCAAAATTAAAGATTTCAAAGAGCTCGAAATTAAATAATCAAAACCGAAATTTGTCTGGAAATAATTTCTATATTTACACTAGAAAAAGTGTTCATTTTAAATTTGAAAAAAGCAATCCTACAACTTCAATATTTTGTTTTCAAAACTTTGAAATTTATTGATCAAAATCAAATTTATCTTGATTTTGCTATAACCTAAAGATAAGTAAAAAAATCTCAGTGGAAGCTTTTGATTTAAAAAATTTTTTTTTGAAAATGGTGAATCGAAAGTTACTGTAACATTTAATGATGGAAACTCATTTATTACAGTTGCAATAATATTTTATTTTCCATGGTAATAGTATGTATTTTAGCAAAAGATTTTAAAAAAGTAGTAATTTTTTTCTTCTATTGTATTAGCATTAAGTTTTGCAAAAATTAAATGTCATAATTTAAAAGTTTTTGTGGGCAGCATTAATCAAAAGTCATCATAATCTTCTTTTCTTTTGTCTAAAATAGTAGTTGAAGTTGATCACAAAATTACTAAATACAAAAAATTATGCAAATGTAGTTTGCAATTTATTTTATTATAGTCTATCATTTTCACTAACTGTTTATCAAAATTAAATTATTTTGCAATAGAACAATAATTGGCATTTACAAGTTCTTTATGAAATGTGCAAATTAAACGTTTGTTTTTGCATCTTTGCTGATACAAATCATACAGTATTCAAACAAATGTTTTTGTTATGTCTATAAAATTAGTAGAAATAAAAATTAGTAATTTTATTTGTTGAAATTATTCTATGAAATAGGCATTTAGGTTTAATTTGTTTTCTAGTAAAGTATGAAAAGATAATTTCAAAATAGTTTTTCTTTTTTTCTTCAATTAATTTCAATTTGGTGTTTGTTCCTACAACCGTTTACAGATTCAATTTTTTTCTAGACACAACAAAAATTTATACAATAAAAAGAAAAACTATTTTGAAATTAAATTTTATTAACTGAAAAATTAAAATGCAATACATTAAAATGTACTTTTCAGTTTTGTACTTATTTGTTATAAAAATTTAAAACTACAAATAATTCCAAAATAACATTTATGAGTAAAGGTGAATGAACTTGTCTACTCCTTAGTATACTTTATAAATATAACAAAATTTTAATTAAGAAACAGAGTCCTTTAACTATGAGGAGTTTTAAGAAATACAACAAAAAGAGCTTTCTAATGTATCTAACGATGTTCATTAAGACAGTCAATTTTGTTTACTTCTGTTCATTACTGCCAAAACTGATAGTAGTTAAAAATTGTCCCAAAATTTACAATAATTAAATTTTTTTCATTTTCTAAAAACACATTGTTGAAGAATCAGAATTTTCGTATTTCAATTTTTCAACCTATTTTGTGTTTTGTTGAGTAACTTCTATTTGAATGTTTCATCGATAACGTAAAAAGCGCTAATTTCTTTCAACTTTAATTGCTATCATTTTTCTATAAGTCATCCTTTTTGTCACGCTTGTTTTGTTTTAAAATTACAAAAAACAATTTTGACCTTTTATACTTTCATGCGTTTCATTTCAAAATCTTCTTCCTTCTTCCTTCTTTTTCTTTTTTTTTGTGTTTTTAAAAGATGTGTTTTGAAGTTTTATTGGAGGCTGGATGGGATGGATCATCACACTTTTTTTCAAATGCTGTGCTTTGCTTTTTTTGTTTTAAAAATGATGTTAAATTTGTTTAACTCTTTTTTCACTAAATTTTTTTTCTTTTTCCCCCGCATTAGTGTTTTGGTTTAGTTGGTTGGAAATTGATGTTTTAACTTCTGGAAAATGAAAAAAGTAGGAAGAGAGAAAAGTGAAAAGCGAAAAGAAAACAACAAAAAAATGAGCAATGTTTTTTTCAAGCTAGAGAGAGACAAAAAAAACAAATTGAATCTATTTTGAAATGGCGCAGTCGCTGCTGTTGCTGTTTCCGTTGATGATGAATCGGGCGCAATGATAAAACAAAGTGGCACACGCGAAAAATACAGCATAAAAAAACAAAAGAAAAATTAAGTGAATCTAAAAAGAGAATTTTAAAGCAACAATTTGCTTACAAATGTTATATCGCATTTGATTCAAAATACATTTCATTACACATCCTGTAAAAGTTGATATGTTTCAATTTTTTGTGCATAATGTTGATAAAATTATTAAAAACTTATTATTCGCCATCAAAAATCTCAGAAATTGAAAAAGTACTAAATTTCAAGCACGCGATAGGCTAAAATATGTTAAAGGGCAGCTGATAATTCGTAAGAATACAGTCGAACTTCGTTATAATGCGCCTCATTCTTTGCCAATCGCCTCTGGGCTTAAATAATATTTATATTTTTTATAATCCAGTAGATTATGGCCCAGATATACCATATTTTTAACTTTATGCCAAAATATACACTACAAGAAAAGTTATGGCCTTGAACCGCATTATAACGAAGTTCGACTGTACATCCTTCCAATAAAGCGAGAGCGTAAGTTTTTTTGCGCTCCGTTATTATTCATTCACAAAAAAGAATAAACAGATAAAATTTGCATAAAAAAGTTATTTTGTAACATTTTTCATTTCTTATCGGAAAATGAAAAGAAATGACAAATGTTAGTGCTGTCCACTAGTTTTAATACTAGCGGAAGACAATAAAATATGTTTTCTCCCAAACCCCAAAATATCTTTTAAAAACCGTCCCCCTGTAAGCTTAATTCATTCTTTTCTTTACTTTCATTTTAGCGGCAATGATCAAATCTTGCGTAAAAAACACAAAACAAAAGTTTGTGTTCCCATTTGGTCAGTCTCAGTCTTAGTCATTGTCAAAGAAACAAACATCTCTTTTTTTGTGATCTTTGAAATTTTCTTTTTTTATTCTTTTTTAGAAGCAGCTGCAGTAAAATAAAAAAAAAATTGCACTTCCTTGTTTTCTTTAGTTTTTTATTTTTTTTACCCCCAAAAAAAGAGAAATGTCAGAGTAGTACTCATTCTTACTACTGACTATGACTGACTACTGACAAGTGATACACATACGCTAAATCAAATTGCACCCAGAATAAAAAACGGATATGTGAAAAAAAATGAATGATTATTTTGTTATTCTTTTTTTTCGTTGTCGGCTGCCATTCCAAATATATAAATTTTAATATTGAGCTATGAGTTTTAATACTACTGCTACCCCACAAAAAGCTGTTTTTTTATTTTATATTTATTTTTGAACATCAAAAATGTGAATGCTAAATATAATAAAAAAAATTTAGATAATGACCAGTAACTTTTTTTTTAAAATTAGATTTTGGTCATTAAATGTGATTTTTAGTGGCTATATGTTTTTCATATCTTAACAGCTGGAATAAAACAAAAAACACACAAAAAAATAAAAAATAACAACAACATTAAACAAATTGTTAAAAGCAAAATTTAACTTCCAAAAAAGTGCCTAATATTTGACATTTATTGCAAAATGTTAGTTATTTTAAAACGAAATGTTTTAAAAGTTTAAACATGAAAAACATAAAAGCAAAAGCAAAAATAAATATATAGTCATTTTAGCTATAAACAGAAAGATCGTACCAAGTTTTGATCGAATGAATGGCAATGTCACGTGAAAAGTTTTACATAAAAATTTGAGTATTTCTTTTCGGATAGTAACAAAAACATTTAATTTTTGTGTAATTCTGGAATTTTAAAATAAAAAATTTAGTGTTACTATTATTGCAAATTTTTTTGTGGAAAGATAGTTACCAGAAAATATATCTCTCATTTTTTTGGTTACTGTCACACTTTTTTTGGAACATTTTTTTGTAAAATGTGAATAAATATTTTATTTTTGAAATTTTTGTTCCTATCAAATTTGCAAAAAACTGCTGTAATCAAAGTGCGTAATAGTAACAATAAAATTACAAAATGCAAATTTTCATGTTACACCTAATGTACCATTTTTGTTTGGTGTTTGAAAGAAAAGTTTCTGCTTCAAAAGAAATTTGACACTTTAATTTAGACATCCTATAAAAACACTTTTTCTAATTATCATTTTTGATTTCAGACTTCTCTCGCAAAACAACTCCAATCTGGAATGTGTGATCAATACACCAATGATGCCGATAATCATGCAGCATGTTTAAAATTTATTAGCTTTGAAGGCTTTGCACAAGTTGTTCGTGATACATCTGTTGATCCCACATTTGGAATTGATGCCATGTGTAGTGGATATTGTCAATAATTCAAATTCAACAAAGGCCTTTGTTATTGTTATTTTAGGCTACACTTTTTTTTGGTCAGCTTCAAAGTTTTCTTCTACGATCTTTGGCATAAAGTTTTTCTTTGTGTTTGAGTCTGTAGCCGCCACCCCGTAGTGTCCAAACTTCATTTCTCTGTTTTCTTTTATTTATTTTAATAGTCATTTAAGAGAAAATTTTTTTTTGTGTTTTGAAATAAAGAATATATTTAATTTATTTTATGCATATCAATTTTTTGGCGTTGTTAAACAAACAAACATGTGTATTCTTGACAGGGTGTTCACGATGTTGACTCAGCAACGGGTTTAGTGAGGGATGAAGAAGAGGGAAGAGAGTTACACAGTTTAGCTCAAAGAGGGAAGAAGAAGAGTACAAATGTTCAAAAACACTACTTGAATAAATATGTGTTCATCAAATTCTTTTTCGGGCTTTTTCTTTGAAAATTCAATTGCATTTTTAGGGCCTCTTTTTGATAGTAAAAAAATGATGCACAGAGGCAAAAAACATGCTTTATATGTAATTCTTCAAATAAAAAAAATTGTGGTTTGATGTCTGATGTCAAGGTTACGCAAGCGCGAAGCCAACTTTGTATTTGGCGCCGTTTGGCGAAATCTTTCTAAGCGCCGAAATTTTAAGTTCAAAAGATGCTTCTGTCAGTGATATAACGCTTTTAACATATAAAAAGTGTGCCATGTGATTTGCGATGTCTGCTTTTCTTTTCTTTTTTTGGATAAATGCCATATTTATTATCTCTAATATTTTCTCTCTTTCTTTTTACCGAGATATATCTGTGCTATGATGTTGATTCATAAAAAGAGAGATAACGAAGATGATCGTGGTCATTTGATTCTTTGTAGCATAAAAATTTTTTTCTATTTACACAAGCAAAAAATTTTATAAAAAAAAGATGCAAAAAAATAAAGGATGAATATGTTTTTTATTGACTTTACTGCTTTGTTGTTTTTCAAATGATCTATGATGTGTGATGGAAGTTTAAATGTTTTCAAAAAAGAATCTTTTTTCAATGGATACAGTAATAGTTATAGAAGTACTGAATGGTACAAATAAAGGTCATTGAGAGAGCAAGGGGGAAAGTGAATGGTGATCGTTGATTTTTTTGTTTGTAAAAGTGCAAAAAAAATCAAATTAGAAAAGGTTACTGCCTAATTGCAAGTAGTAAACGATAAATTTGTAGGTGTTTTTTGTAACAAATTTCTTTCGTTTTTTTTACTATATACCCCACAAAAGTAAACAAGCATAATTTTTCAATTTCTTACAAACTGTTTAATCAACTTTATCTTGATACTGTACAATTTAAAATTCCATTTGGTAATATCTTCTTATATCTTTTTTTTTGTTTCACATTTATAGTTTGTCATTTTTAAGCTTAAAGTACGCTCCTTTGTCATTCCTGGCTGATAACAAACAAAGAAAAAAAGTCCAAAGGTTTTTGGACTTTGTCTTTCTTTCTTTTTTTATCGTTGCTTTTTTGTTCAACCACAAAATTTGGATTACAGTTTTTTTTCTTCTTCTGATATTCTTTTTTTAAACACATTTTTGCAACAAAAAATTGTCATTTTTTATGAATGAAAATAGAATAGAAAAAAAGGAATTAAAAGTATAATAAAATGTCAGAGCGGTATTTTTTTTTAATAAATATCTTTTTTTTATAATACCCCTTTAAACTACAACGTAGTTTAGATATGAGAGGAAGCAAAAGAAAAGAAAAAGGAAGGCACGTGGACAATTTTTTTAAAGGTTAAAAAAGAGATATTGGATGTATTAAATCCCCTTATGGCTTCATTGGGGATGATGAAGATGTTTGGTTTCAATAAAAAAAAGGGATTTGGCATTTGAAACTAACTACACGAAGGTTTTAATTTTTAATGAGTTTCAAAAATAGAAAAAAAAATGTTGCAGAAAAAGTTGTATTTGTGAAAACAAAAGGTCAAATGATGAAATTGCTTTTTACAGAAGTTACAGTAAATCGGAAAAGCCAAAAATAACAGATTATTTGAAGCAGCTGTTTTTTCTTAAGGTTAAAGTTTTTACGGCAAAGATATTTTAACAAAAAAATGTCCAAAGTATTATTAAAATTACTGTAAATAAAGTTTGAAAGTGGCAAGATTATTTTTGTTACTTTATTGGGGTTTTTTTTTAAAAAAAAAGAGCTGACTTTTTTCACTAAAATTTGCATATTACCACGATATCCTTAAGTCTGATGGAAAATACACAATGGTGAAAGTTTGCTTATTTTTAATATACTCATAAATAGCAGCTGCTATAGTGAAAAAACTGTACTGCTATGGCAGTACAGTTCATTCACTATAATAATTTGTAGGAAAGATACAAGATCTACGTTTTTACTACAAGATACTTATAATAAACGCCAGAGTACAAATCTGACGCACTTATTGTTATATTAAATTTAATTTTTAAGCTACATTAGAAAAATAACTCTCTATTTTAAGCCCTCTATTATGCCAAAA